>JBBMOL010000024.1:127351-1474371 GCA_037954665.1 Laguncularia racemosa | reverse complement strand
TTATTACGAAAAATTCTTGTTTAAGTTTATGTATTCAGTTATGTATGAAAGAAAGTAAAGTTTTCAATTTTTACTTTACATTTGAAGCATTATTCATCATATTCAATTATTGAAATTCATGTGATAGCCTTTTTTTTTTTTAAATTTTAACTTTTGCTTATTTGCGTAATAAGAGGACATACTCATCTAAGCACATGATTTATGATTGAAAAGGTAGACTTAGAATTCTAAAATTGAAGCACTCTTTTTTATCTTAAAAAACTGTCATCGGTTTAAATAGAAAGTATATGAATTCCAATTATGTGTGTTAGTTTAGGATAATAAATATATACTATACATTTGGTCTTTTTTATTTAATGTTCATTAATATTTATGGGATCTTATGTAATTCGATAGAAGAATTGTAACGGACACCAAAATCCTGGTTTTATTAGTGAAGTCGAAAGGACGATTTGTTTATTGACATAGAAAGAATTTTGTTTAGCAACTAATTAACCTTTTTTTTTTCATTTTAGCTTTATTATGAAGAAATAAATTGTTTTATTCATTCTTAGATTTCTTACTTGTTAATGCCATCACTTAAGCCTTTAATTTATTTAAGAAATATTTCTTTTACCCATCTATTCAAAAAAAATTTGAAGACTTCACAACATAACTATGATGCATAATGTGACAAATTAAACATCACATAAAATACATTTTCCTTATCCAATCATCAATCCCCATTTCAATATATTCGCATAATGTCTATAATATTAAAATAGGGTTTGTTGCTTTTAGATTTATGCTTTTGTTTTATTTTTTTTTAATACTGGACTTAACCATTGTGTTTTGATTGATTCTCTTTGCCACATGTTGTTAAGCTTTGGTTAATGCAATCTATTATTTATTTTTTATTTTTATTTTTATTTTTTTTTGGCAGAGTCAAAGTTTATCCTTCCATCCACATTCTCTTCTTACAGTTTTGACTTATAATGATTTCTTTTCTTATTACATATTATTACAAACTTTTTTTATTTTCTTTGTCAAATTTCATATTATCTTTTTGTTTGTCTATTAGTACATTAAAAAGTTTTACATTGCTATATACCCCAATAAATATCTACTTCGTTATTTTAATAAGCATATGTTGACTTTTTCAACCAAATAAGTTAAATGTGTATATTTTCCATCTATTTTAACGAATACATTTATAATATATCACTGCAATGGTATATTTTTCTCCTTTTTTACTTATTTTTAAATTTGTGTATACATAAATTTTTTTTTCTTTAAATCATCAGCTTGATCAATTAATTAGTTAATCTTATAAATTTTAATATATTATTATATTTAGTTGTGCATGTAGGTGCGTATCTACTAATATATATACATATATGAGTTGATTATACCAATAAATTTAAACAACCAATATAACAATAATGAATAATTGCAATAATAATAATAATAATATTGTTGTCCCTATTGCTATAAAAAGTAATTTATTTCATTTATTATGAATATTATTGTTATTTAGTTAAAATAACTTATACGGACTCCACCATCTGGCAAATAAAAAATATTTTAAAACACTGTGCACACATATATATGCGGCAAATAGTTTGTTTTGTCTTGCGCCATACCGGAAGGCATATTTGAAAAATAGAAAATATACGTATATCTTCATGCTTGAAACATTCGATTGACGTGGCAAGTCATTTTAAGGTCCTGCAAGGTCATTGTAAGGTTCACCTAACACAGAAAACTATAGTTATTACAATCCAATAAAAAAATATGCCCATCTGCAAAAAGTTTAGAAGGGGCAATCTAGCTAGTATCGGTCCTCATCATAGCCCTCACTTATAGTCTTCATGTGGGCATCTCATGGCTTGAGGCTTTAATCTAATATGTATTCTCTAAGGTAGAAATCATCTCTTGTGATTGTTTGGTTCCATTTTAAAGCTAAGCGAGTAGTTAGCTCTAAATGGATGCAAAATTTACATAATATACAACCATCATGCTGCTTATACATACATGTTTTAAGTCTAAAACAACCTACAATTATTACATGTTCACTTTGCCATATGTAATGGGCTATAGTAGAATTTCTATTCATTAGGAATATTATAAATAAATAATTATTTATTACTTAATTTAATTAAACTAAAAGATATAATATAAAATAGATCGTTAATGGAATTAAGATTACAATATCTATATCTATTAAAGCAAAAACCTATACCCTAACCACCATCCCAATCCAAGTCCTAGCTACCACCTATCACCAATCATCATCACCATTGACCAATTGATCCCATGGAACCACCATTGTTGCTAGGCTTGTGAATCACCAAAGTCTATGAGCCATCACCTCTACCTTTAGTGAATGTGAACCATCAAACCTAGTCGAATGATCTAGCACATTTACTCCATATCACACCTCAAGACACATTCCAATTGTAACAACCTAATGTGTACACCATATTAGAACTTTAACAACAAGTTAGCTACTACCAAAGCTATGAATGCATAAGGCATTTATTAATTAATCAACCTTAGAGCATGTCAACCAAGAGAAACATAATAGTTGCAATGCCTTAGAACTCAAGACACTACAACTTACCACATATCTTTATAAGGTAAAGACACATTAAAGCTTTTAACTAACTAACACTATGTAACCTACAAATACTGTTAACCACAATTAAAATAATTCAATTGACATAATTCATAATGATCCAACTAAGTCTCATTACAAACCATAAACCGTTTCAAGGATAATCTTGATACATCATTATAATAAAAGATATAAACAGATATAATTCTAACTAATAACTATCCCATCATACTCGAATAGTAATCATTCTCTCTATGATGTTAAGAACTTTAGTTGCATTTCTCGCCTAATCATCATAGTAATAATAATACTCTATATCACTAGCATCTAATACATATGACCTAAGGTCCTCGTCATTGGAGATGTAATCATTTGTACTTGTAGCAAAAAAAGAAAAAAGAAAAAAAGATCATTGAAGGGTAAGTTAATGCCTAGTACGTATAATCCACAAACATACACACATGATCAAATATCTCTTAAATCACATACATCAATGCAAAACTTAACAATCAAACAACAAGTTATTATTTGAATTAGTCCTTAAACAACATAGGGATACTTATGACCTCGCCACACCATATATAGATATAATGTATAGTACAGTATTGAAAACTGCCACTATAGACCCGAACACCCACAAGTTCCTAAATCTACCAAATCATCTTAGTATGTAACTTCACAAAGGGCACCGCCATATACTAATCAACAGGTGCCTCTTAAGGCTCTATCACTATGGGTCTTTAGGCTGAGCCAAACATAATAAGCAAGTAACTTAATCTTAGCGAACATGCTCTTATTTCCATTTCATCAACTAACCTAACAAATATAAACAACACACAAGATTACACATACCTGAAAAGGCGGTATCAAACACAACTAATCCTTGCCTAGCAATTACTCTAGAATCTATCAAGTTACGAAATAAATTGATCTTAGTATTAGTTTAGAGTATTGCCTAAGTACTCAATTTTTGTTACCAACTTGTTATTAGATCAATTCTCTTACTTTGTTAGAGTTTCTAAAGTTGTACTAGCTGTTTAGGATTAACAAAATTCAAATAATAAGAAAAGAAATTGAATCAAGAAGGTTTTCAGGGTGCACGATCATACATTGGGCTATATACATGAGCACGATGTGGAACATAGCTGTGTACTATGATCGTGTACCATTCTATACACTTCCACCATTCTACATGGCCAAGTACACGGTACACAACCATGTACTTGACCGTATACAATTATATGGACAGGTTTATGGGTGTGTACCTAGCTATAAACCTCCCAACTTGTTCTTTTCTTCTCTAAATAACACAAGTAGATACATGGGTGTGTATCCGATTGTGTACACCACTGTTCTATTTCGAATTCTCTTCCTAAATCACCAATTTTCAACTTTTTCCAACCTTAATTGTGATCCGACATCTCTAAATCTTAATTCGTAATACTTACAATATAAAGATGCTAAGTTACTTCAAATTAAACCACTTACTTGTAGAGATTTGTTCCAATAATCGAAGTCTTATCCTAACCTTTACTCGTCCAATTTGTTTCATTTGTATGAGGATTTGATTCTCATGCTAATCTATCCAAGTTGAGCTCATGTTATAGCAAAAGTGGTCAATGTAGTTGGTCAGTTTAGCGATTGGTTAAGGCGATTGGTGTAATTTTGTGGTTAGGATTTGCGAAACATAGGAATATATAATAAATATATAATATACTATAATTAGTTATTAAATTTATATGTTGATAGTATGTACTTATATCTATGTATCAATATATATTTACATATATAAATATAAATATGAGTTTTAGGTTAGAAACATTGAGCTAAATATGTAAATTTCTTTCATTTAGGTGGAACGGCATTTGTAGTTCCTTCTTTTGAATCTTAGAATCAAAATTCCGCATGTATGGAACATTTCACCAAAGCAATACTATATAAGCTGGTGGGTGGAACGAGGAAAATAAAGGTTGTAAAATGCAGTATTTCTCATAAAATTAAATTGAGAAAAATTCAGTAGAAAGGTTTAGATTTATAGGGCATATATACTACGTGACCTATATTTCGAGCATGCATTAAAGGGAAAAAAAACAAAGATTTATGGATTCCTACCATTTTTCTATTACAATTGTGGAACATTGTCTCAAGTTTGTTGTCATTATACGTTATAAGGTTTATCTATTTTAAACATGCATTAAGAGCTTATATATATATACGTGTGTATGTATTATTTATTTCAAAATATGCATAAATGAGGGCCTCCATTTTTTATGTGAAACTCCATGGTTCTGAGTGTGCATTGTTTCAATGGGAAAAAGAAACATAATATAGCAAAACTTTCTTGTTGGACAATTTTACACAAAAAAAAAAAAAAAAACAGAAAGAAAGAAAAAAATCTTCATAGCATTAATATTCTCAAACCTTCTCAACCATTCTTCAAGTATTGATCTTTAAATTCAAGCAGCTCAAGTTTTCAAATTTAAATTAAAGATATAAATTGAGTCATCCGTATAATAACGTATTAACATTGAAGATTTTAAACAACTTTGATTTTATAGAAAACTTTAATTCAAACTGAATAAATGGTGGATAATTAATGTAAAATATGCTATCTTGGAATAAGAAATAAACACGTAAACATATTTAAAAAATAAAATACAAAGATTTGATTTTCTTTAAATTTGTTTATCCGTTCTAAAACGGTATTATTCTTAATCACAACAAGTTCCTTCCCAACGATTTTATCACACAATAAAAAAAATCGCTCTGTGCACATAAAATAGTCGCAAGAAGACAAACCATGACGAAAGACAAGAGGAAATACATGTCACATATGGCACGACTTAGTACCGACATCCCAAGATTTACTCTCAAAGACTCGGAGGGGCAAGTACAACATTAAATGCTTGTGGCTAATAGTGACCCAAGGGACAGAGGGATGTCAGCCAATAGCTGTCTCTCCCTTCACCTCATATACAAGGCTTCATTAATCATTAGCCGGAGGTACGACTCTTATAGACCACGTATATATATATAAAATAAAAACTAATTATTATTATAAATTCCTTATATTCTAATCCAACTCTTTAAGTACCGAAATAATTATGCTAAAATAGTCTCTAATATCATCACTTAACTTACATTTGTTTATTTTAGAAGTTCATCCCTATTTTTAAAGTTCATAGCTTACTTTGAGTAAGATTTAAAGTTTTAGAGAAAATCACACAATATAGTAAAATGGAATATTGAAAAATAGAAGATTCTCCTTATAATCAAGACCAACTTTAGCAAGAAAATCTACGAGGTCATTGCAATCATGATGGATTTTGCAACTTCTGCAATTCTTGACTAATTTCATCTTTCAAGAATTAATAATAAGAGGCAACAAAGACCGATCATCTTCATTATGCAGGATCCATTGGATAGCAATCATTGAATCTATTTTTAAAATGACAGTCTAAGTTTAAATGTTGTAAAGCTAAATACCCCAACAATAATTTTGCCTCAATAGGAGAGACAAACACTAATCTTCTTGACAACCCTCCTAAACCCTTTGCCATCATCACGAAAAACACCTCCAATTCTCGTTTTCCTCCCTAACTCACAGACAACACCATCGCAATTTATTTTGACTAACTATCGAGAGGAGGACACCAAGAGCAACGAGATCTACCCAACCTAAAATTGAATCTTATTTTTTTGAAAACACTCTACCAATCTGCAACTCTAATTTAATTTGATTGAGCCACTCTTGATTATTTTCCCTAGCCTTAAAGATCTTCTAATATCTTTCATACCACAACCCCCAAGGCCTAACATGCAAATCCACATCCTTTTTCTTGACTCTGCCATTTCTTTCCAACCACTCATTAAACTCTAGCCTAAAAGAATTGTTAAAGGTTGTCAAATCATGTAAGGGGAGCCAAAAGTTTTTGACAACTCTACGTTTCATAAATATGTATTGTGTTGTCTCCAGCTCTTCATCATAGAACTAACACAGGAAATCTGTATTTATTCCATGCTTCTGAAGATTAACTCATGGAGCAAGAGCATCATGAAGCATCCTCCAAATGGGGAATTGTACTTTAGGAATGGTTGGTGCCATCCAAATCCAATCCTAGTTTTTTAGTCTCGTTTCCTCTTCTTCATCAATTATTGGTTCTTTATAGGCAGATTTAATCGGAACCTCATCACTAGGATCACTTATCCAAATTTTCTTATCTTCTCCCCTACCATCTTTATTTAGAAGGACATTCGCAGCAAGTCTTTTTAATGGTTGCCTAGAGGACATGCAATTGTTTCCTCATCCCAATCGTTTAGTCTTGATATAGGACAATGGAAGCAAAAAATGCTATAAACTATGAAAATTATTGAAATATGTGGAAATCAATAATAAAGTTAACTAAAAATCACCAATAAATATATGAAAATCTAAGAGAAAAATGATCTAAACAATAAATATATGAAGAATATGCTAAGAAATTATCAAGAAATAATATATATATATATATATATATATATATATATATATATAAATGATACTCTATAAAGGATATATCAAACAATCTTACATTATTAGATTAAGATGGTGGTTTCACACCATCAATGATTTATACGATATGATATGACACAATGATTTTGATTGATAATCTCACACCATGGATAAAAAGAAATAATCACACCAACTTTTATGAAATAGTTTTTATACTCAACATTAAGTCATTCTCCATGTCTATCATGGGCTCTACCTATATATAGGCTAAAATTAAATATAACATTCTAGGAAACTAATTTTTTCAAAAAAAAACTAAAAAATGAAAGACTTGCCAACTATATCAGTCCAACTAAATCTTAAAAATAAGAAAATAAATCTAATCAAATAAAGGATAATAATAAAATCATATATATATATTATATAAAATAAAATAAAATAAGATGTACTTGCTTCTTCCATTCGCATTATTCCCTCTCTCTTAAAAAGATTCAACCTTAAATTTTGAAAGTTATCTTATAATCAATCTAATCAAATACCAATATGTAAAAATCCAGCTTCAATTCATAATACAACAAATTTCCATAATCCCCATCAATTCTCTTTGCCTTGAGAAATTTAATCTCTAACAAACTAGTGTAATATCTATTTTGGTCTAATAATGCTTTTGGTTGCTCTTTTTTTTTTTTTTTCTTGTCATAATTGCCATATCTTCCCCTGGATACTTTAAATCCTTATATTGAATTTATATAGCAAACTCACATAAGTTGTTGTTTAAATTAATTTTCTTATTAATTTATGAAGACTTTTAATGAGTTTGGAATATAACTAACTCAATAGGGTTTGATGATTGAATAGTAGGTTGCAATGGTTTGATTTCACCAACATCTTCCTTAGAAATAGAACTAAGTCTCACAAGACTCCTTCTCTATTTTCTTAAGTCTAGTACTTTATGTATTTTCTTGTTTAGGCTCAATTTCAAATGAATCGTGCTTAAGATTAGGGTTTTGGTTTTCAGTTTTTTTGCATTATCTTTCTAAACAATAGGCAATTTACAAATTCCTAGGGTATCAAAGTGATGATCGATGTGTTCAAGTTGATGAATCGTTTTTCCTAATATAATCATAATCTCATTCGTCTTAGACATAAAATGCTTGTAAAAATCATTGGAAGTTGACTTCATGTTATTTGATATTTTGGCAATGCACTTAGTCTAAGGAAAGAACATTAAGATCAAATTGTAAAAAGAAAAAGACAATAGGTTGTACAGGACAACGAAAGTGAAAAATATTATAAACTACAAAAAGTATTGAAAAACCCAAAAATCAATGAGAAAGTTAACTTGAAAATGACTAGTAAATATACAAAAATATATGAGAAAAATTAATCTTAAAAATAAATATATAAAGAATATGCTAAGGAATTACTAAGAAATAAATAAAGTATCTTTTTATGAAAGGAAACAATAACCTGTTAATGATATATCTATCAACCTTATACACTGAATTAAGATAATGGCTTCACACCATTAATTAACTATATGGCCTTATATCATACAATAAATTTTGATAACTTCATACCATCAATGAAAAGAAGGTACCACACCAATTTTTATAAAATAACTTTTGTATTAAATACCAAGTCATTTGTCATGTCTATGATAGGCTCTACCTAATTATAAACTAAAAGAAAATCTAATGACTCCTCTACTTAAAAGCAATAGAGAGGGAATATATTCTTAGAATGCTTCCTATTGCGAATATTTTACTTAGAAATTGATCTTGAAATTTTTATTCCTCGTGAGTTTTCTATTTCCTCTCTATATAAAATAGTTATTACTTCTATAGGAAAGGAGTTTTTTTTTTTTATTTCCTTTCTATAAGGAACAAAGTTTAAGTAATTGGACAATTATAGCTCTAATTAATAAGGAAAATCAAATGACTTTTGGTTATTTTTCAAGAAAACCAAATAGGAGAATATTAGTAATTTTCATTATAATCCTAATTTATTACTACAATTAATAAGATAAGCAAGTATTGGAATAAGTATCCCTCTAACAATAATTTATATAAAGTAAATACTGAAATACAAATTTCTAATCTATTCTTGATAATAATTACTATTAAGATATGAGAAACTTTTCTATTACCTATCTATTCTATTAGAAAACAAATGGTTGTAATATTTTAGAAAACTAATCATTTAGGGAAATTAGAAAATAAAAGATTTACTAACTATACCAATTTAACTAAATCCTAAAAATAAGAAACTAAATCTAGTCAAATAAAGAAGAATAATAAAATCATATCTATGCTAAACAGCATATAATAAAATAAAGGATGAAAATTTATTGTTCCAAGAATACTATAATTATATTATACCGAGTTATTAAAATACACTACATGACATATAATCTTTTATAATTGGTTTATTGTTTTTTTTATATGTCTTTACCTTCGAATTGAATTCTACACATAATACATTTTAACAAATCAACATAATATAATTATAGTACTCACAGCAAATTTTCATCCATAAAATAACATCTACTTCTCTCATTTGGCATTAAGTTCCTTCCATGCTTGAGATAAAGAAAGATTCTCACCACCACATGGGAGAGGCCCACGGATACACCGCCTTATAGGCCCCACCACATTCCATTTCTGAAACCAGAAATGAGAACCTTGACTCAGATTTCATTTTAAAAGCCCGTATTGTCAGATTTATTAATGGAATAAATCACACTAGAACAAACAACATGAAGAAAAGTCATAAAATAATATTCATAACAAAATATTGGTAGTGGGTGATTATCTAGATAGAGTGGTTGTTGTCTAAAATATAGTTCAGCAAGTAACTTTGTAAAATATCCTCTTTCAAATTTTAAGGTTTTTCAATAAAATAAAACATTAATAACTCGTTTATTTTCTGAAATAAAATAGAGAGAAAATAAAATAAAAAATTAAATCTTAAAAATGATTATTATCAAAAAATGGATTAAAATTTTTTATTCTTGTATCTTTTTTATTATGGTTAATATTTACTTTATTTTGTTAATTATAGTATTAAGTTGAAAATATAAATAAAATTATTAATTTACCTCAATTTATAGAAGATAAAAAATTTCATATTTTCTTAAATAATATTTATTCTCAATAAAGTGAGAATAGAAAAGTCTTACAAATTGAAATCCCTTTTTGTTTTTTTAAGTAAATAAGATAATAAATAGTTGAAGTGAAATACCTATTCTATTCTCTCTTTATTACCTACAAGTAAATGGTGTAAAAGAAAAATAAAAACATTAAAGCATAGTTGTCAAAATCGTGATTTTACCTAGAATTAAATAGTATAAAATCGGTAGAATCGTATAAAATCGTATAGAACCGATAGAATCGGTAACTTGTAGAATCATATATCTAAATTCATAATTATATCAAAAGTCTATACCTAAATGATATTTCTTTCATTTTGATTATGAAAAACTTCATAAAATTGCAAACTCGTAGAATCGTACAATTGACTCGTGATTTTGACAATCATGCATTAAAGACACTTAAATGGGTTATTCACTCTAATATTTTTCATTCTATAGTGAAATGACTATATGTCCTCTACTAGATCATAAAATAAAGTGTAGTATTACATTGAAATAACTGTATTTACTTAAATAAATTGTTGGCTTCTAATAAGACAAAAATCAATATAATCTAAAACGTGGAGAGGTCGATGATATGGAAAACATGGAATTTAAAACTATATAATTCAGTAATTATTATTTATTATATATTTTAAATCTTATTATATTATTAAGTTTATTTTTGGTACTCGCATTGCAAATGTCCCGCTGCAAGTCTATGTCAAATTGCATAATTATTTGAAAATACTGCGTCGTTATAGGATTTATAAGTTATTTATATATATAACCTACAAATTTATAATAGTTATTTTCGTAAGTACATATATAAGTACATATGAACTAATATTACAATACATAACCCTTTGAGAACACTGTATCATAAATATAGAATTATAAATTATACGTGTATAACCTATGTTTATGTTACAAATATAGATGAAATATGAAAAAGCTTTGATTGAGTAAGTTTCTGGTGTTTCGAAAATTTTGGGTATGTTTTTTATAAGGCTAGTATCGTAAGTTTTTATTATTAAACTTTTTAGAGTCTTGAAAAAATTATTAGTAGCTTAAAAGTATTGCTCATTAACATGGCTTGTAAGTACTTATAACTGGGTTTGTTTTATTTAATTTTATAATCACATTTTGGGATTTTCAGAATATCATAACCAATCTCATGTCAATCATTTTTCAGCTTCGTGCCAATGAAGTCCATCTGAGAATATTTTGGAAGGATCATATCTAGAGATTTTTTTTTAATGCAATATTTTTGTCCATTAAGTTGAAATTATGAAAAATTTTATGGTTTTATTATTTAAAAGTGATTGGATAATATAGTTACTTTTTTCGATTACAATAAAATCACTCTGAGTAAAATAAAATAAGAATTATTAACAATAAAAAGTGATTATTGACAATCTTAAAAGATTATCAATAATCATCTATAAAAATAGTCAATAGTTTTTAAAAACCGTCGATATTTTTTTTAATAATAAATTAATAGTAAAATGCTCCTAATTATAGTAAATAATTAAGAACCATTTATGGTAAAGAGTGATTATACACTTTTAAATGATTGGACCTAAAATTTCCCAAAGATTACTAATCCTTAAAGCTTATGTTATGGCATTTGCTCTTTACTATTTACTTACTGCTAATAAATTAAAAAGACAAATAAATTCCTAAAACATAATTCATCGCCCAGCCCCAACATGGACTTTCATCCAATGACCTCCATCAGTAATTACATTCCGTGGCTCTAGCTACACAGTCAAAATAGAGAGCAGAAAGTTCAACTGCCTCCATCTTTTATTTCAGGGCAGCTATGTGACACCTTCAAATTTTGTGTTATCGAATTGATTGAAGTTGCAATTGTATACTTGCCATGCCAGTGCTAGAAAAAAGAATCCTATTCATTTGGCAGTTCTTCTGAGGAGATATAAAGACAGTGATCTTGTTATTATAGAGCTAGATGCTTATGTCTTGCTATCTCTTCAGTTCTCAGCTAAGAATTACTCTATGGTCATGCCTGGGCAACAACCTTGTCATTTTGCTAGACTTCTATGTATAAAGTTTTAGTTTTGAGTTAAGTATTTCAAAGATGTTTTAATAATAACAAAACACTATACTAGGATTACTAATAAGTTTATCTCATGTGTAGTGAAAAGTATTATATATGTTATAATGCTTGAGTTTTGAAAAGAACTTCTGCATAGTTGAAAGGACAACAAAAAATCAGAAATGAAATAGAAAATTAGAAGCAAAACCAAAAATCATAAGCAAATTGAAAATTAGAAGTAGAGCAAAAAATTGGAAGCAAAATTGAAAGTGAAAAGCATAATAAAAGATCAAAAGTAGGGTAAAAAATCAATAGCAAAATGAAAATCAGAAGCAGAAAACTAGAAGGAAAATGATAACAAAAAACAAAAGTAGAATAAGAACCGCAAATTAGAAGCAAGAACTTGTAACAATCCAAAATCTAAGATGTCACAACCTACCACATGTCACTACTAAATAGCAACACGCAAAGGTTTATACTACACTTATATTTCAACCTGTTAAACCTCATTTCATATTAAATTAATTGTAACTCCAATAATTTAAATAAATGATTTATAAGTGAGTCATTTTAACCACATTATAATTAGAGTCAAACCACAATACACTACCTCAAGTAACTACCATTATGAACATGACTACTAAATTACTATTGGATCCTAAAATAACTAAAGTAAAGTGATTAAGGAAATCTCCAACAAAGTGTCAAAAAAAAATTCTAATTTTATTTCTCCTTGCTACTCATGATTGTAGTAGTAATAATTTCCTTCATCAACATCATCATGATAATAATAACACATGTCTCCAACCCACTATATTCTATATACCCATTATACCCACCTACAATTGAAAAAGTAGAGAGTTAAGCCTAAGCCCAATACATGAATACTAAAAAACATATGCATACCACAATAAATACAGGTTACATACACACAATGCGGTAAATAAATAACAAGTATTTACTTAATTATCTTTCAATTAATCACTAAACAATTCATGGGCACTTATAACCCCGCCACACTATTTATTATGTGTTTTTAAGTATTTTAAACCTATGATGGGAACTGCCACCTCCAGCTCCAACTTTTTACTAGTATCGAAAGCTACTACCTTTAACCCTAATACTCCTAAAACCTATCTTAGATCATTTCAATATAGAATTCCATTAGGGACAACGCGGTATACTAATCATTGAGGTGTCCCTTAGGAATTTGTCACCTCTAGTCACTAAGTTGAGCCATACATAAGCAGCAAGCAAGTTACTTACCAAGTTTACATTAAGTTCATTTATTTACTATAACTAACAAGTATAATCAACAAGTATGGTAAACACGTACCTGAAAAGAGTGGTTTTGATTTTACTTATCTACAACTATCAAGTACCTTAAGGCCTGCCATGAAATAGTAATCGATTCTTAATTCTACTCTATAATATGACTTAAGCTTCACTAGGTTATTCAACTAAGATTTAGTTGTTTATTTTCCCTTTCCCAAGCTCTATCGTAAGTAATACTGATTTAAAATTGAAATAAAACTAAATTAAAAGGATTGAAGAAGTGTTCTTGGACATTATGGCCATGTACATAGCCATGTAGAAAAACACGGATAAAAACACGGCCGTGTACATGGTCGTATACCTTACTGTACAAAAAGCTCTTTTAGCACACTCAAGTACACAAGTCATGTACTTCAACATAGCAGGTACATGCCTGTGTACTTGGTTGTGTATAGCTAACCTCACAAAATTCTCTTCAATCTCATCATGGTTAGGTATATGGCCATGTGCCTTAACCATGTACCACTCTATACTCATGATCTCTTCAATCTCATCCCCATTCGACCCTTTCTCCATCCTATCACTTACTCATCAATTCGATATTCCAATTTCATCCTAAAATCTACCTAATTTCATCAATTCAAGCATGGTTAGAATGCTTAATTGTTTTAATTTGGATCTACAACTCAAAACATGTTTGATTCGGCAATTTTAGTGTCCAATTGAAATGTCCAAAAACCTTAAATTAACACAAATATATATCTTAACCGAGTTTCCATTAGGAAAGATAACATGCAAAATCGCTAATTTGATAAATGTACTTACCTTTATGATTGCACATTGATTTGGGAATCCTTCTATAGATGAAGTGTAGTTTAGGATAAATTAGGGTTTTCTACAGCATAAGAGTCTACATTGACGGTAGAGAGAGAGAGAGAGAGAAAAAAGTTAAGTAGGGTTTCCATATGACTTATATAACCTATTGTCTAAAGGACTGGAATACTCTTATCATAAACGTGTTATTATAGTGATGCCCTGTGTTATAAAATTTATTTTATTTCATATGTTTCTGGTATTTTACATAACCAAAAGCATTATCATTGAAGAAGAAATCTTATCGAAGGACTAGCTCTATGAGTTAAGTGTGTTTGACCATACATTTAACTAAACATTTATGATAAAAATAAAATCATATGAAAGTTCTAGAACTATTAAGACATCAAGATTTCATGATTCTAAGAGATATTTACAAAAGCAATATTGAAGATCGAATATTCATTTTAAGAGTTAGTGAAGCAAATATGGAGACACAATAGCTATAGAGAACATAAGAAAATTTTGAATATGAAATATGAATGAGCTAATTATTATAGTGGCTAATTCTTTATAAACTCAACAAGCAATAACAAGGAGATATATCTAGAAGCAAAGAGATTATGGGAATTATCAACCACAATGGTTATTTCCATATTGAACTTCATGAGACTAGAGGATGCATAGCATAAGGAAAAAGAAGAAGTACTAAGTGGCATTATGTAAAAATGTTTATATTATTTTACTAGATAGTTATGCTAAAATTATAGAGGAAAATCCATTGCATTCCATAAGGCAACTTGATCATTCTTTGACTAGTGGTGTGGGACTATTTGAGAAATAAGGGGTTGATTTGATGGATTGGTGTTACTCCTAGGTTGGGGAGTGTGAGACAAAGCAATAATGTAATTCTATAGACCTATGTTTTCTTAGGTAGAGAATGTTAGGCAAGATAAAGTCAAATATGTAAATTTGCATAATCCTAAGTAAGGAGTGTGATGTAAAACTGATTAATGTTTGTACTCTTATTGATTTTCTCAAATAGTGGAAAACGTTGGTGTAGAAGGACTAGGTTCCTAACATGGAACTAAAAGAAAGGACTAACTCATAAAAATGAATTTTATATATTATTTGCTTAATCTTAATTCTTGAACACTCTACTCCATTTATTTCTACAATTTATTTAGTGGTTTTATTACTTTTGCACATTAATCTCTAATAATATAATCATAAACTTTGTTTGTCGCCATTATAGAATAATTAAGAAGGATTGTGTTACTTTCGTTTTTTTTTCATTATTTTATTATTATTATTCATATATTTAACATTTTGCTATGTTCTTTATTGTTATGATTAAAATTCAAGTTTTATATTAGTTATGATTTTGCTTATCGCTATTATCCTTCTAATAAGAGTGCAGCTTCACAAAGTATGTGAATTGTTAAAAGTATGTGGATTATGATGGCTGAACCAATAAAATTCAAGTTAACACATGTCCCTTAACTGAGCTCTCTACTTATTGTTAAGGTGCTCACCTAAAACAATTTCCCCTATAATAACTTAGACATTGTTCTCCATACCAAAAGACATCTTCACTTTCTCCTGTCTTCCAACCTTAGCTTTGATATCATCATAGGACAATTTTTCCTAAGCGCTCCCATGTGGCACTTAGTGTTTCCACCCATATAAGGGAAGCCAAGTTTAGCCTAAACACACGCAACATCAAAGTTTAGAGAGAGAAACTTTGAGAAGAATGTTAGCTTGCCATATAATGGATGATATACAAATGAGGGGAGACCCTCTATATATACAAAAAGCCTTTTTAGATGAGCAACTAAGATTACTCTAATTTAATGGATATAATAAAATCTCACCTACCTATTTAACTATCTTACCTACTATGGTACAATTCGGAATTTTCTAAATTATTCTAGAACCTTCTAACTTTTAGAACCTTAGCTAGGGCTTGAGCTTCACTCTTTAGAACCTTTTAGAGGTCTGCATGGTAAGCCTATGACACATCTACGTGCTTTGCGTGAATAGAAAGGGTTTAGTGTTACCATAGAACAATCATCACTCAAGAGTAAAAGGATGGTTTAGAGTGGGATTAGAGAGGCAAGATAAACAATCTCAACTAATCTAGGTTTCAAGTGACGTTGGTATTATCAAAGGATGTAGTTGTGAAATAGAGTTGTTAGGTTCAAAAAACTGTCTTCTATAAGCAACATACACATGTATTTGTAACAAGTACACCATGATCATTACCATTAGATCTTTTAAATTATTAACAAACAAAACTAATCAAGATTTACTAACTTTAATGAGCTAAACGGAAAATAAAATATTCCAATTATATATAATGAAACTCAATTGACACCTAAGCTTGCTAAGAAAAGTAAAAAATGTGTAAAATAATTTTAATAGACTTTATCCTAAGCCTATCAATTCAATACTCTTTAAATCATTTCAAATTAGGTCTAATTATTTGGATCCTATCATTGATCTAAACAATTAACCTAAGTATGACATAGTTAACTTTGAATTTGGCCCATGAATTTATATTATACAAAATTCTTATCTACAAATACTAAAGTTGATTATTTTACCCCAAAATACCACTACTAAAATCAAAATCAATAAATAGCAATCTTATTATAATTTTTAGGGTTGCAAATGAGCTATGACCCTTGTGAGCACTCAAGCTTGGCTTAGCTAGAGCTTAGTTATGAATGGGTTGAAGTCGAGTTCAAAATAAAACTCATTTATTTAAGCAAGTTGACTTTGATCTCTTATTTAGGATCGCAAGCCTACTTACAAGCTAGCTCGTTTATGTCGTTAACTAATCGACTCATAAACAAGCTTGTTAGCTAGCTTGTGAGCTTTATATATATATAATATATTATATGATATACTAAATATTGGGCTTATCTAGGCATGATAGATTCCATAATGAGCTTATGGTTGTAGTTATAAACTCATTAGAACTTCGACTTGACTTGAGTTTGATAATTTTTTTAATAAGCTAAGTTTAACCCTTTAAAAGTTGGACTAAACTTAACTCATTTGCAGCCCCATATTTCACTAAAGTGTATGACCCATAATGTATATGTTAAAAATAAGAAAAAGAATTTCTTTTATATTTCAAAATTATGTTTCTAAAGAATCAGCAAAAATTTGTCAAGTTCACATTAAGTATAATGGAAAAATAGCTATACGTTTTTCTGAAGCCTCTTAATTAGTAATTGGTATATATAAAGAAGCTTTTAATGTTGTTGTAGAGTTGTCATGTAGGCATCGTTTCCATCCAAGTTGCGTTGAGGATTGGTTGCGCAATGCGAGATCCTGTCCCTTTTGCTCCCCAACATAGACTTCTTAGCCGATTTCAATAGGGTTTTAAGAATACAATCCTAAAATTTGTTTTTCTTTTTTCTTTTGTTGGATCCTTAATCCAACGTTGGCCTTATATGTGAAATAATTATGTGTTGCGGGTTGTCATATTAAGTTAAACCCAATTAAAAGTAATCGATAAAGATTTAGATATTTGGGATTTAATGTATCTAATAAGATATGACCATTTTATGTATAGAGACCTTATGGGTAGTTTCTATTTTTATGATGGGCTAAAATAGAAATACAAAAAAAAAAAAGATATCAAAAGATATCTATAAATAATGGTTATGGTCCCTAGATCATACGTCCATTTTTTTCTTGTCTCTTTGAATCCCATCATCAGATAGACTATTGAGGGAAAACTAAAGGGATCTCTTAAGAGGAAAACGTATTGGTCTGGAAGGCCAACCACACAATTTCAAGAATCGTTGATCGCAATGGATTTAGGTACGCTTTCGCATATTTATTGATTAATTCTTAATGATCAAATATGAACGATCTAGGGTTTTGTTTGTGATGATTTTAGCAATAAAGGGTTAATCTAGATTTTACATTATCCTCTAATCTAGATCTAACAATTGGTATCAGAGCATACATATTCGATCATTAGGAATTACTTTTGTATATGGTCAAATTTTTCCATATACACGGTCTCAACATATTGTTATACACGCCTGTGTACTCAAACCGTGTATATTTCTGTTGATTTTTTTTAAGCCCACATACACGGCCATGTCTTCAACCGTATACTCAAACCGTGTATGTTTCTGTTGATTTTTAAGCCCACATACACGGCCGTGTCTTCAACCGTGTACTCAAACCGTGTATGTTTCTGTTGATTTTTAAGCCTACATACACGGCTGTATCTTCAACCGTGTATGTTTTTGTTGATTTTTTAAGCCCACATACATGGCCGTGTCTTCAACCGTGTACTCAAACCGTGTAAGTTTCTGTTGGTTTTTAAGCCCATCATACACGGTCGTGCCTTCAACCGTGTACTTAAATATATATTTATAATCACTTATAAATTGATATTTATGTATGCTAATTTTCCTTTTGAGCTCTAATTTTAATGGTTGAGTTATTAAGTCATATTCGGATATGGGTGCTTAGACCCAATAAGTTTTTAGCTAAAATTAGAGTTGCTTTTGGCCCAAAGTTTGATGTAATTTTAAATTTGAATATTGGTATGTTTATATGTATTTTGAGATGAATTAATTAAAGCAACATACTGCCAAAGTGATCCCTCTTGTGGAAATTAATTTATTTCAAAATATAAAAGGTTATGTGTTTACAACTTCTGTGAATTTTTTATCGACCCAAAGGAAGGTTAATGTTTAACAGAATTGCAAGTGCACCTGTGGTAATAAACTCGTGATGATTATTTAGTTTTACATGTGAACAATAAATCGGCCCAAAGGAAGATTTATTGTTTGATGTGTTCTTATTTTCAGTATTTGATTATTACGCCAAGATACCACTGAATAGTTAATGTTTTTTCCAAAGATGAAATATTAATGGGCTACCCAGTATTTTGAGATGGGGTTTACCTTTATTTGAATTTATTATTGTTATTTTGTTGTAAGGCTTATGTGAACTTGTTTATTTATTTGTTGTTCTCATTCAGCTATGAATAATCCTGCTAATATTACTGCCAACATCAATTCCATTTCTATGCTAAATGTCACTAACTTCAAGTCGTGGAAAGATAATCTATTAATAGTACTTAGGGTTATGGATCTTGACCTTGCGTTAAGGACTGATTCTCCTTCACCTCTTACTGATAAGAGTATCTCTGATGACAAGAGGGAGATGGAAAAGTGGGAGAAATTAAACCGCATGTGTATGATGATCATGAAGAAGGCCATTCCAGAATCATTTAGATGTACAATATCTGATAAGATAACTAAGGTTAAGGAGTTCCTTTATGAAATTGAGAAAATGTTTGCTAAGAATGAAAAGGCAGAAATAAGTACACTCTTAGCAAACCTAATCTTAATGAAGTACAAGGGCAAGGGCAATATTAGGGAATACATCATGGAGATGTCTCATCTTGCTTCCAAGCTAAGGGCACTCAAGTTAGACCTCACAGAGGACTTACTAGTGCATTTGGTTTTGATTTCTCTCCCAGCACAGTTTAGCCAGTTTAAAGTGAGCTATAATTATCAAAAAGAGACTTGGTCTCTGAATGAGCTCATCTCACACTGTGTTCAAGAAGAGGAAAGGCTAAAGCAAGATAAGATTGAGAGTGCTCACCTAGCCTTAACCCCTAAGAATAAGAATAAGGATAATAAAAGGAAAAGGGATAAAGAAGCTGCAAATATGGTACCTCAGAAGACATAGCCAAAGAAGTCGGATTCATTGAATGGTAATGGTTGTCACTTCTGTGGAGCGGTAAGGCATTATAAGAAGCAGTGTACTAATTATCATGCTTGGCGTGCAAAGAAAGGGTTGCCTTCATTGCCGAAAACCAAGTTGAAGCAATTGGGAAGTTTAGATTATTATTAAAGACTGGATTTTATTTGGATCTTAATGAAACATTCATTGTACTGCCATTTAGACGGAATTTGATTTCTGTTTCTACTTGGGACAAATTTGGTTATTCTTGTTCATTTGGGAATAAGAAATTTAGTTTGTTTCATGATTCAAAATCAGTTGGATCCGGTTCTCTATTTGTTTATGATAATCTTTACTTGATTGATATTATTGCTTCATTTAATGAATCCCTGCAATTAAGTACACAAGGTATAAAGAGAAAATTAACTAATGAAAATTCAGCTACATTATGGCACAAAAGATTAGGTCATATCTCCAAATGGAGAATGGAGAGACTTGTGTTAGAGGAAATTTTAAACCCTTTGGATTTTACAGATTTTAATGATTGTATTAACTGTATAAAGGGGAAACAAACCAATAAAAGGAGATTTGAAGCCAATAGGACCTTAGACGTTTTAGAACTTATACATACAGATATTTGTGGGCCATTCCCTACAGTTGCTTGGAATGGTCAACAATATTTTATAATGTTCATAGACGATTTCTCACGATATGACTATCTTTATCTCATTCATGAAAAGTCACAGTCCTTGGATATGTTTAAAAATTATAAGGCTGAAGTTGAGAACCAACTCAACAAAAGGATTAAAAGCATTAGATCCGATCGTGGTGACGAATATTACGGTAGATATGATGGTTTAGGTGAATAACGTCCAGGACCTTTTGCTAAATTCCTAGAGGAATGCGGTATTGCCCCATAGTACACTATACTTGGTTCACCCACTATGAATGGTGTTGCTGAAAGACGAAATAGGACGCTTAAGGACATCGTAAGGAGTATGATTTGTCACTCCACCTTACTAGAATCACTTTGGGGAGAAGCACTTAAGACTGCAACATATATCCTTAACAGGGTTTCAACTAAAGTAACTAATAAAACCCCTTATGAACTTTGGACTGGAAAAAAAGCCCAGTCTAAAACATTTACATGTGTGGGGATGTCCAGCTGAGGCACGGCCTTATAAGGCTAATGAAAAGAAACTAGACTCAAGAACAGTAAGTTGCTATTTTGTTGGGTACTCTGAAAGATCAAGGGGCTACAAGTTCTATGATCCCACAACTAAATCGATATTTGAGTCAGGAAATGCTCGGTTCTTTGAGGATGTTGAGTTTTCCGGGGGAGATACGGTTAGAGACATTATCTTTGAAGAGGAATATGTTGATATTCCCACAGGTGTTATTGAATTTGGTCAAGATTCTATTCCTAATCTTCTTCAAGACACAATTGAACAATACAATATTAGAGATCCCATTCAAGACACTGTTCCAGAAGAACAAACTCTACCACTTCAAGAACCTATGCCATTGAGGAGATCCACTAGACAAAGAAGAAGTGTGTTGCCAGATGACTACATCGTATTTCTTCAGGAACATGAGGTTAACATTGGAATGATGGAAGATGATCCAATCAACTTCCGTCAAGCCATTGGAAGTTCTAAATCTCAGAAGTGGATTGATGCCATGAATGAAGAGATAAAGTCTATGAAAGACAATGACGTTTGGGATCTTATCCCATTGCCAGAAGGTACAAAGCCCATTGGTTGCAAATGGATATTTAAGACCAAGAGGGATTTAAAAGGCCATGTGGAGAGGTATAAGGCTCGTCTTGTTGCAAAGGGCTTTACACAGAAAGAAGGCATCAACTATAAAGAGACTTTCTCACCGGTTTCTTCGAAAGACTCTTTTAGGATTATAATGGCATTAGTGGCACGATTCAATCTTGAGTTACATTAGATGGATATAAAGACCGCCTTCCTTAATGGTGACATTAATGAGACGATCTACATGGTACAACCAGACAATTTTGTATCGGGAGATCCAAAGAATATGGTTTGTAAACTTAAGAAATCCATCTATGGGCTTAAGCAAGCATCTCGACAATGGTATTTCAAATTTCATCAAGTGATCACTTCGCTTGGTTTTGAGATGAATTTGGTCGATGATTGTATATACCATAAGTTCTGTAGGAGCAAGCATATTTTCTTGGTTTTATATGTTGATGATATATTGCTTGCCAGCAACGATATAGGCTTATTGCATGAAACCAAGAGATTTCTAGCTAAGAATTTTGATATGAAAGATCTTGGTGATGCCTCTTTCGTGTTAGGAATACAAATACATCGAGATTACTCTCGAGGTACTCTTAGATTATCACAAAAGAGCTATATCGAAAAGGTACTCAAAAGGTATGGCATGCAAAATTGCAAACTAAGTGATACACCTGTAGCTAAGGGAGACAAATTTAGTCTTAGTCAGTGCCCTAAGAATGATTTTGAGAAAAAGGAAATGCAAAAGATTCCTTATGCATCAGTAGTAGGGAGTCTAATGTATGCTCAGGTTTGTACGCGTCCAAATATTACATACATTACAGGAATGTTAGGTAGATACTTAAGTAATCCGGGATTAGACCATTGGAAAGCAGCCAAACGGGTCTTGCAGTACTTATAGAGAACAAAAGATTACATGCTCACCTATCGGAAGTCAAATCAGATCGAGATCGTTGGGTATACTGATTCCGATTTTGCTGGATGCCAAGATAGTATGAGATCTACATCAGGCTACATCTATCTGTTGGCTGGGGGAGCCATCTCTTGGAAGAGCATAAAACAATCCCTTGTTGCTTCTTCTACTATGGAAGCAGAATTTGTAGCATGTTATGAGGCATCTAATCATGGAATATGGTTACGGAATTTTGTCATAGGGCTGCGCATTGTGGATACTATTAATAGGCCACTTAAATTATTTTGTGACAATAAGTCGGCAGTTCTATATTCTAACAACAATAGGAGCTCGACGAAGTCAAAGCATATAGACATCAAGTTCCTAGTTGTAAAAGAAAGAGTTCAAAGTGGACAATTATCTATAGAGCATATAGGAATAAACTCTATGATTGCGGATTCGCTTACTAAAGGAGTGCAACCCAAGGTGTTTCATGAGCACACTGCTCATATGGGTGTCATGTCCTTAAGTGATATTAAGTTTTAGTGGGAGTTTGTTACTTTGAATGCATTTACGTCATAGAAAAACTTTAATTAGTTGTTTTGGTTTATTATGTTTTGAGGATATCTTCTGCAGAAATAAAGCATCTTGTTTGCCTACACTCTGTTTTTGGTTTATGGTTTGATCTCACTAAGGTTTATGGTGGACCAGTAGAAAATAGACATGTTAAGATCACATTGCATGGAATTTTCTTGCTACACATCCATATCATGATCCATGTCATTCAATTATATCGATATTGTGACCATTAATGGGTAGAGTTATGATAAATGTAATGAATATCGCTTTGATCCTGTGTTGATATAACTGATGGATCGGATTAGTTATAGATACATTTTGTTCATGACAGCAAATTTGAGCTCATATGGTTGTAAAACATAATTATAAAGTTACACATATAGTCCAAGTGGGAGATTGTTGGATCCTTAATCCAACGTTGGCCTTATATGTAAAATAATTATGTGTTACGGGTTGTCATATTAAGTTAAACCCAATTAAAAGTGATCGATAAAGATTTTGATATTTGGGTTTTAATATATCTAATAGGATATAGCCCTTTTTATGTGTAGAAACCTTATGGATAGTTTCTATTTTTATAATGGGCTAAAATAGAAATACCAAAAAAAAAAAGATATCATAAAGATACCTATAAATAGTGGTTATGGTCCCCAAGTCATACGTCCGTTCTTTTCTCGTCTCTTTGAATCCCATCATCAGATAAACTATTAAGGAAAAACTAAAGGGATCTCTCAAGAGGAAAACATATTGATCTGGAAGGCCAATCACACAATTTCAAGAATCATTGATCGCAATAAATTCAGGTACACTTCTCCATATTTATTGATTAATTCTTAATGATTAAATATGAATGATCTAGGGTTTTGTTTGTGATGATTTTAGCAATAAAGGGTTAATCTAGATTTTACATTATCCTCTAATCTAGATCTAACATCTTTTTCTTTCTTTTTTTCAATTTTAAAATAGTCGCTTAGCGAATTATCGTTTTCATCAATTCGAATTATTAGTGTATGATTTTTTTGGTTATTTTATTATCTATATCATCGAAGTAGATATTCTAGTAAAGTGCTTATTTTAGTACGGTGCATCAAGATAGGAAGCTAAGTATAAATATGTAATGCTTTACCGGAAAAAAAATTATAAACATATAATGATGTTTACTTATACATTTTTTTTTAAATATTATAATTGAAAGAAGGAAATTCAAATTTGATCCATTTTATTAGAAGCATCACTTGACTATAAATGTCTTAACCATTAATTAATCACTTATTTTTAAGCATATGATAATATAAAATTGGGAAGCTCATTGTAATGGATAGTTATTGCAAAAATTTTCTGAAGATACTACCCTAGACCCATCCATTTTCTCGATCGTCTTAATATGCTGTCGTATTATTTACACTCTCATTTTTTTAAGTATATATATCGTGGGCACATGGTCCCTCTATTATTATTATTATAAATATATGGATAATTTAATTGATTAAAAAACAGCTGGATAATTGATAAACGTTGATGGATGTAGTTGATCAAATTTTAGTAATAACCAAAATAACCCTAAATATTATCACATGCGTACCTTTTATTTATTTATTAATTTACAAATAGTCATATGTTAAATTATACAATATATGCTTATACATGGGTTGAAAAGGCTATGAATCTTTTTGTATTGCCATCATATGATGAATAATTCTTTTCAAGGATTTTCTTCTAACTAATTGGGAGATGAAAAAAAAACAAGGGCAAAAACAACTCTCCTCTGCTCCTACATATTAGATGGATTCAATTATATTTTTTCTTTTCAAATCTTCTTCTTCTTCTTCTTCTTTTTCCTTGTGGTAGATCGATAGATTCTTTAATTGTAACCTATACCCAATAATATCTTATTCGATCAAATAGACTCACATTTCAATTTTCTAGATTCTATCAATAAAAGAAAAAATAAATATATAAATCATAACCCAGTCTATAAACCACAAGAAATCCTTTTTAAAAAAAATCATTTCTTTCATCTCTTTATTATCTTTCTTATTTCTGTATTCTTATTTCAATAAAAGAAAAAATAAATATATAAATCATAAACCAGTCTATAAACCACAAGAAATCCTTTTTTAAAAAAATCATTTCTTTCATCTCTTTATTATCTTTCTATTTCTGTATTCTTATTTTCCACCTCTCTTGTCATAGTTTTTGTTTATTACTATTATGTTCTTCTTTGGATATATTTGTAAAGTTATTGTAATAGACTTTGAGTTATATATTTTAAGCAAGTGGATTGAATTTTGTAATAGATGTAATTTCTGCACAAGTAGAGGGTGTGTGTTCTTCTTCTTCATGCACATATTATTTTGCCACTTTGTTTTGTAGTGTCATTTCATTTTCCAAATCATGGAGAGTGTTTCTTTATTCAATTCAAATGAATAGAATGTTATGTAAACATCAATCGGTTCAAATTATAAAAAATTTACCTAAAAAAATTAATATTATAAAAATGTAATAGAAAGATCTATAGATTCCACAAGATACTATGTAGGGAACAAATTTTGGAGGAATTTTAATCTATTATAAATATGATTGGCAATTCATGTTGACGTGTCATGTTTCATATCAGGTTTGTGTTTGAAAAACCTCAACTCGTTTATTAATTACATATAAAAATTTAAATCCATGACTCAACTCGTTTAATAAATGTATCTTATGCTTGAGTTAGACATGTTTATTGATTAAAAAAATTATAAATAAGTTAAATACTTATATATACAAAGTAAAAATGATGATAAGAAAATTAACTTTTATAAATATTAATGATATAAGGTTTTGAATGTTAGCATAAATTACAATCCATATAATAGTTTGAATGAAGTTTCATTGAATATAACAAAGCTAAAAACTCATAAATTTCATAACATTATTAAATTAACCTAAACCATGGCTTAAATGGATATATGTTACTACTAGTAGTGATTTTCAAATTCATTATATTTTCAATCAGATTTTCAAGGGAGACAATTAAATAATCTACACATAAAAAAGAATGATATCAATAAAAATACACAATATTGAAAATTTTATAAAAATAGTTTAGCTTATTACCCTCATCTCCATAAAGCCAATTTTTCGCCAATATAATTTATTATTATTTCTCATTTTTTTTCATAATTTAATATGTGTTTATACATAACTTTTTAGTTTTTCCTAGATGATGAAAAGTTA
Organism: Laguncularia racemosa; assembly: GCA_037954665.1. Taxonomy (NCBI): domain Eukaryota; kingdom Viridiplantae; phylum Streptophyta; class Magnoliopsida; order Myrtales; family Combretaceae; genus Laguncularia; species Laguncularia racemosa. The sequence continues at coordinate 1,447,820 of JBBMOL010000024.1, read as the reverse complement.
CTCTTATTTTAACTTTATATCATCCTAGGCAAACAACTTGACATTTACTATGAGTTGTTATACTAATTGTTAGTTTAAAATGGTAATAGGATTGCTCCTTTTGGCTTCTTTAAGACCCCCATCAAATTTAACTTATGTTAGATAACATATTCATTTTCCTCTGAGGTATAAATGAGGAAATGAGAAGCCATGACTTAGGTAACCTTATTTATTTATTTTTCTTGTCAAGTACATATCCTTAACTAAAGTTAAAAAAAAACCTCTATATAAGAATTTTTACTGTAAATATCTTGGGATGCTTTATACTATGGCTATAAGTTTTCAAATATTATTTAAACTTCCTTAGTATCATCATTCAGTTTTTTGATAGTAAAGGTTCTTTGCTATGAATTAACTTATTACCAACAACTTTAGAAGATAGTAGAAAGCATTACCTCTTGAAGTACCATTTCTTTACCATAATTTTAATTCACGAAAATGTGTAACCTAATTTAATTGTAATTTATTTATTTTCTCGTTTTTGAAGAAGTTTTCTAATGGAAAATATATAAAAAAATTCAAGATATGTCAAATTTCTTGCTTTTATCATTTTCTCCTTATAAATAACTTTATTACACAGAATATACAAATAAAAAGTTGGATTTGCTTGGGACATTGAAAAGATGATTACCATTATTACTAAAAACCATGCAAGACAAATCGAAAATAATATAATATCATGTTTTAAGCAATTAAATGATAAACTTCCATCATTATTCTTTAGTTCAAGCAATTAAATAAAAAACTATTAGGATTTTTATTAATACGAAATTCCACCAATCAAATCCCAAAACCCTCATTACTAGAATTATAGCCAATCAAACCGAGCATTTAACAAACATTTAAAAAATATATGAATATTAATAATGTGTTAAAACCCTAACAAATCTAAAAGTCAAGACTATTTATACACATTACACGAACCACTTGTTGTTAAAGAGAGGGAGAAAGATAGATATACTTACTTTTATAATTATTCTCAATGTTGTCAAGCACGACTCTTTGGGTATGATGACATAATGCTTTCTAAACAACTAAAAGATGAGGAAGAGAGATTTATTGGAAAAAAAAATTAACTTATCCAAGAAAAAAAGAAAAAAAAAAGATGAAGAGAGATAGGAGCTCTAAGAAGAAGAGAGAGAGAGATATCATGTGTTGTTTATGGCTTAATGTGGTGTAGACGGACCATGAAACCCTAAGTTATAAAATCCATGGCACATGTGAATAACAAATATATATATATATATATATATATATATATATATATATATATATATATATATATATATATATAATACTAAAGAAATATATGCATTATTAGTGTTAAACGGGTTTGCGAATCTAATCAATAATCTATTTACAAGACTTTTTTAATAAGCAGGTTTATAAACAGGTTTTAGAGTTGGACGCTAACCCAAACATAGATTTTGTCATGTCTAAATAGGTTTGATCCTTTTATGTTTTGTGTTAACTTTTTTTTGTACATAAACCCGTTTATATTGTATTGTGTCATGTTCAAGTTTCACTAGTCGGATTTCAAATTACCAGCCCAAATTATAAAGTAGGTTGCATTTCCAAAATTTAAAAATCCATACTTATAGAATAGGGTATGAGTATGGTTTTATATCTTACCTATCTTATATTTGCTCATTGCTTCATTATTGGCGAGGGAAAAAAGTGAAAATGTAATAAAATAAATTAATGATCGCATACAGTTTTGATTAAGAGACTTTTGTCATGAAATATTTCATTGTGTTCCTCATTCGACGAATATTATTTCCTTCAAGGAAAACTAATTGAAAACCACTTCTCGGTAGAAGGGGAGGGGGGGAGGATTGGGGAATCAACTCACTTACATTATAAGAAACACGAAGCCGCATGACCCTTTTTACTTTACTAACTAGTTACATTGATAACAATTTGAAATACAATAAGTGCAGTAATATAATTCCGTAATGCATTTGTTTCAACAAAATAGACGATTGTCAATACTATATCATTGCATTGGGTGGGTGGAGTAGGCCTTAGATTGTAATAGGGATGCTGACATTGAACTCCTTCACTGATTCTAATCTCATGCCCATTAAGGTTATCAATAATGTGCCGTTCTCCTCATCACCTACAACACGTGACCGAGACATGATCTAATAGGGTCAAGGCCTTGTCTACTATTGTGATTTCGTAGTGTTCAATTGTCTTCTAAGGGTAAATAAGTAACCGAAACCATGGGTTTAACCATGGAAATTCGGAGTTGGGGTGAAGAATCTTAATATTGAAGGTGAGTAGAATTTTTGGTCTACGTTCAGCATTTCTTGCCACATTCTTAATTTGGGAAAATGTCGAGTTAGGAGTTGTTTATTCTTTCAATTGATGTAAATAGAAAAAAAAAAATAGCAATTTCCAGCCTACGTAAGTCTTGATGATTCGTACGCTGCTCAAATTCCCTGGTTGTAACTAGAATACTTATCTTGGTATTTTCTTTAACCTTTTCGTTAAAAGGCTATTGAAAATGATTGGAACACGTATCCTATTATGAATAGACAGAAGACACCTTATGGCAATCTTGTGTTTTTCATCCTACAATGAATCTCGACATGTGCTATATAGCCACATTTAAAGCACAAAGATTTTAGGCCCTCATATTGCATATTCTCAATATCTGTAGTATGTGACTAATGGTTTAGTAAAAGGGCTAGGGCTTTAGACATGACTTCTCCCAACAAAATTACTGTTAATATACCAAATTAGACCATAATGACTGATATATCGTTAACAGGTTTCTTTTTAAAAAAGAAAAAAAATGATGATATAGAACCATGTCCACTCAAATGCCCATTCATCTACAATAATATCAATCACATACTATCATATTGAAGTTAAAAGTTAATAGTTGTAATACCTAAAAATAATATAAAATGCCTTGTTCTGTAACTAAGGATGGTTTGAATATAATTATTAAGGGTAATTTTGTCATTTTTCCTTAATTAAAAAACCTCAAGTACCTAATACATTCCTCCTTTTCTCTTTCTTTTCCTTATCTCTTTCTCTCTTATGTTCATTCCTTCCTCTTTTGTGCAAATTCTTCCTCTTTTATGCCAAACAAAACAAAAATCTAAAGTAAGTGGAATCTTTCCCTTTATTTCTTTAAAGTGGATGTTTTGGGATAATCCTAACACTAAATTTATGGATTAAAAATCAAAATTTTCTTAAACTTTAGAGGAAAGGTAGTAGAAAATATCAATCTTAGGGAAGTTCTTCACAGTAAGTATGGATCATTGCATTTTAACAAGTTACCTAGTGTCGTTCTTAATGTTTTAGGCATGCATTATATAGGAGTAAAGTGAAAATATGTTAGGTACAAGAAATTGATAGAAAAAGAAAAATGATTCTACAAGTAAGTTCTTTAATTCATGTTTTGGTAAATCTTTCTATTATAGGGCATTACTTTGTAGTTGAATTTTTGAAAAAGTAATGTTAAAGTGGGTGAGTGAGTGATTGGAAGTTGATGTTGGGTTTATGTTAATGGAAGAGGATGTTCGTAATTTGTTCTATGAAGAATCAAAGGACTGGTTTTGCAAAAATTGCAGAACAAGAGCTATCGACCAGATAGTAGGATTCCTACCATCTCAATGGTAAGGCACGGAAAAGGAATAGAACGTTCTAGGTTGTACCAACCAAATAGTGGCATCTATGATGCAGCTTATCCCTTTCTACACCATTTAATTGATATAAGTCCTACCATCCAAATGATAACGTTTTGAAATGATTAGCAACCCTACTTAAACTATTTTAAATGTTAATCATAGCTACTTTTCAATGGTGTCTAATATTACAATACTTTATATTTATATATATATGTATATATACATACATATACTTAAAAATGAAGTTTAATTTCAAAACTAATTACCGAGATTATCAACTAATCTTTTTATACAAAAATGAATAGAAGATTAACAGCTACTTAAGGTAAAGAGGGTAGTTAAGAGGGCGAGTTATATAGTAAAATGCATTTAAGCTAAATATTGTAATTTATGGAAGATACTGAGAAATTGCTATTCACGATTAATGGTAAGGAAATAGAGTTAGTAAGATTCTAGTACTTGTTAAGCCCTCTATTTCAAGTACGTATTTACGATATTTGTTGATTGTGCTAATTAAGATAGAATTAATTGAATTTAACAATATCTAGATAATAATTTATTACTGCTTGTGTGTGGTTAAGTTTATGGGATCAGGAGTATCAATGACTTTAGAGTGGCATCTTGATGAATTATGCGTGAAGAAGCTCTAAGTGGAATCATAGACCAAAATGATTTAAGTAGATTTAAATTGACTCATAGATTCATGGGTGTTAAGGAGTACCCGATACATATAATATATATATATAATGATTTCCTCAGGATATATGCAAAACCTCAAAAGGCGGTATAACCAGCCGAGGAGGTTACATAAAAACTGCAATAAAATAAATTGTAAAGGAACTTAACACCACAGGCGGCAGAGCCAAGGCTAGTGGGTTATCTTTCCTTTAAAGATAAGTAAATAAATAAATATTTACTTCATTAACATTGAATCCTTAAAAGGAACATTAGTTACAGACAGAAACAAACAATACATTAAAGAAGAAAGAGGAGAGAGGGAGAGAGAGAGATATGGAAGTTCAGAAAGGATGGAAGAAGATTATGTGAAGGTTAGAGACGAAGAGAGAAGGGATATACCTAAGTATGTCTGCGTACTTAGGGCCTATGGTTCATCAACCATAGTAGACGACTCTATTAGTGTTTGAGAGAGAGAGAGAGAAGGAAGGTGTAGAAGAAGTGGTCAGAGGTTGGTGACCGGAGGTAGAGAAGAGGTTAGGTGGAGAAGAAGAAGGGTTAGAAGTGTTTGTGCTTTTAGAGTGTTTTGGTCTTGGGTCCGATATGCGATCCCTTCTAATGAGGTTGCATTCTTCTTTTAAAGACCACATTTTTACTGTTTCTACAGTAAAATTTCTTTTTACTGTAGTGCACAGTATTTTGTCAGGAATATTATTGTTTCAACAGTAATTTCCAGAGATTTTTTGGTGGAAAAGATCCACCTGTCATTCATGCCGTTGAAGACGGCTTGTTTTCATCAGCTTTGGGGATGACCCCATGGGTAAATTGTTCCGTATATGATGGAGGATTACATATGGCATTGTCCGTAAAATTACGGATTAAGTACAAAAAATTATACAGTTTTAATACTGTATTTCATTCTATGTATTTTGTCACAATTGTAACAAAATACTTACATTATTGCCTATGGACTTCCTAAGTTGATACCGTAGCAATCATCTTCATTGCTTTGTAATCCTGCTGATGTAGAGGCAGAAGAGGTTTCTTCATTAGTCCGCATCTCATCTTCGGATTTCTTCAATTGTGCAAGAGCAGCTTCCAAAACTTTCTTCATATCTTCTGGATTCTGCATCTTGGCCATGTTTGACATTAGGAAACCCCTATCGTGTAAGAATGGGGTTTGGGTACCTCCTTGGGCCAGGAACTTCTGCTTTGTCAGCCATTTATCAATTGCTGACTCGGTCACCCTGTCCTAGAGCTTGAATCCGTCCCACCATTTGACCTTGAATGTCCTGGTGAGAACCGGAGTTTGAGTTCTTCGGTCTTGTTTGTAACCGAAGCTCCATGCCATTACCCATGATATCCCTATATGCATGTAGTATATCATGGTTTTATTGAACATATATTCATGTTCGTTACATTCATAATTTTTCAAGAACAGAAAGTATCCGTTCTTAGCATTTTCATGGACAATATTTTCAATTGCCCCATATTCTTCCCACCAGTGAGCAAACCAACAGGGCAAATTTTTCGAAGAACATTTATAAAAAAAGATCAACCATGTATGAGATCTTTTCTGATTCATTTTTAAAAAGGCATTGAACCAAGCCTGCTTATAATCAAAATAATTATAAGTGGCCAAATGAGGTTCCATTGGTCCCAGCGGATTAAAGCTGAGCTTTTGTTTGCTAGCCGGCTTGCCAGGCCAATCGCACAGGTTTATGACCTTGTGGATTTTAGCTGTTGAGTAAGAGATTACTCCATTGTTTTGAAAGTGTTTGATTGACACAGATCCTGTATCAACCAAGTTTTTTTTCGTAAAAATCCATATTTTTTAATGGATCATACGGTACATAAAAAACATTTTCAAGAAATATTTTCCTGGCAAAATCAAAAGGATCATTTTCATGCATACCTTTTTCTACTGAAAAGATATACTTGGAAATGTTCTTATGATACCATTTTTGAGGGACTAATGCCTTCGAAGAAGACGCCACCTCGGTTACATGAATATTGGTAGATGATTTTTTAATCATCTTCTTCTGGTCTTTTACGGGAGACCTGGAACCCAGCGCATTAGTGATTGCCTTAATTAATTCGGGCGTTATCACTACATTAGTGTCTAAACCCTCAGTGTTTAAACTCACATTTCCCTCGACTGGAGGTCTGGTCATTAGTCTGGATGAGGCGGTTGACTCCTCATCTCGTTCTTTGATTTCCAATGGCACATTGGGTTTTGGAGCCGTAGCAGCAAGCCACGACCGGACATTTGTAAGTCCCTTACGGGGGACTTCCTTTTCCTTTCCCTTTCCTTTGGGAGGCATCTCCCTGCAGGAATTCACGAGTCAGGAAGTCAGGAAGAGAATTGGACGTTCCTTTGATATGCATTATTTCGAAATCAAAACAGGATAAAATTGCTTGCCATCTGGCAAAAATCTGTTTTGAAGCCAAATTGTGAACATCTTTCTCTAAAACATTTTTTGCTGCAGAGCAGTCAATTCTTAAAAGAAATTTTTGATTTAACAAATCTCCTTGAAATTTAGAAATTGTTAAAACAATAGCCAAAATTTCTTTTTTAATTGTGGAATAATTTAACTGACATTGGTTCCAGTGTTTAGATACAAACTGGAAAACATTTTCATTTCCATTAGGGGATTTTTGTTTGAGGATTCCTCCAAATCCTATGTCAGATGCATCAGTCTCTACTATCTTAGGTAGGGATGGATCTGCTAAATGAATGCAAGGGATTTCTTTTATCCTTTGCTTGATTTGTCTGACAACATCTGTGTGTTCATCAGACCATTCAGGAGGATTCTTTTTAAGCCTATTATGCAGAGGCTTACATAAGACATTGAGGTTCTTAAAGAAATCTGCTACATAGTTTAAGCTACCTAAGAATCGCTGGAGTTGTGTTTTATCCAGAATCCTATCAGGGAACTTAGAAGCAAATTCTATAGATCTCTTAATTGGTTGGATTGTGCCATTATAAATATCAAAACCTAAGAATCTAATCCGGGTTTGGAATAGGGATATCTTAGATGGTGATACTACTAGACCATTGTGTCTGACTCTTCTTACGAAAGATCTGACATGTTTAAAATGCTGTTCTATATTTGGAGAAAATATTAGAACATCATCTATATAAATTATTATGAAATCTAATTCATTAAAGATTTCGTTCATTATCCTTTGAAATTCAGAAGGTGCATTTTTAAGACCGAAAGGCATAACGTTCCATTCATACTGTCCAAAAGGGACAGTGAACGCTGTCTTGTACCTATTAGACTCATTGATCTGGATTTGCCAAAATCCGGACTTCATATCGAACTTGGAGAATATTTTAGCATTATGTATTCTACCAAGCAAGTCTTTTTTATTAGGTATTGGATACCTAATCCATTTAAGAACATTGTTAAGAGGTTTATAATTTATTACCAATCTAGGTATACCTCTTTCTATTTCAGCATTTTTGTTAACATAAAAGGCAGAGCAACTCCAAGGAGATTTGGATTTGCGGATAAGCTTTTTAGCTAACAGGTCATTGATTTCTTTTTTACAGTGTTCTAGAACACTGCTGTTCATTTGTGAAGGTCTAGCCTTCGTGGGAATGTTTTTCTCATCGAAGTTACCTTCATAAGGTAATCCGACTGAGTGGGATTTCCTATCCCAGAATGCATTTGGAAGGGTGGAACAGATGGTATTTCTGATCTCACCTTCTAACTTAGAAACCTGTGTCCTTACAGGATTCTTTTGGATTTGGTTTTCAATTCTGTGAAATTCCAAATCATCATTTAAGAAGGATAGATGATCCTCCTTGGCTTTAATCAAACAGTTTATCTCAGAAACTGAGTTCTGTTTGAGCATATCTATCATTTTGGTTTTTGGTTTTGAAACAAAGTTAAAACAGATGTATTGTCCATAATAATCTGTTTCAATACCTTCATTGGTAACCTTAAAAGGTTGAATTAAGTTAATAAAAGGAGTTCCTAAAATAACATTCTGCTTAAGATTTTTAACCAGAATGAAACTAGTATTGTAGGAAACATTGTCCTTTACAACTTCTGCATTAGGTAATTTGAAACTAATGTTTAGTTTATTACCGGAAGCAGAGCTTAGAGATTGGGTTGTTTTTTCAAAATATTTTTTTGGAATTAACACTTCTCTAATGCAATTTAGATCTGCGCCAGTATCAAACAGGGCAGTAGTTTCTAAGATAAATTCTTCATTTATCTTGATGGTGATTGGAATTACCCATTTTCTAGTGGTTACTTCCACTAGCTGCATTAGATATTCTGGATTGATTTCTTTTCCAGATATATCAGAAGAACTTCCATATTCGGTTTCCTCATCCGAATACTTCATTCTGATCTTTTTAAATTCTAAGAATTGTTGTTGCAGTTCCTTCTGCATAGCTTTTAATTCTTGAATTTCTTTCTTTTGGGAATTAATTTCCCCTTGAAGATCACTAAGTGTGACTGGCTTAGTTTTCTTCGATTTTCCTCTGTTGAGGACCTCATTAAGATTATAAGTTAAATTATTAGAAATTGAGGAAGTAGGTTTGGCTCCTTCTAACCATCTCAATTTCTGTGAATCAGACATCGAATCTAACTTAAGAAGAAACTCTTCTTCTTCTTTAGTCAGGACATTGATTGAATCTTCCTTTGAGGATGATTCAAGATCATTACATTGGAGTCCTTCTTCTTCTGAAGAAGAATACTCAGAAGAGGAATATCCTTCGAATATTTCGAGGATTTCTCCTACCTTTTATCATCAAGATCAAGGGAATTTAGTTTTTTCTTGATCTTACATTTGTCTACTGTGTGACCAAATTTGTTACACAGAAAACATCTAATTCCTGAAAAGGATTTTCTAAATTTCTTAGATTTACCTTTTTTAGGGTCTTCATTGTTTTCTTTAGATCGTTTGTAGGATTTTTTAGAAAATTTCTTCTTTTTATCATCTTTTGATTTAGAAGATTTTTTCTTTGTTTTCCTTTTACAGTCTGTACATTTTGATTTATCAAAGACAAAAGATGGATCATACTGCTGACAGAATTCTCCAAGGCTTTGCCTTTTCAATTGTTTTTCTTTCTTAAGTTGTTTCTGCAACCTGACTGTGTTGCACATTTGAGTTATAATCTTATAAACATAAGAATTTAACTCACCATAAGAAAGATTACTATAAGGAATTTCTCCATTAAATTCCTCACGAATTTTGGATCTAACTTGCTCACCTATAATATTTGGTAAACCAGTTAGAAATTTTTCTTTCCAGAAGGATTGATTGCAATCATCTCGCATCAAAACCCTCTGAAGGAATATGTCTTTGTATTGGCGGAATTCGCCCAAAGACTTGCATTTCATATTGGATAAGAGATCCAAGTTCTTATCACGAATATGAGAAGGATCACCTATAAAATGCTGACTAATACAGAACATTAATGTATCAACAACATCTTGAATAGGTTGATTTTGTTCATTAAGTATTTTAACTCCAAATTCATTTTTCTTTTCTGAAGTTAAAATATTCATTCGCTGTTCTTCAGTGAGATAATTATCCCACCATCCTTTTAATTGTCCAGTGAACCCAGAAATTAAAAGTACAGCAATCTTGAAATCAGATTCGCCTTGAATACTTCTATTAGTATTAGCGAACATGATCATTTGATTTAAAACATTCAAAATCATTTGTTCTGAGGCCCCATCTATGTTCCATTCATAGGTAGTTCCTGCAGAATATTTGTTCTGGTAATTACTTGGTTTTTCCTCTAACAAGATATCAGGAGGGGTTGCTCGTTGATAGTATAGTTTTTGAGGTTCTTGCCAAGTAATTTTATTGACTTCTAAACCATTAGAATTACAGAGATTTAAGTCATCTGTTGAATCATCTGGATTAGAATCATCGGTTTCACTTAAAACATTAATTTTTTCGGATGGGGTATCTTCAATAATTAAATTCCTAAACTTAGGAGTATCTAATTTTAAAGATTCCACCGATTCCATTTTAATTTTTCCCTTTAATGATTTCTTCCTATCTTGGATAGCTTGAAGAAATTCATTGCTAGGTGTAATTAATTCGAAAGGTTTGAAAAGTGGTTTCTTTTCAGCCTTAATTTTTTCATTATTATTGATCTGAGGTTTACTAATTGAATCTTCAATTCTGTCAAGTTGTTGACCTATTGTGTGAAGATTTTTATTAGTAAAATTGTTTTGATCAATAATCTTCTTAATACCAGATCCTTCAGCTGCTTCTGCAACTTTGAAAGGAGCTAGCTTGATTTCGGTTTCCTTATGAGGATACCGGATATTGCTAAGTGGTGGATGAGTAGATTCAACTATATTACCATCACTTAGTTTCCATTGGACGGTTTTATTAACCTCATTTATAAATTTCGGTTTCAAATAATATTCTTCTAACCAATCGAAGAATAAAATCTGAGTACCAATTTCATTCATGAATTCATAACATTCATTTTTAATTCGTATTTTAAACTTATCAAAAGTTTTAAAATACCATTGTCTTTTCTCCTTGTTTTTAGAAGAATTAAAGTCATTATTTAGAAACAACCTATTTGGTTCAAAGGGTTTTTCTATGACATTAAGTTCAGAATCTCCTAATTCTGAAGCAGTTGGTTTTTCCCATTCTGGAGAAGTTTGATAAATTGGTTGAGTTAATCCCGAAGGCTTATTAACTAAACCAGAAATTGTAGGATTAGTCTTTTTAGGACTTTCCTGGATTTTTTTAGTTTCATCAATTCTGGACAGATCAACTGACCTTCTTGATGATCCTAAAGACATTGGACTTCTAGGAGTTTCGAAGGATCTCTTAGGGAATTGAAGCGTAACCTTACCATCAGGATGTTGAACAACATTAGATGGTTTAGCTACTTGATAAGATTTCTGGGGGACAGGATTTTCTATTTCCCAGTGATCAGGTAAACTAACATAATCTCCTGAGGAAATCATTTTATAATTGTGGGTTATATATATATATATATATATATATATATATATATATATATATTATATGTGTGTAATCGAGATCTTATGTAACCCCTAAGTCTTAAGACGTCAAGATTGTGTTATGTGTTAGATAAGATAATTAAATAGTTGATGTGAGTTACATGTTTTGCATTAATGTGTGTTTGTGAAATGTGTGACATGCACATACATTTCTAGTATTCACAACTAGGCTTTAGCTGATTCTTTATGGGATTTTTTTTTTTTTTTAGCTGTAGGTATTACAAATGACCTAGTTGTTTATGATGAGACTTGTGTGGACCCCTATTAAGGATTGGGAGGTAATGTGGAATATTATTACTACTGTGATAACTAGTCATGTTGATGGGAGAATAGTTGCTTGTTGTTCTATTACTTTTAGTGATTTGTGATTTAGAGATGAGACTCACGCTTAGATGCATTTGGTTAGATTTAGTATGTATTGTTTTGCATATATATATATATATTAGTTACTATTAAAGCATTGGACTCTAGTTTGTTGGCATATTTTAGATGTGTTGAAGATGTAATGTGAGAATCATATGAGCCATTCAGTAATGTTATTTAGAGTTTATTTCAAGATTGCATTTGCAGTTATTATGTATTTTTTTGAGATATTTAGTGAGCTTCTATGCTTATGCGTGTCAGCACCTAATGATGACACGTAGCAAATTATTACATCTCACATTCTTAGGTATTGCGATAGTGATATCTATACTAAATTTTTTATGGTAAACTATGATTTGCATAGTTATGTTTTCACCATTTTTTTTAACTGTTGTTGTAGTTAATGTTTTAACATGTTGTTGGTCCCAATTAGATTAATCAAGAAGGGGGGTGAATTGATTAATTACTTAAAGTTTCACTCTTTTTTTTTTTTTCAAATCATTCAAAAACTCTTGACTAATAAAATCACGTGAATAACAATAATGAAGAACAATAATGTGCAGTAAACAAAATGAGTAGAGAAGAATAGAATGCTCAGAGATTTATAGAGGTTCTACCTCGAGCATCAGTCCTCTCTTCCAGCTCCACACCGGGGTCCCGATTGTCTATACCGGTTGTGTTTCACTATATCAAACAAATTGAAAGGGTACAAAATAAGCCTCTTCAAGGCGAAGTCTCATTGCTGAGTCTTTCTAGCTTCTTCACTAAGCTAATTACTCAAACTACAGTAATGAAACAACTATCAATTCCTTCTACACGAAAGGAATTACAATAACAATGAGGAATATCAAATTTCCTCTATACAATAGATCACATGTATATGTAAAGATTTTTCGCTTGAAAATGTATGAGCCTTTTTTTTTCCGTGTGTTTTTTTCTTACTCAAAAGAACGTTTTTTTTTTTTTACGCACTTCTTTATTTGAATTAAACACTCATTATATGAAGAGAACATAACGGTTACTTTCCACGTGACAATGTTGAATTTATTTTTGAATTTTTGTAATTCAAAAATAAGTTGAATCTGTTGGAGAAGATTTGCATTCTGTGATATTCTTGATGAGGATAAGCTTGGATAAATCAGTTTAACCGAGATCTTCTTTGGATATGTCACTTGAATCAAGTTTGTTGAAGATATCCCTCACATTGTGGAACCATATCTTCATGTAACAACCATATTTCTTATCCTTATCTTTGTAACTACTAGATCTCCCAAAATATAGCATAAATATCTAGATTTAAATCTTGATAAAACTTGTAAATCTTATATGATCTCACTTTTATCATAAAATGAAATCTTTGAAAAAAATCTTGTAAAACTTTATGTAAATTAAAAAACCCATGATATAAAATCCAACTTTAGTAAAACACATCAAGTATATTACCCAAATATACTTGACACGTGGAGCTAAGCCTTGAAATTTATTAAAAACTATCGATATAAAAATTAGAGAGAAATCTGGAAAAAATTCGTGACAGGCATGGAAGGTTCTGAAAGTGCTTCTGAAGCAAACCTGTCAACTGTTTTCCTGTTATGAAGGTTCTGAAAGCGCTTCTGAAACAAACCTATCAACTGTTCTCCTATTGTAAAGGTTCTGAAAGTGCTTTTGAAAGATTATCACGAGAACTACGGATACACTACACAACTTCTGAAACATCTTCTATCAGAACAAAAATAATCTATATAACACTTTTGAAGGTTCTGAATAAGCTTCTGTCTCCTTATTCAATTTAGAAAAATTACGAAAATTACATACTACCTTCTGAAACAACTTCTGACAAGCTCAAACATACGTTACATATTATTCCTCTTTTGTTAACATCAAAACTAAATTAGAGAACTTAACACATGTCTAGCTCATGTGAGGAAAAAAAAATATAGTATTCTTTTCCATTTCTAAATGAAAAAATTAGAATCCCTAAATCCAAACCCTAATCATTAAACCACAAACTCAACATAGAAAAACATTAATTGCCTTATGAATATATGCTATATTTTTTCTCTATCTAGGAATGCCCATATTTTGCTGTAAAATCATTAATAACTAGAAACATTCATATCAATGATGCTTTTTATGACATAATTGCTGTAGGAAGTATGGAGTCATATGCTCTCCATAACCTTCTTTGCCCAATAGTGAATAAGCCAAATATGTAACAAGCTACATAAAAAGAAGAATTCAATAGCTTAAGATAGTGATTGCAAGAGGGGAAACTTACTTCATGTGATTCCAATTAATCAAAATCATGATGAAAAGAAGGGAGAAAACTTGCACAACAAATACTTAAATTCAATTTTAATTGACCAAGATTATTTGTTTTGGGGTTTCTCAATTTGATATTTAGAAATAGAAAATATGATTGACATATTTCCCATGTATAGGGTTAATTATGGTTTAGTTTTGCTCAATTTAGGGACCAACCTAAACTAAACCACATTTTAAATGATTCAATTTAGACTACTATTGAATTGAATTGATTTTAACGGTTCCAAATTGAGCCACTTCAAATACTATTTCGATCAATTTGATTCAATTCAAACCACTTTCAAAAAAACATATTTGTTTTGATCCCTTTTCACTATACAAAGATAGATCCATTACTTTAATTTTTACTTATACAATTTGATTAAGTTTCAATTCAAAAGGAAATTTATCAATTGGATTATAACCACATATATGCAAATGCATATTATGGAAAGATTATTAATAGTAGTTCCCCTCAAATCAGTTCAACTTACTTACTAGCCAACTTTATTCGATAAACTCTATTAGATTATCAATGTTACATAATAAACAAGTAAAGAGGATAATAAATTAAAAAGCAATAGAATACCAATTAGTTTGCTTAGTGGCTTCTTATCGTCTAATGTGGTGCCAATCCATAATGCATGATACTAATAGTCAATTATAAAACTTAAAATCAAAAGGCTCTAGTTCTCTTGAAAACATTACTAGATAAAATTCTACACCGATAGTAAAATACTAAAGCTCAAAACAATTGACAAAAAAGGATCTTGTATCCCATTTAAACTTCTAAGCACCTCATTCAACTTCAAGTATTTGATATTAATTGTTCTCTATATTTCATTTCAACTATTTAAACATTTAAGGCAACATGAAATAAAGAGGAAAAACAAACAATTCAATATTGCTTCTTTTTTTTTTCTTTTTCTTTTTTAAGTAAGAAGTAGTTTGGTTTAGTTCAGTTTATCATCTCAAATTGAATCATGAACTATTTAGATAATATTTGAGCTAAACTATAAACTTAATCAAATTATAAAAGAACTAAATTTTATGAGGAAAGTCTAAAAAGAGCTTTTTTGCTTGCTTATCTAGCTTTGTTGCTCATGAAGAGCTAGATCCATTTAGTTCAATTTTATTCGATTCTCGGTTTGATTTGGTTCAGTTTGACGAGTAGTTCTATCCATGTGCTAATGTCACGGGACAGGTTGTTAGTCTCTCTTGAAAAATTCATATGGCATTTGACTATTCTTTACTTTATACTTTTACCTCATTTTTGAATGGTGAGCTATCCTTCTCTTCCTTTTTACCTAGAATTTGCTTTGAACCCATTTTTAATTAAGAAAGTTTTCATCTAGTTTTACTGTGGTCTCTTTTATGATTATGGATTCCAACTTTCTCAACCAGTTTTAGCCTGCTATAGCCATAATTGGGAGAGTGACATCAACGCCCTACCAATTTGTTCATGGGCAGCTAAACCCGCCTTTAGAGCACTCACACTCTTAGAACAAACTATCCTGTTGACATCACTCAATACGTTCCGAGCCTAAGCTGATCTCTTAGTTCCTCTTAATGTTATAGATTGTAACACTAAAACTTATTGAATGTCCACTTAGGGGAAATAGCTAATCCATTCTCACTTCTCCTTATTTTATATAAAGTTGTTATTATAGTGTTTAGTTAAATTTTAGATACTAAATAATTATTTCCATTGAATTGCTATTATCTAAAATATTAAATAATAATTTATATATCAAATTCATGAATTGCTATTTAATAGTATATTTATCATCTCTGCCATAAATGTGTCATTCAAAACATTACTTGATTATACTACTCTTAATCCCATTACTCCATAGTAGGGACATAATTGATAGTTTAATTTTTAACCTTTATAAATCCTTATATTATTTTACGTCAATCAAACAATATAATAAGTATGTAATAATAATTATATTTTTATTCAATTCTTAGCCGAATGTAATTCACCCATTTCATATGGTAAAGTAACGGGCAGAGGACGGAGTAAAACATTTAAGTGAGAGAATGGTAAAAAAGACCGTTGTTAAATTAGTAAGACTAGTGAGGCCCAGCATTTGGAGACTGAAGAGAGATTTAAAGCCCTATCAGAAAGCCCAAATTAACGAGCGATCAATCAGGGTTTTAGATTCGATCTCAACCTCTCTCTTTCTTCCACGCTTAAACCCCTAACAGTCTCTCTCTCTCTCTCTCTCTCTCTCTCTCTCACATTCTCAGTCTTTCTCTGTCAGCAAGTGCAAGTTTTCTTGCTTCACATAAATTAATTACTTGATGTTGTTGTTTCATGGTTTAGCTCAACTGGGTTTTCGTAATTCTAACTATAAATAAAAGCTTCCATCTTGAGATTCTTCAATAGACTCGTTCTTCCATTTCTCCGGTCATGGCTACGAGAGCTTCAACTTCGAGAATTCTGATTAGACATTGCTTAAACAAAAGATTCTCTTTTGGAAACCCTAGAAATTACTCTTCTTCTTCTGCTGCCGGTGTTGCTGGTGCTGAATCTTCTTCACCCAAAATCCCTCATTTCTCCAAAAAAGTACTTATTTTGCTTATTCATAACTAAATCCTAGTTATTGCTTATTGAAATTCGTTTTTTTTAATGGTTAATTTAGTATGATACATGGTGAGTAATTATGTAAACTTGTGAACGTTTTAATCTGAATGAAGTAGCCGGGCACTGTAATCTCGTATTCACTGCAGTTCCACAGTATGTAACGGTGGCTGATAGTAAATCATTACGAATATCTCCTTTTTTGTGTGTGTGTGTACTTGAGTAATTGATTTTCTTTTTGGCTTTGGTTGTGGTTTGTTTCCTTTAAATGCGTAGAACGCCCAGGCATAACGTGTAATTCTGTTTGGTGGTGTCTGGAACTGAAGGAAAGATTTTAGCTTGTAAGAAACTTGTCGGAGTATTAGAGTGGCCATGTTGCAATGGACGAATTTTTTGTATATATAGCGTGAAGGTGAAGGAATTATGTGGAAGTTGAAGAGCTATAATTAGTTAAAAGCTGTTTATGTTCTACTTTTAGCAAACAAGGTGAAAATATGCCTTGGGGTGTATTTGCTTTGTCGAAAATCTTTTCAGATAGTTTTTATGCTTGGTACAATGAATTTACCAAAAGCATGTTTGATAATATTTAGTGATTATGATGTTTGAATAGATATTATGCTGGCAATCAAGATTGTAATTCCCTTTTTTAGACAGGAAATAACTTGCTCTGTTTATTTAGAAAACTTTCCTTTGATGGTTTTTTTTTCCCCATTGGCTAATGCACTTTGCCCTTTTCAATTTTTGGGAACAGTTTTTTTTGCACAGGTATCCAAATTGGTAGTGTGGTTTTCTTCATTTGCCTGCATTTGTGCATGTGCATGGGTGTCTTAGTTTTTGTTGAAAGTATCTCATTTTCAATGCATTGTATGGAACTATTGGATTAGTTTGATTTGGTTAGAACCTTTTGGTGTTGATACAATATCCTAGCATTGATCAGATTGTCTACTGGATTGGATGTTTGTAAACCAGTTTGTTGTCTCCTTGTCATTCTGATGTTTGCTTTGAAATTTGGACTGTAGGGAAGATTACTGACTGGAGCTACCATAGGCCTGGTCATAGCTGGGGGTGCCTATGTGAGTACTGTGGATGAAGCAACTTTCTGGTACCTTTTGGCATTGGATTTCTATATTGATAGGATTTTTGCTGTCTGCTTTTAGTTTTTGATGGTAGCGGGGTACATGTAATTTTCCCACTCTTTTGCAGTGGTTGGCTATTTTCAGCGACAAAACTGGTTAACCCGTTCTTTGCCTTGCTGGATGCTGAAGTTGCTCATAGATTGGCTGTCTCAGCAGCTTCCCGTGGTTGGGTTCCAAGAGAAAAGAGGCCTGATCCTTCAAACTTGGGGCTGGAAGTTTGGGGTAGAAAGTTCACCAATCCCATAGGTCTAGCTGCTGGGTTTGACAAAAATGCAGAGGCTGTTGATGGTTTGCTTGCACTGGGATTTGGTTTTGTTGAGGTTGGTTCTGTAACTCCAGTGCCACAAGAGGGTAATCCAAAACCACGCATCTTTAGATTGCGCAAAGAAGGGTGAGAACTTTTTCTTCTTCCTATTTCTGATGCAATATTATGTTGTTTTAAATTTAAGAATATTAGTCAGTCTGGTCTATTAGTTACTGTCTAATGAAGTTTCTTTCTTACCCCCACCCAAAAAGAAAATGAAAAACCTGCAGTTTTGTTTGATTGCTTCTCTTATCATGTTTCCTTTGCTGGACAGTGCTATTATAAATCGCTGTGGCTTCAATAGTGAAGGCATAGTTGCAGTTGCAAAGCGATTGGGTGCCCAGCATGGTAAGAGAAAGTTGGACGAGACATCAAGTACATCACCTTCATCTGGTGAGGAAGTAAAGCATGGGGGTAAGGCTGGTCCTGGCATTCTTGGTGTAAATCTTGGAAAGAATAAGACCAGTGAAGATGCTGCTTCTGATTATGTACAGGGTGTCCACACATTGTCACAATATGCAGATTATTTGGTACAGATGCTTTACTTTACTAGTTTGAATTGCATTGGCTCTAAGTTCTTACATAAGCATAGTCACCCAGCCTATTTTGCCTATAATTTCCCGAGTATGCTTACTGTATCTTGTTTGTTTGCTAGTCATTGTTTACTTTATTTATGTGGTATTGTTTCTCAGGTAATTAATGTGTCATCGCCCAACACGCCTGGATTACGGATGCTTCAAGGAAGAAAGCAATTAAAAGACCTCGTTAAGAAGGTAAACTAGTACCTTTTCTTCCCTCAAGATATCATGTCTGGATGTACTTAAATTTTAGTTTGTATATTATCAAGGTGCAAGCTGCACGTGATGAAATGCAATGGGGTGAGGAGGGTCCTCCACCCCTGCTTGTGAAAATTGCTCCAGACTTGTCTAGGGAAGACCTTGAGGATATTGCTGCAGTAAGCACATTTTGTTAGCTTTTTGCATAGGTTTTTCTTTTTGTTAAAATGTTTTATAATGGTATTTTTGATATTATGTGCAGGTTGCTCTTGCTCTCCGCATAGATGGATTGGTACCTCCTATTCCCATGAGACACTGTAGAATCATTTTCTCTTGCTCATGCTTGTGTTAAGTGCTGGTCATATTTCTAGTTTTCATGCTTCACATATTGCTCGCAATACATGATACCATTTCATCAAATGCACCCAATCATTGGTATCTTGTTGTGTAAGCGTGAAGAGGAATCCGGTGATTCCTCTTCTTTTTCATTATTCTTGTTCAGGATGCCTGTGGGATTTGTTGTTTAACTTGATTGGAGTTTATTGGTGCAAAGAGGGACAGTTAGGAGTGAGCTGGAGTTATTGGATGGCGTATTAATATGTTTATTAATTTAGTATTAACTGCTTCCTCCTTTGGAACTTTGAATCTTGTGAATAGCAACACTTATTTTAAGGCAAAGGGAATTTGATACCCCAGCAGGCAGCATACTTGCCTATCTAACATAATTATTGGATGTTCTATTATCATGAGTTACTTTAGATGCTTCAATTTGTCACTGGATGTTCTGTCTAAGTGCATTCCTTTGTATTTTTCAAGATTATATCAAATACAACTGTCTCAAGACCAGATTCTGTGAAGCAAAATCCTGTGGCTGAGGAGGCTGGTGGCTTGAGTGGAAAGCCTCTCTTTGATTTGTCTACCAACATCTTAAAGGAGATGTATATTTTGACAAGGGTATGGCCTTTCTTTGAATTTTTTTTTTTCTTTCTCTGTTTTCTTCCCAAATAATTTTTCTTCTCTTGACACGATAGTCAAGTCTACTTAAATCTCAGTACTCTGTTTTACTGATGGTTAATCTAGTCCCTTAGCAGAATAAAATGGTGCTTACATACTGCAGTTATGCATTCGAAAGAATGCTCATCATTTATTCTTAGTCATTTGGATGTGGATATTCTTCACAAAAAGCTAAATTGAACTAGAATATCCACAATTAAAGGTATCACTGTTTGATTCTTATTTAGTTTAGTTAGGTATCTCTCTATGATAGTTAATTGAAGACAGAGGTGAGAATTGGCTCCCTAATCTTGTCAATTTCCACACAAGCACCCCACCCCCACAACACACACAAAAAACCCCCAAAACCCCAAAAATAAAAAAAAATAATAATAAAACTTTATTGTTAGGTGGCTCTCTGGATTCTGCCAGTTTCTTTCTTTTGAAGCAAATTGCAATAGTGTGGTCTTTCTGAAGATCGTTTCAGTTAATTTCATCATAATCATGCTTGCAATCACTATAACACACACATACACTGAGACTTAGATATATATATATATATATATATTTTCTATGTATATCACACATATTTAGGGAAAACTTTTACTGAACTTATATATATTATGTAAGTAAATTAAGTTTACCAGGAAAACTAAGGAATGAAGAAATTGGATCTTAAGCTTTTACAGGGAAATATGAACATCAATTGCTGGATCCAGAGTTAAAAAAAAAAAAAGAATTATCTGTACAGTACAGTTATTATTACAATGAGAACATCACTGCAACTAAACTCCAGATATTGCTTAATGAGAACGCTGCTGGCTGTTGCTTTGATTGATATCTGAAATGCAGATTCAAACATGGCTTAAAAAGAAACCTGGATTCAAGAAGCTGTGGATGAATTTGATAGAAATTTACAAATTTGGATGAGAGATTTGAGACCTCAAAGAAGAGGGTTGAGGGCAAAAATTCTGAAAACTGATCTTCTTTTTCATGGCCTTTCTTTGTTTTAGTTGAACTAACTTCTCTCACTTTCCCACTGAGGCAACTTGCAACATTGACATCAATATGAAGAGTAGGTGTGTTGATTTGCTTTCTACCAAGATTTTTATACTAAGCCTGCTGCTGTCGATTTAGGCTCCCCTTTGCATCTGCTACATTGTTGAGATACTATAAGCCCTCTATCCTGTGCTCCTAACTAGCTTGGGTGGGTCACCAGCTCCACCTTTCATTTGTTGTATCAGAAGTTGTCATTATAATCTTGTGGTTGGTAGGCAGCACAGAAGGAGGCTGCCCTGTGATGGACCTTTAGAATAAATAGAAAGGGCTATGAATTGAGCCTAATCTTTGGTTTGTTGTACAGGATTTTGTTATATATGGGATTGACGGATTTGACTTTGCATTGTTCGCAAGATTCATATCTTCTTTTTCATTTATGGTGCTTGATAATTTCTGCATGCACCATTTCCACCTTTTATAGTGCCAAAAATTCTTAGGGACCTTCGATAGGTTTTGTTTTACCTTATCTGTATATATTTATACTATAAACATATCTACATAAAAATCACATGGTCCTTAGATTTATTGGTGGCCATGGAGAAGCCATATGAGGTGGAAATCTCTTATGCAATGATATAAAAGGTGATAAAATAGTGATGTCACAGCCAACTAAGGTATTTATCAAACAAGTCCTTATATGTAGGTATGTGATCATTATCTATGGAATTTATTTTGTTCTAAAGTTAGGTCGTTCAGTTGTTGGCATTGATCCTCATCCTTACTCTGGAAAAGAATCTAATTTGATCCTTTGAAGAGAGAGCATAGAAGGGGAAAAACACACTAAAGAAAAGTAACAAAAATTTGGGATCTAAGTTTTTGAAATAGGATCTCTCCCACTCTTCATTACAAGTGCTGCTAAGTTAGGTTCCAAAATGGAAAAAAGTAACAAACAATGGAACGACCTATGTTTTTCATACTCTTTTGTTTCAAGACCTACATTTTTTACTTTTCTTTACATTTAAGACTTATGTTTTTGTATTTTTCTATTGAAGGATCTAACTTCTAACTCATTTGTAATGGAGAGTAATGGAGGCCAGATTTTGACTTGTTTAGAAAATATAGGTCCTGAAATAGAAGAAAAAAATAAAAATGAAAACATAGGCTGTAAAATGAAAAAGTAGAGAGAACTTTGGTCCTTCCAATGTGTTTTTCCTTGGTTTAGGTGCTCCATTTTTGGGTGTTTTTTAATGCATTAACATATACCAGTAGTTGTATCTAAATGGATTGAGTCTTGCATTACCATTAGTTTCCTGATAGTGGTCACGCTTAAATTGTTGTATTTTTTATAGGGCAAGGTTCCTCTCATAGGATGTGGGGGTGTAAGCAGGTACATTTTTATCTTAATTGTTTTACTTGAGTGTATAAGCTTTTGCTTTATTACATTCTCCCTCTTATTGTTTCTTAATTAGTGGTGAAGATGCATATAAGAAAATTCGTGCTGGTGCTACTCTTATTCAACTCTATACAGCTTTTGCCTATGGAGGTCCAGCCCTCATTCCACAAATAAAGGTATATCCATGAGATGGCTACATTCTCTCTCTCTCTCTCTCTCTTTTTATTTTTTTATTTTTTATATTTTTTGGGGGTGTTTGGTGGTGATGGTGTGGGGGGTTTGGGTTTTGTTGTTTGGAACTAAGCTTCATCATCCAAAAATTTTTGATGGTTTTGTCACATATCTTTGCAAGTTTGTATAGATGATGAATGCAATAAGAATGTTTACTATTGCAAACCTTCTCTCATGTTTGCAATTGCAAAGCCTCTCTCTCCATTCCTTGCTGTCTTCTTGTCTTTTATTTTTCTGTTGTCTTTGTGCGAGGTAATTGAGTACCATATAGTTTCAGGCCAAAGATTGCCAGAGTGTGAAAATGAGGTACCTGGTTCAGGCTCAGGATCTTAATACTTTTGGGCAATTCATCTGATGAATTTCCTTGCTTCTAATCGTAATACTTACTCATACAACTTTCCAACCTTGGGTTTAATGAGTGATGAAAGTGTTTGATCTAATTAATAATCAAGTTGTTAAACTAATGGGAAATCATATCAACATGGAGGCTTGACATTTCAGCATGTTAGAATAAATGGGATTGCATTCTTTCGCTATTTCTTATCACCTTTGCAGTTCATAGAAGTACTGCTGTTTCTGCATTACTGTTGAATGATTTTGGACTGCTTGAATTTCCAATCCAGGCTGAACTATCTGAGTACTTAGAAAGAGATGGTTTCAAGACTATTTTGGAAGCTGTAGGTGCAGATTGCGGATAACAATACCAATTCAGTGGTCATTCTTCAGCCTCGAGATCTTGCCATACAAGATGATTAAGGTCTTGTGATAATTATTTATTTTAGTTGTTCAATTTTGTTTTATCACCAATTTATCTTAATGAAATATCTTGGTATTCATTTTTTTTTCATCTTTGCATTTACTTCCTCAGAATGGGATTGTGGGCATTTTGAACTTGCACAATAGGACATTTCTAGTAAATGGTCTGTGGTTTCACGTACTGCTATAAAAACCCCAGTCCCTTCAAATTAGAAACCGGAATATTTTTCATGTATTGAGCTTGATGAGTGCATAGAGTAAATATTAATTTTAAAGGCGAACTTTTCCCCCCTGAATAATTGTCTTTAAAAAATTTAAAATGTCTGAGCAACTCAGGTCTGTTGTGCTGGTTTTTTACCTGCCTTTTGTAGTGGTTTGGCTTTCTGAGCCATGTGGTCATTCTTTCTTGGTCAAAACCAAATTGAGCAGTGTGCTAGCAAGACCAAACGGTAGTGGTTGAAGATAAACAGATCTGACACCAGAATTGGCCGTCTCAACCATTGAAGCTTTTTTTTTTGGGTTATGAAACAAGGAGATCAGATCATACTCCCAGTGCAAATAAACAGATACAAGCAAGCTAAAACCTGATCAAGCAAGTAGGCCATTCAGCAGCAATTCGTTTAATAAAAAATGCTACAGAACGATCTGGTTTGTTTACATCAAGATTGGCGAGGCAGAACACAAATGGTTCATTTCCAAGGATTTCTATCCGGTAACCTACACTACATGTTTATTTTATCATTGGGTTATTGGTCTAGTAGTGTTGGTCCTTTCAGGGCAGCAGGGGAAATGGTTATTTCTTACTCGGAAAAATAAGAGTCCATGGTCTTCCTAAATTATTTGTTGATGTATCTACTTTTTTGTTGGAATAATGTTTGCCTGTGAATCAAGAATCTATCTAATGGCCAGTTTCCTTCTATCAACAAAGCGCATGCCAAGCATCATACTTGTTTTTCCTTTTTTTTTTTTGGGCTCATGGGTGAAACATCGTACGACCTATTGAATGCCTTTGTGCATTTCCACAAGTGTTAAAATGCCTAACCACCGGAGAGATAAACCAAATAAACTGTAAAATCATACCAAAACATTTTGAAAAGACAGTAATATTTTACTTATAGTTAAAAAAAAAAATTCTTTAGTTATAACATAATATTTAAGAAGAATTTTTAATTTATATTTATAAAAAAATGTATGAATTTAAATTTTATGATCATAATGTAGTTCATATATATATATATATATATAGATGAAATTTAAACTATATGTGTTAACTATATGAATAAAATTATTTGTTAATACATATTTAAAATTTCTTATTGTATGATTATTGATTTTATTGATTTTTTATAATATTGATACATATTATTATTAAATAAATATAATATTTTACATATGAGATTATATGTTAAGAAAATATATATTTTTTAAAATAATAAAATCTGGTTCAATTGAGATCCTAAGATTAAGAAGTAGAGAGCGTAATCCTGTTAGAATTGAGCAATTTATTAATAAAAATTGATAATTATCTTCCTAAATTTCATTACCTTACTTCTGTAAAAAAAAAGAAGAAAAAGGTTTCGTCTCTTTGTGCCTGCTGGGAGGATTTCTAAGGTTTTGTTTTTCCTCATCATTAGTGAAAGTTGAAAAAGCCTTTTTCTTGCTGGAAAGGGGAAATAATGTAGCAACAAACTCTAGAGGAATAATCTGTCTTGAAGACATGATTTAGTGCAACTATGAAATTGTGTTTTTAAGAGATTTCAGGTGGGATATTTTTTTTTGTTTGTTTTTGAAATATTATAATAATTTACCCGACAATTGAGGTCCCGGATTGATTGAAATGCTATATCATCCTAAGCCTGTAGGTAGATTAAGATTTAGAGGATGTCACTATTTTTTGTCTTTGATATCTTATAATATTTTTTACTTATCATTTTAATATATAGGCATTTTCTTCAAAGTCAAAAGTTTGATAGAGGGATAATATTATGAAACATTATTAAAACTAAAACCGCGCATCCATTTTTTCACTTTTTAATTCTGCGCAAACTGTTGTAATAATTCTTTTATCAATTTTCCCACTTTATGTAACTAATATATATTTCCATAGGGATAGTTACTATATATATATATATATATATATATATGTCTGTACACGTATCATTGGTACATTGATCACTAGTTGTTTTAAGTAAGTCATTTTAAGTCATTTATATTTGTTTCGAAGTTCAATTAAGTAAATCATTTGTGTTTTTGCAATAGATAAGTTATTTGATTGATTTATAGACATAAATATAGATGACTTATTTGGTGTAGCGATATAAACAGGAAAAACTTAAATTACTCATTTAAAACAAAAGGACTCAATTTTATCATAAAGAACTTGTTTGATTTTTTGACTCAACATGGAGGACTTCTGTTTTATTTTATTTTATTCATTTATTTTTGGCCAAGGAGCTTCTGGTTGGCTTGTACCAGTATTAGTCACCTTTATTCCAAAAATTAATAATATTTATAGTATATCACAATTGATTAAAATAAATTGAAACTCCTATTTGATCATATCTTCTCAGATCTCATATGGAGTTTTGTTTGAGTGGGCTGCTAAAGTGAACTGTCTTTTTTGCTATTAACTAATGGTCACTTGTGTTTAAGATACATGTTATATACAAAATTTTGTTATATTTATTACGTAGATATATTCTTATTTCCTACTTATTATAATAAAATGTAAGCTACCTTAAAATATGAAACTTATGGTAGGTTTAAGTTTTAGATAAGATTCAGGATAAGTGAAAAGTTATACTTTATATTTTATTTCATGACACATCGAAAATTTGAAATGAAAGCTTACCCTATAACATACCCAACTTGAAATTTATCCGATCTTTATAGGTTCCCAAAACCAATAGGTTTCCGTCAACATCTCTAATTTTAGTTACTATGTTGGATACGCGTTTTATGCAAGAAGATGCATAAATTATATTCTAAATTTGATGTTTCCCAAGCCTCTTCTACTCCTACCCAACCTCTTACCATGGACAATCCCCTAATAAGTTGTTTAGTTAAGGTGGATGCATAAATTAGATCCTTAACCTTTCATAGGCAATCTCTTACTATGGACTGTCTTCGAGGAATTCAATAAAATAATATTTTTTTTTTAAATTCATGAAATAGAATATCTAAAAAAAATTATTTCAAAAATAGGTTTTAAAGTCATGAACTTGGAACGCACCTTCAATTTAGCTAATTTTGGAAAAACTGAAAGCGTAGATTAGTAACTTACTTGAAGGTACAAACACAGTCCGCACTTTTAGTACAATTTGTATTGAAGACACACACCATATGTGCGTCTTCAATAAATTACTCTGACAATTTTTTTTGGCAACATCCCTTATCATCCAATAATTTCATCTGATATTGCAAACCTATAGAAATTATTATAAAGTGACACTACAAATTTACATAGTATCATAACATGTGACTTGAGTATGTAGAAAAAAAAAATTATTTCACCAATAGTTTGTATTATAAATGCAATTTCTTAGTTCCTCAATTCATACATCTCTATTTCTTCTTCTTCCATCACAGTTTGCACTCTCTTTTCTTAATTTTTTTTTTTTATGTAGATTTAACTTATACATCTACGAGTGTAAGAATATCAATAGGATATCTTTCCAATTTTTTCAAAGATTAATTAATTGTTAGTTTGCTATTAATTAATTATTAATTTTTTATTGATTAATCGTTAGAAAATTAATTAGTAATTTTTTTCATTAATTGTAAATGTAATATATTGGGTTGTTATTGTAAAAATTGTCATAAAATTAATTTGTTGTTAATTAATTGTTAATTTCCTATTAATTAATCATTAGAAAATTAATTAGTAAAAATTTCGTATTAATTGTAAATATAATATATTGGGTTATTACTGTAAAAATTGTTGTAAAATTAATTTTTTATTAATTAATTGTTAGAAAATTAATTAGTAAAAAATTTGTGTTAATTGTAAATGTAATATATTGGGTTATTATTGTAAAAATTATTGTAAAATTAATTTTTTGTTAATTAATCGTTAATTTATTATTAATTAATCATTAGAAAATTAATTAGTAATTTTTTTGTATTAATCGTAAATGTAATATATTGGGTTATTATTGTAAAAATTATCATAAAATTGATTTGTTGTTAGTTAATTGTTAATTTGCTATTAATTAATCATTAATTTGTTATTAATTAATTGCTAAAAAAATAATTAGTAAAAATTTGTATTAATTATAAATGTAATATCTTGGTTTATTATTTAAACTATCATAAATTTATTTTGATATTAATGCTAACACTTTTTTTTTGTACATAATAGATGGAGTCTAGACCATTCGATCCTTCTATTTTGACATAATAGGAAGGACATTGATTACAAGTCATTTGGGATGGAGAGGTAAACGGCATTAAACTTATTGTTTACTTTATGTTCTATTGCCAATGGCATAACATTTCACTTCTTAAATTTTAGGATCAATCATGGCTCATCGTTTGACAGCACGAGTTATCACTTCGTCGCGTCGAGAACATTATCCCCTTAGATCCTTAAATGGAGCCATACCTGTAGTTGGTGGGATTCCTAGGTGCGAGTCGTTTGCTATTCATATAGTTAGATTGGTACATGATAACTACCTTGGTCCAATGATGAAGGTTAGAGACACACACATTTCACATGTTGACTAGAGAGTTCACTATCACCCTATTGGATGTTGAGGTTCAGCTAAGCCTTCTAGTTGATGTTTTGGCAGTAAAAAGGAGTAGTTGCTTAGATTAGGTTGTAACATGTGAGAGATTACTGAGGGTGAGGCCAGGGTCTACCAATAACGAGGGCTACATTAGCATGATGTGGCTTCGTGATATGTACTAGGTCTTTCTAAACCACGCTGAGCGCTGTACGCATACGTATATATTACAACTACTTGGGGGGTTTATTTTTGCCAATAAATTCAGCTCCCCCATCTATAGCATGTTTTTGCCTCTACTGAAGCATTTCGACATGGTAGGGACATGTAGTTGGGGGTCTGCATGTCTGACCTAATTGTACTATCAACTTTATGTTGAATCATCCTTGTTGACTCACGAGATTGGAGGGGATGTGATACTTTTACTAATTTGGGCATGGGATGAGTTCTCACATATAACACCCCTTAGCCGACATGGATTGATTATAGAGGCTAGATCTCCCTTGGTTGCACATTAGAAGATGTGGAAGGACACTTAGCATCACACAGACCCATTTAGTTGCCGCATATCGAGATGCTCTTAATAGGTAAAACATTAAGCAAGTATTTCTTCAATCATTATTTTTTTTCCATTTCATCATATGCATTGTTAATAATGAATCTTGCTACCCTTTAGGTCGAGTGGGATTTGTACACTGGGTACGCTGGTAATTTGATTCACACCCTACCACTTTTTTGTAGAAGAGGCAGATACATTTAGACTACTCAAGTACTATTCATGTGTTTCTACATCGTCAAGTAGAATTCTCCTAACCATATTGTTAGGTAGTTTGGGGGGTTTCAATATATTCCATAGGATGTGAACACATAGCCAAAGCTTCATCAGATCGACTTGCATGGGAGGGTTGATATGAATTGGTTGGTGTAGTATACACTAAATGCATCCTTTTAGAAAGAGCATCTAGCTCAATTGGTGTACATGGAGGGCCCTCGTGGCATGCATCAAGAATATTATAGGTGGTATAGATTTATTAGCCGTCTATATATAAGATGCCTGAGAGCAATTATTAGATATTTGGTAAGTACAACATCAACACTAGCTAGGTGATTCATTGCATATTCATTACTTATTTAATTTATAATCTATTGTAATATGTAGGTTGATATATTAAGACAAATTCATCTATCCTCAGATCATAACATGACTGTTGCTCTAGCTAGTCATGATCTTGAATTCATAGATAACAATGGGGAGGTAATGCTATACCCATAGGCTCACCAACAGCATGGCGTGGAGGTAGAGGTAGAGGTAGAGGCACAACCTACCGACACGTGGCAATAATAGCCTATTCCTACGTGTTGTAGGACCGTAGGATGTTGACGAAATTAGGCCAAGGGACATGAATATCCAATACCTAACCAATAGTTTCCATTAGATTCCAAAGTGATGTACAACAGCTCGACCCCATTGCCTTGTAATGTTTTGAAAATTTTGAAAAATATATAAAAATTAAAGAAAATGAGCAGAATAATAGATACTTCTAGGCTGGGGTAGCGATAATGACAATTTTGCAATATTAAAAATTTTGAGAAAATTTAAAAATATCGTGATAAATTAATATTATTCTAATAATTTACAAATAACAAAAAATTTATGATAAATAATAATGGCATTTAAAATAGAAAATGAGGAAGACATGAAATCCGCTTGATAAGTATAACAAATAGATATTTAAAAAAATTAAAAAGAATAATTGTATGCAAAGAAAAAAAGATAACAAGTGTAAAATTTCAAATTATATGAAATATATTACTAAATAAATTTAGGAAATGAAGTAATCGATAAAATCTGTATATAGGTATATAAAAAAAATAAATAAAAATAATTTTAAGTTATAATTTTAGTTCGTGCAATTTAAATTAAAAGAATAAATTTTTCAAAACATAAATTACGAAAAATATTGAGTTAAATAATGAAATTAATTGAAATTATAGATTTAGGAAATTCAAATGAAAATTT
Organism: Laguncularia racemosa; assembly: GCA_037954665.1. Taxonomy (NCBI): domain Eukaryota; kingdom Viridiplantae; phylum Streptophyta; class Magnoliopsida; order Myrtales; family Combretaceae; genus Laguncularia; species Laguncularia racemosa. The sequence continues at coordinate 1,417,854 of JBBMOL010000024.1, read as the reverse complement.
CGAGTAAATATTTATGTCTAAAATAATCAAATTAGCTTAGAGGTAAAGTTTCGTAATAAAATATTAAAAATAAAAAATTTACAAATAACGTCGTATGTGCACAAAATATTAAAATACAAATAATTATAATATATATAAATATATAAATATATATATACATATGACGGTAGGAACACTGAAAAAAAAATCAAAACGCTATAAAAAGAGAAGGAAGGCTTCGAAAACTGCAAGAACGGGAGAGAAACAACGAGAGAGAGAGTAGGGGATAGCGAGGAACGCAAGAGAAAAGAAAAGAAAAGAAAAAGAAAGGAAAAAAAGAAAAACAAACAAAAAAATTCATAACTTTCGCATACGACCTCCGATTGACGATTCGTGATTGCTAGTGTGTCCTTTGAGGTGAGTACAACTCAACAAGACCAAGTTTATGCAAAATGGAGATTTTTTCATATTTTAGGAATAATTATTAAAAATAATATTTAGCCTAGAAAATCGATGAAATAGGTAGAAACATGCTAGATATGATGATCTAGATTATGAATAAAGTGTAATGAGGTATTTTCTTGAATTTTTAGATGAAGAAAAATTATCCTGTAAATATACCCGCAGACTACTACAAATAGCTATGAAAATGAGACCTAGGTGGGTGGGAAACTCCATAATGTGCTACAATGTTGTAATTGATTTTGATATGCCATATTCGATCGTGATACATTTGTATATGTGTATATACAAGTGAATGTACATATATGTGTGTGAATATGCGTACTTTTTGGGTGTGGAAGTACGTGTTGTATATGTGTGTATGTGTTCGTACATACGTGTGTATATGTATGTACACACATGAGATACAAATATGTATAAAGGTACGCGGGAGTAAGCATCTATTTATAGTTTTTCGTAAACAAGGTTAGCATGGGTGACAGCATAGCCATGCTCAAGGCCGTGCTGACTTCAAAACACATTATTATCAATGCCCAATTCAGCACGGGCTCTAGCATGGGTGTGCTTGGGGCAAGGCTGAACTTTTTCTTGCTTCTGACCATTTTTTTTACTCAGCACTAGCTTCAGCACAGGCTGTGCTGAAGGTTATACTGAACTGAAATTTGAACTTTCTTCATTTTTTGCCAAATTTCACCTTGTCTTTTGCTCATATCATCCTTAAACCTTTCTTTTGTCTCCATTGAAACCTGAAATTAGAATTTAATTCTATAAATACCCTCTTCTTCAACCAACACTGGCTTCAGCATAGCCTGTGTTGAAGGTTGTACTAAACTGAAATTTCAACTTTCTTCATTTTTCGCCAAATTTCACCTCGTCTTTTGCTCATATCATCCTTAAGCCTTTCTTTTGTCTCCATTGAAACCTAAAATTAGAATTTAATTATATAAGTACCTTTTTCTTCAACAAATCACATAAAATCATAACTAATAAATACTAGAATTAAGGGTCTTCTGACACTTATCATATGTATAGAGATTGATATGTTTGTATATGTGTACTTTTATATTAAAGGTGTGGATATGTATATGTGTATATACGTGTAAATGTATATGCATGTATGTGGTTATACGTGTGTTCGCATATGGGGGTATACGTTGTATATATATGTATGCGTTCGTGCATACGTATGTATGTGTATCAATATATATATATATGTATTGATGGAAATGAGTATGTGTTGGAAAATGTGAAAGATGTGGGTATTAGATTCATATATGAGATGTGTGTATACGCAAATGGGAAAAGATTTAAGTGTAGTAGAAACGTAATGGGTTTGATTGTGAGATTTGGATTGATATTTTTTTTTTTTTATGTTTGTTATGGAATGGTCAATGGAATTGCTTTATTTCCCTTATGTGGATTGGTTGTTATTATTTATTGATTGATTACCTTGAATCGAATAATTAAAGGTTGAGATTTAAATAAAATGAGACATGCATTACAGGAGACATTGCATAAATTTGAAGGCCATCACTATCACAGGGCATCCGGAAGTAATTGTGATATTACTGAACCATCTTGAGCGAACTACTGGATTAGGGGATTGTCCGCACCTTACCGGTTCTTAATCCGGAGTGTCTTTGAACGTGTTGCTCCGACTGATGCAAATGCACGAGAGCGTCCGGTGTTAAAATGAATATATTGTGAATATCAAAGTGATGAGAAATTAAATCGGGTTGTGAGACCTGGGCACTGATGGTGGCTTCAGAATCCTTAACCCAAGGTCAAGGGGGGTGTAAACCCTAGATTTCACGTGGTTACTGGAAGATCACGTGAAATGTTGCATTCATGTGATTGCTCATGCATAGCATATGGTTGATAACTTGATTGGAATCGCTTGTGCGTGAGTAGCATTGAGAGTATTGCACTCTCATTCACTGAGCCATAGTGTGCTCACCCCTCTACAGATTGTTTTGCAGGTAAAAGTTATAAAAGCTTGGGATGGGATGAGGAGTGAAATGTTGAGTGTTTTTGGAAGCCCATAATGATAAAGTAAGAAATTAATTGATAGGCTTTCTAAATAAAATGTTATCTTAGGGCCCTGATGTAAGGTTTTATTCCATTTTACTAATTGGTAGGGGATACTGACTTTCTATGATCATTGTTAACTGTGGGGTACAGAATCCATAGTTATATTTTATTATATAATTATATGTAATATGACTAGTTATAAATATAATTAACTAGTTAGAGTCTTACGATCTTTGACTCGTAAGACGGTTATCATGTAACAGGTGCACACGTGCCATAATGATTTTAGTGGAAACTTTTAGGCCTCCTTTCGGGGCGTGACATGCCTAGCACATACATCATACCACATTGTCATTCCATTAGTGGTATTGTCCCTACACTAGCTACTCTATAGAAGAAACACTTTAGTAAACAACCAATGTGTCCAGGTAAATCTTCATAGCATGCTACATATTAGAGTCTAATGCCTCCTTAAGACTTTGACAATATCCCCTAGCACTATCTAACACAAGAGTCACATGCTCCTACTCCATATTCAAGGTCGTTAAGAGAGCCTACAAATGCATTTTTCCCACTGACAAGACAGTTCACTAGGAGAAAGAATAATAAGGGATATGATACTATTTTTTCTTATTTATTCGATATGTAAATTTTTCATTGAAATTTGTAATTGATGTAAATTAATATTTGAAATTTATAAATTTATTAACATTTTCTAATAATTTTTTTCCTATTTTTATATCATGCTTTCACATTTTTTTTAACAATGCTTCTAAGATTTTTTTTTTTTTATAATTCTTTTCACAAAGTTTATTTATGATTTTCTTTACATGGCTTTTCATAATTTTTTCCAATGATAAATTTTCTCAAATTAATTTTAAAAAATAAATTAAAAGTTCACATGCGCCTTTAGTTTTTCCAAAATTGGTTCAACTGAAGGTATATTCTTAGTTCACGATTTTAAAACCTATTTTTGGAATAATTTTTCTAGATACCTTATTTCACGAATTTAAAAAAAAAAATAGTATTATTTTAGTGGATTCTCCAAGTATCTTCAGTTAAGTTGTTTGACAAGGGTCAAGGTACGATTCATGCAAGTCACCTTTTGGTGACTTTCTTTCAAATTGCATACATAGGTTGATGGATCTAAATCGAATTAACTTTAGCCATTCAATTAAATTATAAATAATGGGTTTAACTAGTAAAATATTTTAAACTTTGATACAATTTATTAAATTGTAATACTAAAGAGATTATAGTATATATACATATTTATCCATATTACCAATTTTTTCTATCTATTTTGGTACAATTTGTCAAATTGTATTCCTCTTTAAAAGATTTTAGTAAACTTATTTTACCGACTTTTTTACACATTGGGGTATATTTTATCAAATTGTGTTAGTGCTTTTGTCCTTATTACCAACTTTTCTTCATACTTTGGTACAAATTTGTTGACTTGTGGTACTACTTAAAAAATTCTAGTACACTTACATATTTACCCATATTACGAACTTTTTTACTCATTTTAATATATTTTTCAAATTGTAGTACTCAAAAGATTTGGATATACCTAGTTTACCAACTTTTTTCGTATTTTGGTACAGGTTATCAATTTATGGTAATAAAGAAATTCTAGTACATGTATATATTCGCTTATATTACCAACATTTTATTCTTATTCTATTACAGTTTATCAAATTGTAATATCACTTAAATAGTATATGTATATATTTACCTATATTATCAACTTTTTTCTTCATATTTTAATACAATTTATTAAATTGTGGTACTGCTTAAGAAATTCTAGTTACCTATTACTTTTTCTTCTCATTTTGGTATAATTTGCCAAATTGTAGTGTTGCTTAGGAAATTCTAATACATGTACATATTTGTCTATATTACTAATTTTTCCCCATATTTTGGTACAATTTATGAATTATTATATTGTTTAAGAGATTTTGGTATACCAACATATTTGAGAATCTTATCGACTTTGGTCAAATTATAATATCGCTTAAGAGATTTTAGTATATGTATATACTTGTCTATATTACTAATTTTTCTTTTTTATTTTGGTACAATTTATCAAATTGTGATAACCTGTAATTGATTTTGATACACATATATATTTAACTGCATTACTATCTTTTTTTTTCTTCAAATGTGGTACATTTTAACAAATTATAATAGTGTTTAGCATATTCTAGTACTTAATCGAGAACCTGTTCCAAAGATCATTTTGATTTTTAAATTGCTTATATGCGACTTATAACAATAATCCCCCTATTTGACATCAGTCTCCATATGTTATAGAAGTTGGAGTAACGAATAACTTATTATTTGTACTCCGATAGTTTTTTTTTTTCAATTAAAATGAAAATTTATTTATATATCACCCAATATATAGGATTAAGTTTAAACAAAGAATTAAACTTTTAAGTTGTTAAAGATCAATATTATATTAAATAGTTTAAATAAAAAAATCATTACTATCTTATAAATATATTAAGTGGTTCAAATAAATAATTTTTTTATTATTTAACGATATCATAATGAGATTTACTATTTAAATTACTTAATGTAATATTATCTCAACCCCACAAGTTAATAAAACACGCATCACCATCCCCACTTCACGGCAAAAAGGAGATGGAGAGGCCCGACACTTGTGCAACCGCTTGATTGAAAGGGAGTTTGAAAAGACTCTCCAGAGAAAATGATTTATCTTAGGTAATGTAACAACACCCCACATTTTCCTTTATACCTTCTTTGAAATGCATTTCGATGAGGAAGGTTTTCATTGTTGACTGTTCAAATATCTCGTTAATATGATGATACATTGCCTTTGCTGTGCACGTGCCTTTACGATTGTGAGGCCAAACAATAAAGTTATGTTGCTTTATCAACCTTAAAGGCATGAATCTGATACCCTCGACCTTTTTATATTTAGGAACTGTTTAAGTTTACGTATATCCCATGTTCTTGTATTCTGATCTATAAAGGCTAACTCTTCCGTCTCTATGACTGTATTACCTAGTCTAGATTCCAATCTTTGGCCTTGCAAAAAAAGGTACCCATTATCCCTCAAAACATCCACTCAATCCCCCATATAAATGCTCTACATTATTATCGAACCGTTATTTGAAAGACAGGATTTTGTCTCTTTATGTATGCCAGGAGAATTTCTATGGTTTTTTCTTTCCCCTCATCATCATTATTGTGGGAAAGGGAAAAGGTAAAATAATCTTTTTTTTCCCCCTCATTGGAAAGAGAAAGGAAAATATAACAAAAATATAGGGATAATATATACTGCTCTGCAGTCTCTAGAGGGGTGATAGGGTCTAAGATGTATAAATATCCTACATTATACCTAATCCCAATGGTATATTAAGATTTAAATTTTAAAGCTAAATCTAGGTATGGAGCCTAGCCTGCCCCAATCTAACTGGAATCAATGGGTTGCAAGGCCCTCCAAACGGAGCCACAATCAACTTTTGAAAGGGCCAATTTTGGGCTAGTTATATAAACTCGACGGGTCTTACAAGCGAATTCACGGTTTTAAGAGCCACAAACCAATCTATATTGTTTTTGATTCTTTTCAAATTTCTATATTTTTAATATGCACTTTGAGCCATAAAACTATAGAAATAAGTAGTTCTAGCCTAATTTTTGAGCTCAAGAACTAAATATTTCTAATATAATTTATTATGATCAATATGAGAAGGATTCGTTATCTTATTTATATAAAACTACAACTTATCTACACTGTAGTAGTAATGTGGGGTAAAAAATTAAAAGATATAAATTGTTAATCTCACATTGTTAAAAAATGAGAAATTTCTATTGGTGAAAGTATATATGTATACCAAATCAAACATAAGTTAAAGATATATTTATTTCTTAGTTTGTTAATAACAAGATGTTAACTATTGTAAATGGAAAATATTTTTTCCTAATTCACATGAGTTTAGTTTAAATTTTATTATTATTTAATTTATGTTTTATTTTTTCCAATTTCCTTTTTTCTTAAATGTTGACTTTTTTTTTTTTTATTTTTAATTTTCATCAGATCGGCTCATGGGTTAGTACTAGCCCGTGTTAGGGTCTACCTGTGCCATGTGAAACCTACGAGTTTTAAAATATCTTGTGGAACATGTTACGCTTTCTTTCTTAGTATCATAGTTTTAAAGCATATGCTATTACTTTGTTTTTTTTTAGTAATTCATATGCTATTATTAATTAACAAAAAAAAATTTCTTAGATATTATAGAAAAAGTATACCTAAAGTCTTTTCCATTCGTACAAAAATTCAATTAAGTTTTTATTGTTTTAATTGAGTCATTTTTAGTTATTTATATTAATTTCAAAAATTCAATTAAATTTCTATATATTTTAAATAAGTCATTAAAATTTTTTATATTTATGTTTTTACGGTATATAAGCCCTTGGATTGATTTAAGGACATAAACATAGATGGCTTATTTGGTGTAATGATTTAATAAGGAAAAACTTAAATTACTCATTTATAACATGATGGACTATCATTTGCTACATATTGTTGAAACCCTAGTGTAGTGTAAGTGTATTTCTTGTGTAATTTATAATAAGAGTGTACTACACTTGTGATTGTGAGTGTAAACTAATTAGTGTAGGGTCTTGAACCAATGGTGTGAAGTCATCAGTTGTGATACGAAACACGCCAATTTGTGACGAAACCCAATACCAATACGTTCGGAAATTCGTTGCCTAAGACGCCCAAACACCTAAAGTGGAAACCGCAACCCGTTGTCTATAAGCGAGACAAGAACCTTGGTATAAAAATGAAGACGCGCCACAATCGGGATGGAAGACCGATTGATAAGTCGGGATGAACGCTACGGAAATCAATCCGATAATTTCGATTTAGTTCTTGAAGAACCAAGAGAGGTGCCTCTCAAAGATGTTTAATATTCAAAGATGTAAAATTCTTTGTTGTTCTAAAACCTAAGAGCTTTTATACTAGGGTTACAATTTGTGAAAAACAAGTCCAAAATGACGTAGCTTAGATAAGTTGCGTAAAAACACGAAAACAGAATAAGCTGGCCGGCAGGGGATACGCGGCCGTGTACACGACCGTGTACTTTGGCCGTGTACCTTTCTGTACAACTTCTGGCAACATACACGGTCGTGTACTTTGACCGTGTACCTTTCTGTGCATTTGCTTGACTCCATACACGGCCGTGCCTTTTAGCCGTGTGTCTGGCCGTGTATGATTCTGTGCAATCTTGAGATTCTTACACGGCCGTGCCTTGAAAGTACACGCCCTCTTCAACCCGTGTCCGGTGTGACTTGTATAAGAGCAAGGGTCTTCCCATGGTTGTTCCAATCCGTTCCAACTTCATGATTGCTCCAATCCTTTCCGGCTTCATGGATATCCTTTATCAACCCGTTAAGTGCTTCCTTGAGTCGTTTCGCTCGACTTCTTGTGATCGGTCCAGGCGGCACTTCAAGAGGATCCACATTTCTTCTTCCGGCTTGGCTCTCATCATGGATCTCATCAAGTTGGGGGCATCATGTGATGGTGGAAAGTAGACTGCGGTAGGAACTCCACATTAAATCCAAAGTTAATTTCTCTATCCTTATATCTTTCACTTTCCACCAAGCGACTTGTTATGTTTGATTGCTCTTGTAGTAGTTTATTAGATATCAACTAGACTAAATCTAAAAAATGGCTAAAATTGCAATAAAACTCAATCAACTCCCCTCAATAAAACCCAGTCAACTAGACTGCATAGATTGCTTGGGGTTGAAGTGTCATATGCCCCTAAGTTTGGATTCCTAGTAAACAATAATGAAGCAAAGTATAAAGCTTTGATTTTAGGTCTTAGATTAGAAAAGGAGATAGGTGCCAAAAAACTAGAAAGATACTCAGACTCCCAGCTCATCATCCAACAGGTAAAGGAGAACTCTAGGCTATACACAACCTTACCTCAAAATCCCCCCCTTGGAACATCACTAAGATTCCTTAAGTTGAGAACTCCAAAGCCAACAAGTTGTCAAAGCTTACATCTACTAGAATTCTTGACCTAGAAAAATGGAAGATTTTTTTTTTTTTCATAGAGTACCTTCTAGACAAGAGCATCAATAAGAAATAGTCTCAAGTCATGGAAATACATTCTACGCCAACTGAGCTTTGCTGGATGGATCTAGTCCTCAAATATCTAGAGAAGGCACTCTCTTGTAAGACAAGAAGCTTATGTACAAAGCTGTAAATTACACCATCATTAACAACCTCCTCTACAAGAGAGGCTTAAGCATTCTACTCCTTAGATGTGTTTGGCTTGAAGAATGTTAAAGTTTTTAGATGAGCTACACACAAGAGTATGTAGCAACAACATTAAAAGCCAAGCTCTCTATGTTATGGCACTTTAGCTTAGCTACTACTAACCTACCATGAGGGAAAATTCGAAGTAACTAGTATGAAGATGCATGCAGTACCAAAAGCACACATCGATAGAATAAACTTTGAGTAACCACTTGTATTCCCTCATCAATCCTTGGCCATTTGCCCAATGGGGATTAGACATTTTAGGTTTGTTCCCTCAATCTTATGGTTAGCACCAGTATATTATCATTGCTCTTAACCACTTTTCTAAGTGAGTAGAGGCTGAAGCTATAGCCAAGATCACTAAAAAGAACATTGAAGCCTTTATCCTTAACAACATCATTAGTAGATAAAGAGTTCCATGCCTACTTTTAGCAAAAAATGGAACACAACTCAACAACTAAAAGCTTAGAGAGTTCTACATTGGGCACCACATTAGAATTCATTACACCTTAGTATCATACCTTCAATCTAATGAGCAAGTCGAGGCTGTGGATAAGATAGTGCTCAACAGTCTTAAGAAGAGTAGATCGGGCTAAAGGAAAATCGGCAGACGAACTTTTGACCATCCTGTGGGGGTATCGAACTACACATAGGATCTCCATAGGGGAAACCCCATCTAAAATTACCTTTAGCTCAAAAGCCATCCACTTGGTCGAACTGGAGCTTCCTAATATCAAAACTAGAAGTATGAACCTTTCGGTCAACAAGTCGGGCTCCAAGTTAACCTTAACATAATAGAAGAGATTCAAGACACCATATGGATTTGATTAGCTACATATAAGCACCTAGCTGCCCATTACTCTGACAAAAAGGTTAAAAACAAAGTCCTTTTACTAGGTGACCTAGTCTATAGAAAATTGGAAGCAATCGGATCTCACGAAGGATAAGAAAAGCTTGCATTGAACTAGGAGGATCCGGTTAGAGTTGTTAAAGACCTAATCAATAGAGCGTATGAGCTAGAAATGTAGGTTGGTTAACCTATTCCTCAAACTTGGAATTCCAACAACCTTAGACTTTATTTTGATTAGATCATCGTTCAATTGTCTATAAATTCGGTTATTGGTTAATGAATGACATTGTTACTTTTTGCAAAGTTCAACTGTGACTAGTGTGTTTATATACCCATCTTAGCCTCATGCAAGGTAAATGGACTCCTTTGATGACAATCGAGCTGGGAAATGGATAGTAGATCCTCTTGAGATGCTAGTTAGACCTATGATCCGACTTAAAGCTAAACGACTTAAGGACTCACTCAATGGGCTAATAAAAGAAATTCAAGATGAGGAGCAATGCTTGTGCCGATCCAAGAATGAACCAAGAATAATCCAAGTCATTGGAATCTAAGACGTTTTGGAATGAAGACGATTTGAAGACGCTTGTTGAAGAATCAAAGCTGCCGGTGTGGAGGAGATGGGCCGCTGGCCTAAATGGCCGGCGTGAAATGCCTTGTAGGCTGACAAAGTAAGCCGCTGGCCTAAGTGGTCGGTTTACTTCATACACCAGTTTAAGGTGCATATAAGCCACTGGCTTTGAGTGCTGGCTTAGGAGAAAAGTAGGCTTGTTCAAGTAGGGTTTATACCTTTTTGTTGTGTTTTGCGTGGAGAGTATAAATAGTATCTAGAACTCCATTGTAAAAGAACAACTTTTTGCTAAATGAAATTACAACACATTTTTTTCTGTTCTTAAAGAATTTCGAACTTATCGGAATTGTTCCATAGCGTTCATAACATTACTTATTAATCGGTATTCTATCCTGATTGTGGCGTAACATCATACCAAGGTTCTTACATTATATAGAGCTAGAGGATGTGCTTCACATGGCGATTAAGGTGGAGAAGCAACTCAAGTGGAAAGGTAGTAGTTCCACACGTGTGGCATCGAGTTCTTCCAATTGGAGGACTAATGTAAGGAAGAAGGAGGAGAAGCAGTTCCACTCCAAACTAATGCCAAAACGAAAAGCAGAAATGGCATCTCATGGGAATAAAGGTAAACCTCATTCTCTTTCTAATAGGAATTGTGATATTAAATGTTTTAAATACTAGGGCCGAGGACATATAGCGAGTCAATGTCCGAATAAGAGAATTATGGTGATGTGGGATGATGGAGAAATTAAGACAGATAGTGAGTCAGAACATGAATCCATGCCATCACTGGAGGATGTCGATGAGGGGGAAGAATATGCTGTTTAGGGGGAGATGTTAGTAGCTAGGAGGGCTTTGAGTGTGCAGACAAAGGAAGAGAAGAATGTACAACGGGAGAGCATATTTCATACTAGGTGTCTTGTTAAAGACAAGGTATGTAGTGTGATTGTAGATGGTAAGAGTTGTACTAATGTTGCTAGCATGACCATGGTTGAGAAATTGGGGCTTCCCACAATTAAGCATCCTCGCCCTTATAAGCTGCAGTGGTTAAATGATAGTGGTGAAGTGAGGGTTACGAAACAGGTGTTAGTTTCTTTTAGCATAGGAAAATATGGGGATGTAGTTCTTTGTGATGTAGTTCCTATGCAAGCTACACATTTGTTGCTAGGTAGGCCATAGTAGTTTGATAGACAGGTGAAGCAGGATGGATTCACCAATAAATACTCTTTTGTACATGATCAGAAGCCTGTTACTCTTTGTCCTCTAACTCCTAGTGAAGTATATGAAGATCAAGTGAGATTACAAAGAGAGAGTGAGCAAAAAAGAGCTGGTGAAAATAAAAGAGTGAGTGCTGCTGCCAAAGAAAAAGAGAGAGAATTTGAGAAAAGAGAAAAATAAAAGAATGGGTAAGAATTGAATAGTGAGAGAGAAAAGAAAATTTTTATGTGAGGGCTAGTGATATTAAGAAGGCTTTGTTCTTAAGAACAAAGAGACCTATGATAGTACTTTTATACAAAGAGTTATTTTTTAGCTTTGACCAACTTGACACTTCTTTGCCAAATTCTATTGTTTCTCTGTTGTAGGAATTTAAAGATGTTTTTCCAGATGAAATCCCAAAAGGATTACCTCCCATTCGAGGAATTGAATATCAGATCGATTTCATACTTGGTGCGACCATTCCAAACTGACCCGCTTAAAGGAGTAATCCTGAGGAAACAAAGGAACTCTAAAAACAGGTTAGTGAGTTGATGGACAAGGGGTATGTGAGAGAAAGCATGAGCCCATGTGCAGTTCCTGTGATTTTAGTCTCTAAGAAAGATGGGTACTGGAGGATGTGTGTCGACTGTCGAGTAATTAACAACATAATGGTAAAGTATTGTCATCTTATTCCTCGATTAGACGACATGTTAGATGAATTACATAGTTCCTGTATTTTCTCTAAAATTGATATGAAAAGTGGGTACCATCAAATTAGAATGAAAGAAGGAGACGAGTGGAAGATTGCATTTAAAACAAAGTATGGTTTATATGAATGGTTAGTTATGTCCTTTGGGTTAACTAATGCACCAAGCACTTTCATGAGGTTAATGAAACATATTTTAAGAGCTTTTATTGGAAAATTTGTAGTGGTCTATTTTGATGATATCCTTATCTACAGTAAGAATTTCGATAATCATTTATTTCATTTAAATTTTGTTTTAGAAGTGCTGTGACAGGAAAAGCTATTTGCTAATATTAAGAAGTGCACTTTTTGTACAGATAGACTTGTTTTCCTTGGTTTTGTTGTTAGTTCACTGGGCATCTAGGTTGATGAGGAGAAAATCCGAGCTATACAAGAATGGGCAAGCCCAACTAATTTGAGCCAAGTTCGTAGTTTCTATGGGCTTGCAAGTTTTTATAGATGATTTGTAAGGGACTTTAGTAGCATCGTTGCACCAATCACTGATGTCATCAAGAAGAATGTTAGATTTAAGTGGAAAGTAGAATAAGAAAAGGCTTTTCAATTAATTAAAGATAAATTGACCCATGCTCCTTTACTTGCTTTACCTAAATTTTCTAAAACATTTGAAATTGAATGTGATGCTTCTGGTTTAGGTATTAGAGTTGTTCTTATGTAAGAGGGAAGGCCAATCGCATATTTTAGTGAAAAGCTAAATGGAGCCGCATTGAGGTACTCAACATATGATAAGGAGTTATATGCATTGGTGAGGGCATTGGAAACTTGGTAACACTATCTTTGGCCTAAGGAGTTTGTCATTCACACTGACCATGAATCCTTGAAGCACCTGAAGAGTTAACACAAACTGAATATGAGACATGCAAGGTAGGTAGAGTTTATTGAGACCTTTCCATACATCATCCAGTACCAACAAGGTAAGGAAAACATTGTTGTGGATGCTCTCTCAAGAAGGTACTTACTAATCTCTACTCTTAATGCTAAATTGCTTGGTTTTGAACATATTAAAGAGTTGTACCCTCTTGATCAAGATTCTAGTGTTGACTTTGCCTGTTGTGAAAAGGGAGCTAGTGGAAAATTCTTTAGGCATGTTTTGTTTAGAGAAAACAAGCTTTGTGTTCCAAACTGTTCTCTTAGGGAGTTATTAGTAAAAGAGTCTCATGGTGGAGATTTGATGGGACACTTTGGAGTGGCTAAGACCTTGGGGGTTTTGCAGGAACATTTTTATTAGCCATGCATGAAACGGGATGTTGAGCGAATTTGTGAGAGATGTATCACTTGCAGAAAAGCTAAATCCCGAGTGCAAACCCATGGCTTGTATCGACCCCCTTACTATTCCTAGTGAGCCTTAGGTTGATATTTTCATGGATTTTGTATTAGGCTTACCCAAGACTAGACTTGGAAGATATTCTATTTTTGTTGTTATGGATAGATTTTCAAAAATGGCACATTTCATTCCATGTAACAAAGTAGATAATGCTACACATATTGCAGATTTGTTCTTTAAAAAAATTATTCGATTGCATGGTATGTTTAGAATAATTGTATCTGATAGGGATGCTAAGTTCCTGAGTTACTTTTGGAAAACCTTGTGGTGTAAGTTAGGAACTAAATTATTGTTTTCTACTACTTGTCATTCACAGACTGATGGGCAAACAAAAGTAGTTAATAGAACCTTATCTACTTTACTAAGGGCTATCATTCAAAAGAACATTAAAACATGGGAAGATTGTTTGCCACATGTTGAATTTGCTTATAATCGTGCTATACATTCTACCATTAATTTTTCACCTTTTGAGATTGGCTATGGATTTAATCCTTTGACTCCATTGGACTTAACTCCTTTACCTGTTTCTGAACATGTTAATTTAGATGGCAAAAAGCAAGTTGAATTTGTTAAGCAAATTCACGAGAAGGCCAAACTTAACATTGAGTGGAGAACAAAACAATATGCAAAACAAGCCAACAAAGGGCATCAACAAATAATCTTGGAACCTGGAGATTGGGTTTGGTTGCACATGCATAAAGAGCAATTCCCAGCACAAATGTGATCTAAGTTACTTCTTAGGGGCAATGGTCCTTTTCAAGTCCTTGAGCGAATCAATAACTATGCCTACAAACTTGATTTACTAGGTGAGTATCCTATTAATGCTACTTTTAATATTACTGATTTGAGTCCTTTTGATGTAGGCGATGATTTGAGGACAAATCCTTTTCAAGAGGAGGGGAATGATGACAATTGAGCTAGGAAATGGATAGTAGATCCTCTTAAGATGCTAGTTGGACCTATGGCCCGACTTAGAGTTAAATGACTTAAGGACGCACTCAATGGGCTAATAAAAGAAATTCAAGATGACGAGCAATGCTTGCATCAATCTAAGAATGAATAAAAAATAATCCAAGTCATTAGAATCCAAGACGTCCTGGAACAAAGACGATTTGAAGACGTTTGTTGAAGAATCAAAGTTGTTGGCATGGAAGAAGGAAAGCTACCGGTGTGGAGGAGATAGGTTGCCGACCTAAATGGATGGTGTGAAATGCCTTGTAGGCCAGCAAAGTAAGCCGTTGACCTAAGTGGATGGCTTATTTCATATGCCGGTTCAAGGTGCAAATAAGCCGTTGGCTTTGAGTGCCGACTTAAGAGAAAAGTAGGTTGGTTCAAGTAGGGTTTTATACCTTTTTGTTGTGTTTTGCATGGAGAGTATAAATAGTCTCTAGAACTCCATTGTAAAAGAACAACTTTTTGCTAAATGAAATTACAATACATTTTCTTCTGTTCTTGAAGAATTTCGAACTTATCGGAATTGTTCCATAGCATTCATAACATTACTTATCAATTGGCATTCCATCTCGATTGTGGAATAACATCATACCAAGGTTCTTGCTTCTCTATAAGCAAATGGGTCACAATTTCCCTTCATTCGTGATTGATCATCCGCTGTCCTATTTCAAATTGATCTCGGGTTTCGGCACAAGTTGACGGAGTTCGTATCATCCTTATACTTATTAAGTACAAACTTATTTGAGGTGAATAGACTCTTGATCGCACCTAGTCTCAACCTTTCTATGGTTAATAGGCTTTAAATTACATTCAGTCCATGCTTATATATACAAGTGAAAAAACTCTTGATAACATTATGTTCCAATCCCTTAAGAGGTGAATAGACTTTTTAGCTCTTAGACTACTATAAAACCGTTGAAGGACTTAACCTCTGTAGGTTTATTTAAAACTTTCATAGGAAATTAGTCAATAGGGCTTAAGTCCAAATGTCCAAAACCTCCCTAAAAGTATGAATTTATCATGAACAACAATGTAATAAATAGATCAAAGTAAAGAAAGCAAGGTGAAAACAATCATGAAGAGTAAAGCATTAAAGGAACTAAGCAATCAAATATTAAGTATAAATTCCTTTAAAGTCAACAAAAAGATCTTTCAAACAAGAACAATTATGGCACATAAAGAATAGAGTAGTGAAATATGAAGCACAAACATCAACATTTCAAAAGGTTAATTGAGGGGTCCACCAGTATTATAAGTTTAAAGTTAGTATACTAACTTGAAAAATAGAGTTTATGAAATAAAAATGAAATCTCTCAATTCTCGTGGGAAGGGATGATAAGAGCTTCTATTATCTCATCTACTTCAATAATGACGTTCCTCTCTATAGGGTAAGGCTCAAAAGGCAACAGCGGATCTTTGAGAGGATTTGATGATGCATGAAACCCTAGGTATGTTAAACTTAGAACCCCGACGACGCTATTAGATTCAATTACCCTGAGGATCGTCTTGAATAAGTGTTGCGTAACTAGACCCCAATCACACCTGTTGACTGAAACCTAAGTTATCAAAGGGTTTTCCAAGCAATTCAATTGCCTACTTGATTATCAATTATGCGCTCCACCATTTAGAAAGGTCCATCACCCCTTGGATTTAACTTGGATTTGCGTTGCTCAGTAAAATGTTCCTTCCTTAAATGTACCTAAACCCAATCACCTGGATGGAATATAGCTTCGACACGTCCTTTGTTAGCCTATTGGGTGTAATGTTCATTCTTCTTTTCAATGTTAGCTCGTACCTAAGTATTTAAATCCCTAACAAACTCTACCTTCTTTGTGCCATCAAGATTAATAAACTCATTAGTAGATAAAGGCAATATATCCAACTGAGTTAAGGGATTAAAACCATATACAATCTCAAATGGAGAGTAAGATGTAGTAGAATGTATAGTCCTATTATGTGCAAACTCTACATGAGGCAAACATGTTTCCCATTACTTCAAATTTTTATCAAGCACAGCATGCAGCGATGTGGAAAGTGTCCTATTAACCACATTTGTTTGTCTATTTGTTTGGGGATGTGCTACAGTGGAAAACTGTAGTTTAGTGCCTAACCTATTCCATAAAGTGCGCCAAAAGTGGCTAAAAAATTTCACATCTCTATCACTCAAGATAGAGTTAGGTAAACCATGTAATCGAATGATCTCCTTAAAGAATAAATCAGCTATATGTTGTGCATCATTAGTTTTAGAATAGGTGATAAAATGAGCCATTTTACTAAACCTATCGATGACAACAAATATGCTATCTTTGCCATTCCAGGACCTAGGTAAACTTAATATGAAATCCATGGAAATGTTAGTCCAAGGCTGACTAGGCACAGATAATGGGAGATACTCCCCATGGGGCATGACTTTGGATTTAGCCTTCTTACATGCAATGCATTTGTCACACACAATTTGTACATCATGTCTCATCCTAGGTCAATAGAAATGCTTATGCAAAATATCCAAAGTTTTCTTTACTCCAAAATGTCCCATAAGACCGCCCCCATGCATCTCTCTCACTAATAATTCTTGTATGGAACTCTTAAGCACACATAATTTATCCTTCTTAAATAAATATCCCTCATGCCATACCCACTTTTAGAACAAGCAGCCTAAATCTAATTAAAATCAGCATCATGTTCATATAATTCTTTCATACGTTCAAACCCAAGCAATTTAGTATGTAAATAGGTTAATAGAGAATATCTCCTAGAAAGGGTGTTAGCAACTACATTTTCCTTGTCTTTCTTGTATTTGATGATGCATGGAAAGGTTTCAATAAACTCCAACCACTTGGCGTGCCTCTTGTTCAGCCTTCCCTACGTCTTCAGGTACTTCAAACTCTCATGATCAGGATGGATGATGAACTCCTTGGGCCATAGATAATGCTGCCATGTTTGCAACACTCACTAGAGCTTACAACTCCTTGTCGTATACTGGATAGTTCAGAGCAGCACTATAGAGTTTCTCATTGAAGTAGGTTATTGGTTTGGAATCTTGCATTAACACAACACCAATACCCTTCTCGGGAGCATCACATTCGATCTCAAAAACTTTATCAAAATTTTGTAATACTAACAAAGGACAGTTAGTTAACTTGCCTTTCAAAGTTTGGAATGCCTGCTCATGTATTTTAGTCCACTTAAATTTGGCATTCTTCTTTACAAGATCATTTAGTGGAGCAATAATGGAGCTAAAGTCTCTCACAAATCGCCTGTAGAAACTGGCTAGACCGTAGAAGTTCCTGACATGATTGGCGTTCTGTGGTGTTGGCCAATCTCGGATTGCCTTCACATTCTCCTCATCTACAACTATTCCATCTGCTCCTACAATAAAACCAAGAAAAACCAAAAATTTCATACCAAAAGTGCACTTCTTCAAGTTGGCATTCAATTGGTTTTCCCTTAAAACAATAAAAACACTCTGCAGATGTTGTACATGATCATCCAATGTTTTGCTATATATCAGGATATCATCAAAATAGACTATAACAAACTTTCCTAAAAATTGATGCAATACGTGATTCATTAATCTCATGAAGGTACTAGGTGCATTAGTCAACCCAAAAGGCATTACCATCCATTTATATAAGCCATGTTTAGTTTTAAAAGAAATTTTCCACTCATCACCCTCTTCCATACAAATTTGGTAATATCCATTTTTAAGGTCAATTTTTGAAAATAAACATGCACCATGCAACTCATCAAGCATGTCATCTAATCTAGGATTAGGATGTTTGTACTTAACTATAATTTTGTTGATCGCCCTGCAATCCACGCACATACGCCATGTTCCATCCTTCTTAGGGTCTAGTATTATTGGAACCGAACATGGGCTCAAACTCTGTCGCACGAATTCTTTCTCCATTAGCTCATCCACTTGTCTTTGAATTTCTTTGGCCTCTTCAGGATTGGTTCTATATGCTGGCCGATTTGGAATGGAAGCACTCGGCATGAAGTCAATCTGGTGCTCTATCCCTTATAGAGGGGGAAATCCTTGTAGCACTTCTTCAGGGAATAAGTCCTCGAATTCCTGCAATAAAGATATAACAACACTAGGCATAGTAGAGTTAATGTCAGTATCATAAAAATATAAATCCTTGTACATAAGTACAAGTAACTGTTGTTTGGCCAACATTGCACTCTTAACCTCACTCTTTCTCGCCAGACTCTCTGCTATCTGTATTTGAGTGTATTTTCCCTCTTTGCTTACCGGTGTTTGTTTTTCACTCGTTTTCTTTTTCTCTTCACTTTTCTCGTGTACTCGAGTGTTTTTCTCTAAACTCCTTTGCAATTCTCATATGATCTTCACTAGTTTCCCATGGTTTCTATGGCATGAGAACCACTTTCCTTTTGTTTAATACAAAGGAATACTGATTCTTGTACCCGTCATACATAATCTTCCTATCGAATTGCCAAGGTTGCCCTAATTTTATGTGGCTCGCCTGCATAGGTACCGCATCACACATAACCTCATCTTTGTAGCTCCTTATGAAAAAGACTATAAGAACCTGCTTGGTCACCTTAACCTCCATGCATTCACTCAACCACTGTAATCGATTTGGTCTCGGATGTTTCATAGCTTTTAACTGTATCTTTTCTACTAGCAAGGTGCTAGCAACATTAGTGCAGCTGCCACTATCGATTATTAAGCTACAAACTCTACCCTGCACATGACACCGTGTATGAAAAATATGTTTACGCTGGATTCCCTCACCATTCTCCTAAGGTTGTATACTAAGTACTCTCTTCGTGACATACAACTCACCACTCACTGGTCCCTCTAAGTCAACATCCTCATACTTCTGCGGTGGTGACTCTTCCTCCTCCTTAAAGCTCACACTCTCTACATCCCCACTATCATTGATAATCATAGCTCTCTGATTTGGACATTGGGATGTAATGTGCCCAAATCCTTGACACCTAAAATACTTAATATCTCTAGTCTAGGAAGGGGGTTTAGTGTCAGTTTTTCTCTTAGGTGCAGCAACTGGATTCTTAGCCTTTATGTCCTCCTTAGGCATTGAATTGGTGGAGTTTCTCTTCCAAGTTGGCTTTAATGGAGATTTGGAAGTCGAACCAGTCCTTTGCTCACTCTTATATTTTAATTACCGCTCTACTTTAATAGCTCTGTGCAACAGTTCTTCTATATCTAAATAATGGTGTAGATCTACTACATCAGCTATTTCCCTATTTAACCCGTTGATGAATCTAGCCATAGTGGCTTCATCATCCTCCTCAACTCTAGCCCTAATCAAGGCTATCTTTAACTCCTTACAATAATCTTCTACACTTTTGGTTCCCTGTGTCAATCCCTGAACTTTCCTAAGTAAGTCCCTATGGTAGTGACTAGGAATGAAACGCTTCAGCATAATAGTTTTCATCTCCTCCCAAGTGCTAACAAGTCGCTCTTTATACCTACGCCTATTACGTACCAATTGATCCCACCATAAACTGGCGTAATCTGAAAACTTTACTGCAGCCAGTTTTATCTTTTTCTCCTTAGTGTAGTTGTGACATTCAAACACATGATCCATTTTTCTCTCCCACTCTAAATACAACTCTGGATCATTCTTTCCCTAAAATGTTGGGATTTTCAATTTAATACTCCCTAAATTACTATCACGCCTCTGGATACTCCCCCTATCCCTAACGTGTTGGTAATCTCCAAAATCAGAATCCTCACCTTCTTCTATTCGAACTCCTCCCCTATTCAGTCTACCTACTCCTCGCCTGACAGTGGTACAGCTAGACGGGTCCCTACTCCTCTCCATCCTATCCATTCTTTCATGGATCTGTTCAAGTTCACCTATTAGGATCATCTTCATCTCCCCTATCAACTCCTCAAACATCACTTTACTTTCTCCTCCATTAGTGTTCTATCCCGACATAATTCTAAAATTTTCAACAAAGTAAGATCACAAAAATAATTATGTATGTTCCTCATTCCCACTCGTATTTTGCTCACAAATAATATGCTCAAAATTCCACTCATGTATATCTCTTACAAAATATGATCTCACAACCCGCTTTTTATAATTCTTTTTCTAAGAACTCAAAGCGGAACTCCTAAACACAAATCACTAAGTCAAAACCTAATGATCACTAATTAGTTCTAAGTCACGTTATAAGGAAGATCAAGTGTGAATTTCTAAGAGATATGAACAAGTTATTTACTACTAATTTCGGAACCAACAAACAAGTCCTTATCACGCAATTAAATGGAAACAAGGAAAATTGCACCAAATATAGATCAAGGATATTAGTATAATTCAGATGCTCAATTGGGAAGAACAAGATACAATGTGTGGCTAGAATTAGGAATTGAATTAACCAACAAACAAGTCTGTATCACGCAATTAAATGGAAACAAGGAAATTTGCATCGAATATAGATAAAGGATATTAGTATAATTCGGATGCTCAATTAGGAAGAACAACATGCAATGCGCAGCTAGAATTGGAAATTGAATTTAGCAATTGAATTGGTATTTGCCAAAACTAGATTTTCTCTCTCTTTTTTTTATATACGAATTGAATTTTTTTTTATATGTATGCTTCTCAATATGAACTTTGAATTGAAAAACAATTGAATATCCAAAGATTGTCTAAACCTAGATGTCGTCGGTCTATAAGGTACTTATGGACCGAATAGATTTTTTTTTTTTTTTTATATACGAATTTCTAGATATTAGTATGGAAAATAACAATAGACAAATAATGAAAAAGGATAGAAATTAATTGATTTAAGAAGCCAAAGCTCTGATACCAAATGATGCGTGAAACCCTAGGTATGTTAAACTTAGAACCCCGATGATGCTATTGGATTCAATTACCTCGAGGATCGTCTTGAATAAGTGTTGCGTAACTAGACCCCAATTACACCTGTTGACTGAAACCTAAGTTATTAAATGGTTTTCTAAGCAATTCAGTTAAGAATTCCTATGGAAGAGTTCTTTTGCAAAAGAACAAAAAGAGGGTTTCGTTTCCATGAAAATGTGTATTCTATTTCAATCAATAATTCCCCTTATGGCCGGCCCTTGCACGGCTTATATAGTGTCATACAATAATATGGAAAACCTAAGTTGCCTAACCTATTTGTTTCCTTATCCTCATGTAACCGAGTAGGAAACTAAATAATATAAATTACAAACCTAACAAATAAAACAAAAACAAACTGAATATGTCTCTAGCTTTGTCGGTTCAAAAATTATTCTAATGTCTCTAAATATCAAATCCTTCCATGGTCACATGAATCAAGTTAACATATGTTGGTTCTCCTTTAGTGTAGCTTGATTCTCTGGCTTGCAAGTTCATGACTAATCTTTGTAGAGCTTCATTCATCCTCTTAGCTCTAGCTCGGGTCATTGGGCCTCCAATACCATGTAATGGATCATGGGATTTTGGCTCCTTCCTTTTTTATGCTAGTTGATCCTCATCATTTGATGTTAGAAAGGTAGAGGGAATATCCTTGACTTGATTGTGGCTCAACCTCCACATGGTTTGCTTCCTCGATAAGGCCTTGCTCTTCAGCGTAACCCTGCTCGTTGCCTTAGTTCAAATTTTAGCCTTCAACTGCCTCTTCTATCCCAGGCTCATCATCAACTACTCCTCCCTTAGCACTTACATTGGCCTCTGTTGAGTTATCACAGTAGTCTAGGCAATTGCGATCGTAGTTAGGATGTGCCTCTAAGATCTTTGCCTTAACCGATTACATGCCCTCCATGAGTTTTCACTCTTGGAGATTAAACTACTCTTTTCTTGAAATTATCTTGTTGAATATCTACTTCTCTAAGGTTGCTTGATCCACTATAGCCACATCGGTGCTCTCTAACTCTAGTAGATGAGCTCTATTCCAATCGACCTCTTCACATATCTAAAGAATCTTAGCACGAAGGTTGTTTTCCTTTTTAATGTAGGTTACCTCCTAAGATTGGAGCTATTTTCTTGCCATCTTGAGTTGCTTGTTGGCACCATCGAGCTGGTTAGAAAGTCTTTTCACCTTGATTGTAAGATCCCTATTACATCTCTCGAGCTCGATAACCTTAGTGACAAGATCCGTGTTGGCTTTGACCTCTATGTCCACCTATGCCCTTAATGCATTGGCTTTCACCTCAACTTTCATTTGAAACTCCTCCATCTGGGAAAACTAGTAATAGGCTTCCTCCAAAACCTTCTTAACCGCCTCTTTGGCTTCCTTCGCTTTCTATGACATGACACACATGTCATTAGAGAGCTTTTTATAGCCTTTACACAACCGCTAATGCTAAGAGACTAAAGCCTCATATTTACATTTAAGCTCTCCTACTTGCTCAAGTTCAGCACCCTAGAGGTCAAATAACTTCATTTGGTGTCCAATGAATTGCAAAATGAAGCAAGAGGGTTAGAGGAAAATGTCTTAATAGAAAGTGACAAGTATTTATATCTAAGCGCTTACATCATGAAGCTATGTACCGTTGAGCCTTTTGGTGATATCCTTGGACATCCCTCGGAGATTGCCCTCGAGCATGGCTTCCTCCTTTAGTAGTATTGAGCCTCGTAGAATCTTACGATTGATCCTTCTATCCTTTAGCCCAATGTCTAAGCTATATACCATCCAAAGAGGGCGATAAACCTAGCCCCCACCTAGAGGAGAAGAAAGCCTTAAAGCTAAAGAAGCGGTCTCCTTAGTTAAAAGAGTAAGCTTGTACCACATCACTGGATTAGTTGCTTAGTCGATTTGGACTTAGTGTTAAGTTGCACAATGTTTTTGTGAGCCTGACCTCAAGTTTCCTCATGCCTATCTCCTATGACTTTGACTTAAGCCCACTTCCATGATTTTTGTGTAGCTCATTTGGGGCTTTTCCTTTATCCTTTTGGGTAGCTTAAGGGTGTTTTTATTGGCGATTAGTGCCAATCAATTTCTTAGTACCTACTTTGACTCAATTGGTGTTGATGGTTGATGAGTGTTAGAAGACCCTTAATTCTAGTGCTTATTAGTTATAATTTTATATGGATTTCATGTAATTTGTGGAGAAAAGGTTACTTATATGATTAAATTTTATTTTCATGCACTAATGAAGACAAAAGAAAAATTTAAGGAGGATATGATCAAAGGCGAAGTGAAAATTAGCGAAAAAATAAAGAAAAGTGAATTTTTGGCTCAGCACAACTTTCAGCACAACCCGTGTAGACGTCCGTGCTAGGTGAAGAAAATGGTCAGAAACCATGCCAAGATGTGCCCTAGGTCTAGCACAGCCCGTGTTGATGAGTGACAATAAACATCCTGTTCAACCCTGTCCCAAGCATGGCCATGCTGGAGGCTATGCTGAACTGGGCAGTGAAAAATAATATGTTTCAAAGTCAGCACCACCTCGAGCAGGGCTGTGTTGATGCCTGTACTGAACCCAGTTTTCGCGAGAACTATAAATAGACGCATTGCTTTATTTTAAAGAGGACTTCTTTTCTTCTGGCTTCATTTTGGAAACCCTAGGGGAGCTTTATTACGAACTTTAAGAGGAGAATTGTCTGAGCATCATTAGAGATCACAAAACAACAAGGGATTATTCTTTTTAGTATGAATTAACTTTATTTCTCTAGATTCTCTGTTTTTATTGAAAACTCAATGGAGGAGTAATTCTTTATATCTTTCATCTTGTGAAACCCTAACCTATGTGCTGAACCATTGATTGATTAATGAATTATTTATATCTTTGCATCTATTCATGTGTTTCCATTATTCTTGTGATTGATTTATGCACGCAAATTGATTGCATGTTTGATTTTTATTAGATTGAAAGAGGTTTCATCTAGTAAATTAGATCTTTATGAATAGAGAGATTACATGTTTTACCTAGAGGTAGGAAAACATTGATTTTCTGCAATTTATTGGAATTGTGAACTTAATGAGATCTTGCATAATGGTAGTAAGGGAGAGGTCTCCATTATCTTATGCATGATTATGAATTGATTAACTTGAGGGAGTACATGATTTTACTTGAGAATTCCTGCAGTGCAAAGTGTGAATTGATTTGTTAATCGATATCTTATTTTGAGAATTTAAGGGTTAGGGTGGAACAAGATGAGGGGTATATTTTGTGATTGAATACACTTTTTAGACAATATCATTCAATTCTAGGGTTACTAGGAATTTTTAGTTGTTAATTTAATTCATAATTCCCACATCATTAATTAGACTAGATAGTAGAGAAAGGTAATACTAATACTTATTTTCTAGATCCTAGAGGACGACACCTATTAAATCTATACTAGTGGTACCCTTCGAGACCTCTTTCTTGTGAGAATCGCCTTCTTCTTAGCAATGAGGTCAGTTGTAGAATCCTCTCGAAGCTAAATACTTGTGAGAAACGAAGAATAGTGAGGAGTCATGATAGAGTAGAAACAAGGGTTACTGTGCCCAATGAAGAGCTCTAAGGTAGACCAATTTCCCTAGTGAAAACAAATGAACATCTTCCTCGTTGTGACCTACTTTGACATGGTTAATAACATAAACACAGAAGCTTTCTCACCATCATAAGCCACACTTGTAGTAAGTTTGCCATTATATAGGTGCTCATCTACTGCTTTTAAGGCATTCTAAGGCCCATTTGACCTAGTTTGAAGCTTAACTAATAGTCATTCCACTGTAGCTTTGTCACTCAAGCCTAAGGCTTGAATAGCTAACGTTCAAATTGTTTCAACCTTATTCATTTAAAAACTTAGGTCGGTGTCTCATGCCCCTACTAAGTATTAGCTTCTCCACTTATGGATATACAAATCCAGTCAAACAAATAACTTCTTACATAGATGGCTGGTCAAGTAATATTAGTCATCATTTGATCTCTTCAATCCATAGAAGAAATGGAAGAGTTGCGAAGTGGCTTGCGGGATGAAATGCTCACATAACGCCTCTAATGCAGTTAATAGTTTGTACGCGTTTTGGTACGAGCTGAGTTGATGAATCACTAATAGTGGAAAAACTCTCTTTGAAACTTTGTAAATGAAGCTTGGAGCTTAAACTCCATGTGTTTTATGTAAAGGTAGAATCAGTGAGCAACTATTAGAATAACTCAATTGTCGGCTTAGGGTTTCTCAATTTTCCACCCTTGAGGGCATGGTTGAAAATATGTTCTCACTTCCATTAGCCCATTACATGATAGGGTGCTTTGAGCCCCATTAGTTGTGTTTCCTTCTTTGATCATTGAGTATAGTGGTTATACTAGTCATCTCTCTTCCATTGTTGCTTTGGGGGGGGGGGGGGGGGGGGGAGGTTGGCTATGTGGGGGTTAGGTGAATGTCTCTCTCCTCTCAGTTGGATTGAGTGCAAGAAGAAGACAAGGATGTTATACTTACTTCATCTTGAGATGAGATTAACATCGAGTTTGTAGAGATTTGGAAGAAATGAAGTGAAGAATTCTACCTAAATAAATTTGGAAATGCTAGAAGTGTAGCAAAAATGTGGAAATGGCAAAGGCAATTGGTATATATAGGCATGGGTATTGGAAACAAAGTAGCTATGATTGAAAGGATGCGATGAAACATTCTCCGACCTAATTTTAACATGTGGCCTATAATTTAAATCAACAATGCATATCAAGTTAGTGAGCAATTTCCCACCCGTGTTTCATTCAACAAGGTATTGATAGCTGTACATAGCATTTAATGCACTTGCATTTATATGCTAGAAGATAAATCAAATTAAAGCTTGTTCAAGAAGCCATTAACTCCTTGTATTTTATGTCGCCTAGTGAGATTAGAGTCCTCCACGGAACTAGCCCTTGAAGCTAGAATGTACCATAAGTCGAATTAATAAGATAAAGCATGATAGCACTTAGTGCACTTCCTAATTGTTACTATCCTCAACTACTTGGACCGTCTTGGCACACTACATGTACTTGATAATACTTAGCACAAGAAGACTTAGCTCAAGTTACCTACTTGCTCAGCCACCCAGTGATGTTCTAACTTCATTTATTAGGGGATCAAAATGGCAACAAGGAGCTCGTAAGTCCTAATGTAAGTTGATCCTTAAAGTGCTCCAACTCACCTCTAAGACCTCGAGCATCTATATGGTTGTCAGCTTTCTTTACTGAAGGGTGTAAGTGTTGATGGAATTTTTTAGCATGCACCCTTAAGGCCCAACTTAATCTGCCTAAGCCCTTGTCCAAGCTTTATATGCCTAGGCCGACCTTCTCTAAACCACTATAGCATAGAACTCTCAAGACATAACTCGCATGTACCGACCTTAAGCTCAACTCGGATATGTGCGTACTCAAAATAGATAAGAACAGAATAGTTAAGATGGATAAGGAGCTACATAAAGATACACCCTTTACTAAATGTAGAAAGGATCTTAAGAATTGATACACATTCCATATTAAGATTGCTCCCAATCCCTATAAATAGGGGTTAGGGGCTATTAGGTAAAGGGCTTTTGACTATTAACTCTCTCACTACTTTACATTATTATCAAATGGTTGTGCTGACATTGGCATCAAAGTAATCACGTTGAAACAAACTCCAGCACCCCTAATAGCTTGATCCCTTCTCTTTTGCAAGTGATTTAATCACCCATAGAAATCTAGCACAAGAGTTTTGCTAATTGAAAGGTTTAATATTTTTTTTCTTTTATAATTTTAAAAACCTTTTTATCATAGGATCATACGTTACCCGTCATAATGAGCCTAAGGCCTATTGGCCTAAAATTAAAATCCACAATCTATAGTGCAGTCTATAATAACTACAGTCCATAAAGATAAAGTGTCTGAAATATATATTAAAATAGTCTCTAAGTACACATCATTTTATAGTCCTCAATCTATCTAGCATCTAATTGATGTCAACTACATCACTTTCATATATCTAAACACTATCTTTAGAACCATAAGTAACCTAACAAGTCATAGGTATAATTAATATAGGGGTTGGTCTCACTTGAAAAAGGTTAAAAGGAGTGAATTACATACAAAAGCCTAGTACAACAATGACACAACCTCACACGAATGACACATATGGCTTGATACTAATGCGGTAGAGAAATTCATCTAATAAAATTGCCTTAATAAATAAACAAATAGTGTAAGAGTACTTATGACTATAGACAAACTCATTAAGGGACCGAGTATCTTATGCTACCATAGCAACCATTGGGGGTTAATGGAAATAGCTAGACTCTACGTTAAGGGACTCAGTATCTTCAAACATTACCTTTGCAATCCATTTATAATGTATAGCATGCATGCCCCATTCCACCACACTAAATCGGTTACAATTTCACTTCATTTTGGTCTACGCTATACAAACATACTTTCTCTTATTAGCTACCCACCGAGCCATCTTTGGTGGCCTAAGTGCCTAACTATCATGTCATTCTAGAGTATGCACCTGCAAATCTAATACTAGTCTATAAGTGTCCCTTTGCTAACTTAAGTAATCAAGCAAAAGCGATACATAGATTTATTTAGCCAGATTTATGTATTAGTCCGATTTACTATTTTCTATCCTAGTACATAACATGTAAGTCATTGCATATTTAGAGAGTTGAAGGTTCCTAAAGTGAAAGACAAGTCCCCAAATGAACACAATTATTGACTCATTATGCAATTAAATTATAAGTTAGTTAATTGAATTCGATTATAGATGCCTGGTATAAGTTTAGTGAAATTAGGTTTACAACTTATGTCCAATTGCTAACTCCATTTAATTGTTTCTTATTTTATAGTCTAGTTCCTTAAGCGCAATTTCAAGCATTGGGCTTAGTTAGGTTTTGCTAAGTCCACTAAGTCTAATTTATTTAAGCTTTTGTTTAATTATTTTAAGTTTAGGCCCATTATACTATATTCAAATTACCTAGGCCCATTAAAATTATTATAGGCCCAATTATTATCTAATTTGCCTATTGTATCCAACTTAGGCCCATTAAAGTTTTACTCATTAGGGTTAAGACCTTATTACATCTAAGGTCCATGAGGCTTCGTATTTCACTAAGGTCTATATGAACCTTGAAGAGAAAATGGACCTTACTAATTTTGGAATTGGACCCAGTAAACTTAATTAACTTAATTAAGATGAAATGCTATCAATTTACCTAATTAGTTTTATCTTCTTCTTTTTTTTTTTCTTCAGTAAGTTAATAAAGAAAATGAAATAAGGTGAGCAAGTTAATTGGTTAAGTTAAGCACTTAGGTTAATTAACTAATTCGATTAGGCCCATTAATTTCCATCTACCATTTGAAGCTCGCAGTCTTGTTATTTTAACTTAGGCCCACATAAGTTATTGGCCTAAGAGGGTAAATGGGCTTAACTATTTTTGGGTTGAGTTAAGCCTATTAAAGAGTTTAATTAAGTAGGCCATAGTTCTTAGCAATTTTAAGAAATTCAAGGGAGCCAATAAAAGGATCAAGGTGAGCTAGTTCTTAAATAGACTACTTTTAAGACATGTATTGGCCTAAGAGCGTTTTAGGCCTATCTATGTTAGAACCTATCCAAGAATTACTTTATTCTACTTAGTTAATTATTATATATATATATTATCTATTTTCTTCCTAAAAGTCAATCGAGCATTTAAAGGTCACCTAAATGGACCAGGCATGAATTTCTACCAACTTTAATTCTAGTTCTTGATTTTAAAACCAAATTTTGTATATTTTGATTTTAATTCTTTTGATCAAAATAGATTCAACCACTAAAAATCTATTTGAAGACATATTCAACTCTAGTTATGTGAACAATGTGTTTTCATCAAATTTTGGTGATAAAAATAAATCAAAAAGCTATTCTTGACTAGAATATTTTAAATGTTGATATAAACATGTAAGAACACTTTAAATTTCAAAAATATTTTTAGGAAATTAGGAAACACACCTTCGGGTTTACAAATTAGCTAAGAATTAAACAATAATTATACCTAACTACAAGGATTCCACAAGATCATTTAAGGGAACATTTCAAGCGTCAAGATCACAAGTATTACATTTAAAAAAAAGCTGGAATTTGCTAGAGGTTTTTGAAAATCAATTGAAACCACATTTTTCACATTCAAGATTACACCTTTATGCATCAAAATCAACATATAAGTAACATATATCAAACTAAACATCCTTTAAGCCTAAAAGCAACTAGAATTCATTAGGAACTCTCATTTAAATAAGAAAAGAAGCTGGAATTTTTAGAAATATCAAATTAAATTGTTATTTACACACTTAAATCATCAAACATGTGAGTTTATCATACTAATCAACACACACACACACACACACACACACACACATATATAGAGAGAGAGATGCCAAAAAAAAAAAAAAAAGAGTGATTTTTGAAAACAAAATTATTAAAATGGGGTGAGAAAAAAAAATATTATGCAAGCAGGGTAGTAAAGGCATATGCACTGCATGCATCTTCCACTGTCCATAAAACCCCACAAAAACCACATAGAATAGAAGGCAAACAATTAAAACAACACACATACCCACAACTCCTCCTCTACATCCAGTCATCCCCTCTAAAACTTGAATTTTTTTTCACCAATCAAACACAATCCAACCTTTTTTTGCACAATTTCACAAAGGTATGCTATCCATTTGTCTTACTTTACATGTCATATATGATTTTATGATGTTTTGTAGAGTTTTATGTTAATTTTGAAACCCAATTTTGATATAGCTACATTATGTGTAGATTTGATAATTTTAGTTACAAAATGTACATTGTTTGATAATATGTGTATAGTAGTGGTAAAATATGTGACATGTGGGAGTTGTAAAGGTGTAGAGGTTGTTAGGCATGATATTTATTTGTAATATATAGAAGGTATTTGTCAAAATTATTTATAGGAAATTATTGTAATTTTTCAAGAGACTAATATGCGCACATGATATAATTAAGTTAGAAATGGCTAAGGTAATGAAATTTATTGTGTACACAAAATGAAATATTGTGAATGACAATGACAACCTTGATTATGAGAATGGGTTGATGAAGAAGTTAAAGGCGAAGAGGAATTCGAACTATAAAAAAATTCTTGCATAAGATTTGTGGAAGCATTAGGGTAAATCCAACTATGATGCATGTTGTGATATTGTATAGGCATTCGTAGTATTACCATAGGGTTGTAAGATACAAGTTAATGCCTATTATGGATAATGATGATGTTGATAATGTAATTGAAATGGTTGCTCTTTCAAGGAGAAGAGTATACAAGACTTTATGTTGAAATTCATGAAAAATCATAATATTCAAATGAAGAAGAACCTTTCGCCACCAATACTTCATCTTCTCAACACTATGAAGGACTAAGCATGATGACTAATTTACCCTTGTGTGATGAAATGGTTCCTGTGCCAGCTTCTATACCTTTTTGCAATGAAGAAAACTTAGTTGATCAAAAAATAAACGATGCCCTCCACTTTCTAGCAAAAGTTGATATTGATGTGGAACACTTTGCAATGCATGATGGGTATTCTAATGAAGATGTAGGTTGTGCTCAAAATGTTCTAAATAACATGCATTCCACACATCCTATAGTGCACCCACATACAATATAAGTAGCCCATTGCCAAGAAGTGAGTCCTTTAGATGATAGTGAACCTAAGGATGCCCCCATTTTATTTTTCAATATCGAGGGAGATGGTGGTTACATAATGGATTAAAGACATTCTCAATGCCTCAACTTTCAATTTTGGACAATTAAATGTCTAAACTTTCTTTTTTGATAATTTAGTATATATAATTTCAAAAACTAGTCATTTAAATGTCTCTATTACAAATGGACATTAATTTTGCTAATGTCAATAGTGACGTATTAATTTTTTACAGATGAAATCTCCATTGGTCAATATAATTATTTTAAATGAAAAATGTAATATTAACAAATAAAATTAATAATTTTTTTTATAATCGAAAAAATTTTAGAAATTCAAAAAAAAAGAAAAAATGAAAGAAAAATAACTTCAACTATAATAATTAATTTCATTAAATATTTTATTTGTATATTATTTTAAATAATTAATAAAAAATGTGGCTATTGATGCCATTAAAATTAATGTCCATTTGTAACAAAGATACTTAAATGATCAGTCTTTGAAAATACAGGTATTAAATTATCAAAAATAAAATTTTAGATACTCAATTGCCCAAAATCAAAAGTTTAAGCACTAGAATTACCTTTATCCCGTTACATCACCTTTGAGGAAAATATGGATGACAAGTGTGGTGACTTTGGCTCTGGTGATGAGTTTAAGAAGGAATGAGATTTAACAGTAAGAAAGAGCCAATCCAGGCTATTAAAATGTATAACATCAACAACCATTATAAGTTTGCAGTTGAAGAATCAAATAGCACCTTATGGTCGATTTTTTGTGTGAAGAAGGACAATGGTTGCAAGTAGAGGCTTTAGGCTTATAAGAAAAAGTTGGAAGGCCTTCTTATCATCACAATCTTCCAAGGACCTTACATATGCACCAATGTTGTAATATACCAGGATCATCTAAGTTAGATCCAAATAAAATGGCTAAAATCTTCATTGAATATGTGAGGAAAAACTTGGATATAAAGGTTGTTGACTTCAATTCTATAATTGAAAATAACTTTGGGTATAAAATCTCCTTAAGAAAGGTATGGGATGCTAAGAGGAAAGCTGTTAAAGCTACATATGATGACTGGGACATATTGTACAATGAATTGCCAAAACTTCTAAATGCAATCTAGATTAGTAATCTTGGAACACATGCCGATTGAGGTTGACATAGTTCAATAGTTTCTAGGGAATCTATCTTGAAATGGGTTTCCTAAACATTTGGTCCATGTGTTGAGGCCTTTAAGTATTGTAGGCCTATGGTGAGTATTAATGGTATTTTCTTATATGGAAAATACACTTGTAAGCTATTGATTGCTTCTATTATGGATAGAAACAACTGCATTGTGCTCCTTACATTTGCTATAATGGATGAGGAATCGACGAAGACATGAGGATGATTTCTCTAAAAACTGAAGGAGCATTTCATAGGTAATTGTGAAGAAACCATTTGTCTCATATTTAATAGACATGTTAGTATCAACACTGTAGTTGAACGAGGGGATGTTGGATCGATGCCTTTTTTAGAGTGTAGTGCTTTTGCATAACCATGTTGTGAGCAACTTCAACATCGTTCATAAGAATTTGCAATGTAGGAAATGGTTGATAGCTACTGATGTGCCTAAAACCAAGATTAAGCACATACAAAACCAATTTGAAAGATAATCAAACAATGTCAATCAAACTAGTCTCAATCACATGAACAATGGCGTCAATTTCAAACGAATGTAACCAATTCTTCAATTAGGATGTGTTCAATCTTAAATCCAAATATGATATAGCTTTGATACCAAAAGATGATGCGACTAAAAGGGGATTAAGAAAATACAAAAACAACCTAAATATCAAACTCAAAAGACAAGATCAAATTCGATTCACAAGAGAGACAGTTTGCGTGAACCCTAATTGATGGATGATGAATCAAATGATAAAATCAAGGAGATGAAATCCACAAAGATGATAATCCTGAATTGAATCAATTAACCAACTTAAATTCTAAGGGAATACTAATCAACAATACACAAATTCAAACTGTGATCCTCCTCACAACAAAGAAATTCCACGCCACAAGTATAATGACAAATTAATGGTATTAACAAGTGCTAAAAACCAATCAATTATGCAATGATAATTTGATTACAAATGTAATCAAAATATGTCCAAGAAGACTTCAATCCAACTCTAGATATGACTTACTAGAGATGAAAAGAAACACAACAATAAGAAATTGATATAACTCACAATTTCCCCTTGTTGCACTCGCTACAATTTCAATTCTTGGGATTGAAATTGATAAGAGAAAATGAACTAGGAAGAACCCTAATTCCCTCACGTAAAGTGTATGTTCAAATCTGAAAATTAGCCTCCTCAAAACCTTACTTAAGTAAGTATTTATACTTGCTCCCTTTAGGGTTAGAAAGTTCTCAAAATTACAACTATGCCACTTTTAGGGTGGTCGGTCCTAAATGAGAATTACAAACAAAATGAAAGTGTCCCAAAAAGATTACAACATAAATAGTCCAATAAAAAATATATAAAAATTAGTCTTCAAGATGCTAGCTCTTTTATAGGATTCGTCGGCCTAACTTATCGCTAGTTTAGGTCGGTTCATAGATAACCCATAAGCTGAGTCTGAGTGAGTTTGTCTATCGTCCTGTGACGCCAAATAAGTGTGCATGTTGGAAAACACAATACAAGAATAATAGAAAAGAGGTTAATTTATAAATAATTCTAGGGTCGATTTGCTCAAAATGGGCTCTCATCGCCAAGATTTGAAATCCTTTGGCTCTTGCCTTAATGATAGGTCTTGATGAATTTTGATTCCTATCATCTCCTCGGGCCTCAAAAAGATTTTTCCTTAAATCTGACATATTAAATGTAGTAGAGACTCTGTTTCCTCCTAGCAAGCCACCTGAAGAAGTATCACTACAAAATCCTAATATCTGAAATACCACAGGGGGTGATTGTTTTCTCTCCTCCATTTCTAGGATGTATCTCATCTGTAACATAAATAATGATCCATTATTCACTAAGGTCTCCCCTATCTCAACATGTTCCACTGATATTGTTTCCTCCTTTTCTAACTCATCTATTTGGTGCTGACCCTTATAGCCCTCTAACAGTTGGCTCAACCACTCATGGCCCTCGAAAACCTATGATGATGGACACAAATGTCTCTGAACAGTCTGGCCCTCTAGTGATCTAATCATATCACTCTAACCCTTGGTATCCCTTAAAGGTTTACTCAACTGCTCATAAGCCTCTAATATCTCTGAAGGAGAACACAATTGCCCTTGAATAGTTTCGTCCTCTAGTGATTTGCTCATCTGACTCTGTTCATCGGGATCCTCTGATGGTTGGTACATCTGTGACTGACAAATTTTGTGCTCTAAGGGTTGGTTCAACTGCTTATGGCCCACTGATGGTTTACTAATTTGTTGCTGAACCCTTTGAACCTCTGAAGGTGACATTGGATTCAGAATAATTCGTTTTCCCTCCTTCTGTAATACATAAGTATTCTTGAAGCCATCATGTAAGACCCTCCTATCATATAACTAAGGCCTACCAAGTAATACATGGGATGTACACATAAGCAAAATATCACACTCAATCTCATCAAAGTATTTATCCCCTACATTGAATGGTACCCTACCTCTTTGGGTCACATGCAAACTCCCCTGATCACTAAGCTAATGCAATGTATATGGTTCAGGATGTAGAGTAGTAGCAAGTTTTAGTTTCGATACTAACGATGCTGCTACCACATTGGTACAACTACTACCATCAACTATAAGGACACATAAATTTCCTTGTACCCTACAAGAAGTATGGAAGAAGTTTTCCCTTTGTTTATCGTCCTTAGTAGTAACTGTAGTCAATGTCCGGTGCGATACATTAGTATAATGAAACATCTCACTAGACATGATTGTGTTCAAACCCAACAACACAACAATTATCCTCACACTTCCACGGTTCAAGTACACAATCAACTACAA
The DNA here is from genome assembly GCA_037954665.1 of Laguncularia racemosa. Taxonomy (NCBI): domain Eukaryota; kingdom Viridiplantae; phylum Streptophyta; class Magnoliopsida; order Myrtales; family Combretaceae; genus Laguncularia; species Laguncularia racemosa. The sequence continues at coordinate 1,382,828 of JBBMOL010000024.1, read as the reverse complement.
GTGAAGTACACTCAACTACTTTCAAGTAGATAGAATTAAATTCAACTACAAGTGTTTAAGTAACTAGTTCAATTACTTTCACACTTTAATGACTTGTTTAAATTTTAAATTCTACTACTCAATTTTTCCTTTTCTTGCTTTGGTTTCTCACCACTTAAATACACAATTGGCATCAATAAAATACATATACAATACTCAATTCACCACCAAACAACTCCCCTTCTACTTACGGTCCCAATATGTTCACGCCACTAGCAACAATTATCTTTACAACACAAACAACAATCAACGCCAAATATACACACCCTTCACTAAGTTTACAAAAACACAACACTACATACACTCCTCCTCAAGCCATGGTGCACTTTCCCCACTTCCACACAAATATCAAACCGTAACTTCAACAACAAAGGAAACTCAAATTTCAAATTCAAAATGAGTTCAATAATTGCAATATTCCACAAATGGTAAGAGGCTTTTTCTAATTCAAAAGATACACAATTAACTATGACTTAATGTGTATTTGAGATTTCAAATTGACCTCTTAATGTACACTTTTAATTCTGATTTCAAATTTGAAAATAATAATTGTGATTTCTCTAATTTTCGCAAATGCACACACTACACAATTTTACTTCACAATTGAAACACCATTCTTCCTCTTCACGGTTTGCTATCCATGCACTACACTCTCACACTTTAGCCTCAATGTGCAGCACCTTTCTCCACACAACTTCCACAAATTCACACCGCCACACACACTTACACACACAATAAGTCACACCGCCACTCACTCTTACACACACAACTTCACTAATTTTTTTTTTTTTTTTTTTTTTTTTTACAAACACAACTCTACACAAAAACAACTATGGTGCACAACCTCCCTGATACAACATACACACAATACTTCAAGGCGTACGCGTCCTTGCCACTACACAACTCCCATTCACACCATAAACCACAAGCAATGGCAGCAACAAAATTCAAATTTGAAATTACTCCACTAAATGCGACCTTCTCCACAAATAGTAAAAACAATTCAAATTCAAATAACACTTATTCAATGCTAAATGAATTGCTTTCAAACTTAAAGAAGGTATTTGAATTTCAAATGGATGCTTATTCTTCCACACACTTCAAATTTGGAAATGGTAAATTTTTCTCCCCAATCTCGAAATCAACAAAGGTCACTCACACACTACAACACGGCAACAAATTCAAATGAACACCCTTAATGCACTTTCCACAAATGGTAAGATTCAATTTCAAATTCAAATGAAATGTAATCAATACCACTCTATAACTTCTTCAAGCTTAATGGATGTATTTGAATTTCAAATGATTTCCTATTTTTCCACTCAAATTCAAATATGGAAATTGTAGCTTATTCTCCCCACTTCCAAATTCACAAAGGTTACACTTCTCTTTTCACCACAAAATATTGTATTTCCAATTCCACAATCAAACACTAGGACATAAAATTCTTACTTCCCTTCCCTTCATGGAAAATTCAATAACAAAGAAGCTATAATAAGATATCCACTTTGCCACACACAACACTACAACATACGGCAATAATTTCAAAACAACACTCTTCTAGGCTTCAAATTTCACTTCCCTCAAATGATGACAATGATGATTTCCCTTAAACCAATCACGGCCAACTTAAGGAGACAAAGAATATGGTAAGTACTCTATGCCCACAACAATTAACAACAAGGAAATCACTTCAAGAACACAATTGAAATAATTCAATTCTTCAATACACAATTTTGGATCAAGGTGATAAGAACCCTAAATTTCTGAATTCCAAATTGCAAATCCCTCCTCTTAAACCTCAAGCTTTGATACCAAAAGATGATGTGCCTAAAACCAAGATTAAGCACATACAAAACCAATTTGAAAGATAATCAAACAATGTCAATCAAACTAGTCTCAATCACATGAACAATGGCGTCAATTTCAAATGAATGTAACCAATTCTTCAATTAGGATGTGTTCAATCTTAAATCCAAATATGATATAGCTCTGATACCAAAAGATGATGCGACTAAAAGAGGATTAAGCAAATACAAAAACAACCCAAATATCAACCTCAAAAGACAAGATCAAATTCAGTTCACAAGAGAGACAATTTGCGTGAACCCTAATTGATGGATGATGAATCAAATGATAAAATCAAGGAGATGAAATCCACAAAGATGATAATCCCGAATTGAATCAATTAATCAACTTAAATTCCAAGGGAATCCCAATAAAAAATACACAAATTCAAACCGTGATCCTCCTCACAATAAAGAAATTCCATGCCATAAGTATAATGACAAATTAATGGTATTAACAAGTGTTAAAAACTAGTCAATTATGCAATGATAATTTGATTACAAATGTAATCAAAATCTGTCCAAGAAGACTTCAATCCAACCCTAGATATGACTCACTAGAGATGAAAAGAAACACAACAATAAGAAATTGATATAACTCACAATTTTCCCTTGTTGCACTCACCATAATTCCAATTCTTGGGGTTGAAATTGATAAGAGAAAATGAACCAGGAAGAACCTTAATTCCCTCATGTAAAGTGTATGTTCAAATCTGAAAATTAGCCTCCTCAAAACCTTACTTAAGCAAGTATTTATACTTGCTCCCTTTAGGGTTAGAAAGTCCTCAAAATTACAACTATGCCACTTTTATGGTGGCCGGTCCTAAATGAGAATTACAAACAAAATGAAAGTGTCCTAAAAATATTACAACATAAATAGTCTAGGCAAATAACAAATATATAAAAATTAGTCTTCAAGATGCTAGATCTTTTATAGGATTCGTTGGCCCAGCTTATCGTCGGTTTAGGTCAGTCCATGGATAACCCATAAGCTGAGTCTGAGTGAGTTTGTCCATCGTCCTGTGAAGCCAAATAAGTGTGCCTATTGGAAAACATAATACAAGAATAATAGAAAAGATGTTAATTTATAAATAATTCCAGGGTCGATTTGCTCAAAATGGGCCCTTATCGCCAAGATTTGAAATCTTTTGGCTCTTTCCCTAATGATAGGTCTTGATGAATTTTGATTCCTATCAGCTACTAGGATGAAGGTACAACCTCATAAGTTTCAACATTACATGGAGCTTGTTAGTAAAATAAAGGCAAACTCTCTAGCATGCTTTAGTGGCATCTCATTAAAACAATGGACACTTGTATATGATGGCAACCATCATTTTGGGTATATAACTACGAACATTATTGAAAGTTACAATTTTGTTTTGAAAAAAGCTAGAGGCTTATTCAATGACTACATTTGTGAGAATTTTTTTTAACAATTGCATTAAACATTAGGACAGGATAACTGGGGATGCACATAAAGTAATATTAGCAAACCAGGTGTTCACAACATATGCCTCCAACAAGATTAAAAAATAGAGATGTAGGGCTAGCTTCCATAAGGTGATTAAGGTTAGTAGATTGAATCAAATATTTGAGATCCTAATAAGACCTTAGCACATGGCAAATGAGGTTAAAGGAGGAGGAAGGATACAAATTATAGACCTCAAGAATCATATGTGCACATATAACAAGTGGAAAGTATACAAGATTCTGTGTTCACATGATTATACTGTAGCAACATATTTGAGGCTTGACAACTTGTTATTCATTAGCCTATGGTACAAGTAGACACATCAGTTACAATATTACTAGATATTACTAGACTAACTTCTATTCTAGTGGAGATTAGCATTACTAGTTGGAGGTTGACTTTCCATTCCTCCATCCAGACATTAACAAACTTCAATGTGGAATGGGAAAGCCTAGATCAAAATGATATCACATGGAGATGGACCTTAAAGAGTCTTTGTCTAGTTTTAGGTGTAGTAGGTATAAAAGGGAAGGAGACAATAAAAGGAAGTATCCATAGAGAAATAGTAATAATAAATGGCTAATAGATATAAAACCAACTTATTTCATTCCTTTACCATTGTTTGTAATGTAATTTAGTTCAGACGATAAACTTCCATTGACTAACAAAAATTTGTTTATAGGTCATAGGATAAATGGAGTTAGGACCTTTTGATCTATCATTGCTAAGCTAACAAGCCAAACATCTATCGAACACACTATGGTAAGGGTAGGTATTGCATATAACATGTCTTATATGTATTTTTTCAACTTAATTTATCAATTATTATAATTTCTATGTTTATGTTTATAGGAGGCATCTTAGCTGATAGTTAGGCATTGCGAATTATAGTTACACTGTGATGAGGATGATATCCCATTAGATGATTATATAATACCTTATATAGAGCAAGCTAGGCTTTTAAGACTAACATAACTTCCCTTCATTTGGTTGGATTGACTTCTCCTAACAGCACTGGTAAAGAGGTGGGGGCTTGAGACGCACATCTTTTACATGGTCCACTGCGAGGCTATCGTAACTTTGCAAGATATGGAAGTCTAATTTGAGCTACTAGTTAATGGATGGGCAATTATAGATAGCATCAACCTTGATTGGGCATTTGAGTGTGAGTGGTTGCTTGGTGAGAGGCCCAAGACAAAGCATATAAGGGATAAACATATTAACTTATCTTAGTCACGGTGTAGATTCAAGGTACTACATACTATGGCCTCTGGCAACTCGGTTAGGTATTATACTGGTGCCTACATTACGAAGTTGCTTGGAGAGATCATATTTGTAGACAAATCGAGTAGCCTAGTTCATTATATGTTCCTTCACTCTTGGAGAACTACACACTTGCAAGATAGTATAGCTAGGGCCCTATCTATTTGGCTTGGTTATATCGCTAGTTATGTCTTACATCTGTCTCTACTTCATAGGAGATGAGGAAAGTAGTGCTTCTTCTCCAAGTGTAGGCATGAGATAGGCTCCCACATATAGCTCCCTTAAGCCATTATAGCATTACATTAGAGGATGACAAGCCCTTGGTATCTTGATGGAGGATAGCTTGAGATATAGTACAACACCTAACACATGTTTTTCAGGCATATAGTGATGCATTCAACCACCAGACCCCACAATAAGTATGTTACCCCTTTATATTTTACTATCAACTGTCTATTAAATATCTTCATAACCTCTAAGAGTTAAATGTTAGATTGTTTGGCAATTATATTCTAAGGACCTCATTGACATGCTCCCCCATTCTGCCATGCAAGGAGAGGCATTTAGATAGCTTGGGTACTGTTGATATACTTTCATATTGTAGAGTAGTATTAGCATCAAGTTTGGCGCCCATTTAGTGGGTTCTAACAAATGCCTACTGATGTTGATACATAACTCTACTTACACCATATTGATTTATGAGACTGGATCGACACTAATTGGATAACCTTATATACATCTTATATTGCCCATTGGGAGGATCATCACTCATACACAATCCTACTAGAAGATGGTAATGGTGTGCATTTATATTACATCTAGTGGTACAGACATGTTAGTCAACACTATGAGGGGTGTATTGGAGCAATAATTGGATACCTGGTAAGAAATATGTTTACAATATTATATTAAGTAAACTATATAAGTAACTTCTGCTAGTACATTTTTTTCTATTTCTCCTTTTAGGTTAACACCTTTTGTTATATGCCTATTTTAGCTTAGGCCTCTAAAGCCCATTTTACTCCAACCTAACCATAGAGTAGGAAAGTGCCTAAAACTAATTGGGATAAAATAAGAAAGTAATCTAATCCTTCGAAGAACAAACCATAAGCAAGTATTTCCTATTATAACTAGCATGTCTTTAGGGAAAATTCACTTACCTAAAATAGAACTCCCCAACACTATAAAAGGAGGTTCCTCTATCTAGGTAAGATCATCTAATACCATTTATACACTTTGATATCCTTACCCCCATGTTGCTTCTCAAACTTGAGTGTCGAAATCTAAGCGCCAAAGACACCTTCGACATATTCGGTAGTTTATATTTGTTCATCTTGCAAGTTGAATTTCACTAGGTCCATAAGTGTGATTAAACCCAAGATTATGTCTAAGCAGTAAGAGTAATCAACAGTTGATGCCTACTATCAAGGCTAACTAAGACTATGGCTAGCGCAAGATCGAGAAAAAATTCAAGCGAGAACATGCCTGATGATTGCAATCCATCGATTGTTACAAACAACCACCTTGTCACACTCCCTATTGCACCTCTTATGCCATAGGGAGATGAAGATAATATTGTAAGACTTAAGAGATAGCTTGTTGATTTGTTGGCTGAAAACTATCATTTGAAAGACTAGGTTAATGAAATCAATGATTGCTCTTAGCGAGATGCTCACCATGAAGTGAGCAAAATGGTGATAGTATTTCACAACACCGTTGGAACGCACTACCCAATCCCAATCGAGCCCCCAGCCTAAGGGTTGAATAGAACAACAATTGGAGTAATACTTTAGAAGTGTAATCTACAAGTTCTCTAGCTAATCAATCTATAGATGATATAGACAATATAATCAAATGCCTTGACAAGTTGAAAGATGCAAAGAAGTTGAACCTATGGGACATGTTCACCATTGGCAACTCCCCTTTTACAAAGGAAATTTGGGACGAGTAGCTCTTGACACATGTAAGAATTTTATAGCTTGAATTTTACAACAAAACGATCGACCCAATGAAGCATCTTAGCTATTATACTACTTAGATGAACCTCCTTAGCGTTTCCAATGCGATAGCATGCAAGGCCTTCCTAGGAAATTTAAAGAAAGCCAGAAGAACATGGTTCTAAAGCTCAAGGCCAAATTTTATTTCTAGGTTCTGTGACCTTATCATGTAGTTTTAACAACTCTTTTTGATGAGCAAGATGCCTAAATAAGGTTCCTTAACTCTTAACCTCATTTGACAAAAGGAAGATGAGACATAGAGATTACATGTCTAGCTTCAATACAAAAATGCTTGAAATCCCTAATGTTGGCATGAGTGTGGCTCTAAATGCGGTAATCAATGGAGTAAAGGACCAATCTCAATTCTTCTACTTTCTTACATTGTATAAGCCAAAGAACTTTAAAGAGTTCCAAGAATGAATAGCAACCTCCCTATGACCGACAAACCACTAATGTGGCTCCTATTACCCCACGATCAACATCGTTCTTTCCCACCTTATCAACATCTAGAATATGTTGGGAAGATATTTTGGTGATTTGATGCTCTATTCTACCATGTCTACAATGATGAGTGAAGTCGGGATTACTTCAACCCCTTTCTTTACCTATCCTATGTTGCAGTGATTTTTATCATTGTCAAATTTCGCGATATAGACCTCCTGGAGTAATTCTCCTGTAACATGAGGATAGAAAATGTTGCAAAGGAAGTTGGTGCGTTTCATAATGAGGCTAAAAAATTTGCTCAAAGCCTTATATCAGTTTTACAACAGAAAAATAAAGTAGTCATCCTAAGCACCATGATCCAACAATCATTCGATTGGTTCGCACACCCTGTATTCTAAAAAGAAACGAATTATGAAGAGAAGCTGAGGTGCCATGAGCGGAAGTAATGCTAGCTAAAAAGCTTACGGTGAACTGCTAGAATACTAGATGCCAAAAGTCCAGGAGGAGGAAGGGGGAAATTTTAATACCTTTACTTGGTGGTCAACAAAAGCACATATGATGACAATGCTTTCCCTGGTGAAACGGGACATTTCGACACCTCCAACTTCGACAGGTTCGTTGGGCTCTTTTTTCACCTGGGTGAGCCAGTCCTCAACCCCCTCTGCCTTCTCTCAAGCCGGGGGTTGTTGAAGCATCCGTGTGCCTCAAAGACGGAGGGATGCTGACAAAGGAAGACAAGGGAACCCAGATTTATGGTTTTCTAGTAACTCCGCTGTGGGAGCTTAGAATTACCACCAAACACACAAACGTAGTAGGATTAACTTGGTATTGAAAAAATAAGTTATGTATGTATATTATTAAGAAAATTGGTGTAAGATTGTGCAACAAAAAAAGTTTGTATAAAATTTGTAAAAGGGAAGATAATTTAACGACAAACATGGTATTAGAAAGCTGACGTGCAATTTGTTACAAAATTAACAATTGATAAATAAATTGAAAGTTATTTCAAGATAACATTATAATATTTTATCAAAAAATAAATAAATTTAAATATGCAATTCGTTAAGAAAATTGGCGCAAAGTTGTCCAAGAAAAAATAATAAAGTCTGTGGCACATTTGTGAAAAGAAATTTGATCTTAAATATTATTTCAACATTTGCTTGAAAAAAAAAAAAAAGTTGCATACTATCTGCATGCCTGCATACTCTTACCTAAACAACCCACGAACTTTATCGTGCCTCAAATAGCTATGCTTATGTGTCCAGGCTCAAGCCCGGTATGTCTGTGTTCCTAACTTTGTTTGCATAACTTTGGTTAGACAGACCATGGATGAGCCCATCATGCTTTCGTGCCTGCCTGCCGGCTCATTTTTTTTTATTATAATTTGTATACACCATGTAGCGATTCTAAATAAAATCGTGAGTTTGAGAAATTTGGTACCATCCCATTTTAAGTGCTAATTAATGATTCAGAAAAATAGTTTTTTTTTTTTTCTTTTATGGGATACTATTTATTAGCCATATGTGAGCTTTTAAGCACTGATCACCAATCAACGAGTTTGGATATGTTGTTCAAGATTCAAGTGGCGCCTTTGCAAATATAGTATTTCACTGCCAATGTCATACATTTTCTGATGCTTGACAAAGACATAACATGAAGCTTACATAAACTACACTTTGCAGACACCACACATGGTTTTGACGATAAAGGATAAGAAAAGTGATAATTGCAATAGTATTCTAACACATATTGATTGGATATGGATATATTTTTTAAACTCTCAAAATGCATATTCATTCATCATAACTCATGGGACGATGGATATACCTTTTTTAGTGTTTGGAGGTTTATCCATAACTAATCAATACATTTATTTCTTGACCACCAACCGATGTTCTTTCTTAGACGGTCGGGTAAGAAGCTAGCATCGCGATGCCACAGAGACCGGCCTTGCTTCTTACATCTCTTTGAATCTTAATATAGCCCTTCTGCCCCCATCCCGTCCCCCATGAATTCTTCACAAGCCAATACTTCTTTCCACCAGAAGTTCCATAGCCGATCACAGTAACACCATGATTAAGATTCGTGCTACACGGTCCTGTAAACACACCACTAGAATAGAACTGGAAATACTCTCCACCTGCATCAATAGCAACTGATACTGGCTGGTTAGCAACTGCCTGCAACAGGGCCTCCTCGTTGTTAGCCGGCACTTCCTCGAATCCCGCGATTGATGCAGCCGTATTTTCCGCCTCCTCGGTGTTGCATGTCCCATCCATCCCCTGATAGGGGTAATTCGCTTCGGTCGTGAGTCCACCGGCATTTTTCACATATTGGAAGGCATTGTCCATCAGGCCGCCTTCACAGCCCATGTCGTAATCGGTGTCAGAGTCCACTAGCTGTTGTGCGGACAGAGATGTTAACTTGCCCTTCTTAAGCATGGTAATTCCTTCGATTGCAGTAACTGCAGAGAATGCCCAACAACATCCTAAGCATGAAGAGCAACACATTAGAAAGGATCAATATAACAGTAAGGGTGCGTTTTGCCAGATTTTTGTTTTTTTGCTTTTTCCCGACATTTTTTTACGATTGAAACTTTTGCAGTTGTTAAAGATTATCTAATAAAGTTGAGAGGTTACAAATAGGGTGGCTTTCAGCAATAAATAGCAGTGGAAGACAACCATGTAGGCCACCTTGTTAGGTGGTGTTAACAGCTATAAAATATACTAATGAACTGTATGAGAAGGGATTTTCACTTTTTAAAGCCGGAAATCACTCTGTGTGTATATATTTTCGTAGTAATTAATCACTACCACTATCCATCACTTGCCACCTTCTTTTCCTGCCATATGTTGGTACTATAGTCAATGGCAGTCGCAACCTGTTGAAATTATTAATGCATGTCCAACAAAAGTCTAGAAAATGCTTTCTAGCTACTTCACAGACACCCTAAATTTGGATATCATAGCAGAACACAAACAGGAGAAGTATTATAGGAAATGAAGATTTTCTTACTACAAGCTCCTTGATCTTTGACAGAAGTGACAGCTTTTTTGCTTCTCCAGTCCATGCTAGCGGGGATGGCAGTAAAGTTGCTGTATTTAAATGGTTTTGTTTCTAAACTAGTCATGATATTAGAGGATTTTATGTGCTTGTAACCTGTGTACTTAGCACGAAACTCTTCGTTTGTTAAATCTGCAAACTTATTCACACCTAGCTTGTAACCCATTTCTTTACCATTATTAAAAGCTTTGATAAGTTTGACGTTTTCTTTGAATATATTATATCGAAGTTCTTTCTCAGCAGCGTCTTTATAGACGCGGCCATGTAAGGCCATCCAATCTTCGTGCTTCCTGATCATCTCCTCCTCTAAGAGAGAGCGTGAAAATGTTTTTGGGGTCCAAGTTGCTAATAACAGAAATGATAGGGTGGCTAAGTTGATGAAAACGTTGATTGAAGCCATGGCATACCAAGTGAAATCTATGTATTGATGCAAATATCAGAATTGTTTCATGGGATTTTAAAGGCAGAGTTTAGTGTGGCTTGTCTTTGTCAGGATAGTGGTTTGAGTGGATGTGTACTAGTGCTTAACATGAACGTGTTCTGACTGAAGCAGCTCCAATTTGGAATTTAATTGGTATTACTTTCATCATGAATTACACATTGAGTGGTGACTTTCATTAATTTTCACAGCTTGTCAACTATGGTCTTTGTAGATGCTTCTTTGATTACTATGTATAGCTTTTTCTGTTTGAGTTCAAATTAACGGCTTATGCTATCTGTCATGAATTTAAGCTGAACTAGCAGGGGATAAGGTTGTGAAAGATTTGATTCATTCATTTTAGCAACTTTTCGGCTCATTGTCTTGGCATCATTATAAAACTAGACGCTTAGATAACAAAGATATCTAAAGAATATAAAACCATAGATACACATGTTAGATATAGACTAGAAACAAATAAGATACAGATAAAAAATAAGCAAACCAAGAAGACATTTACGAAGTTGTAATTTACATTAAAATCTAAATATAATTTTTTATTTTTTTTTATGGACTTGATTTAAATGGAACCTACTAGAATAAAATACCTGTACTAATAAAACACTTTGCTCTAACAAAATTTAGATGGATCAAGTTTACCTTATAATTTTTTCATAACTCATGGTATTAGAAAGGACAATCTCATTCATTATTGTGGGTTACGTAGTTGGGTTTAACTAATTTTCTATTACATTCCAATTTAAGATAACGTTGGACCCTAGGTTTTATAGTCGTAACTATATGTCAATGCGAGTTGGAACGTGCTATCGTCGCTTGTTAGTTGTTCCTGTGCTTGAAGAGTCCGGTTCGTTCTTGCTTTGCCCCCACAAGCAAAGCTCCCACCACCGACTTGTTGGATTGCCCTACGGAAAGAACAACTTCACGCTCATCTCTCAAATCAGCTTCGAGGACTACTATCTTCTATGAATAAACCTTCGTACTACCATTGTGTAATTAAATCTTTCACTCCAATTATATTTTCTTAATTAGTACATATATCTGTTTATATTTATTTCATGTACATTTACCTTTAATATTTTAGGTAGTAAAATTGATGAGGTAGAGATATTAACAAACAAGTATATAGTGAAATGAGATAAAATTGAGTCAGTCATGATTTCTTGATTTTTGGACCTTTCAAAAGAAATAAGCTAATTCGAAGAAGTTTACACCTTTGGTGCTAGGTCATGCCATTTTTTAGGCAAATTCCTTCGTTTAGTCCATTAAACAGTCGAATTTGTTATTTTTGGTAACTTTTATATTATCTATAACTTTTTATAGACACTTCTGTTTTGAGTCTTGTTTGTAGCGTTGTATTTGTTTTCTAATTTTCTAAGTGTTATTAAGTTTTAGATATTTCCATTTTTGGAAAATTCTAATGTTATATTTTTTGCAGCTTTGTGCCTGCTATTATTTGTACCCTTTAGGGCATTAAACAAAGATTATTATTGAATATTATCAAAATTTTAAGCCATCATTGCTCTATTCTTCTCCCAAATTCTCAAATTCGTAAAATTGTCGAATTTAGATGCCAAATATCAAAGAATTCATAAAATCAATTGATATTTGAAGGTCACACATCGAATATTTATATAATCAACGGTTTTTGATAAAAATCCCATTTAATCTCACAAGTTACACTGCGTCAAAAATTTTATACCGAAATCTCTAAAATGAATGAACAGTACATATTTTATTAGCTCTACTATTAGTGGAAAGTATGCATGTTTACTTAATGACCAATTAAAAAGGTTCAGTGTGAACATTCAGCAAAAGTATTTGTCCTAACCATTTTTATCCTTTGAGTGTTTGTAGTGTGCATTCATGTTTGAATTCTTATATAACCATTTTACTTTAAGTTTACATATATTTAGCCTTTAGTGATGAATCAATAATTTGAGGTACTTTTCTTACATATTCTTTATAAATCAATGTTTAAGTATCTCTAATCATTTTATTCAAGAGCCAAATGTCCTAAAGAAAAATAAAAATAAAAATAAAAATGAGTTTAAAAACAAGTTTTTTTTTTTAAATATTTAAGATTGAAGCACTTTGAAAAAATAAGAGGGTATATTTGTAATGTACCAACTTTTTATTTTTTAATCTTGAGAATTAATAGGATTTCAAAAGAATTGTTAGTTAGAAAATCATAGTTTCTACTTCATAACTTTAATCCTACAACTCTTAGAAATGAATCCTCCCAATTTTCATCTTCTCGATTTTTCGCAAGTTACACAATAATGGTTGAGATTGTGATAAGTACATTGTAGCTGACACGGGTTGATACGGGCGTGCCTATTACAAACACGGTCATGTATGATGTCAGGGAGTTTCCAGAAACACACATGGTTGCATGCATGACTAGAAGGCACGGCCGTGTAATATACCAGGATGATTCCCAGAAACATACACGGCCTCTTACATAGCCAGAAAGCACGACCGTGTATTTTGTCAGGATCTCTCCCAGAAACATGCACAGTCTTCATGCACGGCTAGGGGACACGATCGTATGCTATGTTCGAAATGTTCCCAGAAGCCTACACGGCCTCCATGCACGGCCGTGTACATGACAAATGACGGACGTGTATACTTATATTTATTTCCACGTATACATATATATTTCCTTTTTTACGTATTTTCCTGGAGAGTATATATAGTTGCTAGGTCATTTTAGGGTTAGATTATTATCCTTTATTCAATACACACTTTTAGAGAAAAGTTTCTCTGCTTTCTCGATTGTGTGCAATTGAGATTTATCAAGGAATAAACTCAGATTTCTCTTTGTTTATTCGTGAGTTCCAATCTTAGAATTGGTCTCGTGTGTTTACGCTTTCCTCGCTGCGTCAGTTGGTATCAGAGCAAGGCAAATTCCTATGGAGATGTCGGCTAACGATGGTGTTGACGGCGGTCGCGTTCTCGACTTTGATCAGGATGTGGAAGTCTAAGGAGTTAATTAATGGGCTCCAAGGATGGTGGTCGAAGCCATAGAACAGAGACTTGGGCACGTAAAGCAGCGTTTGGAAGACTTGGTTACGTGTTTCGACGCCATGGTGATGGGCCACAACGGAAACATGGGTGTTGTTGGGAATCAACCAAGAGTAGCAATCGCTCGTGGCGATCTTATCAATGAACTTGCTGCCGCGAATCTGTGGAACCGAAGGCTAGATGAAAGTTCCTCTAAGGAGGAAGGTGAATTTCTACAGAGGAGGGGATAACCACCAAGAAGGGGCGGCGTTGGTGGTAGCAGGTACCGCGGGGTCGATGACCGAATTGACTAGGAATATGGTGGCGGATATCGACAAAACCACCAGGGCTTCGATCATACCGATGGCGGTGACTTCTGTCTTAAGGTAGATATTCCACCCTTTAATGGTAATCTCAATATAGAAGATTTCTTAGACTGGTTTGCAGAAGTTAATAGGTTTTTCGACTATATGGAGGTACCTGAGGATAGGAGAGTAAGGTTGGTTGCTTGTAGGCTGAAAGGAGGGGCTTCTGCATGGTGGGATCGTTTGTAGAACCAAAGGCAAAGAGAGGGGAAGCAACCTATAAGGACATGGTACCGCATGAAGAATCTGTTGCAGAGGGATTTTCTACTACCCGACTATGAGTAGATCCTTTTCCAGCAGTACCAACGATGCCGTCAGGGACAGGGGATGGTGCATGAATACACCGTCGAGTTTATGAGGCTGGCAGAAAGGAATGATCTGAGGGAGACTGAGGGTCAACAGGTGGCACGATTTATGGACGGATTGAAGCCCCAGATTAGGGATAAAATAGGGGTGACGGTGTTCAGAATCGTCAATGAAGCAAAGAATTTGGCCCTTAGAGCTGAGATGATGATTCAATAACAGAGTGCAAGGCTAGGTGGAGGCAAGAGAAATTATGCTTATGATAGTCTCGGCAGTAGCAGTAGGGTGGTTGGTGAAAAGGCTAGAGGAATAGTGGAGAAACCAACTGGAAGTATGGAGAAGAAAGAAGACAAGGCTGAGGGAAAGAAACCTCTTGAGAGCAAAGAGACCCTAAGACAAAATAATCTGTATGCTAAACCGATTTTGGGAAAGTGCTATAGGTGTAATCAACTAGGGCACCGATCCAATGAATGCCCGAATTGACGAACTATAAACATTGTCGAAAGGGAGGAAGAGGAGGAAGTGTGCTGTGAACCGGATGGTGAGGATGAATACTATGATGAGGCTGATGATGCAGTGGAACCGAACTACGTGATCGGAAGGATGATGCTAGTACCGAAACAGGAGAGTAGTTCACAACGACACCAGTTGTTTCGCACTAGGTGCACAATCGGTGGGAGGGTGTTCGACTTGATTGTTGATAGTGGGAGCTGTGAGAACATCATCGGAAGAAAGGTTGTGAAACGACTCCAACTACAGATAGAGAAGCATCCGAACCCTTACACCATAGGATGGATTAAGGTAGCGGAGCGAATCGAGGTGAAGGAGAGGTGTCGGGTTCCATTTTTGATAGGTAAGTATCAGGACGAAGTCTACTGCGACATTGTCGATATGGATGCCTGTCACTTGCTATTCGGACAGCCTTGGCAGTTTGATGTAGATGCCCAACATGCCGGGAAAGAAAACAAGTATAGATTGGAGAAAGGGGGCGTGAAATATACGTTGCTGCCATTGACGGATAAGCGACCTAAGACCCAGAGAGCAGAAGGAAAATCTTTTATGATGATCACTCAGTCAGAAAAGGAAATGACCGAGGATATTAAAGAATCTCGATTGATGTAGGCTCTTGTGGTGAAGAATGTGGGAGAGAACGTGGATAGTGTAGAGACTCCGGAGGAAGTAAAGGGGGTATTAGAAGAGTTTAAAGAGGTAGTGTTAGAAGACTTACCAGAAGGGTTGCCTCCATTGCGAGACATCCAACACCACATCGACTTGGTGCTTGGGGCTAGCCTTCCTAACCTCCCTCACTATCGGATGAACCCCAAAGAGATGGAGGTCCTACAGGAGAAGGTCCAGGAATTACTAGATAAAGGATTCATCAGAGATAGCATGAGTCCATGTGCTGTTCCAGCGCTGTTGACGCCCAAGAAGGATGGGAGTTGGAGGATGTGTGTGGACAGCCGTGCGATCAACAAGATCACAATTGGGTATAAATTTCTAATTCCTCGCATTGAAGACATGTTGGACAGGCTGAGTGGAGCGGTCATCTTCTCGAAAGTGGATCTTAGAAGTGGGTATCATCGGATTCGGGTCAGACCGGGGGATGAATGGAAGACCGCCTTCAAGACAAAGGAAGGGTTGTACAAATGGTTGGTTATGCCATTCGGCTTCAGCAACGCACCTAGTACCTTCATGCACGTGATGAATCAGGTACTTAAACCATTCATAGGTCGGTTTGTTGTAGTATACTTTGATGATATCCTGATATATAACAAGACTAAGGATGAGCATCTAGTGCACTTAAAGAGCGTATTGACTGTGTTGAAAGAGAATAAGCTTTACGCCAATCTCAAGAGGTGCATATTCATGTCACAAAAACTGCTGTTCTTGGGTTTTGTAGTAAGCGGTGAGGGTATAATGGTGGATGAGGACAAAGTTAGGGCCATTAGAGATTGGCCCACTCCTAAAACAATCACCGAGTTGAGAAGCTTTCTGGGGTTGACAGGATTTTATAGACGCTTCATACAGCATTTTAGTATGGTTGCTGCCCCATTGACTGAGTGCCTGAAGAAAGGGAAGTTTCGTTGGGATGGGGAAGCTGAGTTTGGGTTTGCTGTGCTCAAAGAGAGATTGTGTAGTGCGCCGGTGTTGGCCTTACCGGACTTCGACAAACTATTCGAAGTTGACTGTGATGCCAGTGGCGTGGGCATTGGCGCAGTGTTATCTCAGGAGAAGAGACCTGTGGCTTTCCATAGTGAGAAGCTCTATGAAGCCAGGAGAAACTGGTCCACTTACGATGAAGAGTTCTATTATGTGGTCAGAGATCTGTGGATGTGGGAGCACTACTTGGTTGGAAAAGAGTTTATCCTATACTTGGATTGTGTCGCCCTGAAACACTTGAGTAATCAGACTTGTATCTGCAAAGATATGCACGCCAAATGGATACAATTTTTGCAAAAGTTTCCATTTCGCCTGATGCATAAATTCGGGGTCCAAAATAAGGTGACAGACGCATTAAGTAGAAGGGCGGATTTGTTTGTCACCATGAGGGCTGAGGTGGTAGGCTTTGAGTAGCTGGAGGAACTGTATGAAGAAGACGCGGATTTCGGAACGATATGGAGGAAATGTACCAATCAGGAACCCAATGACAGTTACTACAAACTGGAGGGTTACTTAATGAGGGGTAACCAACTCTGTATTCCCGAATCATCCTTGAGGGAGAAATTGGTTAGGGACCTACATGGAGGGGGATTAGCTGGACACCTGGGGCGTGACAAAACACTAGCGGCAGTGGCTGCAAGATATCATTGGCCTCAGCTGAGAAGAGATGTAGGGAGGATCGTTCAAAGGTGCTATATCTGCCAGACATCTAAAGGACATTCTCAGAATACTGGGTTATACACTCCACTACCAGTCCCTGAGAATATCTGGGAGGATCTATCTATGGACTTCGTGTTAGGTTTGCCTCGTACCCAATGAGGTGCTGACACTGTTTTTGTGGTTGTAGACAGGTTCTCCAAGATGGCTCACTTCATCCCTTGCAAGAAAACGGCTGATGCACAGGGCATTGCCAAGTTATTCTTTAAGGAGGTGGTCAGGTTGCACGGGGTTCCCAAGTCAATTACTTCTGATAGAGATACCCGGTTTCTTAGCCACTTCTGGAGGACACTATGGTACATGTTTAATTCTTCCCTTAATTTTAGCAGCACAGCCCACCCTCAAACTGATGGGCAGACAGAGGTGACGAACAGAACCCTTGGAAATCTGATACGAAGCATCTATGGAGAGAAGCCGAAACAATGGGATTTGGCACTTTCTCAAGCCGAGTTCACTTACAACTGTTCCATCCATAGATTTACTGGGAAATCGCCTTTTTCAGTGGTCTATACTAAAGTGCCGTCTCACGCCTTAGATTTAGCTTCTTTGCCCAAGGGTGTTGAAACTAATGTTGCTGCTAAACACCTGGCGGAACAATACCACACGGTGGCATCTGACGTGAAAGAGAGAATTGAGAGGGTTAATGAACAATATAAGAAAACCGCAGACAAGCATCGGAGGAAGAAACTATTCTAGGTGGGAGATCAAGTGATGGTGTTCTTAGGGAAGGAACGCTTTCCCGTTGGCACGTATAACAAGTGGCAACCAAAGAAGTATGGCCCCTATAAGATTGTCGCCAAGATCAATGACAATGGCTATGTGGTTGGGCTCCCGGAAAGCATGAAAATCTCAAAAACCTTCAATGTAGCTAACTTGTCCCCATTCTACGTGGATGACGAACCCCTATATCCAGAAGAGAACTCGGGGTTGAGTTCTTCATTGGTGGGAGAGAATGATGAGGACATTGTAGCTGACACGGGTTGATACCGGCGTGCCTATTACAAACACGGTCATGTATGATGTCAAGGAGTTTCCAGAAACACATACGGTTGCATGCACAGCCAGAAGGCACAGCCGTGTAATATACCAAGATGATTCCCAGAAATATACACGACCTCTTACACGACCAGAAAGCACGGCCGTGTGTTCTGTCAGGATCTCTCCTAGAAACATGCACGGTCTTCATGCACGGCTAGGGGACATGACCGTGTGCTATGTCTGAAATGTTCCTAGAAGCCTACACAGCCTCTATGCATGGCCGTGTACATGACAGATGACAGACGTGTATACTTATATTTATTTCCACGTGTACATATATATTTCCTTTTTTACGTATTTTCCTAGGGAGTATATATAGTTGCTAGGTCATTATAGGGTTAGATTATTATCCTTTATTCAATACACACTTTTAGAGAAAAGTTTCTTTGCTTTCTCGATTGTGCGCAATTGAGATTTATCAAGGAATAAACTCAGATTCCTCTTTGTTTATTCGTGAGTTCCACTCCTAGAATTGGTCTCGTGTGTTTACGCTCTCCTCGCTGCATCAGATTGCTTAAAACTTTGAACAACCTAATGCCATCATTACGTCACCATCAACTTCTTGTAATCTCAACTATTGATTATACATAGCAATAACATTAAACCAAATCTTATGGATTCCTATTTCATTAAATTAATTAAACAAGACCTTTTCGTTTAAAATGGTATTGTATACCAATTATCACAACTTTATAATTCTTTATTTGTGCCTGCACTTTGCCCTTTTTAACTATACATATGCAATATGTCTACAAAGAAAATTGTCAAATATTTGTATGTTAGTGGTAAGCATGTGATGTGCTTAAAACCAAGATTAAGCACATACAAAACCAATTTGACAGACAATCAAACTAGTCTCAATCACATAAACAATGGCGTCAATTTCCAATGAATGTAACCAATTCTTCAATTAGGATGTGTTCAATCTTAAATCCAAATGTGATATAGCTCTGATACCAAATTATGATGTGCCTAAAACCAAGGTTTAAGCACAATCAAATGAACTAAAGGAACATTTCAACTCTCAAATCAATAACTGGTTCAAAAGGGTAGTGAACCCTAGTGAAGGTGCAATGAAATCCAAATACTCAATGATGCAATTATAATTCCACAATGATAATTTCTTCTAACATCACACTAATCACATATAAATCCACGTAAATAATTCACAATCTCAAAATAAATCTTCAAATCTAAGAACCCCTTTCCACATGTGCTAATCATGGTTTAAGAAGCAAACATAAAGGATGGATCGAATTCAAATGCAAAGTATCTCAATTAAGCACAAAAATTCGAATATAATAGGAAGAAAATCTGACCAAGAACTATCTCAATTCACCCCCTAGATATTACACACTAGAGAAGAAAAAAAAATCACAACAAAATGAAATTGATATTAATCATAATTTCAAAGTGTTGCACTCGCCACAATTTCAACTCTTGGGATTGAAATTGATAAGAGTCTAATGACAATTAGGAGAACCTTAATCCTCACGCAAAGTGTTTCTCAAATCTGAAAAATATGGCCTCCTCAAACCCTACTTTAAGAAAATATTTATACTTGCTCCCTTTAGGGTTAGAAAATGCACAAAATTACAACTATGCCACTTTTAAGGTAGCCAGTCCTAAATGACAATTACAATAAAAATAAAAGTGTCCCAAAAGAAAGTACAACATAAAATAGTCCATAGAATAATTATAAAGTACAAAATATCATAAATCTTCATGAGCCATTACTTTGAAATAGAAACAATTGCAGCGGGTCTTTGAATGCAAATCTGATGATGTCCCGTAGCTATCAACTAGTGTAGGACATGTTGGCATCCCATAGAGAATTATTATTATACCTATAAAATTATTTCTCAAAACTTATTAGATAAAAGAAATGAAGTAAAATATGAGTGATTTGGATCATCATACAAATCCAGTTCTAAAAGCATAGACGGTGCTGGAAAATTTCTTATCAGCATGGAAAGAATTAAAAATTTTGAATAAGAACTTATACTGTATATACTGGAACTTGTATTCACAATATCAAAAGATTCTATGATAAACTCATTGCCTTAATACCCTTTAATTTTTTTCCCCCATAAAAAATTGATAATAATACTTTGAAAGAAGAAAAAGAATAACTTATTGATTTATATATATCATCGAATATTTAGTATATTGGAAATGATACCAAACGAATTTGACAAATTTCGACCTAGAGCATAGAACTAATTACTTTAAACATGATGAAGGGAAAAAAAATTAGGAAGTTTAAGGGGTTTGAATGTTATCAAATCTAAATTTATAATACATAGATTGGTTGGATAGTATTTTGCTTATGGCACAAAAATGGAGTAGTTTGATTGGGTAGTACATGCCAAGTGAGTTTTTATATAACAGTTAAGTATTAATAAAATTTAAATACATGGCAGTAGTAATGATGTGAGCTTTGCTTCGCCATTTCCAAACTAAGTAACATAGGGAGAATTGCGTTTTTCTCAAGTTTGAAGCCTATAGCTACTATTTAAGGTCTTACATGCATGGATCCATTGGTGCATCAAGGTACCATAAAGGTAATGTTGAGGAATCACTTGAGATTGTTTGGATGACTTGAACAATGATAGTAGTAACAAAATCTCCAACCCAAGGCTAAATGGAGTTATACCATAAACTTTGTGTTGATTATAAGAAGACTGCGTACAATGTTGTATTCATAAGTTGCCTATGTCTAATATATGTTAGATAACTTGCTTAACTTGCATGTGTATAGTATTTAAGAGTTTTTCCATCTCATTGAGCCACTAGGATAGTGCTTACCCCTCTATAGGTTTAAGCATATTTCAAGTTTTCACCACTACAGCATTGATAGGTAAGTGCCATCAACGATTTCTCACATCTAGCCTTCTAAGCTAGGTGCAAGTTTTTGAGAGTGCAATTAGAGAAGACTATATATACTCTAAATGACTTTTGTCTTATCTTGTTAATATACGTCCTTATGTTGAAATCTTAGATGTTTTTAACCAGTTTAAGGACTTAACACATGGTTGGTTATTCATATTACTTGTGAAAATATTATGAAGTGTTTATATCTTGTTTGATTTAATCGTGGCTAGAGATATTTAGATGCTTCATAAATAGTTAATGGAAAATAGGACACCTAAGGGAGTGTCCTCTCTCTAAAAGAATATTTATGGCAAGTTATCATGACTAGAGCATCCTAGAATACTTGACAGACTATATGAGAGGAATCAAGTGCTTTAAATTACTAGAGAATCACTATACTATTGGTTTGGTACATTATAATGGATTGATTTAGTCTTAACCATGGTTTTTTTATAGTTATTCTTTTAGGTTCTCCCATGCTAGTTCTATGCATCTGTTTGTCTCTCTTTACCTCTTATAACTTGTATAGTTGTATATTAATGCAGTGTAACACGTGAGATTAAGTAAAATTTTTATTGCAAACCGTTGATTCTATAAATACCTAGTGTGCGATCTTCAAATATCAATTGATTATGTGAATTCCTTGATATTTGGCATCCAAATTCAACAATTTTATGAATTTTAGAATTTGGGAGAAAAATAGAATAATGACGGCTCAAAAGTTTGATATTATTGAATAATGATCTCTACCTAATGCCCTAAGGTATACAAATAATAGCAAACACAAAGCTTCCAAAAATAGAACATAAAAAGTTTCCAAAAATGGAAACTTCTAAAATTTGTCAAAAATAAAAATGCCTAAAACTTAAGAACACGTAGAAAATTAGAAGACAAATACAATGCCACAAAAGACACTTAAAACAAAAGTGTTTATAAAAAGTTATTGCTAATATAAAAGTTACCAAAAATAGCAATCGAACTAATTTTGTCCCATTTCACCATATATCTATTTGCTAATACTACCACCTTATCATATATTCTATGATTTATAATAGAAAAATTTAGATCTTTTTAATTACTTTTGTTGCCATTTAACTAGTCTTGGGCCAAGATGAGTCTTCAAGTTGATAGAACATGGCTTGCAAGATTAATTAATGTGAGCTATTGGGCATAGGAGTTATCTTTGATGCTTCGACTTTAACATTTAGACTCCAACACTTAAGTTAGAAAAGCACCATAATGGCATAAGTAGTCAAACTTGTAGAGAGTACTTAATACCTTACTTAGTTGAGGAAATCCTTTATTTATAATGTTGGAATAAAATGATATTTTTGGAAATTAAATCTTTACTAAAGACACTTAGATTTAGTAGAGTGTGTTCCTAAGGGAGTTAAATTTTCTTTCTATATTATTTGTCTCAACCAATTTAGGTGCTTACTTGGTTTAGGGTTGAGCTCAGCCGAGGTGGGCCTCAAGGCTCAAGACTGCATTGGCCTCTAATAGATCTTATCATAATAAATTTGTTTCAAAGTGAGGTTAAGATATCATGAATTTTAAAAGTTTGTTATCTATACATTGACAAGATGTCCTCTAAGTATAATATTTTGAAATTTACAAGTTGTATGAAATTCAAGTTGTTCTAAGTGTCAAAGTGATGGGTTGTGGTCTAATCAATCTTGAAGATGGCTTTGTATAGAAGTCATAGTCTATAAAGGATGATAAGTAGATAGAAATTAATGAGAAGGCCTTGATAACAATCTAGCCAATTTCAACAAATAGCATTTTGCAAGATGTAGTTGATGGGAATCAAAATCCGTCAAGACCTATCAATAGGGCAAGAGCTAAAGGATTTCAAATCTTGGTGATGAGGGCCTATTTTTATCACATCGACCCTAGAATTATTTGTTTACTAACCCTTTTTCTCTTATTCATGTATTGTATATTCCAACAAGCACACTTATCATGCTTTACGAGACGATGGACAAACTCACTAAGACTCAGCTTGTAGGTTATCCATGGACCGACCTAAACCGACGAATCGTTGGGCCGACGAATCTTATGGAAGAGCTAGCATGATGAAGACTATTTTTATTTATAATTATTTCTTTGGACTATTTATGTTGTAATCTTTCTTTTGTGACACTTTCATTTGCTTGTAATTGTCTTTTAGGACCCGCTACCCTAAAAGTGGCATAGTTATATTTTTGTGAACTTTTTAACCCTAAATGGAGCAAGTATAAATACTTGCTTAAGTAGGGTTTTGAGGGGACAATTTTTCAGAATAGACATACACTTTTACGTGAGAGAATTAGGGTTCTTCCTTAGTTCAATTCCTCTTATTAATTTCAGTCCCAAGAATTGGAATTGTGGCGAGTGCAACAAGGAGAAATTGTGAGTAATATCAATTTCTTATTGTTGTGTTTCTTTTCATCTCTAGTAAGTCATATCTAGGGTTGGATTGAAGTCTTCTTGGTCAGATTTGATTGCATTTGTAATCAAATTATTATTGCCTAATTGATTGGTTTTTAACACTTGTTATTTACCATCAATATTGTTTCATTTGAACTATGGTTTGCATTATGTGGAAAGGGGATCTCAGTTATTGTTCGTGTTGATTTTGAGTGGTAATCACATGGCCTTTCAAGTATAGTTTGTGATCTTCATTGAGGAATACAACATTGTGTAATTCATTTCATGAAATATAGCATTTGGATCATCTATTGCAATTAGGGTTCACGCAACAATTTGCTCCACTTTGAACCGAATGGACCTTGTCTTTTGGGAATTGTTATTTGGTTCATTTGTATGTGCTTAATCTTGTTTTAGGCACATCATAATTTGGCATCGGAGCTATATCATACTTGGAATTAAGATTGATTATACCATTGTTTGAATAATTGGTTACAAGTAATGAAGATTTGACACCATTGTTCATGTAATTGAAACTAGTTTGATTGACATTTGCTAATTGTCTTTCAAATTGGTTTTGCATTTGCTTAAACTTGGTTTTAGGCACATCAGTAGTGGTAGAGAAGATGACTAGGGGATAATGGGAATTTGATACCAATTGGTCTTATTACATGAGCTTGAACTAAGGGACTTTAGAATCTGGATGTTGGAGTTTTGCTCGACCACTTATGTATCTTTCAACTTGAATTTTTTCCACATCATCTTAAATATACGGGCATGTTGGAGAACATGGTTAGAGTACACAACTATGCTCCCAAGTCATGTTTAATTATTTATGTGTTGTTTTGCATTTTTTCTTTTATAAACTCTCTATATTTTATTTAGTTTCCAAATTTATCCTTTAGATTAGTCTTAGTTATAACTATATTTTTTGCAATACTATTATTGAACATGATTGAAAGAAAATTGATTGTTTTTTGAGACTTTTTCTCTTAACCCAAGTTTTTATCGATACATACTTTGAATTATGGTGAACAAACCACCCGTTGAACTCATGTATCATATTGAGTGAAGTGAGTGTCAGATAGATCTTGTTAGTGAGTCATATTTTATGAGAAGTCATTCATATCCAATTTTAACAAAACCCCTAAAATACAAATATTTACTTTTCCTTGCAAAAATTTCACTTCCTATTATATTATGTGATTCTATGAGCAAGTAAATTAAATTTGTTAGGATCTTGTATTAGGGGATTTTGGAAGAAATTAAAAGAGAAGTATATGATTGAATTTCTTGCACTTAACTGGTGTTGAAGTAGATATCATATTCCCTCTGGACGAGTGATTGGTCATTGATAAGATAGTTGTTTATGATAAGAAAGCATGTATTAATAGTGAAATATAAAATCCATCTTACTTCACTTAAGTGTTGCACAAAATTTTGAGTGAAGAGAGTCTAAAGGAAGGTGAAACTAGGAGGGTTTATGAAGTACTAAGTGATTTACATTATGTTAGTCGATAATAGTGAAGAGGTGTTATGTGTGTTGATTGAATTCATTTATTATAGAGATTATAATTAATCTTAGGGTTATTAGATTAGTTAATTAGTAATTTAACTTATTAGAATCACAAAATCAATAGGGTATATGAAGTTTCCTACCTTTACCAAGTCATCCTCAATGATCCCCATAGAGATTTTCTTGGATCGGTCAGCAAGCTGTAAACTCATTCTGATAGGCTTTAGGTCAACTAATCCTAATTTCTTGAAGAAAGAGTATGGCATCAAATTAACACTTGCCCCAAGATTGGCTAGGGCTTCATCCATTGAGATGTCATCAACCAAACACAGAATAGTGAAGCTACTTGGATCCTTTAACTTTGGAGGGAGTTTGTTTTGAATGATGGATGAGCAATTTGCTCTAATTTCTACCATATAAACATCCTCTAACTTCCGCTTATTGGATAGAAGTTCTTTTAGGAACTTAGCATATTTTGGCATCTGTGAAAGCGCCTCAACAAATGAAATATTAATGTGCAACTGTTTAAAAAATTCGAGAAATTTACCAAACTGTTCTTTGTCTTTGATTTGATTGAGGTGAGCTAGATATGGAATTTTTGGAATGTACTCCTTGACAACTGGTGGTGATTTTCTCTCAAGTTCTTGTTTCTTAGGTTCCGCCTTTTCATTCTCAAAAGTTGGCTACCTTCTTGCTTCCTCTTAGATTCTTTTCTAGTTTGCAGTTCCTTCCCACTCCTCAAGCATATGACTTTTGCCCACTCCCTTGGATTATTCTTAGTGATACTAAGAAGGGAACCCGATTGCCTTTCAGACATCATCTTAGCTAATTGGCCAATTTGCTTCTCAAGGTTATGAATAGAAGTCTATTGGTTCCAATGTCTTGCCTTAGAACTTTGAATGAATTGGCTCATTAAATCCTCCAAATTGGTTTTCTTTTCCTGCTAAGGTAGCTAAATCGGTGGAGGGAGCATAAGCTAGTAAGGTAGCATTTGTTGCTTTTGAAATGTTAGAGGTGGGAAGTTAGATCTCTAGGCATTCTAATTGCCATAAGAGAGGTTGGGATGGTTTCTCATGCCAAGGTTGTAAGTGCTACTATATGGGTTATACTATTGCCTATTTTGATTTTCAAGATAGTTTACTTACTCATATTGCTTATGAAGGTCCATATTTTCACTAGTATCTCCCACTTGATGTTACGATCCTTGGGAATTCTTAAGGGTAGAAACTTAGTGACTAAGAACTTCCATCTTTGCCACCAAATTAGTCATGAGATCTACTTCATATTTACCCACCACTTTTTACTTGCCCCTATTGTTGCCCCACTAATAATTATTTTTAGCCATATCAGCAAAAAGTTTCAAAGATTCTTCTAGGGTCTTGGAATTCGATGTACCACCAGCTACGACATCTACCAATTAACGAGTGGTTAGGCTAAGCCCATTCAAAAAGGTCTAAACCTGCATCCATGTAGGTAGTTGATGGTGTGGGCACTTTCTTAACAACTCTGTCCATTTTTACCAAGCATCATACATGGTTTCACCATCTTGTTGCATGAATGAAGCGATGTCATTTCGGAGCTTGGTTGTTTTACACGGAGGGAAGTAGTTATTTAGAAATTGCTTCACTATATCATCCCATGTAATTAAAGCTCCAAGACCCAATGATTGAAGCCAATTTCTAGCCTTTCCCCTCAGTGAGGATGGGAATAATCTAATACGTACAGCTTCGTCCATCACTCCATTATTCTTAAAGGTCTCACATATTTCTAAGAACATTTGAATGTGAGCATGGGGGTCCTCATTCAGTAATCCAACAAATTGACAATATTATTACAAGAGTTGAATCACTACACCCTTGATTTCGAAATTGTTAGCCCTGTTCCATCAAAGGTTACCCTTGCATAATCTAGACTAGTCTTAGGTGGATCCTCAGCCATGGTCTCCTGTTTTTCCTCTTTAATATTCTCCAATAATCTTATCCTGCTATTCGAAAATTCTACAGTCAATTCCATGTCCTTCACTGCTATTGCGACTTTTATAATAGAAGTTCCTCCCTTGATTTCCAATTGTCCACAAGATTTAGTAGCTATAGCTATATTCTTGTGAATGTTGCAGAGTATTCTCTCAATCTCAAGGTCTAAATCAAGAATGTTAGAAGGGAGAGTCCTTGTCATGCACTACAAAATAAACAACCACGAGTTAGAGTATTCCAAAGATAAAGAGAGTAGAAAGATGTAAAACAAATAAAATAAATGACTAAAGTAGCAGATAATAAGGTTTTTCCTAATATTGTTTCATTAGATCCACGACAATGGTACCAAAAACTTGATGGGTCATTAGCCGATAATATCAAATTATAAATTTATAAACCCAAAGAAATCTAACGACTTAGTTAGGAAAGTGCACCTATCTAATATAATATAGATCACAATGCATGTCGTCCTTAAGGATCTTAGAAACAAGTACTAGTATTACCTTTTTCTGCTATTTAGTCTAAATTTTAATGTGAGATCAATAAATTAAATTACTAATTAACTATTCTAATAACCTTAAGATTAATTATAATCACTGTAATAAATGAATTCAATTATAAAGACATACCCTTCATCTTACTCCACTCTAAACCCTAGCTTTCTTATATTAAGGTTTTGATTAATTAATTGTTTATGCTTTGCACTACAGGAATTCTTAATTAAACTAATTACTCCCTCGAGTTAATTAATTAATATCCTTATATGGAAAATGGAGACCTCTTCCCCACTATCACCTCATAAGATTTCATTAAGCTTGTAATTCCTAGATAAAAATTAAATCTTTGTGTAAAAAATCGAAGTTTTCCTACCTTTAGGTAAAACATTCAATCTTTCTATTCATGAAGATTTATTCTATTAGATGAGACCCCTTTCTATTTGACAAGAATTGTACATGTAATCAATTCGCACACATAAATTAATTACATAGCAATTAAAATACATAAATAGATACAAAGACATAAATTTTTCATTAATCGATGAGTAATTCAATCACATAATTTAGAGTTTTACAAGATGCAGGGTATATAAATCCACTCCTCCATAGAAGCTATAGTAATCACGAGAAATCTAGATAAGTAATAATAATTTATGATGAAAAGAATAAACTGCCGTAAGTATTTTGTGATTTTCGATGATGCTTTAGCAAATTTTGCTCTCCAATTGTGGGATTTTTCTCTCCTAGGGTTTTTAGAGTGGCTATATGAGAAAATAAAATAAGATCCCTAATTTTCGTAATAAAGTGAGTATTTATAGTTTAAAAAACAAGGTAGCATGCACGGGCTAATGCACGCCTGTGCTCAAGGTTGTGTACTCTAAAAAAAAGTAAATATTTGAAACTTAAAATACTATCACTTTTATCATAATTTTAGTATTTTAAAATATACCGATAGAAAAAGTAATTTTAAAAATATGTCAGATTGTAATTTAAAAAATATACAACTTAAAATCAACATTTAAAATGCTGATTTCAAATTGACTTGAAATCGACATTTCAACAGACAATAAAATTAAAGAAAATCAAAATTGAAATCAACACTTTAAATACTAATTTTAAACCAACTTAAAATAGGCATTTCAAATATCAATTTTAATTAATATATTTTTAAGATAACATTCTCAATTGGTATATTTTATGAATCATTTAAATATATATATATATATATATATATATTATTCCTTATCCCAACTAAAATAAATCAAACTTCCGGACCTCTTCATCAATCGCCCGGAACATCTTTCTAAGACATCTTCATTAGTCTTCCAGAATAGTATATAAGGGGAAAAGAAAAATAAATGAAGGAGTAAATATAAATATACTCCCTAAATTATTAGTCAGATATAGATAGAGTTTCTAAACTTTGTAATAGTGTTTATTCTCTATACTATAACTTTCAAAAAATATATTTAAAATAACTCTTAAACTGTTACTAAAAATCCTAAAAAGTTATGGTTTGAAGTTTATATATATATATTTTTAAAAGTTATTAAGAGCTAAAATCAAACCTCCTATTTAGTAGGTACACATACAATTTACCAAAAACAAAGATCATTAATTTTGACATTATGAAAATTCGAAATCTGGACTTCTCGACAGTCTTACTTCCTTCAAGAACTTCGCTGGCAATCCAAGCTAAGTCTGATATTCAAGAAACCCTAAATATTATTGTCTAAAGGCACAGCTGTATATGGTCTTCATAAAAGATGTTCCCTATGAGTATAATGATATATATACATATTGATAATCGAGATTCCCTTTCGAGTCAAACAAATTTTATGAAGACTGTTTACATGGTTATCTAGGAGAAGGAAATTTAATTTACTAGAGGGGGAGCTTATACACAGTTGAAAGTCTGTCAATAGGAATTTATAAGGATTCCATCCCACGATCATCACCTTGCAACATATTCGATCTCAATGTGGAAATGGTAATCTGCAATAACACGATTACAATTATTTCAAGAGTAAGAGTGCTAATTACATCAAATGCAAATGAAATCTACATTTGATTGGCATATACTATTTAATACAATATGATTTGAATCCTCGTGCACAATATTTGAAGATCATTGTAGTAAAAAAGTACATGACATTGGTGAGCTAGAACTACAGTCATTTCAAACATTTCATCTCAATTAATAGAAGCACATATCTCCATCAACAATAAAATATATATATTGTTTTAAAACCCTAATTCCATTGTTTTGGTCACTTTTGTTTTCAAGACCATTAACTATATGAGGGCTTCTAACCAGATTGCTTCATTCATATTCTGACTATTGAAATAACTATAAAAGTTAATTTAATACAGAATTTATAATTAAACAATATATTAAATGGTTCTGTAAATAAAACCATAGAATAACCAAGCTATATAATATCATAATTCAAAAGATTAGAGGTTAATCTTGATTTTTGCAGGACATTAAACCACTCATCAATGGATTGGACATGACAAGCTTAAATCAAAACCAATCATCCACCACCAGTTTTGACTCAGCACTCCATTACGGCATATATCCAATAGATCATGTTGTGTAGAACTAAACGCCAGAGGGATGGAAGTCTCCAGTAAATTAGAAATAAATTTGTGTTATTTTTCATAATCAAGATATAATAAAAATTTTGTTTATGCAAATAAATTTATGTACTAACACCAATTTTAGAGAAGTGTCGAAGCTCTTATCGCCTTGACCAAAAGTACTGGATATTGGTGATTGACTCAGATGAATTTTTTTTTCCTTCCAATACAGCAATCTGCCAAAAAAAAAAGTTTAAGAAAGAAATTTAATTTTATATCATAATTATACTTTTATCCGATGTATATAATTGTTTATTTTGTATCCAAGGCTACCCAAATTGATACCCCATCGGCGTATCAGACTGTATTATATAATATAATATGATCGATATGCAGCTAGTAATATCCCTTCAAGGAAAAACAATGCACGGTAAGAAACCTAGATCAAAAGAAAAACTGTGTTATATTTTCTATTTATAATTATAATATGTGTTATGCAACTTTATGTTTATTAGAATATTGACAAGGTGACACAAAATACTATGCAAATGAAGCACTGAAGCCATTCTAACATTAAAGGGGAGTTCCAAATATGTATGTGTCCGGAACTCATTAAATTGACCAGCTATTTGGGTGTCATGATAAATCATTTGCTATAACTTATATTAACGACACATTTCATGATTATTATATAAATTCACAAGAAATTTTGTTTGTCAAAAATGTAAAGATAAGGTATATAAAGATCATAATATATTTCACAAAAGTATAAAATAATCATCAAATGCCTTAAAATATGAAAAAAGATTTTTTAACAGAGTGCTTTAAAAAACAATTTCTTAAATTCATGTGATATTTCATTGTTTTTAAATTATATTTTTTTTTAAATTAAACTTGAGAAAATTTTCGAGATATTAAGTAACCAAACTCAAAAAAAAAAAAAATTTAGGGCCCTCAAACCCTCTAGTTCCATCTCTCATCACTGATTACGTAAAAAGATTGTATTTTCGGGAGATTTTACACAGATATATAAAACTTATATGTAATTTTCATCTAGTGACACCGGATACTCATTATCAAACAGCCATTATTTCTCTAGTTTTCTGTCCTCCTTTCTCTCAAGCATCTTTTCCTTAAAAAAAATAAAAATTATTAAACGATACGCTTAAACAAATTGGCATGAAAATGGGGAAAAAACATGTCTAGAACATTTAAGATAAAAAAAGAAAGACACACAAACATTGCAGGAGGAGTAATATGGATGTTCTTACTTCTTTCAACCTCTCGTTTTCTTCCATAAGCTCTGCTCCCTGCATGGTAATTTTACAGGGAGTATATGACAAGCTGACGGTGAAAAAAGGCTATATATGGTAAAACAGTATACATATATATATATATGTTTGTATGTAATAATCAGTACTAAAGTAACTTTGGGGCAAATTACCTTCCTCTTTAGGGCACTGATTTCTTTTGCTATTCTTTCAACCTGCAATTGATAAATAGAAGGCTAAGAAAACATCTACATAAGCATTTTTTTTGTGCAGGCTAATTGCATCGATTTGTACTAGTTAAATGATTAGAGAAGAAACTTCTATATCTCTTTAAAGTGCTGTTGTTCTTTCCCCTTTTCTGTTTCCCCTGAAATGAATAATTAGTTTAGGGAAAAAAATAGTTTTTCCAAGGATTATTAATTGGTGCTAGGGACATATTGAATAAATCAACATCAGATTTCATTTGACTGGGTATTATGCATAGTTAATATATTTTATTTATTTGTTATTGAGTCTTTATCCACTTTCTAATTTGTTATTGATTCCTTAGCACTAATCCTAGTCTATAGGAGATAATGATGAGTTGGGTTTGTTACATGTGTAAGCCTATAATTAAGCAATCCTTTAGTCAAATAATGTATCCCATTTTTTTTAAAAAAAAAAAAAGAAGCAAAGGGGGTGTTTCTCTTCTATTGTTTGAGTGAGCTATTTAGTCTATATTGTCTACTTTGTTTTTTTTTTTTCTTTTTTGGACACTTTGGTATCAGAGTTAGGTTAATCTTTGGGAGATCATATTTGTAGTTTTGTTTGAGTTTCTTTGTCGATATCATGACAGACCTACAAGTTGTCGGTGGAATTAAAAAGCTCAACAAGAACAACTACAACACATGGTCAACTTGAATTGATGAGATCCATGATGGGAGCCAAGCCAGAAGATGGAATGTGGATCCTCTTGAAGTGCCACTTGGACCAATCACAAGAAATCGAGCGAAACGATTCAAGGAAGCACTTAACGGGTTGATAAAGGATGTCCACGAAGCCGGAAAGGATTGGAGCAATCATGAAGCTGGAATGGATTGGAACAATCATGGGAATGCCCTTGCTCTTGTACAAGTCATAATGGATACGGGTTAAAGAGGGCGTGTCTTTACAAGGCACGGCCGTGTAGGAGTCTGGAGGTTACACAGAATCATATACGGTCGTATACACGGTTTAAAGGCACGACCGTGTATGTTGTCAAGATTTCCACAGAAAGATACACGACTGGAAGTACACGGTTGTGTACATTGGCAAGATTTCCACAGAAAGATACACGGCCAGAAGTACACGGTCGTGTACATTTCCAATGCTGGTCGTGTATATTTCAACACCGGCTCAAGGCCAGCTCTAAGGCCGCCGGCCTTCATGTCTACACCGCTGGCCTACATGTTTGTTTTGTTGATTTTTATGCAACTTATCTAAGTTATGTCGTTTTGGGCTTTATTGTTACGAATTGTAAACCCTAATATAAAGCTCCTAGGATTAGAATATAGAATATACAACATTGAAAGTTTGAAAACACTTTTAAGAGAATTCCTCTCTTGGTTCTTTAAAGAACTAACCTAGAACTTATCGGATTTTATTTCCGTGGCGTTCATCCCGACTTATCAATCGGTCTTTCATCCCGATTGTGGCGTCTTCATATTATACCAAGGTTCTTGTCTCGCTTATAGACAACAGGTCGCGGTTTCCACTTGAGGGTGTTTGGCATCTTAGGTAACGAATTCCGAACGTATTGGTATTGGGTTTCGTCACACGTTGGCGTGGTTCGTATCAGTTAGGAATCCGATCAAACCGATCTCGCATCAGTTTGGTATCAGAGCTTAGGTTTGTTAAACATCAGTTCGGTTTGAGGAAGGTAACATCAAAACCCTAACTCCAATCGTTCATATCAATTGTTACTATTCAATTTCATAGTATTAATTGTCTATTGAAAGTGTAGTACTTACTATTCAATTTTGTTACAAAAAAAAAAAAGAAGAATCACGACACAAAAAAAAGGAGCGTGATCAAGAGCAACAACAAAGACAAAAAAAAAAAAAAAAATTCAGAAAGAAAAGAGGAAATTTACGAACCCTAGAGTTGTTTTGAATTCTACGGAAGGGAATTGGTATAGTTTGGGTTAGTTCCAAGAGAATTGAGAAGAGGAATTGGTGAGTTGATATCATCATTGCTTGTGAGAATATACGAGTGACTGTGTGATATCATCCTTTGAGCGAAACACGTAAGGGAGTGTATCGTGAGGCTTAATTATATATATTTGTGTTAGTACTAATCTTTTCTGCGGGAACTATGTCGAGGCAACATTCTCCTGAAAGTGAGAGGGGAAGGTTTGATGCTAGGTTAGTGATTTGAGGCGTTGAGGGGTGAGATGAAGAGGATGTTTCAGGAGGGAATGGAACAAATTCATGAGACGGTAGAGCAAAGACTAGAGCAATCTACAAACGTCTTCCAAGGGCGTAAGAGGGAGAGTCGTTCTAGGAGAGTACAAAGGGGTGGAGATGAAATGTCGGGTGATGACTTTGATGAGCCTTCTGTCGGGAGTTATAGAGGTTATAGTGGTAGGAATAGAGGAACTAGGGATTGGGAAGATAGAGGAGATAGGAATAGAGAGGATAATCAATTGAGTAGTATAAAGATGAAGATTCCTCCTTTCCAAGGGAAGAATGATCCCGAGGCGTACTTAGAGTGGGAGAAGAAGGTAGAGATGGTGTTTGATTGTCATAACTATAGTGGGAGAAAGAAAGTGAAACTTGCTGCCATTGAATTTTCGGATTATGCCATAGTGTGGTGGGATCAACTAATGTTGAATCGAAGAAGGAATGGCGAACCACTTATTGAGTCGTGGGAAGAGATGAAAAGGGTGATGAAGAAGCGGTTTGTGCCTGCGTATTACTATTGTGAATTGCACAACAAATTGCAAACTCTTAGGCAAGGAAGCCGAAGCGTGGATGAGTATTTCAAGGAGATGGAAGTAACGATGATCAGGGCGAATGTAGAGGAGGATAGAGAGGCTACCATGGCTAGGTTTCTTGCCGGATTGAATAGAGAAATTCAAAATGTCGTAGAATTACAGCACTATGTAGAATTGGAAGATATGGTGCATATGGCGATAAAGGTTGAGAACCAGCACAAGAGGAAAGGTAGTAGTAATGCACGGTTTCAACAGGGTACTGGTTCATCCACCTGGAAGACTAACCAATGGAAGAAGGAAGAAAAGCCTTTACCCACCAAACCAAAAGGAAAGCTGAGGCAAGCGGGTTATACTCTTGGTAACCAAGGTAACCCTGATTCTTCTACTTCTAGAAATTGTGACATTAGATGTTTTAAATGCCAAGGTAGAGGCCATATTGCTAGTCAATGTCCAAATAGGTGTGTGATGATTCTGCGTGATGATGGTG
Organism: Laguncularia racemosa; assembly: GCA_037954665.1. Classification (NCBI taxonomy): domain Eukaryota; kingdom Viridiplantae; phylum Streptophyta; class Magnoliopsida; order Myrtales; family Combretaceae; genus Laguncularia; species Laguncularia racemosa. The sequence goes on along the minus strand of JBBMOL010000024.1, from coordinate 1,348,116 downwards.
AGTATGAGACTGAGGGGGATAGTGAAGAAGATGATATGCCTCCATTAGAGAATGCTAGTAATGATGAGGAGCCTGTAGTAGGGAAGTTAGTGGCAGTAGTGAAGAGAGCTTTGAATGTGCAGGTGAAGGAAGAAGAGGAGGTGCAAAGAGAGAATATCTTTCATACTAGATGTTATCTAGGTGATCATATTTGCAGTGTGATCATTGATGGAGGAAGTTGCACTAATGTGGTGAGTAATTTTATTGTCGAGAGGTTGGGACTCAAGACTATTAAACACCCTAGTCTATATAAATTGCAGTGGTTGAATGATAGTGGCGAAACTAAGGTGAGTAAGCAAGCCTTGATTGCTTTTCACATTGGTAGGTATGAGGATGAGGTGTTATGCGATGTAGTGCCAATGCAGGTGTGTCATGTGTTGTTGGGGAGGCCATGGCAATTTGATAGGAAGGTTTTTCATGATGGCTTTTCTAATAAGTATACGCTTGTTCACCAGGGGAAAAGCTTTAATCTTAAACCTTTAACACCTAAACAGGTGTATGAGGATCAGTTGCAGCTACAACAGTCTTTTGCAAAACATAAGGTGAGTGAAAAACAGAGGGAGAGTGAGAGAGCAAAAGACAATGAGAAAGAAAAGGAATACAAAAGTCAATATCAAAAGGAAAAAGAGAGGAAGGCTGGAAAGAGTGTGAGAGACCAAGTTGAAGGGGGATCAACTTTGGTGGTGAGTGAAAAGGAGAGTGCAGCCTTGTAAAAGGAGAGTTGTGTGGCAAGAGCGAGTGTAGTGAGGAGAGCGTTAGTGATGAAGCAACCTATATTGTTGCTGGTTCTTAAGGAAACATGTCTGAATACTAACGAACTATCTAACTCTTTGCCTAGTGTCGTTATGTCTATTGTGCAGGACTTCGAAGATGTCTTCCCTAAGGAGATTCCAAAGGGATTACCACCTATTCGTGGTATTGAGCACCAGATTGACCTAGTACCCGGAGCATCGATTCCAAACAAGCCAGCTTATGGGAGCAATCCGGAGGAGACAAAGGAACTCCAAAGGCAGGTCGATGAATTAATGAAGAAGGGGTACGTGAGGGAAAGCATGAGTCCATGTGCAGTGCCTATGATTTTGGTGCTTAAGAAGGATGGGTCATGGAGAATGTGTATTGATTGCCGCGTCATCAACAACATCACGGTAAAGTATCGTCATCCCATTCCTCGCTTAGATGACATGTTAGATGACTTACATGGGACTAGTGTCTTTTCCAAAATTGATCTGAAAAGTGGATATCACCAAATTAGAATGAAAGAAGGTGATGAATGGAAAACCGCATTCAAAACGAAATATGGATTGTATGAGTGGTTAGTAATGCCTTTCGGTTTAACTAACGCACCTAGTACTTTTATGAGACTTATGAACCATGTTTTGAGGACTTTTATTGGCAAATTTGTGGTTGTCTATTTTGATGATATTCTCATTTACAGCAAGAGTTTGGAAGACCATATATCTCACTTGAGGGATGCTTTAGAAGTGCTTTGAAAGGAGCAATTATATGCTAACCTCAAGAAGTGCACTTTTTGCACAGACAAACTTGTGTTTCTTGTTTTTGTTGTTAGTGCACAGGGAATACAGGTTGATGAAGAAAAGATTCGTGCGATCCAAGAATGGCCTAGTCCAACTAATGTAAGTAATGTGCGGAGTTCCCATGGACTAGCGAGCTTTTACAGGAGATCTGAGAAGGATTTCAGCACCATTGCAGCACCACTTACTGAGCGTCGATCTAAACTACTTCCTAGAGGCGATGGACCATTTCAAATCCTTGAGCGCATCAATGATAATGCATACAAGATAGATTTACCCGGTGAGTATCAAGTAAGTGTTACATTTAATGTTACTAATTTGAGTCCTTTTGATGCAAGCGATCATTTGAGGACAAATCCTTTTCAAGAGGAGGGGAATGATGAGATCTATGATGGGAGCCAAGCCAGAAGATGGAATGTGGATCTTCTTGAAGTGCCACCTGGACCAATCACAAGAAATCGAGCAAAACGATTCAAGGAAGCACTTAACGGGTTGATAAAGGATGTTCACGAAGCCGGAAAGGATTGGAGCAATCATGAAGCTGGAATGGATTGGAACAACCATGGGAATGCCCTTGCTCTTGTACAAGTCATAATGGATACGGGTTGAAGAGGGCGTGTCTTTACAAGGCATGACTGTGTAGGAGTCTGGAGGTTACACAGAATCATACACGGTCATATACATGGTTCAAAGGCATGACCGTGTATGTTGTCAAGATTTCCACAGAAAGATACACGACTAGAAGTACACGGTCGTGTACATTGGCAAGATTTCCATAGAAAGATACATGGCCAGAAGTACACGGTCGTGTACATTTCCAACGCTGGTCGTGTATATTTCAACACCGGCTTAAGGCCAGCTCCAAGGCCACCGGCCTTCATGTCTACACCGCCGGCCTACATGTTTGTTTTGTTGATTTTTACGTAACTTATCTAAGTTATGTCATTTTGGGCTTTATTGTTACAAATTGTAAACCCTAATATAAAGCTCCTAGGGTTAGAATATAGAATATATAACATTGAAAGTTTGAAAACACTTTTGAGAGAATTCCTCTCTTAGTTCTTTAAAGAACTAACCTAGAACTTATCGGATTTTATTTCCGTGGCGTTCATCCCGACTTATCAATCGGTCTTTCATCCCGATTGTGGCGTCTTCATATTATACCAAGGTTCTTGTCTCGCTTATAGACAACGGGTCGCGGTTTCCACTTGAGGGTGTTTGGCATCTTAGGTAACGAATTCCGAACATATTGGTATTGGGTTTCATCACATGTTGGCGTGGTTCGTATCAGTTAGGAATCCGATCAAACCGATCTCGCATCATGAATGATGTTGTACATGCAAGGGCAAGACTTGTGCGAGGTTGTCAATGGTAGCAAGGTGACATAACTAGAAGCCAAAGATGCAAATGGCATGCTGCAGAAGTGGAAGATCAAAGTAGGCAAGGCAATATTTGCCTTAAAGACGATAGTTGAAGAGGATGTACTAGAGCACATCTAAGAAGCCACAGCCCCAAAGCAGGCTTGGGATACGATCCCCAAGCTATTTTCGAAGAAAAATTACACGAGGCTCCAACTATTAGAGAGCAAATTACTCTTGATAGCACAACGCGACATGACAGTTGCACAATATTTCCCTAAAGTGAAGATGTTATGTCAAGAAATTTCGGTGTTAGATCCACAAGCCTCGATTGGATAGACGGGGATGAAGCAAATTATCATCCATGATCTAAGGCTTGAATATAGAGGCTTCATTACTGCCGTACAAGGATGGCAAACTCAGCTATAGCTTGTAGAATTTGAGAATTTGCTAGCTAGTCAAGAAGCCTTAGCTAAGCAAATGAGAGGAGCTTCACCAAATGGTCAAAAGAGGAAGCACTTTAAGCCAATAAAGGTAGATGGAATTCCAAGCAACATGGTATCGGTGGACCTAAAAAGAATGATGACAAGATAGGAGGTTGTCAAGGTAAAGGAAGTGCTTGTGGAGGGAGAGGCTCAAAGAGTCGAAGTCATGGCAAAAAGTTTGAAGGGCAGTATTTTAACTGCAACAAAAAGGTACATATGGTGAGAGATTGTAAGTCCAAGAAAAAGGTCGTAGAGAGTAATGCTATTACTTCTAAGCTCGAGGAGGAGTGGGATGCTAAGGCATTCTTTGCTGAAGAAGAAGAGGACCTCGCTTTTACAACTATAACATCCGATCAAATCAATTATGAAAAAGATTGGATTATTGACTCAAGTTGCTCCAATCACATAACAGGTGACATGAAAAAGCTATAGAATTTGTCATATTACAAGTGAAGTTGTGTGGTAGTGATAGCAAACAACTCGAAGTTACTGATAGCTCACATTGGTAGTACCATTGTCTCTCCTTAATCTAATGATGATGAGGTGTCACTTCAAAATGTCTATCATGTCCCAGGTATGAAGAAGAATCTTCTCTCGGTAGCACAATTAACATCTTTTAGCCATTTTGTCTTGTTTGGTTAGCGAGATGTGAAGGTATATCATGATCTTGAGATTATAGAAGAGCCAGTGATGAAGGGACGAAGGTTAGAGTCAGTCTATGTGTTGTCAACAAAGACAACATATGTAGACAAAGCGAGGAGGAACGAGATTGCTGATTTATGGCATATGTAGCTAAGTCATGTTAGTTATTCTAAGCTAGATGTGATGATGAAGAAGTCAATGCTAAAGGGACTTCCTCAAATTGAAGTGAGAACAAACATTGTATATGCAGGCTATTAATATGGAAAGGTGCACTAGTTGCCATTTGAAGAGTCCAAATTTAAAGGAAAGGAACCATTAGAGTTAATACACTCTGATGTATTTAAACCATTAGAGTCCAAATTTAAAGCAAAGCTTCCATTGTTGGGATGAAGTACATGGTGACCTTCATTGACGACTTCTCAAGGTATGTTTGGGTTTACTTTATGAAGGAAAAATCTGAGACTATTTCAAAGTTTAGAGAGTTCAAGAAGGAAGTAGAAGTAGAGGTTAATGGAAAGATTCATTGTCTACGCACCGACAATGGAAGGGAATTCACCTTAGATGAGTTCTCAAATTTCTTTCAAGAGTGTAGGATACGCCATCAGTTTACATGTCCTAACATACCGCAGCAAAATGGCATAGCAGAGAGGAAAAACAAACACCTGGCTGAAGTATGCTTCATGCTAAAATTTTCCTAGACAATTTTGGGTAGAAGTAATGAGGATGGCTGCATTTGTGATCAATAGGCTTCCTCAACAAAGGATACGTTTCCTTTCACCCTTTAAGAAGCTATGGAGCATAAAGCCTACTATAAGTTATTTCAAAGTTTTTTGCTGTGTATGCTATGTATTTGTACCTGATCATTTACGCAGCAAGATGGACAAGAAGGCTATTAGGTGTATCTTTGTAGGATACGATAGTCAAAGGAAAGGATGGCAGTGTTGTGATATAGTAACTGGGAAGTGCTATGCATCACAAAATGTGGTGTTTGATGAAGTTTCTTCATGGTGGTCCTCAGATAAGGAAGTACTACTAGACTCGGATGTTTTTAAGTAGGCATTGGAATCTTTTCAAATCTATTTTAAGTCTAGATGAAGCTAAAGGTGTAGTTGACGAAGGTAATGTTGAGTAAGATGTGACTCAAAATCCCTAGCAAACTGGTGTGTATCAACAACCAAGTGAAGAAGGTGAGTCTAGTGGAGTGCTAGCACCAACTCCACTTAGAAGGTTAACAAAAACTGGAAAGCCAAATCCTAAGTATGCTAATGCCACCATTATAGAAGAAGTAAAAGAGAAAGAGCCAGAGACATATGAGGAAGCATCTCAGAATCCAAAGTGGATTAAAGCAATGGAGGAGGAAATTACATCATTAAAATGGAGTCAAACTTGGGAGATTGTGTCAAAGCTAAGAGATGTCAAACTTGTTTCTTGCAAATGGTTTTATAAGGTAAAGTGTCACATAAATGGATCAATTAAGAGGCATAAGGCTCACCTGGTAGCTTGGGGGTTTTCTCAACAGTACGGACTAGACTATGATGAAACGTTTAGTCTAGTGGCAAAGCTTACAACTGTTTCAGCCCTACTTGCACTTGCAGCTAGCAAGGATTGGAACCTTTGGCAAATGGATGTGAAAAATGCATTTTTGCATGGAGAATTAGATCGAGAGATCTACATGTGTCAATCGATGAGCTTTTAGAGTCAAGAACATCCTGAGTATGTGTGTAAGCTTCGAAAGGTGCTTTATGGATTAAAACAGGTGCCAAAGGCTTAGTATGGTAAGATTGCTGAATTTCCTACTCATTAAGTTTATTCGATAGCACCTACATATTCTAGTTTGTTTGTCAAAGCTATTGGAAGCAAACTAGCTATTGTGCTAGTGTATGTATATGATATAATTCTTACAAGAGATTGTGAGGAAGAAATTCTCCGAACAAAAGAAAATTTGTCAATTTGCTTCCTAATGAAAGATCTTGCACAACTTAATCACTTCCTTGGTTTAGAAGTTAACCATAGTGAAGATGAAATCTTGCTCCATCAATAGAAGTATTCTAGAGACTTGTTAAAGAAGTTTGGAATGCTCAATTGCAAACCAATATTGACACCAATGGAGCTAAACGCCAAGATGTGTGCTCATGAAGGGATAGACTTGGAAGATACGACGATGTATCAACAATTGGTAGGTAGTTTGATCTACCTACCTCTAATAGGACTTGACATTTCTGATATAGTTGGTGTGATGAGTCGGTACATGCAAAATCTTAAGAAGTTTCATTTAGAAGTAGTTCGAAGAATTTTGAGATATATTAAGTATACACTCGAGTATAGCATTATGTATAAGAAAGGTGGAGATTGTAAGCTAGTTAGCTATTGTGCTGCTAACTATGCAGGTGATCATGATACTCGACGTTCTACTACCAAGTATGTGTTTATGCTTGGGTTCGGAGTAATTTCTTAGTGTAGCAAGAGGTAACCAACTGTTTCTTTGTCAACAACAGAAGTAGAGTATTGAACAATAGCTATGGTAGCTCAAGAGAGCACTTGGTTTATGTAGTTGTTGAGGGATTTGCATCAGTTAGTAGAGTATGCGATTACGTTATATTGTGACATCGGTCTACAATACACTTAGTAGAAAATCTGGTGTTTCATGCAAGGACTAAGCATGTGGAAGTGCATTATCATTTTATCACATAAAAAGTTCTTGAAGAAGAAGTGGAGTTAAGCTTAGTCAAGATAAGGGATCAAGTTGCAGATGTATTCATAAAAGGCTTGAGTGGCAACAAGTTTGAAGGTTTTTGTCATCAACTTAGCATGACATACAGAGTAGAAGTTGATGTTGAGGGCGAGTATTGAACAAATCAACATCAAATTTCATTTCATCGAGTATCATGTATAGTTAATATATTTTATTTATTTGTTATTGAGTCTTTATCCACTATTCTAATTTATTACTAGCATTAATCCTAGTCTATAGGCGATAATGATGAGTTAGGTTTGTTACATTTTTAAGCTTATAAATAGGTAGTCCTTTAGTCAAATAATGTACCCCATTAAAAAAAAAGGGAATATTTCTCTTCTATTGTTTGAGTGAGCTATTTAGTCTATATTGTCTACTTTGATTTTTTTCAACATGACATTCATTCAGAACTTCGGGAAGAAATTAATAGGGAGTCAAAATCATGTTCAAAGAATTTAGGTCCTAAAGCTAAGACATGTACGGTCATTTTGAGTTGTGATGCAATTAGTGCTCTTCTGCTAAATAATCAGAAAATACTTAGATGCATCGCGTCTTTACAGACCGATCACAAATTAGATAACATGTGGCAAGTATCAAGTATATGTTAAAACTCTAACCATAGGTATGTTAATACACTTTACAAGCCTGTTAGTTTTTTTTATCAATGACTGTAACAATTATGGTAAGGAAAAAAATAATGGCAAAAGAAAATTAACAATCGCAAAAACATAAAAGACACACAAGATTTACGTGGAAAACCCAAATCAAGAAAAACCATGGGCAGAGGAGAGGATAAATCCACTAATTTGAAATTGGAGTACACAATTGAGAGAATAAAACTCAAAGGACAAATCTCTCAAAGGAATTCGTACCAAGCCTCCTAATTCTCTCTCATTTATATGTCACACAATCCTAAAAACACCCCACATATATATACATGCAAAACTTGGGAAAATAGGATAGGTTGGCTCAAGGACGACATAAAAACTGGCAAGTTAAACACATACGCTACTGACCTAAATCTTAAGCCTAAATCCTACGCCACCGGCTTAAATGCCAGTGGCCTTCCAAGCTTCATACACCAGCCTTAAAGGCCGGCGGCCTTCATTCCAGAGTCGGCAGAGTTGAGCATAAAAGCTGTTAGCCTTCAATCAAATTCAGGGCATTAATCAACAATCTCCACCTTGACACAAATTCGGTCATTTTCGGTTATCTCCAAAACTTCAACATACAATAGGAAACATTCTCCTCCTCTTCCATAAACTTCAAAAAGTAATTATCAGCAACCAATACCAACCAAGTTCAAGCAATGTTCAAACTTGGTCATAGGACGTGTTTTTATCAACATATCAGTAGGATTATTATGAGTGCTAACTTTGCTCACCACAATTTTACCACGAGCAATAATATCACGAACCAAGTGATATCTAACATTGATATGTTTTGACCTCTCATGAAACATCTGATCCTTTGTGAGGTAAATTGCACTCTGACTATCACAATTAACAGTAATAGTCATCACATCATCACTGAGCTCTCCAAATAATCCTTGCAACCAAATAGCTTCTTTAAAAGCATCTATGATGGCCATATATTCGACTTCAATAGTAGATAGAGCTACTGTAGCTTGCAATGTGGCTTTCCAACTGATGGCATAGCCTCCAAGTGTAAAGATATACCCTATGAGAGATCATCTCTTATCTAAATATCTAGCAAAATTAGAGTCCACAAAACCGATAAGACCATCTCTAGCTTTACCAAACTGTAAACACATATTAGTAGTACCTCTTAAGTATCTAAAGATCTATTAAATTGCTCTCCAGTGTTCTTTGCCAGGATTTGCCATATACATGTTAACAATATTCATAGCATGTGACAGATCTGGGCGAGTACATACCATACCATACCATACCATACATAAGAGATCCCACAGCACTAGAGTATGGAACCTTTGACGTGTAATTTATTTCTTCATTTGATTTAGGAGATTGAGTAGATGAAAGCTTCAAATGAGATGCTAAGGGAGTATTGACAAGCTTAGCATTCATCATATTGAACCTACAAAGTATCTTTTCAAAGTACCCCTTCTGACTTAGATGCAACATTCCTAATTTTCTATTTCTTAGAATTTCCATTCCAAGTATCTTCTTTATTGCTCCCAAATCCTTCATATCAAACTCTCTACTCAATTAAGTTTTAACCCTTTCAATCTCTCTTCTATCTTTAGCTGCAATCAACATATCATCAACAAATGGTAACAAATAAACAAAAGACCCATCATCACATTTCTTCAAATAGACATAGCTACCATAACTACTTCTCCTGAATTGATGAGAAGTCATAAAAGAATCAAATCTTTTATACCACTGCCTGCGTGACTGCTTTAACCCATAAAGGGATTTCTTCAACATGCAGACATGGTCCTCCTTTCCTAAGGCCGTAAAGCCTTCTAGCTGTTGCATCTAAATATCTTCCTCAAGCTCTCTATGCAAAAAAGCAGTCTTCACATCTAGCTGTTCTAATTCATGATCTTGCAAGGCTACAATACCCAAAGGTTCTCTAATTGAACTATACTTTACAACAGAGAAAACACATCAGTAAAATCAATACCTGGTATCTGATTGTAGCCTTTTATGACTAGTTTGACCTTGTATCTAGGTTCTTCAATACTTAGTGCACCTTCCTTTTTCTTATAAACCCTTTGCACTTCACTGTTTTCTTCCCTTTAGGAAGCTTCACCAAATCCCAAGTACTATTTTTCTGAAGGGATTGCATCTCTTCCTTCATTGTAATCATCCACTTGCTAAAGTCTTCACAATTAATAGCCTCAGTGTAAGTGGATAGCTCCTGATTGGATTCAATATCCTCTGCAACATTTAGAGCATAAGCTACAAGATCTGCCTCTGCAAATCTTTGAGGTGGTCTAATGATGCGTGAACCCTAGGTTTGTTAAACCTAGAACCTGACGAACGCAATTGATTCAAATCCCCAAGGATCGTCTCAAATTAAGTGGAACAGAACTAAACCCCAATCACATCTGTTGACTGAAACCTGAGTTATCAATTAAGAAATTTCCTCAAGCAATTCAGTTGAAGAATTCCAAAGGAGAGTTCTTTTGCAAAGAACAAGGGAGGGTTTCTTTTCACGAAAAGAAATATGTTGTATTTTCAATATTCAACAATTGTCTTGTGTGCTGGCTCCTTACTCGGTCTTATAAGGATGATATGCAACAATAAGATACAAAACCTAATTTTCCTAATCTAGCTTGCATCCTTATCCTCTTATGGACCGAAACACTTAATTAAATACACTAAATTACAAACCAAAACAAATAACAAAACATAACCAACAATAACCGAAAATCCTCTTTCCCTTTTCGGATTAATAAACAACATATCTATTCTAAGACTTCATATCCTTGCATCCCTCCATGGAAACGTGAATCACATTGATAAGTGTCGGTTCTCCTTTTATATAATTTGATTCTTTGGCTTGTAGGTCCATGACTAGTCTTTGTAAGGCATCATTCATCCTCTTAACTCTAACTCGAGTCATTAGGCCTCCAATTCCTTGCAATGGATCTTAGGATTTTGGTTCTATCCTCTTAGGTGCTAGATGATCCTCATCATTTCCTCCTTTCTTGAAAAGATTCATCCTCGAATCACCTGCATCATAAAGAGTAAGATCAGAAACATTAAAGGTGGCACTTACATTACCATAGTGGCTTGGCAAATCTATCTTATAAGCATTGTCATTTATTTGCTCTAAGACTTAAAAAGGTCCATTGCCCCTTGGATACAATTTGGACTTCCGTTGTTCGGCAAATCGTTCCTTCCTCAAGTGCATCCAAACCCAATCTCCTGGATGAAATACGGTTTTGATGCGTCCCTTGTTAGCTTGACAAGCATAGTGTTCATTCTTCTTCTCAATGTTAGCCCGGGCTTAAGTATGTAAATCCCTATCAAATTCTACCTTTTTTGTTCCATCAAGATCAATAAACTCATTAGTAGGTAAAGGAAATATATCCAATGGAGTTAAGGAATTAAAACCATACACAACCTCAAATGGAGAATATGATGTAGTAAAATATACTATCCCATTATATGCAAATTCTACACGAGATAAACATGTTTCCCATTGTTTCAAGTTTTTATCAAGCACAGCACGCAACAATGTGGAAAGTTTTCTGTTAACCACCTTTGTTTGTCCATCGGTTTGAGGATGTGCCACAATGGAAAATAGTAATTTGTGCTTAGCCTATTCTAGAGAGTACGCTAAAAGTGGCTCAAAATTTTCACATCTCTATCACTCACAATAGAGTTAGGCAAACCATGCAATCATATAATCTCCCTAAAGAATAAATCAGTAATATGTCATGCATCATTAGTTTTAAAACAGGCAATAAAATGATCCATTTTACTAAACTTATCGACAACCATGAATATGCTATCTTTGCTACTCTAAGATCGAGGTAAACCTAATATGAAATCCATTAATATGTTAATCCAAGGTTAATTAGGCATAGGTAATGGGAGATACTCCCCATGGGACATTACTTTAGATTTAGCCTTTCTACATGCAATGCATTTATCGTACACAGTTTGCACATCATCTTAGGCCAATAAAAGTGTTCATATAAAATGTCCAAAGTTTTCTTAACACCGAAGTGTCCCATGAGTCGGCCCCCATGCGTCTCCTTCACTAACAACTTACGTATGGAACTTTTAGGCACACATAATCTATCCTTCTTAAATAAATATCTCTCATGCCTATAAAAGTCCACATACCTACTTTCAGAACAAGTAGCCCAAATCTGACCGAAGTCAGCATCATGTTCATACAAGTCCTTCATGCATTCAAAACCAAGCAACTTAGTATATAAAGAAGTTAACAGAGAATACCTTCTAGATAGGGCATTAGCTACTATATTTTCCTTACCCTGCTTGTATTTGATGACGTATGAAAAGGTCTCGATGAACTCTAACCATTTAGCATTCCTCTTATTCAAATTTCCCTATGTCTTCAGGTACTTCAAACTCTCATGATCTAAATGGATGATGAACTCCTTAGGCCATAGATAATGCTACCACGTTTGCAACGTCCTCACAAGGGCATACAACTCCTTGTCATACACAAGATAATTCAGAGCAGTACTGTTGAGTTTCTCACTGAAGTAGGCTATTGGTTTGGAATCCTACATTAACATACTACCAATACCCTTCACGAAAGCATCACATTCGATCTTAAAAACTTTCTCAAAATTAGGTAATACTAACAAAGGGGCGTTAGTTAACTTACCTTTCAAAGTCTGAAATGCCTGCTCATATATTTCCGTCCATTTGAATTCGGCATTCTTTTTTACAAGATCATTTAATGGAGTAGCAATGGAGCTGAAGTCCCTTACAAATCACCTATAAAAGCAAGCTAGTCCATGGAAGCTCCTGACTTCATTGGCGTTCTTTGGTGTTGGCCACTCTCGAATTGCCTTCACCTTCTCCTCGTCTACACCTATTCCATCTGCACCGACAACAAAACCAAGAAAAACCATAGTTTCCATAAAAAATGTGCACTTCTTTAAATTGGCATATAATTGGTTTTCCCTTAAAATAGTAAACGCACTCTACAAATGTTGTACATGATCACCTAATGTTCTACTATAAATCAAAATATCATCAAAATGGACAACAACAAATTTTCCAATGAAATATCGCAGAACATGGTTCATCAACTCATGAAAGTGCTAGGTACATTTGTTAACCCAAAAGGCTTTACCATCCATTCATATAGTCCATGTTTCGTTTTAAATACAGTTTTCCACTCATCCCCTTCTTTCATACGAATTTGATAGTAGCCATTCTTTAGGTCAATTTTAGAAAATAAATGTGCACTATGCAATTCATCAAGCATGTCATCTAGTCTAGGGATATGACGTTTGTACTTAACTGTGATTTTGTTGATTGCCTTGTAGTCGACGCACATGCGCTACGTTCCACCTTCTTGGGGACTAGGATGATAGGAACTGAACACGGGCTAAAACTTTCTCACACAAACCCTTTCTCCATCAGTCCATCAACTTGCCTCTAAATTTCCTTGGCCTCCTCAGGATTAGTTCTATAGGCTGGCAGGTTAGGTATGGATGCGCCTAACATGAAATCAATTTGGTGCTCTATCCCTCGCAATGGGGTTAGGCCTTGCAGTATGATAAGTTGCAAAATACCCTTATCTAGAGTAATGAAATTGTGCTTTATTATTGAATTTTTAGATGATGTGTTGAAGAAAAGGGTGCTTAATGGAATGAATGTTAATTTCAGGATCTTCTAGAGTGTTTTGGAGCTAAGGGAAGGAGTTTTGAAGAGTCAGAGCAAGTTTGGAAGGAATTGGATATATTACATGTGAAGAGAAAAATTATGGAAAGTACACAAGCAAGATACACGCCCATGCACTTTTCTGTTTTGCTTGTGTATATTAAAGCTAATTTCTGGAAAGTACAGGAGCAAAGTACACGCCCATGTACTTTGCTTGTGTATCTAAGTTTTTCTTCTGTTTGATGACGTTTCAAATACACGACCAATGTACACTCCCATGTACTTGCTCGTGTATATTCACATAAGGACACCTGGAAGCAAGCATGGGATAAACGAACGAGATACACTACTTCTGTATCCGGTTGTGTATATATCCAATCGGGGTACATGTATAAATAGACCTTCAGTTTGCCCTAGAGAGATAAGTTACGAATTCTTCATTTTCTCTCACTCTCATAACAGCAAGGGAAAGAAGATTTTGTCGATTCCAAGGGAGATTGAAGACCCACGAAGAAAAAGATTTTATCTTTAAGGGTTGTGACCATGAACTTTGTCTATTCTTCTAGTAATTGTGTTTCTCTTGTCAAATTTATGGAGGAGTAGACCCTAGATCTAGATTTTATTTGAAACTTCTCTGTCATGTGATAAAGATTTGATCTTTAATGCAAAGTTGTTGACTTTCTTATGATTAATTGCATGTTCTTCAATTGTTTCTTAGATTCATAGATTCGGAATATGAATTTATGCATGATATCATATTAGTTAATTGAGAAATTGCTCATATGATTAGATCTAATGCAATTAATGAGATTTGATTGTTCTTCTAGAGATAGAAAACAAGAGTCTTCTGTTTACATCAATTATTTTGATGCGAATTCATGTGCTTTATGCAATTCTAGGTTGCTATTAACTAAGGAGAGATCCTATTTGATAAACCTAGGATTAGATAGGTTAATATACTTGAGAAAGTAGTTAACTTGACTAGAGAATTCGACAGTATAAGAAGTCAATTATGACAATCTTCAGAAATCTAATGAATTACATGATAGAGAAGGAGTAGAATAAGATCTAGGTTGCTTTTGTTAATTGATAAATCTTCAGAACCATTGTTGTTAGTGAGTTGTTAATTTTGAGTTTAGAGTAATCAAGTTTCGAATAACATTATTAAGCGATGGTTAGATAATAGGAACGGAGTTAGTACTAGTAATTGGTGTATCTTTGAGGGACGACCTTGTGCTTACTTGCTATATTACACTACGATAGGTGCACTTGCCTATTGCTTCATAGTAAGATAAAGAACAAGAATTCAATTTATTAATACTACGATTGGCAACGATCAAAGTACCTCCTCAACGAACAAGTCTTCATATTCCTGTAATAAAGACACAACCATATTAGGCAAAATAGGATTAAGGTCAGCATTAGTAAAATATAAATCCTTATACATAAGTATAAGTAATTGTTGCTTGGCTAGCATTGCACTCTTGACCTCACTCTTTCTCACCATGCTCTCTACTCTCTGTGTTTGAGTGTCTTTTCCCTATTTACTCACCAGTGTTTGTTTTTCACTCTTCTTCTTTTTCTCTTCACTCTTCTCTCGTACACTCAAGTTTTTCTCTCAAAATTCCTTTACAATTTTCACTTGATCCTCACAAGCTTCCAACGATTTTTATGGCGTGAGAACCTTTCCTTTTGTTTAGCACAAAAGAATATTAGTTCTTGTACCCATCATATGTAATTTTACTATCAAATTGCTAGGGTCTCCCTAACAATAGGTGACTAGCCTACATAGGAATCACATCATACATAACTTCATCTTTATAGTTCCTTATGGAAAAGGCTATAAGAACCTGCTTGGTCACCTTTACTTCCCCACATTCGTTCAACCACTGTAATCGATATGGCCTTGGATGTTTCACAGCTTTCAACTGCATCTTATCTACCAGTAGAGTGCTAGCAACATCAGTGCAGCTGCTACTATTGATTATCAAACTACACACCTTATTTTGCACATGAAATCGTGTATGAAATATATACTCACGTTGGATCCCCTCACCGTCCTCCTAGGGTTGTAAGCTGAGTACTCTCCTCGTGACATATAACTCCCCACTCATAGGTCCCTCCAAGTCAACGTCCTCATACTCTTATGATGGTGACTCCTCATCCTCCTTAGAGCTGACGCTCTCTACATCCCCATTGTCACGGATGATCATGGTTCTTTGATTTGGACATTGAGATGCAATGTGTCCAAATTCCTGATACTTAAAACACTTGATATCTCTAGTTCTAGAAGGGGGTTTAGTGTCAATTTTTCCCTTAAATACAGCAATTGGACTCTTAGCCTTCACGTCCTCTTTAGGCTTTAAATTCGTGGAATTCTTCTTCCAATTAAACTTCCATGAAGAGTTGGAAGTTGCCCCAAACCTTTAAGTACTCCTAAATTTCAATTATCGCTCCACTTTGATTGCCTTATGCAACAATTCTTCCATGTCTAAGTAATGATGTAAATCTACCACATCAGCAATTTCCCGGTTCAGACCATTAATGAATCTAGCCATAGTTGCCGCATCATCCTCCTCCAGTTTAGCCCTAATCATGGCTATTTCCATCTCCTTATAGTAGTCCTCTACACTCTTAGGCCCCTGTATCAATCCATGGAATTTCCTAAGTAAATCTCTATGGTAGTGACTAAGGATAAACCGTTTCTGCATTATGGTTTTCATCTCTTCCCAAGTACTAATAGGTCACTCTCCTTATCTATGCCTATTACGCACTAATTGATCTTACCATACACTAGCATAATCTGTGAACTCAACTGCAGCCAATTTGATCTTCTTCTCCTTAGTATAGTTATGGCATTCAAAGACACTATCCATTCTTCTCTCCCACTCCAAGTACAACTCAAGATCATTCTTCCCTTGAAACGAGGGTATTTTCATCTTAATACTTCCTAGATTACTATCAAGCCTCTAGGTGTTCCCTCTCTCTCTCACGTTATGATATTCACCAAAGTCAAAATCCTCACCTTCTTCTATCCCAACTCCTCCTCTAATCAGTCTACCTATACCTCGCCTGACAATAGTACTACTAGACAGTTCTCTATTCTTCTCCATCTTATCCATTCTTTCATGGATATTTTCAAGCTCACCAGTCAAGATTCTTTTCATCTCTCCCATCAACTCCTCAAACATCACCCTATTATCACATCCAGTTATGTTTTGTCCCGACATATTTCTACAGTTAAACTATAATTAATATCACACGTAAAATATGCTCTTCACAATTCACTCGTGTATTGCTCTTAAGTAGTAATACTCTCACAATCCACTTGTGTATATCTCTCACAATAATATCCTCACAACCCGCTCTTATAATCCTTTGCTAGGAACTTGGATTGGAAAACTCCTCAATACAATCACTAAGTCAACACCTAATGATCTTACTACTAATTTCAGAAACAAATCAAAACAAGCCCCTATCACACAATTCAAAGGACACAAATTTGCACTGAATATAACAAAGATCATGGAATGTAATTCGGATGCACAATTTAGAAAAACAAAGATATATGTTGCGGTTGGAATTGGAAAGT
Organism: Laguncularia racemosa; assembly: GCA_037954665.1. Lineage (NCBI taxonomy): Eukaryota > Viridiplantae > Streptophyta > Magnoliopsida > Myrtales > Combretaceae > Laguncularia > Laguncularia racemosa. Next base: position 1,331,429 of record JBBMOL010000024.1, on the reverse strand, counting down.
GTATTATGGCAATTGAATTGTAACTTGCCAAAACTAAATTTTCTTTTGTGATTTCGGCAATTGGATTTCTTCCACAATCAAATTGTGATTTTTTTTTATACGTGTTCTTCAAAGAAGGAATAAGAATTGAATCACAATTGATTTGCAATGACTAAGCTAGACTTGTTTGTTGTTGGTCCCCAATTGTTCTTATGACCGAAACAATTTTTTTTTATACGAATTTAGGGTATGAACAAAGAGTATGGAATTGAACAATAAGCAAATAAACAAAGGATAGAGATTACTTGATTCAAGAAGCCGAAGCTCTGATACCAAATGATGCGTGAACCTTAGGTATATTAAACCTAGAACCCGACAAACACAATTGATTCAAATCCCCAAGGATCGTCTCGAATTAAGTAGAACGGAACTAAACCCCAATCACACCTGTTGACTCAAACCTAAGTTATCAATTAAGGAATTTCCTCAAGCAATTCAGTTGAAGAATTCCAAAGGAGAGTTCCTTTGCAAAGAACAAGGGAGGGTTTCTTTTCACAAAAAGAAATGTGTTGTATTTTCAATATTCAATAATTATCTTGTGTGCCGGTCCCTTACTCGGTCTTATAAGGATGACATGTAATAATAAGATACAAAACCTAAGTTTCCTAATCTAGCTTGCGTCCTTATCCTTTTATGTACCGAAACACTTAACTAAATATGTTAAATCACAAACCAAAACAAATAACAAAACAGAACTAACAAAAACCGAAAATCCTCTTTCCTTTTTCAGATTAATAAACGACATATCTATTCTAGGACTTCAAATTCTTGCATCCATCCATGGAAACGTGAATCACATTGATAGGTGTCAGTTTTCCTTTCATGTAATTTGATTCCTTAGCTTGTAGGTCCATGACTAGACTTTGTAAGGCATCATTCATCCTCTTAGCTCTAACTCGAGTCATTGGGCCTCCAATTCCTTGCAATGGATCTTAGGATTTTGGTTCTATCCTCTTAGGTGCTAGATGATCCTCATCATCTAACTTCTCTCCTAAGCCTGTCTCTAGCAATAGATTATTGTGGCTAAGAAGTCATAAAGATAAGACTATCCTTAGTCTGTGATAAAGGATGAGTAGAAGTCTCTAATTTAGAGTCTAAACTAATTTCAACCTCCACCTGCATGGATGATTTCTACTTGACTTCATTAGATGAAGGGTTAGACGACAAATCAGATAACATAGACACCTCATCAAAAATAACATCTCTGCTCACTATAACTTTATTCAATTTAAGATACCACAGTTTATATCCCTTGACACTAGGTTTAAAACTAAGGAATATACACTTTAATGACCATCGTTCAAGCTTTCCATTATCAACATGTGAATAACAGCAAAAAATTTTCAGTTCAGAATAATTACTAAGAGTGCTAGACCATACTTCAACTAGAGTCTTCTTTTCAATAGCTGTTGATGGAGATCTGTTTATCAAGTAACATGATACAGAAGCAGCTTCTATCTAAAATGACTTTAGTAATCTTGCATTCAAAAGCATACACCGAACTTTCTCCATAATAGTTTTGTTCATGTGCTCAGCTACCCCATTCTATTGAGGTGTGCCAGGAACTGTTAAGTATCTCACAATTCCCTCTACTTTGCATACATTATTAAAATTATTAGAAAAAAACTCTAATCCATTATCAATGTGTAAACGCTTTACCTCTTTTCCAGTTTGCTTCTTAATCATTGTTTTCCATTCTTTAAATGTAAGTAGAACATCGTTCTTCTGCTTTAAGAAGAATACCCAAACACGTCTGGAAAAATCATCTGTAATAGTCATCATGTAAGTAGCACCTCCACTAGATGGCACTCTCGATGGCCCCAAAAGATCAGAGTGGACATAATCCATAATACCCTTTGTATTATGTGTACCTATGGTGAATCTAACTCTTTTTTGTTTTCTAAACACACAATGTTCACAAAATTTTAACTTACTAATATTTTGCCCCTCAAATAGACCTCTTCTACTCAATTCAGTCATGCCAGCTTCACTCATATGCCCTAGACGTATATGCTAGAGTTTTGTAGAATCTTCATCTGATAAGGAAGAAGAAGTAACAGCGACATCACCTGTAACGACTGAACCCTGCAAAACATATAAGTCAGTAGCTTGTTTTTGCCCTTTCATCACCACCAACTATCCCCTACTGATCTTCAAAACTCCACCTTCACTAGTGTACTTACACCCTTTAGAATCAAGAGTACTAAGAGAAATCAAATTTCTCTTCAAGTCAAGAACATGTCTCACATCTTGACAACACCATCATATATTTTAATTTTAATTGTTCCAATATCTGCAATCTTACAAGAAGCATTATTGCCCAACAAAATGACACTCTTAGAAATCTTTTCATATGTTGAAAACAAGTCCAGATTTGGAAACATATGAAAAGTATAGCCAGAATCCAAGATCCATTCTTGACTAGTCTGTGCATCATTGGAAACAATAATGAGCTCACCATAGTTAATTTCTTCAGCAACATCATCTTCACTAGATTTTTTTCCTGGTTGTTTCTCTTTTTAGTTATCATTATCTCTTTTGTTCTTGTTTTGCAATTTATAACATTCTGATTTTATATGTTCTTTCTTCTTGCAGTAATTACAAGTTTTGTTCCTATTTGCAGACTTCAATCTACCCCATGAATTCCAACTAGAATTTCTATCTTGACTCCTTCCTTGAGTAACAAGACTCTTAGCCTTAGAATCAATTCCAATAACTAAATGAGAGGAATCAAATTCCTACAGAACCTATTACTAGAGCAAGAGCCAAGTGATTACAAAATTTAGAGATGAGTGTCCTCTTTGAACAATTAAACCCCGAGAATATTTATTTAATATCTTCTTTTCTATTTCATATTTGTTGTGCATTCCAATAGGTACACTGGTCGGTTTTTATAGGACAGTGGATAAATTCGCTAAAGCTCAATTTGTGTGTTATTCATGGACCTACATAAATTGAAGAAGAACCAATCCAACAATATGTTCAATTGAAGTGAAGAACCGGCCACTTGAAGATCATTTGTACTTGTAATTTGTTGCTTTTGGAACCGGTCACTTAAGTGGCTTATTTGTAATTTTGTGTTATTTTTACCCTAATTGGAGCAACTATAAATACTTGCTAACTAGGGTTTTGAGAGAGATTTTTGACATTTTGGAGAAAAATATACACTTTGTGCCGTGAGGCTTCATCCTTTGCATACAAAGATCTCTTATCAATTTCTTTGTGAAATTGTGGCAAGAATCAACTTGAGTGGATTGTGAGTCATATCAATCTTACTCTTGTTGTTTTGCAAATTGTGTTTGGTGAGTAGTATCTAAGTACAATTTGTTGGCTACTTGTTCTTATCATGTGAATTAGGGTTCTTATTTTCAGATTTGTTCATTTCAATTTGAGATTAAATTCTAGTTCATTTGCGTGTTGTTCCATTGAAGATCACACACTTGTTTGTTATTACATCCATTTAGTGTTCAAACTCGTGATTTAGACTTCCAATTTAAAGTAATTTGACACACCATTTTGATTGAGGGATTTGGTTTGATGAGATCCATGATGAGAGCCAAGCCGGAAGAAGAAATGTGGATCCTCTTGAAGTGCCGCCTGGACCGATCACAAGAAATCAAGCGAAACGATTTAAGGAAGCACTTAACGGGTTGATAAAGGTTGTCCATGAAGCCGGAAAGAATTGGAGCAATCATGAAGTTGGAACGGATTGGATCAACCATGGGAAGACCCTTGCTTTTATACAAGTCACACCGGACACGGGTTGAAGAGGGCGTGTATGTTCAAAGCACGGCTGTGTAGGAATTCCAAGATTGCACAGAATCATACACGGCTAGATATACGGCTAAAAGGCACGGCCGTATATGGAGACAAGCAAATCTACAGAAAGATACACGACTAGAAGTACACGGTCGTGTATGTGACCGGAATGTGCACAGAAAAGTACACGGCCAAACTACACGGTCGTGTACACGGCCGTGTATCCCCTGCCGGCCAGCTTGTTCTGTTTTCGTGTTTTTATGCAACTTATCTAAGCTACGTCGTTTTGGACTTGTTTTTCACGAATTGTAACCCTAGTATAAAAGCTCCTAGGGTTTAGAACAACTAAGAATTTACATCTTAAAACATTAAACACTTTTGAGAGGCACCTCTCTTGGTTCTTTAAGAACTAAATCGAACTTATCGGATTAATTTCCGTGGCGTTCATCCCGACTTATCAATCGGTCTTTCATCCCGATTGTGGCGTCTTCATTTTATACCAAGGTTCTTGTCTAGCTTATAGACAACGGGTCGCAGTTTCCACTTTAGGTGTTTGGGCGTCTTAGGCAACGAATTCCGAACGTATTGGTATTGGGTTTCGTCACGAGTTGGCGTGGTTCGTATCAGTTTGGTATCAGAGCTTAGGTTTGTCAAAACATCAAGTTCGGTTGAGGAAGGTAATATCAAAAACCCTAACTCCAATCGTTCAAATCAATTATCGTATTCAATTTCGTAGTATTGATTGTCTTTTGATAGTGCAATATCGACTAGGCGATTGTTAAAAAAAAAAAAGAGAGTAAAAATCACGACAAAAAAAAAAAAGAAGAGAGAAGAAAAGAAAAGAAAAACGTGATCAAGAGCAACAACCAAGACAAAAAAAAAAAAAAAAATCGGATAGAAAAATAGAGGAAAATTTACGAACCGTAGAGTTGTTTTGAATTCTACGGAAGGAAATTGGTGTAGTTCGGGTTAGTTCCAAGAGAATTGAGAAGAGGAAATTGGCGAGTTGATATCATCATTATTTGTGAGAATACACGAGTGACTGTGTGATATCATCATTTGAGTGAAACACATAAGGGAGTGTATCGTGAGGTTTAATCATATATATATTTGTGTTAGTACTAATCTTTTCTGCAGGAACTATGTCGAGACAACATTCTCCTGAAGGTGAGAGGGGAAGGTTTGATGCTAAGTTAGTAATTGAGGCGTTGAGGGGAGAAATGATGAGGATGTTCCAAGAAGGAATGGAACAAATTCATGAGACGGTAGAGCAAAGACTAGAGCAATCCACAAACGTATTCCAAGGGCGTAAGAGGGAGATTCATTCTAGGAGAGTACCAAGGGGTAGAGATGAAATGTCGGATGATGACTTTGATGAGCCTTCTGTCGGGAGTAATAGAGGTTATAGTAGTCGGAATAGAGGAACTAGGGATTAGGAAGATAGAGGAGACAGGAATAGAGAGGATGATCAATTGAGTAGTATAAAGATGAAGATTCCTCCTTTCCAAGGGAAGAATGATCTCGAGGTGTACTTAGAGTGGGAGAAGAAGGTAGAGATGGTATTTGATTGTCACAATTATAGTGGGAGAAAGAAGGTAAAACTTGCTGCCATTGAATTTTCGGATTATGCTATAGTGTGGTCGGATCAACTAATGTTGAATAGAAGAAGGAGTAGCGAGCCACCTATTGAGTCTTGGGAAGAGATGAAAAGAGTGATGAAGAAGCGGTTTGTGCCTGCGTATTACTATTGTGAATTGCACAACAAGTTGCAAACTCTGAGGTAGGGAAGCGGAAGTGTAGATGAGTATTTCAAGGAGATGGAAGTCACTATGATTAGGGCAAATGTAGAGGAGGATAGAGAGGCTACAATGGCTAGGTTTCTTGCTGGGTTGAATAGAGAAATCCAAAATGTGGTTGAATTGCAGCATTATGTAGAATTGGAGGATATGGTTCACATGGCTATAAAGGTTGAGAACCAGCACAAGAGGAAAGGTAGTAGTAATGCACGGTTTCCACAGGATAATGGTTCATCCACTTGGAAAACCAACCAATGGAAGAAAGAAGAAAAGCCTTTACCCACCAAACCAAAAGGGGAGCTGAGGCAACCGGGTTCTACTCCTGGTAACCAAGGTAACCCTGATTCTTCTACTTCTAGAAATCGTGACATTAGATGTTTTAAATGTCAAGGTAGAGGCCATATTGCTAGTCAATGTCCAAATAGGCGTGTGATGATTTTGCGTGATGATGGAGAGTATGAGACTGAGGGGGATAGTGAAGAAGAGGATATGCCTCCATTAGAGGATGCTAGTGATGATGAGGAGCCTGCAATGGGAAGGCTAGTGGCAGTAGTGAAGTGAGCTTTGAATGTGCAGGTGAAGGAAGAAGAGGAGGTGTAAAGAGAGAATATATTTCATACTAGATGTTATCTAGGAGATCACATTTGTAGTTTGATCATTGATGGAGGGAGTTGCACCAATGTAGTGAGTAATTTTATTGTTGAGAGGCTGGGGCTCAAAACTGTTAGACACCCTAGTCCATATAAATTGCAATGGTTGAATGATAGGGGTGAGACTAAGGTGAGTAAGCAAGCCTTAATTGGTTTTCGCATTGGTAGGTATGAGGATGAGGTGTTATGTGATGTAGTGCTAATGCAAGCATGTCATGTGTTGTTGGGGAGGCCGTGGCAATTTGATAGGAAGGTTGTTCATGATGGATTTTCTAACAAGTATACGCTTGTTCACCAAGGGAAAAGCTTTAATCTTAAACCTTTAACACCTAAACAAGTGTATGAGGACCAGTTGCAGCTACAACAGTCTTTTGCAAAACATAAGGTGAGTGAAAAGCAGAGGGAGAGTGAGAGAGCAAAAGACAATGAGAAAGAAAAGGAATATAAAAGTCAAGATCAAAAGGAAAAAGAGAGGAAGGCTGGAAAGAGTGTGAGAGGCCAAGTTGAAGGGTGATCAACTTTGGTGGTGAGTGAAAAGGAGAGGGCAGTCTTGCAAAAGGAGAGTTGTGTGGCAAGAGCAAGTGTAGTGAGGAGAGCGTTAGTGATGAAGCAACCTATGTTGTTGCTGGTTTTTAAGAAAACATGTCTTAATACTAACGAACTATCTAACTTTTTGCCTAGTGTGGTTGTGTCTATTGTGCAGGATTTTGAAAACGTCTTTCCGAAGGAACTCCAAAGGCAGGTAGATGAGTTAATGGAGAAGGGATACGTGAGAGAAGGCATGAGTCCATGTGCAGTGCCTGTGATTTTGGTGCCTAAGAAGGATGGGACATGGAGAATGTGTGTTGACTGCTGCACCATCAACAACTTTACGGTAAAGTATCGTCATCCCATTCCTTGTTTAGATGACTTCTTAGATTGGTTATATGAGTATAGTGTCATTCCTCGTGAGCCATGGATAAACATTTCCATAGATTTTGTGTTAGGATTATCTAGGCCTAAGCATGGTCGAGATTCTAATTTTGTGGTTGTGGATAGGATTTTTAAAACGGTTCATTTCATTCCTTGTCATAAAACTGATGATGCTATATACATTGTTGATTTGTTCTTTAGAAAGGTAGTGCGTCCGCATGGTATACCTAAATGCATTGTTAGTGATCAAGATGAGAAATTTTTGAGTCATTTTTTGAGAGTATTGTGGGAAAAGTTGGAAACTAAACGGATGTTTTCAACTATCTGTCACCTACAAATTGATGGGCAAATTGATGTGGTTAACAGGACTTTAATTCAATTGTTAGGGGTAATCATAGAGAAGAACATTAGGACTTGGAAGGATTGTCTACCATTTCTGGAGTTTGCATATAACAAGGCTTTATATAGCACTACTCATTGTTCACCATTTGAGATTGTGTATGGTTTTAACTTATTGGTTCCTATTTATTTATTGCCATTGCCACTTAACAAGTCTGTGAGTTTTGATGCTGATTCTAAGGCAGATTTCGTGAGAAAGCTACATTCACAGGTAAAGATTAGGATTGTAAAACAAAATGCCAGGGTCGCTTCAAGGGTGAACAAGGACAGGAGACCCAAGATTTTTCAGCCTGGAGATTGGGTTTGGGTGCATTTTCGCAAGGAGAGTTTTCCATTGCAGAGGAGATCCAAGTTGAACCCTAGGGGAGACGGTCCATTTCCGATGCTTGAGAAAATCAATGATAATGCCTATAAGAAAAATTTACCAGGTGAGTATCCAGTAAGTGTCACATTTTATGTTACTGATCTGAGTTCATTTGATGCAGGCAATGATTTGAGGACAAATCCTTTTCAAGAGGAGGGGAGTGATGAGATCCATGATGAGAGCCAAGCCGGAAGAAGAAATGTGGATCCTCTTAAAGTGCCGCCTGGACCGATCACAAGAAATCAAGCGAAACGATTCAAGGAAGCACTTAACGGGTTGATAAAGGTTGTCTATGAAGCCGAAAAGGATTGGAGAAATCATGAAGTTGGAACGGATTGGAACAACCATGGGAAGACCCTTGCTTTTATACAAGTCACACCGGACACGGGTTGAAGAAGGCGTGTATGTTCAAGGCACGGCCGTGTAGGAATTCTAAGATTGCACAGAATCATACACGGCTAAAAGGCACGGCCGTGTATGGAGACAAGCAAATCCACAGAAAGATACACAACCAAAAGTACACGGTCGTGTATGTGACCGGAATGTGCACGGAAAAGTACACGGTCGTGTACACGGCCGTGTATCCCCTGCCGGCCAACTTGTTCTGTTTTCGTGTTTTTATGCAACTTATCTAAGCTACGTCATTTTGGACTTGTTTTTCACGAATTGTAACCCTAGTATAAAAGCTCCTAGGGTTTATAACAACTAAGAATTTACATCTAAGAACATTAAACACTTTTGAGAGGCACCTCTCTTGGTTCTTCAAGAACTAAATCGAACTTATCAGATTACTTTCCGTGGCGTTCATCCCAACTTATCAATCGGTCTTTCATCCCGATTGTGGCGTCTTCATTTTATACCAAGGTTCTTGTCTCGCTTATAGACAACGGGTCGCGGTTTCCACTTTAGGTGTTTGGGTGTCTTAAGCAACAAATTCCGAACGTATTGGTATTGGGTTTCGTCACGGGTTGGCGTGGTTTGTATCATGGTTATTCACGCTTATTCATTTGATGTGTTTGCCATCCAATTGATTAGGCACATCACTAAAGTTTTCATCTTTTCATAAGAGGCTAAAGCATCATAAACATCTTCCATAGTAATTGTATCATGACTATACAGGATTGTATCTCTAAAATTAGAATACAAAGAAGGTAACAAACATAACTTAAAGCTAGATCTTCTTCATCATACTTTACCTCTATGGATTCTAGATCTGATACAATCTCCTTAAAGATGGTCAAGTGATTATCTACAGACCTTCCTTCCATCAAACGGTGTGAGTATAGTCTCTACTTTAGATGAAATTTACTAGTTAGACTTTCGTCATGCACAATTGCTCCAATTTCAACCATGGTGCAGCAACAGTCTTTTCTTTTAACACATCCTGCAAATTTTGATTTAATAGATGAAAATGAATTTGAGAAAGGGCTTGAAGATCCTTACGTTGTTTTTCTTCAAGAGTCTATGATGTAGGCATCTTATCAAACCCTAACAAAGCATCATCCAAATCCATCTATGCGTGAACCGCCTGCATCTTAACCTGCCATAGCGAAAACCTTATGTTGCGATCTAATAGCAAAATATCATATTTAATTGATGCCATCATTTATAACACAATCAAAAGAACCTTTACTCTGATACCACTTGTTACGATTATGTTAAGGATAAAAACAATGGCAAAAGAAAATTAACAATCACAAGAAAATAAAAGACACAAGATTTACGTGGAAAACCCAAATCGGGAAAAACCATTAGCAGAGAAGAGGATAAATCCACTAATTTGAAATTGGAGTACATAATTGAGAGAATACAAATCAAAGGACAGATCTCTCAAAGGAATTCGTATTAAGCCTCCTAATTCTCTCTCATTCACATGCCACACAACCTTAAAAAACACCCTATATATATATAAGTGCGAAACTTAGGAAAATAAGATAAGTTAGCTCAAGGACAACACAAAAGCTGGTGATGGGAATCAAACGTCCAGATCCAGTAGTAGGGAAATCAAATTGAACAAATGATCCCAGACATCCACATGTTATTTTATTTATCTAATAACAATTTATCTTTACGTTGTAGTAGGTAAATTTATCGATTTTATAGAACAACGAGTAAAATTCACTAAGGATCAATTGTGGGTCATTTACGGACTTACATCAATCAAAAGAATCGGTCCAACAATTGTTCCATGGAAGCGAAGAGCCAGCCACTTTTGATGGGTTTACTTGTAATTTTCTTTTTGGTGTTAAAATCGGTCACTTGTTGCTTTTTACTTGTAATTTTGCTTTGTTAAATTTACCCTATTTAGAGCAAGTATAAATACTTGCAAAGTAGGGTTAGAAGGGAGCTTTTTTAACGTTACACACTTGACTTTTGTTACCATAGGAGCCCTCTCTTCACGCCATCTACTCTTATCAATTTCACCTATGAAATTGTGGCAAGTTAGCTTAGGAATTCTTGTGAATCATATCAAGATTTTTTCTAAGTTGCATCCAATTATTGCTAGTAAGTAATATCTAGTTATAATTGGTTGATCTTTTATGTATTCCTTTCATGCCAAATTAGGGTTCATGTTTTGCTAGGTTTTCACGCTAATTGTAAGGATTGGAATTGAATTATTCTTTGTATTTGATTGGTATTGGGCTCCAATTGTAGTACTTCTCATTTGGTTCACGTAATTTGAGATTGTTAGTTCTTGTGCTTCACGCCATTTGGGGATTTTTAGCTTCAACGTTTTCAAGCCATTTTAATTAGAATTGAATCAATTGTGTGTGTTCTTGTTGATTAGTATTAAGATCCCTTGAGCACATCATAATTTTGGCATTAGAGCACATCATATTTTGTATCAAAGCAAGGGTTTTAAGAAGGGATTGTGTGATTTTCAATTTGGGAATTAGGGTTCTTGATCTTCCATTTCTTAATTGAAGTTATTTGAAGTGGAATTGAAGTAATTATATGTGATTGTATTGTGATATACCTTATTGTTGCGGAATTGGAGGTGGAAATTTCATACTTGATCTTTCTATTCTTCATCTTGCCATGAGTTGCTTGTTTAAGGAAGAAGGGAATTGAATTTTCTTGGGGATTTCGGAATTAGAACACATTTTCATTTCCAAATTTGCTTTCATTACATAGAGGATTTGGAAACAATTTGAAATTAAAAAACAATCATTAAGTTGAAGGAGTTATTGTGTATTGGTCATCATAATACACTTTGACTAGTTTGAATTATTTACTTACCATTTGGTGAAATATCTTTAATTGCTTCCATTTTGTTTAGCTGTCGTGATTGGAAGTGGAGTGTGAAGTGTGTATGCTGCACTGTGAGTGAGGAGTATATGTGTAACATAGTGAGTGTGTTATGGTTGAAGGTTGTTGCACCATGGTTGAGGTGGGTGTGTGTATAGCGTAGTGAGTGTGTTATGGTTTGAAGGTTGTTGCACCATGGGTGAGGTGTGTATGTGTGTGTGTGGCATGGTTTGAAAGGTGTTACACTATGAGTGTGTGTGTGTGCCGTGGAGTAATTAAGTGTGTGTTGAAGTGTGGATTGTGTGTGAAGCCGTGAGTGTGTGTGTGTACCGTAGAGTGAGTGTTGTATGTATTGCATTTGACATGAAGTATATTGTAGTTATCTTGAATTGTTTTTGTGTTACAACAGATCAATTCATCAACCATGTCAAATGATAGTGTGAATGGGAGAATTGGCAATGAGACCAATAGTCAAGTTGGTGGAGGTCAGGGTCATCAAGTTGCAAGTGGAAGAACATTGGAGGAGCAGTTACAGGATCTCACCACCATTGTTGCTACATTAGCAACACGGATAGATCGAATGACTACACCACAAACACCAGTGGCAAATCCTTAGGCACCTTCACCTAGAGTAGTCCCTCAGAATGTTCATAGAGAATATGGGTAGGAGAATGGATGGAGATTATCATGCTCTTAGAGAGGAAAGAGATGATAATTTTGATAATGAACCTAACCCAAACAGGGAATTCAGACCACTTTGGGGATTAAAGTATGTGAAATTACAGATGCCTTCATTCGATGGCAAGGGTTCTGCAGAAGATTATTTAGATTAGGAGGACAAAGTTGAGGGTCTATTCGAGTGCTATGAGATTAATGTAACACTCAGGTTCATCTTGCAACTGTGGAATTCATAGGTTATGCCGCCTTATGGTGGAAAAATCTTGTGGTTAGTAGATGAAGAGATGGTGAGGCTGATATACATACTTAGCGGGACATGAAACGGGTGTTGAGGAAAGTGTTTATACTTGAACATTATAGGCAAGAACCGTTTATGCATCTCTAAACACTAAGGCGGGGAGACAAAACAGTTAATGATTATGTATAGGAGTTTGAGACACTAATGTTCACATGTAAAATAGTCGAGCCTCCTAAGCAAACCTTAGCATGATTTGTGTTTGGGTTGAAATATGAGATTGCCTGTGTTGTAGAGTTACAAAGGTATAATACAATTGATGAGGCTATCCAATTAGCCCTGAAAGTAGAGAGGCAAAGGTGATCTAACCCTTTTCGAGTAGCTAGTAACAGGTATGAAACTTCTACTAAACCTCTTGGGTTAAATGGGAGGACAAAAAGAAATAGGGGAACATGTTAAGGCTCTGGACAAGAATATCTCTAACACTAATAGGGAGAGGGATACTTTTGGGAAAGGAAAAGAGGTTGTTGGGGCTAATTTCAGGTAGACAGTATCAAGGTCAACTAATGGAAAAATGTGTCAAATTAAATGTTTCAAATGCATAGGTTTTGGACACATGGCTACGCAATGTCCTGATAAAAGGGTAATTATTGTTATGGAGGGAAACAATGAAGATGATCAAGAAGAATTTGTCGAGCCTATGGATTTGTCCATAGCTTTGTAGGAATATTATGATGATCATAATGCTAAGACACATGAGGACAAAGGGGATGATAAATACTTGCTTATTAATGTGTTACGCAGGGTTATGACCATATCACCAGATGTCAAGGACATACATAGGGAGAACCTATTCCACACACCTTGTCGAATTCGAGATAACTTGCGTGTTCTTTTCATCGATGATAGTAGTTGTACTAATGTCGTATCTATTACATTAGTAAATAACTTACAACTAGTCACTAGTCCACATCCACACCCTTATAAATTACATTGGCTGGATGACCGATGTAGTTTGCATATTACACAGAGGGCAAAGGTGCCATTCAATATAGGAGATAGACATAGTAATGAGATTATCTATGATGTTCTTCCTATGTGCACCTTTCATATACTGCTAGGTAGGCCTTAGTTGTTTGATAGGAAGGTGCTACACGATGAGTTCAGAAACACTTATCTGTTTCGGAAAGATAGTGCACATATTATCTTGACTCCTATGTCTCCATCTGAAGTTCGCACATTTCAAGAATAAATCAGTAAAACTAATCGCTTCTTAAGACTTCAGGCAAACAAGCACACGCAAACACCAGATGTTAGTCTAAGAAAAGATCCCATAGATTTGAGGACAAATCTTTTAGAGGTCCGAGGAGATGATGGGAATCAAACCTCCAAATCTAGCAGTGGGGGAATCAAATTGAACAAATGAGCCCAGACATCCACATGTTATTTTATTTATCTAATAACAATTTTTCTTTGCGTTGTAATAAGTAAATTTATCAGTTTTACAAGATGATGAGTAAAATTCACTAAGGATCAATTGTGGGTCATTCATGGACTTACATTAATCAAAAGAACCGATCCAACAATTGTTTCATGGAAGTGAAAAGCCGGCCACTTATGATGGGTTTACTTGTAATTTTCTTTTTTGTGTTAAAACTGGTCACTTGTTGCTTTTTACTTGTAATTTTGTTTTGTTAAATTTACCCTATTTAGAGTAAGTATTTATACTTGCAAAGTAGGGTTAGAAGGGAGCTTTTTGAACATTACATACTTGAATTTTGTTGCCATGGGAGCCCTCTCTTCACACCATCTACTCTTATCAATTTCACAAGTGAAATTGTGGCGAGTTAGCTTAGGAATTCTTGTGAGTCATGTCAAGATTTTTTCTAAGTTGCATCCGACTATTGTTAGTGAGTAATATCTAGTTATAATTGGTTGATCTTTTATGTGTTTCTTTCATACCAAATTATGGTTCATGTATTACTAGGTTTTCACGCCAATTGTAAGGATTGGAATTGAATTATTCCTTATATTTGATTGGTATTGGACTCCAATTGTAGTACTTCTAATTTGGTTCACGTCATTTGAGATTGTTAGTTCTTGTGTTTCAAACCATTTGGAGATTTTTATCTTTAACTTGTTCACGCCATTTTAATTGGAATTGAATCAATTGTGTGTGTTCTTGTTGATTGGTATTGAGATCCCTTGAGTGTATCATAATTTTGGTATCAGAGCACATCGGTTGGTAGCTTAAATACATATGTTGCCGGCCTAAATCCTACGCTGTTGGCTTAAATGCCAGCAGCCTTCCAAGCTTCAAGGCTAGCGGCCTTCATTCCAAAGCCGGCAATGTTGAGCATAAAAGCTGCCGGTCTTCCATCAAATTTAGGGCATTAATCAACAACAACTTTATAAAACTAGTTTGTAATAAAAATTTCCCAATTAATCACGGACCTTTGTTTTTTAAACACGGGCCAAACTTGCTTCAATTGTTTCCTCGAGCTTTTTCAAGTCATGAATATTCAGACCTTGAAGGTCTTCTCTTTTTATTTGTCTGTAAATAGTGGGATCATCATGTCTCATATGTGCAATTACTATACTAGGTTTGCTTTAAATAGTGGTAGGTTAGCATTAAGGCTGTGATTGCATACATACCTTAGTTCTTGGCTCTTCTCTGCCAATTGCTTGCTCGACGTGGCATGTCTAGCTGTCTCAATCTAATACGAATGAAAACAACCTGAAGCTATCAGTCTTGCTTCAAATAAATATATACTGAACATCAAATAACAATCGGATCACACATAATCTTTTCAAGGTGAGATACTTTACATAATGTGAAAGAGACCACTTTTTAATACAATATATCATAAATTTTAGATAAATTTGATGTCACTTAATGGTTTAGAATCTTAGGTTCATATACAAACTTTAATAGTTAGTTTAAATTTATTATCCAATTCTACTATACCTCAAAATTTATCCGATGAAGTACGAATTTGTAGCATAGTTCAAAATCCACAAAGATTAAATAACAAAAACGTGAAGAAGGTTTCAATAATATTAACGTGCTATATAAATAGATTAATAGTAAATAAGTATATGGATTAAAATTTTAACATATGAAACATAAAGTATAGTTTTTCAAAAAATACCTATCATCCCTATTACATATTTGAATATTAATGATATTTATTTACCACTCTTTCAAATACATAACCTATTGTACCATTGCCTTTCTTTTTTTCCCCAAGAATACACACCCACGAGGACATCTACCAATCAACGGTTCAATGTTCGAAGATTTTAGGAACAAATATTATTACATAATATTATTAACATTTTATACCTGAACGGAAGGAGGACGTTCCAAATGACCAAAGGTAGCCTTTAGACTGTGCCTCCCAATTATCTGTTTCATACTATGATAATAACAAGACATGAGAGACATTTCGTCAGATGCAATGCATCTAAATTTGCTTTGATTGGAATAAAGGGCAAAGCGAACAAAAATGTCTTCAAAGAGAAATTCCATTTGGGCATATATATAGTCTTGTTGTATTAAAAATAAGGAAAAAAAAATATAAATATACACACTAAAATATTTATGAAGTATGGATAGAACTCCCAAACTGTAAAAATATGACTATCATTCCTTATAACTTTTGAAAAATTGCAATACAATCCAAAATGTTGCTAAACTTAAAATTGTTAGTATATATGATCGCAATAATTTCAGGATTATAGCAATAATTTCGGTATTATTTACATATTTTCAAAAATTGCAGTGATGTAAAGTCACATTTTAAAAGTTTTAGGACTCCTATTTGCATCAAACCAATAATTTATGGATGTATTTACAATTATCCCTACGATAATGTATTTAGTACATATTCATTATATTATTCCTAAAACAACAAAGAAGAATAAGATACTATTTTAAAATAGGAAAAAATTACAAATACACGACATATGTCTTCACATTTTTGTTATTTACTGACATGTGTTTTGTCTATTTAAGAATTCATGACTGCTATTGTTCAGCGTTAAATAATTGTCAGTCGTTGTTATATGTCTCTAGCTTCAATAGTGTCCCAAATCACGCATATTATACTCACAAGTCCTAAATCAAATAGAGCATCACACTCCAAAACTTCTTGATTGAGGGTTGAATAGTGAACAGAGTATATTGTTTTGTCTGATTTAAGATTTGTATTATTTGAGATTGTATTGGAGGATGGTGTCGTTTTTAACTAATAGCTAATAATTGCTTAATGAAAAACTATACAATAAATACATTTGCGAAGAGTCAAAACACAAATTAGTAAAATGTAAAAACGTGAATCTGAGTTATTGCACGCTGATAAGCGAAACAATATTTCAAATGGGAATAGCAGCCAGCATATTGAGCCAAGAAGATACAGAATCGGGCATGTGTGCTATGAAGAATCAGAGAAACAGCAGCTCAACCACGAGCAGGAAAAAAAAAATATTGATCACTTTCATGATCAGCAGCAGCTTCAAGTCTAAAGGCCGGTCCTTCATCATTTTTTGAATATAAATTGTGATGGTGCATGGGATCAATGCAACAAAATGGAAGGATTTGGAATAGTGCTTTAAAACTCAAATGGCAAGCCTATATAGGACACGTCAATTCAAGTCTCAGAGGTTGATATTGTGTTAGCTGAAGCTCTTGCTATCGAAGAAGGTATTCTCTTAACAAGGGAAAGAAATAGGGAGAAGATAATTCTGGAGATTGATTGCAAGATCATTTTTGATGCCTTGACATTAAGATCAGCAAGCCCATGGAAGATCAAAGGAGTGGTGGAGGACATTTTGTTTGTTAAACTCTTTTAATAGTTTGCTGTTTTTTCTCTGTAATTCCCAGGAAAGGAAATGTATGCGTCAATTAATTCCTAGGAAAGCAAATGTATGCATGTTAATTGTGCACCTACTTAAGGCAAGTTAGATATGAGTTGTAGCTATTGGGTTAGTAAGCCCCCCTTCCAGCTTCTTTCTTTGTTATTTGTGAATCAGAAATCTCATCTTTCTGATTGTTGACTCTTCATTAAGGCGTGAAAATACAGGTCATGCTTTTTCGATTTACCTTTTTCATATATGTGACTATAATTAATAAGTTCATTATTACAATATTTCTTCCTTAATTTCGAGGAAAACGTTTTAACTTTTGTTGATTGTAGATTTGTTCATTTATTTATTTATTTTTTGTGACTGTGTTTCTTATGTTCAAGTTTAACTTGCAGATTGATATTCTTTCTTTTAGAAAATTAAAATTCAGTGTTATTAAGATAGTAGTAATATTTTTGCTCTGCATGATTGTGTTTCTTAAAAATTCACTCTAAACGGGAGGGATTGAAGGTATTATGCAAAAGGAAATTTTAGGCTCCATGAATTTTCATTGAGTAGCTGTGAAGGGAAATTAAAATGCAAGAAACTACACATTTACTATTTCTCTAATTGATTGTAACTGCAGTGAGGACACAATAATGTATGTATGTCGCTAAAATATAATATTATTTTATTTATATCATATCCATATACTTGGTCAAGTAGTTTTCATATGAATATTTAAGATGAGAGGATAAGTTGTAAGTATAATTATAGGGTGTGAGTATAGCATCTCCACGTTATTACACACTTGAAACTTGTATCGTAAGATATCCCAATACATGTTGTAAGATATCTTGTATTCACCTTACAAAAATTATTAACTATAGTATTAAATAAAACATAATATTATATTTTTATGTGAGCATATAGCTTTTGCCTTTTATTGGGAAAAAAAAAGGCTCATATAGTCAATGCTCATCATTCTATTGGAAACCTTAAAGCATTTCCTAGTTCTTACTTTCCACCTCTCCTAGTCTCATTTCTTCCTAAATGTTATTGCCGAGTTGTTAACTACCCAAAAAAAAAAAAAAAAAACCATTATATCCTTTGTTACAATCTACACAATTTCCTCTAAGGTAATCTAATCTCTACAGATCCTGTTTCTTCTCTTCTTTTTTTTTTTATGTGAGAACTCTAATTTCTTTTTTTCATATATCTTGTTTACTTTATCAACAATAGTCTCTTTCAAGTAAGGTCATACACCAAAAAAAAAAAAAAAAAAAAAAAAACAGCCAATAAATGTATCCTTGAGTTGGAGAAATTAGTAAATTGATTCCTCTTGCTTCTTTCTCGATCTAGTTGCATGTATAGTATAACTTAAAATTTCAAGACTTTGAATGAATGTGGTAGTGTTACTTTTTTATAAGTGAACCTATATGTTATCATATATTGTATTAGTGTTGTCAAAAGCGAGTGCCTTGTCACTTAAAACGATGAGGTGAAATGAGGCACACTAATGCACCTTGCAAGAAGTTAGGCAAGGCAATTTGAAAAAAGCAAGTGCTTTTTTCATCAAGGCGCAAAAGCGAGCACCTAAATGAAATGTCTACAAACTCATACAGTTCATCGGATTTTTTGAATATTTTATGTGATTTCAAATAACAAATGATAAGGTAAATTATGCCAATGAACTTTAATACTAAGCTCCTATATCACCTACCCCATTATCGACCATTCCTAATAAAATAACGTGCAATATGACTCATTTAATAACTCCAATTTTAAGTTTCTATGTCACCTATTCCCATGTCAAGCTATTCCTTATAATTTATTCTGTGCTATAAATTGTTGTTAATTTAACTGTGGTTTACCCTATTAGTATTTTATTCCATTCTTAAAATTTTAATATTCATCTACCTTTATAGTTTCAATTGTATACTACCCTTTTCATTTGTTAAATTAGAAAGTCAAAATAAACTTAAAATTGTGATAATTATCATATTTAAAGCTAGTGATTATTGACAATAAAATTTTGTTTATATTCTAAAGATAAAAATATTTTTAATGAAGGTAATACACATTTCAAATACTTTTAGATTACATATAATATGTAGTAATAAGATTGAAGGCATTATAGAGAATATGAAATAGCATATTGAGTGTAGTTAAAGTTATGCATATTTCAATTAACTTTATGGATTATTCCTTAGTTTACTTAGGTGTTTGCTTTTTTCTCGCCTCTCACCTTAGGAGATTTCAAGGACATGTGCCTTGAGAGTGCTTTTTTCTTTTGACTACATTGATGGTAATTTTGTGATGATATCGCACGTTTAATCGATAAGCATCCTAGTTACAAAATCATAGAAACGTTAACAAGTTAATGGGAAAATTTATCTTAAAAATTAGTATTGTAAAAATATAATAAAAAAAATTATTGGATCTAT
Source organism: Laguncularia racemosa (assembly GCA_037954665.1). Taxonomy (NCBI): domain Eukaryota; kingdom Viridiplantae; phylum Streptophyta; class Magnoliopsida; order Myrtales; family Combretaceae; genus Laguncularia; species Laguncularia racemosa. The sequence continues at coordinate 1,312,056 of JBBMOL010000024.1, read as the reverse complement.
AATTTACACTGTATCCTATAGAATTTAAAAAGCACGAATTCCAGTTCATAAATATTATAAAGTAAATTCTTATTATAAAACTTGAGAACCTATACATAGGATATTAAGGGGATTTCATACCCTACTCACTTATACTCACTCAACTCAATTTACTTCAATTTCCACTTCCTTTATTCTCATTACAACAATACTACTATCCTATATGAGTCTGAAATATGTACATAGTTATGCTGCATACTTTTTGCTGTTTCCGTATTTCTAATAAATTAAGTGGGAATTATGAACTTTTATTCATTTTAGTCTAAAACCATTTTGAATATTCAGTTGAGTCCTAAGGGAAAACTCGCTATCTAGTCTATTGCAATATAACACATGTAGTATCATATATGCATGGAGAAAATGGACTGAACAAGAAGTTTTTAAATCTAGAATTCAATTGAATATATATACATAATCAACTTATGTATACTCATATATAAATTCGTCTGAGTATAACATATGATACTGAGCAAAATACAATTAAATTCGTATAAATATAAATAAATCTACGCATGCTTGCACTGGAGAGATATAGTTGATTTAGTAGTCAATTACTATCTTTCTGGGCCGAAAGATATGTACTCAAGGATGTTTTCGGGAATGAGAATTTATTTGGATTTTTACTTGTCCTTGCTTAATTTCATCTTTTTTTTTTCCTTTTATATATATTTTTTTTTCCGTATCTGTATCCTAATTGTTTCTGATTTATATCTATTTACCTCAGGGGAGTTCTGAATTTAAGTTTATTTTATTCAAATAGATTGAGAACTTTGCTAATTTTCATTCGTCTTACTTTTAGCAGAAGATAAGTTTGACATAATGTGCAATTTTTGAGGATAATGGTTTTCAATCTTCACTAGATAAGAGGGATCATGAAATCCGATTGAAGCTCTTTTATAATACAACCGAACTTTGCTCTTTTATCATAATTTATCCTTTAAGTAATTTGTTTATTAACTTTCTAGGATTTGGTATTTGTTTTATAGGATTATTTTAAATTGTTTCCTATTTTATTTAGGAATCTTAATATCTTCTAGCGTCTTATAGGATGGATATCTATTACTTGTGTATATTTCCCTATGTATTCCCCGAAATTAAGAAGAATTTCTTATGAAATTAATATCTTTACGTTTTGGGCTGCGAATTCTGTCTTTTGTGCTTTCACATTGTACGAGCTTGTGTTTACCGTGTTTCATTCTTATGTTTATCATCGCTACCAAAAAGCGTGATATCTAAAGAAAGAGCTCATTAAGATTGAATTTCAAAGATCCATTTTCTAACATTTTGGATGGATAGCTTTAAGAAGGTAACCCTACTTCTTTTATAGTTTTCATTTATCTGGTGTAAGCAAAGAACGCCCATAGAAGCACCTAGTTTCCAGATATAAACAGAATTAATCTCAGATTGCTTTTTATCAGTTAATTTCATAAATTGTGTGAAACTTAATAAGCCAACGCTACGATACCCAAAAAAAGGGAAAAAAAAAAACAATAATATGGCAAATTGAAAAGCACAAAGTTAAAACTCGAAAGCTTAATCGTTATGGATAAAGGATTACCTTGAACTGGAGTACTCAAAGAGCTTCCCAGTAGCTGAGAAGACGATAACAGCAATTTCAGCATCACAAAGTGTTGAGAGCTCAAGAGCTTTCTTGAAAAGCCCTCTTCTTCTTTTTGAGAACGTCACTTGCCTCGCTGTTATGTTGTCGATCTTCTTTATTTGAATTTTCTTTCTCGTCATCTTGACTTGTACTTAATTAATTAACCTAAAAAATTTATATTATGAGGAAAAAAAATAGTGAAAAATTATTTTCTAATCTAAAAGAGACAAGTGGTAGTATTAAGAAGAGGGGAGGATTCGGAAATTTTTATTAGTTCTTAATTGGAAAAATAATAATTTTTTTATGAATAATAAATTAAATGAGGCGGACGTATAAGTAAAATACAATGTTGTAATGGCTAGATCTCATGTACTTCTGCATCAAAGAGAAGATAGAACTGCATCATTTTATCATATAACACAATTTTCAAGTGGACTTCTAGGGCAAAACATGAAAAATGGCAGTAATCAAGGAAAAGTAGAGATAAGACAAAGTAAGTCCAGATGCAGCAAAAGTTAATAATATGAAAAGAAACCTAAAATGGAAGTGGAACATGTGAAGAGAATATATAGACCGAAATAACCAGCAATCTCTCCTAAATATGAACTTGGAAAATGGCCATAGATTTCCAAATACAGTATATTTTTACCTTTAATTTGGCTTCTCCACAGCTACAGTGACGTTGACATACTGCGCAACAAAACCTAGTGGAAAAGAGAATAGCCATTATTAATGGAATATGAATATCGATATTGTGTGTGTGTCTGTGTGGGAAGGCGAGAGAGATGGACCCCCCAATTAAAGATGATTGATTCCCACATAGCCAAACAGAAGCCTTTTTCAGTAGTATTATGGTCTTGCGTAGATAACTGGACGAGAATGTTCTTACCAGAAATAAACAAGCTAGTGGGTGATTCTGTTTGGATCGAGAGGGATGGAAACAGGAATGAGGGAATTTAGAGGGGAAATTGTACGATTCCCTTACTTGGAAATGGAAAAGGAAGGAAAAAAAATGGATGTCCGAAATTGTTACTTTAATCGCAAGGAGAGGGTGCTGAAGGCCTACACCCCATAAATACTTTTTACCTAATATTTTCAATTGATCTGCAAGTCTTGATATGAAGTTGAAATTCTAACTCTTTCAAAATGGTATTTCACTATAATTCGAACCCTCAAGAAGGAGGCCAACCTCTTTTTTATCATTAGATAGGAATTCAAAGATGAATAGAGAAACAAATAATATCACTACTATGTAAACAAAAAGTTCGAGAATAAGTATTACACAATTATATATCAAAAGAGTAAAATGAAATTAATATAAAATAAAAGATATTTCCGATTTAATCTTATCTATCAAGGCCTTTTTAATATCACAAACTTCTCTCTAACTTAAAGACAATTGATAGGGAATTGTAATAAAATTGCAAACTTATCTTTAAAATATAAGAACTTTTATGATATTTTGACAAATAAAAAAATTATATCAATAATTTTCCTTTTATCTTCTCCCATCCCCCTCACAATCTATGCAAACAAGAAAATGTGTACTTTTTCCTTTTATTTTCTTTTTTTCCTAATTCTTTCCTTGCGCTTTCCTTCCTTCTTGATTTTTTTTTCCTCTTCCCAAACATGGCATAAGGGTCCGCACATGTATCTTTAAGCCACTTATTAAATACTTAAAAATATAACTTTTCACATATCTAAAGAAAAAGTAAGTTCATATAAAAATGGCAAGACTTTTTAAGGTATTTTCGATATTTTATCTCTATAGTTTATAGAAGTTAGCAATTGTTTTTTTCCTATCATCATTTTTTTTACATATTCTCTTATTAATAAACAATTAAAAGAAAAATGAATTAGAGTTCAATAGTCTCAATGAAAGATGAAGTGAATAATTATATTACTATTATTGATTCATAAAATAATTATTTAATTAAATTCTTATCACTATAAATTAAAAAACTACAATTCCTTCTAATTAGAAGTGATAAACAGCGAAAAGCTATTCTTCAATTTTTCAGTACATATTTCCATACACTACCATGAGACCAAAGCTTACTACCCAAGCTATAAACTATACCATCTATTCCAAGCCACATAACAACTTAGACACAATCCCAACCTATTTCCCCTCCCCTAGATTTGCTTAAAGTCCCAGGATTGTACGGCAAACCTAAGAACGTATGAGTGGGTCAAGGGTGACAGAGTTAGTAAAGAAGCACTGATATTTTATGGAACTTTTCATTACATGGTGATTGGTAGGAAATGCTTTCCCGTACGAAGAGCCACGAGGCAAGTCTGAGCTGATTTTACGACACGGTTGGTAGATGTACCCTAAACTTCTTCAAACATTAATATTGAAAACATAATGTCAGCTTGTCATGCATGTATTTTCACAGATTCAATCAGTATCTAGTTAGATCTTGTCCCCAATATTATGTGCTATTGTCAAATAAAAATAATAATAATAATGGAACAATTAGATAAATAAATGCATAAAATAACGCGAGTCTGGTGCATTAAAGTAAGTGTAGAAATTAAGACTTCATAATCCTTAAGTAAATTAGGTTAGATTCAGATGAGCACGTCATACTAATAGTGTTTAATCAATTAAGATGGGTTATTTTTAAATAAACCTCTAAAAGATATAACTATACCAATTAATTTAGTATTCCAATACCCAAAATCGAAACATACAATTAACAATTCAGGAGAATTTTTTTTTAAAAAAAAAAAGATAAATAAATGTTCATATTCCTTTGATACAAATTTAGAAAATATATATTTTCATTATTTTGTCTTATATCAACTAACTTGAAACAGTTTAAAAACTATCTTTTTAATGTATTTATTCTTTTTATTCGTTATCATTTTGCTTTTGGTTTGCTTGAAATGTTATGTTTGATAATTTTTAAGATTTATAGATATCTTTTTATTCAAATGTGGCAGTTTGGATATATATGACACTAAAACATAATTAACAAAGAAAAGGAAATTTGGAAGAAACTGTTAGTTTTCTCCACTACATATTCCTCGAGACGAATGAAGCTCTCGGTTCATCCCATGAAGATAGCTCTAATTCATCATGTCAAGTATTTTCATCAAATTTTCGACCTTCCTTAACAATATTTAAAGTTTTCACATCTAGTGATAATTTAACTTTTGATGAATTGCCAAACTCATGTATACTCTCTTGTGTCCGAGGAATTATGAGAATGAGACACCATTTTTGCTGAATTAAAAATTTGACAGTCAAGATTTTAAAGAAAAAAATTTGAATAATTGATGGTGGGAGATTAATTTATTAATTATCTAACTGTTTATATTTAAAATTTGTTTTTAAGTCACTGATTAGTGACTTATTCCAAAAACATCTCACTATCTCTTAAACCCTTATATATCTATATATATTAGGATATCTAAATGAGTAGTCCTAATTAATCCAACTCTTGCTATTTATTCATTTTACTTAATGGAATAAAATTAAAGAATGAAACAGAGTTGTAAAAAAATAATTATTTATCAATTTTGTTTTTATTGAGGATATTTTGAGGTAAAAATATCAATTCCAATATTGAATTATTATTCTTTTGTTTGAATATTGAATAACTATTCAATTTTTTTATAATATCATCTATTATGAAATTGTTATTACGAGCCCAAAATGCAACTAAACATCATAATAACTCTTTTATAAGAAATAAAATTATAATATAATTACTATTACAATGAAGTAAATAGACTATTAGTGTTAAGTCAAAACAAGGCATCTATAATAAGCGAAAGGTATGGTATATGCTCAGAATTTCAATTTTCAATTCTCGGCTGCCAAGAAATTGTGTTTTCCATTTTTGATTTTAGAAGCAAGTCACTCCTGTATTGATGTAGTCCATTTATTTGCTTTAGATCTACAAAGTTCTATTGGAGTGCTTTGATTTTGTATTGGCACCATTAATAAATCATGCATTATTAAATTAGAAACAAATAAAATGGAAGTATAAAATTGTGCTTATAAAACAAGCAAATTTAATCAAATTGGAAATAGGCAATCTAATTAGCCTCTCATATGGTTTGTTTGTTTGTCACAAACTTTGCAACATACTACTATATGGTAATGCCCTTCAGACTTTAGAATGTTGGAGCAATGTACCAGAGATTAGTGATAAATATGTTCTTGCATCAAATCAGAAGAAACCTCAAGGTTTATGTCAATAACATGATAGTGAAGAGCTAGGAGCCTCACTAACACCTCGCTAACCTAGACGAGACGTTCTAAACATTGCAATGGTATAATATAAAGTTGAATCCTATTATGTTCTCTCTTAAAGCATTTTGATGATAACAAAAAGGACTAAATGTTTTTAATAAAGTTCATTATATTTATAATTTGAACTAAGAGTTAAAGGAAAGTTATGCTATTTTTAATTACTCAAAAGATAAGTCAGAAGGTGTTCATTGTGAAGAATAACAAAAACTCAAAAGATAAATTAGAAGGTTGCTGTTATGAGTTCTTATAAATTGGACAGCTTTATATATCAATGTAAGTTAGTTAACTTTCAATCTTAAAGACCCAGCTCTAATTATTGAATATATTTGGGTTACATATTCAATTCATTTAACTAAAGTAGGACAAATATCCTTAGGGATCTAAGTGTTTAATTTTGGAATTAAGAGATTGAATTAAATTATTCATCATTAATTTCATATATCTGATTCTACTACAAGAAGATCAACACTTAGATAATATGTTTTACTAAAATAGGAAAAATATCCACGGAAATCTAACTGATTAATTTTGGAATTAGGAAATTCAGTTAAATCATGATTAATTCATAATTGATCTCATATATCCGGTTATGCTACAAGGAGATCAGAATTAAAATGATTATGTCAGAGATCACATACCTTAGTGATGATAAGGATGAGAGAGAGAGTTCTTGTATGTTCCTCAAAATTAGCAAGTGATTAATTTCATTAATCGATTTTGTGCAGATAAGATATATCTCGATATAAGGATAAATCTAGACTATTTTCAACAATAAATTCAATAGAATTTCTATAACATATTATGAAGATATTAGATTTAAGTTTCAAAATCCAACAAATATCTATAAATATCTTGGGATAATTCTCAAGTATTCAAAGCAAGATCATGGCAACAAACTTTGATGCAAAATCCCACGAATTGAGTTGTGAGACCCAGCAACAAATAATCAATTTCCTGGACCACCTAAATCCCAATGTTTGAATAAAAAAAAAATAGATCAACGATGTAGTCATTATATTTCTGTGCATAAATAGAAGCATAAGAGAAAAAGAAGATAATTTAAAATAGTATCAGAACAAAGAGACTAACTCAGAAGTTGCTCTGTCTTTTACATATTTTCATATTACACTCAAATTAATTTTTAGAAGATACAAATTCTTAATTGCTCATTTGTTTTTGATAATTCTTGAAAGCTAGATTCATGTATTAATGAGAGGTTACTTGTAACTCTATAGATCTATGGATAGCCTTAGAATAGGCTATATAGGCAGAGCAGGGTGTTTTTGAAGCCAAGGTGTTAGCAAAACAATTGTAATCTCTCAAGTTTATTTTGAACTAATGGAACGATACTGGTGTGGAAAATCGGGTCCCTAGCAGTAGAGTTATAAGAGAGGATTGACGCTTAAGGTAGAACCTCTATAAATAGTTTGCTCGATTCTCTTCTCTCTATCTTTTAAATTCTATTCTATAATAGCTTGTAATTATTCATAAATATTTGTTTTCATGCCATAATTAAATTAAGTAGTCAAAGGGGTTGTTTTTAACTAGCAATTTTTTTTTTCTTTTAAATTAGCAAGTAATCAGTTCACTCCTCCCCTCATGGTTACTTAATTTGGGACCAACAAATCCTCAAAAGTGCATCTTTGGAGCAGCATTAAGAACATTTCTTTATTTTATGGTCACTTCACGAGGAATCAAGGCTAATCTAGAGAAGATCAAGGTTATCCCAGACATGCAACCTCCGACGACAGTTAAGAAGGTCCAAAGGCTAACAAAGCACATCACCACACTAAATAGGTTTGTCTCCAAGTTAATAGATAAATGTGCCTCGTTCTATAAAATCTTGAAGGACCCTATGGGTTTTCAATGGACTAATGAGTGTTAGGAAGCATTTGATAAGCTAAATAGCTTTCTCATGACACCACCAATCTTGTATAAACCAGTTGTTAGCAAAGAATTTTATCTTTACTTTGTTGTGTCCAACCAAACCCTATCCTCCATGCAAGTATAAGTGGACTGTAGATAGCACTACCCAATGTATCATGTGAGCCACATCCCGAAGTTAGAGAAATTTTCCTTGGTTGTGGTTATATTAGCACAAAAGCTACATCCATACTTTAAAGCCCATCTTATTGTAGTAGTCATCAACCAACCCTTGAGACAAACACTTCAAAAGTTAGATGCATCGAGATGAATGGTCTAATATGTCTTAGAATTTAGTACATACGACATCCAATACCAACCATGTGAAGCCATAAAAGCACAGGTGTTGGCCAACTTCATAGTTAAGTCAACAATCTAGGATGAAATTCTTGCTGGTGACCATGAAAAGCCCACTTTGGCACTTCACATTGATGGCTCAACCACAAAAGGGGGAAGCGATGTAGGGCTTGTTTTACATAGCCCACATGGTATAGAATTCTAGTACACTTTGAAGTTTAGATTTTTGGTTAGCAATAATAAAGCAAAATATGAAGCTCCCATTGCTGGGTTAAAGTTAGTCAAGCAAGCAAGAGTTGAAAAGATTTTTTTTTTTTTAAATTCTCAACTAATAGTCCAACAGATCACTGGGGAATATGTGGTAAAAGACAAAAGTATGAATAAATACATAGAAGTGGTAAAGTCTCCAATTTCATGGCATGGAGCATCACCAAGATCCCTCGAGCCCATAATGCCTAAGCGAATGACTTATCCAAACTGGCATCAACATGCCTTTCCAAACTAGACAAGGTGTTTATCAAATATCTCCCGTAGAAGAGCATTGACAGGCCCTAGTTGGAATGCTTTGTCAATGAGACCCAAGCTCTACACGAACCATGTTAGATAGATTTGATTGTTCAATTCTTGATAACGAGGGTTGTCCCCAACAACAACAAGAAGGCGAAGGCTTTGAGATAGAAAGTAGCTCGGTACACTTTTCTTGAAGTTCAATTGTGTACAAAGGTATACAGTTTACCACTACTCAAATGTCTCTGACCCCCTTGAAGCGGAGCAATCACTAGTCAAGCTTCATGTAGGGGAGTGTAGTAATCACATAATAAGCATGCACTAACTATCAAAGCACTTCGACCCAGATATTATTGGCCTACCATGAAGAAAGATGTCAAGGCGATTGTGCAGTAATGCGACAAGTGCCAAAAACCTACTCTAGTAGACAGACAACCGAGTAATAGCTTAATGCTGATCATGAGCTGATGGCCTTTTGCCCAATGGGGGCTTAACATCCTAAAACTGCTCCTTAAGGCTACTTAACAACATCAATATATTATCATAGTCATCAACTATTTAACTAAGTGGGTCAAAGCTAAGGCGGTCACTAAGATTACTAAGCACAGTGTTAAGGGCTTTGTCTCCCATTCTATACTCTACTAATTTGGAATCCCTAGTGCCATCGTGACTAACAACAACACTCAATTAGATAATGCCAAAATTTGAGAGTATTGTACCAAATACAAAATTAAGATCTACTTTACCTCAATTGCCTACCCATAGTCAAATGGTTAGGCTGAGGTGGCTAATAAGGTCATCTTGTAGAGCTTAAAGAAAAAAGTTGACTAAGCCAAAAGGAAGTGTGTATAAGAGCTTCCTTACATCCTTTAAAGATACTAAACGACACCGTAGATGGCTACAGGGGAAAGTCGCATTTGGTAATGAGACCGTTCTACCCATCAAACTTGAGCTCTAGAACCTTCACACTTAGGAATTTGATTCTCAAGTAAATAAAATCAATCTCTGAGCTAACCTCGATCTCCTAGTGGAACTTCAAGACCAAGCTAGTTACCGAGTAGTGACCTACCAACAACAAGCAACAAGATACTACCATAAGAAGGCTAAGCACAAGGTCTTTTGACTTAGAGACCTAGTATATCAAAAGCTTAAAATTGTAGGATCAAGAGAAGGGCAAGGTATGTTGGCCCTAAATTGGGAAGATCCTGCCTAAGCCAAATGCATGGTTGGACATGATGCCTATAAGCTTAAGAAATTGAATAGCCATCCGATCTCAAGTACTTAGAACATAGATAATCTATGCCCTTATTTTGAATAGCTTTTAACATTTCAAGACAAATAGTTGAAGTATTATTGGTGATTGGAAACATTCCATTGCATAATGGATTACAATTTACACCTATCTTTGTACTTATATCTACAAGCCTTTATCAAAAAACAAATACTAAAACTCAATTACAACAAAAAATGGTTAATGAGTAATGTTATACACTTCAAAACAAGTGTTAAAAAGCTTCGCTAAATAGCTAATGTATAAGCACCTACCCCCTAAAAAAGGGTAAGACTTGTATTCCAATTCATTTGTGAAGATACCCTTCACCGACCATGCTTAAGCCTTGTTGACTATGGCATCCTGGCTAAAGATCACTACGTGATCTTAACCGATCAGCTTGAGTACTAATTTATGATACATAGCGCTATTTAAGGGCATATCCTAGCTGAGTAGAGCTAACATTTAAATGACTAGAATGCATTGCCCAAAAGGCTATGACCTATACTAAAAATTTTGACCTATTACACTTTAGTTTACAGACTTATATATAATCAGAGACTAATTAAAATCAATATAGTTCAACTAATAAAAGATATATGATATTTAACAGCAACCAAAGCATAAAGGCAATAAAAGAAATGCACAACGATAAATGAAAAGGTTTTTGGCAGGCATTTCAACCACTATACAAAAAATACAAAGTGAAAAAGAAAGAAAAACATAAAAAACAATAGCTATTCTACAAAGTCCTTTATAGGGGCTAATGACGATGCAGGCTTAGGCGGAGGAGGAGCCTTTTTCAGTAGGAGGTGGAGACACTTCTTTTGGAGGAGGAGGGGAATCTTCTCCACTTTGTTAGGAGGAGGAGCATCTTTAGCTAATGCCGCCCTCAGCGATTGAGGCAAGTCTTCACCTATCATTTGTTCTTCATCCTTAGCCTTGACCTTATCTAACTCCTTTCTCTCCTCCGGAGGGGTAATAGGCTCCTGCATTTTTTCCCTAAGCCAAGAGAGATCAAACATTAGATCCTTATCATAGATCCAACACTACATGATCCTTTGACCACCTTTTATCACTCAAACAAACTCATTAGCATACTCGTTAAAGGATGGAATCTCCTTGTAATATTTATCCCTGGTTGTCCTTTCCCTCTTCTCTAGCTCACAGATCCTGATATCTCGTTTGAAGATTAGCCTTTCTAGACCTTATATTTAGCCCTTTAGTCTAGCCTCCTTTACGTTACTTTGCTTGAGGCATTGCTAAGCCATGCTAAGATCTTGTTTGAAGTTCACAATAATAGCTTTCTCACACTGTAACTTTGATGTGAGGTTAGACTTCTGCTCCTACAAATCCACGACCTCCTCTTTTAGAGAATTGATTTAGCCGGTTACATCTTTGAGTTCTTATTGGGCCTTAGACAAGTCAAAGACGCTCCTTTGTGCCTTCTCCTCAGCCTCAACTACTTTGTGGCAATAGTCATCCCTTGCTAACTTGAGCTCCTCATAAGCCTCTTTTAGTTTGACCCACACTACCCTTTGCTTTTAAAATTGCAAGTTGTATCGATCATATTGCCACGATAATAGTTCAAAATAGTTATTACACTTAGCTATTTGTTTACGTATCTATCGTTTACCTTCAGCACTTGTAAAGAGAACCTCATACATGGCTTTCATGGTTTGCACAAAGAAACCATTAGTAAAGACAAGAACAAAAAGAGAAAGACATGAAACCTAAATGAAGAAAGTTGCCAACTTATACCTAAGCTTGCAGAAAGAAGGAATGAGGGTCCAATGCAAACATTCCCGCCGGTAAGACTTTTACCTCACCTCTTTCTTAGGGGCTCATGATCACCTCGAACAAGTCTTGCCAATCCATTCCTGCCTTTAGGGTTCGCGCCACAACAGGTAGTGGGACACTAGAGTTAAAGGGATTGAGGGACCTAAGGGGATCATTGCTCCCCTCACACACCTCTTACAGTAACTGAACATTATGGCGATGTTTTTGCCAACGCTCTTCTCATGTCAGCTGAACTTCAAGATGACATTTTTACTGGTGCTCCATGGTTATGTCTGTATCCCTCTAGAGGCAATGGATCGAGATTCCATGCGATCTAAGATGGAGATCATCTCCCTAAAACAACCATGCTTTGGAGCTACCACCTCACTTTACTTGAACATCTCCTCTACCTCTATACTGTGGCAAGGGTGAGACCAGTTTATCAAGTTGAATTAGTGCCTCTGATCATGATTCCACCTTTGGAGTGTCTCCTTGCAAGAGGAGCTACTGTTTTGATCCTCCTCTCTCCTCAAGGCTTGAGCTTGCCGTGCCTTGCTTGGTGAGCTACAAGATTAAACAATTAAACTCTTCTAAAAGGCACCATCTCTGCAAGGAAAAACACATGGTCAATAAAAACAAAATGAAAGCTTATCATGAAATTTTTATGAATGATAAGCCTCTAAGCTACAATCTATGAGTTCGCCCTCAAGCTAAACTTACCCCAAATGCTGACCTTTACCTTCCCCCTTAATCTTCCCAGTTATCCCCCCCTAGGGATCTACCTCAACATCTGAACCCTCAAGCATTTCCATACCAATCCCCTAGAATGCTTGCATCAAGCTAGGATCAACAAATGACCTCCCATTCTCCTCGAGTGCCCATAGAAGGACCTCGAATAGATGTTTATCAAACAGCATCAGCTTGATGGGCTTGGTGTGTATTGGATTCACCTAATGAACCTAGAAATCTAATACCTCAATTGTCTCGATGACTACAAGCTTCTCTTTCTAATTGTGCATTGAGAACACTAGCCCCATCTAGTAACTTCACCCTAGGTTGGCTAGATAAATAGACCCCCTCAGGACAACTTTGATATCTTCACTCGATAAAAAATCAAAATAGTTAAGGAGTAGGATGGACACTGTATAATTCACTAAGGCTCTAAAATGCCACCAACAAAATATAGGCATTCAACACGAGTTGGCATTGGTTAATGCAGTAGTAATTAAAGAATTCTTTTGGGAAATCATTAAAGGACAACTATAACCCGATCTTAAGAAACCTTCGATAGATATAGAAATGGTTACCTAACATCAAAGTGACACGCCTATTCTTGCATACAACTTAAACAACCTAACCTTCTAGAAGTGGTGCACAATATAAAGCAACCACATTTGCATTAGTCTCACCACCAAGGCTCTTTACCTCTATCAATCCCACTCTTAATGATCATGGTTGATCATAACTTAAGTAGATTAGCCTTCGATCCTCACCCATCATCAAGATAAATGTCAAGGACCAACTCTTTGCAAACCTCTTCACTGCATTCCTCCTCAAATGACCAAAGGAACTCACTATCCACTTCCTCCTCCATTGCTACTATTGCAAGGGGTTGACTTGAAGGCCCTACCTTACAGCCTAATGCACTAGAGACGATCCTTTTTAGGACACTAGAAAGAGTGGGAAGATGAACTCGGCATACCTAATGTCTAGGTGTTTTAGAGAAATTGAAGGGATGTTGAATGAGATCTAGCAAGCAGAAGAGTGCCTAAAGTTGCAAGAAGATGTTGAGTAAGGAGTGCATAAAGTGTGAAAATGGACATTTTTGTACCTTATATAGGCAATGGCAAAGGACATGTGTATTTTCTAATACAATTTGAGATTGCATCACGTGTCACTTGATAAAACAAAGGGCTGAGATTATTTCACCCTTACAAATTCCTTAAACCCCATCACATCACATAGTTTGCTGCATTAAATATATAGGTTGGCACACATAGACATAATTTAAAAATGAAAGATGAAAAGATAAAGGCATTTACAGCAAGCTTTTCCACATTCTTGGAGCCTAAGGTTGGTCCTCAGAGTAAAGAGGCTATCTGCTGTGACTCAACTGATAGTACCCAATTCTAAGCTAATGCCATAGCTTAGATACCCCACTTCCCATCTTTAATAGCTTGTACATGACATCTTGCAACTCGGTGGACATCATTACTTTGAGCCTCAAAACATTAAAGTCCATCAATCCCTTCCCCAGATTGGATAGGTCTTCCTTAATCGATCACAAAGCTCAGTCATCACATCTAGGGCTTCACTTCACCAAATAAATGAAACCCAATCTTTACTCTCATTAGTTTTGTGGCACTAATGAGAGTGGGAGTCAAGTGTTGTATGCTTATTTTAGCTTAGGCTCTCAAGGCCTATTTTACTCCAGCCCAACTACGAAGTAGGAGAGTGCCTAAAACTGATCAAGATAAAATAGAAATCCCCCAATACTATAAAAGAAGGTCTTTACGTCCAAATAAGATCATCTAATATTCTCCACACACTTTGATTGCCTTACCTTTATGCTGCTTCTCTACTTTGAGTGTCGAAGTCCAAGCACTAGAGATACCTCCAACATATTCAATCGTTCATGTTTTTTATCTTGCAAGTTGAATTCCACCAAGTCCATGAGTGTAATTCAACCCAAGATCACGTCCAAACAGTAAGAGCAATCGACACCTTCCACTATATATGTTTAGTACTTGATCTTCCTATAGTAAGTTCTCTAGCTAATGTTGGCATACATCTTATTGAGGATTATGGCAAAGTCATACTATTTTTTGCTGTTCACCACTAGAGGGGTAAGATGATGCATACCTAAAATATGTATCTTTAGTAAATCTTGCTCCTACACTACGATCGCACCCTACAGCCAATAGAGCAAGAGTCAGAAGAAGATGACTAAGGGATAGGCAAAGCTATCATGAGCACACACCTACATATATCATGGTTAAGGACACCATAGGCAGCTCGACTCCCACTGCTAGTTCATTTATGGCCCCCTACAAACACTCTATCAATGGTCCTTTCCCTAACCTACCTACTTCATGGAAGACAAACTACTACTAACTAGATATTAGTGATAGCTCACAACCATTGGTATAGTGAAGTCCAATTCCTCCATGTGACTTCAATGAGCCCCTGCATTTTTCCTAAAATATAAAAGTCACAAGCTCCTCCCACCTCTAATGGTAGAGGAATTGAGCATAGATCCATCTTATAAAAAATAACTAGAAAATTTACTTAAACTAAAAATAAGAGTGGATAGAGATGTTTATGATTTATTTTGAACATTTCCATGGATATTTGAGACATTGTATATTTTAATGAAAAGGTCATTCTATTTTTTTATTTAATTTTTTGAGTTTCTAGCTTATGATTGATATAATCTCTTATATTTTCTTGTGTTACTGCCATTATGTGTATTTGTTGGTATAGATTGGTATTTATGATGTGTTATTGCACTTGGGTTGGAGTAGGGATATGTATATGTGTGTATAGACACCTAATTTGCTACAATTTTTTGCAATGGCAAGTGATATTGAAGAAAGAGCATTTGTTTAATACACCTTTAGTTTAAAGTGTTTACAAAGAAGGCACATGCACTTAACTAAATTTCACGTCTAATGAAAGCACATGTAGTAATATTTTTTTCCCCATATTTTAATAATATTTTTTTTAAATAAAGACATTTTTTGTTATAATTCTCTCTCTCTCTCTCTCTCTCTCTTCTCCCTATATATATATCCCAAAATCAACAAAGATATTAATTAAGCTTAAAGGAGTTAAATAAAGTCAATTTAAGAATCAAAATAAAATTTTAAAATTTAAAATTACATATTTGACCTTTCATGTGTAATTTAAGATCAATGATAAGATGATAATAGTTAATTAAGATATTTATTAGGAGTATAAAAAAATTGAAAGAAAATTATTTCTTAATAGCCATGATTAATTTCTAAATTAAATTCACTAAAATGATCTTAAGAAACTTAATTACTTAAAGGTATATTACTAAAATGGAAATTAGAAATAACATGCCTTGAATTAAATTATATGTTACTAAAATACTCCCACATGTCTTAAGTAACTAAAGAGGTTTAGTTAAGGTAAGTTGGTAATCTATTGACTCAATGGTGGTTTAGTGTGGCTATATAAGTTTGAATTGAGCTAAGAGAGAGCAAATGGTGCATTTGGAAAAATCAAATGAAGCTAAGCTCTCCACTCTTTCTCTTTCCCTCTCTAATGGCATGAAGTTTCAAGACAATACTAAGTGGATATTTAGATTTTTGCAAGGTGAAATTGGAGAATTAAGGATCAATCCAAGTGTTATAGAAAATTCAAGTCAGGAAACAAGCTTCGTTTGGTGAGATTTCAAATTTCATTTTAAAGTTCTAGATTAATTTTAAGATTGGATCAATAAAAGTTCTAAGTAAGTGTTTCAATTAATAAATTAAGAACTTAAAGTGGAGATCAAGAGCAATTGAAGCTTCAGGTGGCATAATTTTCAAGTGTTAAGAGTAAGTAAGATTTTAATTTAAGAAATTAAGTTGATTTTCATATATGTTATAAAGTATCTTTTGATCTAAAGTTTAATATAGATATTAATTGTTAATTTTGAGTTTTTGAAGGTTCGTTAGAAATTTGAAGGTTCTATTAAACACTAATTCAAATTTTAGTATGTTTGATTCATTGTGATGATGATTTTATTAATAGAAGCCATTAGTGTGAGTTGACTCACTAAGTAATTCACCGAGTTAAGTTTGAACGCTATGAATTTATTCTTGTGTTTTTCATAAAGATTCAACTCGTTCTTCATAAAAATGCAAATTTGATCCAGATTATCCAACCAAAATTATAAAAATTGTGTCTTGATATGATATTTGAGTTAATTACATTTTCATTTACAATTTCACTTCAAAAATTTATTTTTGCAAACCATTTTCTTAAAATCAAAACAATTTTCTTACATCATTTGATTAAAGATTTGGATTAAAGTTATTTTGAAAAATGAGTTTTATCTTTATAAGGAAGATTAGTAATGGAAAAATGTGTTTGTGATAATTAGTGGGCTTGAGTAATGATATATGGGCTTAAGTGGTAATTAACATTAATAAATAGTAATTGAGCCTAAAGACTAATGAGGCTTAAAATCTAATTTGACCAAAATATTAAATAAAATAATTGGATTATATAAATTTAAATTTAGGTGACCGCTTAGGGACCTCAACCGACTTTCAAATTGTTTCAATTAAACCAATTGATTTAAGGCCTAAACTGGTCTACCTTGATCAGTTCTTAACTTAGATCAATTTAATTAATTAATTAAAATAGTAAATTAAACTAGTTTAAGATTGAAACCCTAAAAGATGAACTGGATTCAAATTTATCTTCAATCGGTTTAATCTTATTCCAATTAATTCACTACCTTCGAACCAATACAATTAATTAAGCCAATTTACTAATTAATTGATGAGATTAGACATAATTAGAAACTAGTAATTAAATTAACAATTGAGAAATATAGTGGGCTTATTTAATAATTCGAAATAAACTCACTAGCCTAATAGATTTATACTTAGTGAAATACTAAGTTAAGTCATTGAGCCTAAATGATAATCACTACTAAATAATTATACAATTGAATTTAATTGAAGTGACTCATTACACACTAATACTAATCAATAATATTTATAATCTTAATTGCATATGAACTTCTAATTGAGTTGGACAAATCTTCTAATCGACGTTCAACGATGGCTCATGGATTACAGGTACAAAATAATATGCATGTTGCATGCTAGATTTAGGATATTTAAAATAAACGAATACTTAAATTCGACTTAGGTATCTATAATGCTTTCTATGCATGATCACTATATCCAAAGAGTGACACCCTTAAACTAGGTTCTAAGTTGCGATTTAGAACGTTCAAATGATATGGTAGTTAGGCACATAAGCCACATAAGTGGTGTAATGAGTAGTCACTAAGGTTAATACTTGTGCGAAGTGGCTATACAAATTGAGTCAACCAAGCACTATATATGTTATGGGACATATATAAGGTAGTTAAATAGACTATGACCATAGTGATAAGCTTAGCATTTGGAGTGAAAACCTAGACAAAACCACTTTATATTGGTTAATGGTTTAGTTTTGGTTATTTTTTTGAGTCACGGTAGCTGGATATGCCATGATAGTCCAATGATGCCTATTAAGTAAAGTTAGATCCCTTTTGACCCTCGAAGTATCTAGAGTCATGAGTATTCCTATACTACTTGTCTTATTTTAATTTATATAACTTAATGAATCAATGCTAATGCATTTAAATGAGGTATGCTTGACATGTGAGTATGTGCTTAAAACTAAGCTGTATTGAGTCCTTGTGGCACATTCCCCACTTTTCTTTTTTCAGATGTTGATAAGTTTGCAAATAGTATATGAAGTGAATATAGGTTAGCTGTTACTTCAAGGACTAAGATATTGCTATTCAAAGAGCCTCGATGATTATTATTATTTCCTTTTGATGTAAAAGGACTTTATAAATTTTGTAAACATTAGATTTTATAAATCTTATAAAGAAATTACTTTTCTGGTTAATATTAATAATTGTTTTCAAAAATTTTAGGATTTTCTAAAACATTTACAAATGAAAAAATACTTTCCAAAACTAATAAATGCTTTCAAGAAATAAAATTGATTTAGAAATGCCCACTCTTTATATAATAAATGATGCGGGCATCGTAGCTGACAGGGTTTGATCGAGCGTGTCTCTTACAAGTCACTGCCATGTAATGTGTTTGGAAGCTCCCAGAAACATACACGGCCTCATGCACGACCAGAAGGCACAGCCGTGTGTTATGTCAGGATGATTCCCAGAAACATACACGGCCTCATACACGGCCAGAAGGCACGGGCATGTGTTATATCAGGAGTATCCATAGAAGCCTACACGGCCTTATACACGATCGTGTATAAGCCAGATAACGGATGTGTATATATATATTTATTTCCACGTGTACATATTTATTTCCTTATTAATTATTTTCCTAAGGACTATATGTAGCTGCTAGGTCATTTTTAGGGTTAGCTTTTAATCTTTTGGCAAAAATACACATTTTTTGAAGAGTTTTCTCTGCTTTCTCGATTGTACGCAATTGAGATTTTTCAAGGAATAAACTCATATTATTCTTTGTTTATTCGTGAGGTCTAATCCTAGAATTGGTCTCATGTTTACGCTTTCCTCGCTGCGTCAGTTAGTATCAGAGTAAGGCAATTTTCTGTGAAGATGTCGGCTAACGACGGTGTTGACGGCGGTCGCGTTCTCGACCTAGATCGAGATGTGGAAGTCCAAGGAGTCAATCAATGGGCTCCAAGGATGGTGGTCGAAGCCATGGAACAAAGACTTGGGCGCGTAGAGCAGCGTTTGGAAGACCTGATTATGCATTTCGACACCATGGTGATGAGCCACAACAGAAACAGGGATGTTGGTGGGAATCGACCAGGAGTAGCAATCGCTCGTGGCGGTCCTATCAATCAACCTGTAGCCGCAAATCAGTGGAATCAAAGGCTAGACGAAAGTTCTTTTGAGGAAGAGGGTGAATTCCTACAAAGGAGGGGGACAACCACTGAGGAGAGGCGGTGTTGGTGGTGGCAAATACCGCAGGGTCGACAACCGAATTGATCAGGAGTACGGTGGCGGATATCGAAGAAACCACCAGGGATACAATCATACGGATGGTGGTGATTTCCGTCTCAAGGTAGATATTCCATCCTTTAATGATAATCTCAATATAGAAGATTTCCTAGATTGGCTTGCAGAAGTCAATAGATTTTTTGACTATATGGAGGTACCTAAGGATAGGAGAGTATGGTTGGTTGCTTGTAGGCTGAAAGGAGGGGCATCTGCATGGTGGGATCGTTTGCAGAATTGGAGGCAGAGAGAGGGAAAGCAACCTATAAGGACATGGTACCGCATGAAGAACCTGTTGCAAAGGGATTTTCTACCACCCGACTATGAGCAGATCCTCTTCCAGTAGTACCAACGATGTCGTTAGGGACAGAAGACGGTGCATGAATACACCGCTGGGTTTATGAGGCTGGCGAAGAGGAATGATCTGAGGTAGACCGAGGGTCAATAGGTAGCGCGATTTGTGGACGGGTTGAAGCCCCAGATTAGGGATAAAATTGGGGTGACGGTGTTTAGAACTATCAATGAGGCAAGGAATTTGGCCCTTAGAGTTGAGATGATGATTCAAGAGCAAAGTGTGAGGCTTGGCGGGGGCAGAAGGAATTATGTGTACGATAGTGTTGGCAGTGGTAGCTGGGTGGTTGGTGAAAGGGTTAGAGGAGTAGTCGAGAAACCAATTGGAAGTATAGAGAAGAAAGAAGACAAGGCTGAGGGGAAGAAGCCTCTTGAGAGCAAAGAGACCCCAAGGCAAAGTAATCCGTATGCTAAACCGATTTTGAGGAAGTGCTATAGGTGTAATCAACTGGGGCACCGATCCAACGAATGCCCGAATCGACGGACTATAATCATTGTCGAAAGGGAGGAAGAGGAGGAAGTGTGCTGTGAACCAGACGGTGAAGATGAATATTATGATGAGGTTGATGATGGAGTAGAACCGAGCTATGTGATCAGAAGGATGATGCTAGCACCGAAATAGGATGGTAGTTCGCAACGACACCAATTGTTCCGCACTAGGTGCACAATTGGTGGGAGAGTGTTTGACCTGATTGTTGACAGTGGGAGTTGTGAGAATATAATTGGAAAAGAGGTTGTGAAACAACTCCAGCTGCCGGTAGAGAAACATCTGAAACCTTACATCATAGGGTGGATTAAGGCGGTAGAGCGAATTGAGGTGAAGGAGAGGTGTCGGGTTCCTTTCTCGATAGGCAAATATCGGGATGAAGTCTATTGCGATATCGTCGATATGGATGCCTGCCATTTGTTATTTAGACGACCTTGGCAGTTTGATGTGGATGCCCAACATGCCGGGAAAAAAAATAAGTATAGGTTGGAGAAAGGGGGCGTGAAATATACATTGCTACCGTTGACGGATAAACGACCTAAGACGCAAAGGGCGAAAGGGAAGTCCTTTCTAACAATCACTCAGTCGGAAAAGGAGATGACCGAGGACATAAAAGGATCTCGAGTGATGCATGCTCTTGTTGTGAAAAATGCGGGAGAAGACACGAGTAGTGAAGGGGTTCCGAAAGAAGTAAAGGGGATATTAGAAGAATTCAAAGAGGTAGTGCCGGAAGATTTACCAGAAGGGTTGCCTCCATTGCGAGACATCCAACACCATATTGACTTGGTGCCTGGGGCTAGCCTTCCTAATCTCCCTCATTATAGGATGAGCCCCAAAGAGACGGAAGTCCTACAGGAGAAAGTCCAGGAATTACTAGATAAATGATTCATCAGGGATAGCATGAGCCCATGTGCCATCCCGGCACTATTAACGCCCAAGAAGGATGGTAGTTGGAGGATGTGTGTAGACAGTCGTGCGATCAACAAGATCACAATTAGGTATAAATTCCCAATTCCTCACATTGAAGACATGTTGGATAGACTGAGTGGAGCAGTGATATTTTCGAAGGTGGATCTCAAGAGCGGATATCATCAAATTCGAGTCAGACCTGGGAATGAATGGAAAACCGCTTTCAAGATGAAGGAAGGGTTATACGAATGGTTGGTTATGCCGTTCGGCCTCAGTAATGCACCTAGTACCTTCATGCGCGTAATGAATCAGGTACTTAAACCTTTCATTGGTAGGTTTTTGGTAGTATACTTCAATGATATCTTAATATATAGCAAGACTGAGGATGAACACTTAGTGCATTTGAGAAGTGTATTAACCGTGCTAAAAGAGAATAAGCTTTATGCCAATCTCAAGAAGTGCATATTCCTGTCGAAGAAGTTGCTGTTCTTGGGTTTTGTAGTGAGCGGTGAGGGCATAACGGTGGATGAAGACAAGGTAAGTGCTATTAGAGATTGGCCCACTCCCGAAACGATCACTGAGTTGAGGAGCTTTCTGGGGTTGGCAGGATTTTATAGGCGTTTTATACGACATTTCAGTACTGTCGCTGCCCCATTAACTGAGTGCCTGAAGAAAGGAAAGTTTCATTGGGATGAGGAGGCTGAGTCTAAGTTTGCTGTGCTCAAAGAAAGATTGTGTAGTGCGCTGGTGTTGGCATTACCAGACTTTGACAAACTATTCGAAGTGGACTGTGATGCTAGTGGTGTAGGCATTAGAGCTGTGTTATCTCAGGAGAAGAGACCCGTAGCCTTCCATAGTGAAAAGCTCCGTGAAGCCAGGAGGAGCCGGTCCACTTATGTTAAAGAGTTCTATTCCGTGGTCAGAGCTCTGAGGATGTGGGAGCACTACTTGGTAGGTAAAGAGTTTATCCTATACTCGGATTGTGTCGCTCTAAAACATCTGAGTAGTCAGATCCGTATCTGTAAAGACATGCATGCCGGATGGATCCAATTTCTGCTAAAGTTTCCATTCCGCCTGATGCGCAAATCCGGGGTCCAAAATAAGGTGGCAAACGCATTAAGTAGGAGAGCAGATTTATTGGTCACCATGAGGGCTGAGGTGGTAGGTTTTGAGCAACTGAAGGAATTGTATGAGGAGGATGTGGATTTCAAGACTACATAGAGAAAATGTATCAATCAGGAACCCAATGACAGTTAATATATCCTGGAGAGTTACTTAATGAGGGGCAATCAACTCTGTATTCCTGAATCATCCTTGAGAGAAAAATTGATTAGGGACCTACATGGAGGGGGACTAGCCAGACATCTGGGGTGTGATAAGACTCTAGCGGCAGTGGTGGCAAGATATCATTGGCCTCAACTGAGAAGAGATGTAGGGAGAATCATGCTAAGGTACTACGTCTGTCAGACATCTAAAGGACATTCTCATAATACTGGGTTGTACACTCCACTACCAGTACCTGAGAATATCTAGGAGGATCTATCTATGGACTTCGTGTTAAGTTTGCCTCGTACCCAATGAGGTGCTAACACTGTTTTTGTGATTGTAGACAGGTTCTCCAAGATGGCTCACTGCATTCCCTGCAGGAAGACGGGTGATGCACAGGGTGTTGCCAAGTTATTCTTTAAGGAGGTGGTCAGGTTGCATGGGGTTCCCAAGTTAATTACTTCCGATAGAGATACCCGGTTTCTTAGCCATTTCTGGAGGACACTATGGTACATGTTCAATTCCTCCCTTAATTTTAGCAACACAGCCTACCCTTAGACTAATGGGCAAACAGAGGTGACGAACAGATCCCTTGGCAATTTAATACGAAGTATTTGTGGAGAGAAGCAAAGATAATGGGATTTAGCGCTTTCTCAAGCCGAATTCGCTTACAACAGTTCCATCCATAGAACTATTGGGAAATCTCCTTTTTCAGTGGTCTATACAAAAGCGTCGTCTCACGCATTAGATTTAGCTCTTTTGCCTAAGGGTGTAGAGTCCAATGTAGCTACTAAGCACCTGGCGGAACAATACCAAACTGTGGCATTTGAAGTGAAAGAGAAGATCGAGAAGGTTAATGAGAAGTAAAAGAAAGCAGCCGACAAGCATCGGAAGAAAAAACTGTTTGAAGTGGGAGATCAAGTGATGGTGTTCTTAAGGAAGGAACGTTTTCCCGTGGGCACTTATAGCAAATGGCAACCAAAGAAGTACGGTCCTTATAAGATTGTCGCTAAGATAAATGATAATGCATATATGGTCAGGCTTCCTGAAAGCATGAAGATTTCAAAAACCTTCAATGTAGCTGACTTATCTCCATTCTACTCGGATGACGACCCTCTATATCCGGAAGAGAACTCGGGGTTGAGTTCTTCATTGGTGGGAGAGAATGATGTGGGCATCGTAGTTGACATGGGTTGATCGAACGTGTCTCTTACAAGGCACGGCCATGTAATGTGTTTGGAAGCTCCCAGAAACATACACGGCCTCATGCATGACTAAAAGGCACGGCCGTGTATTATGTCAGGATGATTCCCAAAAACATACACGGCCTCATACACGGCCAGAAGGAACAGCCGTATGTTGTATCAGGAGTATCCATAGAAGCCTATACAGCCTTATACACGACCGTGTATAAGCCAGATGACGAACGTGTATATATATATTTATTTCCACGTGTACATATTTATTTCCTTGTTAATTATTTCCTTAAGGACTATATATAGCTGCTAGGTCATTTTTAGGGTTAGCTTTTAATCTTTTGTCAAAAATACACATTTAGAGAAAAGTTTTCTCTACTTTCTCAATTGTGCGCAATTGAGATTTTTCAAGGAATAAACTCAGATTATTCTTTGTTTATTCATGAGGTCCAATCCTATAATTGGTCTCGTGTTTACACTTTCCTCGCTGCATCAATAAACCTTAGCATATTCTACTTAAGCGGAATATGTAGCAAGCTATCATTACTTTTAAAGTTTTGAAACGTGACAATACACACACACACACACACACACATGTATAACCCATGAATTGATACATGAATCATCAATTAAACATTTTAACATGCTAAAACACACAAGAATCAAGAATCAAGCCTTCAACATGCATCAAAGGTAGAAATAAGCAACAATTCTACTACAAGCCCAATTCAACCTATGTAAATACTCAAATTAATGAAATTAATGAATATATAATATGAAGTAAAGCTAAGGTCAAGAGAGGAAAATTCTATAAGGCATGGGGGGCAAAACAGACTTTTCCTCACAAGAGTATACAAGCCCCAATTTAACTTAGCGTCCCTTTCTTTTGTCTATTTACACAGTAACCAATAAAGAACTTTCTGGAGTCTCGGAAACCTAAAGGCAACCTAACGAATCACAAGAATGGATTCTAGTAAATAAGGTAAGAGTTTAAAGAATCAATAGTTATTATATTTGGGGAATGGAAATTTAATCATATTACATCGTCTTGTTCATCTAGAATCTGAATCAAGGAATGAAACATAACAAGCACGAGAATTAATGGACTAAGGATTCGATTCACAAAAATTTAGAAGTAAGTATGCTAATCAATGTAAAGTAATTAGAAAATACATGTTTTAGGGTTAAATTAAACCTAAGGAATAAAAGAATCGAGATTATGATTAATTGAGATAGAGAAATTAAAGTTTGTGAAATTATACCAAGAGATACATGACCTCCCTACACAGTTGTGTTTTGACTATGTTAAACCCAACCATACCGAAAAATACATGACGTCTTAACACGGTTGTGTCACTCCTATGTCGAACACAAAACCTTCTAGAGAGATACATGGCTTCCCAACATGGCTGTATCTCATCGGTGCTAAACCCAAACCTTATAGAAAGGTACATGACCTTTGACACAATCATGTATATCCCATGTTGAGTTATACAACCTCCAATATGGTTATGTTGAGTGAATTATAACCTAATTGTATACTTATTTAATTTTTAATTAAACTAATTTCCACGCAACCTAGATAGCTATTCAGGCCTTCGATAATTTAATAGATCAAGAGAATTAAGAATAAGAAGGACTTACTAATATTGTACAGATTTCAACATAGCTTAAGTTCAAGACTAAATGTGCTTAAAGTTAAGATCCATTGTACGTGTAACTTATGTATTATTCTATATTTGTTTAAGTCAGTATAATTATTGAAATTAATAAAGTTGAATGATTTAGCGTAAGTGTTTAAGTTGTTGTATGAGCTTAGCTTGGCTTAGCAGCTTATAGTGGCAGATCCCTAGGAAGCACCTCAATGATCCTTGTGTGACATTATTCCTAATGGAGCCGTGCTTGGAAGTGATCTAGGTTAAATGTTGGATTAAGTGGTTTAAGTGTATAATGGGTGTAAGACTCAAAGTGTTAGTTTACATCACCAAGTTTAAGTGGTTTAAGTGCATCATGGATGTAGGGCTCGTAGTCCCGATTCCCATCACTAAGTTTAAGGGGTTAAGGAATCTTGGGTATAGGGCCCATAGTGACAATTCCCATCACCAATTCATGTTCCAATTGTTAAGTGTGTTAAGTGGGTCATGAGTACTCTGTTGTTGCTTATGGACTTAAATTGTATCATGAAACGGTTACCTGTATTTAAGTACTGCATAAGGCATGTGATACCTATTCATGTTTGTTCATGTGTGTGTGCTTATGTTATACGTACTGAGCATTAACTCACCCTTCAGGGAATATTTTTCTTTTAGATGCAGGTACAGAGGGTGTTGATAATCCAGAAGGAAATCTAGGAGCGAATGAACTAAAAAGGGAGGAAAAAGATTATTATCACTACTATTATGGTAAGTAGAACTTTGGAGGATTTTATTATCTGATTGTAATGAATAAAACTTTCTAGAGAATATTTGACTAGTGATTTTAGAGTTCCACTACATTAGATGTTGATTCTTGATTCATGAAATTGGTTTTAAAGATTATGGAATGGATTGAATGTCTTTATACAGGAATTACATGATGAAAGGATATTAAAGTAAATTAGAGCCTTAACATGTTCTTGTGTGATAAGGACACGTGGTAAGTAGTAGCATGACCCAAGGTTTCGAAGCGTTACAACCTACTTTAATCTAACTCCCTTTGATTCAAACCTTGCCTAAACACTCTCTTAGCATGCTTATCAACTTAACAACAATTCAAGATGACAAAATAACCCCTAAAACACTCCTTATGCCACAACAACAACATGTATTCACTTACTTACTTCACAATTTCATCAAATCATCAATTTTAAATATTAAACAATCAAGATAAACATACTTTAGCAACTTAAATCCACAAGCTCAATAAATCTAAACCCTAAGTCATACATCATACCATCAATAACAAGCATATCCACTATTCCTACCTCAAATTGGCATTATTCAACATATCAAAAGACTTAACTTAATAATCTAAGTAACTAAAGCATCATAAATCATCATTTTAGCTAAAGGTAGATCCCTTGCCTTGAAAAGCATCTTGAATTTCTTCCACCTGGTAAAAGGGCACTTGTGGTAGGACCTAAAGGAGAGTTTTCTTTAACTTTCACCTAAATCTCCATTTAAAGAAGGGTTTATGATAGTTTCTTAATTATATATAAATATATATATATTCTCTTATTTTGGTATGTTTTCAATGAATTTGAATTTTAATTGAGTAATATTTTGAATTTAAGGCTTTGATAGATAATTGAATTAAAAAGGAAGAAAATGAATCCAATTTTACTTAGTTTGGAGCTAAATAGAAGAAGTTTTGAAGTTAGACACGGCCTAGACATGACCATGTCCAAAACGTGTTAAATTTAAAGCAAAGAACCAAGAGTTACATGAGAGCTAGACATGACCATACTTATTGATCATGTATCTCTCCAAAATAATTATTTATAAGCACAAGTTAGACACGACTCCTAAATATGATTGTGTCTAGGCTGTGTCTACTACAACATCTAATTTTCCAAGTTTTTGATCGACAAATTTGACATAAGCCAAAGTAGAACCATGTTAAACAACGCGTTGACCTAAAAAAATAGAATTTTTTATGCTCACTATAAAAAGGACAAAGGGGACTTGACCAGAAAGGAAAGAGAAGATGCTTTTTTTTTTTTAATTTTCTTTAGGGTTTTAGAGACTAGAAAGTTATTTCTCTATACTTCAAGAATTTAGGGTTTTTCTTACTTTTCTTTGATTTCCTTCATTATCCATGTTTATACATCATTGAAGATTTTTGTTTTTAATATAATTAAAGCTTAAATTTTCTTAATATCTAGACCGATGAATCTTAGAATTATTATGTGACTGGATATATTGCTATTTGAAATTCTTGGATTTCTTTATTCATGCATGTGTATTTTATGTTGTACAAATTAATATTTCTAGGGTATTATTCTATCAATTTGATATTATACATTAGGATTAAGAAATCAGATGTGTAATTAAATTTAACATGTTTTAAGAGAATTAATGTAATCTTAGAGATAAGTTATATAATTCTTTTGACATTGATTAAATTGTTCTTGGGGGATTTATTATTTTTAATGCGGTCTGAAATATGCTATTGTGAAGAAATTCAAATAGGTATTTTTAATATTAAGGTTAATAAGCTTGAGAAAGTTATAAAACTAATTTAGAAATTCCCCTAGTCAATGAAAGTAAGAATGATTTGAATGAATTTTGTTAATGTTACATAATAACTCCTAAGGAAAATAAAGTCTAGATACTAGTTTTACCATTTTGAAGTTAATTATAATTGGTTTTGCTCTTCTTTCTTTTGATTTAATGTTAGTTCATTAATTAATACTTTGTTATAGGTTTTAGATCAATTAATCCTTATAATTTACTGGGTAGATTAATATTAGTATTCATAATCCTTGCGGGATGATATTCATATTTAATATACTATATTACAAAATTTGGTAGGTACGCTTGCCTCTAATCAAGTTTTTTGTACCTTTGTCAGGGATTTTGATATTAAGAATACTAATCATTTTGTTAATTTAATCATTTCTTTTTCGTTTCTTGTTTTCAGTTTCTTCTCTTTTTTAGTAGTGCATGACCAAAAATACTCCATCAAACACGCTAATTTTTTGTCCAAAAATTGAAAGAACAACTAGGCATTTATGGAGAATAGTTCAGAAAATAGTAGAGGAATTAAATCAAGGGTCTCATCTGAGAATTAAGGTAGAAGAGGAAGAGGATGAGTTGGAAATCTTGGTGACAAAAACTGGAACAATAGCGGACTATGTCCAATTACTTTAAACCCTATTTAGTCAGAGCCGACTTGAGTATCGTCAGGTAACCTGTTGTTGCCAACAACTTTCAAATTCAACCTCATATCATACAAATGGTGCAACAGTTTGTCCAATTTGATAGATTACAAGATGAGGACCTTAATGCTCACATATCAAATTTCCTGGAGATTTGCAACACCTTTAAGATCAATGGGGTTTTGGACGACATGATCAAATTGCGACTCTTCCCCTTCTTGCTAAAGAGTCGAGCAAAACAGTGGTTGAATTCACTTCTAAGGGGATCTATCACTACCTAGGATGATATGGCTCAAAAGTGTCTTGAAAAATACTTTCCACCTACTAAAACCACCAAACTTCAAAAGAACATATCATCCTATGCACAATATGAGGTATAGACTTTATATGACACTTGGGAGAGATATAATGAACTATTAAGGAGATGCCCACATCATGGCCTACCTTATGGATGCTAATTTAAACCTTCTACAATGGTTTGAATTTATCAACTAAGCAAATGATAAATGCCACTACTAGAGAAACATTGGATACTAAAACACCTAGAGAGGTTTGATCTTTGATTGAGGACATGGTTATGAATAGCTCTCAATGAGAAGGTGCTAAGGTGAGGAATAGAGCAGTGAGTATTTACGAATTAGATGCAGTGATAACTTTAGCCAATAAGGTTGATGCCATTAGCAAAAAGTTGAATGCACTTTCCATCAATCCCTAATGTAACTTAGGAGAGATTGATGTAGAAGGAATTAGGGCTCAACATCATTGGGAACAAGCAGCCTATTATGAAACCCCTCTAGACCACAAAACAACACATATAGTAACACTTGCAATCCCGGATTGAGAAATCATCCAAATTTCTCTTAAAGCAATCATAATCAAAATCAACAAAGGATAAATTTGCCTCCACTAGGATTCTAGTGACCTTCACCACAATAGAAGAAATCAGATTTGGAAGAACTTTTAACTAAATATATTCAAACTAATGAGGGTAGCTTATAGAATACTGAAACTTCTCTAAGAAATCTAGAAGCCGCCATCCATAATCTAGAAAATCAAGTGGGATAAGTTGCAAAGATGATGGCTAAAAGGCAATAAGGGACACTATTAGGAAATACAAAGATGAATCCTATAAAGCATGTGAGAGCAATAACCCATATAAGTGAAAAGGAATTGCAAGTTAATCAGGAAATTATTGGGGAATTGGAAAAGGAAGACGAGGAAGCTAAAGAAAAAGAAAGTGAGAAGCCATCAAAAGTAAAGGAATATAAACCATCCATACCTTATCCTCAGCACCTAAAGAAGGACCACTCTAACAAATAATTTAGTAAGTTCCTTGGATTTTTTAAATAATTACACATTAACTTACCTTTTTTATATACTTTATCACAAATGCCCAAGTACACAAAGCACTTAAAAGAATTACTCTCGAACAAGAGGAAGTTGGAAAAGATATCGATTGTGACATTAAATGAGGAATGCTCGATGTTGATACAAAATAGATTGCCATGGAAATTGAAGGATCTAGGGAGTTTTACTTTATCTTATCTTATTGGTAATTTATTAATAAATGAAGCTTTAGTTGACCTAAGCACAAGTATAAATCTAATGTCACATCATATGTTTAAAAAGTTAGGATTAAGGAACTCTAAACCAACCCATATAAGCATTCAATTAGCCAATAGGTCCGTAAAGTACCCTATTGGCATTATTGAAGATGTCTTGGTTAAGGTAGATGCATTTATTTTTCTAGTGGATTTTATAATCCTAGATACAGATAAAGACATTGAAGCACCACTGATTTTAGGTCACCCTTTCCTCGTTACTACTAAGGTAGTTATAGATATAGGAAATCAAATGTTAACTCTAAAAGTTGGGGATGAAGAAAGAACTTTCAAGATGTCCGACACAATTCAACAATCCCTCAAGAGTAATGATACCTGTTATTTCTTAAATATGTCTAACTTGCGTGGTTCCACTTATGTGTAAGATGACATTTGTACATAACTAATCTAGCAACGTTTCATTCATGATAAGCAAAAGGGTCTGGATAAATTTAAGAAATTTGAAAGCCAAAATTTTCATGGTTGTCCCCCAAACTAGAAAAAGAGAAGTGCATCGAACCAATGTCATTAAACAAAAGTTCTTCTTGGGAGGCAACCCAAGTTTAGTTTTCCGATTAAGTTTTTGTTAGTTTATTTTATTTAATTAGATTCATTTTTTACACCTAGTTACTAAAAAAAAAAAAGGCAAGCCTTTTTTTTTGTGAGTTAGACACGACCACTAAACACAGTCTTGTTAAGCATGTGTTGAACACAAGATGTTCTCTGAATGTAACATGACCATCAAACATGAGCATCTTAAAGTCATGTTAGAACTATTTATCAAAAATAATTGTTTCTAAAAGTTACACGACTTTTTGACATGGTCATCTTAAGGTCGTGTCTACTGAAATTTTGGATTCAATTCTTTTCAAGAGAAACATAACCCACAGACATGATCATGTTAAGATCATGCTAGAATGTTCGAAGAATATTAATTATTTCTGAGAGTTACACAAACTTTAGACATGACCTTATCTAAAGCCGTATTAGTTATGCCATGTTTTAATTTTTTTTCAAAGAGATACATGGTCTTTAGACACGACTGTGTCTCGACCGTATTGATCCTAAATCCCCTATTTTATTCTTTGGGCAAGGACATGAAGAAGAAGAGGAGGATGATGATGATGATTATAGTGACTAATTTTTTTGTTTTCTTTAATGTACTAATGAGACTAATGTTACATACTAAATTAGATTGTAACAATTTTTTTCTTTTCTTTTAACTTTTTTTTTTAGTTTTTGTTCCTTTTTTTTTTTTGTAGCAATGGAATGTATGCCATATTTAAGGGAGTATTGGTTTTTTTTTTTTTTCCTAACTACAAAATTTTGTTTTCTTTTATGTTAATTTTGCTAAGTTTTCTTTTTATTTGTACATTGAGAACAATGTATGGTTCTATGTGTGGGAAAGGGGGTTATAAAATTTGTGGTTATTTAAGAAATCAAATTTGTTTATTTAACCCAGAAATCATTAAGTTAACTTGTAATTTGATATATGATAACTCTTTAGATGGTATTAAATGCTTGATCAATAAGAGCTTTAATGATACTTTACTTAATTTGAATAATAAAGTCTTTGTAAAGTAAAGTTATTTATTACTTAGTTTTGAAATTTAAGATTTAGAAATTTGAACAATATAACTAGTTAAGAATTAGTCATGGATTTCTTTTATATTTACTTTAATGTATATTTTTCCCTTTAGATATTTTTAGAGCACTATACTCCTTGATAGGTAAATAGTTGATACTTATTCTTTGAAAATTTCTTGAAAAGTCAATATAGTTAGAGATGAAATAAATAAAAAGGATAAATTAATTAAATTGAAGTTTAGTTGTGGGCCTCATTAACTCAAGCAATTGAGTCTGGGGGGGGTGCCTCCTTCATGTGGAATAATACTTGTTAACTTGAGTGAAGAGCTTAGGAATGTCAACTAAAAGCTCGCTAAAAAAGTCAAGAGAAAAGTCTATGTAAAGACTAAATGTAAGTAAATAAACTCTATTAAATAAAGGTAGTAAATGGCTCGAAGGGGTATCTTAAAACCTAGTAACCTAAAATCATCCAGTCTAAGACTTATTGATCGATGAAACTATTTTCAAATTGAAAAAAAAAATAGAGAAAGGATTGAGAGAAAATTGGATGTATTTATCTTGGATTATGGTGTTTAGCAAAATTTGAAGCTGGTGGGGGGTGGGTTAGGGAGTATACATTTTAGTGAGGTTAGTGAAGTATTTATGATTTTTTCTTAATTCAGGAGATGATAATTCAAGTTTTGGAGTTTTGGAAATTCTTTGTTAAATGAAATAAGTAAATTTTGATTTGCATTGATTAATTAGTGAATTCAAATCTTTCATATGTTTAAGGTAGTTGGTTAAGTGAAAAGTATAAGAGTTGTAGTTAATCTTCTTTTGAAATTGCAAGTTAATTAAGAGTTTGTTTCTTGAGCTATTACAAGGTTAAATAAGAATTCGTTTGAATGGTTTCTTGAATAATAAGTTGATTAAGTGTTTCTTATCATACTATTTGATTTGATTAATTTGCTTGAAGACAAGCAAATGCTTAAGTGTTGAAAAGTTTGATAGGTGCTTAATTATATATATTAGGTGAGATTTAAAGTATTTTTCTCTTATTTTGGCATTTTTTGAAGAATTTGAATTTGAATTTAATAATATTTTGATTATAAGGTTTTTATGGATAATTGAATTAAAAAGGAAGAATAAGTTTACTCAATTTAGAGCTAAATAGAAGAAGTTATGAAGTTTTGAAGCTAGACACAACCTAAACATGACTTTACAAAACATGTTGAATTTGAAGCATAAAACCAAAAGTTACAAAGGGATTAGACACAACCATGTTTATTGGTCATGTATCTCTCGAAAATAATTATTTCTATGCACGATTTAGATACAACTATGTCTAGGCTATGCCTACTATAGCATCTAGTTTTCCAAGCTTTTTTCTAATGAATTTGACACGACCCAAAGTATGACCATGTTATATAGCATGTTAGCCTAAAAAAACATAATTTTTTATGCTTACTGTGTAATGGACAATAGGGGACTCAACTAGAAAAGAGAGAGAAGACTTTTTTTAATTTATTTATTTGTTTTAAGATTTTTGAGAGACTAGAAAGCTATTTCCTTATACTTTAACAATTTTGGGTTTTTCTTAGTTTTTTCTTTTTATTTTCTTGATGATGCAGGTTGACACATCATTAAAGATTTATGTTTTCAATATGATTAAAACTTAAGTTTTCTTAGTATCTAGACCTATAGATCCTACGATTATTATGTAACTTGATTTATTGCTATTCGATGAATTCTTTACTTTCTTGATTCATGCATATGTTTTTGATATTGTATATATTAATATTTCCAAGGTATTATTCTATTTATTTGATATTATACATCAGGATTAAGAAATCCGATGTGTAATTAGATCTAGTATTGATAAGAGCCATGATGGGAGCCAAGCCAGAAGATGGAATGTGGATCCTCTTGATGATGAGATCCATGATGAGAGCCAAGCCGGAAGAAGAAATGTGGATCCTCTTGAAGTGCCGCTTGGACCGATCACAAGAAATCAAGCGAAACGATTCAAGGAAGCACTTAACGGGTTGATAAAGGTTGTCTATGAAGCCGGAAAGGATTGGAGCAATCATGAAGTTGGAACAGATTGGAACAACCATGGGAAGACCCTTGCTATTATACAAGTCACATTGGACACAGGTTGAAGAGGGCATGTACTTTCAAGGCACGGCCGTGTAGGAATTCCAAGATTGCACAGAATCATACATGGTTAGATACATGGCTAAAAGGCACGGCCGTGTATGGAGACAAGCAAATCTATAGAAAGATACACGACCAGAAGTACACGGTCGTATATGTGACCGGAATGTGCACAGAAAAGTACACGGTCGTGTACACGGCCGTATATCCCCTGCCGGCCAGCTTGTTCTGTTTCGTGTTTTTACGCAACTTATCTAAGCTACGTCGTTTTGGACTTGTTTTTTACGAATTGTAACCCTAGTATAAAAGCTCCTAGGGTTTAGAACAACTAAGAATTTACATCTTTGAACATTAAACACTTTTGAGAGGCACCTCTCTTGGTTCTTCAAGAACTAAATCGAACTTATCATATTAATTTCCGTGGCGTTCATCCCGACTTATGAATCGGTCTTTCATCCCGATTGTGGTGTCTTCATTTTTATACCAAGGTTCTTGTCTCGCTTATAGACAACAGGTCGCGGTTTCCACTTTAGGTGTTTGGGCGTCTTAGGCAACGAATTTCTGAACGTATTGGTATTGGGTTTCGTCACGGGTTGGCGTGGTTCGTATCAGTTTGGTATCAGAGCTTAGGTTTGTCAAAACATTAAGTTCGGTTGAGGAAGGTAATATCAAAAACCCTAACTCCAATCGTTCATATCAATTATCGTATTCAATTTCGTAGTATTTATTGTCTTTTGATAGTGTAATATCGCCTAGGCGATTGTTAAAAAAAAAAAAAAAAGTAAAAATCACGACAAAAAAAAAAAGAAGAGAAAAGAAAAGAAAAGAAAAACGTGATCAAGAGCAACAACCAAGACAAAAAAAAAAAAATTTGGATAGAAAAATAGAGGAAAATTTACGAACCCTAGAGTTGTTTTGAAATTCTACGGAAGGAAATTGGTGTAGTTCGGGTTA
This sequence comes from Laguncularia racemosa, assembly GCA_037954665.1. Lineage (NCBI taxonomy): Eukaryota > Viridiplantae > Streptophyta > Magnoliopsida > Myrtales > Combretaceae > Laguncularia > Laguncularia racemosa. The sequence continues at coordinate 1,277,291 of JBBMOL010000024.1, read as the reverse complement.
GTTCCAAGAGAATTGAGAATAGGAAATTGGCGAGTTGATATCATCATTATTTGTGAGAATACACGAGTGACTGTGTGATACCATCATTTGAGCGAAACACATAAGGGAGTGTATTGTGAGGTTTAATTATATATATTTTTGTGTTAGTGCTAATCTTTTCTACAGGGACTATGTCGAGAAAACATTCTCCTGAAGGTGAGAGGGGAAGGTTTGATGCTTGGTTAATAATTAAGGCGTTGAGGGGAGAAATGAAGAGGATGTTCCAAGAGGGAATGGAACAAATTCATGAGATGGTAGAGCAAAGACTAGAGTAATCCACAAACGTATTCCAAGGGCGTAAGAGGGAGAGTCGTTCTAGGAGAGTACTAAGGGGTAGAGATGAAATGACGGATGATGACTTTGATGAGCCTTCTATTGGGAGTTATAGAGGATATAGTGGTCGGAATAGAGGAACTAGAGATTGGGAAGATAGAGGAGATAGGAATAGAGAGGATGATCAATTGAGTAGCATAAAGATGAAGATTCCTCCTTTCTAAGGGAAGAATGATCTCGAGGCGTACTTAGAGTGGGAGAAAAAGGTGGAGATGGTGTTTGATTGTCACAACTATAGTGGGAGAAAGAAAGTAAAACTTGCTGCCATTGAATTTTCGGATTATGCTATAGTGTGGTGGGATCAATTAATGTTGAATCGAAGGAGGAGTGGCGAGCCACCTATTGAGTCTTGGGAAAAGATGAAAAGAGTGATGAAGAAGCGGTTTATGCCTGCGTATTACTATCGTGAATTGCACAACAAGTTGCAAACTCTGAGGCAGGGAAGCCGAAGTGTAGATGAGTATTTCAAGGAGATGGAAGTCACTATGATTAGGGCGAATGTAGAGGAAGATAGAGATGCTACAATGGCTAGGTTTCTTGCGGGGTTGAATAGAGAAATCCAAAATGTGGTTGAATTGCAGCATTATGTAGAATTGGAGGATATGGTTCACATGGCTATAAAGGTTGAGAACCAACATAAGCGGAAGGGTAGTAGTAATGTACGATTTCAATAGGGTAATGGTTCATCCACTTGGAAGACTAATCAATGGAAGAAGGAAGAAAAGCCTTTACCCACCAAACCAAAAGGGGAGCTGAGGCAAGCGGGTTCTACTCCTGGTAACCAAGGTAACCTTAATTCTTCTACTTCTAGAAATCGTGACATTAGATGTTTTAAATGTCAAGGCAGAGGCCATATTGCTAGTCAATTTCCAAATAGGCGTGTGATGATTTTGCGTGATGATGGAGAGTATGAGACTGGGGGGGATAGTGAAGAAGATGATATGCCTCCATAAGAGGATGCTAGTGATGATGAGGAGCCTGCAATGGGAAGGCTAGTGGCAGTAGTGAAGCGAGCGTTAAATGTGCAGGTGAAGGAAGAAGAGGAGGTGCAAAGAGAGAATATATTTCATACTAGATGTTATCTAGGAGATCAGATTTGTAGTTTGATCATTAATGGAGGGAGTTGCACCAATGTAGTGAGTAATTTTATTGTTGAGAGGCTGGGGCTCAAAACTGTTAGACACCCTAGTCCATATAAATTGCAGTGGTTGAATGATAGTGGTGAGACTAAGGTGAGTAAGCAAGCCTTGATTGGTTTTCACATTGGAAGGTATGAGGATGAGGTGTTATGTGATGTAGTGCCAATGCAAGCATGTCATGTGTTGTTGGGGAGGCCATGGCAATTTCATAGGAAGGTTGTTCATGATGGCTTTTCTAACAAGTATATGCTTATTCACCAAGGGAAAAGCTTTAATCTTAAACCGTTAACACCCAAACAAGTGTATGAGGACCAGTTGCAGCTACAATAGTCTTTTGCAAAACATAAGGTGAGTGAAAAGCAGATAGAGAGTGAGAGAGCAAAAGACAATGAGAAAGAAAAGGAATATAAAAGTCAAGATCAAAAGGAAAAAGAGAGGAAGGCTGGAAAGAGTGTGAGAGGCTAAGTTGAAGGGGAATCAACTTTGGTGGAGTGTGAAAAGGAGAGGGCAGCCTTGCAAAAGGAGAGTTGTATGGCAAGAGCGAGTGTAGTAAGGAGAGCATTAGTGATTAGGCAATCTATGTTGTTTCTGGTTTTTAAAGAAACATGTTTGACTACTAACGAATTATCTAATGCTTTGCCTAGTGTGGTTGTATCTCTTGTGCTGGATTTTGAAAATGTCTTTCCGAAGGAACTCCAAAGGCAGGTAGATGAGTTAATGGAGAAGGGATACGTAAGAGAAGGCATGAGTCCATGTGCAGTGCCTGTGATTTTAGTGCCTAAGAAGGATGGGACATGGAGAATGTGTATTGACTGCCGCGCCATCAACAACCTTACGGTAAAGTATCGTCATCCCATTCCTTGTTTAGATGACTTCTTAGATTGGTTATATGAGTATAGTGTCATTCCTCGTGAGCCATGGATAAACATTTCCATAGATTTTGTGTTAGGATTATCTAGGCCTAGGCATGGTCGAGATTCTAATTTTGTGGTTGTGGATAGGATTTTTAAAACGGTTCATTTCATTCCTTGTCATAAAACTGATGATGCTATACACATTGTTCATTTGTTCTTTAGAAAGGTAGTGCGTCCGCATGGTATACCTAGAAGCATTGTTAGTGATCGAGATGAGAAATTTTTTAGTCATTTTTGGAGAGTATTGTGGGAAAAGTTAGGAACTAAACGGATGTTTTCAACTATCTGTCACCCACAAATTAATGGGCAAATTGATGTGGTTAATAGGACTTTAATTCAATTGTTAGGGGCAATCATAGAGAAGAACATTAGGACTTGGAAGGATTGTTTACCATTTGTGGAGTTTGCATATAATAGGGCTTTACATAGCACTACTCAATGTTCACCATTTGAGATTGTGTATGGTTTTAACCCATTAGTTCCTATTTATTTATTACCATTGCCACTTAACAAGTCTGTGAGTTTTGTTGCTGATTCTAAGGTAGATTTCGTGAGAAAGCTACATGCACAGGTAAAGATTAGGATTGTAAAACAAAATGCCAGGGTCGCTTCAAGGGTGAACAAGGACAGGAGACCCAAGATTTTTCAGCCTGGAGATTGGGTTTGGGTGCATTTTTGTAAGGAGAGTTTTCCATTGCAGAGGAGATCCAAGTTGAACCCTAGGGGAGACGGTCCATTTTCGATGCTTGAGAAAATCAATGATAATGCTTACAAGAAAAATTTACCAGGTGAGTATCCAGTAAGTGTCACATTTTATGTTACTGATCTGAGTCCATTTGATGCAGGCAATGATTTGAGGACAAATCCTTTTCAAGAGGAGGGGAATGATGAGATCCATGATGAGAGCCAAGCCGGAAGAAGAAATGTGGATCCTCTTGAAGTGCCGCTTGGACCGATCACAAGAAATCAAGCGAAACGATTCAAGGAAGCACTTAACTGGTTGATAAAGGTTGTCCATGAAGTCGGAAAGGATTGGAGCAATCATGAAGTTGGAATGGATTGGAACAACCATAGGAAGACCCTTGCTTTTATATAAGTCACACTGGACATGGGTTGAAGAGGGCGTGTACTTTCAAGGCACGGCCGTGTAGGAATTCCAAGATTGCACAGAATCATACACGGCTAGATACACGGCTAAAAGGCACGGCCGTGTATGGAGACAAGCAAATCCACAGAAAGATACACGACCAGAAGTACACGGTCGTGTATGTGACCGGAATGTGCACAGAAAAGTACACGGTCGTGTACACGGCTGTGTATCCCCTGCCGGCCAGCTTGTTCTGTTTCGTGTTTTTACGCAACTTATCTAAGCTACGTCGTTTTGGACTTGTTTTTTACGAATTGTAACCCTAGTATAAAAGCTCCTAGGGTTTAGAACAACTAAGAATTTACATCTTTGAACATTAAACACTTTTGAGAGGCACCTCTCTTGGTTCTTCAAGAACTAAATCGAACTTATCGGATTAAGTTCCGTGGCGTTCATCCCGACTTATCAATCGGTCTTTCATCCCGATTGTGGCGTCTTCATTTTTATACCAAGGTTCTTGTCTCGCTTATAGACAACGGGTCGCGGTTTCCACTTTAGGTGTTTGGGTGTCTTAGGCAACGAACTTTCGAACGTATTGGTATTGGGTTTCGTCATGGGTTGGCGTGGTTCGTATCACTTGAAGTGCCACCTGGACCGATCACAAGAACTCGAGCAAAACGATTCAAGGAAGCACTTAACAGGTTGATAAAGGATGTCCACGAAGCCGGAAAGGATTAGAGCAATCATGAAGTTAGAAAGGATTGGAACAACCATGGGAATGCCCTTGCTCTTGTACAAGTCATAACGGATACGGGTTGAAGAGGGCGTGTCTTTACAAGGCACGGCCGTGTAAGAGTCTGGAGGTTACACAGAATCATACACGGTCGTATACATGGTTCAAAGGCATGGCCATGTATGGTGTCAAGAATTTCCACAGAAAGATACACGACTAGAAGTACACGGTCGTGTATATGCTTACGCCGGCTCCAAGGCCGCCAACCTTCATTCCAACGCCGCCGGCTTTCAAGTCCTTGTGTTGTTATTTTACGCAACTTATTGAAGTTATGTCGTTTTGGGGCATCATTGTTACGAATTGTAAACCCTAATATAAAGCTCCTAGGGTTTAGAATAGATAGAATATATAACATACAAGTTTGAAAACACTTTTGAGAGAATTCCTCTCTTGGTTCTTTAAAGAACTACTCTAAAACTTATCGGATTTTCTTCTGTGGCATTCATCCCAACTTATCAATCGGTCTTTCATCCCGATTGTGGCGTCTACATAATATACCAAGGTTCTTATCTCACTTATAGGCAACGGGTCGTGGTTTCCACTCGATTGTTTGGCATCTTGGGTAGCAATTCCGAACGTATTGGTATTGGGTTTCGTCACACGTTGGCGTGGTTCGTATCAATTTGGTATCAGAGCCTAGGTTTGTTAAACCATCAGTTCGGTTTGAGCAAGGTAACATCAAAACCCTAACTCTAATCGTTCATATCAATTGTTCGTATTCAATTTCATAGTGTTAATTATCTATTGAAAGTGTAGTACCTACTATTCAATTTTGTTACAAAAAAAAAGGAAGAATCACGACAAAAAAAAAAAAGGAATGTGATCAAGAGCAACAAACAAAGGCAACAAAAAAAAAAATCTAAAAGAAAAAGAGGAAAATTTCGAGCCCTAGAGTTGTATTCTCTAGTTGAATTCTACGGAAGGGAATTGGTGTACTTTGGGTTAGTTCCAAGAGAATTGAGAAGAGGAATTGGTGAGTTAATATCATCATTGCTTGTAAGGATACACAAGTGACTATGTGATATCATCCTTTGAGCGAAACACGTAAGGGAGTGTATCGTAAGGCTTAATCATATATATATTTGTATTCGTGCTAACCTTTTTTCTACATGAACTATGTCGAGGCAACATTCTCCTGAAAGTGAGAGGGGAAGGTTTGATGCTAGGTTAGTGATTGAGGCGTTGAGGGGTGAGATGAAGAAGATGTTTCAGGAGGGCATGGAACAAATTCATGAGACGGTGAAACAAAGACTAGAGCAATCTAAAAATGTCTTCCAAGGGCGTAAGAGGGAGAGTTGTTCTAGGAGAGTACAAAGGGGTGGAGATGAAATGTCTGATGATGAATTTGATGAACCTTCTATCGGAAGTTATAGAGGTTATAGTGGTAGGAATAAAGGAACTAGGGATTGGGAAGATAGAGGAGATAGGAATAGAGAAGATAATCAACTGAGTAGTATAAAGATGAAGATTCCTCCTTTCCAAGGGAAGAATGATCCCGAGGCGTACTTAGAGTGGGAGAAGAAGATAGAGATGGTGTTTGATTATCACAACTATAGTGGGAGAAAGAAAGTGAAACTTGCTGCCATTGAATTTTCGGATTATGCCATAGTGTGGTGGGATCAACTAATGTTGAATCGAAGAAGGAATGGCAAACCACCTATTGAGTCGTGGGAAGAGATGAAGAGGGTGATGAAGAAGCGGTTTGTGCCTACGTATTACTATCGTGAATTACACAACAAATTGCAAACTCTTAGGCAGGGAAGCTGAAGTGTGGATGAGTATTTCAAGGAGATGGAAGTTACTATGATTAGGGCAAATGTAGAGGAGGATAGAAAGGCCACCATGGCTAGGTTCCTTGCTGGATTGAATAGAGAAATTCAAAATGTCGTGGAATTGCAGCATTATGTAGAATTGGAAGATATGGTTCATATGGCTATAAAGGTTGAGAACCAACACAGGAGGAAAGGCAGTAGTACTGCACGGTTTCAACAGGGTGCTGGTTCATCCGCCTGGAAGACTAACCAATGGAAGAAGGAAGAAAAGCCTTTATCCACCAAACCAAAAGGAGAGCAGAGGCAAGCGGGTTCTACTCCTGGTGATCAAGGTAAACCTAACTCTTCTACTCCTAGAAATCATGATATTAGATGTTTTAAATGCCAAGGTAGAGGGCATATTGCTAGTCAATGTCCGAATAGGCATGTTATGATTCTGCGTGATGATGGTGAGTATGAGACTGAGGGGGATAGTGAAGAGGATGATATGCCTCCATTAGAGGACGTTAGTGATGATGAGGAGCCTGCAATAGGGAGGTTAGTGGCAGTAGTGAAGCGAAGCTTTGAATGTGCAGGTGAAGGAAGAAGAGGAGGTGCAACAAGAGAATATCTTTCATACTAGATGTTATCTAGGTGATCATATTTGCAATTTGATCATTGATGGAGGAAGTTGCACTAATGTGGTGAGTAATTTTATTGTCGAGAGGCTGAGACTCAAGACTACTAAACACCCTAGTCCATATAAATTGCAGTGGCTAAATGATAGTGGCGAGACTAAGGTGAGTAAGCAAGCTTTGATTGCTTTTTGCATCGGTAGGTATGATGATGAGGTGCTTTGTGATGTAATGCCGATGTAGGCGTATCATGTGTTGTTGGGGAGGCTATGGCAATTTGATAGGAAGGTTGTTCATGATGGCTTTTCTAACAAGTATACGCTTGTTCACCAAGGGAAAAGCTTTAATCTTAAACCTTTGACACCTAAACAGGTGTATGAGGATCAGTTGCAGCTACAACAGTCTTTTGCAAAATATAAGGTGAGTGAAAAACAGAGGGAGAGTGAGAAAGCAAAAGACAGCGAGAAAGAAAAGGAACACAAAAGTCGATATCAAAAGGAAAAAGAGAAGAAGGCTGGAAAGAGTGTGAGAGACCAAGTTGAAGGGGGATCAACTTTGGTGGTGAGTGAAAAGGAGAGTGCAGCCTTGCAAAAGGAGAGTTGTGTAGCAAGAGCGAGTGTAGTGAGGAAAGCGTTAGTGATGAAGCAACCTATGTTGTTGCTGGTTTTTAAGGAAACTTGTTTGAATACTAATGAACTATTTAACTCTTTGCCTAGTGTGGTTGTGTCTATTGTGCAGGACTTTGAAGATGTCTTCCCTGAGGAGATTCCAAAGGGATTACCACCTATTCGTGGTATTGAGCACCAGATTGACCTAGTACCCGGAGCATCGATTCCAAACAAATTGGCTTATAGGAGCAATCCAGAGGAGACAAAGAAACTCCAAAGGCAAGTCGATGAATTAATGGAGAAGGGGTACGTGAGAGAAAGCATCAGTCCATGTACAATGCCTGTGATTTTGGTGCCTAAGAAGGATGGGTCACGGAGAATGTGTGTTGACTGCCGCGCCATCAACAACATCACGGTAAAGTATCGTCATCCCATTTCTCGCTTAGATGACATGTTAGATGAGTTACATGGGTCTAGTGTCTTTTCTAAAATTGATTTGAAAAGCGGATATCACCAAATTAGAATGAAAGAAGGTGACGAATGGAAAACCGCATTTAAGACAAAATATGGATTGTATGAGTGGTTAGTAATGCCTTTCGGTTTAACTAACGCACCTAGTACTTTTATGAGACTTATGAACCATGTTTTGAGGACTTTTATTGGCAAATTTGTGGTTGTCTATTTTGATGATATCCTCATTTACAGCAAGAGTTTGGAGGACCATATATCTCACTTGAGGGATGTTTTAGAAGTGCTTCAAAAGGAGCAATTATATGCTAACCTCAAGAAGTGCACTTTTTGCATAGACAAACTTGTGTTTCTTAGTTTTGTTGTTAGTGCACAGGGAATACTAGCTAATGAAGAAAAGATTCGTGCGATCCAAGAATGGCCTAGTCCAACTAATGTAAGTAATGTGCGGAGTTTCCATGGACTAGCAAGCTTTTACAAGAGATTTGTGAAGGATTTCAGCACCATCGCAGCACCACTTACCGAGGTAATTAAGAAGAATGTGGGGTTCAGATGGGGAGAGCAACAAGAGAAGGCCTTTCAGACGCTTAAAAACAAGCTGACTCAAGCGCCATTACTTGCTTTACCTAATTTCTCTAAAACGTTTGAAATTGAGTGTGATGCTTCAGGATTAGGTATTGGAGCAGTGCTCATGCAGGAGAGAAGACCAATTGCATTCTTTAGTGAGAAGCTAAGTGGGGCAACGTTGAACTACCCTACTTATGACAAGGAGTTATATGCATTGGTTCGAGCACTAGAGACTTGGCAACACTATCTTTGGCCAAAAGAGTTCGTGATCCACACTGACCATGAATCCTTGAAGTACTTGAAGGGACAACACAAGCTAAACAAAAGGCATGCTCATTAGGTGGAGTTCATCGAAACATTTTCCTATGTCATCCACTACAAGCAAGGTAAAGAGAATGTCGTTGCTGATGCACTTTCTAGAAGGTATGCTCTTATCTCTACTCTTAGTTCTAGATTGCTTGGTTTTGAGCACATTAAGGAATTGTATGCTATTGATCGAGATTTTTGTGAGGAGTATGTGCATTGTGAGAAGAGTGTTCATGGTAAATTTTATAAACATGAAGGATTCTTGTTTAGGGAGAGTAAACTATGCATTTCAATTTGTTCTTTAAGAGAATTACTAGTGAGGGAGTCTCATAGAGGAGGTTTAATGGGACATTTTGGAGTAGCTAAAACCTTAGGGGTATTGCAGGAACACTTCTATTGGCCTCACATGAAACGAGATGTTGAGAGGATTTGTAAGCGATGTGTCACGTGTAACCAAGCAAAATCTAGAGTCCAACCTTATGGGCTTTATACCCCACTTCCCATTCCTCATGAGCCTTGGGTAGATATTTCCATGGATTTTGTGTTAGGATTACCCAGGTCTAGACATGGTCGAGATTCTATTTTTGTAGTCGTGGATAGATTCTCTAAAATGGCACATTTCATTCCTTGTCACAAAACAGATGATGCTTGCAATATTGCTAATTTGTTCTTTAGGAAAGTTGTGAGATTACATGGTATGCCTAGAACAATCGTATCGGATAGAGATGCTAAGTTCTTAAGCTACTTCTAGAAGACCTTATGGGCTAAGTTAGGAACTAAGTTATTGTTTTCTACTACTTGTCATCCACAGACTGATGGTCAAACTGAGGTAGTAAATCGAACTTTATCTACTTTGTTGAGGGCTATCATTAAAAAGAACTTTAAAAGTTGGGAGGATTGTTTGCCACATGTTAAGTTTGCCTATAATCGCACAATGCATTCTGCTACTAAGTTTACTCCTTTTGAAATTGTGTATGGTTTTAATCCACTAACTCCTTTGGATTTATCACCTTTGCCTATTTCTGAGTATGTTAATCTAGATGGCAAGAAGAAAGCAGAATTTGTTAAATAGATCCATGAGAAGGCAAGGTTAAACATTGAGTGAAGAACAGAGCAATATGTGAAACAAGCCAACAAAGGTCATCGACAAGCTGTCTTTGAACCTGGAGACTGGGTTTGGGTTCACATGCGCAAAGAGCGGTTTCCTGTGCAGCGACGATCTAAACTACTTCCTAGAGGCGATGGACCATTTCAAATTCTTGAGCGCATCAATGATAATGCATACAAGATAGATTTACCAGGTGAGTATCAAGTAAGTGCTACATTTAATGTTACTGATTTGAGTCCTTTTGATGCAGGTGATGATTTGAGGACAAATCCTTTTCAAGAGGAGGGGAATGATGAGAGCCATGATGGGAGCCAATCCAAAAGATGGAATGTGGATCCTCTTGAAGTGCCACCTGGACCGATCACAAGAACTCGAGCAAAACGATTCAATGAAGCACTTAACGGGTTGATAAAGGATGTCCACGAAGCCGGAAAGGATTGGAGCAATCATGAAGTTGGAAAGGATTGGAACAACCATGGGAATGCCCTTACTCTTGTACAAGTCATAACGGATACGGGTTGAAGAGGGCGTGTCTTTACAAGGCACGACCGTGTAGGAGTCTGGAGGTTACATAGAATCATACACGGTCGTATACATGGTTCAAAGGTACGGCCGTGTATGGTGTCAAGAATTTCCACAGAAAGATACACGACTAGAAGTACACGATCATGTATATGCTTACGCCGGCTCTAAGGCCGCCGGCCTTCATTCCAACGCCGCCGGCTTTCAAGTCCTTATCTTGTTATTTTACGCAACTTATTGAAGTTATGTCGTTTTGGGGCATCATTGTTACAAATTGTAAACCCTACTATAAAGCTCCTAGGGTTTAAAATAGATAGAATATACAACATACAAGTTTGAAAACACTTTTGAGAGAATTCCTCTCTTGGTTCTTTAAAGAACTACTCTAGAACTTATCGGATTTTCTTCGATGGCGTTCATCCCGACTTATCAATTGGTCTTTCATCCCGATTGTAGCGTCTACATAATATACCAAGGTTCTTGTCTCAGTTATAGGCAACGGGTCGCGGTTTCCACTCGATTGTTTGGCATCTTGGGTAGCAATTCCGAACGTATTGGTATTGGGTTTCATCACACGTTGGCGTGGTTTATATCAAGTATGTTTAAAGAAAATTAATGTAATCTTAAAGATAAATTTCATAATTTTTCTAGAATTGATTAAATTATTTTTAGGGAATTTATTACTTTTAATGTTGTCATTAAAATATACATTTTAGTAAGGTTAGTGAAGTATTTATGACTTTTTCTTAATTAAGGAGATGATAATTCGGGTTTCAAAGTCTTAGAAATTCTTTGTTAAATGATATAAGTGAACTTTGATTTGTATTAATTAATTAGTGAATTCAAATCTTTCGTATGTTTAAGATAATTTGTTAAGTGAAAAGTATAAGAGTTGTAATTAATATTCTTTTGAAATTGCAAATTAATTAAGAGTTTGTTTCTTAAGTTATTACAAGGTTAAATGAGAATTCTTTTTAATGATTTCTTGAATAATAAGTTGATTAAGTATTTCTTATCATACTATTTGATTTGATTATTTTTCTTGAAGACAAGCAAATGCTTAAGTGTGGAAAAGTTTGATAAGTGCTTAATTATATATATTAGGTGAGATTTAAAGTATTTTTCCCTTATTTTGGCTTTTTTTTAAGAATTTGAATTTGAATTTAATAATATTTTGATTTAAGGCTTTGATGGATAATTGAATTAAAAAGGAAGAAAAGAAATATAATTTCACTCAATTTAGAGCTAAATAGAAGAAGTTATAAAGTTTTGAAACTAAATACGACCTAAACATGACTATATCCAAAACATGTTGAATTTGAACTATAAAACTGAGAGTTACGAGGGGGTTACACACAACCACATTTATTAGTCATGTATCTCTCAGAAATAATTATTTCTAAACACGACTTAGATACAACCGTGTCTAGGTCGTGTATACTATAGCATCTAGTTTTCCAAGCTTTTTACTGACGAATTCGACATGACCTAAAGCATGACCGTCTTAGATAGCACGTTAGCCTAAAAAAACATAATTTTTTATGCTCACTATGTAAAGGACAAGATTGACTCAACTAGAAAAGAGAGAGAAGACTTTTTTCTTTTTTATTTGTTCTAAGATTTTTGAGAGACTAGAAAGTTATTTCTCTATACTTTAACAATTTTAGTTGTTTTCTTTGATTTTCTTGATGATGCATGTTTGGACATCATTAAAGATTTTTCTTTTTAATATGATTAGAGCTTAAATTTTCTTAGTATCTAGACTTATGAATCTTAGGATTATTATGTGACTTGATTTATTGCTATTTAATGAATTATTTTATTTCTTTATTCATTCATGTGTTTTTTATATTGTATAGATTAATATTTCCAGAGCATTCTTCTATTTTGTTGATATTATATATTAGGATTGAGAAATCTGAAGTGTAATTAGATCTAGTATGTTTAAAGAAAATTAAAGTATTCTCAAAGATAAATTACATAATTCTTCTGGAATTGATTAAAGTGCTTTTAGGAAATTTATTGTTTTTAATGTAGTTTTTAAACTATGGTATTATGAAAAGATTCAAATAAGTATTTTTAATATTAGGGTTAATAAGCTTGACAAAGTTATTAAACTAATTTAGGAATTTCCCTAGTCAATGAAATTAAGAATGATTTAAATGAATTTTGTGAATGTTGCATAATAATTTTCAAGGAAAACAAAGTTTAGATACTAGTTTTACTATCTTAAAGTTAATTATAATCTATTTTGCTCTTCTTTCTTTTGATTTAATTTTAATTCATTAATTAATACTTAGTTATAGGTTTTTTATTAATTAATCTTTATAATTTACCGGTTAGATAATATAGTGTGAGTTATTATTAGTACCCGTAATCCCTATAAGATGCTATCCATGTTTAATATATTATATTACAAAATTTTATCAGTACACTTACCTCCCATTAGTTTATCAAAGGCTAAACTTAAAGATTAATACTTGTCCTTACACCAAGGAGTATCATGTCCACTTTAAGAGGACCACTTCCTTTATTTCTCCCAGCTTTTCTTAAAGGGTATTCTAGACTAGTTGATTATGGTTTAGATGTTCTAATCACCATCATAATCTCCATTTGAGCTTCTTGAAATTCTAATACACTTAGTTGATTGTTTAAACCTATCTATTGATATTTCTTGCTAACATCAATTATGGAGGTAAAATGATCATTTTAAAGAATTGACCTCTAAACCTTAAAAAACCTTTCTTAAATAAGTTTGAAAATTTTTTTTGACTTAATGACCACAATTATTGATTTGGAATATTTCAATTTATATGAAAAATACATTTCGATTTTTTTTTCTTTTCATGAGAATTATTTGATTTGGAATATTTCAATTTATATGAAAAATACATTTCGATTTTTTTTTTCTTTTCATGAGAATTATACATACATTACAAATTTACTATCGTGGTTAGGAAATCACTCCTTACCACTTCCAAATCATAAACACCATAGACTCTAATGTATCGCTAGAGTGAGATGCAGAAAGTGAGCCAGCAAGATCTAGAAATATTTCGAGGAACGCCCTAATAAAGATAGGACTACGTGTCGAACTTATGAGAAGTGATTGTCCAGTAAGTCCTAGTCAGGTACTGGTCAACTCGCCCAACGTGCAGAAGCATCAAAAGAAATATAATATTCTCGTCAAGGTAGTGATAAGCCAAGCCAACGCTTCTTATAATGCTCCTAGAGAAGGTGACCCAAATGCCCCTTTTATATACAATAGTAAATATGCACAAGATACCCTAATCGAAATGATGGCAACAAACGATATCTCTTTTCATGTCCGAGGACATCTGGATCTTAGAATATGGGCAACCGGGAAGTTGCAGTTGTAGTATCAGCACATAGGGCGACAAATTCTAAGAAACAATATGATGAGCGTTTTCAAATATAAAATCCGCAAAAATTTAGCTATGTATAATATCAGAATGATTAAAATATAGTACAAAAAGTTTAAAATATATTTCTTATAAAATTTTATTAAAAGAAATAATCACACGAAAAACAAATCATGAAAAATTATTGAATAACTACTAAAATAAATTAAAATTATAGATTTAGAATTGTCAAATAAAAATTTTGAATAGATAGTCACACTTAAAATAATTTAATTAGCTTAATCGTAAAATTTTGTTATAAAATATTAAAGTTACTAAGTTTACGTAAATTACCATGATAAATATATTTAAAAAATTAAAAAATATATATAATTTATTATAAAATATTAAAATTACTAAATTTATATAAATTACTACATATGATAAACATACCTGAAAAAATAAAAAGATATAAATATATATATGACATGGACATTAGGCCCCCACAACTCTACAAACCTCCGGCCTTCAATCAAAAAGAAAAAAAAAAAAAAAGAGAGAGAGAGAGATAAAGAGTGAGATAAGGACGAGAGGAGAGGGGGACGGCACGAAACAGGAAAGGAAGAGGAAAATGGAAAATGTGAAGAAAAAAACCATAACATCTACGTACAACCATCAAATCATAAATGGGGACCATCAATCAATGTGATTCTCAAGAGGTGAGCTTTCAGAAACTACAATAGTTTTGTGTGGAATAAACTTTATTTTTAAAATTTAAATATAATTTTACTGTATATAAAAATTAAATTTAACTTAAAAATAGTTAGAACAACTAAAAGTACACTAAATAGAAATAGAATGATATTTATTATAAATAAAATATAATAGCATAATTTTCTTATATTTTTAAAAGAAAAAAATTATTTCGTAAATTTATTCGAAAATTACTACAAGTAATTGGAGATGAAAATAAAATGAGTAGACTCCGTGATATACTTTATTGTATATTGTATTAATATTTAAATGAATATATAGTTGATCTTAATCATGTCGACTGCTGGATCTTAAATGCCCTGTTACGGAAATATGGAAAAATGTGTATGCGTTATGAGTGGATGCTTGAAGTGCAAGTGTGCAGGGGTAGCCCAAGTTATATACTTGCAGGTGTGGTTGCTGGTGTGGAAGTGTGTGTGTGTATAAACGTGTAAATGATGCTATTGTTGCCATTTTTATTTTAAATGTTAGCTTATGCTACTGATTCTGTTTAGTGCAAGAGTAGTGTGAGCAGGTGAATGTGTGAATGTGTGCGTGAGTGGAGATCGTGCAGCTGTGTGGTTGCGAATATATATATATGGATAGTATATGTTGGTCTGTGCATGAGTGGATTTAGCGCGCAGTGTGCGTGATTGAGGGAGTGGAGGTGTGCGTGATGAGTGCGGTTGTGTACGTAAGCCGATATGACCAAGGGTGCAAGGGAGTTGGATACGAGCTGTGTTTGTTGGTCTGTTGTATGTATGCATGTGTGCGTGTACTAAAATAGTGTGTGTGTAGTGTGCTTAAGTGCTGGTTGCGAGAATTTCGCGTATCTGTATGTTATCAGCTGGGTTATTGAGCATGGGGATGAGGATGCTGGTACGGGCTGATCAGAATCATGTGTGGTGTGCATGATTTATTTGTGTGTGTGTGTGTGTGGATTATCTCCGTGCGTGTGCTGATCGTGTTGCGTGATCGCTGGGAGAATGGCATGTGTGTGTGCAAATGGTGTTGTGTGCTCGCGGGAAGGACGTTCTTAGGGGTGTGTTGGTGTGCATGTGTGCAGTTGTGTGCCGGCGTGGGGTGAAATGAGAAGGAATTTCGGCGAGAGAATGTAGCGTGAGAACCCGGCGAGAGTCAAAGGGGCTAGGTAACGAGGAGAATTACAACGTGGAGAAAAGGGAAGCCATGCCACTAGGAGGAATATATTATATAATTATGTATATATATATATTATATAATATAATATAATACAAAAAAATAAATAAATAAAATAAAATAAAAGGGAGAAAAGGGATGGTCTGGTGCGCATGCATGATTAGACGAGCATACATATATAGAGGTATGGGAGAAGAAGAAGCATATATCTAGAGGAAAGTGGAGTGCGACCAGTGCGAAGGAGAAGGACGGTACCATAATTATGGATTTAACATATAAAAAAATATATAAATACATATATCCTATATTCTTAGAGTCTAACTATTCAAGATTTTTGTTTGAATTCCTTTGGTGTATTCCACATTGATGTTGTGCGTATACATAGAACACGTACACCTTAATCTTACAAAGAAGAAAATTAAATTATAATTATACATAGATATTTAGGAGCTGCGTATAGCTAAGAAAATAACCATTATAAACATATGTAATATAATACATGATATCTAAAGTATATATATCGGTATATCAATAATAATAATGATACTAATAATAGTAATAATAGAAATAATAAGTAACTTGATAATTATGGGAAATGTGTTTATATAAATATAAATGTTTGTGAATCCATGGGTTAGACTAGAAGAGAAATAAATGATGTTTAAATGACTTCGAATAAAATCCAATGTTGTACGATTTATCTTTTCCGTTAGTGTGAGTGTTAATTTATGATCATAATTGAATAATTATATTTCGTATCTGTCTTTGATGTGATTAAATCTTGTGTGTGTTTGATTCTTGCGTGATCACCCCAAAATATTAAATTAATTATGTCAACTTAAATAAAAATTAACATGCATTACACGAGACATTGCATGATTGAAGGCCATTACTACTATAGGGCACATTGGAAGTAATCGAAGGATTACTATTCCACCAAGTGCGAATTAAATGATTAGGGGATTATCGTACCTTGATGGTTCCGAGTCCAGTCTGTCCTTGAGGGTATTTAGTACTTGGTGTGTGAGTGACACTTGAGCTAAGCTTATAACATTAACATTATTTAATATTAAGAGACAATATCAAATCAAGAGATAAGACTAATCAATTAAGTGTGAAACCTAAGCACTTATGGTATGATCTGAATTCCTAACCCAAGGTCAAGGAAGGTATAAACCCTAAACTTCACAGAGGTTACCGAAAGACCGCGTATGATGTTGCATTCATATAATTATTCATGTATAACATATGTCTTGAAAACATGTTTGAAATTGATTTTGTTTGTAAACAGTATTGAGAGATTTCATTCCTATCTTACTAAGCTATCAGCTCACCCTCCTATAGATTTTGCCTTCCAGGACACGGTTATAAAAGTTTCCTTAAAGAATATTGTACCACAGTATGTATATTCACCTCAAAACTTAGGAAACAGAGCTAAGATGAAGAAATAGTGAGAATATTGTATTTAACTTAATAGACCTTGAGACTTAGAGGGTTGTAAATATTTAATATGATTTTAAAAAGTTTTTAGTGGTATTTATTTGTATGGGATTCAAACGAGACCCTTTCTTAAGACTTATATAATGTATCCATTGAACACAAAACAGGTTTTGTTTGAGATCACGGAATGCTAAATGCATTTGAAATTTTAATTATCATGTTTTTTACATATTGAATCATATCGATTTGAAACGCTTCATGATTGTGTAGTAAAAGTTGAGCAATCATGACAGGTTGTCATGAATTGAATACCTTATGGGCATAACATGTATGTATGCTCATGCTTTGGTACCTGCTTGGCTCATTTAGCACCCTTAGAATAATGAATGATAATGCTGGACAGTTTTTAGCTTGAAATAGTACAACATACTAACATTTAGAGGATGAGGAGATAAAAGATATATTTTATAAACTATATAGTGTAGCCTTTTGTTCTCCAGATTGCTCAACATAAAACTTTTTGTCTACCTGCAAAATGTCTGACGATTTTAGACCTTATAAATATGGAAATAAGTGAAAAGAAATCTAATCTTAGTTTCTGTTTGGACCTGTAGCAAGGATATGGAAAGTAAATTTGGTTATACGAAAAAAGAAAAGGAAATATATATACCGCTCAATTCTCTTCGTTTTCGTCTATCTCCACTATCATTTAAGTACCAACGTAATTTCTTAATCTGTTTCTTTCATTTACACAATTTTCACCGATAACATGATATCATTTAAGTACAATTGGTGCGTGGCTCATTGGAGAAGCCAGCGAAACTTATGGAGCTAAAATCGGGATAAAGAATAAAATATTTCCTTTTTAAAATATACCAATTAAAAAAATAATTTTAAAAATATGCCCAATTGTAATTAAAAAATATATAACTTAAAATCAATATGTAAAATACTGATTTTAAGTTGACTTGAAATAGATATTTCAATGGATAATAAAATTAAAAAAATCAAAATTGAAATCAATACTTCAAATACTTATTTTAAATCAACTTAAAATGTGCATTTCAAGCGCCAATTGTAATTAATATTATCTTAAGATTACTTTCCCCATGGATATATTTCATGAACCATTTTTTAGAAAAAAAAAAGAATATCCTTATCCCAACTAAAATAAATCAAACTTCCCGAACTCTTCATCAATCGCCCGGGACATCTTTCTAGGACACCTTCATTAGTCTTCCAAAATAGTATACAAGGGAAAAAGAAAAATAAATAGAAGAGTAAATATAAATATACTCCCTAAATTATTATTCAAATGTTAATAGATTTTCTAAACTTTGTGAAGGTGTTTATTCACTACACCATAACTTTCAAAAAATATATATAAAATAAATCTTAAACTGTTACTAAAAGTTCTAAAAAGTTATGGCTTCAACTTTATATATATATATTTGTAAAAGTTATTAAGAGCTAAAATCATACTTTCAAAATCAGACCTCCTACTTAGTAGGTGCACATTCAATTTACCAAAAACAAAGATCACTAATTTTGACAGTATGAAAATTCAAAATCTGGACTTCTCGACACTCTTACTTCCTTCAAGAACTTCGCTAGCAATCCAAGCTAAGTCTGATATTCAAGAAACCCTAAATATTATTGTCCAAAGGCACAGCTGTATGGTCTTCGTAAAAGATGTTCCCTATAAGCATAACGATATATATACATATTGATAATCGAGATTCCCTTTCGATTCAAACAAATTTTATGAAGACCGTTTATATCCTTATCTAGGATAAGGAAATTTAATTTACTAGAGGGGCAGCTTATACACAGTTGAAAGTCTGTCAATAGGAATTTGTTAGGGTTCCATCCCACGATCATCACCTTGCAACATACTCGATCTCAATGTGGAAATGGTAATCTGCAATAACAGGATTACAATTATTTCAAGAGTAAGAGTGCTAATTACATCAAATGCAAATGAAATCTACATTTGATTGGCATATACTACTTAATACAATATGATTTGAATCCTAGTGCACAATATTCAAAGATCATTGCAGTAAAAAGTACATGACATTGGTGAGCTAAAACTACAGTCATTTCAAACATTTCATCTCAATTAATAGAAGAGTGCGTGCAAACACACACACATACACATTGTTTTAAAACCCTAATTCCATTGTTTTGGTCACTTTTGTTTTCAAGACCATCAACTATATGGAGGCTTTTAACCAGATTACTTCACTCATATTCTGAAAATTGAAATAACTATAAAAGTCAATTTAATGGAGAATTTATGATTAAACAATATATTAAATGGTTCTTTGAATAAAACCACAGAATAACCAAGCTATATGGTGTTGGAATTCAAAAGATTAGAGGTTAATCTTGATTTTTGAATGGCGTTTAACTTACTCATCAATGGACTGGACATGACAAGCTTAAATCAAAACCTATCATCCACCACCCAGTTTTGACTCAGCACTTCATAACCGCATATATCCAATTTATCATATTGTGTAGAACTAAATGCTGGAGGGATGGAAGTCTCCAGTAAATTAGAAATAAATTTGAGTTATTTTTTATTAACAAGATATAATAAAAATTTTGCTTATGCAAATAAGTTTATGTACTAACCCCAATTTTAGAGAAGTGTCAAAGCTCTTATCACCTTGACCAGAAGGACTTGAAGAGATATGGATATTGGTGATGGATTCAGATAAATTTCTTTTTTCTTCCAATACAGCAATCTGCAACAAAGAAAAAAAAAATATCATAATTATACTTTTATCCGATGTATATAATTGTTTATTCTGTATCCAAGGCCACCCAAATTGATGACCCCATCGGCTTATCAGACTCTTTTATATGATATGATATGTAGCAAGTAATATTTCTTCAGGGAAAAACAATGCACGGTAAGAAACCTAGATCAAAAGAAAAACTGTGTTATATTTTCTATTTACAATTATAATATCTGTTATGCAACGTTATGTTTATTAGAATATTGACAAGGTAACACAAAATACCATGCAATTGAAGCACTGAATTCCTTCTAACATAAAAGGGGAGTTCCAAATATGTGTCCGGGACTCATTAAATTAACCAGCTATTTGGATGTCATGACAAATTGTTTGCTATAACTTATATTAACGACACATTTCAGGATTATTATGTAAATTCACAAGAAATTTTGTTTGTCAGAAATGTAAAGATAAGGTATAGAAAGATCACCATATATTTCACATAAGTATAAAATAATCATCAAATGACTTAAAATATGAAAAAAGATTTTTTAACAGAGTTATTTCTTTGTTTTCTGAATTTATATTTTTTTAATAATTAAACTTGAAAAAATTTTCGGGATAATAAGTAACAAAACTCCATAAAAAAAAATTTAGGGCCCCCAAACCCCTCTAGACCAGTCTCTCATAACTATTTACGTAAAAAGATTGTATTTTCAGAAGATTTTCACAGATATATAAAACTTATATGTAATTTTAATCTAGTGCCACCGGATACTCATTATCAAACAGTCATTATTTCTCTAGTTGTCTGTTCTCTTTTCTCTCAAGCATCTTTTCCTTCAAAAAAATAAAACAAAAAAAATCATTGAACGATGCGTCTTAAACGTATTGGCATGAACTGGGGAAACAAGCATGTCTAGAACATTTAAGATAAAAGAAAAAAGACACACAAACATTGCAGGAGGAGTAATATGGATGTTCTTACTTCTTTCAACCTCTCGTTTTCTTCCATAAGCTCTGCTCCCTGCATGGTAATTTTACGGGGAGTATATGACAAGCTGACGGTGAGAAAAGGCTATATATAGTAAAACTGTATACATATATAAATATATGTATGTATGTAATAATCAGTACTAAGTAACTTTGGGGCATATAACCTTCCTCTTAAGGGCACCGATTTCTTTTTCTAGTCTTTCAACCTGCAATTGATAAATAGAAGGCAAAGAAGACCTTTACATAAGCATTTTTTTGTGCAGGCTAATTGCATCGATTTGTACTAGTTAAATGATCACAGGAAGAAACTTCTATATCTCTTTAAGTGCTATTGTTCTTTCCCCTTTTCTGTTTCCCCTGAAATGAATAATCAGTTTAGGGAAAAAAATAGTTTTTCCAAGGCTTATTAACTGGGGCCAGGGACATTCATTCAGAACTTCGGGGAAGAAATTAAGCTACGCAATTTAGGGAGTCAAAATCATGTTTTAAGAATTTCGGTCCTAAAGCCAAGATATGTACGGTCATTTGGAGTCATGATGCAATTAGTGCTCTTCTGCTAAATAATCAGAAAATACTTGGATGCACCGCGTCTTTATAGACCGATCACAAATTACATAACATGTGGCAAGTATCAAGTTGCGGCAAGACTCTAACCATAGGTGTGTTAATACACTTTTTACAAGTCTGTTAGTTTTTGATCAATGACTTTACAAAACTAGTTTGTAATAAAAATTTCGCAAATAATCACCAACCTTTGTTTCTGAAACACGGGCCAAACTTGCTTCAATCGTTTCCTCGAGCTTTTTCAAGTCTTGCATATTCAGACCTTGAAGGTCTTCTCCTTTTATTTGTCTGTAAATAGTGGGATCATCATGTCTCATATGTGCAATTACTATACTAGGTTTGCTTCAAATAGTGGTAGGTTAGCATAAAGGCTGTGATTGCATACATACCCTAGTTCCTGGTTCTTCTCTGCTAGTTGCTTGCTCGACGTGGCACGTCTAGCTGTCTCAATCTAATACGAATGGAAACAACCTGAAGCTATCAGTCTTGCTTCAAATAAATATATGCTGAACATCAAATAAAAATCGGATTACACATAATCTTTTCAAGGTGAGATGCTTTACATAATATGAACAGAGGAAAACTGAGCATGCTCCAATTTAGAGGGAGCAAGAGATCATACCAATACCATTAGGGTACGGGAGCGTAGACAATCCGGAAATATATTAGAACTAGTGAGCATGGCTAGAGGCATTAATTTTTAAACGAGAAACTGCGAGTTATGTATCCTGCTAAAATCTTTTAGCAGTATTATGCATTTATCATTAAGGTCACATGTATATTTTTATTCAACAGTTGTATTTCTATCAAAATTATCGATGACGATTTCATAGAGCATATATTATTCGATTATGCTTTGATTAATCATTATTTACCTTGAGAATAAGTATTCCATTCGATGTTAGTTTATGCAGATGGCACGTTAGTTACAAAAATGACAGTAAGTTTCTTTTACAGTGAAAGAAAATTTAAATTTGTATTTCCAACTAGAACACTATAATGGTCAAAATTTCATAAGACATTAATGCAGAGCAAGATGGGCATGCTGGGAGGAGCATTAGCAACCATGTGTGGAAGTGAAACGGGCACAAACATGCACATGCTAGTGAACATGTTGGGCAACACGCGGGCAAGCACGCCCATGTTGATGGGCGTGTCCGCGGTGGTGACGCATGCAAGATGACACAGTGACAAGCATGCCCATGCTGATGAGTGTGTCGGTTGACACGGACTTAAACACGCCCATGCCAATGAGGGTGCTGAGGGTGTCCAAGAGCAAATTTCCACAAAATGCAATAGGAGCTTCTACACACCTATGTTGAACAACATTTTAGGTTCTTATAGTATTCTTTTTGTTTTTAGTTGATCTTATCACATATCACGAATTGAAACTTGCTTGAGAGTGAGACTTTATCCCTTTCTTGTACTTTTCTAAGATCAATAGTCAATTCATCTTGTTTCTCACGCTAACTTGCTGTGTCAGTTAGCATTACAGCGGGAAATTCTTGCCACAATGTCAAGAGATGACAGTTTAGTAGGTGGTCATGTTCTGGATGTTGCTCAGGATGTGGAAGCCCTACGAGTCGAGGTGCAGGATCAAAGGGTAATTTTAAATAACTTGGATAAGAGACTCCAATGTTTAGAATAGCACTTTAATGACTTGATTAAGTATTTCGATGTGATGTGATTCGATGCCAACAGAAACAAGAATAGTGGTGGTATGCGACCTAAGGTAGAGCATGCGTGTAGCAATCCTATTGTTAGACCTATAATTGCAAATCATAGGTTATAGATGTATGATGATGATTTGAAAGAGGAAGACTAAGTGTTGTTAGGGGAAGAACGACCACATAGGAGAGGTGGTGATGGTAGTAGATACAGGAGAAACGATGGTGGGTTCAACTTTAGAGACAACAGGGAATTCAAGTTGAAGGTCAACACTCCTAGCTTTAAAAGTAATTTAAATATTGAAGATTTTATTGATTGGATTATTGAAATAGATAAATTCTTTAAATATGTGGAAATTCTTAAGAGAAGGAGAGTGAAATTAGTAGCATGTAGACTAAAAGGGGGTGCTTCAGCCTTATGGGAGAGGTTGCAGTGTAGGAAGTATCATGAGGGTAAATAACCAATGAGAACCTGGTATAAAATGAAATAGTTATTGTAGTGGGATTTCCGACCTCCCAATTATGAGTAGATCCTTTTTCAGCAGTATCAGAGCTATCACCAAGGGTAAAGGACGGTATATGAGTATACCGTAGAATTCACGCAATTAGTAGAAAGGAATGACCTGAGGGAGAGTGACGTCAATAGGTAGCCAGATATTTAGATGATTTGAAATTACAAATTTGGAACAAAATTGGGGTACATGTTCTGTGTACTTTGAATGAGGCTAAAAATATGGCTCTTAGGACTGAGTGGATGTTAAAAGAGAAGAATAATAGATTTGATGGTGGTAGTAGTAGATTTGGGGTTGAGAGTTTGAATAAATCTGTGGTTAAAAAGAGTAAGATTACCTTACAAAATGCAAGGAGTTAGTGATAACAAAGAAGAGAAACTAACAGGCAAGAAACCAACTGAGAAAAAGGATATATAAAGATAGAACAACCCTTATGCGAAGTGTATATTGGGGAAGTGCTACTATTGTAATTAACCAAGACATCAATCTAATGAGTGTCCTAATAGAAGAGGGGTTAACTTAATTGAGAGAGATGAAGAGGATAGAATTTGTTGTAAGCTTGATGGGGGGTGATAAGTAGTACACGAATGAAGATGAGTATATTGAACAAGCTTATGTAATCAGGAAGTTTATGTTAACATTGAAGCAGGAGGATTAGACTCAACAACATCGATTGTTTCATACCAGATGCACAATTGATGAAAGGATCCTTAAATTGATAGTAGACAGTGGCAATTGTGAGAATATCATAGGCAGGAAGGTTGTATAAATGTTGCAATTACCAATAGAAAAACATCCCAACCTATATATACCATTAGGTGGATCAAGGCAGCAGAGAAGATTGAGGTCAAAGAGCACTGCAAAGCACCTTTTTCCATTAGTAGATACTAGGATGAGGTGTATTATGATATAGTAGATATAGATGCCTGTTACTTATTGTTTGGTAAACCTTGGCAGTATGATGTCAATGCCCAGCATATAGATAGGAAGAATGTGTATAGTTTAGAAAAGGATAGGGTGTAATTTACTCTCTCGTCTTTGAAATTAGTAAATGGTGCTAAACTTTCTAAGGTGAAGGGATGTTCATTGCTCATAGTCAAGCAATTGAAAAAGGAGATGAATGATCCCATAAGGGAGTCCAAAACTGTACATACACCGAGTATGAGGCAAGTAATAACAGCAGAGGTGCAAGGAAAGATAAGGCAAACAGATGTCAATGACATAACAGTAGATAAACATCGTAAGAAGAAGAAGTTGTTCTTAATAAGTGATCAAGTGATGGTGTTCATGCGAAATGACAGATTTCCAGTGGGGAAGTACAGCAAGCTATAACCTAAGAACTATGACCTATATCAGCTAGTGTAGAGGATAAATGATAACATCTATGTGGTTAGATTGCCTAATAATATGGGCATTTCAAAAACATTCAATGTGGCTAATATATTTCCTTTTTACCACCACAATGTACCTTTATATCCAGAAGAGAACTTGGGATTAAGTTCTTTTCAAGTGGAAGAGAATGATGTAGAGTAAGATGGGCATGTTGGGAGGAGCGTTAGCAACCATGCGTGGAAGTAGCATGGGCACAAACATGCCTATGTAGATGAACGTGTTGGACAACACGCTGGTGGGCATGTTCGTGGTGGCGACACGTGCAAGACGACACAGTGACAAGCATGCTCGTGCTGGTGGGCATGCCGGTTGACACAAGCTTAGATACGCTCGTGCCGATGGGCATGCCAAGGGTGTCTAAGAACAGATTTCCACATAACACGACATAGGCTTCTACATACCGTGATGAAGACCATACTAAACCATGTTTTAGGTTTTTTATAGTATTCTTTTTGTTTTTAGTTGATCTTATCGCATATTATGAATTACAACTTGTTTGAGAGCAAGACTATCCCTTTCTTGTACTTTTTTGAGATTAATCGTCGATTGATCTTGTGTTTTCATGCTAACTCACTGCGTCAGATATGAAATTGTTTAAAGTCGAGGTGAAACATTTCATTGAGGAAGTATACAAATATGGAGATAATTGAAACAATATGTCTATACATATTCTAGTTCTTAAGTATTTTCTATAGTCTCATCATCATCAACAGAAAGTACATTATGTAGTGTAGATGACAAGAAAGAATCATTGGGTATTACTCGTAAACATGTATGTATGCATGATGCGTAAGTACTAAGCATGCTTAAATTCATGATGGCAGTAGTAGATAACTTTTAAAAAATTACCACTCATGTTTTACAAATATTATAATGTGTCTAAATATTATTAGCACTCATTGAGGATCCAGTTGATGTGGTCTCATGTATGTTGTGTGTCTTCCTCCTCACATGGTCTCAAGGTCGTGACATGATGGTAACACGTGACATGTGGAGGGGTTACTTAGAAAGAGTGACCAAAAGGACAAATTGATAATCTCAAAGCCTTAAATGCATAAATGATAAATAAAGGAACCTAGGGATTTGACCTTACAGTTTTTAAGAAATCAAGTTTGTTCTTCATTTGTGCAATTATTGATTAATATTTGAAAATGGAGCTCCTACTATTTTCCAATCTCAAAATTATGTCAAAAGAGAAGAATTGTTGAGAATTTGTAGAATCTTAGATAAAATAACATCTGTCAGATCGCCATTGCAATCGATGGAGAAGTCTGCTTAATTAAGAATTATCATAAAATGTTTATCATTAGTCCAAGGCTTATAGCCATCCATATTAAGTGCATGAATCTACTTAAAAACAGTTGAGAGTAAGCTAACCAATCAAACAATTCATGTCCAATAATCACGAAGTCAAACCTCCCCTAGTCTTCTCGAAATATAGATCAAACTCCTTAGGCATTATTAGTAGCATGAAGATTAGTCAAACCTAAATTAATATTGAGGTCAACCCAAAATTTTCATCTAAGCAATTTAGTTCTCCATATCAAATATAAGAGAACCTATTGAATTGATTGTTTTTTCACATTTTAAGTATGGATAGGTGCCAAGGTATTGTAGTTTAATTGGAAAACAATGTTCTCTTATACGCATGGCACAGGCAATATGATTTTTTTCTATCACTATCGATGCAAGGTATACAGTTAGTGGGAAAAACTTTGGATAGCTCATAGCCAACTATAGAATGTCGTAGCCAAAGTTTTTCAAGCTTTTATAACTTAGTCTTTGCTAACAAATGAATTTTGAGAAACTTTTGTATGATTAACTTAGTTTGGTGAATTACACTCAAGACAATACCTTTTGGATGCTATGATTTTTGGTCATAATAAAATTCTTGATTGCAAGGTTAAAATACTAATCTATTAACTTTAACAGTTTTTTTTTTTTCAATCAAAGAATTTACTAAGAATAGTGTTTTGGTTTATCTAGACAATTTATCTTGCATTTACATACTATGCATATGACAAATAAGGTGAGAAGGTTGTATATAGTTCATACAAATTAGCTATAGGCTTGTTCAGCAGTTCTAGATGCAAAAAAAGGGGGGAGGATAGGGGTGTTGGGGGGAAAGGATAGGATATGAGGCAAATGAGCAAGCAAACCATAAATGAATATTATTATATCATAGCATTTGAATGCCTTGTAGCTCATATGGCACTAGTGTCATTCTACCATTAAGATGAAATAGGCTCGATTCCCAAACAAGCCACCGCACACCACTCTTTTTTCTCAATTTGAATATATATGGAAGTAGTGAACTCACGTTTTAATCCAAAATATAAATTATGGATTGATTTGATGCCGCTTAATGGTTTCATAGTAGATCTATAGATTCTTAGTTTTATATATAGATTTTAATATTCAGTTTAAATTTATTATTCAATTTCATTATACATCAAAATTTATTTGATGAAGTAGACATTTGTAGCAAAATTCATGATCCATAAAGATTGAATGACAAAAACACAAAAAAGGATTCAATAATACCAACATGCTACGTAGATGAATTAATAACGAGTAAATATACCAATAAAATTTTAACATGTAAAAACAGAAATATTAGTTTTTCAAAAAATACCTACTATCCCTATCATACATTTAAATATTAATAATATTTATCCACCACTCATCCAAACACATAATCTATTGGTACCAATAAATCTCCTAGGAGGATTGCTACCATTCAACCTTTCATTGTTCGAAGATTTTAGAAACAAACATTATTACATAATATTATTAACATTTTATACCTGAACGTGAAGAGGAGGCTCCAATTGACCAAGGGTAGCCTTTAGATTGTGCCTCTCAATTACCTGTTTCATACTATGATAATAACAAGACATGAGAGACATATTGTCAGATTCAATGTATCTAAATTTGCCTCGATTGGAATAAAGGGAAAAGCAAACAAAAGTCTTAAAAGAGTAGTCCCATCAAAGCATACAGATAGTTTTGTTGTATCAATAATAAGGAAAAAAAATATATAAATATACACCCTAAAATATTTATCAAGTATGAATAGAACTTCTAAACTCTCAAAATGTGATTACTATTCTTTACAATTTTTGAAAACTTGCAATACAATCCAAAATAATACTAAAACTTAAAATTGTAACTAGATATGATCCTTTTAGTAACAATTTTAAAATTATAGCAATATTTTTCATATTATTTACATACTTTCAAAAACTATGATGATGTGAAGTCACATATTAAAAGTCTTAGGGTATCTATTCATATAGACCAATAATTCATTGATGTTTTTACAATTATCTCTAAGATAACGTATTTAGTACATATTCATTATATTATTTCTATAACTGTAAAGTAGAATAAGATACTATTTCAAAATAACACAAAAACATGACATATATCTTCACATTTTTGTTATTTATTGACATGTGTCTTGTCATTTTATAAATTCATGACTACAATTGCTCTATGCTAAATAATTGTTGGTCCTTGGTAAAAAATGACATGTAACACTTACATGTCTCTAGCTTCAACAGAACCCCAAATCATGCATATTTTACTCAATAGCCCTAAACCAAATTGAACAACAAACTCCAAAACTGCTTGATTTAGAATTGAATAGTGAACGGAGTATATTGGTTTGTCTAATTTAGAATTTTTAAGCAATATTTGTATTATGTGAGATTTTATTGTCGAATGGTGTCGTTTTTTACTAACAACTAATGATTGCATAGTGAAAAACAATATAATAAATACATTTGCAAAGAGTCAAAACACAAATTGGTAAAATGTAAAAGCGTGAATCTGAGTTTTTTGCAGGCTGATAAGCGAAACGATATTTCAAATGGAGATAGCAACCAGCATATTGACCCCAGAAGATACAGAACCGGGCATGTGTGCAACGAAGAATCCGAAAAACAGCAGCTCAACCACGAGCAAGAAAGGAACAATATTGACCACTTTCATGGTCAGCAGCAGCTTCAAGTCTGGAGGCCGCCTCCTTCATCCTTTTTGAAGATAAATTGTGATGGTGCACGGGATGAAAACAACAAAATGGAAGGTATTGGAATGGTGTGTTGAAACTCAAATGGCGATCTTATATAGGCCACGCCAATTCATGTCCCAGAGGTTGATATTGTGTTAGCTGAAGCTCTTGCTATCAAGGAAGGCATTCTCTTAGCAAGGAAAAGAAATCGGGAGAAGATAATTCTGGAGAATGATTGCAAGATTGTTTTTGATGCCTTGACATTAAGATCAGCAAGCCCTTGGAAGATCAAAGGATCGGTGGACATTTTGTTTGTTAAGAACTCTTTTAATAGTAAGTTGTGTTTTTTCTCTTATTCCTAGGAAAGCAAATGTGTGCGTCAATTGGGCAGTTAAGGCAAGCTCGGAATGAGTTGCAGCTATTGAGTTAGTAGGCCTCCATCCTGGCTTCTTTCTTTGCTATTTGTGAATTAGAAATCTCATCTTCCTAACTGTTGATTCTTCATTATGAATAAATTTTATTTGATTCAAAATATAATAAAAATTCATAAAAACGTAAAAATACATGTTACCATTTTTTTTAATTTACCCTTTCATATAAATGACTATCATTAAAAAGTCCATTATTACAATATTTCTTCCTCAATTTCAAGAAAAACGTTCAACTTTTCTTGATTGTAGATTTATTTATTTATTCTTTTTGTGACTGTGTTTCTTATGTTCAAGTTTAACTAGCAGATTGATATTACTTCTTTTAGAAAATTAAAATTCAACGTTATTTCGGAGTAGAAACATTTTTGCTCTGCGTGACTGTCTTTCAAAAAAATTCGCGTTAAGCGCGAAGGGTTGATTATTAATTATTGAAAAACATGTGCAGGGACTTTGCATTTTGAAGGTGCCATGGAAAGAAAAATTTGGGCCCCATGAATTTTCACTGAGTAGTTGTGAAGGGAAATTAAAATGCAAGAAACTACACGTAGTATTTCTCTAATGGTTGCAACTAAGTGAGGACACAATACTGCTAGTATGTATTTCACTGAATTATAATATTATTTTATTCATATCAAATCGGATTCCCAAATTTGAAAATAATATTCGATTCTATTTACTTTAGGGGTAAGCAGATAATTTTGTAAAAACTTGTACCACACTATCTCTACCTAGCTTTGTAAAGTAGGTTCATATGAATATTTAAGATTATAGGATAGATTCCGAATATGAATTTTTGGAGTATACTCGTACAAGATAAAGTATGGGTACAATATTTCCAAGTTATACCCGCCAAACCTTTATTGTAAGGTATATACAGTAAATGTTTTATGTATCTTGTATTATCCTTGTAAAAATTATAAATTAATAATATTATATATAACACAATATTATATTTTTTATCTAAGCATACAGTTTTTGCCTTTTATTGGGGGAAAAAAAATCAGAGTCCAACTCATATGTTTATTAGGAATTCTAAAGTGTTAGTTACTACTTTCTGCCTCTCCTAGTCTCATTTCTTCCCAGATACTATTCCTAAGTTGTTAACTACCAAAAAAAAAATATTACTTCCTTTGTCGCAATCTGCACAATTTCCTCTTAAGATAATCTAATCTCCATGTCTTTCTTCTTCTTTTTCTTTTTTTTTTCCTTCATGCGAGTCTAATTTCTTTTTCCTTTTATCTCGTTTACTTTATCAACAATAGGCGTCTTTCAAGTTAGGTCACACACAAAAAAACAGCGGCAGGTGAAAGTGTTCTTGAGTTGGAGAAATCAGTAGATTGATTCCAACAGCGACTGATGAAAGTGTTCTTCAGTTGGAGAAATCAGAAGATTGACGACTCTTACTTCTTGTTGCTTTTATAGGCAACTTAACATGTGAAGATGTGGAATGAATTTGGTGCCGTTATTTTTTTAGAGGTAAGTGAACATAAATTTGATCACATATCATAATTTATGATACTATCGTATGTCAAGTTTACCTTAAAAATTTAGTATTATAAAAATATAATAGAAAAGTTTACCGATTTCATAAGTTACACTATACTCTATTAAACATATAGAATACAGCTTCCAGCTCATATATATTACAGAGTAAGTTCTGTTTGCAAAACTTAGAAACCTATAAATCGATGATAGGATACTAATAAAACTTCATACCTACCTACCTACCTTATATTTACTCACCAAATTTACCTCAATTTTCAATTCCTTTATTCTCAGTCCACCAGTGTGTTACTCAGTATGTAATTATGAACTTTCCATTTTAGTCTACAACCATTTTGAATATTTGGTTGATTCCTAAAGGAAAACTCGTGATCTAGTCTATGTCAATATAACACACATGCGATATCATATATGTATGAAAAATATGGACTGAAAAAAGCAGTCTTTAAAATTTAGGATTCAATTGATTTTTAGCTGCAGATAAGTTTGACATAATATGCAATTTTCGAGGATATTGGTTTTGAATCCTTACAACATAAGAGAGACCATTAACGATGAACTGAAACAGGCAAATCCAGCACAACTTTTATAATACAACTGAACTTTGCTCTTCTATCATAATTGATCCTTTTATGTAATTTGTTTATTAATTTTCTAGGATTGGATATTTGTTTTATAGGATTATTTTAAATTGTTTCTTACTTTATTTAGGAATCTTGATATCTTCTAGCATCTTATAGGATGGATATCTATTACTTGTGTATATTTACGCATGTATTCCCCAGATTAAGATGACTTTCTTATGAATTTAATATCTTTAGGTTTTGGGCTGCGAATCCTGTCTTTTGTGCTTTCGCACTGCACAAGCTTAATCTAGATTAAATACGTGTTTACCGTGTATGATTTTTATGTTTATCGTTATATCCTTTCTTACCAAACATTCGGTTTCAAATAGCTCCCAAAAAGCGTGATGTCAAAACAAAGAGGTCATTAAGATTGAATTTCAAAGATCCATTTCCTAACAGTTTCGGATGGGCAGCTTTACGAAGGCAACCCTACTCCTTTTATAGTTTCCATTTATCCGGTGGAAGTCAAGAATGCCCATAGAAACAACTAGTTTCCAGATATAAACTAAGTTAATCTCATATTGCTTTTTTATCAGTTAATTTCATAAACCGTGTGAAAATTAATAAGCCTACACTATGATACCCAAAAGAAAAGAGGAAAAAAAAAAAACAAAAAGCAATAATATGGCAAATTGAAACGCACAAAGTTAAAACTTGAATGCTTAATCATTATAGGTAAAGGATTACCTTGAACTGGAGTACTCAAAGAGCTTCCCAGAAGCTGAGAAGACGATAACAGCAATTTCGGCATCACAAAGTGTTGAGAGCTCATGAGCTTTCTTGAAAAGCCCTCTTCTTCTTTTTGAGAACGTCACTTGCCTCGCTGTTATGTTGTCGATCTTCTTTATTTGAATTTTCTTTCTCGTCATCTTGACTTGTACTTAATTAATTGATATAGCAAATTTATATTATAAGGATAAAAATAATAATAATAATTTATTATGAATAATAAATTAAATGAGACGGGCGTATAAGTAAAATACAATGTTGTAATGGCTAGATCTCATGTACTTTTGGAGCAAAGAGAATAGGGAACTGCATCATTTTATCATATAACACAATTTTCAAGTGGATTTCTAGGGCAAAATATGAAGAATGGGAGTAATTAAGGGAAAGTAGAGATAAGACGAAGTTAGTCCAGATGCAACAAACGTTAATAATATGAAAAGAATCCTAAAATGGAAGTGAAACATGTGAAGATAATATACAGACTGAACCAACCAGCAATCTCTCCAGAATAAGAACTTGGAAAATGGCCATAGATTTCCATATACAGTATTTTTTTACCTTTAATTTGGTTTCTTCGGGGCAACAAAACCTGGTGGAAAAGAGAAGATAGTGTGTGTGTCTGGGAGGGAGAGAGAGAGAGAGGGCCCCTCCCCCCCTACCCAATTAAAGATGATTCCCACATAGGCATAACCGAACAGAAGCCTTTTTTAGTGGTATTAACGTTTTGCGTAAATAACTTGACAAGAAAGTTTTTACCAGAAATAAACAAGAAGTTAGTGGCTCATTGTGCATGGATCAAGAGGGATGGAAACAAGAATGAAGGAATTGAGAGGAGACATTGAATAATACCCTTGTACGGAAAAGAAAAAGAAGGGAAAGAGAATTGATTTAAGAGTGAATGTTTTTCTTTTTCTTTTTTTTGGCCACTCAAAATAATTCTCTCTAATTTGAAGAGAATTGTAAGGAAATTGTAACGAAATTAAAAATTTATCCTTAAAATAAAAACATATTCTTAAAATATATAGACTTTTATAGCATTCTAACAAATAAAAAAAAAGAGTAAATATCGCATTTGATACTTAACTTTATTTATTTTTATAATTAACTATTTAAAATTTAAAGTGTCAATTCACTGTCTCAACTAAGAATGCAATTGGAACAAGTTTGAGTTGGGTTTATTAAACCTGTTACCCATCCCATTACCCTATAGGGTTCTCAAACCTTATAAGATTTTTTATTGAGTACCCAAAACTTGCCCAATAAGTCCGACAAACAACTTGATTCCTGACTCGCTACCCATTAAGATCGTAAAACCTGTGAATTTAGCATAAATATAATACTAGATTAATTAAAAAATTATGTTAAAAGTCTTATTCATACCTTATATAAGTTTAAATTAATAAAAATAATTGTTTATGAAATGAACTGCGAAAAATTTTAAGATAAACACTAAAATAAATTAAAATCATAGGTCTAAAATAGTCAAATGAATATTCTAAGTAATATTTACACTCGAAATAATTTATTTAGCTTAGTCATGGAGTTTCATATCAAAATACAAAAATGACTAAATTTACATAAATTACCGCACATAATGAATGACTTAGAAAATAATAAAAGTTACTCATATATATACTCAAACTAACTTTGCCTTGTACCTTTCTGAACACTAGCTTCAAAAATCCATGACAAAAGTCAAAACGAAAACAGGAGAGAAGGGAAGATAGAATAGGAACGAAGGCGAATAGAAAGAAAGAGGAAAAATGGGAAAACATGAAGAAAAATTATCGTTGCAACATGTACGTATGAAGTTCAAATTGCAATCTGGGGCCACCTATGCAATTCTTGAGGTGAGCCCTATAAAACTAAATTAGACTTGCATGGGAAAAAAATTATTTTTAGAATTTAAATACAATTTTAAATTGCGTAGAAAAATAAATTTTAGCTCAAAAAATAGAAAAAAAATCTAGAAGTATACTAGATAGGAATATATTAGCAAGAATAGTAAGTAATAGTGTTATTTTCTTATGTTTTATAAGAAGATTTTTATCCCTGCGTATTTACCTAAGCATTACTATAAGTAACAAGAAATAAGACCCAAGTGAGTAAAAACTCTATAATCTATGATGTGGTGTGTTGTTATCTATACATATATATATATTTGTCGTTGTAAATCTTGTGTGAAATATCGTGGTCGAGTTTTGTGTGCATATGAAAATTCTAAGTGCTGGGTTTTGGGATGATATATGTGTGTGGTTATTCTATTAATTGGACGCATGTGTGCGCACTGTATGCTAATAATGTGGGGTAGGCAACACAAACTAGCCCGCCTAACCCCCAAATTTTGGTAGGGCCAGCTAAAAAATTTGGCTCTTAAGATGTGCGAGCTAATTTAGCTTGCCCTACATGGCCCGTGAGTTGGGGCAAGCCACTTGAGCTAATTTGGCTCTTAAGCCACTGGGTTTTGTGGTTGTGCACTCGTGTTGTCGTAAACCTGTAGTTGTGTCGTCATCGTGACTGCCTTCACTATTATTCTCATCTACGTGTGTCCTCCTCTCATCATCGTCTCGTTAATGAGCTTGCTTCTTCTTTTTCTTTTTTTTTGTTAGCCAGTTGTTGAATGCTAATGTAGATGTATAGCGTATAAGTTTGTTGCAGTTGTAGTTTACGGGTTTAGGGTTGACTGGTTGGGTTTGGAGTTGTGGTTTGGATTTGGGGGCTTCACTGGCCGAATGACCAACAATTTGGGGTTACTTGTTGTTTTGTGATAAGAATCAAAGTCCGTCAAGACTTATCATTAAGACAAGAGCTAAAGGATTTCAAATCTTGACGATGGGGGCCTATTTTGAGCAAATCGACCCTAGAATTATTTATAAATTAACCACTTTTCTATTATTCTTGTATTGTGTTTTCCAACAGGCACACTTATCATGCTTTATAGGGCGATGGACAAATTCACTAAGACTCAACTTGTGGGTTATCTATGGACCAACCTAAACCGACAATGAGCTGAGCTAACGAATCATATGGAAGAACTAGCATGATGAAGACTATTTTTATTTGTAATTATTTCTTTAAACTATTTATGTGTAAGCTTTTGGGACACTTTTTATTTGGTTGTAATTGAGTTTTAGGACCGGCCACCCTAAAAGTGGCATAGTTGTAATTTTGTGGACTTTTTAACCTTAAAGGGAGCAAGTATAAATACTTGCTTAAGTAGGGTTTTGAGGGACTTTTGCTAAATTTTCAAAAAAAGAACAAACACTTCATGTGTTGAGGGTTAAGGTTTCCTAATTCCAAAATTACTCTTATCAATTTCAAATCCCAAATTTGAGATTGTGGCGAGTGGCTTCAAAGTGAATTTGTGAGTAATATCAAGTTCTCTTTGTTATAATTTCTTTTTCATCTCTAGTGAGTCATATCTAGGGTTGAATTGGATGCTTCTTGGTCAGATTAGATTACGTTTATAATCATTTTTATGTTGTTATATAATTGATTGGTTTTTATCTTTAGTTCTAACCATCAATTTTACTATAATTGAACCGTGGATTGGCTTTGTTGGGAAAGTGGAATACGGATTGGTTCTTGTTGATTTTGTGTGTTAATCACGTGGGTTTTCAAGTGTGTTTAGTGTTGCAATTGAGGATTTAATCATTGTAGTATTGTTTCCTTGAAAACTATAACATTCGGATCATCTTATATCATTAGGGTTCACGTAATTCTTGGAACTTTTGAGCCGAGATGGGACTAGTCCTTTGAGGATTGTACTTTGTTCCAATTACATATGCTTAACCCCTATTTTAGGCACATCATATTTGGTATCAAAGCTATATCATATTTGGATTTAAGATTGAACACATTGTTGTTAGTGGAATCGGTTCATAATTAGAAGAAGTTTGCACATTTGATTACTAGTTTGATTGACATTGTTTAATTTTCTTTCAAATTGGTTTTCCATGTGCTTGATCTTGGTTTTAGGCATATCATAATTTGGTATCAGAGCATCATCATACTTGGATTCATTCTTGATCACGTCCTTGTTGTGGGAATTGTTTCATAAATATTGAGGAATTATGCAATTGTTGAGCTAGTTTGATTGACATTGTCTAATTGTCTTTCAAATTAGTTTTGCATGTGCTTAATCTTGGTTTTAGGCACATCATCTTTTGGTATCAGAGCTTGAGGTTGTGAGAAGGGATTGATTGCAATTTGAATTCGAAAGTTAGGGAATCGTTGAATAGCATTGATTTGAATTTACTTGACATGAAGCTTGAATTATCTAATTGTATTGTTGAGGAGTGTAGTTGCTGCTTGTTGTTGTAGACATGGAGCAATTGTGGATCCTTATCATTTTGTTGTTGACGTGAGCTTGGAAGGAAAAGTAAGAAGTGTATTTCCTAGTGTTTGATTGTGGAATTGGAAATACAATAATTTGTGGTAAAGAGAGAAGTGTGACTTTTGTTGATTTCGGAATTTGGGAGAATATTTTACCATTTCCAGATTTGAAGTGTGTGGAAGGATAAGCATCCATTTGAAATTCAAATATCTTCTTTAAGTTTGAAGCAATTCATTGAGTAGCATTGAATAAGTGTTATTTGAATTTGAATTGTTTTTACCATTTGTGGAGAAGGTTACATTTAGTGGAGTGATTTCAAATTTGAATTTTGTTGCTACCATTGCTTGTGGTTTACGGTGTGAATTGGAGTGGTGTAGTGACAAGGAAGTGTATAGTTTGAAGTATTGTGTGTGCTGTATTAAGGAGGTTGTGCACCATGGTTGTTTTTGTGTAGAGTTGTGTTTGTAAAAATTTAGTGAAGTTGTGTGTGTTTAGTGTGAGCGGCGGTGTGACTTGTTGTGTGTGTAAGTGTGTGTGGCAGTGTGAATTTGTGGAAGTTGTGTGGAGTAAGGTGCTGCACATTGAGGCTAAAGTGTGAAAGTGTGGTGCATGGATAGCAAACCGTGAAGGGGAAGAGTGGTGTTTCAATTGTGAAGTAGAATTGTGTAGTGTGTGCATTTTTGGAAATTGGAGGAATCACAATTATTATTTTCAGATTTGAAATCAGAATTGAATGTGTACATTAAGAGATCAATTTGAAATCTTAAATACACATTAAGCCATAGTTAATTATGTATCTTTTGAATTTGAAAA
Source organism: Laguncularia racemosa (assembly GCA_037954665.1). Taxonomy (NCBI): domain Eukaryota; kingdom Viridiplantae; phylum Streptophyta; class Magnoliopsida; order Myrtales; family Combretaceae; genus Laguncularia; species Laguncularia racemosa. Next base: position 1,239,977 of record JBBMOL010000024.1, on the reverse strand, counting down.
AGCCTCTTACCATTTGTGGAATATTGCAATTATTGAACTCATTTTGAATTTGAAATTTGAGTTGCCTTTGTTGTTGGAGTTACGGTTTGATATTTGTGTGGAAGTGGATAAAGTGCACCATGGCTTGAAGAGGAGTATATGTAGTGTTGTGTTTTTGTAAACTTAGTAAAGGGTGTGTATATTTGGCGTTGATTGTTGTTTGTGTTGTAAAGATAATTGTTGCTAGTGGCGTGAACATATTGGGACCATGAGTAAAAGGGGCATTGTGTGGTGGTGAATTGAGTATTGTATATGTATTTAATTGCTTCTAATTGTGTATTTAAGAGGTGAGAAACCAAGGCAAGAAAAAGGAAAGTGAGTAATAGAATTTGAAATTCAAACAAGTCATTAAAGTGTGAAAGTAATTGAACTAGTTACTTAAACACTTGTAGTTGAATTTAATTCTATCTACTTAAAAGTAGTTGAGTGTACTTCACTTATAGCTTGGTTGTGTACTTGAACCTTGGAAGTGTGAAGATAATTATTGTGTTGTTGGGTTTAAACACAGTCATGTCTAGTGAAATGTTTCATTATGCTAATGTATTGTGTCGGGCATTGACTACATTTACTACTAAGGATGATGAACGAAGGAAAAACTTGTTCCATACTTCTTGTAAGGTATAAGGAAATTTATATGTCCTTATAGTTGATGGTGGTAGTTGTACTAATGTGGTAGCAGCATCATTAGTATCAAAACTGAAACTTGCCACTACTCCATATCTTGAACTGTATAAATTGCATTGGCTTAGTGATCAAGGGAGTTTGCATGTGACTTAAAGAGCTAGGGTACCTTTCAATGTAGGGGATAAATACTGTGATGAAATCGAGTGTGATATTCTACCTATGTATACATCCTATATATTGCTTGGCAGGCCTTGGTTATATGATAGAAGGAAAACTAATTATTCTAAATCCAATGTCGCCTTCAAATGTTCAAAGGGTTCGGCAACAAATTAGTAGACCATTAGTGGGCCATGAGCAGTTAAACCAACCCTTAGAGCACAAAATTTGTCAGTCATAGATGTACCAACCTTTAGAGGATCCTAATGAACAGAGTTAGATGAGCATATCACCAAAGAACAAAACTGTTCAAGGGCAGTTGTGTTCACCTTTAGAGATATTAAAGGCTTATGAGTAGTTGAGTAGACCTTCAGGGGATACCGAGGGTCAGAGTGATATGAGCAGATCACCAAAGGGCCAAACTGTTTAGAGACATTTGTGTCCATTATCAAAGGTTTCCGGGGGCCATGAGTGGTTGAGCCAACTATTGAGGGCCATGAGGGTCAGCACCATACAGATGAGTTAGAAAAGGAGGAAACAATATCAGTGGAATGGGTTGAGATAGGGGAGACCTCAGTGAATAATGGATCATTATTTGTGTTGTAGATGAGATACATCTTAGAAATAGAGGAGAGAAAACAATCACCCCCTATGGTATTTCAGATATTGAGATTCTGTAGTGATACTTTTTTAGGTGACTTACTAGGAGAAAACAAAGTCTCTACTGCATTTGATCTATCAAATTTGAGGACAAATCTTTTTGAGGCCTTAGGAGATAATAGGAATCAAAATTTGTCAAGACCTATCATTAAGGCAAGAGCTAAAGGATTTCAAATCTTGGCGATGAGGGCCCATTTTAAGCAAATCGACCTTAGAATTATTTATAAATTAACCTCTTTTCTATTATTCTTGTATTGTGTTTTCCAACAAGCACACTTATCATGCTTTACAGTGTGATGGACAAACTCACTAAGACTCAACTTGTGGGTTATCCATAGACCAACCTAAACCGGCAATGAGTTGGGCCAACGAATCCTATGGAAGAGCTAGCATGATGAAAACTATTTTTATTTGTAATTATTTCTTTATACTATTTATGTGTAAGTTTTTGGGACACTTTTTATTTGGTTGTAATTGAGTTTTAGGACCGGCCACCCTAAAAGTGGCATAGTTGTAATTTTGTGGACTTTTTAACCCTAAAGGGAGCAAGTATAAATGCTTGCTTAAGTAAGGTTTTGAGGGACTTTTGCTAAATTTTCATAAAAAGAACAAACACTTCATGTGTTGAGGGTTAGGGTTTCCTAATTCCAAAATTACTCTTATCAATTGCAAATCCTAAATTTGAGATTGTGGCGAGTGGCTTCAAAGTGAATTTGTGAGTAATATCAAGTTATCTTTGTTGTAATTTCTTTTTCATCTCTAGTGAGTCATATCTAGGGTTGAATTGGATACTTCTTGGTTAGATTAGATTACGTTTATAGTCATTTTTATGTTGTTATATAATTGATTGGTTTTTGCCTTTAGTTCTAACCATCAATTTTACTACAATTGAACCGTGGATTGGCTTTGTTGGGAAAGTGGAATACGGATTGGTTCTTGTTGATTTTGTGCGTTAATCACGTGGGTTTTCAAGTGTGTTTAGTATTGCGATTGAGGATTTAATCATTGTAGTATTGTTTCCTTGAAAACTATAACATTCGGATCATCTTACATCATTAGGGTTCACACAATTCTTGGAACTTTTAAGCTGAGATGGGACTAGTCCTTTGAGGATTGTGCTTTATTCCAATTACATGTGCTTAACCCCTATTTTAGGCACATCATATTTGGTATCAGAGCTATATTATATTTGGATTTAAGATTGAACACATCCTTATTAGTGGAATCAGTTCATAATTAGAAGAAGTTTGCACCATTTGATTACTAGTTTGATTGACATTGTTTAATTGCTTTTCAAATTGGTTTTGCATGTGCTTGATCTTGGTTTTAGGCATATCATTTTGTGCTACTGATGTTGTTGTTGAGTTGCTAAGTTGGTGCAAGTTGTTGCTAATGTTGCTAGGTTCACCAGTCAAACGACCAACTTGTTGGTTGCTGCTGTTGCTGTGCTTATTCTTTAGGCTATTTCATTGCCTCTTGCATTTGTTTGGTCACAACTTTATCAATTGTACGTGTTATAAGCAAAAACTTCTTTCCAAGTTGCTATGGTTTTTTAAATCTTAGTGATGGTTGATGATTGAAGGAATATACTAATGAAACCTATTAGATGATATATATATATATTTATATCAATATATATATATATATATATTGATATAAACAATTGTATATTATGATATTTTCTTTTTTTTTATGTGTTTGTTTTTAGAATGAATCCTACAAGTAATGAGACTACAAATACAATGGAACCTATTAATGTAGATGATGTGTTCAAAGTCGGTGGGCATAATGATAATGTATAAGCAGGATCTTCTTAATCTCAAGAACCTATAGGTAAGGAGGCTTGAGTAAGTAACTCTTCTTCTAAGGTTTGGGAAATATTTGCAAAAATTGGTGTTGGGAAATAATGTAAAAGTAGAGCCAAATGTAAAGTGTGTGGGAAGAAATATGTTATTGGGACACATTCACATGGAACTTCATCCTTATGTCGACATATAGGAAAGTGTCATTTGAGTCTAATTCCTAAATATAATGATGTTGGTGATATGATAATTAATCATGCTGGTAAGTTAAGGTCAAGAAAACCAAATCCTAAAGTTTCTTGTGAGGTAATGGCAATGGCTATTATTGAACATGATCAGCCATTTTTATTTGTTGAGTATAAGAGGATCACATAGTTTATAAGGCTATATAATCATGATTATAAGCCGATTTCTAGGAAAACTGCTACATTAGATGTTTAGAATTTATATTTGACTTAAAAGAATAATTTGAAACAACTATTGCAGAAAATTCTAGTGAGAGTATGTTTGACTTCTGATGTATGGACTGCCTCTACTAGTGAAGGTTGACTAGGCATTATGTTGATAACAAATGGAAATTGAATAATAAAATTCTTGCTTTTTGCAAAATGCCCCAATAGACACCTCATTTTTGCTCATATCTAGATTTTTTAAATAATAAATAAAAGAATAAAAATGATTAAAAAATAATAGTAATAAAAAGGTCTGGTTTACAAATTAGTAAAAAAATAAATAAATAAATAAGTAATAATAATAAAATTTGCAACAAGATTAAGAAAATATAGGTCTCTAAATCAAGTTCGGAGAAATCACGTATATTGCACATGATCTTTTTCCCCAAGCATAGCCGAAACCAAACAAAAAGAAAAAACGAACATGATAACAAATCAAAACAAAAACGATTGAAGCTTATCAAGTTTTGCTGTGAATCAACAAGATTACAATGAAAAGATTTATTTTTCGGATTAAATCTAAAAAAAAAAATCAATCAAACAAACCGAATAAATCCAAAAACAACTCTAATCTAAGGGATTTACATCATTTTTTTTAAATTAGGAGAAAATAAAAATGAATCTCGATCATGGTTTAGATTTAAACTTATCAAATCTAGTCCCATATGCCTATAAATAAAACCTGATCTTTGGAGGGAGGAAGAGGTTAGAAAGTAAGGAAATTAGAGAGTAAGAAAGTAAAGAGAGGAGAAGATCACAGAAAAAAATAAAAAGAAAAGAAACAAATAAACACTCACTACTATGTTGCAACCCCTACGACTGCCATTTTTAGCCGTCGTTAACACCGCGAACCGTCCGAATGTGGTTGATTTCCACATTGGCCAGCACCCAAGAAGCATCTCGACTCTTCACCTCTCGTCATCGTTTGCCAAAGTACAACCAGCTCATTGGGTTTATGACAAGCTCACCGAACCGCACGACCCAGATCTAACCCGACCTAAACCAAATTACCCTAACTCGCATCCAGGTTAGTGGTTTTCATGTTATATTTGTGTTATTATTGTTATTAGTCTTAATTGATAATAATATTAGTAAATAAAAAGACAAAAATAAATAATAAATTAAAATATTAAAAAATAACAAAAAAGATAAAAGACATATGTTATAGGAATTTGTTTTCTTTTATTATTGATAAAATTAGGTTTAGAATTTCTCTTTTATGTTTATTTTAAAATTTTCTTAATTAAAGGTGTGAGTTTTTCTTTAAAAAAAAACATATATATGTATATAATGTTTTCTCACCTAGAAAAATTATTTTTATGAAATAAAATTTTAATTAATGTTTTCAAAACTAGAGGGTTTTAGTTCTATTTTTCTAAATTGAGAAATAAAGTTTAAGTTTAGAATTTTTCTTTAAAAAAATTAAAATGATAATAAACTTAAGCCCGACTGTTTTTATAATTAAAATTAATCAATCCACTAAAGTTTTATGAAAATTGAATTACGGCCTATTTAATCCTAAATAGCGGGTACGTAGGCACCTTTATGGGGTAACTCTAAAATGAATAAAAAAATATTTTTTAAATCATTATTAGTATAATCCTTATATCATTTTTTTTCTTCTAATATTTTCTTTTTATGCTAAAAAGGATATCTGATGTGCTTAAAACCAAAGTCTAAGCATACACAAACCAAGTTTGAAAGACAATTAGACAATGCAAATCAACTAGTTAATCAAATAGCGTAAATTCTCAATGCTTGTAACCATTTCTTCAAATGTTGATGTGATCAATGATGAATATCCAATTGTGATTAACTCGGATACCAAAAGATGATATGCTTAAAAGAGACTTTAAGCATATGCAAATAATCCAATTAAACCACTCCTAAATGACAAGATCACAACCGGTTCAAATTGGATCAAAATTGCATGAACCTTAAATTTCCAAGGTGATCCGATTAATAAGAACAATGAGGATTAAAAACCACAAGGATGATATTGATCAAATGAATCATGAATTCAACTCAATTTCCAATAAAATCCCAATCTAAATACCAACATATAAACCATGAACTTCTCCTCAAATTAATGGAATTCCATGCAAACAATAAAAGGGAAAATTGAAGGCAATATCAAGAGATAAAACCAATCAATTAGATCACATTACATGAAAGGATTTTGGATCACAAGTGACAGCAAAATCAGATAAAAAAGAACCAACATAATCAACCCTAAATATTACACACTAGTGATGAAAAGGAAAAACAACTTAGGGAATTGATATATGTCGAGTCTAATTTTCTATTTTTCATTCCTAATCCGATCTATACTAGAACCTATACTCATCTAATGTAGACCATCGACTTAAGTTAGGAATTTCATTTCATTTTGGAGTCGCCACCTAACTGTGGTTGGGAAAGATTGAATTAGGACTAATTGAGTGGATTAATCCTAATTTAGATCACTAGTCAGCGAAATTTCCTCTTTTCGATTTTGTGAAAAGAGGAAAGGGAAAACCAGAGTTTCTGGGTTCGAAGGCTAACCTATTAAAACCTTAAGGTTACCACCCTATTCTCCTAAAATCTAAACCTTTTCCTAATGTCTTTTATTTTATTTTTTGTTATCTTTTTATTGTGTTTTTAAATAAGTTATTCTAAGAAAATGATTTTTTATTCTTTTTACAGTTGCTCCAAATGGGTGCCTACTGTAAACACCTCATTTTTGCCCTAAGAATCAATAATAATCAATTCTCAATTTTTTCCAATTTTTCCTAATTTAGCATAAATAATAAAAATATCTAAAAAAATAAAAATAAATAGGAAAACACATCAATTTTGAAAAATGATTTCAGAAATAGCAATAATAAATAATAAACAATTTTTACAAAATTTGGAATTTTCAAAAAATACAAAAAAATAGAAAAATCGCATTGCATATATGCAATTTGCGAAATTAGAAAAATCAGGAAAGTGGGCTAGCTTAGCTGGTCCGGACCATGGGCTAAGGCGCGCGGTGCGGGTGCGAGGTCACAGGTTCGAAACGCGGGGGAAGCAGTTTCTACGTTTTGCGAATTTTTCATTTACCCAGGACACGTAGTAGCATCTGATTGGCTGGAGGAAGTGTACGCGCCGGGCGCGTGATCGTCTCCTACCTCGAGCCCGAGATCGCCGGCGGAAGGAAAAATTCGTATTTCGGCCGTTTCGATTCGATTTTTTGCACAAATCCAACAGATCTTCAACATAAATAAGATAAACATTATCTAATTGGAATCAAATCGCAACAAATCGAGGGATTGACACAAATCGGAGTTGGTTTTTCTAATCGAAGATCCGATTAGCTTCAATCGGAGGAAATTCGAGCTTATCCAACTCGGTTTCAAGTGCCTATAAATAGAGGAGGAGTAGAGGAAACCAAAAACACGAATCAGAATTGAGAGAAAGTGAGGAAAGAGTGCAAATTGGAGAGCATCAGAGGAGACCCAAAATCGCGAAGCACCGGCCGGAGTTGAACCACCACCAGGAGGCGATCTGGGAGCAAACCACGACCACCATTGGATTCAGCAACCTCGAGAAGCTAGGATTCGACACCTCACCCGCTACAAAAGGCTACCGGAACGCCGTGAACGAGCCTTCCCCGCCGCCGTGTTCGACGGATCCGACCTGACCCGATTCGACCCGACCAACCCGACCCGCGCACCGACCCGAATCCAGGTAAGTCGGGTTTTCCAGATTTTTTTTAATTTATTTATTTATTCCGAATTGATTTATTATTTGTTATTTATTTAGCTATTTATTTATTTATTTTTGTTTTATTTTCAATAAATAGGAAAATGTAGAAATCATATTTTTCTAGAATTTAATAATGTAGAAAATAAAAAATAATAAAAAATATATAAAAAAATAAAAATATAGAAAAGTAATAAAAATATTAGGAAAATAATAATAAAATTTTAGATTTCAAAATAGGATAGATAATAACTTAGGATAAAATCTTAAAAATCATACAAAAATCATAAAAAATTATAAAAATCATATAAACATCATAAAAAAATCAAGAAAATCATAAAAATCATAAAAAATCAAGAAAATCATATAAACATCATAAAAAATCGAGAAAATCATAAAAATCATAAAAAAAAAATTCAAACATTATAAAAGAATCATAAAAAAAATGAGTTTTAGCACTTAGAAAAATCCTCTTCTTCAAATAAATCAAAATGGATGTTTTTCCCTAAAAATCATTTTCAAAATGAAATCAAATTAAAGCTTAGGCTTAGAATTTTTTTAGAAAAATCCCAAAAATGGTAAGAACATAAAGCAAAAGAGATTTGAAAATTAAAATTCACAAACAAACTTAAAGTTTTCAAAAAAGCGAACTACGGCTTGTTTGATCCTGAATAGCAGGTACGTAGGCACCCATCCGGGTCAACCCATAAAATTAATGAAAAATCATTTTCTTGAAATAATTCAAAAACATAATAAAAAGTAACAGAAACACAATAAAAACACATTTCTAAAGAGGAACAATTTTAGGAGATTAGGTGGTAACCGTAAAGGTTTTAATAGGTTAGCCTCTGGACTTAGAAACTCTGGTTTTCCCTTTTCCTCTTTTCACAAAAACGAAAAGAGGAAATAACGTCGACTAGTGGTCCAAATTAAGACTAATCCGCTCCTTTAGTCTTAATTCAATATTTCCCAACAACAGTTGGGTGGCGACTCCAAAAATCAAACGAAATTCCTAACTCAAGTCGAGGATCTACATTAGATGAGCATAGGGTCTAGTCTAGATCGGATTAGGAATGGGAATTCAGAAATTAGACTCGACAGGATGGCGACTCCATTGGGGACACCCCATGTACTTAGCAGGCCAGCCACCTGATTCTCTTCGAATTGTTATCTTTAAGGAATGTGTTCCATTTTGCTCTGTTGCTAACCTTTCAGGGTTTATTTAGATTTTCAGTTTTTCTTTACTGTGGGGGTTTGCATGCATATGTGTGTGTGAGTAGATGCGATCGAACCCGGACCGTCTTAGAAACCTGAGACGGGGACCTTTGTGTAGGTTTCGGGCGAAGTGAGTTGATTCACTGTTCGGGACCGATTAGGCTACCCCACCCTATGCTTCGATATGGCCTGAGATCCATTTCTCCGAGAATGCGGGAGACCATAGAGCTCGGGAACCAGTTAGAGCCAACCTACTTGCATACATAACATCATAAGGGGTTGACAATTGGATGACAATGTAATGGTTTGTTATTTTATCCTTAGAGTTCAGGACTATTTCCCTGTAACATTTTCATAGTTTTGTTTGTAATTAGGTTGTTTCTTATTATAATAGATAGCTAGCAGTGCAGTCGACTGTCTCCTCTGTAAAGAAATTCGGGTGTACAAACCTTTGGACCCAAAATTGGTACTGGATCATTGGTTCACCTTGTACAACCTAGAGGAGCAAGCCTTCATCCAGCAAAAGATCGGCCCCGTCCTCTCACTGACAAGGATAGAGGCGAATTTGCCTTTAGTCTGGGCCATGCTCCAATTATGGGAAATCGAGCCCGCTGCTTTCTTTATCGGGCCGCATGAGATCACCCCTACCCTGGAAGAGTACACCCAGTTGCTACAGGCTCCAGCACTGACTGATCAAATCTATACGCCAGACCTTGAGGCTGGGCCAGCCGGTACCTTCAGCAGATTATTAGGCATCCGTAAAACAGCAGTCAACAAAGCCCTAGCAGACTGTAATGGATATTGCATACGAATGGATGATTTAGAAGCCTGGTTTACCACCCAAGAGGACAATGGGGATAGAAAGGACATCCTGTGAGGGGACCCCAAGACTTACAGACAAAGAAGGGTGAACGCTTTCATCTTGACAGCCTTCGCCACCATACTGTTCCCCATCGGGACCTTCTATATTCACTACAGGGTTGCAGAGCTAGTGACCCAATTCCTGGAGGGAAGATCCTACATCCCGGCTCTACTGGCTGAACAGATCCGAAATTTAAACTTCCTCAAGAAAAAAGGCCATGGGATCCTTCGCTCCAGCCTCAACCTTCTGCTAATATGGTTTGTAAGCCACCTCAAATGCTTCGGGCTGAACATGGTCAGGAAAACCCTAGCCCAACAGGTGGATCTGGTGGATTCTTGTATAGAAAAGGTAAAGCTACCCAACGACCTTACCAGCCACAGTTGGGTAGAGCTGCTTAGGAGCTTCAATGCCGAAGATATTCTATGGACAGCCAGATGGAGTTGCTATAACAAAATCATCTTGACCTGCAAAAACTTCTAAGCAGTGCCTTTAATCGGAATCAGCGGATGTATCGAATATCACCCAAACTCAGTGGTTCGCCAGTTCGGCACTATCCAAGACATAGTTTATCGGCCCTCGGTACAAGCAGTTACCTTTGAGTATCAAGATCCGAACCTGTTAGTAGCTGAGAAGTTTGTGAAGCTGGCAGAGGTCAAAGCACTTTGGGAAGCCAGAATTGAAAGCCCGAATGTGGACCTCGGGGAATTAGATGGCGAAGTGGGAAAGCACCGAGCCACTAGAGAGTTTGTAATCTACTAGCTATACCAGACAGGGGAAAGAGCATATCAGGTTCCAGACGTCACCCAACCAAGACCAGACAAGATCAATCCAGAGACAGAAGTATACCTGGAGTAGGTCAGGGCCCAAATGGAGGTATACTTTGAAGTTGCGGATCATAAGAAAGACATCTGGAAGGGACGTTTCAAAGAATCCGACTAAAGGAACAAGGCCTTAGAAGCACAATTGGAGAAATGCCAATCCAAAGTCAAGGAATTAGAAGCCGTCATCAGTGGGAAGTCTGAGCCTCCACAACAGAAGACTAAAAGAACTAGGAAGTAGATCTTTATTTGTAATATTTCATTTTGAACTCCAGAATTCTCAATATTAATAAAAGTAAAGTTTCAATATTACATTATCAATCAGTTGTCAACCCTTTTACTTTTAGAATCCGCGTGACACATGCATATCATTCGTGCATTCATTACACTAAAAGCAAAACAAAATGCGAATCTAGGTATCAAAATAGCTTCCAAACAATCGAACCCTCCTAGAAGCCCAGTTCTCACGCGCTCAAGAACAAAAATGGCCAACAGCAGTGACAACCGCAACAACACCAATGCTAAAGCTGCCTCGGACTCTAGGATCATGTCCCTAGAACAAACAGTCCAACAACTGGCTGCTCAGGTTCACCTCTTAACTGAAAGCATCGGCCTCCTGCGCAACACTCAGCCAACCCAGGAAGAGTATTCAGGGGCTAGAAAGGGAAAAGCAGTGGAGGGACAGCCTCCGAAATATGAGGAGATCAATTCCCACCTTAACCCGGCTTTTGAATATGAGCCAAAAGTCAACCAGGGGCCGACCTCTGACGACCTGAAGAGGGAAATGGAAGAGAGGCAAAAAGAGATGGAGAAACGACTCTTCCAGTAGCTCCATGACAAGATGAGAACCATTGAGGGCCTTAACGGTTTTGAATAGGCCGGAATCACCAACCTGCCAGCATACAGAGAAGAGGCATACCCCGAGAAGTTCAAGACCCCAAATTTCGAAAAGTATGATGGGACCGGCTGCCCCAAAATGCATACCAGGCTATATGCCCAGAAAATGACCAAGTATGCTCAATACGACCAGCTTATGCTCCAGACATTCCAGGACAGCCTCACAGGCCCTGCATTGGTCTGGTATGCCCACCTGGATTTCAACATCGTCAACACCTGGGAGAAGCTAGCCCGGGCATTTTATGATCAATATAAGTTCAATATGGAAGTCGCCCCATCTATAATCGACTTGGGGAGTCTCCGGAAAAGATATGCTGAGCCGTTTAAGGAGTATGCTCAGCACTGGAGAGCCCAGGCCGCCAGGGTAGCAACCCCGATATCTGAAAAAGAATTGACATCCATATTTGTCAATACCCTGGACAAGACCTACTTTTCACATCTAGTAGGCCAGACCTCCTCCAGTTTTGCAGAGGTAGTGGCCGCGGGTTGTAGGATTGAGAATGCCATCACCACCAGTAGACTCCAAACAATGGATCCTCCTAGGGTCGCACCAACGCAAAGGCCTTTAGGAGGAAACAGAGCTAAGGAGTCCATAGTCAGCACGGTAAATTCCGGTAAGACAGAAAAAGCCGGGACTCGTGTGACATTCCAGACCACGAGTACCCCAGTCCAACAACCCTCTACGGGTCAAACTCAGGCCGCCAGGATCCTAAGGCAGTTCACTCCAATCCCTATACCGCTCAGTTAGGTCTTCGCTCGGTTGAGGGCAAACAACTTGATTAGTTTCGAGATCCCCAACGATCGGTACAAGCCCAAGAACTTTGACTCAAATCTCAAGTGTGACTACCACATGGGTCAGGAGGGGCATTCCACAGATAGGTGCTGGAGGCTCCGACACAAAATCCAAGATTTAATTGATGCAGGAATCATACAGTTGGATTTCGTGAACGCCCCAGCACCCAACGTCAACACCAACCCCCTGCCCAATCACAGGCCCGCCATTAATATGATTACATCTGAGGAGTCAGTTCCTAAAGAAGCCCTGAAGACCGATCCACAGAAGAAGCAATCCCGCTAAGCTCTAGAAGAGACTCCAAAAACACACATTAAGAAGAGATGGTTAGCGGAAGACCCAACGGTTGGCACGTTGGGAGAATCACACGGGAGATTTCAGTACTTGGTAAACTATTCTTATACCCCGACTGAACAAGGGCCACCTAGCGGATGGGGACCAGAATTTGAGAAGGAAGACAACCCGGCAGAGGAAGAGGGGAAGACTATCAACACGATCAACTCTCATCAGAAGCCCAAGGTTATACAATGCTATGAGGGACAATCAGCTATGGTACAAATCCCAAGAAAAAGATATGTATTCAACATTCCCATACCGGCAGGGGATTACAAGGCTGCACCGTTCGACTATCGGGCCCTCGAACAAGAGCGACCTCCTATAGTGGGAGGCATCACGCGCTCTGGGAGATTATACGATCCAAAGTATAAAGGCCCGACTGAAGAGCCCACCGTGGAAAAAGGGGAAAAAGAGGAAGAAGGATTTGCTACATTCACGAAGATGGTTAAGGCCAGTGAATACAAGATCATGGAACAATTAAATAAAGTTCCAGCGCAGATATCGCTCATGGGCCTTCTCACAACATCCAAACCTCACAGGGAAGCACTCTTTAAAGTGCTGAAAAAGATTCAGGTCCCGGAAGGTATCGCTACAGACAAATTGGGTCACGTGGCGGACTCCATCTTCGCAATGGACCAAATATCCTTCTCGTCGGAAGAGCTAGGGGAAGAGGGAGACCAACATACCAAACCACTGTTCGTAGTGGTCAGGTGCAATGACACCATTGTCTCCTGGGTACTTATCGATAACGGATCATCTCTCAACGTTTGCCCATTGGCAACGCTCGACTTATTGGGGGTTGATCCAAGCAATATAAAACCCAGCTCCATAGTGGTAAGAGCTTTTGATGGGTCCAAAAGAGACATAGTAGGGGAGGTAAGCCTACCGGTGGAAATCGATCCACAAATATTCCACATCTCCTTCCAGGTCCTTGATATCCCAAGATCTTTTAATTTGCTCTTGGGACGACCTTGGATACATGCTATTGGAGCCATCCCCTCTAGTCTCCACCAAAGGGTCAAATTCATCGCAAACGGGCAGATAGTCACTGTACTGGGCGAGCAGGATTACGCCATATACAAAGAGACTGCCATACCTTATATTGGGGAAGAAGGTTCAGAAGACCTGGGGTTGCAGATTTTCAATGAAGTAAACATGGTGACTAGCAAGGAGGGCCATCAGTTTAAAGAGGGGCAGCACGGGACGTTTGGACTGGGGTACATTCCTACGGCCGCAGAAGAAGCACTAGCAAAAGGTGTCAAAGGTAGAATGAAGGGGAAGCTGATCGACACCCAGATGTGCATCCCACCTCTCCAATAATCTTTCCGAAAGGCAAACGTCAATCAAGAGCTCTGGATAAATGAGGACGACGACAACAAGGGGAAATCAAATCCCCGCACGTCTAACCAGCATCCGGCTCTCAACAATTGGTTTTGTTATCCTATCAATAGCGCTCGGTTAGCTCGAGAGTAGAGAAAGATTATTAAACAAATTTTATTGAGACTATTTATTGAATTCCATTGCAGTTTGCTTTTTTTCTTCTTACATATATATGATTTCATTTTTTACTCAGATCTCCTACCATCGAACATCAGGGATATTTCGCGCAGGTAGAAAGTAAAAACGCTGATATCGTTTCCAACGCTGCTGGGTCAGTTGTTGAAGGCAATACCTTAGACCACGAAATAATACAAGAAAATTGGCTAAAACATGAACAAAGCGGAATCTCGATCGAAGAGCCTGTGAAGACAGTAAATCTAAGAAGCATGGAAAACCCTAAGAACCTCAAAATCGGGACCAATTTGAGTGCCGAGCAAAAACATGAGATAACCGAGCTATTAACGGAATATGCAGATGTGTTTGCCTGGTCGTATGGTGACATGCCAGGGCTAGACCAGTCAATAGTAGTTCACAGGCTTCCCACAAGGGAAGATGTCAAACCTAAAAAACAAAAACTGAGAAGATTTAGGCCTGACATCTTACTGAAAATCAAAGAAGAAGTCAAGAAACTGCTAGAAGTAGGGTTCATTGAAGTATCCGACTACCCAGAGTGGGTAGCAAATATAGTCCCCGTCATGAAAAAGAACGGAAAAGTACGCGTATGCGTAGACTTTCGGGACTTAAACCAAGCCACGCCAAAGGATAACTTCCCCCTACCTCATATTAACGTTCTAGTAGACAACACTGCGGGAAACCATCTCTTCTCATTCATGGACGGTTTCTCGGGATATAATCAAATAAAAATGGCTGAGGAAGATAAAACTAAAACGACTTTCATCACAACGTGGGGAACTTTCTGTTACAAAGTTATGCCCTTCGGTTTAAAAAACGTTGGGGCAACATATCAGAGAGCCATGGTCGCCATACTTCACGACATGATGCATCGTGAGGTTGAAGTATATGTCGACGACATGATAGCCAAATCCAAAGAAGGAGAAAGCCATATAGGTATCCTGAGAAAATTGTTCAAACGACTGAGAAAGTTCCAGCTTAAGTTAAACCTAGAAAAATGTACTTTTGGGGTCACAACGGGGAAATTGTTAGGGTTTGTCATAAGCCAGGAGGGCATTAGAATCGACCCTGACAAGGTGAAATCTATATTAGAGTTACCTTCCCCACGCTCCGTTAAAGAAGTAAGAAGCTTACTGTGAAGATTAAATTACATAGCTCGATTTATCTCACAGCTCATCGACAAATGCCGGCTACTATTCTGTCTGTTGAAGAAGAACGCCGCAATAGAATGGGACAACGAATGCAAAGAGGCATTCAGGACAATCAAAGACTACCTTATAAAACCTCCAGTCTTGATAGTCCCGAAACAAGGAAAGCCCTTATTCTTATACCTCACTATACTCCCTGAATCCATGGGATGTGTGCTGGGGCAGAAAGATGATGAAGGAAGAGAGTGTTCCATATACTATCTGAGCAAGAAGTTTACAGATGGGGAAAAAAGGTACTCGGAGGTGGAGAAGACGTGTTGTGCGTTAATTTGGGTTATGCACCGGCTAAGGCAGTATACCCTTTATTACCATATTGAGCTACTGACAAGACATGATCCCTTGAAATACTTGGCAGAGAAACCAGCTTTAATAGGGAGAATCTCTAAGTGGCAAATGCTCCTATCTGAGTTCGACATCACATACATGAATCAGAACTCAATGAAAGGGCAAGCTTTAGCCGACCAATTGGCGGAACACCCTGTCGAGACAGGTTCCCAAGAACTACAAGCCCAATTTCCGGATGAGAATATATTGACAATGGAGGATATGCCGGAAGAAGACTTTGGGGTAGAGCAGAATGCTACATGGAAACAGTTTTTCGATGGAGCCAATAATGTATTCGGTTGTGGGGTTGGGGCGGTATTGATATCCCCGAACGGCACGCAATTCCCTGCAGCGATGAGACTTACATTTCCCTATACCAATAATATCGCAGAATATGAAGCATGTATACTTGGCCTCGAAATGGCCTGCCAAATGGGAATCCGCGAATTAGAAGTATATGGGGATTCATCGCTCATCATACTACAGACAAGAGGGGGAATACAAGACTAAAGACTCCAAACTGGTACCGTATCATCAACACTTGATAGAGTTAATTGAGGAATTCAAGGCAATCACTTTCACATACATCCCGACAACTCAGAATCAGTTCGCAGATGCACTAGCCACACTAGCATCTATGATCCAGATAACAGGAGGAGCCGAAGTTCAACCGATGAAAATAGACATCGAAAGTCGGCCCGCCTACTGTTTAACAATTGAAAAGATACAAGATGACAAGCCTTGGTATCACGACATCAAGACCTTTCTCCAAGAAGGTAAATACCCCGAAATGGCCAGCAAGAATGACCAAAGAACACTCAGAAGGTTAGCAAGCCATTTCCTATTAAGTGGGTCTATACTTTACAAAAGATCAGCTGATACCACCTTGTTAAGATGTGTGGACAAAGATGAAGCATGCGAATTGACGAAGGAAGTACATGAAGGAGTATGTGGACCTCATATGAATGGCTACATGTTGGCCCGAAAAATCATGAGGTTAGGATATTATTGGTTGACCATGGAATTAGATTGCATAAAATATGTCAAGCACTGTCATTTGTGTCAAGTCTATGCGAACCGGATCAATGCTCCGCCCAACGAGCTACATTTGTTATCAGCACCATGGCCATTCTCCATGTGGGGAATCGACATAATAGGCCCTATCACTCCGACAGCATCCAACGGCCATAGATTTATACTGGTAGCGATTGATTACTTCACCAAATGGGTAGAAGCTTCATCATACACCAATGTCACAAAAGGGGTAATAGTCCGCTTCTTAAAAAGGGACATAATAGCCCGATATGGAGTTCCTGAGTCCATCATCACCAACAACGGTACCAATCTCAACAACAAATCGATGACAGGTTTATGTCAACAATTCCAGATAAACCACCGAAATTCAACTCCCTACCGACCTCAAATGAACGGGGCAGTAGAAGCAGCTAATAAAAATATCAAAAAGATCATCGAGAAAATGACAACAACTTACAAAGATTGGCATGAAATGTTACCGTTTGCTCTCATGGCTTACAGGACTTCAATAAGAACGTCCACAGGAGCCAGCCCTTACTCATTGGTATATGGTACAGAAGCAGTGCTACCAGTTGAAGTTGAGATACCATCATTCAGAATCCTGGCAGAAACTCAGTTAACTGAATCAGACTGGGTAAAGAAGAGGCTTGACCAGCTAAATCTGATTGATGAAAGAAGACTTACTGCATTATGTCATGGCCAGTGTTACCAACAAAGAATGGCCCGAGCATTTAACAAGAAGATGAGACCTCGGTACTTTAAAGAGGGGGATCTGGTGTTAAGGAAGGTTCTCCCGAATGCGCAAGACTCTAGAGGAAAATTCACCCCAAACTATCAAGGCCCCTATGTGGTGAAAAAGGTTCTGTCAGGAGGTGCTTTGATATTAACTTAGATGGATGGTCCAGAATTGAGAGACCCCATTAACATAGATGCTGTAAAGATGTACTATCCTTAGGCAAGGGAATTGAAATTTTGCCAATGTTTATGAAAGCCAATGTTCGATACAAATTTCGTTGAGTCGAGTTTTTATTTTTTTACAAGCAAAGTTAATATCCCTGAATGGTCAATAATCCAAATCAATTCGCACCATAACAAATATTCTTAAACATATTACCCACCACTTCGCCAATAAAAGATAAACATTAAAATGATAATGAATCTCAATATGTTTGGTAATATAGTTCTATCTACTTTTGAGCATTAGAACTTAGTACATTAGTAGGATAACATTACCGTCAAAAAAGCCTTGCGCATAAGAAAGGAAGCACATCAAGATTTTTAACCCCGTGTCAAGATAAGAAGAAGTGAAGCAGAAGTAAACCAGCACGAAGGTTCGGTTGTTTGGTTGCTATCCACGATAAATTGGCAAGCATATTAAAATAAATAACCATCATCATGAAAGGCATCACATCATTTAGCTCAGTCAGTAGAAAGCATATTCAAAAGTACAAGATGAGTCAGCCCGTAGTGGGGCACTTGTCTGAACATGCCCTTTAATAGGGTGGTCAGCCCAAAAAGGGGCACTTCCCTAGATCTCTCAAGGTTAGCCCACATGGGGCACCTTTTGAGCCATCATTTTCATCGTAGGGTAGTCAGCCTAAAAAGGGGCACTTCCCTAGATCTCTTCCAAGGTTGGTCTATAAAGACGTCTTCCTAGATATCATTTTTATATTAGGTTAGTCAGCCCATAGGGGGCACTTTCCTAAAAACTTTGTCCTCATGGTCAGCCCATAGGGTGCACTTTCTGAGGCAAATTCAATTCCAGGTTAGTTAGCCCATAGGGGGCACTTTCCTAAACTTTGTTCTCATGGTCAGCCAATAGGGGGCACTTTTTGAGACAATTCAATCCCAGGTTAGTCAGCCCATAGGGGGCACTTTCCTAAACTTTGTTCTCATGGTCAGCCCATAGGGGGCACTTTTTGAGACAATTCAATCCTAGGTTAGTCAGCCCATAGGGGGCACTTTTTGAGGCAAATTCAATTCCAGGTTAGTCAGCCCATAGGGGGCACTTTCCTAAAAAAACTTTGTTCTCATGGTTAGCCCATAGGGGGCATTTTTTGAGGCAAAATTCAATTCAAAGGTTAGTCAGCCCATAAGGGGCACTTTCCTAAAAATCCGTTCTCATGGTTAGCCCATAGGGGGCACTTTTTGAGACAATCCTATCAAAGGTTAGTCAGCCCATAGGGGGCACTTTCCTAAAAAAAAAAATCTTTGTCCTCATGGTCAGCCCATAGGGGGCACTTTTTGAGGCATTCAATTCAAAGGTTAGTCAGCCCATGAGGGGCACTTTCCTAAACTCTCCCAATTAGTCAGCTTTCGGGGCACTTTTCGGAAATGTTCTCCCAAACAGTTGCAAGTCTAACAAGACGCTTCTGTTGACAGGTAGCCAGCTCATAAGGGCGCTTCCTGAGTAAATTTTCTTTCCAAGGTTGCAAGTCTGATAAGATGCTTCCTATCATCATTTCTCATACATTCCTACACAATGATGGAGACATGTCCCATTGCTAATTAGTCAGCCTATAAAGCACTTTTTGGGAAGGAACATTACCTTGAATTGTTAGGAACACCTTCAATCGTAGGATTATTAGCTCTTGGAGCATTTTCCTACCAAAACCTAATTCAAGAGGCCAAAAATGGTGTCTTTTGTTTATCTTTGTAGTTAAGTTTTTCAAACTTTACCACAAAGAGGGGCAGCTGTAAACACCCCATTTTTTCCCTAGGAATCAATAATAATTAAATTTCAATTTTTTCCAATTTTTCCCAATTTAGCATAAATAATAAAAATATCTTAAAAAATAAAAATAAATAGGAAAACACATCAATTTTGAAAAATGATTTCAGAAATAGTAATAATAAATAATAAACAATTTTTACAAAATTTGGAATTTTCAAAAAATAGAAAAATCGCATTGCATATATGCAATTTGCGAAATTAGAAAAATCAGGAAAGTGGGCTAGCTGAGCTAGTCCGGACCATGGACTAAGGCGCGCGGTGCGGGTGCGAGGTCGCAGGTTCGAAACTCGGGGGAAGCAATTTCCGCGTTTTGCGAATTTTTCATTTACCCAGGACACGTGGCAGCATCTGATTGGCTGGAGGAAGCGCATGCGCCGGGCACGTGATCGTCTCCTACCTCGAGCCCGAGATCACCGGCGGAAGGAAAAATTCGTATTTCGGCCGTTTCGATTCGATTTTTTGCACAAATCCAACAGATCTTCAACATAAATAAGATAAACATTATCTAATTGGAATCAAATCGCAACAAATCGAGGGATTGACAAAAATCGGAGTTGGTTTTTCTAACCGAAGATCCGATCAGCTTCAATTGGAGGAAATCCGAGCTTATCCAACTCGGTTTCAAGTGCCTATAAATAGAGGAGGAGTAGAGGAAGCCAAAAACACGAATCAGAATTGAGAGAAAGTGAGGAAAGAGTGCAAATCGGAGAGCATCGGAGGAGACCCAAAACCGCGAAGCATCGGCCGGAGTTGAACCACCACCAGGAGGCGATCTGGGAGCAAGCCACGGCCACCATTGGATTCAGCAACCTCGAGAAGCTAGGATTCGATACCTCACCCGCTGCAAAAGGCTACCGAAACGCCGTGAACGAGCCTTCCCCGCCACGCGTGTTCAACGGATCCGACCTGACCCGATTCGACCCGACCGACCCGACCCGCGCACCGACCCGACCGACCCGACCCGCGCACCGACCCGAATCCAGGTAAGTCGGGTTTTCCAGATTTTTTTTAATTTATTTATTTATTCCGAATTGATTTATTATTTGTTATTTATTTAGCTATTTATTTATTTGTTTTTGTTTTATTTTCAATAAATAGGAAAATGTAGAAATCATATTTTTCTAGAATTTAATAATGTAGAAAATAAAAAATAAGAAAAAAAAATAAATAATAAAAAATATATAAAAAAATAAAAATATAGAAAAGTAATAAAAATATTAGGAAAATAATAATAAAATTTTAGATTTCAAAATAGGATAGATAATAACTTAGGATAAAATCTTAAAAATCATAAAAAAAATCATAAAATCATAAAAAATTATAAAAATCATATAAACATCATAAATAAATCAAGAAAATCATAAAAATAATAAAAAATCAAGAAAATCATATAAACATCATAAAAAATAGAGAAAATCATAAAAATCATAAAAACAAAAATTCAAACATTATAAAAGAATCATAAAAAAATGAGTTTTAGCACTTAGAAAAATCCTTTTCTTTAAATAAATCAAAGTGGATGTTTTTCCCTAAAAATCATTTTCAAAATAAAATCAAATTAAAGCTTAGGCTTAGATTTTTTTTAGAAAAATCCCAAAAATGGTAAGAACATAAAGCAAAAGAGATTGCAAAATTAAAATTCACAAACAAACTTAAAGTTTTCAAAAAAGCGAACTACGGCTTGTTTGATCCTGAATAGCAAGTACGTAGACACCCATCCGGTCAACCCATAAAATTAATGAAAAATCATTTTCTTGAAATAATTCAAAAACATAATGAAAAGTAACAGAAACACAATAAAAACACATTTCTAAAGAGGAACAATTTCAGGAGATTAGGTGGTAACCGTAAAGGTTTTAATATGTTAGCCTCCGGACTTAGAAACTCTGGTTTTCCCTTTTCCTCTTTTCACAAAAACGAAAAGAGGAAATAACGTCGACTAGTGGTCCAAATTAAGACTAATCCGCTCCTTTAGTCTTAATTCAATATTTCCCAACAACAGTTGGGTGGCGACTCCAAATATCAAACGAAATTCCTAACTCAAGTCGAGGATCTACATTAGATGAGCATAGGGTCTAGTCTAGATCGGATTAGGAATGGGAATTCTGAAATTAGACTTGACACCTACGTACCTGCTATTCAGGATCAAACGGGCCGTAGTTCGCTTTTCCTGAAAAACTTTAATGTGTTTGTGATTTTTAATTATAAAACTACTTTTAGTTTATGTTTTTATCATTTTAGTATTTTTCTAGAAAAATCTAAGCCTAAGCTTTATCATTTGATTTTCTGAAAAATAATAATTTTAAGGAAAAAACCGATTTTGGGTTTATTTAAGAAAAGGATTTTTCTAAGTGATAAAAAAAATTCATTTTCCTATTTTTCAACTCACCTCTATTATTATAAGTTTTTATTAATTTTTATAATTATTATTAATTTTTTATAATTTTTATTAACTTTTATTAATTTCTACTGAAACATTTTCTCCTATATTATTTATCTACTCTAAACAAAAAATCTAAATTTTATCATTTTTTTTCTAATATATCTTTATCATTTTTTTATTATTTTATATTTTTATAATTTATTATTATTATTGTTGTTATTATTTTGTTATTTTATTATTATTATTATTATTTTTATTATTTTCTATTACTCATCCTAAATTAAATCCTAAAAAAAAACTAATCTAAATTCTAATTTTTTTCTATTTTTGAATTATAAATGACAAAGAGATAAATAAATTCAAAAAATAAATAAAATAACTAAAAAAAATAAGAAAACACAAAAAAATAAAAAAAATCTGATTTACCTAGATCCGGGTCGGTGCGCGGGTTGGGTCGGATTGGGTCGAAGCGGGTCGAGTCGAGTCGATCGGTCACGGCAGCTGGGGGTGCTCGTTGACGGCGTTCTGGCGGCCTTTCAAGGAGGTTGAGGTGTCGTTTCCTAGGTTTTCGGGGGTAGGGAACTCAACCGTGGTGGTGGATTTCTCCAAAAAACCTCTTAGTGGCAGTTCGAGGCTTGATTGGCGATCACGGCTTGGAAAATCCTACGAGGCTTCGATTTCTCTCTTTTTTCTCATTTCTGATCCGTGCTTCTGCTTCCTCCCTTCCTCCTCTATTTATAGGCGTAAGAAATCGAGCTAGATAAGCTCGGATTTCCTCCGATTGAAGCAAATCGGATTTTGGTTGAAAAACCCATCTCCAATTTATGTAAATCCATTGATTTGTTGCGATTTGATTCCAATTAGATGATGTTTATCCTATTTCAGTTAAAGATTTGTTGGATTTGTGCAAAAAATCGAATCAAAACGGCCGAAATGCGATTTTTCCCCCTACCAACGACGATCTCTGACGAAGGTTAAAGAAAGTCACGCACCCGACACGTACACCCGTTCTAGCCAATCAACTGCTGACACATGTCCTAAGTGAGGAAAAAAATTGCAAAACGCGGATTCTACCTCCCCCACATTTCGAACCTGTGACCTGACCCCCTCCCACGCGCACAGGGCCGTGGCTTAGACCAGCTAGGCTAGCCCACTTACTCAATTTTTTTATTTTCGCAATTTGCATATATACAATGCGATTTTTTATTATTTTTGTATTTTTTGAAATTTCAAAAATTTGTACAAATTATTTAATCCCTTTTATTACTATTTCTGCAATTATTTTCCAAAATTGATGTATTTTTCCTATTTATTTTATTTTTTGAATATTTTTCCTATTTTTGCTAAATTAAAAAAAAAATGCAAAAAAAAAGAAGAAAATTTTGATAATTGATTATTATTGATTATTAGGGCAAAAATGGGGTGTTTACAGCTGCCCCTCTTTGTAGTAAAGTTTGAAAAACTTAACTACAAAGACAAGAAAGATGCCATTTTTGGCCTCTTGACTGAATGGATAACGCCTTGGTTTGGCTGGTTATCTGGAATTTGGTCTCTAGTAGGAAAATGCTCCATGAGCTAGTAACCCCACAAGTACTTTGTGATTGTTGGTATTGCTTAGGAAATGGTCTTAAACAACCTAACAATCTAGAGTAATGTATCATCCCAAAAAGTGCTCTATGAGCTGACTAATTGGCAATAGGAAACACCTCAAGAATTGTTTAGGAGTATGTAATAGATGATGATAGGAAGTGTCTTATCGGACTAGTAACCTTAAAGAGGAGATTGTCTTAGGAAGCACTCTTAGGAGATGGCTACCCGTCAATAGAAGCGTCCAGCTAGACTAGCAACTGTTTGGGAAAAATACCTTCGAAGAGTGCTTTTATGAGCTGACTAATCGGTTGTCGAAAAATTTGAAAAAGTGCTTCTATGAGCTGACTAATTGATAGATTCGAAAAGTACTCCTCGGAGCTAACTAGTCGATAGATTTGAAAGTGTTCTTCCGAGCTAACTGATCGATAGATTTGAAAAGTGCTCCTATGAGCTAACTAATCGATAGATTTGAAAAGTGCTCCTCTAAGCTAACTGATCGATAGATTCGAAAAGTGCTCCTATGAGCTAACTAATCGATGGATTTGAAAAGTGCTCCTATGAGCTAACTTCAAGAAAGGGTGTCTAGGAAAGTGCCCTTTTGCGAGCTAACTAACCTATAGCGAGAGGACATGCCTCAGAAGGTGCCCCCTATGGGCTGACATTTTGAAGGGATGTTTAGGAAAGTGCCCCATTGTAGGTTAACTAACCTATGGTGGGAAGCATCTTCTTAGGCTCGCGATCCTGGGGAAGAAATGTCTCGAAAGGTACCCCTACAGTTTGACCTTGAGAAGAGATATTTAGGAAAGTGCCCCATTGTGGGCTGACTAACCTACGACAGGGAGAAACGTCTCAAAAAGGTGCCCTTATAGGCTGACCCTAAGAGAGGATGTTTAGGAAAGTGCCCCATTGTAAGCTGACTAACCAATGGTAGGAAGAAAAGTCTCAAAAAGGTGCCCTTACGGGCTGATCCTAAGAAAGGATGTTTAGGAAAGTGCCCCATTGTAGTCTGACTAACCAATGCTTCGAATGAGTTAAATGATTTGATAAGAGATGTTTTATGATATGTGAATGATGGTTATTTATTCTAAGATACTCATCAATTTATCGCGGATAGCAACCAAACAACCGAACCTTCGTGCTGGTTTGCTTCTCCTTTGGTTACTCTTGCTTTAAAATAGGGCTGAAGGTCTTGATGTGCTTCCTTTCTTATGCGCATGGCTCTTTTGAATGTAGTATTATCCTACTAATATCCCAAGTTCAATGCTCAAAAGTAGGTAGAATTATATCACAAAATTTATTGATATTCATTATCATTTCAATGTTCATCATTCATTGGTGAAGTGATGGGTAATGTGTTCAGGAATGTTTGTTTTAATGAGAATTGATTGGAATTATCGATCGTTTAGAGACATTAACTTTGCTTGTAAAAAATGAAAACTGGACTCAATGAAATTTGTACTGAATATTAGCTTTCATAAACAATGGCAAAATTTTAATTCCGTTGCCTAAGGATAGTACATCTTAATAGCATCTGCATTAATGGGGTCTCTCAATTCTGGACCATCCATTTGAGTTAATATTATAGGACCTCCTGACAATACCTTCTTCACCACATATGGACCCCCATAGTTTGGGGTAAATTTCCCTCTGGAATCTTGAGCATTCGAGAGAACTTTCTTTAGCACCAGATCCCCTTCTTTGAAGCACCGATGCCTTATTTTCTTGTTAAATGCTCGGGCCATCCTTTGTTGGTAACACTGGCCGTGACATAATGTAGTGAGTCTTTTTTCGTCAATCAAATTCAACTGATCAAGCCTCTTCTTTACCCAGTCTGATTCATTTAACTGCGTTTCTAACAGAATTCTGAATGATGGTATTTCGACCTCGACTGGTAGCACTGCCTAAGCACCATATACCAGAGAATATGAGGTAACTCCAGTAGATGTTCTAATTGAGGTCCTGTAAGCATGAGGGCGAATGGCAACATCTCGTGCCAATCTTTGTAAGTGATTGTCATTTTTTCGATGATTCTTTGATATTCTTGTTGGCTGCTTCTACTGCACCATTCATCTGAGGTCGGTAGGGAGTTGAATTTCTATGGTTTATGTGGAACTATTAACATAAACCTGTCATCGACTTGTTGTTGAGATTGGTACCTTTGTCAGTGATGATTGACTCAAGAACTCTATATCGGGCTATTATGTCCCTCTTCAAGAACCGGACTATTACCCCTTTGGTGACATTAGCATATGATGAAGCGTCCACCCACTTGGTAAAGTAATCAATGGCTACCAATATGAACCTGTAGCCATTGGATGCTGTTGGAGTGATTGGGCTAATTATGTCGATCCCCCACATGGAGAAAGGCCATGGTGCAGACAACGAATGCAACTCGTTGGGCGGAGCATTTATTCGGTTTGTGTATACTTGACACAAATGACAATGCTTGACATATTTGTTGCAATCTGATTCCATGGTTAGCCAATAGTAACCCAACCTCATGATTTTTTGAGCCAACATGTAGCCGTTCATATGAGGTCCACATGCCCTTTCATGCACTTCTTTCATCAGTTCACATGCCTCATTTCTATCCACACATCTTAGCAAGGTGGTATTAGGCGATCTTTTGTAAAGCACAAACCCACTTAATAAGAAATGACTTGCAAACCTTTTGAGCGTTCTTTGGTCACTTTTGCTAGCCATTTCAGGGTATTTGCTTTCTTGAAGAAAAGTTTTGATGTCGGGATACCAAGGCTTATCATCTTGTGTCTTTTCAATTACCAAATAGTAGGCGGGCCGATTTTCGATCTCTATTTTCAATGGTTGGACTTCGACTCCCCCTGTTATCTAAATTATAGATGCTAGCGTGGCGAGTGCATCTACAAACTGATTCTGAGTTCTCGGGATGTATGTGAAAGTGATTGCCTCGAATTCTTCTATTAGCTCTGTCAAATGCTGATGGTATAGTACCAACTTGGGGTCTTTAGTTTTGTATTCCCCTCTTGTCTGTGATATGATGAGCGACGAATCTCCATATATTTCCAATTCGCGGATTTCCATGTGGCAAGCCATTTTGAGGCCGAGGATGCATGCCTCATATTTCGCGATATTATTAGTATATGGAAATATGAGCCTTGTTGCTGAAGGGAATTGTGTTCCATCTGGGGATATCAACACCACCCTAATCCCACAACCGATACATTGGTAGCTCCATCAAAGAACATCTTCCACTTAGGGTTCCGGTCTATCCCACAGTCTTCTACTGGTGTACCTTCCACTGTTAATATATTTTCATCAGGGAATTGGGCTTGTGGCTCTTGGGAATCTCCCTCGACTAGGTGTTCTGCCAATTGGTCGGCTAAAGATTGCCCTTTCATCGAGTTCTGATTTATGTATGTGATATCAAACTCTGATAAGAGAATTTGCCATTTGGAGATTCTCCCTAACAAAACGAGTTTCTCTACCAAGTACTTCAGAGGATCATGTCTTTTCAGCAGCTCAATGTGATAGTAAAGGGTGTATTGCCTCAATCGGTGCATGACCCAAATCAGAGCACAGCAAGTCTTCTCTACTTCTGAATACCTCTGTTCCCCGTCTATGAATTTCTTGCTTAGATAATATACGAAATGCTCTCTTCCCTCTTCATCTTCCCAACACGCATCCCATGGACTCAGGGAGTATCGTGAGGTATAAGAATAAGGGCTTCCCTTGCTTTGGGACTATCAAGACTGGAGGCTTTATGAGATAGTCTTTGATCGTCCTGAATGCTTCTTCACATTCGTCGTCCCACTCTACTACGGCATTCTTTTTTAACAAACGGAATAGTGGATGGCATTTGTCCGTGAGCTGTGAGATAAAACGAGCTATGTAATTCAACCTTCCCAGCAAACCTCTTACCTCTTTGACAGTGCGTGGAGAAGGTAGCTTTAGTATAGACTTTACTTTGTCAGGGTCGATTTTAATGCCTTCCCGGCTTATGACAAACCCTAACAACTTGCCTGTCGTAACCTCGAAAGTGCACTTCTCTGGATTTAACTTGAGCTGGAACTTTCTCAATCGCTTAAATAACTTTCTCAGAATATCTGTATGGCTTTCTTCTTTTTTTGACTTGGCTATCATATGGTCGACGTATACTTCAACTTCTCGATGCATCATATCATGAAGTATTGCGACCAAAGCTCTCTGATACGTTGCCCCTGCGTTTTTCAAACCGAAGGGCATGACTTTATAACAGAAAGTTCTTAGTTTTATCTATTTCCGCCATTTTTACCTAGTTATATCCTGAGAAACAATCCATAAATGAGAAAAAATGGTTTCCTGCAGTGTTGTCTACCAAAACATCGATGTGAGGTAGGGGGAAGTTATCTTTTGGCGTAGCTTGATTTAAGTCCCAGAAGTCTATGCATACGTGTACTTTTCCATTCTTTTTTAGAACGGGGACTATATTCGTTACCCATTCTAGGTAGTTAGATACTTCGATGAACCCCACTTCTAGCAGTTTCTTGACTTCCTCTTTAATTTTTAGTAAGATGTTAGGCCTAAATCTTCTCAATTTCTGTTTTTTAGGTTTGACATCTTCCCTTGTGGGAAGCCTGTGAACTACTATTGATTGGTCTAATCCTGGCATATCACCATATGACCAAACGAACACATCTGCATACTCAGTTAATAGCTCGGTCATCTCGCGTTTTTGCTTGGCACTTAAATTGGTCTCGATCTTGAGGTTTTTAGGTTTCTTAACACTTCCTAGATTTACTGTCTCCATCGGCTCGTCGATTGAAACTCCACTTTGTTCATGTTTTTGCCAATTTTTTTGTACTATTTTGTGGTCAAGGACATCACCTCCAACAGCTGACCCAATAGTGTTGGAAACAATATCAGTGTTTTCATTTCTTACCTGCGCGAAATGTCCCTGACGTTCGATGGTAGGGAATCTAGTGCTATCAATAGGATAACGGAACAAATTATTGAAAGCTGGATGCTGCTTGGACATGCGAGAGGTCGAGCCCCCATTGCTAACGTCAGCTTCACTTATCCTTGGCTCTTGAATGGTAGTTGCTTGTTTGAATGATTGTTGGAGGGGTGGAAAGCACATCTGGGTGTTACTTGGCTTCTCTTTCCTCCTGCCTCTGACACCTCTAGTTTGTGCCTCTTCCTGGGCTGTAAGAACGTACCCTAGTCCAAACGTCCCTTGCTGCCCCTCCTTGAACTGATGGCCTTCCTTACTGGTCACCACATTCACCTCGTTGAATATTTGGAGACCAAAGTCTTCAGAACCGTCCTCCCCAATGTAAGGTATAGCGGTTTCTTTATAGATGGCATAATCTTGCTCTCCTGGCACGGTGATGATCTGTTCATTTGCAATGAACTTGACTTTCTGATGGAGGCTTGAGGGTATGGCTCCAACGGTATGTATCCATGGCCTTCCCAAAAGTAGATTAAAAGACCTTGGGATGTTGAGGACTTGGAAGGAGATGTAGAACACCTGCGGGCCAATCTCTACCGGCAAGCTTATCTCCCCTACGATGTCTCTCTTCGACCCGTCGAAAGCCCTAAACACAGTCGAGCTTGGTTTGATATTGCTTTGATCAACCCCTAGTAGGTCGAGGGTAGCCAATGGGCATACGTTGAGAGATGAACCATTGTCAATGAGTACTCAGGAGACAATCATATCGTTGCATTTTACCACTATGAATAGCGGTTTTGTATGTTGGTCTCCGTCTTCTTCTAGCTCTTCGGAGGAGAAAGATATCTAGTCCATGGTGAAGATGGAATCTGCCACATGACTCAATTTGCCTGTAGCGATGCCCTCTGATACCTTGATCTATTTGAGCACTTTGAAGAGTGCTTCCCTGTGAGGCTCGGAGGTTGTAAGGAGGCCTATAAGTGATATCTGGGCTGGAACCTTGTTCAGTTATTCCATGATCTTATATTCGCTCGCCTTGACCATCTTTGTAAATGCAGAGAGCCCCTCTTCTTCTTCTTTTCCTACCTCCATGTTGAGCTCCTTAGTTGAGATTTTGTATTTCGGGTCATAAACTCTCCCAGAGCGAGTGATTCCTCTTACGATAGGGGGTCTTTCTTGATCAAGAGCTTGATAGTTAAACGGTGCCGCCTTATACCTCTCTGTGGGTATTGGGACATTGAACACATACCTCTTCTTTGGATTTTGCATCTCGATTGATTGTCCTTCATAGCACTTTATGACCATCGGCTTTTGGTTTGATTTTATCATGTTCACGGACTTCTTCCCTTCTTTTGGTGGGTTGTCTTCTTTCTCAAACTTGGGCCCCCATCCACTAGGCGGCCCATACTCAGTTGGGGTATAAGAGTAATTTACCAGATACTCGAATCTCCCATGCGATTCGCCTAATGTACCGACTGTTAGGTCTCCAGCTAACCATCTCTTTTTTATATGTGACTTAGGGGTTTCCTCTGGAGTTTGACGTGGATGACGTTTTTGCTACTCTGTTGCTTTTTGTTATCTTGAGGATTCTTTGGGATCCGGCTCTTCAGATGTGATCATATTAACAGTGGGCTTATGGTTAGGCAGCGGATTAGTGTTGACATTAGGTGCTGGGGTGTTAACAAAGTCCAGCTACATAATCCCAGCGTCAATCAGATCTTGGATTTTGTTTCGGAGCCTCAAACATCTGTTTGTAGAATGCCTCTCTTGGCCCATATGATAGTCACATTTGAGGCTTGAGTCGAAATTTCTAGGCTTGTACCGATCATTCAGGATCTCGAAGCTAATCAAATTATCTGCCTGCAGCCGAGCGAAGACCTGGCTGAGCGGGATTGGGATTGGAGTGAACTGTCTCGGGACTCTAGTGGCCTGGGCGTGATTTGTCGGGGACTGCTGGATTGGGGCACTCGTAGTCTGGAATGTTACACGGGTCCTAGCCTTGTCTACTTTGCCGGAGTTAACTGTGCTGATGGTAGACTCTTTGGCTTTGTTACCTCCCAAGGGCCTTTGTGATAGTGTGACCCTAGGAGGATCTATTGTTTGGAGTCTGCTTGTTGTGATGGCATTTTCGACCCGGTACCCCGCTGCCACTACCTCTGCAAAGCTGGATGACATCTGGCCCACCAGATGTGAGAAGTAGGTTTTATTAAGAGTGTTGACAAAGATGAATGTCAGCTCTTTTTTAGAAATCGGGGTTGCTACCCTAGCAGCTTGAGCTCTCCAACGCTGAGCATACTCCTTGAAAGACTCAGCGTGTCTCTTTCGAAGACTTCCCAGGTCAATTACTGTGGGGGTAACTTCAATGTTGAACTTGTATTGGTCATAAAATGCCCGAGCAAGCCTTTCCCAAGTATTGACCTGATTGAAGTCTAAGTAGGCATACCAGACGAGGGCAGGGCTTGTAAGGCTATCCTGGAAGTTCTGGATCATAAGTTGGTCATATTGAGCATATTTACTCATTTTCCGGACATACAACCTTGTGTGCATCTTAGGGCATCCGGTACCATCATACTTTTCAAATTCCGGGGTCTTGAACTTCTCGGGGTATACCTCCTCCCCATATGCTGGCAAGCTAGTGATCCCGGCTTGTTAGAAACCGTTAAGCCCCTCTATTGTCTTCATCTTGTCGGCCAGTTGCTGAAAAAGTCTCTTTTCCATCTCCTTTTGTCTGTCCTCCATTTCCCTCTTTAGGTCATCAGAGGTCGGACCCAGGTTGGCTCTCGTTTCATACTTAAAAGCCGGGTTGAGGTGGGAATTGATTTCTTCATATTCTGGAGGCTGACCCTCCACTACTTTCCCCTTTCTGGCCCCTGAGTGTTCTTCTTGAGTCGGTTGGGTGGTGCAAAGGAGGCTAATGCTCTCAGTCAGGAGGTGGACTTGTGCAGTTAGCTGCTGGACCGTTTGTTCCAGGGATACAATCCTAGGGTCTGAGGCAGCGTCGGCACTTGTGTTGTTGCGGTTGTCGCTGTTGTTGCCACTGTTTGCCATTTTGGTTCTTGAACGAGTGCAGATTGGGCTCCTTGGAGGGTTTGGTTGTTTGGGAGCTATTTTTGATACCTGGCGCGCATTTTCCTTGGTTTAATGTATGTGTGAAAATATGATGCATGTATCACACATATGCTAAAATAAAGGGGCCAACAATTGATTAATGATATAATACTGAAACTCTATTTTTATTAATACTGGAAACTTGGAGTTCGATACTTGAAAAAAAATGAAAAAGTGCAATAAGGATCTATTTCCTAGTTCTCTTGGTCTTCTGCTGCGTAGGCGCCGATTGTCCATTGATGACAGCTTCCAACTCTCTGACTCTGGCTTGGGTCTTTTCCAACTGAGCTTCTAAGGCCTTGTTCCTTTGATCAGATTCCTTGAATCGACCCTTCTAGATATCCTTTTTGTAGTCTGTAGCCTTGAAATATACTTCCATTCAAGCCCTGACTTACTCCAAATAGGTTTTCAGCTCTAGGTCTACCTTGTCTAGCTTAGGTTGGGTGATATCTAGGACCCGGTATGCCCTTTCCCCTGTCTGATATAGCTGGTGGATTACGAAATCCCTAGTAGCTCGGTGCTTGCCTACTTTGCCATCCAACTCTCTAAAGTCTACATTAGGACTCTCGATTCGGACCTCCCATAGTGCTTTGACCTCTGCCAGCTTGGCAAACTTCTCAGCTACTAGTAAGTTCGGGTCTTGATACTCAAATGTGATTGCTCCCAGCGAAGGCCGATAAACTATGTCCTGAATAGTACCGAACCGGCGAACCACTGAGTTGCGATGATAACCTATACATCCGCTGATACTGATTAGAGGTACGGCCTGAAAGTTGCTGCAGGTTAAGATGACTTTGTCGCAGCAACTCCATCTAGCTGTCCACAAGATGTCGTCGGCACTGAAACCTTTAAGCACTTCTACCCAACTGTGGCTAGTAAGGTCGTTAGGCAACATTATCTTCTCTATGCATGAGTCCACAAGGTCCACTTGTTGAGCCAAAGTTTTCCGGACCAGGTTCAGCCCGAAACATTTGAGGTGGCTTACAAACCAGATCAGGATAAGGTTGATGTTTGAGCGGAGGATCTCATGGCCCTTTTTCTTAACGAAGTTTAAATTCCGGATCTGTTTAGCCAGTAAAGCCGGGATGTAGGATTTTCCTTCCAAGAATTGTGCCACTAGTTCTGTAACTCGGTAATGGACATAAAAGGTTCCGGTGGGGAAGAGTAGGGTGGCGAAGGCTGTGAGGATGAAAGCATTCACCCTCCTTTGCCTATAGCTCTTGGGGTCCCCACACAATATGTCTTTCCTGTCCCCATTATCTTCTCGAGCTATGAACCAGGCTTCTAATTCATCCATCCGTATGCAGTATCCGTTACAGTTTGCTAAGGCTTTGTTGATTGCTATTTTGCGGATACCCAAAAGTCTGCTGAAGATACCAACTGGCCCGACCTCAAGATCTGGTACATACACTTCGTTGGTTAGTGCTAAAGCCTGTAGAAATTGGGTGTACTCTCCCTGAGTGGGAGTGATCTTGTGTGGCCCAGTGAAGAAAGTCGCAGGCTCTATTTCCCATAGATGGAGCATGGCCCGTATCAAGAGTAAGTTCATCTCCATCTTCATCAGTGAGAGGATGGGCCCTATCCTTTGCTAAATGAAGGCCTGCACTTCTGGGTTGTACAGAGTAAACCAATATCGAGTCTAGAGGTTTGCAAATCTCTTTGCGGAGGAAGCGGTTGATTGTGGAACTAGCCATCTATTACACACAAAAATTTCTAATTACAAAAAGAACTATGTTACAGTGATAGCATTACAAGGAAATGTATCTGAACTCCATGAACAGAATAAAAGTATTACATCAATAATCGATTGTCAGCCCATGACTTCGTGTATGCAGATAGGTAGGTTCTGACAGGTCCCCAAGCTCTATGGCCTCTCGCATTCTCGAAGAAATGGATCTTAGGCCATATCAAAGCATTGGGTGGGATAGCCTAATCAATCCCGAATGGTGATCATATCACTTCACCTGAAACCTACACAATGGCCCCCCGTCTTAAGGTCCTAAGACGGTCCGGGTTTGACCGTATCTAATCACACAGTTACATGCATGCAGAATTGAAAGTAAATAACTGCTTAAAGGTAAATAACCGAATCCTAAACTTAAGCAAATCCCTGAAAAGTTAGAAGCAGTATAACAAACCAAAAAGACATTTCTCGAAAAAGTGATTTAAGGAGATTCAGGTGGCTAGCCTACTAGAGAAGTATCCCCAGCGAAGTCGCCATCCTGTCAAGTCTAATTTTTTATTTTCCATTCCTAATCCGATCTATACTAGACCCTATGCTCATCTAATGTAGACCCTCGACTTGAATTAGGAATTTCATTTCATTTTGGAGTCGCCACCCAACTGTGGTTGGGAAAGATTGAATTAGGACTAATTGAGCGAATTAATCCTAATTTAGACCACTAGTCAGCGAAATTTCCTCTTTTCGTTTTTGTGAAAAGAGGAAAGGGAAAACTAGAGTTTCTGGGTTCGGAGGCTAACGTATTAAAACCTTAAGGTTACCACCATATTCTCCTAAAATCTAAACCTTTTCCTAATGTCTTTTATTTTATTTTTTGTTATCTTTTTATTGTGTTTTTTAATAAGTTATTCTAAGAAAATGATTTTTTATTCTTTTTAGAGTTGCCCCAAATGGGTGCCTACGTACCTGCTATTCAGGATCAAACGGGCCGTAATTCGCTTTTCCTAAAAAACTTTAATGTGTTTGTGATTTTTAATTATGAAATTACTTTTGGTTTATGTTTTTATCATTTTAGTATTTTTCTGAAAAAATCTAAGCCTAAGCTTTATCATTTGATTTTCTGAAAAATAATAATTTTAAGGAAAAAACCAATTTTGGGTTTATTTAATAAAACGATTTTTCTAAGTGATAAAAAAAAAATCATTTTCCTATTTTTCAACTCACCTCTATTATTATAAGTTTTTATTAATTTTTTATAATTTTTATTAACTTTTATTAATTTCTATTGAAAAATTTTCTCCTATATTATTTATCTACCCTAAACTAAAAATCTAAATTTTATCATTTTTTCTAATATATCTTTATCATTTTTTTTTATTTTATATTTTTAGGATTTATTATTATTATTATTATTATTATTATTATTATTATTATTATTATTATTATTATTATTATTATTTTATTTTATTATTTTCTATTACTCATCTTAAATTAAATCCTAAAAAAAAAAACTAATCTAAATTTTAATGTTTTTCTATTTTTGAATTATAAATGACAAAGAGATAAATAAATAAAATAACTAAAAAAAATAAGAAAACACAAAAAAAATCAAAAAATCTGACTTACCTAGATCCGGGTCGATGCGCGGGTCAGGTCGATCGGTCACAGCGGTTGGGGGTACTCGTTGACAGCATTCCGGCGGCCTTTTGAGGAGGTTGAGGTGTCGTTTCCTAGGTTTTCAAGGGTGGGGAACTCAACCTTAGCGGTGGATTTCTCCAAAAACTCCTCCTAGTGGCGGTTCGAGGCTTGACCGGCGGTCGCAGCTTGGAAAATCTAGCGAGGCTTCAATTTCTCTCCTTTTGTCTCTTTTTCTCACTTCTGATCCATGCTTTTGCTTCCTCCCTTCCTCCTCTATTTATAGGTGCAAGAAATCGAGCTAGATAAGCTCGGATTTCCTTCGATTGAAGCAAATTGGATTTCAGTTGAAAAACCCATCTTTGATTTGTGTAAATCCCTCGATTTGTTGCGATTTGATTCCAATTGGATGATGTTTATCCTATTTCAGTTAAAGATATGTTGGATTTGTGCAAAAAATCGAATCAAAATGGCCGAAATGTGATTTTTCCCCCTACCGGCGACAATCTCAGACGAAGGTTGAAGAAAGTCACATGCCCGATGCATGCGCCCGTTCCAGCCAATCAACTACTGACACGTATCCCAGGCGAGGAAAAAATCGCAAAGCGCGAATTCTACCTCCCCTGCGTTTCGAACCCGTGACCTGACCCCCACCCAAGCTCAAAGGGCCGTGGCTCGAATCAGTTGGGCTAGCCCACTTGATTTTTTTATTTTTGCAATTTGCATATATGCAATGCGATTTTTTATTATTTTGTATTTTTTGAAATTTCAAAAAATTGTAAAAATTATTTAATCCCTTTTATTACTATTTCTACAATTATTTTCCAAAATTGATGTATTTTTCGTATTTATTTTATTTTTTGAATATTTTTCCTATTTTTGCTAAATTAGAAAAAAAAATGCAAAAAAATAGGAAAAATTGATAATTGATTATTATTGATTATTAGGGCAAAAATGCGGTGTTTACAATATAATTCACAATTCTCTATGTTGCAACTTATCATAATTCCAATTTGGATTGAAATTGATAAAAGTCCTATCAAAAATTAGGAAACCCTAATTTCTCACACGAAAATATGTGCTGCAAATTTCAAAGTCTATTCTCCTCTCAAAACCTTACTTAAGTAAGTATTTATACTTGCTCCCTTTAGGGTTAAAATGGCTAAAAAATTACAACTATGCCACTAAAGGGTGGCCAGTCC
The DNA here is from genome assembly GCA_037954665.1 of Laguncularia racemosa. Taxonomy (NCBI): domain Eukaryota; kingdom Viridiplantae; phylum Streptophyta; class Magnoliopsida; order Myrtales; family Combretaceae; genus Laguncularia; species Laguncularia racemosa. The sequence goes on along the minus strand of JBBMOL010000024.1, from coordinate 1,204,279 downwards.
TAAAACACAAAATACAACCCAAATAAAATGTCCCAACAACTTACAACATAAATGGTTCCAAGAAAATAACAAACAAATAAAAAATAGCCTTCAACATGTTAGCTCTTCAATAGGATTCGTTAGTCCAGCCCATCGTCGGTTTAGGTCGATCCATGGATAACCTACAAGCCAAGTCTTAGTGAGTTTGTTTATCGCCCTATAAAGCTTGATAAGTGTGCCTGTTGTAATATACAATACAAGAGTAATAAAGAAGAGGTTAGTATATAAATAATTCCGAGGTCGATTTGCTCAAAAAGGACCCTTATCGCCAAGATTTGAAATCCTTTGGCTTTTGCCCTAATGATAGGTCTTGTAGGATTTTGATTTCTATCAATATCATAACATAATTCAAATTTCAGAAGGATAAGGTGGTAACTTAAGGTTTTAATAGGATAGCCCTCGAGTCGAAATCTTTGGTTTTTCTTTCTTCTTCTTTTTTTTCTTTTCTAAAAGAGAGAGATTTCATCAACTAATTCTTTAGATTAGAATTAATCCGTTCAATTAATTCTAATTTAATAATTTTTCCCAACTTCAATTGGGTGGTGACTCCAAATAAATAATAAAATTTCTAATTCAAGTCAATGATTTATATTGGATGAGCATAAGATCTAATATGAATCGAATTAGGGAAACAATATAAAATTTTCAAATTAGATTCGACAGCCCCCTCTTCACTCAAGGTTTAAGTTATTGAAAAAAGTATTTTAATTTTTGAAAGATTGGGCTATATATAGAAAGATACTCTCCCTTATATTCGATAATGCATCTACAAATGATTGTATGCATGATTTCTTAAAAGAGCAACTAAACTTACAACGTAGTTTATTATATAGTGGTAAGTTTTTTCATATTAAATGTTGTGCTCATATTCTTCATTTAATCGTTAAAGAGGAGTTGATGGTAAGTAATGAAGTGTTACATAAAATAAGGGAGAGTATAAAGTATGTGAAGGGCTCCAAAGGTAGAATGAAACATTTTTTAGATTGTGTTCAATAGGTTGGTGACATTGATACCAATGTTGGTTTGCATTTAGATGTAACTACTATATGAAATTCCACTTACCTTATGCTTGATAGCGCACTCAGGTATCAATGTGCTTTTTCTAGCTTTCAATTGAATAATTGTCATTATAAATGTTGTCCAACTATGGATAAGTGAGGAAGAACAAAAAAAGATATGTAAGTTTTTGAGCCCCTTTTATAGTATCACCAATTTGATGTTAGGATCCTCGTATCCAACTTCAAACCACTATTTCTTGCAAGTATGGAGAATTGAATACTTGTTAAATGAAAATTTAAGTAGTGGAGATCATGTCATAAGGGAGATGTCTATTAAAATGAAGTAGAAGTTCGATAAACATTGGAAGGATTATAGTATTGTCCTTACACTTAGAGCAGTCTTTGATCCTCGAATGAAATTTAATTTTTTGAAGTTTTGCTTTAATAAACTTGATCCCCTCACTTGTGAACTTGATCCTTGGATGAAGTAATTTGGATGTAAGTTTGATAATAACTTCATTTATTTTTTTAATGATATTTTTTGTCATATTACATATCAGTATTTAATTAGTTTTTTTCTTAATAGTGTAAGAGTACCGTCAAGTAGAAGTATGAAGTTCTAATAAATCATTTTTAGATATTTATCTAGATAAGCCAATAATTAATATAGACTTCTACTCAGAATTTGATGCATCACAACATTAAAAGAGTCAAAGCTACAGATATCCCGATTTGTCCATCATGGCCTCTAATGTATTCAACATTTCAATTACTACTTTAGTATTAGTGCCTGTGTATTTAATAAGAGTATTACAGTTCTATGCTCTCATCAAACATGGAAGCTTTATGCGTACGGGTTTGCTCGTTGGAAGAATAGCATGGAGTTCCGAGCATTCGTGATCGTGAAGGAGGGTGTGCTGAGGAGTGTACGTGATGTGCATGCATGTGTGTGTATGCAGGTGCAGAGGTGGCTGGGGTGTGGTTGTGGTGTCCATGGCTGGTGCGAAGTGGGGTGCAGTGGGTGTGTGTGGTTTGTGCAGTTTGGTGGTCGTGGTGTCCATGGGTGCGTGCTGGTCCGTGGAGTGTGGCAGGTGTGTTGTGCGATGGAGTCCCGACAGTGAGTGCAAGAAGGATTCCAACGAGTGCTTGAAAATTCCGATGACAAGAATCCGACAAGGGACAAAGGGGAAGGAAGATAAACAGTGGATGTGGCAATTATTATATATATATATATGTATATGTATATGTATATAAAAGAGAGGAATCCGGCGAGGAATGTTCAACGTGGATGGGAGGAAGAGAACCAGGTACCATGAGGAGGACATATGTTATAATTATATATAATATTAAAAAAACAGAGAAATGTGGATTTGCTTATGGTTGGCCAAAGAAGAAGGAAAAATAAGTATATATATATATATATATATATATATGACTAAATAATCATAATAAAGAATAAACATGGTTTATCAATTAAGAATAAGATTTGAAATCTCTACTCTATCTATCATAAAATGTGATTCTAAGTATGTTATTCCGTGACTATAAATGTTTGATGTTTTCTATATTTTTTCCATTTGTGTAATTATATCTTGTGTGATCACCTCGAAATGAAAAATTAATTATTTTAACTTAAATAAAATTTGACACGCATTACATGAGACATTGCATAAAGTTGAATGCCATCACTGCTATAGAGTGCATTGGAAGTAATTGGGTAAGATTACTATTTTGCTAGGAGCGAACTAAGTGATTAAGGGATTATTACACTTTTGGCAGTTTTGAGTTTAGTTTATTCTTGAGGGTGTTTATGCTCGATGTACTAAATTAAACCTAAAGCTTACAGGGATTACATTTAAAAGACCAATTCAAATGAAGAGAGAAGATTAAAATAATTGGGTTGCGAGACCTGAGCACTGATGGTAGTGATGCAAATCCTCAACCTAAGGTTAAATGGGGCATAAATCCTACACTTCACATTGGTTATCAGAAGACCACGTACGATGTAGCATTACATATGCTAACCCATGCATAGCATATGTTTGGAAACCTGTGTAAGTTGTTTGTGTGTGTACAATATTGAGAGATTGCACTCTTATCTTACTGGATAATTTAGCTTACCCACTCATAGATTGTGTAACGTAAACTTTCTCTATAGGCCCTGCACTAAGGTAAGTAAATTTTTTTGTGAAACTTTTGGGAAAGGATGCAAGGTTAAGAGTAAAATGACCTTTTGTAAATTTATATTAGAATATTGGGGACAAATATTTGTATTTATTTGATCCATGTTATTGAAACTTTTAGGTTGTATATATATATTTTTTTTTGGGACTTGAATGAGACCCTCTGCTAAAGTATCGTTGTAATTAATTCCGATGAATACGGAATAGTTGAAATGAATTAGTGGAATGCCAGAAGCATTCAATTTTGGTCAAATATACTATATTTATAATGAGTTAATGGTTTTGTGTTAAGATGCTTTGCTGTTACTTATTAGAGGTCGAGCAACCGTAATGAGTTGTTACAAATAGGATACCCTGCAGGGTGTGACAACTTTTGGTGGTATCAGAGCCTAAGTTTAAAATTAAGGTGAAACATAAATTAGGTATAGTCTTGGTTGAGAGTCAATGTCTTAAGAAATTGACTTGGTAACCCAATAGATAAAGAAAAGCTTACCATAGTAGGAAAGAGTGGGTAGAATTTGGGAATAAGGAATTAAATAACTAATCACTCACAAAATTTCATATTGGGCAAAATGCAAGGAATGCTCATGTGCTTGGATTGAAGATGGAATATATGTCGCATGAAGCATGAGCATGACTTGGTGAATTATAGGTTGAGAATGCAAATGATGCACAGTGAATATGAGTTCCTTTCTTTTTCTAAGATAGTAGATGAAATGATCAAATATTGGAGAATAGGATTAACTGAGGAATGGAAATATCAATTAAGCAGGCTAAGTGAAGACTTAGGAGATTGGTACAGTAAATATATTGCCATACCTACTTTGGAAGTATGGTTTGCTATGATGAAAGGCTTAGAAGAAGAGTTACTTGAAATTGTGTTTGTGGCCTGATTTGATTTAGGAATGGGATATCCTCCAGAGGTCTTGACACCTTCTGTTAAATCCTAGAGGAATACCCAAATGTATAAGAGAGGGATTTACGACTAGAAACTCAGGTTTACTATACTTTGAGGATTCTTAGGATACTATAGATATATCGAGCATAAAGAGTTTGAGATTGTGAAACAAGGAGGCACATACTTGGTACAACCTATGGAATGGGAGGAAGAAGAAGACCTAGAAGGAGATCAACTTCCCAAGGAGAATTTCGACCTAGAGGGTACGCCAAAGATCGAGAGCTTAGCCTCAAACTCCATAGAGGAAGAAAAAGAAGGATTAGGCGAGAGCAAAGAAGATACGAGTGAAAAATTGGGAAGCATTGCTTGTGAATATAAAGATAAATCTAGAATGAATTTTGGAGAAAAATGATGTTTGTAAATAATAGAAAAGCTTGTATGTTAGGAAAACCTGGAAAGGAAAATTTTGTAATATAATATATATCCCTCCAAGTAGATGTATGTATAGGTTAGGAACACGAAAGATGTAAAATTTTGGGAAAATATATAAAATATTGTGATTTTCATGTATTCTCAACCTTTGATGCAATTATACAAATGTATTATATGACTTTTATTAATATCCATATCATTGTTGATATATATATCATTGGAAATGTCTTAATATATTTTGTATATTGCATTAATAAATTATAGTGGAAATACGAGTAAGGGAGGAGAACCATTGATGAGATCCATGATGGGAGCCAAGCCAGAAGATGGAATGTGGATCCTCTTGAAGTGCCACCTGGACCAATCACAAGAAATCGAGCGAAATGATTCAAGGAAGCACTTAACGGGTTGATAAAGGATGTCCACGAAGCCAGAAAAGATTGGAGCAATCATGAAGCTGGAATGGATTGGAACAACCATGGAAATGCCCTTGCTCTTGTACAAGTCATAATGGATACGGGTTGAAGAGGGCGTGTCTTTACAAGGCACGGCCGTGTAGGAGTCTGGAGGTTACACAGAATCATACACGGTCGTATACACGGTTCAAAGGCACGGCCGTGTATGTTGTCAAGATTTCCACAGAAAGATACACGACTAGAAGTACACGGTCGTGTACATTGGCAAGATTTCCACAGAAAGATACACGGCCAGAAGTACATGGTCATGTCCATTTCCAACGCTAGTCGTGTATATTTCAACACCGGCTCCAATGCCGCCGGCCTACATGTTTGTTTTGTTGATTTTTACGCAACTTATTTAAGTTATGTCGTTTTGGGCTTTATTGTTACGAATTGTAAACCCTAATATAAAGCTCCTAGGGTTAGAATATAGAAGATACAACATTGAAAGTTTGAAAAACACTTTTGAGAGAATTCCTCTCTTGGTTCTTTAAAGAACTAACCTAGAACTTATCGGATTTTATTTCCGTGGTGTTCATCCCGACTTATCAATCGGTCTTTCATCCCGATTGTGGCGTCTTCATATTATACCAAGGTTCTTGTCTCGCTTATAGACAACGGGTCGCGGTTTCCACTTGAGGGTGTTTGGCATCTTAGGTAACGAATTCTGCACATATTGGTATTGGGTTTCGTCACACGTTGGCGTGGTTCGTATCAATTAGGAATCTGATCAAACCGATCTCGTATCAGTTTGGTATCAGAACTTAGGTTTGTTAAACATCAGTTCGGTTTGAGGAAGGTAACATCAAAACCCTAACTCCAATCATTCATATCAATTGTTAGTATTCAATTTCATAGTATTAATTGTCTATTGAAAGTGTAGTACTTACTATTCAATTTTGTTACAAAAAAAAAAAAAGAAGAATCACGACATAAAAAAAAGGAGCATGATCAAGAGCAACAACAAAGACAAAAAAAAAATTCAGAAAGAAAAGAGGAAATTTACGAACCCTAGAGTTGTTTTGAATTCTACGGAAGGGAATTGATGTAGTTTGGGTTAGTTCCAAGAGAATTGAGAAGAGGAATCGGTGAGTTGATATCATCAGTGCTTGTGAGAATACACGAGTGACTGTGTGATATCATCCTTTGAGCGAAACACGTAAGGGAGTGTATCGTGAGGCTTAATTATATATATTTGTGTTAGTACTAATCTTTTCTACAAGAACTATGTCGAGGCAACATTCCCCTGAAAGTGAGAGGGGAAGGTTTGATGCTAGGTTAGTGATTGAGGCGATAAGGGGTGAGATGAAGAGGATGTTTCAGGAGGGAATGGAACAAATTCATGAGACAGTAGAGCAAAGACTAGAGCAATCTACAAACGTCTTCCAAGGGCGTAAGAGGGAGAGTCGTTCTAGGAGAGTACAAAGGGGTGGAGATGAAATGTCGAGTGATGACTTTGATGAGCCTTCTGTCGAGAGTTACAGAGGATATAGTGGTCGGAATAGAGGAACTAGGGATTGGGAAGATAGAGGAGATAGGAATAGAGAGGATAATCAATTGAGTAGCATAAAGATGAAGATTCCTCCTTTCCAAGGGAAGAATGATCCCGAGGTATACTTAGAGTGGGAGAAGAAGGTAGAGATGGTATTTGATTGTCATAACTATAGTGGGAGAAAGAAAGTGAAACTTACTACCATTGAATTTTCGGATTATGCCATAGTGTGGTGGGATCAACTAATGTTAAATAGAAGAAAGAATGGCGAACCACCTATTGAGTCGTAGGAAGAGATGAAAAGGGTGATGAAGAAGCGGTTTGTGCCTGCGTATTACTATCGTGAATTGCACAACAAATTGCAAACTCTTAGGCAAGGAAGCCGAAGTGTGGATGAGTATTTCAAGGAGATGGAAGTAACAATGATCAAGGTGAATGTAAAGGAGGATAGAGAGGCTACCATAGCTAGATTTCTTGCTGGATTGAATAGAGAAATTCAAAATGTTGTTGAATTGCAGCATTATGTAGAATTAGAGGATATGGTTCATATGGCTATAAAGGTTGAGAACCAACACAGGCGGAAAGGTAGTAGTAATGCACGGTTTCAATAGGGTACTGGTTCATCCACCTGGAAGACTAACCAATGGAAGAAGGAAGAAAAACCTTTACCCACCAAACCAAAAGGAGAGCTGAGACAAGCGGGTTCTACTCCTGGTAACCAAGGTAACCCTGATTCTTCTACTTCTAGAAATCGTGACATTAAATGTTTTAAATGCCAAGGTAGAGGCCATATTGCTAGTCAATGTCCAAATAGGTGTGTTATGATTTTGCGTGATGATGGTGAGTATGAGACTGAGGGGGATAGTGAGGAAGATGATATGCCTCCATCAGAGGATGCTAGTGATGATGAGGAGCCTGCAGTAGGGAAGTTAGTGGCGGTAGTGAAGCGAGTTTTGAATGTGCAGGTGAAGGAAGAAGTGGAGGTGCAAAGAGAGAATATCTTTCATACTAGATGTTATCTAGGAGATCATATTTGCAGTTTGATCATTGATGGAGGAAGTTGCACCAATGTGGTGAGTAATTTTATTGTCGAGAGGTTGGGACTCAAGACTATTAAACACCCTAGTCCATATAAATTGCAGTGGCTGAATGATAGTGGTGAGACTAAGGTGAGTAAGGAAGCCTTGATTGCTTTTCGCATTGGTAGGTATGAGGATGAGGTGTTATGCGATGTAGTGCCAATGCAGGCGTGTCATGTGTTGTTGGGGAGGCCATGGAAATTTGATAGGAAGGTTGTTCATGAGGGCGTTTCTAACAATTATACGCTTGTTCACCAAGGGAAAAGCTTTAATCTTAAACCGTTAACACCTAAACAGGTGTATGAGGATCAGTTGCAGCTACAACAGTCTTTTGCAAAACATAAGGTGAGTGAAAAACAGAGGGAGAGTGAGAGAGCAAAAGACAATGAGAAAGAAAAGGAATACAAAAGTCGAACTCACAAGGCAAAAGAGAGGAAGGCTGGAAAGAGTGTGAGAGACCAAGTTGAAGGGGGATCAACTTTGGTGGTGAGTGAAAAGGAGAGTGCAGTCTTGCAAAAGGAGAGTTGTGTGGCAAGAGCGAGTGTAGTGAGGAGAGCGTTAGTGATGAAGCAACCTATGTTGTTGCTGGTTTTTAAGGAAACATGTTTGAATACTAACGAACTATCTAACTCTTTGCCTAGTGTGGTTGTGTTTATTGTGCAGGACTTTGAAGATGTCTTCCCTGAGGAGATTCCAAAGGGATTACCACCTATTCGTGGTATTGAGCACCAAATTGACCATGTACCCGGAGCATCGATTCCAAACAAGCCAGCTTATAGGAGCAATCCGGAGGAGATAAAGGAACTCCAAAGGCAGGTCGATGAATTAATGGAGAAGGGGTACGTGAGGGAAAGCATGAGCCCATGCGCAGTGCCTGTGATTTTGGTGCCTAAGAAGGATAGGTTATGGAGAATGTGTGTTGACTGCCGCGCCATCAACAACATCACGGTAAAGTATTGTCATCCCATTCCTCGCTTAGATGACATGTTAGATGAGTTACATAGGTCTAGTGTCTTTTCCAAAATTGATCTGAAAAGTGGATATCACCAAATTAGAATGAATGAAGATGATGCTTGCAATATTGCTAATTTGTTCTTTAGGGAAGTTGTGAGATTACATGGTATGCCTAGAACAATCGTATCGGATAGAGATGCTAAGTTCTTGAGCTACTTCTGGAAGACCTTGTGGGTTAAGTTAGGAACTAAGTTATTGTTCTCTACTACTTGTCATCCACAGACTGATGGTCAAACTGAGGTAGTAAATCAAACCTTATCTACCTTGTTGAGGGCTGTAATTAAAAAGAATATTAAAATTTGGGAGGATTGTTTGCCGCATGTTGAATTTGCCTATAACCGTACAGTGCATTCTGCTACTAAATTTATTCCTTTTGAAATTGTGTATGGTTTTAATCCACTAACTCCTTTGGATTTATCACCTTTGCCTATTTCTGAGTATGTTAATATAGATGGCAAGAAGAAAGCAGAATTTGTTAAACGGATCCATGAGAAGGTAAGGCTAAACATTGAGCGAAGAATAGAGCAGTATGTGAAACAAGCCAACAAGGGCCGTCGATAAGCTATCTTTGAACCTGGAGACTGGGTTTAGGTTCACATGCGTAAAGAGCGGTTTCTTGTGCAGCGTCGATCTAAACTACTTCCTAGAGGCAATGGACCATTTCAAATCCTTGAGCGCATCAATGATAATGCATACAAGATAGATTTACCCGGTGAGTATCAAGTAAGTGCTACATTTAATGTTACTGATTTGAGTCCTTTTGATGTAAGCGATGATTTGAGGACAAATCCTTTTCAAGAGGAGGGGAATGATGAGATCCATGATGGGAGCCAAGCCAGAAGATGGAATGTGGATCCACTTGAAGTGCCACCTGGACCAATCACAAGAAATCGAGCGAAACGATTCAAGGAAGCACTTAACGGGTTGATAAAGAATGTCCACGAAGCCGGAAAGGATTGGAGCAATCATGAAGCTGGAATGGATTGGAACAACCATGGGAATGCCCTTGCTCTTGTACAAGTCATAATGGATACGGGTTGAAGAGGGCGTGTCTTTACAAGGCACGGCCGTGTAGGAGTCTGGAGGTTACACAGAATCATACACGGTCGTATACACGGTTCAAAGGCACGGCCGTGTATGTTGTCAAGATTTCCATAGAAAAATACACAACTAGAAGTACACGGTCGTGTACATTGGCAAGATTTCCACAGAAAGATACACGGCCAGAAGTGCACGGTCGTGTACATTTCCAACGCTGGTCGTGTCTATTTCAACACCGGCTCAAGGCCGGTTCCAAGGCCGCCGGCCTTCATGTCTACACCGCCGGCCTACATGTTTGTTTTGTTGATTTTTACGCAACTTATCTAAGTTATGTCGTTTTGGGCTTTATTGTTACGAATTGTAAACCCTAATATAAAGCTCCTAGGGTTAGAATATAGAAGATACAACATTGAAAGTTTGAAAAACACTTTTGAGAGAATTCCTCTCTTGGTTCTTTAAAGAACTAACCTAGAACTTATTGGATTTTATTTCCGTGGCGTTCATCCCGACTTATCAATCAGTCTTTCATCCCGATTGTGGCGTCTTCATATTATACCAAGGTTCTTGTCTCGCTTATAGACAACGGGTCGCGGTTTCCACTTGAGGGTGTTTGGCATCTTAGGTAACGAATTCCGAACGTATTGGTATTGGGTTTCGTCACACGTTGGCGTGGTTCGTATCAGTTAGGAATCCGATCAAACCGATCTCGTATCAACCATAACACCTACTAGATAGAGATGCAAAAGATGAAACTCCTCAAGTTGGAACTCCACCCCCAATAAAATAAGAAAATCCGAAATTACAACCTAGAACACCAAGCAAAGCAACTAAGTAAGGCCGAAGAGGCACGGGAACGCTTGACGAAGAAGTAAGTAGGGAGGATCGTATTTCAAGACTAGAAGCAACAATTCAACAAATGGATTAACAATAGGCCTTGATAATGCAATATTTGATGCCAAAAGGACAACCCCTACTATAATTGCCTCCTCTGCCACCTTAACCACAGCATATACCACTCATACCAGCTCCTCAACCACATAAAATGCCACCACCATCCCCTCTAATCTCAATTGCTCCTGTAATATACACGAAATGCCAACAAGGATACAGCTAAGGAGGAATTGCTCCAAGGATACAAAGGAGTATATTTCTAGACTTCATCCGTTCTAATAAATATTTCAATGGAGCATTTGGAAAGCTCGATGAGGCAAAGGATTATATAGTGTAAGTAAAGAGATCATTTGTGGCCTACAAGATAGCGGACCACCAAAAAGTCGCATATGCATCATATATGTTAAAGATGAGAGCTAGGATATTAAGGGATGCAAGATAGAGAACTCTACCCCACCTTATATCATAGGAAACCTTTCGGGGGGATTTTTTCCGAAAATATTTTCTAAAGTGTGTTAATACAAAGTTAAGTGGACAACTATTTTGGTTGAAGAAAGGTACAAAGAATCTGGACTAATAAGAGAATGAATTTAATAGGTTGCTACAATTTAATCCAAATGCTTATAGAGATTTGGATGTGCTAAAATAACAATTATTTATGAATAGGTTGGACGTAGACACTCTAGAAAGAATTATGGAATTTGAAGTGCAAACTTATTTGGAAGTGGTAAATAAAACCAGAGCTCTGGAACAAGCAAAGCGACGAGGAGAAGAAATAAGAGCCCAAGCTTGGACAAGCATAGGAGTATAAGTTCCAACAAAAAGACCACTATTTCATCCAAGTCTAGGTGATGAAGGGAAGAGGCCTATGTTGAATGTGAGGCCACCAAGCAACAAAACATTGGTTATTTCGTCGCAAGCAAAACCTATGACTATGATTTGTTGGAAATGTAGGGAATGACACTACCCCCAAGAGTGCCTACACTTGAAAGGGAAATGTTACCAATGCGGGTTAGGCGACCATAGAGTTTTGGACTATCCATGGAAAAAAATCCATGATCTATTTTGTGTGCAGACAAAAGGGACATTTTGCAAACTCCTACCCTAAAAGATACAGTGTTCGAAACCACTATTGAGAGACTTGCTGGTCAACCATTCGAACAAGAAACTCAAGGAGCTAATACCTAGACTACAAACATTCAGAAGTTCGCTGTTGAAGGCATTGATGCAAGAGATTGGGCAAAAGAAAATCCTGGATAATATCAAGATATCGAATTAATAGCTATGGAATACATGGACTTGAATTGGAAGGTTAACTAAAAAAGTCAAGAATTATAAAAGAATTACTATTGAAAGATTTAAAAAGACAAAGGTTAGAGCTTAATCATATACTACGTAATTAATAGGATCCGTTTTAATTACCACTCAACTAGCCATGGTCTTATTCAACACAGGAGCTACATACTCTTTTATAAGTTCAATAGTAGCTAAATGAAGGAAATTGGAAGTTCAATCCTTTCCAAAGATCTTAAGGATTAGCACCCTTATAGGAGAGAAGGCGATCACCAAGGAGATACTAAAAGATTGCTAAGTCGAGATACACAGGAGAAATATGCCTATGGACTCTATTGTTCTATCCATGAGAGGCTATGAAGCAAATTTATGAATGGATTGGCTTTTGAAACATTGTGCTAATGTAGATTGTAAGAATAAAGAAGTATTTTTCAATCAACTAGGGATGAAAACTATATTGTATCAAGGACAACCAAGAAGAAATTCAGAGGTTTCAGCTAGTTTCTTGCAAGTGGAAGAAGAAAGCTTGGGAGACTAGAGAATGTGCTTAATAAGCACAATAGAGATAGAATTGGAGCCATTGAGATTGGAAGAGATACTTGTAATCAACGAATTTTATAAAGTATTTCTTGAATAGTTACAAGGACTGTCTCCTTCAAGGGAAATGGATTTCGCCATTGAGGTAAAGCCTAGCACAAAACCAATCTCTAAAGCACCTTATCAAATGGCCCCAATTAAGTTGAAGGAACTAAAGAAACAATTGCAAGAATTATTAGAAAAGGGATTCATTCACCTAAGCGTATCACCTTAGGAAGCTCTAGTGCTATTTGTCAAAAAGAAAGATGGATCCATGCAATTATGTATCAACTATCAGGAATTGAATAAGGTAACTATTAAGAACAGATATCCCTTACCGAGAATTGATGATTTGTTCGATCAATTACAAGGAGCAAGCTTCTTTTCTCAAATTGATCTACGGTCTGGGTACCATCAGTTGAAGATCAAATCAAAAGATATACCTAAGACCACCTTTCGAATGAGATATGGTTATTATGAATTTTTAGAAATTCCATTTAGATTAACGAATGCTTCAGTTGCGTTCATGAATCTTATGAACAGAATCTTCAAACCATTTTTGGATAAATTTGTAATGGTTTTTATTAACGATATCTTGATTTATTACATGACTCAGCTAAAGCACAAAGAACACTTAAGGATTGCCCTAGGACAATCAAATAAACATCAACTATACACGAAGTTGTCAAAATGAAAATTCTGAATGAATCAAGTGGCATTCTTAGGATATATCATATCCGAAAAGGCATATTGGTAGATCCGGCAAAGATCGAGGCCATGGTTGATTGGAAACAACTCACTATAGTCACGAAAGTATGAAGTTTTCTTGGGTTGGCTAGATATTATAGATGACTCGTAAAGAACATTTCACATATTTCTAAGCCATTAACCAAATTAACCCAGAAGGATGTAAAGTTTGAGTAGGATGAAAGTTGTGAAAGAAGCTTTCAAGAATTGAAGTAATGGTTGGTTTCAGCTTCTATTCTAACATTGTCCAACTCAGAAGAACCCTTTTGTGTGTATAACAATGCCTCACAAAACGGGTTAGGCTATGTTCTAATGTAGAATAAGAAGGTTGTAGCTTATGCTTCTAGGCAATTGAAATCACACAAAAGGAATTATCCGACACATGATTTGGAATTAAGTACAATTTTATTTACCTTGAAGATATGGAGACATTACTTATACAGCAAAGATGTGAAATTTACATAGATCACAAGAGTTTGAAGTATCTATTCACTCAAAAGGAGCTCAACATGAAACAGAAAAGGTAGCTAAAACTCATCAAAGATTATGATCTTAGTATCAACTACCACCTAAGGAAAGCCAACGCTGTAGCCAATGCCTTGAGCAAAAAGAATCATGGCCAAGTTGCAACATTATTAATAAAGCAACAATAGTTGAAACAAGAATTTGAGAAGTTAAGGATCAAATTTATATGGAATGAGGGGGAAGCACAATTAGTAACCTTAGAAGTACGGCCTACTCTCCAAGACATGATATAAGAGATATAACTCAATGACCCAAAGATAGTACATATTTGAAATAAAGTGGAACAAAGAGCCAGTGTAGACTTTCAAGTGAATCAAGATGGAGTCCTGAAGTTATGAGGTCGATGATGCATACTAGAGGATAAGAAGTTAAGAGTTGACATTATGGATGAAGCTTACAATTCTAGATACACAATACACCCAAAGGAAGCAAAATGTATCAATAGCTCAAGAAAGGTTACTAATGGGAAGGCATGAAAAGGGATGTAGCACGATCCATTTCTCAATGCACTATCTGCCAATAAGCTGAAGTTGAACATCAAAAACCTGGGGGATTATTACTGCCATTACCAATTCCAAAATGGAAGTGGAAGCGAGTCACAATGGATTTTGTTATAGGATTGCCAAGGACTAGAGTTAGATACAAAGCTATAAGGGTAATTGTAGACCATTTGGCTAAATTTGCTCATTTCTTACCCATTAACATGACTTATTCCTTAGATAAGTTAGTCGGGATCTATTTTAAAGAAATCGTAAGACTCCATGGGGTATTGCATAGCATAGTATCTAATAGAGATCCACGCTTTCTGGAGAAGTCCACAACAAGCTCTTAGGGTAAAATTGCAGTTTACTACGATATGTCATCCTCAGACGAATAGAAAATTATAACAAACCATCTAAACAATAAAGGACATGCTAATAGCTTGTGCATTAGATTTCAAAGATAGCTGGGATCTACATTTGCCATTGGTCGAATTCACTTACAATAACAACTATCATTCTTTGATCAAAATGGCTCCTTATGAGGCTTTATATGGAAGAAGATGTAAATCTCCATTGTATTAGGACATGATCCAATGAAGTATAGTTGGGCTGGACTTGTTGTAAGCAATGATAGACAAAGTAGTCACCATTAAATGAAGAATGAAGGAAACTCAAGACCACCAAAAGAGCTAGGCCAATTTGAAAAGAAGAGAGATTGAATTTCTACCGGGGGAACATGTCTACTTGAAGGTCACTCCGATCAAAGGGATAAGAAGATTCAGAACAAAAGGAAAATCGAGTCCTAGATATGTAAAACTATATGAGATTCTAGAAAGGCTTGAAGAAGTAGCATATTAATTAGCTTTGCCTCCTCAATTATCAAGAATTCATAACATATTTCATGTGTCGTTGCTTCGAAAACACATCATAGATCCCAATAGAGTAATTGAAATGGATATCCTAAAGATCCAACCTAATTTGATGTATTAGGAATATTCTGTCTGAGTTCTCAACACCCAAACCCAAGAATTGCACAACAAAAGTGTCAAATACATCAAAGTACAATGGAGCAGACATTCGGAATGAGAAACAACTTGGAAAAGAGAGGACAAGAGCGAGGAGAAATACCCCTAACTGTTTGGAAATCAAGGTATGTTCTAAAGTTTTAAGGACAAAACTTTTAAAGGGAGAGAAAATGTGAAACCCGTGAATTTAGAATAAATATAATACCAGATTAATTAAAATATTATATTAAAAGTCCTATTCATACCTCGTATAAATTTAAATTAATAGAAATAATTATTTACAAAACAAATGGCATAAAATTTTGAGATAAACAATAAAATAAATTACAATCATAGGTTTAAGAAAGTCAAATAAAAATTCTAAGTAAATATTTATGGTTGAAATAATTTATTTATCTTAATTATAAAATTTCATATTAAAATACATGTTCGATAAACGAAGCTGAAAAATAAAAAAAGTTACTCTTATATATACTCGAACTAACTTTGCCTTGTCCCGATTTGAACACTAGCTTCCAAATGCACAACCAAAATCAAAACGAAAATGAGAGAGAGGGGAAGATAGGACAAGAACGAAGACAAATAGAAGGACAAAGGAAAACCCAAAGAAAAATTGTCGTAACGTATGCCTACGAATTTCAAATTGCAATTAGAGACCACCTATGTAATCCTTGTAGTGAGTCTTACGTAACTAGACTAAATTTGCATGGAAAAATTTTTATTTTTAGAATTTAAATATAATTTTAAAAAGTATAGAAAAATAAATTTTAGTTTAAAAAATAGTAAAAATATCTAAAACTATACTAAATGGAACTATATTAGTAAGAGTAGTGAGTAATAGTATTATTTTCTTATATGTTAAGAGAACATTTTTATCCTCAAGCATTTACCTTAGAAAAATTATGAGTAATCAAGAAAAGAGATGCAAGTAAGTAAGAATTCTATGATATACTATTTATCTTTGATGTGGTATACTGCAATATGCATAAACATATATATATATATATATTTGTCATTGTAAATCTCGTGTAAAATATCGTGGCCGAGTTTCGCGTGTATACAAAAATTCCAAGTGCTCTGATTTGGGATGATATATGTGTGTGGTTTTTCTATTAATTAGACGCGTGTGTGTGTAATTGGTTGGCTCACTGGAAGAATTGCATGTGTGTATATGGGTTTGGTTCGCCGGAAATCGGTGAGAGTGGTGTGGAGTTCCGAGCATGCGTGAAGGAGTGTGTGCTGGGGGAGCGTACGTGATGTGCGTGTGTGCAGGTGTGGAGGTGGCTGGAGTGTGATCTTGGTGTCCGTGGCTGGTGAGTAGAGGTGTGCATGGTTTGTGCAGGTGCGGTGGTCGTGGTGTCCATGGGTGCGTGTTGGTCCATGGAGCGTGGCGGGTGTGTTGTGCGATGGAGTCCCAACGGTGAGTGAGAGAAGGATTCTGGCGAGTGCTTAAAAATTCCAGCGACAAGAGTCCAACAAGGGACGAAGGGGAAGGAAGATAAACAGTGGATGTGGTAATTATATATATATATATATATTTATAGAGAGAGAGAGAGAGAAGAATCCGGCGAGGAATGTTCAACGTGGATGGGAGGAAGAGAACCAGGTGCCACGAGGAGGACATATGTTAGAATTATATATACATATATAAAGAGAGAAATGTGGATTTGCTTATGGTTGGCGGAAGAAGAAGGAAAAATAAGTAAATAAATATATATATATATATAATAACTAAATAATGATAATAAAAGAATAAATATGGCTTATTAATTAAGAATAAAATCCCAAATCTCTATACGTTGTCTATCATGAAATGTGATTCGAAGTATGACATTTTATGATAGTAAATGTTTGATGTTTTTTGTATTTTTGCCACTAGTGTGATTATATTTTGCATGTTTACCTTGAAATAATAAATTAATTATTTTGACTTAAGTAAAATTCGACATGCATTATATGAGACATTACATAAAGTTAAAGACCATCACTACTACAAGGCACATCGAAAGTAATCAAATAGGATTACTATTCCACTACGGGCGAACTAAGTGATTTCGGGATCATTAGGCCTTTGACGATTCCGAGTTTAGTTTTTCCTTGAGGGTATTTATGCTCGGTATACTAAATTACACTTGAAGCTTACGGGATTAAATTTAAAAGACCAATTCAAATGAAGAGATAAAATTAAAATAATTGGGTTATAAGACGTGTGCTGATGAATCCCCAACCCAAGGTCACGAAGGGGGGGTAGTGTAAACCCTAGACTTTATATTGGTTATCGGAAGATCGTGTGCGATGTTAAATTGCAGATGACTACCCATGCATAGCATATGTTTAGAAAGTTGTGTGAATTGTTGGTGTATGTACAGTATTGAGATATTGCACTCATATCTCACTAGGCAATTTAGCTCACCCACCTACAAATTGTGTAATTCAAGTTGTGACTATGTAAACTTTCTCTGTAAGCATCGCATTAAGGTAAGTAAATATTGTCGTGAAACTTTTGGGAAAGGATGCAAGGTTGAGAGTAGAACGGCCTTCTTTTGTAAATTTATATCGAAGTGCTAGAGATTGGTATCTATAAATATTTGATATGGGTTATTAAAACTTTTGGGTTGCATTTTTTTGGGACCTGAATGAGGCCTACTACTAAAGTATCATTGTAATTAATTCTGATGAATATGGAATAGTTGAAATGAATTAGTAGGATGCTAGAAGTATTCAACTTTGGTCAAATTACTATATTTATAACTGGTTAATAGTTTTTGTGTTAAGACGCTCAGTAGTTACTTATTAGGGGCCAAGTAACCGTGGCGGGTTGTCATGAATAGAGTACCCTATAGGGTGTGACAAGGACTCTGTTAGTGTCAACTGCAACAGTGAAGCTCCACACAATGACTCACCTACAGTTTGTTCCTATTTGGAGAGAAGAGATGATGTGAACAACTAGTTATGTGAGAGTGAGATTCGTTTGAGTTCCATCACAGTGTTTAGACTTTGGAGTTGTCAAGCCGAATTGTTGTACTGCTATTGTGACTGACCATATTAGTCATGACTTGTGACAGAGGACCATGAGGAGTTGCTAAGTTGAGTGAGACGAGGACAGTGGACAAATCTCAAGTGATGATGGATAATGAGTGAGTGAGACACCGGAGATTAGTGTCAAGCTTGTTGGCTATTGGCTACAACTATGAAGCTCGTGATTCATGACTCACTTGCAATCTTACAGTGCAAGCTCTATTGTGACTTGTGTAGTGCTGCCTATCTGTGTTGTGTTGTGTGAATACGGCCTGCAAAACTAAAGCACCTTTTGTTTTGACTTGTGTAGTGCAGCCGTGGCCTATGTTATGTAGTGCGTTTGTGCAGCATGCGGCCTATGGAGATTGAGTGTGGCCCTTAGATGAGCCGATGAGGACAAAAGAGAGAGAGAGAGATAGAGAGAGATGAGACTTATTTTTGCCAAAACAATTGAGAGAGATGAGATTTCCTCTTTGCCTTTCAAGTTTGATTTTGATTTTTCAAAGAGGAGAAGACTAAAGAGTTGAGACAAACAAATCTACTACAAATGACAATGAGACGGACGTGTGAACAGTGAGCTATAAACAAAACAGTAAGGAGTATTAGAGTAAGGTTAGGATAGGATAGAGCAGAGGGTTATTTGATTATACAAGCTTGTAACTTTTATTTTTTTAAAAGAAAAACCATTAAATATGATAATAATTAATTATTTAACAATTGTAAAATAAAATAAAATAAATCAAGTTTAGGTTCCTAATGGGTTTAATATTTATGTTATTCTCTAACCCAAACCTTATAAGGCATTTAACAATTGTCCCATAACCCATCCCAAACCTTATAGAATAATACTTTATAGGGTTTTACTTGGGTCAAGCGAGTCAGAAACCTTACAACAACCTACATGGCATGCATGTGTAGTTATTGGTATACACTGTATTAGACTTTAGCTCACCTCTCGTGAGACTCTTTTTCAATTACAAACTCATATAGTGAGATAAAAAGGTATAACGAAACTTTAGCAATCACAAATCATGATATGGGAGTGAAAGTGGAATGTGTATACTTTGATGAGTGATTAGAAGGTTAGAAGAAGGATATTTCCTGTAACAATGTATTTAGTTATGTTAAGCATGAGACTCTAATTGTATTCATGTTTTAGTCTACTTCTACTACGATTAACTATAAAAGGTAGACTCTAGTTTATTCTTTATAGTCAATTTGATCTTTATAGTTTCATTTTCATATATAGATACTAAGCTGGACTTTATAAAGCCACTCACTAATGTATGTGGAGATTTAGCTTATAATGTCATGGTATCTTTATACATGTGTGAGTTTTAATAAATATTTTGTGTATTTTCACTTAGTGACAACACGTGGCTAATTGTATTTGCTCTAGATTCTAAAGCGTTACATATTATATGTTATTTTGAGAAATATGTTAATTATATTACACATTAAAAGTTTTTTACTTACTTCAATATTGGTTTTGTCAATCTCCTACATAATATCAATTCAAGTTATTATTAAATCAATTTAGTTTTGCTCATATGATATTATATATTAAGCCAACACCCTTCTTTAAAAAATAATATATGATTTAATCCATAAACCAAACTGAAATTTTATGGTTTGGAAAAAATCTGAAACTGAACCATATGATTCTAGTTGAAGTAATGAAAAATCAAACTACATTTTTATAGTTTGATTTGATTTAGAAGAAAAATCAAACCAATTCGATCCATACCTATTTCTATCATTGGAGACGAGTGGAGCTCATGGTTCATCCCATGGCTATAGCTAATTCATCATGTCTAGTATTTTCATCAAGCTTTCAACCTTCCTTAACAATATTTAATGTTGCCACATCACAATTAGTGGTAATTTAACTTTTGATGAATTGTCAAACTAATGTGTATATTTTAATCAAGAAATTATTAGAATAATATATGATTTTTATTGAATTAAAAATTTGACGATCAAGATTTTAAAAGAAAAAATTTGAATAAAAAAATTTAATAGTAAGAGATTAATCCATGAATTAGATAACTATTTATATTTAAGACTTGTTTTTAAGTCCACCATGACTTATTCCAATAACATCCCATTGTGTCCTAAACTCTTATATATTCACACATACACACACATACATATATATTAAGATATCTAAATGGGATATTCTAATTAATCCAACTCTTACAGTTTATTCACTTTACTTATTGGAATAAAATTAAGGAATGGAATAGAGGTGTAATAAGATTATCATTTATTAATTTTTTTTTTTATTGAGGATATTTTGAGGTAAAAATATTAATTCTAGTATTGAAATACTCTTCTTAGGTTTGAATATTGAATAAATATTCAATATTTTTTATAATATCTATAACGCTCCAAAACCCGGGTATGCTACGACTCGCCACATGTTCTCATTTCCTAAAGACACGTAAAGTCTCAATCACCACTATTCTCTAAATACTCACATTCATGTACTCCTAATAATAATCATAAATCATCTGCTGTATAACAGAGATTAATGAAATTTCCCATCCTCAATAATAAGTCACCAACATTCTTCTCAAATTAAACAGCGAAAGCGTTTAATATTCACTTACAATAGAAATTCTCAAACGACTAAATAAAAATCTAACATATCTTTGCTTAGTCTATTTACTAGTCATCATAATAGACGTATTCTACATTATCTTCATTGTTTTGATCTTAAGTTGTTTCCCCCAGGTTTTCAACATATCCTACGATTTCTCCTATAGCATATATAACTAAAAAAAAATTCCCACGAGAGGTGAGCTAACACCCAATACAATGCATACCTACACACACACGCGCATGCCATTCCAAAAACAGTAGCACATGTAAAATGCATCATAACATTCATTCACAGTTTTATTTATCTTTCACAATCTTTAGCCAATACCTAATCACAACATAAACATCTTCACATAACATTCCTAAGCATTCTTTCACAATCCATCTACAAACAATATATATACATATATATATGACAAGGTAATCCTCTTTTTCCATGAACCTTTTACCATATATAATAATAATATATATATGATAGTGGGTACTCCCTATTGTCTTTGAGTCTTCACACATTAACCTTTTACAACCATACATAATAAAAATAATATATATGATAGTGGTTCTACTACATTGTCCATAAGTCTTCACATATCAACCTTCCACAACCATACATAATAATATATATATATATATATATGACAGTAGGTACTCCCCACTGTCCATGACTCCATGCGTCCATGTGCTACAACTTTTTACAATACACGTCACAACCTTCCACATCACAACATTTCACAACACAACCTTCCACATAAGACTAGATCATTTTGATACGTGACTCCACTAGGGACAACGTCACATACCGATCATCGGGGTGCCACCCCAAGAACATCGACCCACACTCATTTCTTGGACCTAGCAATTCACAATCACATGCACACTCAATCCGATTCATTTACAATATTATTAAACCTACACACAAAAATCTAATTTATCAAGCACAAGCAACAAACATGGTATACACGTACCTAACTCGTAATACTTATACTTTTCTAACTTCACAATTCTTCCAAACCTATACATGATTCAAATTATTTGCTTTTAGAATTGTATTATTATAAATATCAAAAGGAAAATAGATGCATTTCAACTCAACACAATCATGTTGGGGGCCGTGTAGTTGAATACAGGGTAGTACATGACCGTGCCAAAGGTCTTATACATTTCTTTTTTTTCTTTTTAACATGGTCATGTTGGGAGGTCATGTTATTTTTTTATTTCTTTCTTTTTAACATGGTCTCAATATGGTCATATATCTCTCTTATTCATTATGTCCTTTTTTTTCAACATTGTCTTCAACATGGTCATGTTGAGAGGTCATATATCTCTTTATTTACTATTCATCAGCACGACCTCAACATGGTCATGTTAAAAGGTTGTGTTGAAATTTTTTTTTCCAACACGGTCATGTTGAGAGGTCGTGTATCTCTCTGTTCACCTTGGATTTTCAACACGGTGGTATTGGGAGGCCGTGTATCTCTCGATTCACTTTGGGTTTTCAATATGGTTCCAACATGGTTGTGTTAGGAGGCCGTGTATCTCACTGTAAACCTCGTAAATTGATCCCTCAACTCAATTTCTAATCAATTCAACCTCTAATTGATCCATCTAACATAAATTTGTAATATAATATACTAGTAGATACTTACTTGACCCAAATCGTTATCATGATGAGTAAATTGCTTATTTTGTCCCTTACGTATCACGGATTAATCTAAATCATAATCATTGATTTATGTACTTACCTTAATATGATAAGCTAGTAGTGGAAAAATGGTCATTTTCTTCTTTATAGATTCCCACAAGAAGGTTCTAGGGTTTTGTAAGAGGCAAATGGAGGGAAAAGGTCAATAGGGTTTATAACGGCCTATTTATAGTCTTCATCTGAATTATTAAATTGCCCCAAATCCTTTTAGATTATTTACGATATTAACCTTGGCTGCATTTTTATTATATATATATTATATTATTCGTGTATTTACATTCTCGAAAATTACTTGGATCATTGAAGAGTTCTAGGTATTTTCTTGTCATCTCTTCTTCTAGTTCCCAAGTTACTTCTCTTTCGGTTTGATTGCTCCATTGCACCTTGACATACTTGATAACCCATCTTCTCAAAGTTTGCTCTTTAGTATCCATAATTCTAACAGGTCTTTCCACAGTTGTGAGATTTAGTTGCACTTGTAGAGATTCTAGTGCGGTGATTTAATCTGGGTTTGGCACATATTTCCTTAGCATGGAAATATAAAATACATTGTGTACTCAAGCCAGACTTGGTGGCAATGCCAATCTGTATGCCACTAGTCCAATTTTCTCCAAGACTTTAAAGGGTCTCACATATTTAGGGTTCAATTTCTTCCTTAGTCCAAATCTTATCACTTCCTTTGTAGGTGAAATCTTCAACAACACATGATCTCCCACCTGAAACTCCAATGGGCGTCTTCTCTTGTCTACATATGACTTTTGGTGGCTTTGAGCTAACTACATTCTTTGCTTGATTAATTTCACTTTGTTTACTGCATCTTGCACTAGATCAGGTCCTAATATTTGTTTCTCACCCACCTCATCCCAATGTAATGGCGATCGGCACTTTCTTCTATACAATGCCTCATATGGTACCATTTGCATGGTAGTTTGATAACTGTTATTGTAAGCAAATTCTACTAAAGGAAAATGTTCATCCTAATTTCCACTAAGGTCTAATGCACATGCCCTCAACGTATCCTCCAATATCTGCATCATTTACTTTGACTGACCATCCATCAATAGGTGAAAAGCCATACAAAATTGTAGTTTTATCCCTAAAGCTCTATGCAAACTATTCTAAAACCTCCCCACAAATCTCGTATCTTTATTTGACACTATAGAGACCAGTATCCTATACAACCTTACAATTTCTTTGATGTATATTTGTGCCAGCTTCCTTAGTTTATACCTAGTACCTATTAGTATGAAGTGTGCTGATTTTGTAAGCTAACCAATAATTACCCAAACTATGTCCAATTCAATCACCAATCAGGATAGTGTCGTGATAAAGTCCATGGTCACATGTTCCCATTTCCACTCCGGTATAGGTAAAGGTTGTAACATGCCAACAGGTCTCTAATGTTTTATCTTGATCTATTGGCAGGTCATACACTTAGAAACATAATTACCCACTTCTCTCTTCATATTCCTCTAACAATAATGGTTCTTCAGGTCTTTATACATGTTGGTACTTCCAAGGTGCATAGAGTACCCAAAATAGTGTGTCTCTTTCAATATCTCTTTATTCAATTCATCTATACTTGGCACACATAAACTGTGACCATACCTCAACACCCTCTCTGTATCTTCATTGAACTCTACAACTTTTCCCTCTTCCATTCTTTTCTTTATTTCTTGTATCCCCACATCTTTAACTTATGCAATTTTTATTTTGTCAATTAATACTAGTTGTATTTGTAAACTAATGAGTCTAACTCCAATTTCATGATTCACAATCTCTAAGTCTAATTTTTGCATATCTTCTAATATATTTTTTTTTTTAGTTGTGATCAGCGTTGCTAGATTACCATGCTTCTTTCTACTAAGTGCATTAGCAACTATGTTTGCCTTTTCAAGATGATACTGGATGTCTAAGTCATAGTCTTTTATTAGCTCTAGCCAGCATCTTTGCCTCATATTTAGCTCTTTCTTTGTAAATAAGTACTTGAGGCTTTTGTGATCTATAAATATTCTACACTTCTCCCCATACAAGTAATGTCTCCATAACTTGAGTGCAAATACCACGACTGCTAATTCCAGATCATGTGTCGGGTAATTCTTTTTATAAGGCTTCAATTGTCTAGAAGCATAAGCAATCACCTTATCGTTATGCATCAACACATCTGAGCCCTTGTATAGAGGCATCATTATACATCACAAATTCTTCACCACTAACTAGTAGTGCAAGTACACGTGTAGAAATCAATCTTTCCTTCAATGTCATGAAGCTTACTTCACATCGACCATCCTATACAAACTTTACTCCTTTATGAGTCAACTTGGTTAAAGGGATTGCCAGTTTGGAGAATCCTTTCACAAATCTTCTATAGTATCCTACTAACCTTAGGAAGCTTCTAATTTCTGTTACGGTCTTTGGCTTGGGCTATTCATTTACAGCTCTTATCTTCTCAGGATCTACAGATAATCCATCCTTACTAATCACATGTCCCAAAAAGGTAACTTGCTTCAGCCAAAAATCAAACTTCTTAAACTTGGCATACAACTTTTCTTATTGCAATATGCTCAATACTACCCTTAAGTGCTTCCCATGCCCTTCTTCATTTCTAGAATATATTAAAATGTCATTTATGAACATGATGACAAACTTATCCAAATATTCCCTGAATATGCAATTCATTAAATCCATAAAAGTCGTTGGTGCATTTGTAAGTCCAAAAGGCATTACTTAGAACTCATCATGCCTGTCTCTAGTTCTGAAAGCGTTTTTCTAGATGTCTTCCTCCTTAATCCTCAATTGATGGTACCTAGATCTCAAGTCTATTTTCGAGAAGACTTGAGCTCCTTGTAATTGATCAAACAAGTCGTCAATCCTTAAGAGAGAGCATTTATTTTTAATTATAACCCTATTCAACTCCCAGTAATCTATACATATCTGCATGTTGTTATCTTTCTTCTTCACAAATAATACCGGTACACCTTAAGGTGAGACACTTGGTTTGATAAACTTCTTGTCCAGCAGCTCTTGTATTTGATCCTTTGGTTCTTTTAACTCTACGGGTGCCATACGATATGGGGCTTTTGATATGGGAGTCGTACCAGGCATTGTATCTATGTTGAATTCAATCTCCCTTACAAAAGCTAAACCGGGTAGGTCATCTAAGAATACTCCGATAAATTCCTTCACTACTCTTACTCTCTCAATTTCCATCACCTCTTTAGCCTCAACTTCTACCGATGTCATCATATTTTTACTCCACAGTTCATAAGTTGGCAATCCTGTTGGTCTATAAGTTTCCAATTTAAACTTAAATTGTTCTCCTTCTAGCGTGTTGAAATGGATGGTCATATCATGACAATCTGATGGGAATCTATCCTACGATCCCGATAGTTAGGGAACTTGATTTGGATGATGATTCAAATCACTCACATGTATCCATTTTCTTTATCTAATAATGTTTGAGTTGTAATATAGCAGGTACAGTGATCAGTCTTTACAGGATGCCACATGACTTACACTATTGATCAAATTGGGAACATCATCGGACTCACATCTAATGGTTCGCAATGATCACAATTGACTCGAAGAACCGGCTCTTTGAAGACCATCTTTGTATTTGTTATTTTATCTTTAAACCGGTTACTTTGTAATCATTTTGGGACATTTGTATTTGGTTGTATTTATTCAATTAGGACCGGCCACATTAGTAGCATAGATGTAATTTTTTGGACATTTTAACATTAATTGGAGCAAGTGTAAATACTTGCTAACTAAGGTTTTTAAGGAGACTTTTGATAATTTGAAAAACACACTCTTGTGGTCGTGAGGAGTCCCCTTGCATTGCCATTGATCTCTTATCAATTTCATCATTGAAATTGTGGCAATAACCAACTTGAGTGATTGTGAGTAATATCAATCATTTCTTGTTGTTTTATAAATTGTACTTAGTGAGTCATATTTAGGTGCTATTTGTTGGTTCCTTATTTTGTTCATGTGAATTTAGGGTTCTATTTTCATATTTGAAACTTTTCAATTTGACTTGGAATCTTAGTTCATTTCCTTTATTAACCATTGATATCCATTTAGTTTCCATTTTCGTGAATGAGGGTTAATTTGTGAAGGCGTTGGTCAAGCTAATTGTCGTTGGTTGTTATTGTTGCTCACGCCTCTTGTGGAGTTGGTTTTATTGGATTATATTATATGCTTGAATCATTTAAGCATATCTTCATTTGGTGTCATATCATACTTGGTTTATCAATTCGAATTCATAAGGGATTAGGGGCTTACGCCTCTTATAGAGTGGTTGTTGATTAGAATTGCTTCAATTTGTTGTTTGTATGTGCTTTGGTCATTTGAAGCACATCATAATTTGGTATCAGAGCTTTGGTTGTAAGAAAGGATTTGTGCAATTGAGATTTTGGAATTTTAGGGTTCTTAAGTTAGCATTTTGATCCGAAATTGTGAAGTGGTGATTGAGTTGTTTAATTATGTTGTTGAGGAGTTGTAGTTGCTGCTTGTTGTTGTAGACGTAGAGCAATTGTAATTTCCTTGTTTCTTGAGTTGACCGTGATTGATTTAGGGGAAGTGATCTTTGTGATCCTTTGAGAAAAGTGATCATTTGAAGATTAGAAGAGTGTGATAGTGAATTATGTGTTGTTGATTTCGGAATTGGGGAGTACAATTTACCATTTCCAAATTTGAAATTGTGTGGAAGGATAGGAAGATATTTGAAATTCAAACACCTTCTTTAAGTTTGAAGCAATTCACTAAGTAGCATTCAATAAGTGTTATTTGAATTTGAATTGCTTTTTTTTACCATTTGTGGAGAAGGTTGCATTTAGTGAAGTAATTTGATTTTGAATTTTGTTGCTGCCTTTGTTTGTAGATTGCGGTGTAAATTGTGTTATGTGAGTGGTGAATTGGAGTTGTGTTGTAACAAGGAAGTGTATACTTTGAAGTGTTGTGTATGTATTAAGGTGAAGGTGCTGCAACATGTAGTGGTGTTGTGGTGAATTGAGTGCACCGTGATTGTGTGTATGTGTGGCAATGTGAGTGTGTAGTGATTGAATTGCCACTTGTTGAAGAAGTTATGTGTGGTGTAACGTGCTGCACATTAAGACTAATTATGGGTGTGAAATCGTGGCAAGAAAGAAAAGTTGAATGGTGAATTTTGAATTCGAAAACAAGCATTAAAGTGTGAAAGTAATTGAAACTCATTACTTAAACACTTGCTAATTGAAATTAATAACTTAATTACTTAGAAGTGATTATTTGTGCTTCATTTATTTTACTATACTTGAAGTGTCAAGAAGTGATAATTGTGTTTATTGAATTGTTGCACCATGGGTGTATAATTGTTTATGAGTGTTGATTGTCTAAAACGTGCTATTGTGACATAGTGTTATTAAAGGAGTGTGTTGCAAATTGTGGGATTATACTTCAACAAATTACAAGCATGTCGAATGGCAGTGTAAATGGGGGGATTGGTAATGAGGCTAATAGCTAGATTGGTAGAAGACAAGGTCATCATGCTACAGGTAGAAGAACCTTGGAAGATCAACTTCAGGACCTTACTACCATTGTTGCTACTCTAGCAACAAGGATTGATAGGATGACAATACCACAACCACTAGTGGCAAATCCTCAAGCATCACCAAGAGTAGCTCCACAAAACATCTAGAGAGAGGGAGTAGGAGGAGGAGGAAATTTAGGAAGAAGAATGGAGGGAGATCATCATCCCTATAGGGAAGAGAGGGATGACAACTTTAGGGTCAATCTTTAACCAAACAGGGATTTCAGGCTGCCCAGGGGTTTAAAGTATGTAAAGTTGTAGATGCCTTCCTTTGATGGCAAGGATTCAACAGATGATTACCTGGAGTAGGAAGATAAGGTTGAAGGCCTTTTCGAGTGTTATGAGATAGATGATAACACCCATGTTCGACTTGCTGCTGTTGAATTCATAGGGTATGCCGCCTTGTGTGAAAAATTTTGGTGATTAGCAGACGGAGGGATAAAGAGGCTGAAATTCATACTTAAAGAGATATGAAGAGGGTTTTGAGGAAGAAGTTCATTCCTGAACACTACAGGCAGGAGCTGTTTATACGTCTTCAGACTTTGAGACAAGGAGGCAAAACAGTATATGATTATGTACAGGAATTTGAAACCCTGATGATCAGATGTGGGCCAGTAGAGGCTCCAGAGGAAACCCTAGCACGCTTTGTATCTGGGCTGAAATATGAGATCGCATGTGTAGTTGAGCTACAAAGATACAGTACACTTGATGAGGCTATATAACTAGCCTTGAAAGTGGAAAGGCAGAGGCGATCCAATCCATTCAAGGTTACTAATAGCAGGCCCAATGCTACTACCAGGCCCATGGGAGCTGATGGTCAGTCGGGAGGACCAAAGGTAGTAGGTGAACCTATCAGGACGGTAGACAAAGTTACCCCCAGCATAGATAGAGAGAAAATGACTTCTAGGAAGGGTAAAGAGGTAATAGGACCTGATGTTAAGCAGACTGTATCAAGAACAACTACTGGAAAAATGCGCCAAATTAAATGCTTTAAATGCTGGGGATTTGGGCATATGGCTATACAATGTCCTAATAAGAGAGTCATGACAGTTATGGAGGATACTAGAAAAGAAGATAAGGATGAAAAAAGAAACTATAGAGCCTACAGACCTGTCCATATCATTGTAGGAATACTATGACGATCAGAATGTTGAGGCATAAGAGGAGGGAACAGGGGTTCTGACTATATCTCCTAATGCTAGGGACAAACAGAGGGAGAACATATTCCACACTTCTTGTAGGATCAAAGGTAAACTTTGTGTACTGATCATTGATAGTGGTAGTTGCACTAATGTCATATCTGCTGCATTAGTAGACAAATTACAACTATCCATTAGTCTACATCTTAGTCTTTATAATTTGCATTGGTTGGACAATCGAGATAGTATGCGTGTTACACAAAGGGAAAAGGTGCCAGTAAGCGTAGGAAAGAAATATCATGATGAGATCCTGTGTGATGTAATTCCCATGTATGCCTTTCATTTGCTTCTGGGTAGACCTTGGATGTTTGATAGGAAGGTGTTACATCACGGATTCAGAAACACTTACATGTTTCGGAAGGGAGGGTCTCGAATAGTATTGAGACCTATGTCTCCATCAGAGGTGCACAGTTTCCAAGAGCAGATTATGACTATTTCTATTCTGTCTCACAGTCGGGCAAATAGGGCAACAAAGGCATCCAGGTTCAATCCAAGAAATGACCCTCTAGATTTGAGGGCAAATCTTTCAAAGGCCCAAGGAGATGATGGGAATCTACCTTGTGATCCCGATAGTTATGGAACCTGATTTGGATGATGATCCAAATCACTCACATGTATCCATTTTCTTTATCTAATAATGTTTAAGTTGTAATATAGCAGGTAGAGTGATCAGTCTTTACGGGATGCCACATGACCTACACTATTGATTAAATTGGGAACATCATCGGACTCACATCCAATGGTCCGCAATTATCATAATTGACTTGAAGAACTGGCTCTTTGAAGACCATCTTTGTATTTGTTATTTTATCTTTGAACCTATTACTTTGTAATCATTTTGGGACATTTTTATTTGGTCGTATTTGTTGAATTAGGACTGGCCTCATTAGTGGTATAGATGTATTTCAACCCTAATTGGAGCAAGTATAAATACTTGCTAAGTAAGGTTTTTAGATAATTTAAAAAACACACTCTTATGGCCGTGAGGAGTCCCCTTGCATTGCCATTGATCTCTTATCAATTTCAACATTGAAATTGTGGCGAGAACCAACTTGAGTGATTATGAGTAATATCAATCATTTCTTATTGTTTTACAAATTGTACTTATTGAGTCATAGCTAGGTGCTATTTATTGATTCCTTATTTTGTTCATGTGAATTTAAGGTTCTATTTTCGTAATTGAAACTTTTCAATTTGAATTGGAATCTTAGTTCATTTCCTTTATTAACCATTGATATTTTTGCAATTGATTGTTCCATATATCCATTTAGTTTCCATTTTCATGAATGAGGGTTAATTTGTGAAGGGGTTAGTTAAGCTAATTGTTGTTGGTTGTTATTATTGTTCACACCTCTTGTAGAGTTGGTTTTATTGGATTATGTTATGTGCTTGAATCATTTAAGCATATCTTCATTTGGTGTCATATCATACTTGGTTTAACAATTCGAATTCATAAGGGATTAGGGGCTTACACCTCTTATAGAGTGGTTGCTGATTGGAATTGCTTCAATTTGTTGTTTGTATGTGCTTTGGTCATTTGAAGCACATCACAATCTATTGTTGCATGATGTCTGATTAACCAATCCATTCCCAAAATTACATCAAAATTGGTTATGTCTAACACCATAAGATCTGCAAACAATATTTTACCCTACACTTCTATACAAACCTTTCTTTATATTTGGTTCAATCCCTTACCCACACCTATAGGAGTTCTCAAGCTCAATATAACATTTAGAATTTCTTTACATACATTATATTTACTTCTAAAAGCATCAGATATACATGAATGTGATGCACCAATATCAAACAATACATATGCTTTAGTAGAATTCACTAATAATCTACCTACTAAGGTCTCTGTATCTAGAGTGTCCTGTCTCTGTAGTGCAAAAACTCGTGCTGGTGCCTTTTGCCTTAGCCCTGCCTATTGAGGTCTACCATTATTAGTCCCGGTTTGGTTTCTTGCTACTGGGGCTGGCTATACATTCTGTTTTATGTTTTTCGAGCAATCCACCATCCTATAATCCCTCTATTTGTAGAAGAAGCAAAATGTCAATGGGATTGACCTCTCCAAACAGGTTTTGCTGCTGTATCCCATCTTCTCGCATGAGAAACAGGTACCTTCTAGCCATTTGCATTCGTTTAGCTCATTTGGCTCATAACATCTTCCACACTTGTTACTTTGTCCTACATATAAGGTTTTCGCTTAGGAGAAGGGTGCTACTATGACTATAGATTTGGTTTGCACTATATGAGGCCTTTTGCCCTTATCTTGAATGATAGTATTCTGAATGGGTCTTTTTCCCAATACCACTCTTGTTCCCAAAGTTCTCTTCTCATCAATTCTCTTGTGACTCTATTCTAAAAGTTTTGCCTTGTTTATAGCTTCCAAGTAGGTTTTTGATTAAAAGGCAACTACCTCATGTTGCAATTTGGGCTCCAATCCCAACATAAACCAATACGCCATAGACTTCTCATTAGCT
This sequence comes from Laguncularia racemosa, assembly GCA_037954665.1. Taxonomy (NCBI): domain Eukaryota; kingdom Viridiplantae; phylum Streptophyta; class Magnoliopsida; order Myrtales; family Combretaceae; genus Laguncularia; species Laguncularia racemosa. The sequence goes on along the minus strand of JBBMOL010000024.1, from coordinate 1,172,525 downwards.
CTGAATGCTGGTGGCATAAACTTCATCAGATAGTTGAGTTCCGTCTCATATCCATCTACTAATCTCTTTCCCTGGTAGCAACTGTAGTATGATGCCTACATTTTGTCCCTAATGGTGGTCGGGAAATACTTCTCGTACAACATTTCTTTAAACCTATCCTAAGTGATCACCCCTATGGTGAGTTTGGAAATTGTCGACCACCATTCAGAAGCTGAACCTCTCAATAGGTACATAACATATTTCACCTTTTTATCTTCAGGTGTTGCCAGCACTTCAAAAGTCTTTTCTAGTTCATCGATCCACTATTCAGCATCTAATGGATCGTCAACCTTAGGCCTGAATTCCTTGACCATTCTAACAAAACATCTAGGCCCATTTCTCCAGTTAGCCTTTATCTAATCTCTCCCATCATCTGAGCCTATCTCATGTTTAACACTTACATGTCTTGTATCTGTTGCTGCTACTGTGCTACTACTCCTACTAGTGTATTGACAGCCTCTAGCATTTGTGCAACATTCACCTCATTCCCTCTTTATCCTTAATGAGGAGCTCTAGGGGGCATTCTGTTATTAGAATCATCACTCCAGCTCTTGAGGATGATCTTGGTCCTGAAATTCTCCTAAGCATTCTACAAAACAAAATACAATAATGAGGAATGATATAGGAATATATATACATTCCTTAGAGTATGAAAAATTTAAACATGACATTTTCAATATTATTGAAGGAGTTCACAAATCAGTAATATTAGTTCCATTTTCTAACCACTCTCAATATATATCTTTATCCTATAAATCCAATACCTAATTCATCCAAAGATCATGACTTACTTTCTATTGTTTAACTTATACTATTGATCCTCGTTTAATTCTAAAGACCATCATACTTATGTAGTTTATAAATTCATCAACCTAAGCTCTTATGATCACAAACCTACATTCGTTTAATCAAAGCCTAAGCTTCTAAGGATCATTAACTATAGCCCGGATACCACCTAAGCTGTAACGCCCCAAAACCTAGGTACGGTATGGCCTACCATATGTCCTCATTTCCTGAAGACACACAAAGGTTCAATCACCACTATTATCGAAATACTCGCATTCATGTACTCCTTATAATAATCATAAATCATCTATTGCATAACAGAGATTAATGAAATTTCTCATCCTCAATAATAAGTCATCAACATTCTTCTCAAATTAAATAGCGGAAGCGATTAACATTCACTTACAATAGAAATTCTCAAACGACTAAATAAAAATCTGACATGTCTTTGCTTAGTCTATCTACTAGTCATCGTAATAGACATATTATACATTCTCTTCATTGTTTTGATCATGAGTTGTTTCCCCCAAGTTTTCAACATATCCTACGATTTCTCCTATAACATCTATAACTAAAAAAAAAAATCCACAAAGGGTGAGCTAACACCGAGTACAATGCACACCTACACACACACATGCATGCAATGCTAGAAACAGTAACACATGCAAAATGCATCATAATATTCATTCACAATTTTATTTATCTTTCACAGTCTTTAACCAATACCCAATCACAACATAAACATCTTCACAAATAACATTCCTAAACATCCTTTTACAATCCATCTACAAACAATATATACATATATATATATATATATGACAAAGATAATCCTCTTTGTCCATGAGTCTCTTACTGGTGTGCTTCAATTGATGATTACAATTAAACAATGACAATTGAAGAATCAACCAATAAGCCACAAGAATGCGTGACTCCAACACACTCTAAAATCCCTAAAATTCAAGTGACATCCACACAAATGATAATCAAATTATAATTCAGATATAGCACAATTAAACAACACACTTTAGGATATAATTCCACTAAAATGGTGTGAATCCAATAATAGATTTAGAACCCTAAAATGGCGTGTAAATAAGAACTCAACAAGAACAACCCAATTTGTATTAGATATGACACACTAGTATGAAATCGGAATCAACTTAAGGGATTTGATATTACTCACAAATCCTTAAGCCTCCACTCGCCTCAACCCTTGAAGAAGTTGATAAGAGTCTTATGAAAATAGAGATAAACCCTCTCTTTCACGTGAAAATGGGCAGTAAAATGTAATGTTCAAAAGTCCCCTCACAAACCCTAGTTAGCAAGTATTTAGACTTACTCTTATTAAGGTAAAAATTACATGAAAATTACAAATAAGCCACTAAGGTGGCCGGTTCTAAGCAACATTACAAACAAATCAAAAAGTCCCAAAAATGAATACAAAGTGACCAATTCAATAATAAAATTACAAGTACAAAGATGGTCTTCAAAGAGCCAGTTCTTCAAGTCAATTGAGTTCATCGTGGGTCGTTAGATGTGAGTCCGATGATGTTCCCAATTTGATCAATACTGTAGGTTGTTTGGCATCCTGTAAAAACTGATGACACCTACTATAATGCAAATCAAACATTATTAGATAAGGAAATAGACATATGTAGACAATTTGGATCATATATCCAAATCAAATTCCTTGACTATTGGGATCGCATGGTAGATTCCCATCACTTACCATACATAATAATAATATATATATATATGACAGTGGGTACTCCCCACTGTCCATGAGTCCATGAGTCCTAACACGTTAACCATCTACAACCATACATAATAAAAATAATATATATGATAGTGGTTCTACCACACTGTCCATGAGTCCATGAATCCCCACACATCAACCCTCCACAACCATACATAATAATAATATATATATATGATAATGGGTACTCCCTACTATCCATGAGTCCATACGTTACAACCTTTCACAATACATATCGCAACCATCCACATCACAACCTTCCACATAAGACCCAAATCATTTCGATACACGACTCTACTAGGGACAATGTCACATACTAATCATCAGGATGTCACCCCAAGAACACCAACCCACACTCGGTTTCTTAAACTTAGTAATTCACAATCACATGTACACTCAATCCAGTTCATTTACAATATTATTAAACCCACACACAAAAATCAAATTTATCAAGCACAAGCAACAAACATGGTATACACGTACCTGACTCGTAATACTTGGTTTGTCTTATACTTTTCTAGCTTCACAATTCTTTCAAAGCTATACATGATTTAAATTATTCGCTTTTAGAATTGTATTCCTATAAATATCAAAAATGAAAATAGATGCGTTTTAACTCAATACGGTCATGTTGGGGTCGTGTAGTTAAATATAAGGTAGTACACGATCATGCCAAAGGCCGTATACATTTCTCTCTTCTTCTTTTTTAACATGGTCTCAACATGGTCATGTTAAGAGGCCATTTTTTTTCCTTCTTTCTTGCTAACATGGTCTCAACATGGTCATGTACCTCTCTTATTCATTATGCCGTTTTTTTTTTCAACATGGTCATGTATCTCTCTATTCACTATTCATCAACACGACCTCAACATGGTTGTGTTGAATTTTTTTTTTCCCAACACAGTTGTGTTGAGAGGCCATGTATCTCTCTATTCACCTTAGATTTTCAATACAATCTCCAACTATCATGTTGGGAAGCCGTGTATCTCTTGGTTCACTTTGGGTTTTCAACATAATTCCAACACGGTTGTGTTGGGAGGCCGTGTATCTCACTATACACCTCGTAAATCAATCCCTCAACTCGATTTCTAATCAATTCAACATAATTGATCCATCTAATATAAAATTTATAATGTAATACACTAGTAGATATACTTACTTGACCTAAATCGTTATTCTGATGAGTGAATTGCTTGTTTCATCCCTTGCGTATCACGGATTGATCTAAATCTGTAAATGACATTAATACGTTAATTTTTACGCTACCATATACATACGTAAATCACGATTCATAATCATTAATTTATGTACTTACCTTAATTCGATAAGCTAATTGTGGAAAAAGGGTTATCTCCTTCTCTATGGATTCACACAAGAAAGTTCTAGGATTCTGTGAGAGGCAAAGGGAGGAAAAAGGTCAATAGGGTTTATAACAACCTATGTATAGTCATAGGAATTAAAATCCGTCAAGACCATTAAGGCAAGAGCTAAAGGATTTCAAATCTTGGCGATGAAGGCCCATTTTGAGCACATCGACCCTTGAATTATTTCTTTACTAACCTCTTTTCTCTTATTCATATATTGTATATTCCAATAGGAACACTTATCATGCTTTACTAGGCGATGGCCAAACTCACTCAGACTAAGCTTGTGGGTTATCTATAGACCGACCTAAACCGGCGATGAGCTAGGTCGACGAATCCTATGGAAGAGCTAACATGATGAAGACTGTTTTTATTTATAATTATTTCTTTGGACTATTTATGTTGTAATCTTTCTTTTGGGACACTTTCATTTGCTTGTAATTGTCTTTTAGGACCGGCCACCCTAAAAGTGGCATAGTTGTAATTTTGTGGACTTTTTAACCCTAAAGAGAGTAAGTATAAATACTTACTTAAGTAGGGTTTTGAGGGAGGCCAATTTTCATATTAAAATAAATCACATTACGTGAGAGAGCTTAAGGTTATCCTAGTTCAATTTCCTCTTATCAATTTCAATCCCAAGTGTTGAGATTGTGGCGAGTGCAACAATTCAAATTGTGAGTTATATCAATTTCTAATTGTTGAGTTTTTCTTTTCTTCTCTAATGTGTAATATCTAGGGTTGGATTGAAACTTTCTTGGTCAGATTTGAATCATTATTGTAAACACCCCATTTTTGCCCTAGGAATGAATAATAATCACTAATAATCAATTCTTAATTTTTTCCAATTTTTTTCAATTTTTCTTTAATTTAGCATAAATAATAAAAATATTCAAAAAAAAAAAATAAATAGGAAAACACATCAATTTTGAAAAATGATTTCAGAAATTGCAATAATAAATAGTAAATAATTTTACAAATTTTTGAAATTTCAAAAAATACAAAAAAAATAAAAAAATCGCATTGCATATATGCAATTTGCGAAATTAGAAAAATCAGGAAAATGGGCTAGCCCAACTGGTTCGGACCACGAGCTAAGGCGCGCACAAGAGGGCTCGGTCGCAGGTTCGAATCGCGGGGGAAGCAGTTTCCGCGTTTTGAGTTTTTTTACTTATCCAGGACACGTGGCAGCATCCGATTGGCTGGAGGAAACGCATGCGCCGGGCGCGTGATCATCTCCTACCTCGGGTCCGAGATCGCCGGCGAAGGAAAAATTCAAATTTTGGCCGTTTCGATTCGATTTTTTGCACAAATCCAATAGATCTTCAACAGAATTGAGATAAACATCATCCAATTGGAATCAAATCGCAACAAATCGATGGATTTACACAAATCGAAGTTGTTTTTTTAACCGAAAATCCGATTAGCTTCGATTGGAGGAAATCCGAGCTTATCCAGCTTGGTTTCAAGTGCCTATAAATAGAGGAGGAGTGGAGAAAGCCAGATCACGAATCACAATTGAGAGAAAGTGAGAAAAGGGATCAAACCGCCGATCAGAGCCAAGCCACCACCAGGAGACGTTCTGGGAGCAAACCACCGCCACCATTGGATTCAGCACCCTCGAGAAGCTAGGATTCGACACCTCACCCGTTGCAAAAGGCCACCAGAACGCCGGGAACGAGCACTCCCCGCCGCCGTGACCGACTGATCTGACCCGACCCGACCGACCCGGATCCAGGTAAGTCGGATTTTCTGGATTTTTCCAATTTGTTTATTTATTTTTATTCCGATTTTATTTATTATTTGTTATTTGTTTATTAATTTGTTGGTTATTTATTTGTTTGTTTGTTTATGTTTTATTTTCTATAAATAGGAAAATGTTAGAAATTAGATTTTTTTAGGATTTAATAATTTAGAAAAATAATAGAAAAATAAAAAAATAAAATAATAATAATAATATAAAAATAATAAAAATGTAGAAAAACAATATAAATATTAGAAAATAATAATAAAACTTTAGGTTTTAAAATAGGATAGATAATAGTTTAGGATAAAATTTTTAACAAAAATTCACAAAAATCATAAAAATCAATAAAAAACATAAAAATCATAAAAACTATAAAAATCATGAAAACTTAGAAAAAATATAAAAAAAAATTGTAGAAGAATAATAAAAATCATAAAAATGATAGAAAATCATAAAAATTACAAAAAAGAAAAAGAAAAATCGTAAAAATCATAAAAATTAATAAAAATTCAAAAATTATAAAAATGAGTTTTATCACTTAGAAAAATCATTTTCTTCAAATAAATCCAAAATTGATGTTTTTCCTAAAAATCATTTTCAGAGTCAAATTAAAGCTTAGGCTTAGATTTTTTAGAAAAAAAATCCCAAAAATGATAAAAACATAAAGCAAAAGAGATTTCAAAATTAAAATTCACAAACACACTTAAAGTTTTCAAAAAAAGCGAACTACGGCTTGTTTGATCCTGGATAGCAGGTACATAGGCACCCACTCGGGTCAACCCATAAAATGAAATAAAAAATCATTTTCTTGAAATAATTCAAAAACATAATAAAAGTAACAGAAACACAATAAAATACATTTCTAAATAGAAACAATTTTAGGGGATTAGGTGGTAACCGTAAGGTTTTAATAGGTTAGCCTCCGGACTTAGAAACTCTGGTTTTCCCTTTTCCTCTTTTCAAAAACGAGAAGAGGAAATAACGACGACTAGTGGTCTAAATTAAGACTAATCCGCTCCTTTAATCTTAATTCAATATTTCCCAACAACAGTTAGGTGGTGACTCCAAAAATCAAACGAAATTCCTAACTCAAGTCGAGGATCTATATTAGATGAGCATAGGGTCTAGTCTAGATCGGATTAGGAATGGGAATGAAAAAAAATTAGACTCGACAATTATTATTTGAATTGATGTGCTTAATTGAGTTACTTTTATACTTGATTTCTATTTTTCCATTTTGCACGTTGTTGAACCGTGAAAGTAATTGTTGTCGAAGGTGGATCATGGTTATTGTTCTTGTTGATTTTGTGTAGTAATCATGTGGCTTTTCAAGTATAATTTGTGACCTTCATTGAGGAATACTTCATCGTGTCAATCATTTCATGAAATATAACAATTGGATCAAAGATTTCATTTAGGGTTTACGGTCCAATTTGCTCTAAAAGTGAACCGAATTGGTCTTGTCTTTTGGGGTTGTTATTTGGGTTGTTTTTGCTTGTGCTTAATCCCCTTCTAGGCACATCATAATTTGGTATCAAAGCATCATCAAACATGGAATTAAGATTGATCATACCATTGTTTAAGAATTGGTTCATAAATAGTGAGGATTTGCGCCATTTGAGTACTAGTTTGATTGACATTATTTGATTGTCTTTCAAATTGGTTTTGTATATGCTTAATCTTGGTTTTAGGCCCATCATATAGTCCTCGTCCAAATTACCAAATTTCTTCTAATCCTTTTAGATTATTTATAATATTAACCTTAGCTGTATTTTTATTATATATATATTATATTATTCATGTATTTACAATATCATTCATTATGAAATTACTATTATGAATCTAAAATGCAATAAAATATCGTAATAACTCTTTTATTAGTTTTAAGTCAAAACAAGTCATCCCCGGACAACTTCAAAAATTCACAAGAAATATAAGATGCGTTTTTATTTGAAATCTTGCATGGGAGCAAGACTATTTACTTTTCACCATCCTACTCTTATATGGTAAAATCTAAATGGAAAAAAGAAAGAAAAAGATAACCGAAATCAAAATGATCTTATACAAGCTAAAAGTATCCTCTCAATTGTAATCTAGAATCATTCAAAATAATTTTATGATGCAATGGAAAGAAATATCGAATTTTGACTATTTGCCAAAAAAGGACGTGAAGAAAATTTTTTCATTTTTCTATATATATATAGCACAATGTAGAGTTAATTTTAAAAGTAACATTTTTTTTTGTTTATCTGATAAAATAAAATTAAAATGTGAATGAGATTATATACCAATGTATTATATATATGTGCGTATAGGTACCAGATTTGATACAATATATTGGGAGTGACAGTCACGTTTTACCTAACGGCTCTTTGAAAATTTTCAAAAGTAGATAGAACGAGGAATTGTAGTCTAATTAACTATAAATGATTTATGGAAAAAGAAAAAACTATAAATGGAGAAATGTGAGTGATGAAAAGGACTCATCATGAATGATAAAACATTAAAAGGGGCAGGAGCGTCGCGACTGCAATGTAGACCCAACACTACACGGAAGCAATGAATATCAAATAGTGATCATGAAACGGAAATCAGCTTGCAACTTGTAGCTCCCAGCTTGATGCGGACACCGTGGAGGGCACAGCGGCTTACACGGCCCAAGGGCACGGCCGTGTATAATTTTACCCGGGCCGTGTATCGCTGACACGGGCTCAGGCACGCCCAGTGACACGGCCGTGTGCTCCAGTAGGATTCTCACAGAGTCATACACGGCCTAAAGGCACGGCCGTGTATGAAACCGTGTACTATGCTCGTCATATACACAGAAGCCCACACGGCCTAAAGGAACGGCCGTGTACTCGACCGTGTATTATGCTCGTCGCATGCCCAGAGACATACACGGCCGTGTATGAGACCGTGTACTATGCGTGTCGCATGCCCAGAAACATACACGGCTTAGAGGCGCGGCCGTGTATCAAACCGTGTACTATGCGTGTATTTTATTATTTCTTTCCACTTGTACGCTTAGATTTTCCCCTTTTAGATATTTTACAGGGACATATAAATACTCTTTTGTCAGATAGATTAGGGTACGTTTTATTATCATATTGGAATACACTTTGAGAGAGAGTTTTCTCTAATTTCCGGGTTGTGCGCAACCAAATTTACATCAAAGATCGTTTCTTTGTTGTGTGAAACCAATCCAATCTCGGATTCGTTTCGTTACGCTTTCCGCGCTGCGTCAATTGGTATCAGAGCGAGGCAATTTCCTGCGGAGATGTCGACTAACGGTGGTGTTGACGGCGGTCGTATTCTTGACGGTGTTCGAGGTACGGAAGTCCTACGTTACGGGCAACCAATACGAAGGGCGGTAGAGGAGACCATGGGTCAGAAAATCCGGCAAGAGGAACAGCGTCGTGAGGCTCTGATCTATCGATCCAATACCAACAGTAGCAGGCAGATCTATTGGAGACGACCGGAATGCGATCCAAGGAGCAGTTCTGTTACTTATGATACGGATGATGAAGACGAGATTTTTAATAATCTGCCTAGGAGAAGAGGCCATGGTAACATAAGACGATACAACCGATGTGACTACAGGTATAAAGATGAAATCTTTTCTCAATTTAAATATGCTGTATCGGAGTTTGATGGTTCCGAGAGTCTGAATGAGTTTTGGGTTTGGGTAGAGGATATTGAAAGATTCTTTGATCGTATGAGGATTCCTGAGGGAATGAAGATAGAGTTAGTGGAGAGTCGTTTGTGGGGTGATGCGTTGTATTGGTGGGAACGACTTCAGGGATTAAGACACCTTGAGGGTAAAGATCCAGTGAGGACTTGGTTTAAGATGCAATACTTGCTAGAACAAAAGTTCTTTCCCCTTGAATACGAGCGAATCCTTCCTCAGAAAATTCCACAAACACCTAAGCTTGTAAATTTAATTCCGGAAGTGCTTAAGGAGGAGGTGGTCAAACAAGAGGAAAACTCAACCCTTAACGATCATAGTACCTTGATTGATGATGGTAGGGGCAGTGGAAAAGCAGTGGAAGCCTATGAGAATTGTGTTGGTGAGGAAGCTATTGTGGACTCGCCTTTGTTGAATGACGAGCCAGAGATGACGGTGATTGAAGAGTCGAAGGCTGGAGATACTCTGAGCATAATCATTGCACTAACGAAGGAGATTAAGGATGTAGAGTTTAATGTTTTACCCAAAAACTTATACTTCAAACCAGAGGAAGCGCTAGAGATGACTTATGGAGGACAAAATACAGAGAAAGAAGCTCATGGCATTCTCAGTTATGCATTTGAAAGTGGCACAAATACTTTGGACACTACTGAGGCTTATCCAATTCCAACGAAGAAAGAAACTCAAGGAAAAACATATCGTTATATGGGTAGCTGGTTAAAGTCTCAGCCACATGATAAGGCCATTGTGGTAACAAAAGTTTGTGGTTATTCAGAAAGGTCAAGCTATATTCGTGAAAATGCAAAGGCTTTACGGGTTGATGCTGCTAACATCAAAGAGAGTGTAGAAAAAAGCCTTAAGAGACTTGGCACTAACGACATTGATTTGCTGCAAATTCATTGGCTAGATCGCTATGTTCCACTGTTTGGTGAGTACTCATATGATTTCTCAAAGTGGTGGATAAGTGTGCTTTTTGTTGAGTAGCTACAGGCCCTACAAGATGTTATCAACGAAGGAAAGGATCGCTACATTGGTGTTTCAAATGAGGCTTCATATGGAGTAATGGAATTTATTCAAGCTTCTAAAGTTGAAAGGGTTCCAAAGATTGTTAGCATACAGAATAGCTATAGTTTGCCTGTTAGAACCCGATTTGAAGTGGATCTAGTTGAAGTATGCCACCCGAAAATTCGCAACATAGGCCTCCTTTGTTATTCTCCATTGGGTGGTAGATCATTGACTGGAAAGTATTTGGATATCAATTCTAAAGCTGCCAATAAGAAGAGGTTGAACCTATTTTCTAGATGCATGGAGAGGTACAACCGTTCCATCCATAGAACTATTGGAAGATCACCTTTTTTACTGGCCTATACCAAGGCACCTTCTCACGCTCTGGACCTAGTTTCCTTACCCAAAGGTGAGGAGACCTACGTAGCAGCAAAGCACCTGGCGGAACAGTATCACACAGTGGCGTCGGAAATCAAAGAACAAATTGAGAAAGTGAATGAGCGATATAAGAAAGCCGCTGACAGACATAGGAAGAAGAAGTTATTCGACGTGGAAGACCTAGTGATGGTGTTCTTAAGGAAAGAGCGTTTCCTCGTGGGTACATATAGCAAGTGGCAACCGAAGAAGTATGGGCCCTACAAAATAGTGGCCAAAATCAATGACAACGCTTATGTGGTTGGCCTTCCGGAAAGCATGAAAATCTCCCAGACCTTCAACGTGGCGGATTTATCTCCATTTTACACGGATGACGCACCCCTTTATCCAGAAGCGAACTCGGGGTCGAGTTCTACCTTGGTGGGAGAGAATGATGCGGACACCGTGGAGGGCACAGCGGCTTACACGGCCCAAGGGTACGGCCGTGTATAATTTTACCCGGGCCGTGTATCACTGACATGGGCCCAGGCACGCCTAGCGACACGGCCGTGTGCTCCAGTAGGATTCTCACAGAGTCATACACGGCCTAAAGGCACGGCCGTGTATGAAACCGTGTAGTCATACACGGCCTAAAGGCACGGCCGTGTATGAAACCGTGTACTATGCTTGTCATATACACAGAAGCCCACACGGCCTAAAGGAACGGCCGTGTACTCGACCGTGTATTATGCTCGTCGCATGCCTAGAGACATACACGGCCTAGAGGCACGGCCGTATATGAGACCATGTACTATGAGTGTCGCATGCCCAGAAACATACACGGCTTAGAGGCACGGCCGTGTATCAAACCGTGTACTATGCGTGTATTTTATTATTTCTTTCCACTTGTATGCTTAGATTTTTCCCTTTTAGATATTTTACGGGGACATATAAATATTCTTTTGTCAGATAGATTAGGGTACGTTTTATTATCATATTGGAATACACTTTGAGAGAGAGTTTTATCTAATTTCCGGGTTGTGCGCAACCAAATTTACATCAAAGATCGTTTCTTTGTTGTGTGAAACCAATCCAATCTCGGATTCGTTTTGTTACGCTTTCCGCGCTGCGTCACAGCTCACCAACATTAAGATAAGGTAACACCTAGAGCCATGATCTGGCTGAGAAAGGCAAATCTTGTTATCTGCTATATGGATAGTTGTGGGGGCAATTAATCTCGAGCCATACACCGTGTATGTATGGAAATATATCATATAAAGAACTATAATAAGCGATGGTTTATATATATATATAAACAATACAATATAACGTATTATAAAGAATGATAATTCAAGTTATATAATAAATTACGATTGGATTGGAAGGAGATTTTAATGTAAAGAATTTCATTCGTAATTATCCTCTTTTAGAAAAGTAAAAATTAAAATTAATTGCCTAGGCTAGGCTACCTTTGTGGAATTATCGGCCCGATTACCCTTTTTTTTTTCCCTCTACGCTTTTAGCTTCGATATATGTGACGGCGAGTTCGTTTTCTCCACAATTCTTCTTCTCACATCAAAACATGCAATGTTAAATTGAGTTTCTTGTGGAGTGATAGGAGTTCAAAACTAAATTTTATATTTTTTATCATCTTTATTATGCTTCTGTTGTGAAAATGTATTTTAATCGAAAATGTTAGGTATTTCTTTATAATGATTCAAATTTGGAGGTACTCATTTTTTATCATGGATAAAATAAACGTATAATTGTCTCCTTTTTTTCTTTTTCTTTTTTTTTTAATGACAACATTCTATTGCATTGAAATACTTGAATCATGAAAAAAGTGCTAATAAAATAAATAAATTAGTGAAATGAAAAAAAAAAGGAAATAATTATACTATTGCGTATACCAAGAAACCCAAGATATATACATAATGGGTAATTTGAAATGAAATCGTGAAAAAACTTAAGAAATTGTGTCAATGAATGAAATCTAAATAGGAAAATATATTAGTATATAGAAGTTACATAATATAAACTAACAGATGAAAATTTGTTATGTCAAGGATATTGCAATCATTTTATGCTAACCTATTAAAATACATCATGTGTAGAATTTAATTTAAAGACAAAGACATGCAGACAAAACAGAAAACTAATTATAAAAGATTGCATATCATATGGTACATTTTAACAGGCCAGCATAATATGATTACAGCATTCTTGGTACAACAAATTTCCATCCTAAACTAAGAAATATATTGATGATATAATATTACAAGGAAACCTAAAAATTAGCAAGCTTATTAAAATAGGACTCACATAAATCCTATCCCTAACTTTATAAATAAGATCACGTGCTTTCTCTCATAATTCAATTCTATAAAAAAAATGAAACTTAGAGATCGTACTACTCAAATAAGTTTCTAAAACACTTTAATTTTTATTTCAAATCATATAGATATTTAGAAATTTCAAATTATAATAGTAGGATTAGACCATAAACTTAGGGGAAATTAACAACCTATAAACCCTATGAGTATCATATGAAAAACTAAAATAAAACTACAAGATTAAGTTACAACAACTATAAACACAAAAAATTGATACTAAGAATGTAAATCTTATCCTAATTAGATATAAGATTAGGAACTTAGACAAAATTAAAATACTTAGCAAAATTTTAATAAGATTTTCACTATAAAAGGATTACTTTGAATTTATAATCATGACAAATAAAATTGTGATGGATAATAAGATCATGAATTAAACTATATAATAAAAAATTGGAATAACTAGAGATATATGTGAACAGGAATAACTCAAAAACCCTTTTTCAACCAATTTGAAACCGATTATATTATAAGTTAGTTGACCACCTTGCTTACTGGATTGATTAAATTGGCATTCGTTAAACAATGATAATTGTTGTGATAGAGATCAGGACGCATCCAACATTCGGGAGCTAGTCAAAGCCAATGATCCTTTACAAGGTATCAAGGGTCCTATGACACGATCACAGACCAAGCGAATGAAGGAGGCATTGCAAAGACTGATTATGGAACTTCAGGAGCAAGAAGTGATTCGACACAACTCTAACACAAGTCCTAAGCTCATGAATATCATATATCAAAGTGGGGACGAAGCAGAGGACATCAGCAATGGATAGACGACCTTAACGTTGTTTTTGTCTTTTCATTTCAAAGCCGGCCTTGGATGTATTTAAGCCACCAGCTTATAATTTATGACCATTATAAACTCCTTGGTAGGACATTTGAAAGGTCACATCCCGCTTATAATTTATGACCATTATAAACTCCTTTGGTAGGACATTTGAAAGGTCATTATCAGATGTTGAATGAAAATCATTTGAGAGAATTCTCTCTTCCTTTGGTTTTGGTAATAGAACTACCTTAGGTTTCTTCATCTTAAACACTTGGAGAAATCGATCTTGATAGCTTAAGTTCTAATCGGCTGGTTCGATTGGGGTCGAGTTACGCACAATACTTGATTCAATTTCGATTCTTGGTTTTTGAATCCTCTATTGATCGTTGGGTCTTAGATCAATATCTAGGGTTTGCGTCATTTGGTATCAGAGCCAAATTCATTGAATCAGGTAATTTCTATCCTTATTCATATTTTATTTGTAATTGATTGTGTGAATTTTCTGTCGAAGTTTAAAAAAAAAAAAAAAATCGTTCATAGAAATTTGGTTCGCCAATTCCATTGTTTACTTTTCTACTGTTGCTTTTGTATTACATTGGCTAATTCCTAAACTCAATTGTTTACTGCCACATTTGTCATCCCATTGGCCAATCTATATTTCTGTCAATTATTGCTGTCAATTCTAGCCGAGGAGTTTTATCCTCCCAAATTGCAATTCCAGGCATGATTGATTGATTCAAGGGAACAAAGAACCTGGTTGTTTAGAGTTTTTTTTTTTAAAAAAAAATCGTATTAAAAAAAAGTTGCTTAATATTGAGTGAGTTTCCGTTATTATTCTAGTTTGTTTGTTAGTTGTTCCAGTGAATTATTTTCCTATCAAATTCGTTCATTTTCCATATCGGTCATTGAGTTTGTCATCTTTACTTGTTAAATTTCTAGGTTGTCTCACTGATTTATCCTAGTGGTTTATTTGAAGAAAATTCGTTGAGTCAGTTCTAGAACAAGGGCTTGTAAAGGAAAAGTAGAGTGTGAGATTAATATCGTGAGAAGTCCTAAAATTTGTGTTACACACAAGTGAATTTTCATCTTTGAGTGTAAACACGTAAGGGAGTGAATTGTGAGGCCTTGTTATATTATTATTACTAACGTTCTTTGTTGCAGCAAACATGTCTGGTCAAAGTTCTCCTGACAGGGAGAAGGGAGTAGGAGATAATAAGTTGATGTTTCATGCGCTATTAAGTGAGATGAGAAAAATGATGAGGGTTGAGTTGGAGCCAGTCCATCAAAGGATGGATAGGATGGAGCAAAGTAGGGAGCCCACGGGTAGCACTACAGTGGGTCGAAGATCTAAGAGGCTTCCGAGGAGGGGAGTGAGAATGGAATTGGAAGAAGATACTGAAGTGGGAGAGTATAATTTTGTGATGGGGAGAGATAATACCCAAAGAAGAGATAGTAATTTTGGGTAGTATAAAGATGAAAATACCTTTCTTTCAAGGGAAGAATGACCTAGAATTATACTTGGAGTGGGAGTGAAAGGTTGATCACATATTTGAGTGTCATAATTATTTAGAGGATAAGAAGATTAAACTTGCAGTAGTTGAATTCACTGACTATGCGAGTGTATGGTGGGATCAACTGGTTCGAAATAGAAGACGAGATGGGGAGAGAACTGTCAGCACATGGGATGAGATGAAAACAATCATGCAAAAGAGGTACATTCCTACTCATTATTTTAGGGATTTACATAGGAAACTGCAAAGCTTGACACAAGGGTCCAGAAGTGTAGAGGATTACCTCAAAGAGATGGAAATAGCCATGATTAGAGCTAAAGTAGAAGAGGATGATGAAGCTACAATGGCTAGGATCATTAATGAATTGAATAGGGAGATTGCTGATATCATTGATCTACAGTAGTATGTAGACATTGAGGAATTATTGCATAAGGCGATCAAGATTGAGAAGCAGTTGAAGGCAAAGAGTACTTCAAGGTATAATCCAGCTTCAAGTTCTTCCAGGTATAATTCAACTTCTAGTGCTTCATGGAAGTCGAATTGGAAGAATAATAAATCATCACCAAAAACTAAGGAGGAAGAGAAGGCTAAGGTACCAGCATCCTATTCAAAAGGTAACACTGAAACCAAATCTACTTCTAGATTACGTGACATTAAGTGTTTTAGGTGCCAGGGATTTTGGCATATTGCATCGCAGTGTCCAAACACTAAGGCGATGATCCTTTTGGAGAGTGGTGATGTGGAGAGTGTGAGTTTAGGGGATGATGATGACATGCCCCCATTGGAAGATTGTAGTGATGTGGATATGGAAGGTCCTGTAAAGGGAGAGTTTCTTGTTACCAGGCGGATTCTCAATACTCAACCTAAGAATGAGGGTGGTGAAGTGCAGCGAGAGCACATTTTTCATACTAGATGCCATGTAAATAACAAGGTGTGTAGTTTGATTATTGATAGTGGTAGCTGCACAAATGTTGCTAGCACGTTATTGGTAGATAAATTGAGCCTGAAAACTGTAAAGCATGATTAGCCTTATAAGTTGCAATGGTTGAGTGAATGTGGGGAGGTTAAAGTGACCAAAAGGGTATTGGTTTCTTTCTCTATATTGAAATACCGTGATGAGATATTGTGTGATGTGGTACCTATGCAGGCTTGCCACATATTGTTGGGACGACCTTGGCAGTTTGATAGAAAGGTCACCCATGATGGTTATCATAATAGGTATTCCTTTATTCCGAACAAAAGACAGGTGGTTTTGACACCCCTCAATCCTTGAGAGGCTAGTGAAGATCAATTGAGGATTCCTAGAGAGTTCAGAGAGAGAGGGAAACACAAGAGTGAACAAGAAAAGAAAAGTAAGATTGTGAAAGAGAGTGGTAAAAATACACTTGTGAGCCATGAGAGAAAAGAATTAGAGGGAAACACGAGTAAAATTGGCGAGGCAAGTGAGATTAAAAGTGCATTGAAGGCAAAACGGCACTTACTTGTACTGGTGTACAAGGATGTTTATTTTTCCACTGACTATCTTAACCCTTCTTTGCCTGCAGTCGTTGTTTCTCTTTTGTAGGAATTTGTTGACTTGTTCCTTGAGGAAATACTTAGTGGATTACGTCCATTGAGAGGTATTGAGCATCAAATCGACTCTGTTCCAAGTGCCTAAATTTCAAATAGACCAGCATATGGAGCAAATCTAGAGGAGACAAAGGAGATTCAGAGGCAAGTGGATGAGCTGGTAGAAGGGGGATTTGTGAGAGAGAGCCTTAGCCCATGTTCAGTCCTTGTTATTCTAGTTCCAAAGAAGGATGGATCATGGCGTATGTGCATAGATTGTCGAGCCATCAACAAAATTACAGTTAAGTACCGACATCCCATACCTAGGCTTGATGATATGTTAGATGAGCTGTATGGTGCGTGTTTGTTTTCAAAAGTTGATCTAAAGAATGGTTATTACCAAATACGCATGAAAGAGGGAGACGAATGGAAAACCGCTTTTAAAACCAAATATGGTCTCTATGAGTGGTTGGTAATGCCTTTCGGTTTGACAAATGCACTAAGCACATTTACGTGATTAATGAACAATGTTCTTCGCGCTTTCATAGGAAAATTTGTTGTAGTCTATTTTAATGACATTTTAGTCTACAGTAAAAGTCTAGAATAACATATTCAGCATTTGCAAATGGTTTTCACT
Organism: Laguncularia racemosa; assembly: GCA_037954665.1. Lineage (NCBI taxonomy): Eukaryota > Viridiplantae > Streptophyta > Magnoliopsida > Myrtales > Combretaceae > Laguncularia > Laguncularia racemosa. The sequence goes on along the minus strand of JBBMOL010000024.1, from coordinate 1,154,928 downwards.
ATTTTGAGAGAAATTAGGTTATTTGCAAATTTAAAGAAGTGTACCTTTTGCATGGAGTCTGTGGTGTTTTAGGGTTTTGTTGTAGGTGCACAAGGGATTTCTGTTGATGAGGAGAAGGTAAGGACGATCAAGGAATGGCCAACACCTAAGAATGCTAATGAGGTAAGAAGCTTTCATGGTTTAGCAAGCTACTATAGGAGATTTGTAAGGGATTTTAGTTCTATAGCTACTCCTTTAAATGACTTTGTTAAAAAGAATGCTGAGTTTAGGTGGACTGAAACAGATGAGAAAGCTTTCAATACTTTGAAAGAAAAGCTAACCAATGCACATTTGCTTGTTCTCCCTAATTTTGAAAAGGTTTTTGAAATTGAATGTGATGCTTCTAGGAAAGGTATTGGTGGTGTTTTGATGCAAGATTCCAAGCCAATTGCTTACTTCAGCAAAAAGCCTAATGGGGCGGCATTGAACTATCCTACCTATGATAAGGAGCTATATGCATTAGTGAAGACTTTGCAAACTTGGCAGCACTATCTATGGCCCAAGGAGTTCATTATCCATTCAGATCATGAGAGCTTGAAATTTTTGAAGATTCGGGGTAAGTTGAACAAAAGGCATGCTAGGTGGATGGAATTTATTGAAACTTTTCCTTATGTTATCAAATACAAGCAAGAAAAAGAAAATGTAGTGGCTGATGCACTGTCCGGGAGGTATTTACTTCTGACCTCTTTACATACAAAATTGCTTGGATTTGAGTTTATTAAGGATTTGTATGAAAATGATGCTGATTTTGGTCAAGTGTGGAGTGTTGTTTCTAAGCATGCATATGCTGATTTCTATAAGCATGAGGGGTTTTTGTTCAAGAAAGACAAGCTTTGCGTTCCTAAATGTTCTTTGCGAGAGTTGCTTGTTAGAGAAACACATGGGGGTGGACTAATGAGACACTTTGGTATACAGAAAACTTTAGACATTTTGCATGAGCATTTTTGTTGGCCTAGGATGAAACATGATGTGCAAGCTATGTGAAAAATCCATTGTGTGTAAATAGGCTAAATCCAAAGTAATGCCACATGGAGAATACATCCCATTACTTGTGCCTCATCAGCCTTGGACTGACATTTCTATGGACTTTGTTCTAGGTTTGCCACGATCTAGAAATGGCAAGGATAAAAGATAGCATATTTGTTGTTGTTGATAGGTTTAGCAAAATGGCTCACTTTATTGCCTGTTCTAAAACTACTGATGCAACACATATTGCTAATTTATTCTTTAAAGAAATTGTGTGTTTGCATGACCTGCCAAGATCCATAGTAAGTGATAGGGATGTTAAGTTTCTCAGCCATTTCTAGCACACTTTGTGGAACCGATTGGGAACTAAACTGTTATTTTCTATTGTTGCACATCCTCAAACGGATGGTCAAACGGAAGTAGTTAATAGGACCCTTTCACAATTGTTGCGTGCCGTTTTGAAATAAAACTTAAAACAATGGGAAAATTGTTTGCCTCATGTTGAATTTGCATACAATAGAGCTGTGCATTCTGTTACATCATACTCACCATTTGAGATTGTGTATGGATTTAATCCTTTGACTCCCTTGGATATTTTACCCTTGCCTCCTAACGAATTTGTTGATGTTGATGGAAAGAGAAAAGCAAAGTTAGTCAGGAAATTGCATGCCAAGGCTCGAGCTAACATTGAAAAGAAGAATGAGCACTATGCTCGACAAGCAAACAAGGGTTGTGTCAAGCTTACCTTTCAACCTGCAAACTAGGTCTGGTTACATTTGAGAAAAGAAAGGTTTACTACACAGCGGAAGTCCAAATTACATCCTCTGGGAGACGGTCCTTTTCAAGTGCTGGAGCGCATCAATGACAATGCTTACAAACTCGATTTGCCAAGTCAATACGGTAATGTAAGCACTACTTTTAATGTTTTTTATCTTTCGTTATATGATGCAGGTGATTCGAGGACGAATCATTTCGAGGAAGGGGAGAATGATAGAGATCAGGACGCATCCAACATTCGGGAGCTAGTCAAAGTCAATGATCCTTTACAAGGTATCGGGGGTCCTATGATACGATTATGGACCAAGCGAATGAAGGAGGCATTGCAAGGATTAATTATGGAACTTTAGGAGCAAGAGGTGATTCGACACAACTCTAACACAAGTCCTAAGCTCATGAATACCATATATCAAAGTGGGGACGAAGCGGAGGACATCAACAATGGATAGACGACCTTAACGTTGTTTTTGTCTTTTCATTTCAAAGTCAGCCCTGGATGTATTTAAGCCGCTAGCTTATAATTTATGACCATTATAAACTCCTTGGTAGGACATTTGAAAGGTCACATCCAGCTTATAATTTATGACCATTGTAAACTCCTTTGTTAGGACATTTGAAAGGTCATTATCAAATGTTGAATGAAAATCATTTGAGAGAATTCTCTCTTCCTTTGGTTCTGGCAATAGAACTACCTTAGGTTTCTTCATCTTAAATGCTTGGAGAAATCGATCTTGATAGCTTAGGTTCTAATCGGCTGGTTCGATTGGGGTCGGGTTACGCACAATACTTGATTCAATTTCGATTCTTGGCTTTTGAATCCTCTATTGATCGTTAGGTCTTAAATCAATATCTAGGGTTCGCGTCATGTTGCATTCTTAATCTTAATAAATCTAAATTAATTAGAAGACCCCTTAAATCTTATAATAATCAAAATAGTGAATTAAAGATGAATTTATGTGTAAACTATTGAAATTAACTAAATTCATTGATAGAATTACATGATATCTTAAAGATGAAAAAAAAAATAAGTGGAAGGTTATGCAAAGAAAAGGGTAACTATTTTGTCTATTTGTTGATTATGCATAGCTAATGGACCTAACGAATATTTAACCATGAAAGTGTTTTAAGTGTTGCATTGATACAAAATCAAAAGTGCAAAGGCTAAAGAAAATTGCTTGGATAAATTGCCCCTATCTTTTCAAAAGTCAGCACTTAACATCCTTGAAACAAATATGGGTCCCATTTTCTTTGCTAACTAAACTACTACATGTAAAATGAGTTGATATTAATGATTATAGGCAATTTAATCATATATTTAATCAATTAAATTAACTAAGATTGAAAAAATTATATAACTAAAAAAAGCAAAAAAGAAAAAAAAGAAAAGAAAAAATAGAAAATGAAAAAAAAAAAGAAGAAGAAAGAAAATAAATGGGTGGTCAATAGCGACTTAAACAACTTTTCCTTTTTTTATTTTTGGATTTTTAATTTTCCACCTTTTTACATATTTGTTATCATTTCTTTTTTTGTTTTTACTTTAGTCTTTTTTGTTTTTTTTTAGTTAACTCAATTAATTTAATATATAAATAAATTACCTACTAATCATCCATTTTAACTCATTTTACACAAGACAGTCTAGTCAGCAAAGTAAATGGAGCCTATAGCTGTTTTAAGGGTGGTAAGTGCTAACTTTTGAAAAAATTGGGAGTTCGCCTAATTTTGAAAGTTTTCAAATGTGATTCATCCAATTTATCTAAATTGCTTTAATTATTTTTGGAATTGATGAACCCATACTTTTAAAAGAACTCTAAGATTTTGAACCAAATTTTCAAAAAAAAACTCCAGGAATCACATTCTCCTTATTTTTAATGGACTCTAGGTGGCTATAAACCTACATTTTCCAAAAGGACTTCAAAGATCACATGATCCACCTTCCAAGGAGGAGGTTTCCAATCCACATTTTTAGAAACGATAACAGGGAAATATGGATCCACAATTTTAAAATGACTTTGATTTTGTATTTTCTTGTAGATAATATATGAGATTAACTAAACTATATTTGATAGTTGATATTGACTTATGCACAATTAAGTCATGTAGTTTACTATATGATTATGTGTGTGTGCTAATTAGTTTACTTGTTTAGCTTTAGCTCATTCCTTTTTAACCTTGTATTTTAAGTGAATTAATGCAATTTGATAAAGAGATTAGACAATGTAAGATCTAAGCCTTACATGCCTTTACTAGTAATAAGGACTCATGGTAGACTATGCATTCTCTTGGATACAGGGTGTAGAAAGTATGCTATTCAAGCTTTATCACCACAGTTCATATAATGTGAGCAATTTAAGAATTTAACCAACTTTCTTTTTTTTTTAAGATTTAACACACTATAGGATTCATTATATCATTAAGCTTAAAAAAGACACTTATAAGACAAGGCACTATAAAGCATCAGTTGAGATATAGTAGTAGTTGATCTTTTGCCTCATAAAGCTAGTAAAGTTGTGATAGTAGTGTGTTTTACTACTGCAAAAATATGCTAGCAATTGACATTCATGTCTTATGACGTTTCTTATCTTCGAAACCTACTTGAACAATTTCATTTCCTAAGTATATAACCTTTTTGCAATTTTGACAAATATATTATGATCAAATCATGTAATTTAAAAAATAATAATAATAACATGCATATCACATGATTAATTGAAACCAAATTGTACTATGTTGCACAATTTATGAAATCAAAATATTGTGGTAAAATTCCAATGATGTGTGCCAATATCACACTTTTAATTCATAAACATGTTGCACAAAATATTTCAAAGTCTTATAGTATTGTAGAGGTAGTAAATTAGTTTTTGAAATCCATTTGAATAAAATATGATTTCCAATGTTCATTTAATATTTTCAAGATTCTAAAAATTAACTTATTGATTAAGTTAAGAAAAATCTTTTAACCACAATAGTAGATAAAGTAACATCATTGCACCAAAACAAAAGATAGGTAAGAGTGAATCGAGTTCAAGGTTTGTCCAAGTGACTTCTTATGAGCTAATCCTTTCTTTTAGCCTTACCAACTCTAATAATTGGGAATCTACTATCTTTGAAAAAGTTTTACATATTTGGTGCACTTTATTTTGCACTAATTTCACAAAATTGTGTAGAACTATTGAAGTGCCTAAGAAAATAAAACAAAAAGAGAGGCAAATGTTATGTTGTTATATTCAATGTTATAAATTAATAACTTTATGGGGGTGAAACTTTCTTTGACTCATTTGAAAAAAAAAAATCTATATAGAAATTGAAATGAGTTTGTTTGTCTAATTTTTTTTCTTTCTTTCTTTTTTCATTTATGATAAATTTTCTGTTTCTTGCCCATAGATTTGGAAATGTTTCAAGTGACAAGGCTCCAAAGAGTTTAGGCCCAAGCAAGGAGTACAATGTTGATATGATTCTTGAGGTAATATGAACTCATTTAAAGATTTTATATATATAGTACATAGAATTTGAAGTTCTTTCTTCTATCTTATTTGTGTTTGGTTTAGAAAAAATACAGCCTAAAACAGGTAAAATAAAGCAAGTGAGAAAGGGCTTACTAGTGGACATGAAAAATTCCTAAATAGATCAAGTGGTTTTATAGACCATGTATATTTAGCCTTCATATATGCGAGACCTATATAAAATGGTGGTCATGTGCGATCCTCCAACTAGTATGGGGTAGGGGAGGGGTAGAGCATCCTTACCCTTAGTTCTTGCAAAGAGGTTGTTTCCATGCTACAAGCTAGTCACTATAAATAAGAAAAGTGACCTAACAAGATAAGCTATTTCAAGCACACAATCATCCTTAACTTAGTTTTTTAATACCTACTATTTCGAGCTCCATTCTTGAATAATGTTTGTAAAATGCATAAAAGAACTGCAAAGTATCACAAAATTGTTAAGCATTCTTACTTTGGAAGTAGAATTTTGTATATTTCTTACACACTTGGTGCCATCACATAGGTGCTGTTTTTTTTTTTTTTTATTGGCAGCATTTTCAAGGTATACTTGAGTTTTTGCACAATGGAACTAGAACTGTGGAAAATTATTTGATTTAAATATTATTAATGATAATACGTTGCTTGTATAGATTCCTTGTTACCATAATTGTTAGGATTTTGTCCTTGTATCTGGTTTTGTAGTTCTAAATTCTTATGGTTATTTCATCTATTATGTGCTTGAGTGAAATTTATGATGACCATGGTGCTTTGATTTGTGTTCTGATCCACATGGATGTCACAGAGTACCTAAATTTCAAGGTTGTCAATGGCAGTTTTGTCTACAATAAGCGAAAGGTATGGTATATGCTCAGAATTTCGATTTTCAATTCTCGGCTGCCAAGAAGCTGTGCTTCCATTTTTTATTTCTAGAAGCAAGTCACTCCTGTATTGATGTAGTCCATTTATTTCCTTCAGATCTACAGAGTTCTGTTCGAGTGTTTTGATTTTGTATTGACACCATTAATAAGTCATGCATTAGTAAATTAGAAACAAATAAGACGGAACTACAAAATTGTGCCTATAAGACAAGCAAATTTAATCAAATTGGAAACAGACAATCCAATTGGCCTCTCATATGTGTATAATCTTTTACTCATCTTTTTCTTTCCTTCAAATTTTTTGTAATTGCATTTACAACTATTGGATCGGTGCAGGAAATACGGGATAGAAGCTGACACAATCAATTTTATTGGTCATGCCATGGTGCTTCACAATGATGGTACGTACTTAGATCGGCCAACCATGGGTTTTGTGAAGAGAATGATGGTGCAACTGGAAATTTCCTCATCCTCCATTATAACAGAACTATGATTAGGATTTTTCTTTGCAAAATCTTTTCTATAATGACAATCCTAACATTCACTAGCATATGGTTTCTTTGCTTTCGTAGCTTTATGGAGACTCTTTAGAGCGTTTTGAAGGAGGTTCCCCATATACTTAAACTCTCTATGGACTTGGGGAATTGCCTCATGTTTGTCCTTCAATCTTAATTAGGAAATCGTATGACTGCATCATTTGTTTTGTTATGACACGTCTTGAGTGCTACTTATGGTGGTACATACATGCTCATCAAGCCACAATGTAAGGTGCGTTTATGTCGTAACTTTGATCTCTTGCTTCTAATGTCTCTAGCTTGAAGATCTTGAATCAGAATTGATTCGTACGAGCCTTTTACTGGCAGGTAGGGTCTGACGCAAGCGGAAAAGTTATTGGTGTAAGCTCAGAAGGAGAAACTGCAAATGCAAAAAACTTGTGTGATCCATCCTATTTGAATCCCAATGCATAATATTTAAAAATCATTGTAGAAAAAATGTTCATGACATTGGAGAGCTAGAACTACAGTCATTTCAAGCATTTCATCTCAATTAATAGAAGCACACATCTCCATCAACACCAAATATTTAAACAAAAACAAAAAAAAAAACCCCTAATTTCATTGTCTCAGCCTACTTAGTTATCAATGCCACCAACTATATGAGGCTTCCAACGGGATAACTATAAAAATTAATTTAGTGGAGAATTTATAGTTAAATGATGGATTAGATGGCTCTAGGAAGCAAGCCACACAATAAACAAGCTATATGATATCAAAACCTACTCATCAATGGACTGGACATGGCAAGATTAAATCAAAACTTATCATCCACCACCTAGTTTTGACTCAACACTCCATAACCGCATATATCCGATATATCATATTGTGTAGAAATAAATGCTAGAGGGATGGAAGTCTCCAATACTTTAGAAATAAAAATTTTGTTTATGCAAATAAATTTATGTACTAACCCCAATTTTAGAGAAGTGTCGAAGCTCTTATCGTCTTGACCAGGACTTGTAGTGACATGGATATTGGTGATTGATTCAGATAATTTTCTTTTTTCTTCCAACACAGCAATCTACAAAAAATAAAAAATAAACATTAATTTTACAAGAAAATTATACTTTCATCCGATGTATATAATTGTTTATTTTGTATCCAAGGACACCCAAATAGATGACCCCATCGGCATATCAGACTATTATATAATATGCTCGATATGCAGCTAGTAATATCTCTTCGAGGAAAAACAATGCACGGTAAGAAACCTAGATCAAAAGAAAAACTGTGTTATATTTTCTATTTACAATTATAATATGTGTTATGCAACGTTGTGTTTATTAGATTATTGACAAGGTGACACAAAATACCATGCAAATGAAGCACTGAATTCCTTCTAACATAAAAGGGGAGTTTCGAATGTGTCCGGGACTCATTAAATTGACCGGTTATTTGGGTGTCATGATAAATCGTTTGCTGTAACACATTTCATGATTATTATGTAAATCCACAAAAATTTAATTTGTTAGAAATGTAAAGATAAGGTATATAAAGATCATAATATATTTTGTAAAAATATAAAATAAACATCAAATGACTTAAAATACGAAAAAAGATTTTTTAACAAAGTGCCTTAAAAAAGAATTTCTTAAGTCAATGTGATATTTTATTTTTTTAATAATTAATCCTAAGAAAATTTTCAGAATATTAAGTAATAAAACTTCATAAAAGAAGTTTTAGGGCCCCCAAACCCCTTTAGATCCATCTCTCATCACTAATTACATAAAAAGATTCTATTTTCAGAAGATTTTACACTAATATTTAAAACTTATATGTAATTTGAACAAATCAACATCATATTTCATTTGATTGAGTATTATGCAGAGTTAATATAATTTATTTGTTTGTTATTGAGTCTTTATCCACTTTCTGATTTGTTACCAATCCTAGTCTATAGGAGATAATGATGAGTTGTTTTTGTTACATTTATAAGCCTATAAATGGGTAGTCTATTAGTCAAATAATGTATCCCATTAAAAACACACACACACACACACAAAGGAGGTGTTTCTCTTCTACTGTTTGAGTGAGCTATTTAGTCTATTTTGTTTGCTTTGTTGTTTTTCAACACTTTGGAATCAAAGCCAGGTTAATCTTTGGGAGATCATATTTGTAGTTTTGTTCGAGTTTCTTTGTTGATATCATGATGGACGTTTAAGTTGTCAACAGAATAAAAAGCTCAACAACTACAACACATGGTCAACTTGCATGATGCCGTACATGCAAGGGCAAGATTTATGGGAGGTTGTCAACGGTAGCGAGGTGACACAACCAAAAGCCGAAGATGCAAATGGCATGCTGCAAAAGTGGAAGATCAAAGCGGGCAAGGCAATGTTTTCCTCAAAGACAATAGTTGAAGAGGATGTGCTCTAGCACATCCGAGATGCCAGAACCCCAAAGCAAGCTTGGGATACGTTCACCAAGCTATTTTTGAAGAAAAATGACACGAGGCTCTAACTCTTAGAGAGTGAATTACTCTCGATAGTGCAACGCGACATGACGGTTGCATAATATTTCCATATAGTGAAGATATTATGTCGAAAAATTTTGGAGTTAGATCCACAAACCCCAATTGGAGAGACAAGAATGAAGCGGATTATCATCCATGGTCTAAGGCTTGAATATAAAGGCTTCATTGCTACCATACAAGGATGGTAAACTCAGCCATCACTTGTAGAATTTGAGAACTTGGTAGCTAGTTAAGAAGCCTTAGTTAAGCAAATGGGAGGAGCTTCACCAAAGGGTGAAGAGGAAACACTTTATGCCAATAAAGGTAGATGGAATTCCAAGCAGCATGGTATGGGTGGATCTAAAAGGAATGATGATGAGACAGGAGGCTATCAAGGCGAAGGAAGTACTCATGGAGGGGGAGGCTCAAAGAGTCGAAGTCATGGCAAAAAGTTTGAAGGGCAATGCTTTAACTACAAGAAGAAGGGACATATGGCGAGAGACTGCAAGTTGAAGAAAAAGGCCGTGGAGAGTAATGCTATTACTTCTAAGGTCGAAGAGGAGTGGGAAGTTGAGGCATTCTTTGCTGTGGAAGAAGAGGACCTCGCTTTTATAACTATAACATCCAATCGAATCAATTATGAAAAAGATTGGATTGTTTACTCAAGTTGCTCCAATCACATGACGGATGATGTGGAGAAGCTACAAAATTTGTCATATTACAAGGGAAGTTTAGTGGCAGTGATAGCAAACAACTCAAAGTTACCGATAGCTCACATCAGTAGTACAATTGTCTCTCCCCAATCTAGTGATGATCAAGTGTCACTTCAAAATGTCCATCATGTCCTAGGTATGAAGAAGAATCTTCTCTCGTTAGCATAATTAACATCTTCTAGTCATTTTTTCTTGTTTGGTCCACAAGATGTGAAGGTATATCGTGACCTTAAGATTATAGAAGAGCCTGTAACGAAGGGATGAAGGTTAGAGTTAATCTATATTGTCAGCAGAGACAGCATTGTAGACAAGGCGAGGAGGAACAAGATTGTGGATTTATGGCATATACGGCCAAGTCATGTTAGCTATTCTAAGCTAGATGTGATGATGAAGAAGTTAATGCTGAAGGGACTTCCTCAAATTGAAGTGAGAACAAACATTGTGTGTTATCAATATGGAAAGGCGCACCAATTTCCATTTGAAGAGTCCAAATTTAAAGCAAAGGAACCATTAGAGTTAATACACTCTGATGTGTTTAGGCCGATTAGGCAAGCTTCCATTGGTGGGGATGAAATACACGGTGACCTTCATTGACGACTTCTCAAGGTATGTGTAGGTTTACTCTATGAAGGAAAAATCCAAGACTATTTCAAAGTTTAGAGAGATCAAGAAGGAAGCAGAAGTAGAGGTTGATGGAAAGATTCATTGTCTACGCACCAACAACGGAGGGGAATTCACCTTAGATAAGTTCTCAAATTTCTTTCAAGAGTGTAGGATACGCCATCAATTCACATGTCCTAACACATCACAGCAAAATGTGTAACATAAAGGAAGAATAGGCACCTAGTTGAAGTATGCTTCATGCTAAAAATGTTCCTAGAAGATTTTGGGCAAAAGCAATGAGAACGGCTACATTTGTGATCAATAGCCTTCCTCAACAAAGGTTAAGTTTCCTTTCACCCTTTGAGAAGCTATGGAGCACAAAGCCTACTATTTCAAAGTTTATGGTTGTGTATGCTATGTATTTGTACCTAATCATTTACATAGCAAGATGGACAAGAAGGTTGTTAGGTGTATCTTTGTAAGATATGATAGTCAAAGGAAGGGATGGCGTGGCAGTGTTGTGATCCAGTAACTAGGAAGTGCTACATATCTCAAAATGTGGTGTTTGATGAAGCTTCTTCATGGTAGTCCTTAGATAAGGAAGTATTACCAGACTCAAATGTTTTTAAGGAGGCATTGGAAAGTTCTCAAATGCATCTGAGTCTAGATGAAGCTAAAGTTATAGTCGATGAAGGTAATGCCTAGGAAGACATGACTCAAAATCCATGGCAAATTGGTGTGTATCAACAACCAAGCGAAGAAGGTGAGTCTAGTGGAGTGCTATCACTAACTCTAATTAGAATGTCAATAAGAACTAGAAAGCCAAATCCCAAGTATGCCAATGCTACCATTATAGAAGCAACAGAAGAGAAAGAGCTAGAGACATATGAGGAAGCATCTCATAATCCAAAGTGGATTAAAGTAATGAAGGAAGAAATTACAGCGTTAGAATGGAATCAAACTTGGGAGATTGCATCAAAGCCAAGAGATGTTAAACCTATTTCTTGCAAATAGGTTTATAAGGTAAAGTGTCACATAGATGGATCAATCGAGAGGTACAAGGCTTACCTGGTTGCTTGGGTGTTTTCTCAACATTACAGACTAGACTATGATGAAACATTTAGTCCAATGGCAAAGCTTACAACTATTCAAATCCTACTTGCACTCTAGCTAGCAAAGATGGGAACCTTTGGAAAATGAATGTGAAGAATGCATTTTTGCATGGAGAATTGGATCGGGAGATCCACATGTGGTAGCTAGTGGGCTTTTAGAGTCGAGAACATCTACAGTATGTGTGTAAGCTTCAAAAGGCGCTTTATGGATTAAAATAGGTGCCAAGGGCTTGGTATGGTAAGATTGCTAAATTTCTTACTAATCATGATTATTCGGTAGCATCGACGGATTCTAGTTTGCTTGCTAAAGCTATTGGAAGCAAACTAGCTATTGTGCTAGTATATGTAGATGATCTTATTCTTACAGGAGATTGTAAGGAAGAAATTCTCCAAACAAAAGAGAATTTGTCAATCCACTTCCTAATGAAAGAGCTTGGGCAACTTAATCACTTCCTTGGTTTGGAGGTTGATCGTAGTGAAAATGGAATCTTGCTCCATCAATAGAAGTATTCTAGAAACTTGTTGAAGAAGTTTGGAATGCTCAATTGCAAACTGATATCAACACCAATGGAGCTAAACGCCAAGATGTGTGCTCATGAAGGGAAAGACTTGGAAGATGCGACGATGTATCAACAATTGGATGATAGTTTGATCTACCTAACTCTAACAAGACCCGACATTTCTTATGCAGCTAGTGTGATGAGTCAGTACATACAAAATCCTAATAAGTTTCATTTGGAAGCAATTCGAAGGATTCTGAGATATAATAAGGGTACACTCAGGTATGGCATTATGTATAAGAAACATGGAGATTGCAAGCTAGTTGGCTGTTGTGATGCTAACTAAGCAGGCGATCATGATACCTAACATTCTACTACTAGGTATGTGTTTATGCTTGGGTCCAAAGCAATTTCTCGGTGTAGCAAGAGGCAACCAACTATCTCTTTGTCAACAGAAGAGGAGTATTGAGTAGCAGCTATAGCAGCTCAAAAGAGGACTTGGCTTATGCAGTTGTTGAGGGATTCGCATCAACTAGTAGAGTATGCGATTCCATTATATTGCAACAATCGGTTGGCAATACACTTAGCAAAAAATTCGGTGTTTCATGCAAGGAGTAAGCATGTGGAAGTGCATTATCATTTCATCAAGGTAAAAGTTCTCAAAGAAGAAGTGGAGTTAAGACTGATCAAGATAGGGGATCAAGTCATAGATTTATTCACAAAAGGCTTGAGCAGCAACAAGTTCAAAGGTATTTGTCATCAGCTTGGCATGGCATACAAAGTAGAAGCTAATGTTGAGGGGGAGTATTGAAGAAATCAACATCATATTTCATTTGACCGAGTATTATGCATAGTTAATATAATTTATTTATTTGTTATTGAATCTTTATCCACTTTCCAATTTGTTACCAATTCCTTAACACTAATCCTAGTCTATAGGAGATAATGATGAGTTGGATTTGTTACATTTGTAAGCCTATAAGTAGGCAGTCCTTTAGTCAAATAATGTATCCCATTAAAAAAAAACACACAAAGGGAGTGTTTCTCTTCTACTGTCTGAGTGAGCTATTTAGTCTATATTATCTACTTTGTTTTTTTTTCTTCAACATAATTCTCATCTAGTGCCACTGGATACTCACTATCAAACCGTAATTATTTCTCTAGTTTTCTCTTCTCCTGTTCTCCTTTCTCTCAAGCAACTTTTCCTTTTAAAAAAATATATCTATTATTAAACGATATGTCTTAAACATATTGGCATGAAAATGGGGAAAGAGCATGTCTAGAACGTTTAAGATAAAAGAAAAAAGACACACAAACATTGCAGGAGGAGTAATATGGATGCTCTTACTTCTTTCAACTTCTCGTTTTCTTCCATAAGCTCTGCTCCCTGCATGGTAATTTTACAGGGAGTATATGACAAGCTGACGGTGAAAAAAGGCTATATATAGTAAAACTGTAATAATCTGTACTAAAGTAACTTTGGAGCGTATAACCTTCCTCTTTAGGGCACTGATTTCTTTTGCTATTCTTTCAACCTGCAATTGATAAATAGAAGTCTAAGAAAACCTTTACATAAGCATTTTTTCGTGCAGGCTAATTGCATCGATTTGTACTAGTTAAATGATCACAGGAAGAAACTTCTATATCTCTTTTAGTGCTATTGTTCTTTCCCCTTTTCTGTTTCCCCTGAAATGAATAATCAGTTTAGGGAAAAAAATAGTTTTTCCAAGGCTTATTAACTGGGCCCAGGGACATTCATAAATGGAACCTAGATTGTTATCCAGAACTTCGGGAAGAAATTAACCAAAGAAATTTAGGGAGTCAAAATCATGTTTTAAGAATTTCGGTCCTAAAGCCAAGACATGTACGGTCATTTTGAGTCATGATGCATTCAGTGCTCTTCTGCTAAATAATCAGAAAATACTTGGATGCACCGCGTCTTTATAGACCGAACGCAAATTACATAACATGTGACAAAACTCTAACCATAGGCGTGTTAATACACTTTTTACAAGTCTGTTAGTTTTTTATCAACGACTTTATAAAACTAGTTTGTAATAAAAATTTCCCAAATAATCACCAACCTTTGTTTCTGAAACACGGGTCAAACTTGCTTCAATTGTTTCCTCAAGCATTTTCAAGTCTTGCATATTCAGACCTTGAAGGTCTTCTCCTTTTATTTGTCTGTAAATAGTGGGATCATCACGTCGCATAAGTGCAATTACTATACTAGGTTTGCTTCAAATAGTGGTAGGTTAGCATTAAGGCTATGATTGCATACATACCTTAGTTCTTGGTTCTTCCCTGCCAATTGCTTGCTCGACGTGGCATGTCTAGCTGTCTCGATCTAATACGAATGGAAACAACCTGAAGTTATCAGTCTTGCTTCAAATAAATATACACGAACATCAAATAACAATCGAATCACACATAATCCTTTCAAGGTGAGATACTTTACATAATATGAAGAGAGGAAAACCGAGCATGCTCCAATTTAGAGGGAGAAAGTGATCATTCCATTAGACTATGAGAGTCTTAACAATCCGATAATATATTAAAACTAATGAGCCTGGCTAGAGGCAATAATTTTTAAATGTCAAACTGCAAGTGATGTATCCTGCTCAAATCTTTTAGTAGTATTATCCATTTATCATTAAGGTCACATATATATTTTTTTCAATTGTTGTTTATCTGTCAAAATTATTGATCAGGATTTCATAGAGCACATATTATTCAATTATGCTTTGATTATTTTTTTAAACTAATCATTATTTACCTTGAGAATAAGTAGTCCATTCATTGATGTTAGTTTACGCAGAAGTCATATTAGTCACAAAAATGATAATAAGTTTCTTTTACGGTGATAGAAAATTTGAATGTGTATTTCCAACTTGAACACTATAGTGGTCAAATTTTCATAAGATACGAAATAGTTTAAAGTCAAGGTAAAATATTTCGTTGAGGAAGTATACAATATGATAATAATTGAAACAATATGTCCATACATGCTCAGGTCTTAGTTCTTTTCTATAGTTTCATCATCATCAATGGAAAGTACATTATGAAGTGTAGATGACAAGAAAGAATCATTAGGTATTACTCATAAACATGTATGTACGCACGATGCGTAAGTACTAAATATGTTTAAATACATGATGGTAATAGTAGGTAACTTTTAAAAAATCACCACTCATGCTTTACAAATATTATAACGTGTTAAAATATTATTAATACTCACTTACTACTCATATATATACATGATGTATTGCCTAATAAATAATACTTGTGAATAAGGGAATTCAGGTGATGTGTCCTATTGTATGTTGTGTGTCTTCCTCCTCACATGGTCTCAATGCTGTGACATGATGATAACATGTAACACGTAGAGGGAATACTTAGAAAGAGAGACCAAAAGGAGGAATTGATAGTCTTAAATGCATAAATGATAAACAAAGAAACCTAGGGATTTGACCTTACAATTCTTAAGAAATCAAGTTTGTTCTTCATTTATGCAATTATTAATTAATATTTAAAAGTGGAGCTCCTAATACTTTCCAATCTCAAAATTATACCATATGAGAAGGAATTATTGTTGAGTATTTATAGAATCTTGCATAAAATAACATATGTTAGATCGTCATAGCGATCAATGAAGTCTGCTTAATTAAGAATTATCTTGATAAGTTTGTTATTAGTCCAATGCTTATAGCCATCCGTATTAAGTGCATAAACCTACTCAAGAACTGTTGAGAGTGAGCTAACCAATAAAACAATTCATGTTCAATCATCTCCAAGTCAAACCTCCTCGAGTCTTCTCAAAATTCAAATCAAACTCCTTAGGCATTGTTACTAACACAAAGATCAATCAAACCTAAATTAATATTGAGGTCAACCCAAAATTTTCATCTAAGCAATTTAGTTGTCTATATCAAATATAAGACAACCTATTGAATTCATTGTTTTCTCACATTTTAAGTATGAATAGGTGCCAAGGTATTGTACTTCAATCGGAAAACAACGTTCTCTTACATGGACGGAACAGGTAATATGATTTTTTTCTATCACTATCGATGTAAGAGATACAGTTGGTGGGAACAACTTTGGATAGCTCATAGCCAACTATAGAATGTCATGGCCAAAGTTTTTCAAGCTTTTATAACCTAGTCGCTACTAATAAAATGAATTTTGAGAAACTTTTATGTGATTAACTTGATTTGGCGAATTACACTCATTAAAGACAATACCTTTTGGTTGCTATGATTATTGGTCATAATAATATTCTTGATTGCAAAGTTAAAATACTAATCCATCAACTTTGATGATTTTTTTTTTAATCAAAGAATTTACTATACACGGTATTTTGGTTTATCTAAACAATTTATCATGCATTTACATACTATGCATAAAACAAATAAGGTGAGAAGGCTTTATATAGTTCATATAAGCCAGTTATAGGTTTATCCAGCTGCTCTAGATGCAAAAAAAGGTGGGGGGATGGGGGTGTTAGGGTGAAAAGGATAGGATATGAGGCAAATGAGCAAGCACATAAATGAATATTATTATATCATACCATTTCAATGCTTGCAGCTCATATGGCACAAGGGTCACGATAAAGTAGGTTCGATTTCCAAATAAGCCATCGTGCACCACTCTTTTTTCTCAATTTGAATATATGTGGAAATAGTGAAATTTAAAAAAGACCAATTTTTAATATAATATATCAAAAATTATGCATTGATTTGATGTCACTTAATGGCTTCATGGTTGATCTATAGAATCTTAGGTTTGTATAAAGATTTTAATATGCAATTTAAATTTATTATCCAATTCCATTATACATCAAAATTTATTTGATGAAGTAGGAATTTGTAGCAAAATTCAAAATCCATAAAGATTGAATGATAAGAACGCAAGAGAGGTATCAATAGTATCAACACGCTAATAAATTTTAACACATGAAAACACAAATGATAGTTTTTCAAAAAATACCTACTATCCCCATCTTGTATCTGAATATTAATGATATTTATTCACTACTCATCTAAACACATGATCTATTGGTACCAATAATTCTCCCAAGAGGACAGCTACCATTCAAAATTTATTTGATGATGTAAGAATGTGTAACAAAATTCAAAATCCATAAAGATTGAATGATAAGAACACAAGTAAGATTTCAATAGTATCAACACGCTACGTACATGAATTAATAACGAATAAGTATATTAATAAAATTTTAATACATGAAAACACGAATACTAGTTTTTAAAAAAATACCTACTATCTCTATCATGTATTTAAATATTAATGATAATTATCCACCACTCATTTAAACACATGATCTATTGGTACCAATGAATCTCCCAAGAGGACACCTGCCACTCAACCTTTCATTGTTCGAAGAATTTAGAAACAAACATTATTACATAATATTATTAACATTTTATACCTGAACGTGAAGAGGAGGTTCCAATTGACCAAGGTTAGCCTTTAGATTGTGCCTCTCGATCATCTGTTTCATACTATGATAATAACAAGACATGAGAGACATATTGACAGAGGCAATGTATCTAAATTTGCCTCAATTGGAATAAAGGGAAAAGCGAACAAAAAAAGTCTTAAAAGAGAAATCCCATCAAGGCATGTATATAGTTTTATTGTATCAATAAAAAGGAAAAAAAATACAGATATACACCCTAAAATATTTATCAAGTGCATATAAAACTTTTAAATTCTCAAAATGTGATTATCATTCCTTAAAACTTTTGAAAACTTGCAATATAACCCAAAATGTTGCTTAAACTTAAAATTGTTACTATATATAATCCTTTTAATAATAATTTTGAAATTATAGCAATAGTTTCAGCATTATTTACATATTTTCCAAACATATTAAAAGTCTTAGAGCGTTTATTCGTATCAGACCAATAATTTATTGATGTTTTTGTAATTATCTCTAAGATAGTGTATTTTGTACATATTCATTATATTACTTTTATAACTGTAAAGAATAATAAGATAATATTTTAAGGAAAAAATTACAAAAACATGATATATATCTTCACTTTTTTTGTTATTTACTGACATTTGTTTTGTCTTTTTATAAATTCATGACTACTATTGTTCCGTGTCAAATAATTGTCAGTCCTTGGAAAAAAATGACATGTAACACTTACATGTCTCTAGCTTCAACAGAACCTCAAATCACGCATATTTTACTCAAAAAGTCCTAAATCAAATGGAAAAACAAACTCCAAAACTGCTTGATTTAGGATTGAATAGTTAACAGGGTATATTGTTTTGTCTAATTTAGAATTTCCAAGTAAAATTTGTATTATTTGAGATTTTATTGGAGATTGGTGTCGTTTTTTACTAACAATTAATGATTACATAGTGAAAAACAATATAATAAATACATTTGCAAAGAGTCAAAACACAAATTGGTAAAATGAAAAAGCGTGAATCTGAGCTTTTTGCAGGCTGATAAGCGAAACAATATTTCAAATGGAGATGGCAACCACCCTATTGAGCCAAGAAGATACAGAACCGGGCATGTGTGCAATGAAGAATCAGAGAAACAGCTCGACCACGAGCATGAAAGGAACAATATTGACCACTTTCATGATCAGCAGCAGCTTCAAGTCTGGAGGCCGCCTCCTTTATCCTTTTTGAAGATAAATTGTGATGGTGCATGGGATGAAAACAACAAAATGGAAGGTATGGGAATGGTGTGTTGAAAATCAAATGGCAATCTTATATAGGCCACGCCAATTCATGTCCCAGAGGTTAATATTGTGTTAGCTGAAGCTCTCGCTATCAAGGAAGGCATTCTCTTAGCAAGGAAAAGAAATTGGGAGAAGATAATTCTGGAGACTGATTGCAAGATTGTCTTTGATGCCTTGACATTATGATCAGCAAGCCTTTGGAAGATCAAAGGATTGGTGGACATTTTGTCTGTTAAGAACTCTTTTAATTGTAAGTTGTGTTTTTTCTCTTATTGCTAGGAAAGCAAATGTGTGCGTCAATTGGGCTGTTAAGGCAAGTTAGGAATGAGTTGCAGCCATTGAGTTAGTAAATCCCCACCTCGGGTTCTTTCTTTGCTATTTGTGAATTGGAAATCTCATCTTCCTCACTGTTGATTCTTTATTTTAAATAAAATTTATTTGATCAGAAATAATAATAAAAATTTATAAAAACATGAAAATACAAGTTACCTTTTTTTTTTTTATTTTACCCTTTCATATAAATGATTATCATTAATAAATCCATTATTACAATATTTCTTCCTTAATTTCAAGAAAAAACATTTTAACTTTTCTTGATTGTAGATTTATTTATTTATTCTTTTTGAGAATGTGTTTCTTATGTTCAAGTTTAACTTGCACATTGATATTCCTTCTTTTAGAAAATTAAAATTCAACTTTATTACGGGGTAGTAATACTTTTGGCTCTGCGTGACTGTGTTTCATAAAATTCACGCTAAGCGGGAGGGATTGATTATTAATTATTAAAAAAATATGCTGGGACTTTGCATTTTGAAGGTACCATGGAAAGAAAATTTTGGGCTCCATGAATTTTCATTGAGTAGTTGTGAAGGGAAATTAAAATGCAAGAAACTACACATGTACTATTTCTCTAATGGTTATAAGTAAGCGAGGACACAATAATGCTAGTATGTATTTCATTGAATTGTAACATTATTTTATTCATATCCAATCCATATACTTCCATAGTTTCCATCCATTTCCAAATTTGAAAATAATATTTGATTTTATCTACCTTAGGAATGAGTGAAGAATCTCGTAAAAACCTGTACTACACTAACTCTACCCAGTTTGGTCATGTAGGTTTCATATAAAATATTTAAAAATTATAAAATAAATTATGAGTATAATTTTTTGAATTTTGCTTGCATAAAATAAAGTATGGGTACAATATCTTCAAGTTATATCTACCAAACCCTTATTGCAAGGTATATATAGTAAATGTTTTAAAAGTTATAAATTAATAATATTAAATATAACACAATATTATATTTTTATCTAAGCATAGAGTTTTTGCCTTTTATTGGGGAAAAAAAATCACAGTCCAACTCATATGTTTATTAGGAACTCTACTTTCCGTCTCTCCTAGTCTCACTTCTTCTCAAATACTATTCCTAAGTGGTTAACTGCCCCCCCCCCCCCCCAAAAAAAAAAAACCATTACTTCCTTTGTCGCAATCTGCACAATTTCCTCTTAAGATAATCTAGTCTCCATGTCTTTCCCTTTTTTTTTTTTTTTTTTTGAAGCTCTAATTTCTTTTCTTTGTCTCGTCTACTTTATCAACAATAGGCGCCTTTCAAGTTAGGTCATACACAAAAAAACAGCGGCTGGTGAATGTGTCCCTGAGTTGGAGAAATCAGTAGATTGACTCCTCTTGCTTCTTTCTCGATGTAGTCGCTTTTATAGGCAACTTAACATGTCAAGATGTGGAATGAATGTGGTGTCGTTATTTTTTTATAGGTAAGTGAACATAAATTTTATCATATATTGTAATTTATGATAGTATCATATGTCAAATTGATAAATATCCTAATCATAAAATCATGAAAGCTTTAACAAGTTATTAGGAAACTTACCCTAAAATTTTAGTATTATAAAAATATAATAGAAAAATTTACCGATTTCATAAGTTACACTATACTCTATAGAATGTATAGAATACAGGTTCTAGCTCATATATATTAAAGAGTAAGTTCTGTTTGCAAAACTTGAGAACCTATACATCAATGATAGGATACTAACGGAACTTCATACCCTACCTTATATCCACTCATCAAATTTTTCCATTCCTTTATTCTCAGTCCAACAGTATGTTACTCTATAAGGAGTCTGAAATATGTACGTAGTTTTTTTTTTTTGGTAAATGAAATATGTACATAGTTATGCTTTATGCTTTTTGCTTTTTCAGTATTTCTAATAAATTAAGTCGGAATTATGAACTTTTTTCCATTTTAGTCTACAACCATTTTGAATATTTGATTGAGTCCTAAAGGAAAACTCGTGACCTAGTCTATGTCAATATAACACACATTATATGTATGAAAAATATGGACTGAAGAAAACAGTTTTTAAAATATAGAATTCTATTGAATATATATACATAATCAACTTAGGTATACTCATACATATAAACATATGATACTGAGCAAAATACAATTAAATTCGTATAAATATAAATATATGTACGCATGCTTCCAATGGAGAGATATGGTTGATGTAGTAGTCAATTATCTATCTTTCTGGACCGAAATAAATGTATGTTAAACTCTTTCATACGTCTTTTTGACACATTATCATATATAGATACTCATGGATGTTTTTGGGAATAAGAATTTAGTTGGATTTTTAGTTGCCTTTGTTTTATTTCACCTTTTTTTTTTCTTTTACTTTTTTTTTTCCGTATCTGTATCGATTTATATCAATTTACCTCAGAGGAGTTCTGAATTTAAGTTTATTTGATTCAAATAGATTGAAAACTTTGCTAATTTCCTTATCAAAAAAAACTTTGCTAATTTTGACTTTTAGCTGCAGGTAAGTTTGACATAATATGCAATTTTTGAGGATACTGGTTTTGAATCCTTACAAGATAAGAGGGAGCATGAACGAAATCAACTGAAACAGGCAAATCGAGCACAATTTCGCTCAAACGAAATCCGATTGAAGCTCTTCTATCATACTTTATCCTTTGAAGTAATTTGTTTATTAATTTTCTAGGATTTGATATTTGTTTTATAGGATTATTTAAAATTATTTCTTATTTTATTTAGGAATCTTAATATCTTGTAGCATCCTATAGGATGGATATCTATTACTTGTGCATATTTCCCCATGTAATCCCCAGATTAAGATGAATTTCTTATGAAAATGAAATTAATATCTTTAGGTTTTGGGCTGCGAATCCTGTCTTTTGTGCTTTCGAATTGTACAAGCTTATTCCAGATTAAATACGTGTTTACCGTGTATGACTTTTATGTTTATCATTATATCTTTTCTTACCAAATATTCGGTTTCAAATCGCTCCCAAAAAGCATGATATCGAAACAAAAGCTCATTAAGATTGAATTTCAAAGATCGATTTTCTAAAATTTTCGGATGGGTAGCTTTAAGAAGGCAACCCTACCCCTTTTTGTAGTTTTCATTTATCCGGTGGAAGCAAAGAATGCCCATAGAAGCACCTAGTTTCCAGATGTAATCTACGTTAATCTCAGATTGCTTTTTTATCAGTTAACTTCATAATTTGTGTGAAAATTAATAAGCCCACACCATGATACCCAAAAAAAAAAAAGCAATAAGCAATAATATGGAAAATTGAAAAGCACAAAGTTAAAACTCGAAAGCTTAATCATTATAGATATAGGATTACCTTGAACTGGAGTGCTCAAAGAGCTTCCCAGAAGCTGAGAAGACGATAACAGCAATTTCGGCATCACAAAGTGTTGAGAGCTCATGAGCTTTCTTGAAAAGCCCTCTTCTTCTTTTTGAGAACGTCACTTGCCTCGCTGTTATGTTGTCGATCTTCTTTATTTGAATTTTCTTTCTCGTCATCTTGACCTCTACTTAATTAATTGATCTAAAAATTTTATATTATGAGGGGAAAAAAAATAGTGAAAAATTATTTTCTAATCTAAAAGAGACAAGTGGTAGCACTAAGATTCTAAGAAGTGGGGAGGATTAAGAATATATTTTATTAGTTCTTAATAGGAAAAATAATAATTTTTTATGAATAATAAATTAAACGAGACGGACGCATAAGGAAAATACAATGTTGTAATGGCTAGATCTCATGTACTTTCGCATCAAAGAGGAAATAGAACTGCATCATTTTATCATATAACACAATTTTCAAGTGGATTTCTAGGGCAAAATATGAAAGTGGGAGTAATTAAGGGAAAGTAGAGATAAGACAAAGTAAGTTCAGATGCAACAAACGTTAATAATACGAAAAGAAAACTAAAATGGAAGTGAAACATGTGAAGAGGATATACACACTGAAGCAACCAGCAATCTCTCCAGAATAAGAACTTGGAAAATGGCCATAGATTTCCAGATACAGTATTTTTTTTTTACCTTTAATTTGGTTTCTTCAGAGCTACAGTGACGTCGACATACTGCCAACAAAACCTGGTGGAAAAGAAAAATAACGAGAGAGAGAGAGAAAGATGTGGACCCCCCAATTAAAGATGATTCCCACATAGCCAAACGGAAGCCCTTTTTGTAGTAAGGGTCTTGCGTATATAACTTGACAAGAAAGTTTTTACCAGAAATAAACAAGAAGTTAGTGGTCCATCGTGCATGGATCAATAGGGATGGAAACAAGAATGAAGGAATTTAGAGGAGAAATTGAATAATACACTTGTTTGGAAAAGAAAAAGAAGGGAAAGAAAATAATTCTCTCTACTTTGAAGAGAATCGGGAGGTAATTATAATGAAACTAAAAATTTATTCGAAAATAAAAACATACTCTTAAAACATAAGGATTTTTATAGTATTTTAACAAATAAAAATGGGTAAATATCACATTTAATATTAAATTTTATTTATTTTTATAATTAACTATTTTAACTTAACTCATTTTTGTAATTAACCATTTAAACTTTGCTTATTTTTTTAATTAACTACCTCATTAAGATACTATTAATAATATCAAAAAGTTTGTAAATATTAAATTGATAATTTTAAATTTTAGATAGTTAATTACAAAAAATAGATAAAGCATTTTTCAATAAAAAATGAACAAAGTTCAAATATTAAATATAACATTTACCCTTAAAAAATTATATCACCAACTCTCTTTTTACTCCATTTACGCAAATAAGAGATTTTATAATTTTTCCTCTCATTATCTTTCCTTGTCCATTCTTTCCTTCCACTTTCCTCTTTTCTTAATTCCTTCTCTCTTCCCAAACATGGTATAAGGGTCCGCACATATATATCTTTAAGGCACTTGTTAAATACTTAGAAACTTTTCACATACCTTAAGAAAAAGTGTGTTCATGAAAAATGAGAAAGGTCATTTTATCTCTATAGTTTATGGTAGTCAACGTTTGTCTTTCCTATCATCATTTTTTATATATTCTCGTATTAATATACAATTAAAAATATGAGAAAATTAACTAAAAGAAAAGAAAAATGAGACATAGGAGAAAAGTCTCAATTTTTTTCAAAATAAAGATGAAGTTCATCAACATAATGTATTTTCTTCCAAATATATATATATAGACAAAGAGAGAGAGAGAGAGATATGATTAAGCTAAAATTTTTATGCAAATTTTGAATCCATGTATACATACATCACAAGTTATTAACTTATTATGTGTTGAATGACTATATTACTATTATCGATTTGTCAAATAACTAATTAATTAAATTTTTAGTATTATGAATTAAAATACTACAATTCCTTCTCATTATAATCTACAAAAAAAAAAAGCTATTCCTCAATTTTTTGATATATATTTTCATACATTACCCATGAGACCAAAGCTTACCACTCAAGCTATAAACTATACCATCTAAGCCCATATAACAACTTAGAACACAACCCTAACCAAAGCACTTTTATAACTTTCAGATAAAATCTTACTCTATTATTTATATAATTTTATAAATAATTGAATAAAACAATAAAGATTAGTTCTCTATTTTTTTTTTCCAAAATTGTAAATGTATTCTTCGAGAAAAGGAATAAATTATTCCTCTTTTTAAAAAAACATAAAATATTCCACAATTGAAAGTATTCATAAAATATACCAATTAAATTCGAATTTTTGAAAAATCCAATCTCAATTTTACATGATATTAGGTGTTGAACACCTTATTTCATTGTTTATATTTTGATTAATACATAATAAAATTGAGTATTGATTACCTCATCTTAATTTGAAAACATAGTATCAGGTATTCAATAACCAATTTCAAGCCAATTTAAAATAAAAATTTTTAAGATTATTTTTTTATTCTAAATATTTTAAGAGTTTTAGTAACAAAGGAGTATTTTATTTCCTTTCCCATGCCCATCTATCCCGTTATGTTTTAATGGGTTTCCTTTTTCTTTTTTTCTTGGTTTTGCTTGAAGACCCAGGAATGTACGGAAACCCTAAGAAGGAATGAGTGGGCCAAGGGTGGCAGGGTTAGTAAAGAAGCATTGGTATCTTGGGACTTTTCATTACATGGTAATTGGTAGGAAATGCTTTTCCGTACGAAGAGGCACGAGCACGTCTGAGCTGATACTACGACACAGTTGTAATTGTACCCCTCCTGCTCCCTCAACCTCTTCAAAGATTACGATTAAAACGTAATGTCATCTTGTTAAGCATGTATTTTTACAGATGTGTGGAAATTAGTACTTTATAATTCTTAAATCAATTAGGTCAGATTTAGATGCCTTATCTAGCATGTCATACTAATATAGGAGCTCTTGAATTAAGTACAATACATACTTATTAAGACATAGCTATACCATTTAATTTAGTATTCCAATACCCAAAATCAAAACATACAATTAATGATTTAAGAGAAAATTTAGAAAAGAGATAAATAAAGAATCATATTCCTCTGATACAATTTAAAAAATATATGCTTTCATTTTTTTGCCTTGCATTAACTAACTTGAAACAGTTTAAAAACTATCCTTTTTAACATATTCATTCCTTTTCTTCATTATTGTTTTGCTTTTGGTTTAGTAGAAATGTTACGTTTGATAATTTTTTATCTCTTTTATTTAAATATGGTGGTTTAGATATATATATATATATATATATACCGAAAGAAAATTAACAAAGAAAAGGAAATTTGGAGGAAACTAGCAGTTAACTACACTACATCTAAAATTTTATTTCCTTTTTTATTTTTATTTTTATATTTTTGATAATTAATAAGGGTAAAGATTTTGTAATTGTCAAGACATGTCCCATAATAGGGGTGGACAAACCAAACAAAACTAAAAAATATAGGGTTTTTTTTATAATTTTGTTTGAAAAATTTTTAATCCGAACCAAATAAAAATTTATGATTTGTTTGGAGGGGTAATCCGAAACCAATTCTTTTTTTAAAAAAGCATAGTGATATGTTACTTATAACTAAAAAAATTCTCTTGTTGCAAAACAATAATTAAAAAAATTAGTTTACATTTATCAAAAAGTATTTATATTTAAATTTTATGAATATAATTTAGTAAATATATATATAGGTTAATTTGGAATTTATATTATGTGATAGCCTAAAAAGGTAAAACAAAATGAATTAATTAATATTTTTAAAAGTATCTACATTATTGAAATTCTAAAATTTGAACAAAGGGTTATTTATCTAACCATGAAAGTTCAAAGTCCTGTTTTTTACAAATACACTCCCTTATATATCTTTACTTTTCTTTTCTTTCTCAAACCTCTTACACTTTTAATAGACCAGTCTCCTGATCAATGTGTGGATCTACTGAATGAAGGTAAGTGAACGCATCACTTTTATCTCTTTCTTTGTTTCATTAGGCCTAACCTAGATTGAAAGCCAGGAAATCATTTTAGAAACGGAATCGTTGCACAATTTTGGAGAGGAAACCATGTAGGAACAATTTGACATTCACGATAAAGAGAGTTTGGGAGATCATGAAAGGAAGAAAATTTCAAGTAAGTCTTCTAAAATTAGTGTAATTTGAATGAAATTAAAGTACTATTGTTGTGAATTAAAAATAGGATTACAAAAATTTCGAATGTGAGATGGATTAGAGGGTAGTCATGATAAGAAGATTGGGGATTTTGAGAGAAATTGTGACAAGATTCTAGAAGTATACAGACACAACATAGTCATGTTGCACTTGTGTACTTCAAGTGCACGGTTAGTTAGGGGTTTTACATGTTCTTGCAAAAAAAATAAAAAATTTATAGTGAGGTACACAACAAGAGATCCAATCGTGTTCCTATCCATGTCCCTCTATTTTATTTAGCATTCCTAGTATATGGACATGAACACATCCATACATTAGGCCTTATTTAACTTGTGTCACTCTAAAGGGGGATTTTCGTTTAATTTTGATCCTTAACCTCTCTTCAACTGTTTAAATGCCTAGAAATGGATTTAATTAGTTGTTTTGGAATCCTTAAACTTATATGTTTATAAATTTGAATAGATTTGAGGTTTAAGAGATTGAAGAATTGTGAAGAGATCATTTCTATAAGGTATGTGCATACTATGGTTGCTAGATGTGCGTGTTAGGCTAGAATCATAAATGGATTTAAATTATATATGAGAATTAAGTATTTATTGCTTGTATTTGGCTAGACCCAAGGGACCAAGAGTACCGGTGATCTTAGGGTGACACCCCGATGATCAATGTGTGATGATATCTTTAATGGAGTCATACTCCAAAATGATCTAGGTAAATTTAGGACATTCGGACTCATGGACATTAAGTACCAAATGTTGTATACATATGTTATATAGCATATAGTTATTTGTACGTGTATGGGGTTTTGTGTTATCTTAGAGCTATATTGTTTGAATGGCTTAATTGAAATATAACGGTTAGGTGCTTGGTTATTCTAGTTGCATCTTGCTTATGTTTATGTTCTTGCATGGTATGCATGTCAGTAGTTGGTATACACTGCACTAGGCTTTAACTCACCCCTCGTGGACTCTTTTTCAGTTGCAGGTTCATTTTGTGAAATAGTAGGGTATTAAGAGACTTTAGTAAATGCAAATCATTGCGTAGGGGAGGAAGTGGAATATGTGTATTTTGATGAGTGACTAGAAGGTAAGAAGAAAGATATTTCTTGTGACCATGAATTTAATTACATTAAGCATGAGACTCCATTTGTATCTGTGTTCTAGTATGCTTTCACTATAATTAATTGTTGAAGGTAGACTCTTGTTTAATCTATATACTCAGCTTGGTCTTTATAGTTTCATTTTCATATATGGATACTAAGTAGAACTTTGTAATGCTACTCACTAATGTATGTGGAAATTTCATTTATGATGTCATGGTGTCTTTATATATATGCGAGTTTTCATAAAAACTAAATATTTGCATGTCTTTACTTAGTGATGACACGTAACAGGCTGTATTTGTTTTAGATTCTAGAGCATTATGTATTATATGTTATCTTGAAAAATAAATTAGTTATACTACACATTTAATTTCTTTTAGTTCCTTCAATATTGATTTTGTCAATCTCGTACATAATATCAATATATATTATTATTGAATCAATTTAGTTTTGCTCATATAAGATTACATATTAAGCCAATACACTTCTTTAGAAAACAATATATGGCTTAATTCGTAAACCAAATCGAAAATTTATGGTTTAGAAAAAAATTGAAACTGAATCATATGATTCGATTTTAAGTGGTGAAAAATCAAACCACATTTTTATGGTTTGGTTTGGTTTAGAAAAAAAAAATCAAGCCAATCTAATCCACACCTACTTCTATCCTTGGAGACAAATGGAGCTCATGCTTCATCTCATGACTATAGCTATTTCATCATGTCAAGTATTTTCATCAAACTTTCAACCTTCCATAACAATATTTAATGTTGTCACATCACAGTTAGTGGTAATTTAACTTTTGGTGAATTGTCAAACTCGTGTATATTCTAATGGGAAATTATTAGAATAAGATATCATTTTTACTTAATTAAAAAACTGACAATCAAGATTTTTTAAGAAAAATTTTGAAAAAAAAAATTTAATAGTGAGAGATTGATCCATGAATTATCTAACTATTTATATTTGAGACTTGTTTTTAAGTCCCCGATGACTTATTCCAATAACATCCCATTGTGTCCTAAACTCTTATATATTCCACACACACATACAAAATATATTAGGATATCTAAATGGGACATCCTAATTAATCTTATTCTTGTGGTTTATTTACTTTACTTATTGGAATAAAATTGAGGAATGTAATAGATGTATAATAAGATTATCATTTATTAATTTTGTATTTATTAAGGATATTTTGAGGTAAAAATATCAATTTTAGTATTGAACTACTCTTCGTAGGTTTGAATATTGAATAATTATTTAATATTTTTTTATAATATCATCTATTATAGAATTGCTATTACACATCTAAAGTGCAATTGAATACTGTAATAATTCTATTATTAGTGTTAAGTCAAAACAAGTCATCCATGGAAGATTTAGAAGATTCACAAGAAATATAAGACTTGTTTTTATTAGAAATCTTGCTTGGGAGCAAGACTTTTTACCGTTCATCATTCTACTCTTATATGGTAAAATCTAAATGGAAAAAGGAAAGAAAAAAGATAACCAAAATAAAAATGAGCTTATACAAGCTAGAAGTTTAGAGTTAATTTTGAAAATTACTTCTTCTTTTTTTGTTTATACGATAAAATAAAATTAACACGTGAATGCCATTATATACGTATATATCATATATATATATGTGTGTGTGTGCATAGGGTCTAGATTTGATATAATATGCTGGGAGTGATAGCCACGTTTCACCTAATGACTCTGAAATTTTTTAGAAGTAGATAAAATGAGGAATTGTAGTCTAATTAACCATAAATGATTTATGGGAAAATAAAAAATTATAAATGGAGAAATGTGAGTGATGAAAAGGACTCATCATGAATGGTTAAACATTAAAAGGGGTAGGAGCGTCGCAACTGCAATGGAGCCCCAACACTGTACGGAGCAATGAATATCAGATAGTGATCATGAAACGGAAATGAGCTTGCAACTTTGTAGCTCCCAGCTCACCAACATTAAGATAAGGTGACAACCAGAGCCACGATCTGGCTGACGAAGACAAATCTTTTTGTCTCCTATATGGATAGTTGTGGGGGCAAATAATCTCGAGCCATACACTCTGTACGTATGGAAATATATCATATAAAGAACTGTAACAAGCGATAGTTTTAGTTATATATATATATAATATAAATAAAGAGTGATGATTCTAGTTATATAATAAATTACGATTGGATTGGAAGGAGATTTTAATGTAAAGAATTTCATTTGAAATTATCCTCTTTTAGAAAACTAAGAATTAAAATTAATTGCAGGCAACGACTTCGTTTTCTCCACAATTCTTCTTCTCACATCAAAACATGCAAATGTTAAATTGAGTTTCTTGTGAAGTGATAGGAGTTCAAAACTAAATCTTATATTTTTTATCATCTTAAATATGCTGTGAAAGTGCATTGAAATGAAATCGTGAAAAGACCTAAGATATTGTATCAATGAATAAAACCCAAATAGGAAAATATGTTAATATAACCAAAATTTGCAATGTCAAGGATAATATAATTATGTTATACTGTCCTATTAAAATGCATCATGCGTATAATTTAATTTAAGGATAAAGACGTGCAGAAAAAACGTAAAACTAGTTATAAAAGATTGCATGCTATGTGATGTATCTTAATAGATCAGCAAAATATAATTATAGCATCTTTGACACAATCAATTTTCATCATAAACTAAGAAATATATCAATAATATAATATTACGAAGAAACCCAAAAATTGGCAAGCTTATTAAAATAAGATTTACATAAATTATATCCCTAACTTTATAAATAAGATCACATGCTTTCTCTCACAATTCACTTTTGTAAGAATAAGTAAAACTCAGAGATTATACTACTTAAATAAGTTTTTAAAACACTTTAATTTTTATTTCAATTCCTATAGATATTTAGAAAATTCAAATTATAATAGTAGGATTAGACCATAAACTTAGGGGAAATTAACAACCTATAAACCCTATGAGTATCATATGAAAAACTAAAATTAAATTTTGAGAATGAGTAACAAGAACTAAAGACATAGAAAATTGATGATAAGAATGTAAATATTATCCTAATTGGATATAAGATTAGGAACTTATAAATCATAGAAAAAATTAAAACAATTATCAAAATTTTAATAAGATTTTCATTATAAAAGGATTAGTTTGAATTTGTAATCATGACAAATAAAATTGTGATGGATAATAAGATCATGGATTAAACTATATAATAAAAAAATGGAATTACTAGAGATATATGTGAACAAGAATAACTCAAAAACCCTTTTTCAACCAATTTAAACCGACTATATTAAAAGTTAGTTGACCACCTTGCTTATCAGATTGACTAAATTGGCTTTCATTTTACCCCATTTAACCTAAACAATGTAAATTGTTGCATTCCAAATTTTAGTAAATCTAAATTAATTAGAAGACCCCTTAAATCTTCTAATAATCAAAACAGTGAATTAAAAAAAATTAAGTGTAAATTATTGAAATTAACTAAATTCGTTGATTAAATTACATGATATCTTAAAGATGAAAAGAATGAGTGAAAGGTTACAGAAAGAAAAGGGTAAGTAACTATTTTGTCTATTTGTTGATTATGTGTGGTCAGCTTAGCTAATGGACATAACGGATATTTGACCATTAAAGTGTTTTAAGTGTTGCATTGATACAAAATCTAAAGTGCAAAGGCTAAAGAAAATTGGTTGGATAAATTGCATGAACTACTCCTAATAACAATTGTATGGACTCCTTGTTTTTTCAAAAGTCGGCACTTAGCATCCATAAAACAAGTATGAGTCCCATTTTCTTTGCTAACAAAATTGCTACAAGTAAAATGAGTTGATATTGATGATTATTAGGCGATTTAATCATATATTTAATTAATTAAATTAACTTAGATTAAAAAAATTATATAACTAAAAATGCAAAAAAGAAAAGAAAAGAAAAATTAGAAAATCACAAAAAGAAAAAAGAAAATAGATGGGTGGTCAATAGTGATTTAAACAACTTTTCCCTTTTTTGTTTTTTTTTTTTAATTTCTACCTTTTTATATATTTTTATCATTTCCTTTTTGTTTCTAATTTAGTCTTTCTGTTTTTTTAGTTTTTTTTTAATTTTAGTTAATTCAATTAATTTAATATATAAATAAATTGCCTACTAATCATCCATTTCTACTCATTTTACACAAGACAATCTGGTCAGCAAAGTAATGGAGCCTATGGTTGTTTCAAGGGTGGTAAGTGCTAACTTTTGAAAAAACTAGGGGTTCTCACAATTTTGAAAGTTTTCAAAGGTGATTCACGCAATTTACCCAAATTGCTTTAATTATTTTTGGAAGTGATGAACCTATTATTTTAAAAGAACTCTAGGATTTTGCACCACATTTTCAAAAAGACTATAGGAATGACATTCTTCTTATTTTTAAAGGACTCTAAGTAACTATAAACCTACATTTTCCTAAAGGACTTCAAAGATCACATGATCTATCTTTCAAGGAGGAGGTTTCCAATCCACTTTTTTAGAAACGATAACAGGGAGATATGGATCTACATTTTTAAAATGACTTTGATTTTGTATTTTCTTGTAGATAATAAATGAGATTAAGTAAACTATATTTGATGGTTGATATTGGCTTATGCACAATTAAGTCATGTGCATTTTATTATATGATTGTGTTTGTGTGCCAATTAGTTTACTTGTTAAGCTTTAGCTAATTCCTTGCAATCCTTGTCTTTTCAGTGAATCAATGGAATTTGATAAAGAGATTAGACGATGTAAGATCCAAGCCTTACATGCCTTTACTAGTAATAAGGACTCACAATGGACTAGGCATTCTCTTGGATACGAGGTCTAGCAAGTATGCTATTCAAGCTTTATCACCATAGTTCATATAAAGTGAGCAATTTAAGAATTTAACCAACTATTTTTTTTAAGATTCAATGCACTATAGGATTCAATATATCATTAAGCTTAAAAAAGACACTTGTAAGACAGGGAACAATAGAGCATCGATTGAGATATAGTAGTAGTTGATCTTTTGCCTCATAAAGCTAGCAAAGTTGTGACAATAGTGAGTTTTGCTACTGCAAAAATGTGCTAGCAATTGAGATACATGCCTTATGATGTTTCTTATCTTCAAATCCAACTTGAACAATTTCATTTCCTATGTATGTAACCTTTTTGCAATTTTGACAAATTTATTATGATCAAATCATGAATTTTAAAAAATAATAATAATAATAACATGTGTATCACTTGATTAATTGAAACCAAACTGTACTATGTTGAACAATTTATGAAATCAAAATATTGTGGTAAAATTCCAATGATGTGTGCTTATGTCACACTTTTAATTCATAAACATATTGCACAAAATATTTGAAAGTGCTATAGTATTATAGAGGTAGTAAATTAGTTTTTGAAATCCATTTGAATAAAATATGATTTTTGATGTTCATTTAATATTTTCAAGATTCTAAAAATTAACTTACCGATTAACTTAAGAAAAATCTTTTAACCACAATAATAGATAAAGTAACATCATTATGCCAATAAAAAGATATGTGAGAGAGAATCGAGTTCAAGATTTGTACAAGTGACTTCTTATGAGCTAATCCTTTCTTTTAGCCTTACCGACTCTAATAATTGGGAATCTACTATCTTTGAAAATGTTTCACATATTTGGTGTACTTTATTTTACACTAATTTCACAAAATTGTGTAGAACTATTGAAGTGCCTAAGAAAATAAAACCAAAAGAGAGGCAAATGTGTGTTGTTATATTCAATGTTATAAATTAAAAACTTTACGGGGGTGAAACTTTCTATTCCTCATCTGAAAAAAAATGTATATAGAAATTGAAATAATTGTTTATCTATTTTTTTTCTTTTTTTTTTTCATTTATGGTATATTTTCTATTTCTTGCCCATAGATTTGGAAATGTTTCAAGTAAGTGACAAGGCTCCAAAGAGTTTAGGCCCAAGCAAGGGGTACAATGTTGATAAGATTCCTGAGGTAATATGATTCATTTAAAGATTTTATGTACATAGAACATAGAATATTAAGTTCTTTCTTCTATCTTATTTGTGTTTGGTTTAGAAAAAATACGACCTAAAATAGATGAAATAAAGCAACCGAGAAAGGGCTTACTAGTGGATACGAAAAATTCTTAAATAAATCAAGTGATTTTATGGACCATGTATTTTTAACCTTCATATATGCGAGACCCATATAAAATGGTGCTCATGTGTGATCCTCTAGCTAGTGTAGGGTAAGGGAGGGGTAGAGCACTCGATGCCTCAAGCTACTCACTATAAATAAGAAAAGTGACTTAACAAGATAAGCTATTTCAAGCATACATCCATAACTTAGTTTTCTAGTACAGACTATTTCGGGCTCCATTCTTGAATAATGTTTGTAAAAAGGACAAAAGAACTAGAAAGTATCTCAAAATTGTCAAGCATTACTTATCCTGAAAGTATAATTTTGTATATTTCGTACACACTTGGTGCCATCATGTAGGTACTTTTTCTTTTTCTTTTTTTAATTGGCAGCATTTTCAAGGTATAGTTAAAGTTTCAGCACAATGGAACTAGAACTGTGGAAAATGGTTTGATTTTAATATTATTAACGATAATACATTGCTTGTATAGATTACTTGTTACCGTAATTGCTTTCGTCCTCATACTGGTTTCGTAGTTCTGAATTCTTATGGTTATTTTATCTTTTATGTGCTTGAGTGAAATTTATGATGACCAATGGTGCTTTGATTCGTGTTCTGATCCACGTAGATGTCAGACTTAAATTTCAAGGTTGTCAACGGTAGTTTTGTCTACAATAAGCGAAAGGTATGGTATATGCTCAGAGTTCAGATGTTCAATTCTCGGAAGCCAAGAAACTGTGCTTTCCATTTTTTATTTTTAGAAGCAAGTCACTCATGTATTGATGTAGTCCATTTATTTCCTTTAGATCTAAAAAGTTTTGTACGAGTGTTTTGATTTTGTATTAGCATCATTAATAAATCATACATTAGTAAATTAGAAACAAATAGGACGGATGTACAAAATTGTGCCCATAAAACAAGTAAATTTAATCAAATTGGAAACAAGCAATCCAATTGGCCTCTCATACGTGTATAATCTTTTGTTGATCATTTTTTTTTCCTTCAATTTCTTTGTAATTGCATTTACAACTATCGGATCGGTGCAGGAAATACGTGCTAGAAGCTGATTCAATCGATTTTACTGGTCATGCCATAGTGCTTCACAATAAGTACTTGGATCAACCAAACATGGGTTTTGTGAAGAGAATGATGGTGCAACTAGAAATTCCTAATCCTCCATTATAATAGAACTATGATTAGGATTTTGCTTTGCGAAATCTTTTCTATAATGACAATCCTAATATTCACTAACATATGGCTTGTTTGCTTTCGTAGCTTTATGGAGTCTAGCGCATTTTGAAGGAGGTTCCCCATATACTTAACCTCTCTATGGAATTGCAGGCCTTTGCACGTCTTGAGTGCTGTTTATGGTGGTACATACATGCTTAACAAGCCACAATGTAAGGTGCGTTTATGTTGTATCTTTGATCTCTAGCTTGAAGATCTTGAGTCAGAATCGATTTGTACGAGTCTTTTATTGGCAGGTAGAGTTTGACGCAAACGGAAAAGTTATTGGTGTAAGTTCAAAAGGAGAAACTGCAAAATGCAAAAAAGTTGTGTGTGATCCATCCTATTTGAATCCCAATGCATAATATTTAAAAGTCACTGTAGAAAAAAAGTACATGACATTGGAGAGCTAGAACTATAGTCATTTCAAGCATTTCATCTCAATTAATAGGAGCACATCTCTCCATCAACACCAAATATATATATATATATATATATATATATATATATATATTTAAAAGAACCCTAATTTCATTGTTTTGGCCTACTTAGTTATCAGTGCCACCAACTATATGGAGCAAGCCACACAATAACCAAGCTATATGATATCAAAACCTCCTCATCAATAGATTGGACATGGCAAGCTTAAATCAAAACCTATCATCCACCGCTCAGTTTTGACTCAGCACTCCATAACAGGACATATCTAGTATATCGTATTGTGTAGAATTAAATGCCGGAGGGATGGAAGTCTACAGTACATTAGAGATAAATTTGTGTTATTTTTCAATATCAAGATATAATAAAAATTTTGTTTATGCAAATAAATTTATGTACTAACCCCAATTTTAGAGATGTGTCGAAGCTCTTATCCCCTTGACCAGAAGGACTTGTAGAGTTATGGATGTTGGTGATGATCCAGATAATTTTCTTTATTCTTCGAACACACCAACCTGCACAAAAAAAAAAGAAAAAGAAAAGGAAAAGGAAAAGAAATTTAATTTTATATCAAAATTATACTTTTATCCGATATATATAATTGTTTATTTTGTATCCAAGGCCACCCAAATTGATGACCCCATCAGCATATCAGACTGCTTTATATAATATGATAGATATGCAGCTAGTAATATCAAACCCCTCTGGATCCGTCTCTCATCACTAATTACATAAAAAGATTCTATTTTCAGAAGATTTTACACTGATATATGTAAAACTTATATGTAATTCTCATTTTGTGCCACTGGATACTCATTTTCCAACCGTTATTATTTGTCTGGTATTCTCTTTCTCCTGTTCTCCTTTCTTCCGTAAGCTCTGCTCCCTGCATGGTAATTTTACGGGAGTATATGACAAGCTGACGGTGAAAAAAGGCTATACATAGTAATACTGTAATAATCAGTACTAAAGTAACTTTAGGGCATATAACCTTCCCCTTTACGGCACTGATTTCTTTTGCTATTCTTTCAACCTGCAATTGATAAATAGAAGGCTAAGAAAACCTTTACATAAGCATTTTTTCGTGCAGGCTAATTGCATCGATTTGTACTAGTTAAATGATCACAGGAAGAAACTTCCATATCTCTTTAAGTGCTATTGTTCTTTCCCCTTCTCTGTTTCCCCAGAAATGAATAATCAATTTAGGGAAATAAATAGTTTTTCCTAGGCTTATTAACTGGGGCCAGGGACATTCATAAATGGAACCCGGATTGTTATCCAGAACTAAGGGAAGAAATTAACCTAAGCAATTTACGGAGCCAAAATCCTGTTTTAAGAATTTCGGTCCTAAAGCCAAGACATGTACGGTCATTTTAAGAATTTCAGACCTTGAAGGTCTTCTTTTAGTTGTCTGTAAATAGTGGGATCATCATGTCTCATATGTGCAATTACTATACTAGGCTTGCTTTAAATAGTGGTAGGTTAGCATTAAGGCTGTGATTGCATACATACCTTAGTTCTTGGTTCTTCTCTGCCAATTGCTTGCTCGACGTGGCATGTCTAGCCGTCTCAATCTAATACGAATGGAAACAACCTGAAGCTATCAGTCTTGCTTCAAATAAATATATACGAACATCAAATGACAATCGGATCACACATAATCTTTTCAAGGTGAGATACTTTACATAATATGAAGAGAGGAAAACCGAGCATGCTCCAATTTAGAGGGAGAAAGTGATCATTCCATTAGACTACGAGAGTCTTAACAATCCAATAATATATTAAAACTAATGAGCCTGGCTAGAGGCAATAATTTTTAAATGAGAAACTGCAAGTCATGTATCCTGCTCGAATCTTTTAGCAGTATTATCCATTTGTCATTAAGGTCACATATATTTTTTTTTTCAATTGTTGTATTTCTATCAAAATTATTGATCACGATTTCATCGAGCATATATTACTTGATTATGCTTTGATTATTTTTGTAAACTAATCATTATTTACCTTGAGAATAAGTAGTCCATTCCTTGATGTTAGTTTATGCAGAAGTCATATTAGTGACTGAATGTGACTGGAACACTATAGTGGTCAAATTTTTATAAGATACGAAATTATTTAAAGTCAAGGTAAAATATTTCATCGAGGAAGTATACAATATGGAAATAATTGAAACGACATGTGATGGGGATCAGCTAGCATCAAGAATTCAAGAGTCAAAGTCCAATGACCCGTTACATGGTATTGGAGGTCCAATGACAAGAGCCAGAGCTAAGCGGATGAAAGAAGCTTTGCAAGGATTAGTGATGGAGCTGCAAGAGAAGGAACCGGAAGGAAAGAAGGAATCAACAGGATCATACACGGCCGTGTATCACGACCGTGTATACTTACACGGCCTAACAGCACGGCCAGCGGCACAACCGTGTGTCCCAGTCGAAATTTCACAGAAGAATACACGGCCAAAAGGCACGATCGTGTATGAAACCGTGTACTGTGCTCATCATATACACAGACACATACACGGCCTAGAGGCACAGCCGTGTATGAGACTGTGTACTTTGTTCGTCGCATGCCCAGCATCATACACAGCTTGGAGACACGGCCGTGTATGGAGGCCGTGTACTACGCGTGTATTTTATTATTTCTTAGTATAAATACCCTCTTGTCAGATACGCTAGGGATTATTACGGATATTTCATTGTTGAATACACATTTTGAGAGATCTCTCTCTTTTGTTCTTTGCGAAAGAACTCCTTTCGATTTCTTCGATCTCTTCGATCTAAACGCTTGGGGAAGTCATCTTGATAACTTAGGTTTCAATCAGCAAGTGTGGTTGGGGTCTAGTTCCATTCATCACTTGTTCAAGACGATACTTGGGAATCCGATTTCAAATCACGATCGACGGGTTCTAGGTTTAATATACCTAGGGTTCGCATCATTTGGTATCAGAGCCACGGCTTCTTGATTCAAGTAATTCTATCATTTTCGATTAATTATCGTTGTCTTCTTTAAAAAAAAAAAAATTGTTTTATTTGTGTAGGAATTCAAGTCGTTCGATTATTGTTATTTTGTTCGTATCTGTCTGGAAATTCGTCAATTGGATTTATCCGCAAGAATTTCCATTAGTCGACGCAAAGAATCTAAATTCTCTTGTCTTACAAATTCATTAAGGAATTGCTATTGTTCTGTTGTTGTTTCTCGTCCGTTATCCGGGGGGGGGGGGGAATTCTACGGCCATTAAAGTCGTCGATTCCCTGAGCAAGGCAAATTCATTGCCTTTTCCACTGCGGCCACTGCAAGTCGCAGACAAATTAGATTAGGTTCAAAAAAAAAAAAAAAAAAAAAGAAGAACATTTCAGTAATCTAGTATCTATATTTTTTCGTTCATTCGAATTGTATTCATTGTATCCCTATTGGAGTCCTTGTCCGTGTTTCTCTTAATTAGCTGTTGAATTGGAACCGTTTGTTTAAAAAGTTGAGTTGCCTTAGTGGTTTATGTTAAATAAATTTTGATTGAGTTCTGATCAAAGAGCCTATAAGAGCGAGTTGTGAGGATCATCTATTTATTGAACGAAACACAAGTGAATCTATATCTGTGAGTGTAAACAGGTGAGGGAGTGAATTGTGAGGTTTATATTTTTTTTGTGTTATTTCTAACCCTTTTGTTGCAGCAATATGTCTGATCAAAGTCCTATTAATGGAGAGAAGGGAGGCGTAGATAAGAAATTGATGTTTGAGGCATTATTCGGTGAGATGAGAAAAATGCTGAGTGCTGAAATGGAGCAAGTCCATGAGAAGTTGGATAAGATGGAGCAGAGTAGGGAACTGTCAGGTAGTAATGTTGTGGGGAGAAGAACCAATAGGCATTCAAGAGGGGGAGTGAGTATAGAAGAGAAGGAGGATACTGATTCAGGGGAATATGGTTTCATGAGGGAGAGAAGAGATACCCAACGGCGAGATGGTAATTTGGGTAGTATTAAGATGAAGATACCTTCCTTTCAAGGGAAGAATGATCCAGAGCTGTATTTGGAGTGGGAGAGAAAAGTGGACCATGTATTTGATTGCCATAATTACAGTGAGGAGAAGAAGATAAAGTTAGCTGCAATTGAATTTTTTTATTATGCCAGTGTATGGTGGGATCAGCTGGTGCGTAATAGGAGAAGGTATGGTGAGAGGCCTGTTAGCACTTGGAATGAGATGAAAACAATTATGCGGAAGAGGTTTATCCCTAGTCATTATTATAGGGATTTGCATAGGAAATTACAGGGATTAACACAAGGATCCGAAAGTGTAGAGGATTATTATAAAGAGATGGAGATAGCTATGATTAGAGCTAAAGTGGATGAGGAAGATGAAGCTACAATGGCTAGATTCCTCAATGGGTTGAATCGGGAGATCGCTGATGTCGTAGACTTACAACATTATGTGGATATTGAGGAATTGCTGCATAAGGCGATCAAGGTAGAGAAGCAGTTGAAGTATAAAGGGAATTCTAAATCTTGGGCGACTTCTAACTCTTCATGGAAGTCAAATTGGAAGAAGAACACTGCAGACTCAAAACCAAAAGAGGATACGAAGGCCAAGAGTCCAGTTACTTCCTCTAAAGGTAAATCTGACACTAAACCATTCACTAGAACTCGTGATGTCAAATGTTTCAGGTGTCAGGGGTTTGGACATATTGCATCTCAATGTCCAAATCAAAGGGCCATGATCATTCGGGATAATAGAGATGTGAAGAGTATTAGTTCCAGTGATGACGACATGCCACCATTGGAGGATTGTAGTGATGTGGACGTTGAGGGACCCGTGAGTGGGGAATTGCTAGTTACTAGGCAAGTCCTTAGTACTCAGCCTAAGGATGAGGGTGAAGGGGTTTAGCGTGAGCATATTTTTCACACCCGGTGTCATGTGCAGAAGAAGGTATGCAGCCTGATCATTGATAGTAGTAGCTGTACTAACGTTGCTAGTACCTTATTGGTCGATAAGTTGAGGTTGAAAACTTCGAAGCATCAGAAACCATACCGGTTACAGTGGTTGAATGAGTGTGGGGAAGTGAAGGTGACCAGGCAGGTTCTTATTTCATTTTCTATTGGGAGTTATCATGATGAGGTGATGTGTGATGTAGTTCCCATGCAGGCTAGTCACATATTGTTGGGGCGACCATAGCAGTTCGATCGGAGGTTAACGTATGATGGGTACAAGAACCATTACTCTTTTGTTTTAAACAAGAGAAATGTGGTTCTAACTCCCTAGAAACCATGGGAGGCTTGTGAGGATCAAGTGAGGCTAGCAAAAGAGTTTAGAGAGAAACACTTGAGTGGACAAGAAAAGAGTGAAAAAGAAAGAAAGAGTGAGAGGCAAACACATGTGAGCCAAGAGAGTGAAGAGCTTAACACACTGAGTGGAGAGAAAATTGCAGGAGAGAGTGGAGTTGCAAGAAAAAGTGAGGTTAAAGGCGCAATAGTGGCCAGGAAACAACTACTTGTACTCATGTACAAGGATTTATATTTTACTACTACTAACCTTAACTCTTCTTTGCCAAGTGTGGTTGTGTCTCTTTTGTAGGAATATGGGGACTTGTTTAGAGAGATTGTGCGATTGCATGGCTTGCCCAATTCTATTGCAGAATTTGTGCGGGAATTGCATGCTCAAGTTCGGGCTAACATTGAGAAGAAGAATGAGCATTATGCTCGTCAGGCCAATAAGGGTCGTGTGAAGGTTGTCTTTCATCCAGGAGATTGGGTGTGGGTGCACCTGAGAAAGGAGCGATTTGCCGAACAGCGAAAATCTAAGTTGCACCCTAGGGGAGATGGACCATTCCAAGTGTTGGAACGCATCAATGATAACGCTTACAAGATTGACTTACCAAGTCACTATGGTAATGTAAGCGCAACTTTTAATGTTTCTGATCTTACTCTATATGATGCAGGTGATTCGAGGACGAATCTTTTCGAGGACGGAGGGAATGATGGGGATCAGCTAGCATCAAGAGTTCAAGAGTCAAAGTCCAATGACCCGTTACATGGTATTGGAGGTCCAATGACAAGAGCCAGAGCTAAGCGGATGAGAGAAGCTTTGCAAGGATTAGTGATGGAGCTGCAAGAGAAGGAACCGGAAGGAATGAAAGAATCAACAGGATCATACACGGCCGTGTATCACGACCGTGTATACTTACACGGCCTAACAGCACGGCCAGCGGCACAACCGTGTGTCCCAGTCGAAATTTCACAGAAGAATACACTGCCAAAAGGCACGGTCGTGTATGAAACCGTGTACTGTGCTTGTCATATACACAGACACATACACGGCCTAGAGGCACAGCTGTGTATGAGACTGTGTACTTTGTTCGTCGCATGCCCAGTATCATACACGGCTTGGAGACACGGTCGTGTATGGAGGCCGTGTACTACGCGTGTATTTTATTATTTCTTAGTATAAATACCCTCTTGTCAGATACGCTAGGGATTATTACTGATATTTCATTATTGAATACACATTTTGAGAGATCTCTCTCTTTTGTTCTTTGCGAAAGAACTCCTTTCGATTTCTTCGATCTAAACGCTTGGAGAAGTCATCTTGATAACTTAGGTTTCAATCAGTAGGTATGGTTGGGGTCTAGTTCCGTTCATCACTTGTTCAAGACGATACTTGGGAATCCGATTTCAAATCACGATCGACGGGTTCTAGGTTTAATATACCTAGGGTTCGCATCAACATGTCCATACATATTTTAGGTCTTAATTCTTTTCAATAGTCTCATCAAAAGTAAATTATGAAGTGTAGATTACAAGAAAGAATCATTGGGTATTACTCGTAAAGATGTATGTACGCATGATGCGTAAGTATGTTTAAATACATAATAATAATAATAATAATAGTTAAATTTAAAAAAATCACCACTCATGTTTTATAAATATTATAATGTATTTAAATATTATTAATACACAATGTATTACCTAATAAATAATACTTGTGAATAAGGGGATTCAGTTGATGTGACCTCATGTATGTTGTGTGTCTTCCTTCTCACATGGTCTCAATGCTGTGATATGATGATGACATGTGACATGTAGAGGGAATACTGTGATCAAAAGGAGGAATTGATAGTCTTAAAGTCTTATATGCATAAATGATAAACAAAGGAGCTTAGAAATTTGACCTTACAATTCTTAAGAAATCAAGTTTGTTCTTCAAAGTGGAGCTCCTACTATTTTCCAATCTCAAAATAGTGTCAAATGAGAAGGAATTGTTGTTGAGTACTTATAGAATCTTAAATAAAATAACATCTGTCAGATTGACATGACGATCAATGGATAAAACTGCTTAATTAAGAATTATCTTGATAAGTTTGTCATTAGTCCAAGGCTTATAGCCATCCATATTAAGTGCATGAACCTACTTAAGAACAGTTGAGAGCGAGCTAACCGATCAAGCAATCATGTTCAATAATCACCAAGTCAAACCTCCTTGAGTCTTCTTGAAATACAAATTAGACTCCATAAGCAATATTGCTAGTGCAAAGATCAGTAAAACCTAAATCAATATTGAGGTCAACCCAAAATTTTTATCTAAGCAATTTAGTTCTCCATATCAAACATAAGAGAACCTATTA
Source organism: Laguncularia racemosa (assembly GCA_037954665.1). NCBI lineage: Eukaryota > Viridiplantae > Streptophyta > Magnoliopsida > Myrtales > Combretaceae > Laguncularia > Laguncularia racemosa. Next base: position 1,111,599 of record JBBMOL010000024.1, on the reverse strand, counting down.
AATTGATTGTTTTTTCACATTTTAAGTATCGATAGGTGCCAAGGTATTGTAATTCAATTGGAAAACAATGTTCTCCTATGTGGATGGAACAAGCAATATGGTTTTTTCATGTCACTATCGATGTAAGACATACAATTGGTGGGAACAACTATAGAATGTTGTGGCCAAAGTTTTTCAAGCTTTTATAACCTAATCTTTGCTAACAAAATGAATTTTGAGAAACTCTTGTATGATTAACTTAGTTTAGTGAATTACACTAATTAAAGACAATACCTTTGGTTGCTTTGAGTATTGGTCATAATAAAATTCTTGATTGCAAGGTTAAAATACTAATTTATTAACTTTGACAATTTTTTTTAATCCAAGAATTTACTATGCATAGTATTTCGGTTTATCTAAACAATTTATCATGCATTTACATACTATTTATATGACAAATAAGGTGAAAAGGCTATATATAGTTCATAAAAGCTAGTTATAGGTTTTTCCAATTGCTCTAAATGTAGAAAAAGGTAGGGGGATGGGAGAGAAAAGATAGGATATGAGGCAAATGGGCAAGCAAACCATAAATGAATATTATTATCTCATACCATTTCAATGCCTTCTTGCTCATATGGCACAAGTGCCATTCTAACATTATGATGAAATAGATTCGATTCCCAAACAAGCCACTGAGCACCACACTCTTTTTTCTCAATTTGAATATATGTGAAAATAATGAAATTTAAAAGAAACCACTTTTTAATACAATATATCATAAATTATGGATTGATTTGATGTCACTTAATGGCTTCATGTTTGATTTATAGAATCTTAGGTTAGTATAAAGATTATAATATTTGGTTTAAATTTCCTATCCAATTCCATTATACATCAAAATGTATTTGATGGAAGTAGGAATTTGTAGCAAAATTCAAAATCCACAAAGATTGAATGACAAGAACACAAGAAAGGTTTCAATAATATCAACACACCACATAGATGAATTAATAACGAGTAAATATACTGATAAAATTTTAACACATGGAAACATAAATGTTAGTGTTTCAAAAAATACATACTATCCCTATCACGTATTTAAATATTTATGATATTTATCCACCACTCATCCAAACACATGGTCTATTGGTATCAATGAATCTCCTAATAGGACAGCTACCATTCAAAATTTATTTGATGAAGGAGGAATTTGTAGCAAAATTCCAAATCCATATAGATTGAATGACAAGAACATAAGAAAGGTTTCAATAATATCAATATGCTACATAGATGAATTAATAACGAGTAAGTATACTAATAAAATTTTAACACAAGAAAACATGAATACTAGTTTTTTAAAAATACTTACTATTCCTATCATATATTTAAATATTAATGATATTTGTCCACCACTCATCCAAAATGTGAGTACCATTCATTATAACTTTTGAAAACTTGTAATACAACCCAAAATGTTGCTAAAACTTAAAATTGTTACTATAAGTGATCCTTTTAGTAATAATTTTAAAATTATAGCAATAGTTTCAGTATGTTTACATATTTTCAATAGTTATGGCAATGTAAAGTCACATATTAGAAGTCTTAGGGCATCTATTCTTATCAGACCAATAATTCACTGAGGTTTTTGCAATTATCTCTAAGATAATGTATTTAGCACATATTCATTATATTATTTCTATAACTGTAAAGAATAATAGGATATTATTTCAAAACAGGAAAAAATTACAAAAACATAATATATATCTTCACATTTTTGTTATTTACTGACATGTGTTTTGTCTTTTTATAAATTCATGACTACTACTGTTCTGGGTTTTGTCAGTCCTTCGTAAAAAAATGGCATGTAACACTTACATGTCTCTAGCTTCAACAGAACCTCAAATCACTCGTATTTTACTCAAAGTCCTAAATCAAATGGGACAACAAACTGCAAAACTGCTTGATTTAGGATTGAATAGTGAACAGGGTATATTGTTTTGTCTAATTTAGAATTTCTAAGTAAGATTTGTATTATTTGAGATTTTATTGGAGATTGGTAACGTTTTTTTACTAACAATTAATGATTGCATAGTGAAAAACAACATAATAAATACATTTGCAGAGATTCAGAAAACAAATTGGTAAAATGTAAAAGCGTGAGTCTGAGTTTTTTGCAGACTGATAAGCGAAACAATATTTCAGATGGAGATAGCAACAAGCATATTGAGCCAAGAAGATACAGAACCGGGCATGTGTGCAATGAAGAATAAGAGAAACAGCAGCTCAACCAAGAGCAGGAAAGGAACAATATTGACCACTTTCATGATCACCAGCAGGTTCAAGTCTGGAGGCCGCCTCCTTCATCCTTTTTGAAGATAAATTGTGATGGTGCATGGGATGAAAACAACAAAGTGGGAGGTATTGGAATGGCGTGTTGAAACTCAAATGGCAATCTTATATAGGCCACGTCAATTCATGTCCCAGAGATTGATATTGTGTTAGCTGAAGCTCTCGCTATCAAGGAAGGCATTCTCTTAGCAAGGAAAAGAAATTGGGAGAAGATAAATCTGGAGACTGATTGCAAGATTGTTTTTGTTGTCTTGCCATTAAGATCAGCAAGCCCTTGGAAGATCAAAGGATTGGTGGACATTTTGTTTGTTAAGAACTCTTTCAATTGTAAGTTGTGTTTTTTCTCTTATTCCTAGGAAAGCAAATGTGTGCGTCAATTGGGCATTTAAAGCAAGTTGGGAATGAGTAGCAGCTATTGAGTTAGTAAGCCCTCACCCTGGCTTCTTTCTTTGTAATTTGTGAATTGGAAATCTCATCTTCCTGACTGTTGATTCTTTATTTTAAATAAACTTTATTTGATCTAAAGAAATAATAAAAATTTATAAAAACATGACAATACAATTTACTTTTTCTTTTTGCATTTTACCCTTTCATATAAATGACTATCATTGATAAGTCCATTATTACAATATTTCTTCCTTAATTTCAAGAAAAACGTTTAACGTTTCTTGATTGTAGATTTATTTATTTATTCTTTTTGTGACTATGTTTCTTACGTTCAAGTTTAACTTGCACATTGATATTCCTTCTTTTAGAAAATTAAAATTCCACGTTATTATGGGGTACTAATATTTTGGGCTCCATGAATTTTCATTGAGTAGTTGCGAAGGGAAATTAAAATGCAAGAAACTACACATATACTATTTCTCTAATGGTTGTAACTAAGTGAGGAGACAATAATGCCAGTATGTATTTCATTGAATTATAACATTATTTTATTCATATCAAATCCATATACTTCCATATTTTCCATCCATTTCCAAATTTGAAAACAATATTTGATTTTATTTACCTTAGGGGTGAGCAAATAATCTTGTAAAAACCTGAGTATGTATTTCATTGAATTATAACATTATTTTATTCATATCAAATCCATATACTTCCATATTTTCCATCCATTTCCGAATTTGAAAACAATATTTGATTTTATTTACCTTAGGGGTGAGCAAATAATCTTGTAAAAACCTGTATCACGCTAACGCTACCCAACTTGATCAAGTAGGTTTTATATGGATATTCAAGATTATACAAGTCTAATTTTTCATAATCTACTCACATAAGATAAAGTATGAGTGCACATATCTCTAAGTTATACCACCAAACCTTTAGTATAAGGTATACACAGTAAATGTTTCATTGCTTGTAAAAATTATAAATTAATAATATTAAATATAACAAAATATTATATTTTTATCTAAGCATACAGTTTTTGCCTTTTATTGGGGAAAAAAATCACAAAGTCCTACTTTTCGCCTCTCCTAGTCTCGTTTCTTCCCAAATACTATTACTTAGTTGTTAGCTACCAGGAAAAGAAAAAAATAAATGACCATTACTTCCTTTGTCACAATCTGCACAATTTCCTCTTAAGATAATCTAATCTCCATGTCTTTCTTTCTTTCTTTTTCTTTTCTCCTTCAAGTGAGAGCTCTAATTTCTTTCTTCTTTTATCTCATTTACTTTATCAACAATAGGCGTCCTTCAAGTTAGGTCATACACACAAAAAACAGCGGCTGGTGAAAGTGTTCCTGAGTTGGAGAAATCAGTAGATTGACTCCAACAGTCTATGGTGAAAGTGTTCATCAGTTGGAGAAATCAGTAGATTGACTCCTCTTGCTTCTTTCTCGATGTAGTTGCTTTTATAGGCAACTTAACATGTCAAGATGTGGAATGAATGTGGTGTCGTTATTTTTTTATAGGTAAGTGAACATAAATTTTATCATTTATTGGAATTTATGATAGTATCGTATGTCCAATTGATAAATATCCTAGTTATAAAATCATGAAAACTTTAACAGGTTATTGGAAAGTTTATCTTGAAAATTAGTATTATAAAAATATAACAAAAAAATTTACAGATTTCATAAGTTATATCATACTCTATAAAACGTATAAAATACAGGTTCCAGCTCATCTATATTATAGAGAAAATTCTGTTTGCAAAACTTGAGAACCTATAAATCAATGATAGGATGCTAATGGAACATCATACCTGCCAGCCTTATATTCACTCACCAAATTTAGCTCAATTTTCTATTCCTTTATTCTCAGTCCAACAGTATCTTACTCGGTATGGAGTCTGAAATATGTACATAGTTATACTGCATACTTTTTTATTTTTCAGTATTTCTAATAAATTAAGTCAGACTTGTGAACTTTTTCCATTTTAGTCTACAACCATTGAATAATTGGTTGAGTCCTAAAGGAAAACTTGTGATCTAGTCTATGCCAATATAACACACGTGTGATATCATATATGTATGAAAAACATGGACTGAAAAAAACAGTCTTTAAAATTTAGAATTCAATTGAATATATATACATAATCAACTTATGTATACTCATATATACAAACATATGATACTGAATAAAATTAAATTAAATTGGTATAAATATAAATATATGTACACATGCTGGAAGATATAATTGATATAGTAGTCAATTATCTATCTTTCTGGGCCGAAAGAAAAGTAAGTTAATCCCTTTCATGCGTCTTTTTGACATATTGTTATAAATAGATACTCATGGATATTCTTGAGAAAGAGAATTTATATGGATTTTTATTTGCCCTTGTTTTATTTCATCTATTTTTTTCTTTTATTTTTCATTTTTTCATCTGAATCTGATTTGTTTCCTATTTATATTCCATTAACCTCAGAGCGGTTTTGAATCTAAGTTTATCTGATTCAAACAGATTAAAAACTTTGCTAGACATGATATGCAATTTTTCAGGAGACTGATTTTCAATCTTTACTAGATAGAGGGACCATGAACGATCAACCGAAACAGCCAAAATCGAGCACAATTTCGATCAAACGAAATCCGTTTGAAGCTCTTTTAAGTAATTTATCCTTTAAGTAATTTGTTTATTAACTTTCTAGGGTTTGGTATTTGTTTTATAGGATTATTTTAAACTGTTTCTTATTTCATTTAGGAATCTTAATATCTTGTAGCATCTTACAGGATGGATATCATTTACTTGAGTATATTTCCCTATGTATTCCATAGATTGAGAAGAATTTCGTATGAAGTTAATATCTTTACGTTTTGGGCTGCGAATCCTGTCTTTTGTACTTTAACACTATACAAGCTTAATCTAGATTAGATATGTGTTTAACACGTGTTTGATTTTTATGTTCGTCATTATATCATTTCTTACCAAACAATCGGTTTCAAATCGCTCCCAAAAAGCGTGATATCAAAACAAATAGCTTATTAAGATTGAATTTCAAAGATCCATTTTCTAAAATTTTAGGATGGGCAGCTTTAAGAAGGCAACCCTACTCCTTTTGTAGTATTCATTTATCCGGTGGAAGCAAAGAATGCCCATAGAAGCACCTAGTTTCCAGATATAAACTAAGTTAATCCCCAAAAGAAAAGGAAAAAAAAAAACAATAATATGGCAAATTGAAAAGCACGACGTTAAAACTTGAAAACTTAATCTTTATAGATAAAGGATTACCTTGAACTGGAGAACTCAAAGAGCTTCCCAGAAGCTGAGAAGACGATAACAGCAATTTCAGCATCACATAGTGCTGAGAGCTCATGAGCTTTCTTGAAAAGCCCTCTTCTTCTTTTTGAGAATGTCATTTGCCTCGCTGTTATGTTGTCGATCTTCTTTATTTGAATTTTCTTTTTCGTCATCTTGACTTGTACTTAATGAATTGATCTAAAAAAATTATATTACGAGGAAAAAAAAAAACTAGTGAAAAATTATTTTCTAATCTAAAAGAGACAAGTGGTAGTACTAAGAAGTGGGGAGGATTAAGAATATATTTTATTAGTTCTTAACAGGAAATAATAATTTTTTATGAATAATAAATTAAATGAGACGGACGCATAAATAAAATACAATATTGTAATGGCTAGATCTCATGTACTTTCGCATCGAAGAGGAAATAGGACTGCATCATTTTATCATATAACACAATTTTCAAGTGGATTTCTAGGGCAAAATATGAAAGTGGGAGTAATTAAGGGAAAGTAGAGATAAGACAAAGTAAGTCCAGAACGTTAATAATATGAAAAGAAAACTAAAATGGAAGTGAAACATGTGAAGAGGATATACACACTGAAGCAACCAGCAATCTCTCCAGAAGAAGAACTTGGAAAATGGCCATAGATTTCCAGATACGGTATTTTTTTTTACCTTTAATTTGGTTTCTTCAGAGCTACAGTGACGTTGACATACTGTACTGCGCGACAAAACCTGTTGGAAAAGAGAAATATCGAGAGAGAGAGTGTGTTGTGGGGGGATGGTTTTGAGAGAGAGAGAGAGAGTGAGAGAGGGATGTGGACCCCCCAATGAAAGCACACAGCCAAACGGAAGCCTTTTTTAGTAGTATTAACGTCTTGCGTGGATAACTTAACAAGAATGTTTTTACCAGAAATAAACAAGAAGCCAGTAGATGGAAACAGGAATGAAGGAATTTAGAGGAGAAATTGAATAATAACCTTGTTTGGAAAATAAATTGAATAACTATTTTGGGTAACTCAAAATAATTCACTCTAATTTGAAGAGAATTGGAAGGAACTTGTAATGAAACTAAAAATTTATCCTTAAAATAAAAAAATATTCTTAAAATATAAGGACTTTTATAGTATGCTAGTAAATAAAAAATAGATAAATATCATATTTGATACTAAACCTTATTTATTTTTATAATTAACAATTTTAAATTTTAAAGTGTCCATTTGCTATCTGAATTTTATTTATTTTTATAATTAATTATTTTAACTTTATGTATTTTTATAATTAACTATTTGAACTTTGTTTATTTTTATAATAAATTACCTCGTTAAAGTACTATAAATGATATCAAAAACTTTGTCAGAAGTAAATTAAAACTATTAAATTTTAAGTAGTTAATTACAAAAAAAAATACAATTTTTTAATTAAAAAAATTAATAAAATTCAAGTATTAAATATGACAGTTATCCATAAAAAATTATATCACCAACTTTCTTTTTACCCCCCACACCCATTTAAGCAAAATAAGAGAATTTCTAATCTTTCCTCTCACTTTCTTTCCTTCCACTTTCCTCTTTTCTTAATTCCTCCTCTCTTCCCAACCATGTTGTAAGGGTCGCACATATGTATCTTTAAGGCACTTGTTAAATATTTAAAAACATAACTTTTCACATACCTTAAGAAAAAGCACAATCATATGAAGATGAGAAAGTCATTTTATCTCTATAGTTTATGGTAGTCAACATTTTTTTTTCCTATCATCATTTTTTATATACTCTCATATTCATGTACAATTAAAAATATGAGAAAATTAACTAAAGAAAAAGTAAAACGAGACACAAGTTAATAGTCTCAAATTTTGTTAAAAGAAAGATGAAGTTCACCAACATAAAGTATTTTTTTCAATACATACATGCATATATATAAAGAGAGAGAGATGTGATTAGGCTGCATTTTTTTATGCAAATTTCAAATTCATGCATACATACATCACATGTTATTAACTTATTACGAATTGAATGACTATATTACTATTATCAATATGTGAAATAACTATTTAATTAAATTCTTAGCATTGTGAATTAAAAAACAACAATTCCTTCTAATTATAATCAACAAAAAAGCTATTCCTCAAATTTTTGGTATCTATTTCCATACACTACCCATGAGACCAAAGCTTGCTACCCAAGTTATGAACTATACCATCTAAGCCCATATAACAACTTAGAACACAACCCTAATCAAACCACTTCTATAACTTTCGGATAAAATCTTACTCTATTATTTATATTATTTTATAAAAAATTGAACAAAATAATAAATATTACTTCTCTATTTATTTTTCTTAGAATTGTGAATGTATTCATTGAGAAAAGGAATAAAATATTTCCTTTTAAAAAAAAATCGTAAAATATTCCATTATTGAAAGTATTCACAAAAAAATATCAGTTAGAGTCGGATGTTGGAAATCTAATTTCAAATTTACATGACATTGGGTGTTGAATACCTTATTTTATTTTTTATATTTTGATTAATATGTACTAAAATTTGGTATTCAACACCCCATCTAAATTTGAAATAATAATATCATGTATTTAATAACTGATTTCAATCTAACTTAAAATTGAATTTTTTAAGATTTTTTTATTCGAAATATTTTAAGAATTTTTGTAAAAAAAGAGTATTTTATTTCTTTTCCCATACTCATCTATCCCCCTTATATTTTAATGGGTTTTCTTTTTCTTTTTTTTCTTGGGTTTGCTTAAAGCCCCAGGATTGTACTGAAACCCTAAGAAGGTATGAGTGGGCCAAGCGTGGCCGGGTTAGTAAAGAAGCACTAGTATCATGGGACTTTTCATTAAATGGTAATTGGTAGGAAATGCTTTTCCGTGCGAAGAGCCACGAGCCAAGTATGAGCTGATATTACGACACAGTTGTAATAATACCCCTCCTGCTCCCTCAACCTCTTCAAAGATTAATATTAAAAATGCAATGTAATCTTGTTAGGCATGTATTTCTAGTTAAAGTATGTGTGAAAATTAGTACTTTATAATTCTTAAATTCATTAGGTTAGATTTAAATGCTTTATCTAGAATGTCATACTTAATCTAAAAGTATAATTTTGTTTATTTTATACACTTAGTGCCATCATATAGGTACTATTTTTTTTTTAGTTATTGGCGGCATTTTCAAGGTATACTCAGAGTTTCCTAGAACTGTGGAAAATTATTTGATTTAAATATTATTAGCGATAATACATTGCTTATATAGATTACTTGTTACCGTAATTGTTTTCGTCCTTGTATCTAGTTTTGTAGTTCTGAATTCTTATGGTTATTTTATCTTTTATGTGCTTGAGTGAAATTTATGATGACCAATGGTGCTTTGATTCGTGTTCTGATCTACGCGGTAGTCACAATGTACCTAAATTTCAAGGTTGTCCAATGGTAATTTTGTCTCAAAACTTGGATTTGCAATTCTCGGTTGCCAAGAAACTGTGTTTTCCATTTTTGATTTTTAGAAGCAAGTCACTCCTGTATTGATGTAGTCCATTTATTTCAATTAGATCTACAAAGTTTTGTTTGTGTGTTTTGATTTTATTGGCACCATTAATAAATCATGCATTAGCAAATTAGAAACAAATAAGACGGAAGTACAAAATTGTGCCTATAAAACAAGCTAATTTAATCAAATTGGAAACAGGCAATCCAATTGGCCTCTCATACATGTATAATCCTTTGTTCATCATTTTTTTTTTCCTTCAAATTTTTTGTAATTACATTTACAACTTTCATATCGGTGCAGAAAATACGGGCTAGAAGCTGATAGAATCGATTTTATTGATCAGGCCTCAATGCTTCGCAATGATGATAAGTATTTGGATCAGCCAACCATGGGTTTTGTGAAGAGAATGATGGTGCAACTAGAAATTTCCTCATCCTCCACTATTAAAAGAACTTTGATTAGGATTTTGCTTTGCAAAATCTTTTCTATAATAGCAATCCTAATATTCAATAACATATGGTTTGTTTGCTTTCGCAGCTTTATGGAAGTCTTTAGCACGTTTTGAAGGAGGTTCCCCATATACTTATCTTCTCTATGGACCTTGGGGAATTGCCTCATGTTTGTCCTTCATCTTAATTTGGATATCGGATGACAGCAACATTTGTTTTGTTATGATACGGATGATGTTATTTGCAGGCCTTTGCACATCTTGAGTGCTGTTTATGGTGATACATACATGCTTAAGAAGCCACAATGTAAGGTGCGTTTATGTTGTAACTTACTTGATCTCTTGCTTCTAGTGTCTCTAGCTTGAAGATCTTGAATCAAAATTGATTTGCACGAGTCTTTTACTGGCTGGTAGAGTTTCATGTAAGTGCAAAAGTTATTGCTGTAAGTTCAAAAGGAGAAACTGCAAAATGAAAAAATGTTGTGTGTGATCTATCCTATTTGAATCCGAATGCACAATATTTAAAAATCATTGTAGAAAAAAAGTACATGACATTGGAGAGCAAGAACTAGTCATTTCAAGCATTTCCTCTCAATCAATAGAAGCACATATCTCCATCAACGCCAAATATATATAATATATATATATATTAAAAAAAAAACTAATCGGCTTACTTAGTTCTCAGTGCCACCAACTATGTGAGGGCTTCTAACGGGGATAACTATAAAAATTAATTCGATAGAGAATTTATGGTTAAATGATATATTAGATGGTTCTATGAAGCAAGTCACACAATAACAAAGCTATATGATATTAAAACCTTCTCATTAATGGACTGGACATGGCAAGCTTAAATCAAAACCTATCATCCACCACCCAGTTTTGACTCAGCACTGCATAACGGCATATATCCAAAATATCATATTGTGTAGAGTTAAATGCCAGAGGGATGGAAGTCTCCAGAACATTAAAAATAAATTTGTGTCATTTTTCAATATCAAGATATAATAAAAATTTTGTTTATGCAAATAAATTTATGTACTAACCCCAATTTTAGAGAAGTGTCAAGCTCTTATTGCCTTGACCAGAAGGACTTGTAGTGATATGGATATTGGTCATTGATTCAGATAATTTTCTTTTTTCTTCCAACACATCAATCTGCGCAAAAAAAAAACTATAAAAGAAACTTTGGGTATATATAGTAAAACTGTAATAATCAGTACTAAAGTAACTTTGGGGCATATAACCTTCCTCTTTAGGGCACTGATTTCTTTTGCTATTCTTTCAACCTGCAATTGATAAATAGAAGGCTAAGAAAACCTTTACAATCGTGCAGGCTAATTGCATCAGTTTGTGCTAGCTAAATGATCACAGCAAGAAACTTCTATGTCTCTTTAATGCTATTGTTCTTTCCCCTTTTTTGTTTCCCCAGAAATGAATAATCAGTTTAGGGAAAAAAAATAGTTTTTCCTAGGCTTATTAACTGGGGCCAGCGACTTTCATAAATAAAACCTGGATTGTTGTCCAGAACTTCGGGAAGAAATTAACATAAGCAATTTAGGGAGTCAAAATCATGTTTTAAGAATTTCGGTCCTAAAACCAAGACATGTACGGTCATTTTGAGTCGTGATGCAATTAGTGCTCTTCTGCTAAATAATCAGAAAATACTTGGATGCACCGCGTGTAAAGATTAGGGTTTGAGAGGAATAGAAGATAAGGGAAATTGGTTATAATTCTCATTGATGTGAAAGGCAAATATACAGATATTTATACCAAGGGTTACAAGTTAAATAAGGTAATTAACAAGAAAAGGAAAACAAAGATATAACTAAATATATACCTAATATACAGCTAATATACTCGGTATGTATGAAACAATAAGACAGAATTTGACATTCCCTTACACGCCCCCTCAAGCTGAAGTCGAAGTAGGATAAAGGCGAAGCTTGTCTCGAAAACAGTGAAATAGTCAGGTGCCCAGTGGTTTGGTAAGACCATCAACTAGTTGATTGGCACTGGAGATGAATTTGATCGTGAGACGACTCGGCTTGACTTGTTCACGTACAAAATGATAATCCAAGTCCACATGTTTTATTCGCACATGAAAGACGGGATTCGCTGTCAAATAGACAACACCAATGTTGCCGCACCAGAGTTACGCAAGAAGAGCGCTAGGAAAACCAATTTCATGAAGCAGTGAACCCAACCACATAATTTCTACAGTGACATTACCAATAGCCTTGTATTCGGATTCAATGGATGAACGGGCAAATGTTGGTTGCTTCTTTGAGGACCATGAAATAAGATTGTCAACCATGTAGACTAGATACCCACCAGTGGATTGGCGATCATCCAGACAGCCTACCTAATCACTGTCAGAGAAGGCCTAAAGCTGAATATTAGACCGTTTGGTAAAAGTGAGACCAAGAGAAGCAGATCCATGAAGATAGTGAAGGAGACACTTGATTGCTTGCCAATGAATATTAGTTGGACTGTGCATGAATTGAGCTAACTTGTTGATAGAAAAAGTAATGTCAGGCCTGGTGAGAGTCAGATACTGAAGAGAACCAAGAACTTGACGATATTGCTCAGGTTGTGGATGAGGAGAACCCATTGCTTTACTCAAGGTGGGAGCCGTAGGCATTGGTGTAGTACATGGTTTGGAGGTAAGCATATTGGTCTCACAAAGAAGGTCCTCCAAATATTTTTGCTGACTGAGAACTAAGCTTGTGGGTTGACAAAGGACTTGAATGCCTAAGAAATAATGCAAAGGGCCTATATCCTTGACAGGAAACACCTATTTAATAGACCGAAGAAACCAATCAAGCTTAGTAACATCAGAACAAGTTAATAAAATATCATCCACATACACTAGGACATAAAATTTCAACGTCCCAATTGTAAGATAAAAGAGAGGTGTCGACCTTGTAAGGTGTAAAGCCAAGTTAAAGCAGGTAGTTAGTGAGCCGTTTGAACTAGGCCTTAGGTGCCTGCTTAAGGCCATATAATGATCTCTAAAGTCAGTAGACATGACTAGGAAACTGTGCATGTTGGAAGCCTGCCGGTTGCTCCATGTATATTTCATCCTCCAAGTGACCATGAAGGAAAGCATTGGAGATATCAATTTGTCTAACGGGCCAACCATGAATAGTAGCTAATGATAAAATAGTGCGGACAGTAGTAAACTTAATGATCGGAGAAAACGTTTCTTGATAGTCCACACCTTCTTGTTGAGCATAACCTTTGGCCACTAATCAAGCCTTATACCTTTGAATACTGCCATTAGGATGTTGTTTGATTCGAAACACCCACCTGTTGCCAATAATGTTTTTGTTTGGAGGTTGGGGAACTAGTCTCCATGTTTGGTTCTCAAGCAGTGCATTGAGTTCATCCTGCATAGCCCTGCACCATCCTAGAAATGTTTTTACTTGTGTTACGGTTTTTGGTTCTTGGGTAAGGTAATTCGGTTTGGTGTGGGCTAGGTGAGCTTGCCGTTTTTTTTTTGTACGAAGCCTAAGTTCCATTACATGGCTACTAATTGGAGTGGGTTTCGGATTGGCTAAAGGTTGTGGGTTTGGTTTGGTGGGATTGTATTTGGTAAGGTAAACCAAAAGATTTAATTTAGGAGATGTGGATAATGAAGTGTTATGGGTTAGGACATGAGAAGAAGATAAGAGGAGTGGTGAGGATGAGGAAGATGGAGATGAATTTTGAGTTTGATGTGTTTCTAGAAAGTTGGTTGTAAGAGAATTGGGTAAAGGGTGATTCGAGTTGACATTGTAGTTAAGGAGATGAAGAGGATAAGGATTGAGGTGTTTCAAGTGAGGTTGAAGGATTAGGTGATGACTTCGATGAGTTAGCAGATGTGGGTGATTTGTTTTGAATGAGATTTGTAAGAGAAAAACAAGAAGTGGAAGAAGGATTAAGACTCATACCTGATGATTATTAGGAACTGTAAAGTGTTAGTTCCTACTTTTCGCCTCTCCTAGTCTCGTTTCTTCCCAAATACTTTTCCTAAGTTGTTAACTACCAGGAAAAAAAAAAACCCATTGTCTCCTTTGTCGCAATCTGCACAATTTCCTCTTAAGATAATCTAATCTCCATGTCTTTCTTTTTATTTATTTATTTTTTCATGTGAGAGCTCTAGTTTCATTTTTCTTTTATCTCGTTTACTTTATCAACAATAGGCGTCCTTCAAGTTAGGTCATACACAAAAAACAGCGGCTGGTGAAAGTGTTCCTAAGTTGGAGAAATCAGTAGATTGATTCTAACAGTGGCTGGTGAAAGTGTTCATCAGTTGGAGAAATCAGTAGATTGACTCCTCTTGCTTCTTTCTTGATGTAGTTGCTGTTACAGGCAATGTAACATGTCAAGATGTGGAATGAATGTGGTGCCGCTATTTTTTTATAGGTAAGCGAACATAAATTCTATCACATATTGGAATTTATGATAGTATCGTATGTCAAATTGATAAATATCCTAGTTATAAAATCATCAAAACTTAAACAGGTTATTGGGAAATTTACCTTAAAAATTTATATTATAAAAATATAACAGAAAAATTTACTAATTTCACAAGTTATACTATACTCTCTAGAACATACAGAATACAGGTTCCAGCTTGTGTATATAGAGTAAGTTCTGTTTACAAAACTTGAGAACTTATAATACTAATGAAACTTCATACCTGACTACCTTATATCCACTCGCCACATTTACCTCAATTTTCAATTCCTTTATTCTCAGTCCAACAGTATGTTACTCGGTATGGAGTCTGAAGTATGTACATAGTTATACTGCGTACTTTTTTATTTTTCAGTATTTCTAATAAATTAAGCTGGAATTATGAACTTCTTCCATTTTAGTCTACAACCATTTTGAATATTTGGTTGAGTCATAAAGGAAAACTCGTGATCTAGTCTATGTCGATATAACACACATGTGATACCATATATGTATGAAAAATATGGACTGAAAAAAAGAGTCTTTAAAATTTAGAATTCCATTGAATATTTATACATAATAAACTTATGTATACTCATATATATATATATATATAATAAAGATATCATATTAAACAAAATACAATTAAATTCGTATAAATATAAATATATGTACGCATGCTGGAAGATATAATTGATATAGCAGTCAATTATCTATCTTTCTGGGACGAAAGAAAAGTAAGTTAATCCCTTTCATACGTCATTTTGACACATTATCATAAATTGATACTCATGGATGTTTTTGAGAATGAGAATTTATATGGATTTTTATTTGCCTTTGTTTTATTTCATCTATTTTTTGAGAAGAATTTCTTATGAAATTAATATCTTTACGTTTTGGGCTGCGAATCCTGTCTTTTGGACTTTAACATTAGACAAGCTTAATCTAGATTAGATATGCGTTTCACACATGTTTGATTTTTATGTTTGTTATATCTTTTCTTACCAAACATTATGTTCAAATCGCTCCCAAAAAGCGTGATGTCAAAACAAATAGCTCATTAAGATTGAATTTCAAAGATCCATTTTCTAACAATTTCGGATGGCCAGCTTTAAGAAGGCAACCCTACTCCTTTTATAGTTTTCATTTATCCGGTGGAAGCAAAGAATGCCCATAGAAGCACCTAGTTTCCAGATATAAACGAAATTAATCTCAGATTGCTTTTTATCAGTTAATTTCATAAATTGTGTGAAAATTAATAAGCCCACGTTATGATACCCAAAAAAAAGGAAAAAAAAAACAAAAAAAACAATAATATGGCAAACTGAAAAGCATAAAGTTAAAACTTGAAAGCTTAATCGTTATAGATAAAGGATTACCTTGAACTGGAGTACTCCCAGTGGCTGAGAAGACGATAACAGCAATTTGAGCATCACAAAGTGTTGAGAGCTCATGAGCTTTCTTGAAAAGCCATCTTCTTCTTTTTGAGAACGTCACTTGCCTCGCTGTTACGTTGTCGATCTTCTTTATTTGAATTTTCTTTCCCGTCATCTTGACTTGTACTTAATTAATTGATCTAAAAAAATTATATTATGAGGAAAAAAAATGGTGAAAAATTATATTCTAATCTAAAAGAGCCAAGTGGTAGTACTAAGAAGAGGGGAGGATTAAGAATATATTTTATTAGTTCTTAACAGGAAAATAATAATTTGTTATGAATAATAAATTAAATGAGAGGGACGCATAAATAAAATACAATGTTGTAATGGCTAGATCTCATGTACTTTCGCATCAAAGAGGAAATAGAACTGCATCATTTTATCATATAACACAATTTTCAAGTGGATTTCTAGGGCAAAATATGAAGAATGGGAGTAATTAAGGGAAAGTAGAGATAAGACGAAGTAAGTCCAGATGCAACAAACGTTGATAATACGAAAAGAAACCTAAAATGGAAGTGAAACATGTGAAGAGAATATACAGACTGAACGAACCAGCAATCTCTCCACAATAAGAACTTGGAAAATGGCCATAGATTTCCAGATCCAGTATTTTTTTTTTACCTTTAATTTGGTTTCTTCAGAGCTACAGTGAGGTTGACATACTGTACTGCGCAAAAAAACCTGGTGGAAAAGAGAAATATCGAGAGAGAGAGAGAGTGTGTGGTGTGGGTGGGGGGGGTGTGGTGGCGTTGGTGTTGGTGTTGGCGGGGTGGGCGGGGGAGAGCGTGCGTGTGTGTGTGTGGGTGGTGGGGTGGGGGCGGGGCGGTAGAGAGAGAGAGGGATGTGGACCCCCCATTAAAGATGATTCCGACGCAGCCAAACGGAAGCCTTTTTTAGTAGTATTAACGTCTTGCGTAGACAACTTGACAAGAATGTTTTTACCAGAAATAAACAAGAAGTTAGTGGTTCATTCTGCTTGGATGAAAAGGGATGAAAACAGGAATGAAGGAATTTAGAGGAGAAATTGAATAATAACCTTGTTTGGAAAAAAAATTGAATAATTATTTTGGGCCACTCAAAATAATTCTCTTTAATTTGAAGAGAATTGAGCGGAAATTGTAATGAAACTAAAAATTTATCCTTAAAATAAAAACATATTCTTAAAATATAAGCACTTTTATAGTATTCTAACAAATTAAAAAATGAGTAAATATCGTGTTTGGTACTAAATTTTATTTATTTTTATAATTAATTATTTAAAATTTTAAAATATTATTTTGCTGTTAGGATTTTATTTATTTTTATAATTAACTATATGATTTTTGCTTATTTTTTTATAATTAATTATTTTCATTAAAGTACTATAAATGATATCAAAAAGTTTATAGGTAGTAAATTGATACTTTTAAACTTTAGGTAGTTAATTAAAAAAAAATAGATAAAGTTTTTTTTCTTAATTCCTCCTCTCTTCCCAAGCATGTTGTAAGGGTCTACACATATGTATCTTTAAGGAACTTACTAAATATTTAAAAATATAACTTTTCACATACCTTAAGAAAAAGTATGTTAATATGAAGATGAGAAGGTCATTTTATCTCTATAGTTTATGGTAGTCAACATTTTTTTTTCCTGTCATCATTTTGTATATACTCTCATATTAATGTACAATTAAAAATATGAGAAAATTAACTAAAGGAAAAGAAAAATGAGACACAAGTTAATAGTCTCAATTTTTGTTAAAAGAAAGATGAAGTTCACCAATGTAAAGTAGTTTTTTCAATACATACATACATACATACATATATATCTATATATATATATAGAGAGAGAGAGAGAGAGAGATGATTAAGCTACATTTTTTATGCAATTTTTGAATTCATGCATACATACATCACATGTTATTAAGTTATTATGAACTAAATGACTATATTACTATTATTAGTTTGTGAAATAACTATTTAATTCTTAGTACTATGAATTAAAAAACTACAATTCCTTCTAACTGTAATCAACAAAAAAGCTATTCCTCACTTTTTTGATATATATTTCCATACACTACCCATGAGACCAAAGCTTACTACCCAAGCTATAAATTATACCACCTTAGCCCATATAACAACTTAGAACATAACCCTAACCAAACCACTTCTATCACTTTCAAATAAAATCTTACTCTATTATTTATATTATTTTATAAATATTACTTCTCTATTTATTTATTTTTTAGAATTGTGAATGCATTCTTCGGGAAAAGAAATAAAATATTCTCTTTTTTAAAAAAATCATAAAATATTCCACAATTGAAAGTATTCACAAAAGTATACTAGTTAAATTTGGTTGTCGAAAATCCAATCTCAATTTTACATGACATTGACTGTTGAGCTCCTTATTTCATTGTTTATATTTTGATTAATACATAATGAAATTAAGTATTGAATGCCTCGTCTTAATTCGAAAAAATAATATCAGGTATTCAATAATAGATTTCAAGCCAATTTAAAATCAAATTTTTTAATATTATTTTTTTATTCTAAATATTTTAAGAATTTTAGTAAAAAAAAGGTGTATTTTATTTCCTTTCCCATACTCATTTGTCCCGTTATATTTTAATGGGTCTCCTTTTTCTTTTTTTCTTGGGTTTGCTTAAAGCCCCAGGATTGTACGGAAACCCTAAGAAAGTATGAGTGGGCCTAGGGTGGCAGAGTTAGTAAAGAAGCACTGGTATCTTGGGACTTTTCATTACATGGTAATTGGTAGGAAATGCTTTTCCGTACGAAGGGTCACGAGCCAAGTCTGAGCTGATACTACGCTACAGTTGGTAATTGTACCCCTCCTGCTCCCTCAACCTCTTCAAAGATTAATATTAAAAACGTAATGTCATCTTGTTAAGCATGTATTTTTACATATTCAATCAGTATTATATGTGGAAATTAGTACTTTATAATTCTTAAATTAATTAGGTTAGATTTAGATGCCTTATGTAGCATGTCATGCGATATAGGAGCTCTTGAATTAAGTACAATTCAGACTTATTAAGTTTTTGCTATATATATATATATATGTGCACCGATAGTGTTTAATTAATAAAGGTGGGTTACTTTTAAATCACCGTCTAAAAGACAAAACTATGCCAGTTAATTTAGTATTCCAATATCCAAAATCGAAATATAGAATTAACAATTCAGGAGAAAATTTAGAAAAGAGATAAATAAAGGATCATATTCCTCTGATCAATTGAAAAAATGTATGTTTTTATTTTTTGGCCTTTCATTAACTAATTTGAAACAGTTTGAAAACTATCTTTTTAACGTATTCATTCTTTTTCTTCATTATTGTTTTGGTTTTAGTTTAGTTGAAATGTTACGTTTGATAATTTTTATAATTTATTGATATATTTTTTATTTAAATATGGTGGTTTAGATATATATATATATATATAAACACTAAAACAAAACTAACCTAAAAAAAAAAGAAGGAAATTTTGTGGAAACTAGCAGTGAAAAACATTGCATCTTTTATTTTATTTTTATTTTTATATTTTGATCATTAATAAGGGTAGAGATTTTGTAACCTTCAAGACATATCCCTCAATAGGTGTGGACAAAAATAACAAACCAAACCAAACTAAAAATATGGCTTTTCTTACAATTTTCTTTGAAAAGTTTCCAATTCAAACCAATCGAAAATTTATGATTAGATTAGAGAGATAATCTGAAACCAAACTATAAAACTAAATCTAAACCATTTTAAAAAAACATAGTGATATGTTACTTATAACTAAAAAAAAATCTCTTACTATAATATAAAAATTTAAAAAAATAATTTACATTTATTAAAAGTATATATATTTAAATTTTATGAACATAATTAAGTAAATATATTTATAGGTTAATTCAAAATTTATATTGTATAATAGCTTGAAAAAGTAAAATAAAATGAATTAATTAATATTTTTAAAAGTAAGGATATTATTGGAATTCCAAGAGTTAAACAAGGGGTTATTTATCTAACTAAGAAAGTTTAAACTCCTATTTCTTGAAAAATATGCTCTTCCTTATGTTTCTTTACTTTTCTTCCCTCTCTTAAACCTCTTACACTGTTAACAAACCAGTCTCTTGATCAACGTGCGAATTTGCCGAGTGAAGGTAGGTGAACGCATTGTTCATTATCTCTTTCTTTGTTTCACTACACTTAGCTTAGATGGAAAGTTGGGAAATCATTTCAAAAATGGAATCTTCGCACAATCATGGAGAGGAAACCATGTAGGAACAATTTGACATTCACGATAAAGGAAGTGTGGGATAGCATTTAAAGGATGACAATTTTGGGCAATTCTTCTAAAACTAGTGTAATTTAAATGAAATTAAAGTGCCCTTGTTATGAATTAGAAATAGGATTACAAAAATTTTGAAGGTAAGATGGATTGGAGGGTAGTTACGTTAGTTCACCCCTTATAAGACTCTTTTTTAGTTGCAACTTTATCTAGTGAAATAGTAAGGTCTAACAAGACTTTAGTAAACACAAATCATGACATAAGGGAGGAAGTGGAATATGTGTACTTTGATGAGTGACTAAAAGGTTAGAAGAAGGATATTTCCTATGACAATGTATTTAGTTACATTAAACATGAGACTCTAGTTATATTTATGTTCTAGTTTACTTCTGTTGTGATTAACTGTAGAAGGTAGATTTCAGTTTAATCTTTATAGTTCCATTTTCATATATGGTTACTGAGTGGGACTTTATAAAGTCACTCATTCATGTATGTGAAGATTTCATTTATGATGTTATGGTGTCTTTACACATGTGTAAGTTTTAATAAATATTAAGTCTTTACATATTTTCACTTAGTGACAACATGTGGCAGGCTGTATTCATTCTAGATTCTAAGGTATCACATATTATATGTTATCTTGAGGAATAAATTAACTATATTACACATTTAAAGTTTTTTAGTTACTTTAAATTGGTTTTGTCAGTCTCCTACATAATATCAATACATATTATTATTATATCAATTTAGTTTTGCTCATATGAGATTACATATTAAGTCAATACACTTCTTTAGAAAATAATATATAGTTGAATTTGTAACCAAACCGAAATAGTATAGTTTGAAAAAAAATCTGAAACTAAATTATATAATTCGGTTTGAAGCGATAAAAAATCAAGCTGCATTTTTATGGTTTGATTTGGTTCAAAAGAAAAATCAAACCAATCTGATGCATGCCTACTTCTATCCTTGGAGACGAATGAAGCTCATGGTTCATCCCATGACTATAGCTAATTCTTCATGTCAAGTATTTTCATTAGACTTTCCACCTTCCTTAATAATATTTAATGTTGCCACATCACAATTAGTGGTAATTTAACTTTTGATAAATTGTCAAACTCATGTGTATATTTAATTAAGAAATTATTAGAATGAGACATCATTTTTACTGAATTAAAAATCTGACAATCAAGATTTTAAAAGACGGATTTTGAATTAAAAAATTTAATAGTGAGAGATTAATTGATGAATTATCTAATTGTTTATATTTGAGACTTGTTTTTAAGTCTTTGGTGACTTATTCCAATAACATCCCATTGTGTCCTAAACTCTTACATATTCACACACACACACACACACATATATATATGTTAGGATATCTAAACGAGATTTTCTAATTAATCCAACTCTTGATGTTTATTCACTTTACTTATTGGAATAAAATTGAGGAATGAAATAGAGATGTAATAAGATTTTCATTTATTAATTTTGTTTTTATTGAGGATATTTTGAGGTAAAAATATCAATTCTAGTATTGAACTACTCTTCTTAGGTTTGAATATTGAATAACTATTCAATATTTTTTATAATATCATTCATTATGAAATTGATATTACAGGTTTAAAATACAACTAAATACCATAATAAATTTTTTTATTAGTGTTAAGTCAAAACAAGTCATCTATGGACTATTTAGAAGATTCACAAGAAATATAAGATGCGTTTTTATTAGAAATCTTGCATGGGAGCAAGACTTTTTTACTTTTTACCATTCTACTCTTATATAGTAAAATCTAATGGAAAAAAGAAAGGAAAAAGATAACCGAAATCAGAATGAGCTTATACAAGCTAGAAGTATCCTCTCAACTATAATCTAGAATCATTCAAATAATTTTTGTGATGCAATGGAAAGAAATATCAAAATTTGACTATTTGCCAAAAAAGGATGTTAAGAAAAAATTTTCATTTATATATATATATATAATATGCAAAGTGTAGAGTTAATTTTAAAAATTACTCTCTTTTTTTTTGTTTATATGATAAAATAAAATTACCACGTGAACGCCATTATATACCTATGTATTATATATATGTGTGCTTAGGCATTAGATTTGATATAATATGCTGGGAGTGACAGTTACGTTTTACCTAACGACATTTTAAAATTTTTCAAAAGTAGATAGAATGAGGAATTGTAGTCTAATTAACTATAAATGATCTATGGGAAAAGAAAACACTATAAATGGAGAAATGTAAGCGATGAAAAGGACTCATCATGAATGATTTAACATTAAAAGGGGTAGGAGCGTTGCAGCTGCAATGGAGCCCCAACACAGTACGGAAGCAATGAATATCAGATAGTGATCATGAAACGGAAATGAGCTCGCAACTTGTAGCTCCCAGCTCACCAACATTAAGATAAGGTAACAACCACAGCCACGATCTGGCTGAGGAAAATATGTCTTTTTATCTCCTATAAGGATAGTTGTAGGGGCAAATAATCTCGAGCCATACACTATGTGTACGTATGGAAATATACCATATAAAGAACTCTAACAAGCGATTATATATATTTTATTAATTCCTTCACCATCGGAATCATTAAGACTTAAGTCTTTGATTGAATCTTCTGGATTGGAATTAGAATCATCATTAGATTCATTAAGGATATTGATTTTTTTTTCTAATGTAGTATCCTAAATTACTAAATTCCTAAATTTAAAGTATCTAGTTTTAAGGATTCCATCGGTTCCATTTTCATTTATTCTTCATTAACCTTTTCTTCTCATTTAAGGCTTGAAGAAATTTATTACTTGGACTATTAGGCATTTCAGAAGGTTTGGAAAGTGGTTGGTTATTAATTAGCTTTTCATTCCTAATATTATTATTGACCTCATTACTAACTACATCTTCAATTCTATCCAATTGTTGGCCTATTGTGTGAAGATATTTATTGGTATAATTGTTTTGATCAATAATTTTCTTAATACCAGATTCTTCAATTTCTATTGCATTCTTAAAGGGTGCTAGCTTAATTTTAGTATCCTTGTAGGAATACCGAATATTACTAAGTAATGGATGAGTAGATTCTATAATCTGACCATCACTTAGTCTCGATTAGACATTTTTGTTAATGACATTAATTTGTCTAAGTTTCAAATAATATTCTTCAAACCATTCAAAGAATAAAATCTAAGCACCTAATTCATTCATGAAATTATAATAATCCTCATTAATTTGTATTTTAAACTTATCAAAAGTTTTAAAATACCATTCTCTGATTTTCTTATTTTTAGGAGAATTAAAATCATTATTTAGAAAAACTTTATTTGGTTCGAAAGGTTTTTATATGACATTTAATTCAAGGTCTCATGTTTCTGAAGCAGAAGGTTTCTCATATTCTAAGTCATTAAAATTTTGATAGACCGGTTGGGTTATTCCTATGGGTTTATTAACTAAACCACTAATTGAAGGATTAACCTTAGATTTTGGGCTATCAGAGACATTTTTTGGTTCATTCATTCTAGGTAGATCCATGGACCTTCTAGATGACGAAATCAAAGCCATTGTGTCTAAATTCCTAGGATAATCAAAGGATTTCCTAGAGAATTGAAGTGATACCTTACCATCAGAGTGTTGCATTACACTAGATGGTTCGGCATTAGTCATTGGTTTTCTGGGAATAGGGTTTTCTATTTCCCAGTGATCAGGTAGGTTTACCTTATCCCATTTAATTATTTTGGGTACATTAACATTTGATCTGGTTAGATCAGTTTGGATCAGAAGCGTTTGACCTCTTTTGTCAATTTTTTATGCTTTAGAACCAAAAGCAGTTTTCATTAATTTGAAATAAATTCTGTAGATAACTGCCATAGGTAGTACAACTTCAATCATTTTGTAATTGTAAGTTTTGATCTGGAGGACCAAAGAACTCATAATAGTCTTATCCCTAAAACCTAAGGTGACATTCGGGTGACATTCAAATTGAATTGGACCAGTGCTAAGACTAGTCTCAATTGAAGCATAAATTGATCATTCATACTCTAATTCTCTAGCATCCCTAAGGACCATTAAGACAAAAGTATCTAGTCCTAATCTGGTAAGAGGTTTGGCTCCAACTTGGACTAGACCTATATGCATGTAATTCCATTCTTAGGAATATTTCCAAATGGAATTAGCATTTAGTAAACTTATTGTGGTTAACCCATTAGAGATAGGAATATCCTTCTCTTCAGTGGTTATAACATAATCATTTTTGTTAAAAATTTTCCATTTGGCCATTTGGTAGATTTGGTCATAAGACAATTTTGGAATTTTCTAATCGTCAATTGCCTTATTAAAATCTTTTACATAAATTTCATCTCTATTGTTTGTTATTAGGTTATCCCAACCTTCATTAGAAGCAAAGCTAGAGGACGACATAATACGCTTAAATAAATCTATTATTTAAATTAGAACATTAACTTATCCCATTTTATTTAAATATCTAGCAGAACTACTAATGGACTTAGTATTAGGGTTTTGCCTTGTTGCTCTCTTGCTACCCTTTTTTTATAATTAGCGGGATTCACGCTAAGCCCTTGCACTTACCCTAATGACCTAATCCACCACGTAGGGTCATTCCAAGCAAAATATATTTAAATAAATTGGTCTCCACAGAGGAATTATGTTCTTATACTTAGACAACAAACATTTAAACCTACTATATACTCCCCCCTTAGCTCTGATACCAACTACCTACATGAACGGCGAAGGAACTATAGACGGAATCTATAGACTAGCTTAGAGATGAATTAATTAAAAATTAAACATTAAGCAACAAAGTCATTGTAGGAGAAAGATATCTTAATATGTGGCGTTGTCTTACAAGTCTCACAGAGGATACCAACGATGATATACGTCTTCCAAGGTATCTCTTTTAGACCAGTAGTCCTCAAAAACTTGTTTCCAGTCGATATACTTAAGATATTAAAAAATACTCCAATAGGCCGCTTAGCTAGTCCGTATGGAGAAAATTAAATTAAATAAATTAAAGAACAAGAACAAATTCCACCACAGGCGGTAGAGCTAAGGCTAGTGGGGTTTGTTCTTAAATAAACAAATAATAAAACATTCACTTCATTAAATAAAATGAGCATTTACAGACAATAGAAGAAAGAAAAGAACATAAACATTAGAAGAGAGAAAGAGGGAAAGAGTTAGAGAAAGAAGATGGAAAGTTTAGAAGGATGGAAGAAGATTATGGTGTAGGGTTAGAACATTAACTAAGTATGTCTGCGTACTTAGGTTTATCTATGGCTAATTTCCATAGAAGAGATGTTAGTGTTTAGGAGAGAGGAGAGGAGTGTGTGGAAGAAAGTGGTTGGAGGTATTGACCAGAGGGAAAGAGAGATAGGTGTCTGATCTCAGACCATTAAGGTTAGGCAGAGAAGAAGGAAGAAGGTTAGAAGTGTATCAGAAGAAGGTTGAGAGAGAATCTCAAGCTTGGTTCTGAAAAGGATGGTTATAAAAGGATCCTTACGAATTTACCAAGAAAATATTTCCTAAAAATGTTTATTATATTCCATATGACAATCCTCCTTAATTTGTATTTTAAACTTATCAAAAGTTTTAAAAGTACCATTCTATGATTTTATTATTTTTAGGAGAATTAAAATCATTATTTAGAAAAACATTACAGTAGGTTGATTCTTAAAGAAATCTGCTACATAATTTAAGCTACCTAGAAAATGTTGGAGCTGAGTTTTGTCCAAGATTTCATTAGGAAACTTAAAAGTAAATTCTATGGATCTCTTAATTGGAGTCATTGTGCCAATCTGAATATCAAACCCTAAGAACCTAATCCTTGTTTGGAAAAGAGACATCTTAGAAGGTGATACTACTAGGCCATTCATTTTTGCTTTCATGATGAAAGCCTTGACATGCTTAAAATGTTGATCTAAATTTGAAAAAGAGACCAACACATCATCAATATAAACGATTATAAAATTTGAATAATCATTAAATATTTCATTCATTATCCTTTAGAATTTAGAGGGAGCATTTTTTAAACCGAAAGGCATAACATTCCATTCATACTACCCAAATGGGACAGTGAATACGATTTTATACCTATTAGATTCTTTAATCTGGATTTGCCAAAATCCAGACTTCATATCAAATTTAGAGAACACCTTAGCATTGTGTATTCTGCTAAGTAGGTCTTTTTTATTAGGTATTGGATACCTACTCCATTTTAGCATATTGTTTAGAGGCTTATAGTTAATTACTAACCTAGGTGTGCCTCTTTCAATTTTAGCATTTTTGTTAACGTAAAAAGCAGAGCAACTCCAAAGTGACTTGGATTTGCGAATTAGCTTTTTAGCTAACAAATAATTGATTTTATTTTGGCAATGTCTTAAGACATCGCTGTTCATTTGCGAAGGTTTGGCTTTCATTAGGATGTTTTTCTCATCGAAATTACCCTCATAAGGTAATTCCACTATATGAGATTTTCTATCCTAAAAAGCATTTGGTAAAGTGGAGCAAATGATTTTTCTAATCTCACTCTCTAATTTAGAAATCCTATCCTTGACTGGATTCCTATTGATTTGATCTTCAATTATATGAAGATTCAATTTATCATTTAAGAAGAATAACCGATTTTCCTTACATTTAATCAAACAGTTTAACTCAGCAACTGAGTTTTGTTTGAGCTCATTAATCATTTTGGTTTGTGGTTTTGAAACAGATTTGGTTTCTAAGATAACTTGTTTCAATCCCTTCACTGTTAAACTTAAAAGGTTGAAAAATGCACACATATGATGCAATTATTAACTTGTTTCAATCTCCTCATTGTTAACCCTAAAAATTAATTTTAATTTTTACTTTTCAAAAAGAGGATAATTGCAAATGAAATTCTTTATATTAAAATCTCCTTCCAATCCAATAGTAATTTGTTATATAACTAGAATCATCTCTCTTTATTTAGATGCTATTTACAAAATCGTATATAGTATCTATTTTAATTGCCTAGGCTAGGCTACTTTTGTGGAATTATCTGCCTTATTACTTTTTTTTGTTTTTTTTTTCCACCCCCCTCTGCGCTTTCAGCTTCGATATATGTGACAGCGACTTCGTTTTCTCCACAATTCTTCTTCTCACATCAAAACATGCAATGTTACATTGAGTTTCTTGTGAAGTCATAGGAGTTCAAAACTAAATTATATATTTTTTACCATCTTTATTATGCTTCTATTGTGAAAGTCTATTTTAATGGTAGATATTAGGTATTTCTTTATAATGATTCAAATGACAACATTTTGTTGCATTGAAATACTTGAATCAAGAAACATTAAATAGAAGTGCTATAAATAAATTAGTGAAATGAGAAAAAAAAAAAGAAATAATTATACTATTGTGTATACCAAGAAACCCAAGATATGTACATAATGGGTAATTTGAAATGAAATCGTGAAAAGACCTAATAAATTGTATCAATGAATGAAACATAAATAGGAAAATATATTAATATATAGAAATTACATAATATAAACTAAGAGATAAAAGTTTGTTGTGCCAGGAATGCTATAATCATATCGTGTCAGCCAGTTAAAATGCACTATGTGTAAAATTTAATTTAAGAATGAAGACATATGAAAAAAAATGGAAAACTAGTTATAAAAAAATTATATGTCATGTGAAACATTTTAACAGGTTAGCATACCATGATTACAATATCCTTTACACAACAAATTTTGATCCTAAACTAAGAAATATATCAATGATATAATATTATGAGGAAACCCAAAAATTAGCAAGCTTATTAAAATAGGACTCACATAAATTCTATCCCTAACTTTATAAATGAGATCACATACTTTCTCTCACAATTTACTTTAGTAAAAATAAGTGAAACTCAAAGATCATACTACTTAAATAAGTCTCTAAAACACTTTAATTTTAATTTCAATTCATATAGATATTTATAAAATTCAAAGTATAATAGTAGGATTAGACCATAAATTTAGGGGAAATTAACAACATGTAAACCCAATGAGTATCCTATGAAAAACTAAAATAAAATTTTGAGATCAAGTTACAAGAACTAGAAACATAGAAAACTGATGATAAGAATGTAAATCTTATCCTAATTAGATACAAGATTAGGAACTTATAAATCATAGACAAAATTAAAACGATTAGCAAAATTTTAATAAGGTTTTCATTATAAAAGGATTAATTTGAATTTATAATCATGAAAAATAAAATTGTGATGGATAATAAGATCATCAATTAAACTATATAATAAAAACAAATGGAATAACTAGAGACATGTGACCAAGAATAACTCAAAAACCCTTTTTCAACCAATTAGAACCAACTATATTATAAGTTAGTTAACCACCTTGCTTACCGATTGACTAAATTGGCTTTCGTTATACTCCATTTGACCTAAACAATGTAAATAGTTGCATTCTTAATATTAATAAATATAAATTAATTAGAAGACCCCTTAAATGTCATAATAAACAAAATAGTGAATTAAAACAAATTTAAATGTAAACTATTGGAATTAACTAAATTCATTAATTGAATTACATGATATCTTAAAGATGAAAAGAATGAGTACAAGGTTACGAAAAGAAAAGGGTAAGTAACTATTCTGTTTATTTATTTGGTAAGCTTAGCTAATGGACCTAACGATTGTCTGACCATTAAAGTGTTTTAAGTGTTGCGTTGATACAAAATCAAAAGTGCAAAGGCTAAAGAAAATTGCTTGGATAAATTGTATAGATTACTCCTAAAAACTTTAAAAGTTGTACGGATCCCTTGTTTTTTTTT
The DNA here is from genome assembly GCA_037954665.1 of Laguncularia racemosa. Classification (NCBI taxonomy): domain Eukaryota; kingdom Viridiplantae; phylum Streptophyta; class Magnoliopsida; order Myrtales; family Combretaceae; genus Laguncularia; species Laguncularia racemosa. The sequence continues at coordinate 1,082,650 of JBBMOL010000024.1, read as the reverse complement.
TAAAAAGTTAGCACTTAACATCCTTAAAAGAAGTATGGGTCCCATTTTCTTTGCTAACTAGACTACTACACGTAAAATGAGTTAATATTGATGATCATCAGGCGATTTAATCATATATTTAATTAATTAACATAATCAAGATTAAAAAAAATTATATAACTAAAAAAAGCAAAAAATTGAAAAAAAAAGAAGAGAAAAAATAGAAAATAAAAAAAAATAAATGGGTGGTCAATAGTGACTTAAAGAACTTTTACTTTTTTTTTGGTTTTTTAATTTTCTACCTTTTATATATTTTTTATCAATTCTTTTTTTTTCTACTTTAGTTTTTCTATTTTTTGTCTTTTTTTTATTTTAGTTAATTCAATTAATTTAATATATAAATAAATTGCCTACTAATCATCCATTTCAACTCATTTTACACAAGACAATCTAGTCAGCAAATTAAATGAAGCCTATGGTTGTTTCAAGGGTGGTAACTACTGAATTTTGAAAAAATTGGTGGTTCGCACAATTTTAAAAGTTTTCAAAGATGATCCATGCAATTTAACTAAATTGCTTTAATTATTTTTGGAATTGATGAACCCATACTTTCAAAAGATCTCTAGGATTTTGCACCACATTTTCAAATAGACTCTAAGAATCACATTTTAAAGGACTTTAAGTAATTAAAAACCTACATTTTCTAAAAGGACTTCAAAGATCACATAATTCACCTTTCGAGAAGGAGGTTTCCAATCCACATTTTTAGAAAGGATAATAGGGAGATATGGATACACATTATTAAAATGACTTTGATTTTTTTTTTTTTGTAGATAATAAATCAGATTAATTAAACTATATTTGATGGTCGATAATGGCTTATGCACAATTAAGTCATGTGCATTTTACTATATGATTGTGTTTGTGTGCTAATTAGTTTACTTGTTGGGCTTTAGGTCATTCCTTTCGGACCTTGTCTTTTAAGTGAATTAAAGGAATTTGATAAAGAGATTAGACAGTGTAAGATCCAAGCCTTACATGCTTTTACTGGCAATAAGGACTCATAGTGAATTAGGCATTCTCTTGGATACAAGGTGTAGCAAGTATGCTACTCAAGCTTTATCACCATAGTTCATATAATGTGAGCAATTTAAGAATTTAACTAACTTTTTTTTTTAAAGATTTAACACACTTTAGGATTAAATATATGATTAAGCTTAAAAAAAAAACACTTGTAAGAAAAGGGATGATAAAGCATTAGTTGAGATATAGTAACAGTAGATCTTTTGTGTCATAAAGTTAGCAAAGTTGTGATAGTTGTGTGTTTTACTACTGCAAAAATATGCTTATAACCTTTTTGAAATCTTATCTTTGAAATCTACTTGAACAATTTCATTTCCTATGTATATAACCTTTTTGCAATTTTGATAAATATATTATGATCAAATCATGTAATAATAATAATAATAACATGCATATCACATGATTAATTGAAACCAAATTGTACTATGTTGTACAATTTATGAAATCAAAATATTGTGGTAAAATTCTAATGATGTGTGCTAACGTCACACTTTTAATTCATAAACATATTGCACGAAATATTTGAAAGTCCTATAGTATTTTAGAGGTAGTAAATTTGTTTTTGAAATCCATTTGAATAAAATTATGATTTTTGATGTTCATTTAATATTTTCAAGATTATAAAAATTGACTTATTAATTAAGTTAAGAAAAATCTTTTAACCACAATAATAGATAAAGTAACATCATTGCGCCAAAATAAAAGATAGGTAAGAGAGAACCGTGTTCAAGATTTGTGAAAGTGACTTCTTATGAGCTTATCCTTTCTTTTAACGTTATTGACTCTAATAATTGGGAATATACTATCTTTGAAAATGTTCTACATATTTGTTGCACTTTATTTTACACTAATTTCACAAAATTGTATAGAACTAGTGAAGTGCCTTAGAAAATAAAATAAAAAGAGAGGTGAATGTTATCTTGTTATATTCAATGTTATAAATTAAAAACCTTATGGGGATGAAACTTTCTATGACTCATTTGAAAAAGAAAATGTATATAGAAATTTAAATGACTATGTCTATCTAATTTTTTTTTTCTATTTGTTGTTCCATTTATGGTATATTTTCTATTTCCTACCTATAGATTTGGAACTATTTCAAGTGAAGTGAAAAAACTCTAAAAAGTTTAGGCTCAAGCAAGGAGTCCAATGTTGATATGGTTCTTGAGGTAATATGGTTCATTTAAAGATTTTACATATATATTGCATGGAATTTTAAGTTCTTTCTTCTATCTTATTTGTGTTTGGTTTAGAAAAAATGCTGCTTAAAATAGGTGAAATAAAGCAACTAAGAAAGGGCTTATTGGGGACATAGAAAATTCTTAAATAGATGAAGTGGTTTTATAGACCATGTACTTTTAACATTTATTTGTGCGAGACTTGTATAAAATGGTGGTCATGTAATCTATGTAAAGAAAGTCTCTATAAGAATCATTCTAAGAGCACAATGTGCTCCTCCTGCTAGTGTAGGTTAGAGGAGGGGGAGAGCATCCTTAACCTTACGTCTTGCAAAGAGGTTGTTCCCATGCCTCAAGCTAGTCACTAGAAATAGGAAAAGTTACCTTATAGGATAAACTATTTCAAGCACACAACCATCCTTAACTTAGTTTTCTAATACCTATGATTTCGAGCTCCATTCTTGAATAATGCTTGTTAAAAGGATGAAATAACTAAAAAGTATCACAAAATTGCCAAGCATTACTTACTCTAAAAGTATAATTTTTTATATTTCATAAGCACTTGGCCATCATATAGGTGGTGTTTTCTTTATTTGCAAAATTTTCAAGGTATACTCAGAGTTTCAACATAATGGAATTAGAACTATAGAAAATTATTTGATTTAAATATTATTAATGATAATACGTTGTTTGTACAAATTACTAGTTACCGTTATTGTTAGGATTTTGTCCTTGTATCTGATTTTGTAGTTCTGAATTTTTTTAGTTATTTTATCTTTTATGTGCTTGAGTGAAGTTTATGATGGCTAATAGTGCCTTAGTTCATTTTCTAATCTACACAGATGTCACAAAGTACCTAAATTTCAAGATTGTCAATGGTAGTTTTGTTTATAGTAAGGGGAAAGGTATGGTATATATTCAAAATTTGGATTTGCAATTCTCAACCGCTAAGAGACTATGTTTTTTGTTTTTGATTTTTAGAAGCAAGTCACTTTTGTATTAATGAAGTCCATTCACTTCCTTTAGATCTACAAAGTTCCATTTGACTACTTTGATTTTGTATTAGCATCATTAATAAATCATGCATTAGGAAATTTGAAACAAATAAGATGGAATTACAAAATTGTACCTATAAAACAAGCAAATTTAATCAGATCAGAAACAAGCAATCCAATTGGACTCTTATATACATATAATCTTATGTTTATCTTCCTTTTTTCTATCCTTCAATTTTTATTTTATTTTATTTTTTGTAATTTCATTTACAACTTTTGGATTGATGCAAGAAATACTGGCTAGAAGATAATATATTCAATTTTATTGGTCATGACTTGGCACTTCACAATGATGATAAGTACTTAGATCAACCAACCATGGGTTGTGTGAAGAGAATGAAGGTGCAACTAAAAATTCCTCATCCTTAATTTCCCCATTCTTCATTATAATAGAACTATGATTAAGAATGACTATCTTAATATTTTATCATGTCCCAAAGGGTACCTTAATCGTAACTACTCACCTTGTATTGTATTAAAGTTCATGATTAACTATATTACAGCATATACGGGCTTCAACATGGTACACAAGGTGTTGTTACTCTTGAAGTCTCCATAAAGATAGCAACTCAACAATAATATATTTACTAAATATCTAAACTCGAGATATGTAAGCCCATTTGAAATTTTAGAAAGATTGGGTATTGTGGCTTATAGGTTAGCTCTCCTACCAAGCTTAGCTGATGTACATGATATATTCCATGTATCCATGCTAAGAAAGTTTGTACCAAACCTAAATCAGATAGTGGCTTTGAAGCCTTTAAATGGACAACCAAACTTGTTCTCTATTGAAAGACCAATCAAGATCGTGGATGTCAAGGAACAAGTGCTAAGACAAAGAGTAATTCTCTACGTCAAGGTATGATGGACAAATCAAATTGAATGGGAAGCGACAAGGGACTTGGATGATAAGATGAGGAAGAAATATCTTGAACTCTTCTAAAATCAAGTAACTCTTACGGACAAAAGTCTTTATAAGGGGGGAGAATGTAAATACTAGAAATATATATATTTATTTAAGATTTATTTAATTAAGAGCTAAGGTCAAAAGTGCAATTTTTATAAGATATAAGGGTAATTCGATCGTTTTGTGAACAGGGTATATATACCCAATTTAACCTAGCACTCCTTTTGCCATTAGCACAATAATTGAAAAAAGAACACTCTCTAAAATACAAAGGCAACCTAGCAAACAACAAAAAGGACTAACTTGATTCCATTAGGTAAGGAACTTCAATGGTTGAGTTGTTATTTTGATTGTAAAATTGAGGAATTTAATGAACTCTTATTACACCATCCCATTAGAACTAGGAACAAGGAACGAAGTGGAATGAGCATGAAATCAAGATATTAAGGGATTTGAATCACGGATTAGACAAGTAAGTATATCAATTCGCATATTATATTAGAATTAACCAAAACTAGGATCTAATTAGACTCAGGAACACAAAATTCAAGCTGAGGAATGAATTAGAAAAATATGAAAAACCATTCGTGAAGAACAGCGTGATACACCGTCAAGTACATGCCCATATACTTACCCGTATAGAAATATACATAGTGCACATAAAGGTATACGGCTAAAGTACGCACCCATGTACTTAGGCGTATTGAAATATGAAAATTCACAGAAAGGTACATGACCAACTATATGACAGTATGGTTGGGTGCGTTAAAATACCAAAATCCATAGCAAGATATATGACCACTTTACACAATTATATATTTGGGTGTGCTAAAATACCAAAATCCATAGAAAGATACACTACCGCTATATATGACCCTGTATCCAACTGTGCCAAAGTATATGGCCTAAAGCACGACTGTGTATTTAGAGATATTCCACTACTTGATTTATTTCTAACTAAACGTAGTTCCATGTAATATAGACATCTAGTAAACCTTAGGAAGATCGGTAGAGAAAGATAAGTAACCCAATAATGATCAAGTGAGTAGAATTGAGAAACCTAGATTAGTACTAAGATTAAGTTTTTTACCTTTTATAGATTATAGTTTAATAGATAGTCCAGAAAAAGTCGAGCTTAAGAACACTTCTCTAGGTACATTTAACCTTTGTTTTTATTTATGATTGTTAGGATACTTGCAAATTGGTTTAACATGATGGATTGGTTTAAGTTATTTATTATATGTGCTTAGCTTTGCCTAAGGGCCCGTAGTGACAAATCCCTATAGGGCGCCCCAATAATCCCTATGTAAGCCCATTCATGTTTGGAAATGATCTAAATGGGTGAAGGCTTAAAGCTTAAGGACTCATGGGTTTTAGGGCTCGTAGTGGTAGTTCCTAACACTGTATTATGTATTAAGTACATATATATGTTTGAAGGGGTCATAAGTACTCCATTGGTTAAGTGAAATAATAACCAGTTATATGATGTTTTAATGTTTGCATTGCTGCATGTGTCCTAATACTTGCTTATTCATACGTGTGTGTTTGCTAGTCATATGTATTGAGTGCTAAGCCACCCCTTGGGGATTTATTTTTTTTAGATGCAAGAATAGATAAAAACGCAACCCAAGACAAAGACTTAGGGTTAAATGTGCAAGAAGAGGACAATGTAGATTACTATTATTATTATGGGGATTAAGTGAGGAATTATCTATTAAAGTATAAGAATTGTTATGAGACTTATTTTAATTTTAAGAATGGAGAGTTTAAAATAGTTAAACATCTTAAGTGTTTTGAATTGATGTAGTAAGAGCTCTTGAAGAAGTATACTATACAGATTGTGTATGGGATTTATTTGAGTTAATGGTTATATTGTTAAATATTATATGATTGTAGTTAATAGGAAGTATAGGCTTGAATGGTATCGGAATAAGGTTAAGAGTCTTAGTATGTCCTTGTCTAGTAAGAACACATGACGAGCAATAATGCCGTGTGTTCCCAGGCACCACAAATATTATCAATGATAATATGTTACTTGTATAGATTACTATTTACCGTAATTGTCAGGATCTTGTCCTTGTATCTAGTTTGGTAATTTTGAATTCTTATGGTTATTTTATCTTTTATGTGCTTGAGTGAAGTTTACATTGGCAATAGTGCCCTGGTTCATGTTTTGATCCACATAGATGTCACAAAGCACCTAAATTTCAAGGTTGTCAATGGTAGTTTTGTCTACAATAAGGGAAAGGTATGGTATATGCTCGGAATTTAAATTTACAATTCTCTGCTGTTAAGAAACCATGTTTTCCATTTTTGAGTTTTAAAAGTAAGTCACTTCTGCATTGGTGAAATCCATTTATTTCCTTTAGATCTGTAATGTTTGATTTAAGTATTTTGATTTGTATTGGCACCATCCATAAATCATGCATTTGTAAATTAGAAACATATAAGAAGGAAGTACAAAATTGTACGTATAAAACAAGCAAATTTAATCAAATTGGAAACAGGCAATCCAATTGGACTCTCATACTTGTATAATCTTGTGTTAATCTTTTATTTTCCTTCAAATTTGCATTTATAACTTTCAGATCTATGTAAGAAATATGGGCTAGAAGATGATACAATCGATTTTATTGGTCACGCCTTCGCACTTAACAGTGATGATAAGTGCTAAGATTAGCCAACCATAGGTTTTGTGAAGAGAATGAAGGTGCAACTCGAATCGCCGCATCATTAATTTACTCCTATTTGATTGTTTCTTATAAATGTCTCACCCCACAAAAGAGGAATATATAGTATATGCAACAAGATAGGGCAATGAATCGGTCTCCAATGGGAATGGAAATCTCTAGTCCCTAGTTATGCTTTCATTACTATATCTTCAAACATTAATGGCTCGTTTACTTTGTGAATGGAATAGGACTGTAATAAAATACCATTGTAGTGAATTGGTATGATAGTGTTTACTTTGATGTAAAGAATTGAGATTACATTGTTTACTTGAGATAATAAGGTAAGAAATAAAAATGAAATAAAAATAAAAAAGCATTCTTAGTAATTTATTTTGGTTTTTATTTTAATTTTTTATTCCTTTCATTTTATTTATTTGTTTGTTTGTTTTTATTTCATTTGTTTATTTAATTATTATTTCTTTTTTTTTCATTTTATTTATTTATTTTTATTTTGATTATTTTTTTCTTTAGTTTATTTTTATTTTGTCTTCATTTTATTTTTTGTTTTTATTTTATTTTTTATTTTTTTCATTCTATTTATTATTATTGTTTTTTTCATTTTAGTTATTTATTTTTTATTTTAATTTTTGGTTTTTATTTTATTTTATTCTATTTATTTATTTTTTGTTTCTATTTTTATTTTATTTATTTTTCTTTTTTATATTAACATTTTATTTCTTTCACTTAATTAATTTATTTTTTGTTTTTATTTTATTTTATTTATTATTTTATTATTATTATTTCCTTTCCCCCTGCCCCTTTCTTGAACACACAAATGATAACAATAAGCAATGCTTATTCAACAATTTCGTGGAGGAATTGCAATTCGGCTTAGATAGGAATAGTCATTCCAACTTGAATAGCTAATCCACACATTCACTTTCTAAACTGTTTTTTTGCTTCATGGAAGATGTATCATTCTATTAGTGGCTGAAATAGGAAAAGAAACATGATTGGGAGCATGTGATCTCTATCCATGTAGCAGTGGTGTCAAAATCTAACAATAGTTACTACCAACTGTTTTAAGCTCCAAAGTCTACAGTTAATTCACTATTTATGGTAGAAATTGCTTTGAACTTCCTGGATTCTCGACTCCAAATTTGGCATCTTGCTTTGAGAGCATATGGATTATGTAGTAGCTTACTTGATCTTCTGCTGCTAGTGTCTCTAACTTGAAGATCTTGAATCAGATTCGATTTGTACAAGTCCTTTACTGGCTGGTAGAGTTTGATGCGAGTGGAAAAGTTATTGGTGTGTAGAGGTTCAGAAGGGGAAGCTGCAAAATGCAAAAAAGTTGTGTGTGATCCATCCTATTTGAATCCCAATGCACAATACTTAAAGATCATTTTAGAAAAAAAGTACATGACATTGGTGAGCTAGAACAACAATCATTTCAAGCACTTCATCTCAATTAATAGAAGCACATATCTCCATCAACACCAAATAATTTTTCTTTTTTACTTTTAATACTCAAATTTCATTGTTTTGGCCAACATTGTTCCTAGTGTCATCAAATATATGCAGGTTTCTCATGAGATCGCTCAATCCATATTCTGACAATGAAAAAACTATAAAAGTTAACTCAATGAAGAATTTATGGTTAAATGATTTATTAGATGACTCTGTGATTGCAGAACAACCAAGTTATATGATATCAAAATTCAAAAGGTAAAGGGGCTAGTCTTGATTTTTGCATGCCGTTGAACCAACTCATCAATGGCCTGGACATGTCAAGCATAAATCAAAACCTATCATCCTCCACTCAGCATTCCATAACGGCATATATCCAATATATCATAGTGGAGAACAGAATGCCAAAGGGATGGAAGTCTCAAATAAAATGGAAATAAATTTGTGTTATTTTTCATTATCAAGATATAATAAAAATTTTGTTTATCAAATAAATTTATGTACTAACCCCAATTTTAGAGAAGTGTCGAAGCTCATATCGCCTTTACCAGAAGGACTTGTAGAGATATGGATATTGGTGGTGGATTCAGATAAATTTCCTTTTTCTTCTAATACAGCAATCTGCAAAAAGGAAAAAAAAAATTGTATCACAATTATACTTTTATCCGATGTATATAATTGTTTATTTTGTATCCAAGGTCACCCAAATTGATGACCCCATCCGCATATCAGACTTATATAACATGATCGATAAGCAGCAAGTAATATTTCTTCAAGGAAAAACAATGCACGGAAGAAACCTAGATCAAAAGAAAAACTCTGTTATATTTTCTATTTACAATTATAATATCTGATATGCCACATTATGTTCATTAGAATATTGACAAGGTAACACAAAATACCATGCAAATGAAGCACTGAATTCCTTCTAACATAAAAGGCAAGTTCTGAATATGTGTCCGGGACATATTAAATTTACCAACTATTTGGGTGCCATGCTAAATCGTTTGGTATAACTTATATCAATAGGACATTTCATGATTACTATGTAAATTCAGAAGAAATCTTATTTGTTAGAAATGTAAAGATAATATAAAAGATCATAAAATATTTCGTAAAAGTAAAAAATAATTCATTGAATGACTTAGAATGCCAAAAAAGATTTCTTAACGGTGCCTTAAAAAACCCTTTCTTGAACCCATGTGATATTTCATTTTTTTTTAGTTATATTTTTTTAATAATTAAACCTGAGAAAATTTTCAGGATATTAAGTAATAAAACTCCACTAAAAAAAAATAATAATTAGGGGCCCCCAAACCCCTTTCGATCCGTCTCTCATCACTAATTACATAGAAAGACCGTATTTTCAGAAGATTTTAGGCAGGAATATAGAACTTATCCGTAATTCTTATCTAGTGCCACCGGATACTCATTATCAAACCGTTACTGTTTATCTAGTTTTCACTTGTCCTGTTCCCCTTTCTCTCAAGCATATTTTCCTTTAAGAAAAAAATTATCGAACGCTTTGTCTTAAACATATTGGCATGAAAAGGAGGAAAAAGCATGTCTAAGAACAATTGAAATAAAAGAAAACACACATAAACATTGCAGGACGAGTAATATTGATGATCTTACTTCTTTCAACCTCTCGTTTTCTTCCATAAGCTCTGATCCCTGCATGGTAATTTTACAGGGAGTACATGACAAGTTGACGGTGAAAAAAGGCTATATATAGTAAAACTATGTATATATGTATGTAATAATCAGTACTAAAGTAACTTTGGGGCATATAACCTTCCTCTTTAGGGCACTGATTTCTTTTGCTATTCTTTCAACCTGCAATTGATAAATAGAAGGCTAAGAAAACCTTTACATAAGCATTTTTGTGTGCAGGCTAATTGCATCGTTTTGACCCTAAAAATGGTTGTACATGTTAAAACTTCCCCGCTTATACTCCTCTCCCACACCAACCGCCAACCCACCACCCCACCCCCCACAACTCCAAAAAAATAACAGGAAGAAACTTCTGTATCTCTTTAAGTGCTATTGCTCTTTTTTTCTTTTCTTTCTTTTTTTTTTTCTCCTGAAATGAATAATCAGTTAAGGGAAATAAAAAGTTTTTCCAAGGCTTTTTAGCTGGGGCCGGGGACATTCGTTAATGGAACCTCCGAATATTAGCGTATATTAAGATTGTTATCCAGAATTTCAGGAAGAAATTATCCTAAGCAATTTAGGAGTTGAAATCGCGTCTGAAGAATTTAGGTCATAAAGCAAGACATGTACAGTCATTTTGAGACATGATGCAATTAATGCTCTTTTGTTAAATAATCAAGAAATACTTGGATGTACCGCATCTTTATAGACCAATCACGAATTACATAACACGTGGCAAAACTCTAAGCATAGGTGTGTCAATACGCTTTTACAAGTCTAGTTTTTTATCAAAGACTTTATAAAACTGGTCTGTACTAAAAATTTCCCAAATAATCACCAACCTTTGTTTCTGAAACACGGCCCAAACTTGCTTCAATTGCTTCCTCGAGCTTTTTCAAGTCTTGCACATTCAGACTTTGAAGGTCTTCTCCTTTCATTTGTCTGTAAATAGTGGGATCATCGTGTCTCATAGCAGTTCTATACTAGGTTTGCTTCAAATAGTGGTAGGCGAGCATTAAGGCTGTGATTTCATACATACCTTAGTTCTTGGGTCTTCTCTGCTAATTGCTTGCTCAACGTGGCATGTCTAGTTGTCTCAATCTAATACGAAAGGAAACAACCTGAAGCTATCAGTCTTGCTTCAAATAAATATATACTGAACATCAAATAACAATCGGATCACACGTAATCTTTTCAACGTGAGATACTTTACATGATATAAAGAGAGGAAAACTGAGCATACTCCAATTTAAAGGGAGAGAGTAATCATACCATTAGGCCATATCTAGAAATATATTAAAATTTATGAGCCTGGCTAGAGGCATTCATTTTTAAATGAGAAACTGCGAGTTATGTATCCTGCTCAAATATTTTGGCAGTATTATTCATTTATCATTAAGGTCAATATATTTTATTCCATTATGCTTTGATTATTTTTGTAAATTAATCATTATTTACCTTGAGAATAAGTAGTTCATTTATTGATGTTAGTTTATGCAGCTGTCATATTAGTTATAAAAATGATAATAAGTTTCTTTTACAATGAAAGAAAATTTGAATGTATTTCCAACTAGAACACTAAAGGTCAAAATTTCATAAGATATGAAATTGTTTATTTTCAGGATGAAATATTTCATTGAGGAAGTATACAATATGGAATTGAAACAATATGTCCATACATATTCTAGTTCTTAATTCTTTTCTATAGCCTCATCATCATCAATGGAAAGTACATTATGAAGTGTAGATGACAAAAAAAGATTCATTGGGTATTAGTCGCAAACATGTATGTACGAATGATGGGTAAGTACCTAACATGTTCAAACACACATAATGATAAGAGGTTAACTTTTAAAAAATCACCGCACATGTTTTACAAATATTATAACGTATTTAAATATTATTGGTACTCACTCACTACTCATATATACACATGATGTATTACCTAATGAATATTTTCTCGTGATAAGGGGATTTAGCTAACATGATCACTTGTATGTTGTGTGTCTTGTGCCTCACATGGTCTTAAAGAAATGACACATGACATGTGGAGGGATTACCTGGAGAGAGTGACTAAGAGAAGGAATGGATAGTCTTAAGAGTCTTAAATGCATAAATGATAAACAAAAGAAACTAGGGTTTTGACCTTACAATTCTTAAGTAATCGAGTTAGTTCTTCATTTGTGCAATTATCATTTAATCTTTGAAAGTAGAGCTCCTACTGTTTTCCCACTCTCAAAATTATGTCAAACAAGAAGGAATTGTCCAATATTTATAGAATCTTGGATAGAAATTCGTTAAATTGCCTTAGTAATCGATGAAGAAGCCTGCTTAATTAAAAATGATCTTGATGAGTTTGTCACTGGTCTAAGACCCATAGCCATCCTTATTAAGTACACAAACTTACTTAAAAGTTGAGAGCAAGCTAATCAGTCAAATGGTTGTTATCTTGAAATGTAGATTGGACTCCTTAGGCATTGTTACTAGCATAAAGATCAATCAAGCCTAAATTAATATTGAGGTCAACCCAAAATTTTCATGCAACCAATTTAGTTTTCTATATCAAATATAAGGGAACCTATTGAATTGATTGTTTTGTCACATTTTAACTATGGATAGGTGCCAAGGTATTGTAGTTTGATTGGAAAACGACATTCTCTCATATGGATGGAGCAAGCAATGTGATTTTTTTCTTGCATGATCTTTTAGGCAGCAAATTCGATCGACTCTCTACTACTAATCAATCTACACATGACATGCAAGTACTACTTAACCCTTCCTCTAGTATTATGGAAGGAAAACAAGGATTCATTCGAAGAATAAAAAATTTGCACTAAGTTCTTCTTGCGTGAAAAACTCTTAGGTGTTTGAAATGTAAGACAAACTATCTTCAAATCCATAACATCAAAAGTAACATATAATGATTCAACCACCAAGACTAGAAGTATCGAGTATTTCCATACCTTAAAGCTAAAAGTTTCAGAAACTTCTATATGATGAACTTAGTTTGGTGAATTACACTCATTAAAAGACAATGCCTTTTGGTTGCTAAGACTATTGGTCATAGTAAAATTCTTGATTGCAAGGTTAAAATACTAATCTAATAACTTTGATGACTTTTTTTAAGCATAGAATTTATTATGCATAGTGTTTTGATTTATCTAAACAATTTATCATGCATTTACATATGATGCATATGACAAATAAGATGAGAAGCTGTATATAGTTCATACAAGCTAGTTTTAGGTTTTTCCAGCTATTCCAAATGCATAAAAAAGGGGAATAAAAAGGGATATGATATAAGGAACAGGAGCAAGCAAACCATAAATGAATATCATTACATCATAGCATTTCAATGCTTTGTAGTTCATATGGCATAAGTGTCATTCTACCATTAAGATGAAATAGGTTCAATTTCCGAACAAGCCACCATGCACCATACTCTTTTTTCTCAATTTGAATACATGTAGAAATAGTGAAATTTAAAAGTCACCACTTTTTAATACAATATATCATAAATTTTTTATCAATTTGAGTATATGTAGAAATAGGGTTTCATGGTTGATCTATAGAATCTTGGGTTTGTATAAAGATTTTAATATTCAGTTTGAATTAATTATCCAATTCCATTATACATCAAAATTTACTTGATGAAGTAGGAATATGTTGCACAATTCAAAATCCATAAAGATTGAATGATAAGAACTCGAGAAAGGTTTCAATAATAAAAACATGCCATGAAATTGAATTGATAACGGATAAGTATACCAATAAAATTTTAACATGTAAAAATATGAATAGTAGTTTTTCAAAAAAAAAAAAACCTACTATCCTTATCACGTATTTAAATATAAATGATATTTATCCATCAATCATCTAAATGTATAGCCTATTAGCACCAATGAATCTTTTTTCCTAAGAATACACACCCACGAGGACATCTACCATTCAACCTTTTATTGTTTGAAGATTTTAGGAACAAACATTATTACATCATATTATTAACATTTTATACCTGAATGGGAAGAGGAGGCTCCAATTGACCAAAGGCAGCCTTTAGATTGTTCCTCTCAATTATCTGTTTCATACTATGATAATAACATGACATGAGAGACATATTGTCAATGCAATGTATCTAAATTTGCCTCAAATGGAATAAAAGGAAAAGCGAACAAAAATGTTTTAAAAAAGAAATCTCGTTAGGGCATACATATAGCTTTGCTGTATTAAAAATAAGGAAAAAAAATATATATACACCCTAAAATATTTATTGAGTAAGGATAGAACTCCTAAACTCTTAAAATGCGACCAACATTCCTTATAATTTTTGAAAATTTGCTATACAACCCAAAATGTTGCTAAAACTTAAAATTGTTACTATATATAATCCTTTTAGCAACAATTTTGGGATTATAGCAAAAATTTTGGTATTATTTACACATTTTTAAAAATTATGGCAATATTAAGTCACATTTTAGAAGTTTAAAGGCAAGTATTTGCATAAGACCAATAATTCATGGATGTGTTTGCAATTATCTCTAAGATAATGTATCAGTACATATTCATTATATTATTTCTATAACTGCAAAGAAGAATAAGATACTATTTCAAGATAGGAAAAAATTACAAAAACATAACATGTGACTTCACATTTTTGTTATTTATTTACAAGTATTTTGTCTTTTTATGAATTCATGACTACTATTGTTTTGTTAAATAAATGTCTCTAGCTTCAACGGAGCCCCAAATCAGAGTCTTTACTCGCAAGTTCTAAATCAAACAGAACAATACACTCCAAAACTTCTTGATTTAGGGATAAATAGTGAACAGAATATATTGTCGTCTAATTTAGAATTTCTAAGTAAGACTTATATTATTTAAGATTTTATTGGGGGATGGTGCCATTTTTGACAGATAACTAATGATTGCATAACGAAAAACAATACAATAAATACGTTTGCAAAGTGTCAAAACACATATTAGTAAAATGTAAAAGCGAGAATCTGAGTTTTTGCAGGCTGATAAGCGAAGCAATATGTCGAATGGAGATAGCGCCAGCATATTGAGCCAAGAAGATACAGAACCGGACATGTGTGCTATGAAGAATCAGAGAAACAGCAGATCAACCACGAGCAGGAAAGGAACAATATAGACCACTTTCATGATCGGCAGCAGCTTCAAGTCTGGAGGCCGCGTCCTTCATCCTTTTTGAAGATAAATTGTGATAGTGCATGGGATCAAAGCAACAAAATGCGAGGTATTGGAATGGTGTGCTGAAATTCAAATGGGAAGCTTATATAGGCTACGTCAATTCATGTCTCGGAGGTTGATATTGTGCTAACTGAAGCTCTTGCTATCAAGGAAGGTATTCTCTTAGAAAGGAAAAGAAACTGGGAGAAGATAATTCTGGAGGCTGATTGCAAGATTGTTTTTGATGCCTTGACATTAAGATCAGCAAGCCCTTGGTGGAGGACAT
Source organism: Laguncularia racemosa (assembly GCA_037954665.1). Classification (NCBI taxonomy): domain Eukaryota; kingdom Viridiplantae; phylum Streptophyta; class Magnoliopsida; order Myrtales; family Combretaceae; genus Laguncularia; species Laguncularia racemosa. The sequence goes on along the minus strand of JBBMOL010000024.1, from coordinate 1,067,177 downwards.
TTTGTTTGTTAAAAACTCTTCTAATTGTTAGTTGTGTTTTCTCTCTTATTCCTAGGAAAGCAAATGTGTGCTTGGATTGGGTACCTACTTAAGGTAAATTAGAAATGAGTTGCAGTTACTGAGTTAATAAGCTCCCATCCCGACTTCTTTCTTTGTTATTTGTGAATTGGGAATCCCATCTTCCTTACTATTGATTCTTCATTTTGAATAAATTTTATTTTAGCCAAAAATAATAAAAATTTATAAAAGCGTAAAAATACAGGTCAGGCCTTTTCGATTTTACCCTTTCATATATATGACTACCATTAATAAATCCATTACTACATTATTTCTTCCTTAATTTCAAGGACACGTTTTAACTTTTCTTGATTGTAAATTTGTTCGTTTATTCTTTTGTGACTTTGTTTCTCATGTTCAAGTTTAACTTGCAGATTGATATTCTTTCTTTTAGAAAATTAAAATTCAACCTTATTAAGATAGTAATATTTTTACTCTGCGTGATTGTGTTTCTTAGAAATTCACGTTAAACGGGAGGGATTGATTATTAATTATAGAAGAAATATGCATGGATTTGGCATTTTGAAGGTACTATGGAAACGAAATTTTAGGCTCCACGAATTTTCACTAAGTAGCTGTACTATTTCTCTAATTGATTGTAACAACAGTGAGGACATAATAATGCTAGTATGTATTTCATTAAATTATAATATTGTTTTATTGATATCATATCCATATATTTCCATATTTTCCATCTGTTTCCAAATTTCAAAATAATGTTTTATTTTATTTACGTGGATAATCTTGTTAAAATGTGTACGACGCTAGCTCTATCCTACTTGATCTAGTAGGCTTTACATGGATATTTAAAATTATAGGGTAAGCTATGAGTATAATTTTTCGGAATCTACTCCTACAAGATTGGATATGAGTACAACATGTTCGTATTATTACCCATCTGAAACTTATATTATAAGATATACACAATACACGTTGTAATGTATGATATATCTTGTATTCGCTTCATAAAAATTATTAATTAATAATATTAAATATAACACAATATTATATTTTTATGTAAACATATAATTTTTGCCTTTCATTAGGAAAAAAAAAGTTCATTCACTCCAAGCTTATCGGTCTATTAAAAATCCTAAATGTTTTCTAATTCCTACTTTCCAACTCTCCTAATCTTATTTCTTTCTACATACAATGGCTAAGTTGTCAACTACACCCCACCCCAAAAATAATAAAGAAAAACACCATACCATTACTTCCTTTGTCACCGTCTACATAATTTCCTTTAAGGTAATCTAATCTCTCTGTCTCTTTTTTTTTTTTTCTTTTATGTGAGAGCTCTAGTTTCTTTATTCTTTTATCTTGTTTACTGTATCTTTCAAGTAAAGGTCATACACGAAAAATAACGGCCAATCCTTGAGTTGGAGAAATCAGTAGAGTGATCCCTCTTGCTTCTTTCTCAATCTAGTTGCTTTTATAGTGTAACTTAAATTTTCAAGATTTGGAATGAATGTGGTAGTGTTATTTTTTTATAAGTGAACCTAACTTTTATCATATATTGTAATTTTGTGATGATATTGCATGCTTAATCGATAAACATCTTAGTTATAAAATCATGGAAACATTAACAAATTATTAGAAAATTTACTTTAAAAATCAAGTATTATAAAAATGTAATAAAAAAAATTTATTTATTCTATAAATTACACTATATCCTATAGAATCTAAAGACTAAAGGTTCCAATTTGTGAATATTATAGAGTAAATTCAAGTTACAAAACTTGAAAACTTATACATAAGATACAAAAAGGACTTTATATCCAACTTACCTTATATCCACTTATCCCAATTTTCAATTCCTTTATTCTTAGTCCAAAAGTACTGCTATCCCATATCAAGTCCGAAATATGTACATCGTTATACTGCATACCTTTTGCTTTTTCAGTATTTCTAACAAATTAAGCGGGAATTATGAATTATCCATTTTAGTCTAAAACCATTTTTGAATATTTAGTTGAGTCCTAAAGGAAACTCGCTATCTAGTCTATGTCAATATGACACGTGTAATATCATATATGTATGAAGAAAATGGACTGAACAACAAGTTTTTAAAATTTAGAATTCAATTGAATATATATACATAATCAACTTATGTATACTCACATATATAACATACCATACTGAACATAATACAATGAAATTCGTATAAATATAAATATATGTACGCTTGCTGGAGAGATATAATTGATATAGTAGTTAATTATCTATCTTTCTGGGCGGAAAGAAAAGTAAGTTAGTCCCTTTCATACGTCTTTTTGACACATTGTCATATACAGATACTCATGGATGTCTTTGGGAATGAGAATTTATATGGTTTTCTATTTGCCCTTGTTTTATTTTTTTTTTTCTTATCTGTATCCGATTTGTTTCCTATTTATATTCCATTCACCTCAAGGCGGTTTTGTGTTTAAGTTTATTTGATTCAAACAGATTAAAAACGTTGTTAGACATAATATGCAATTTTTCAGGAGACTGATTTTCAATCTTTACTACATACCCTGAACGATCAACTGAAACAGGCAAAATGGAGCACAATTTCGATCAAACGAAATCCGATTGAAGCTCTTTTAAGTAATTTATCCTTTAATTTGTTTATTAACTTTCTAGGGTTTGGTATTTGTTTTATAGGATTATTTTAAATTGTTTCTTATTTTATTTAGGCATCCTAATATCTTGTAGCACCTTATAGGATGGATATCTATTACTTGTGTATATTTCCCTATGCATTCCATAGATTGACAAGCTTAATCCAGATTAAATACGTGTTTATCGTGTATGATTTTTATGTTTATCATTATATCTTTTCTTATCAAACAATCGGTTTCAAATCGCTCCCAAAAAGCGTGATATCAAAACAAAGAGCTCATTAAGATTGAATTTCAAAGATCCATTTTCTAACATTTCCGGATGGGCAGCTTTAAGAAGGCAATCCTACTCCTTTCATAGTTTTCATTTATCCGGTGGAAGCAAAGAGTGCCCATAGAAGCACCTAGTTTCCAGATATAAACTAAGTTAATGTCAGATAGCTTTTTTATCAGTTAATTTCAGAAATTTTGTGGAAATTAATAAGCCCACACTATGATACCCGAAAAAAAAAAAAAAAAACAAAACAAAAAAGCAATAACATGGCAAATTGAAAAGCACAAAGTTAAAACTTGAAAGCTTAAACATTATAGATAAAGGATTACCTTGAACTGGAGTACTCAAAGAGCTTCCCAGAAGCCGAGAAGACGATAGCAGCAATTTCAGCATCACAGAGTGTAGAGAGCTCATGAGCTTTCTTGAAAAGCCCTCTTCTTCTTTTTGAGAACGTCACTTGCCTCGCTGTTATGTTGTCGATCCTCTTTATTTGAATTTTCTTTCTCGTCATCTTGACTTGTGCTTAATTAATTGATATAACAAATTTATATTATAAGGAAAAAAATAATAATAATTTATTATGAATAATAAATTAAATGAGACGGACGTATAAGTAAAATACAACGTTGTAATGGCTAGATCCCATGTACTTTTGGACCAAAGCGAAGACGGAACTGCATCACTTTATCATATAACACAATTTTCAAGTGGATTTCTAGGGCAAAACATGAAAAATGGGAGTAATTAAGGAAAAGTAGAGATAAAACAAAGCAAGTCCAGATGCAAGAAAAGTAAATAATATGAAAAGAAACCTAAAATGGAAGTGGAACATGTGAAGAGAACATATAGACCGAAATAACCAGCAATCTCTCCCAAATAAGAACTTGGAAAATGGCCATAGATTTCCAAATACAGTATATTTTTACCTTTAATTTGATTTCTCCAGAGCTACAGCGACGTTGACATACTGCCCAACAAAACCTAGTGGAAAAGAGAGAAGCCGATGTCAATAGAATATGAATATCGAGAGTGTATGTTTGCCTGCGTGGGAGAGAGAGGGAAGTGGACCCGCCAATTAAAGATGATTCCCACTTGGGCATGGCCGAACAGAAGCCTTCACTTGACAAGAATGTTTTTACCAGAAATAAACAAGTTAGTGGCTCATTGTGTATGGATCGCGAGGGATGGAAAGAGGAATGAAGGAATTTAGAGGAGAAATTGAGTAATACTCTCGTTTGGAAAAGAAAAAGAAGGGAAAGAGAATGGATCTAAGAACGAACGTTTTCTTTGAGGCCATTCAAAATAATTCTTTCTAATTTGAAGAGAATTCAAATAAAATTATAAATTCATTTTTAAAATAAAAATAATTTTTTAAAACATAAAGATTTTTATAGTCTTTTAACAAATAAATAAATAAATAAATATTATATTTGATATTTAAATTTTATTTATTTTTATCATTAATTATTTAAATTTTCAATATGTTAATTTACGGCTTGAACTTTATTTAAAATTTTAATGTGTTAATTTACGACCTAAACTTTACTTATTTTTGTATTTAATTTTTTAAATTTTATTTATTTTTATAATTAATTATTTAAATTCTATCTATTTTACAATTAACTATCTTATCCAAATATTATAAAATAATATAGAAAAGTTTATAATTAGTAAATTGACACTTTTAAATCTTAGATAATTAATTACAAAAATATACAAAATTGAAATACTAAATATAACATTTCCCTATAAAAAAATTATATCACCAACTTTTCTTTTACTCCATTTATGCAAATAAAAAATTTCATAATTTTTCCTCTTATTTTCTTTTCTCCTCAATTCTTTTCTTTCTTTCCTTCCACTTTCCTCTTTCTTAATTTCTCCCCTCTTCCCAAATATAGTGCAAGGGTCTGCATATAAGCATCGCTCACATACTTGTTAAGTACTTCAAAATTATTACTTTTCACATAAGAAAAAAAAAATTTTCATATAAAGATGAGAAGGTCATTTTATCTCCATAGTTTATAATAGCTAACATTTTTTTTCCCTGTCATCATTTTTTTTATATATTATCATATTAATAAACAATTAAAAATATGAGAAAATTAACTTAAAGAAAAGAAAAATGAGACAGGGTTGAATAGTCTCAATTTTTGTTGAATGAAACATGAAGTTCGCCAATATGAAGTTTTTTTTTCAATATATAATATATAGAAATATGATTAAGCTACATTATTGATGCACATAAATCATATGTTATAAACTTAAGACGAACTAAATGACTATATTACTATTATAGGTTTGTGAAATAACTATTTAATTAAATTTTCATTACTGTAAATTAAAAAACTACAACTCGTTCCAGTAGAAAAGCTACTCCTCAATTTTCCAACACATATTTTCATACATTACCCATAAGACCAAAGCTATAAGCCATACCATCTAAATCATATAACAACTTAGAACACAATCCTAGCTAAACCTCTTTGATATTATCTTATTTAATATTTATATTATTTTATAAAAATTAAATAAAATAATAAATATTATTTCTCTATTTATTTTTATCAAAATTATGAATGTATTCTTCGATTTCTTTAATATATATATATATAATTACACAATTGAATGTATTAAAAAAAAAATATTCTAGGTTTGCTTTCCCGCACTCTCCCATCCCGATATATTTTATTGGGTTTCCTTTCACTTTTTTTTCCTAGGTTTGCTTAAAGTCCTAGGATTGTACGGAAACCCTAAGAAATAATTATTATGAGTGGATCGAGGGTGACAGAGTTAGTAAAGAAGCATTGATATTTTGGGAATTTTCATCGCATGGTGATCGGTAGGAAATGCTTTTCCTTACGAAGAGCCACGAGGCAAGTCTGAGCTGATTTTACCACACAGTTGGTACTTGTACCCCTCCCGTTCCCTCAACTTCTTCAAAAAATTAATATTGAAAACATAATGTCAACCTGTTAGTCATGTATATTTACAGATTCAATCAGTACCCAGATAGATCTTGTCCACAAGATTACGTGCTATTGTCAGAAGAAAAAAAAACACACACACACAAAACACAATAATAATAAATGAATAATTAGATAAATAAATAAAATAAAGCAGTCTGGTTCATTAAAGTAAGTGCATAAATTAGTACTTTGTAATTCTTAAATTAATTAGGTTAGATTTAGATGCTTTTTCTACCACGTCATACTAATATAGGAGTTTTTGAATTAAGTACAATACATACTTATTAAGTTTTTGCTATATATATATAGTCGTCGATAGTGTTTAATCAATGAAGGTGGGTTACTTTTAAATCACCATCTAAAAGATATAACTATACCAATTAATTTAGTATTCTAACACCAGAAATCGAAACAAACAATTAACAATTCAGGAGAAAATTTTAAAAATAAATAAATAAAGGTTCATATTCCTTTGATACAATTTAAAATATATATATATTTATTATTTTGCTTTACATTAACTAACTTGAAACAGTTTAAAACCATCTTTTTAATATATTCATCCTTTATTTTGCTTTTAGTTTACTTGAAATGTTATGTTTGATAATTTTTATGATTTATTGATGTCTTTTTAATTCAAATATAGCGGTTTATATACTAAAAGAAAATCAACAAAGAAAAGAAAATTTGGAGGAAACCGGCACTCCCCTCCACTGCAACTAAAATTTTATTTTTCTTTTTTTGTATTTTTGATAATTAATGAGAGTAAAGATTCTTCTATGACCGTCAAGACAAATCCTCGAGACGAACGAAGCTCATAGTTCATCCCATGAAAACAGCTAACTCGTAATGTCAAGTATTTTTATCAAAGTTTTGACCTTCCTAAATAACTTCTAAAGTTCAAGTATTTTTATCAAACTTTTGACCTACCTTACCTTAATAAATTTAAAGTTATCACATCATAGATAGTGGTAATTTAACTTTTGATGAATTGTAAAACTCGTGTATATTCTAATGCGGCTATGTCCGAGAAATTATTAGAATAAGAGGCAATTTTTATTAAATTAAAAATCTAATGGTCAAGATTTTAAAAGAAAAATTTTGAATAAAAAATTAATAATGAGAAATTAGTTCATGAATTATGTAACTGTTTATATTTGAGACTTATTTTTAAGTCATGGATTGGTTAATTATTCCAACAACATCCTATTGTGTCCTAAACTCTTATATATTTATATATATTAAGATATCTAAATAGAAATTCTAATTAATCCAACTTACTATTTATAAGAAGGAATAAAACTATAATGGAACTATTACTACAATGAAATGAATGGGCTATTAATATTAAGTCAAAACAAGCCACGCTTAAAAAGATTTAAAAATATATATAAGATGCATTTTTTATTAAAAATCTTGCATGAAAGGAAGACTAAACCTTCTATCATTTTACTCTTATATGGTGAAATCTAAATGGAAAAAAGAAAAATGATAGCCGAAGTCAAATTGAGCTTATACAAGCCAGACGCATCCTCTCAATTGTGATTTAGAATCATTCAAAGAATTTTTGTGATGCGATGGAAAGAAATATCAAAAATTGACTATTTTTTTTTAAAAGGATGTGAAGAAAAAAATTTCATTTTTCTCTCTCTATATATAATTTGGTGTAGAGTTAGTTCTAAAAATTACATATTTTTTTGCTTATATGATAAAATAAAAATAATACATGAATGCCATTATATATTTACATATTATATATATATATTATATTTATATATATATATGTGTGTGTAACTACTTGATTTGATGTAATATGCAAGAAGTAACGATCACGTTTCAAATAATAGATAGAATGACTAATCTAATTACCCATAAATGATTTATGCCAAGAAAGAAAGAAAAAACTATAAATGTAGAAATGTAAGTGATGGAAAGGACTTATCATGAATGATCAAACATGAGAAGGGGTCAGAGCGTTCCATATGCAATGGAGCCCACACTGTCCGGAAGCAATGAATACCGATAGTGATCATGAAACGTAAATGGGGTTGCAACTTGTAGCCCCCAGCTCACCAACATTAAGATAAGGTGACAGCCAGGGCCGCGATCTAGCTGAGGAAGATAAATCCTTTTATCTCCTACATGGATATTTGTGGGGAGCTATAAAAAGTAATACTTTTAGTTATATATATATATATATTTATATATATGTATGTATATTATGTGATTAATTACGATTGGATTGCATGGAGATTTAAATGGAAGGAATTTCCTTTGTGATTGTCCTCTTTTAGAAAAGAAAAAATTAAAATGATTTGCCTAGGCTAGGCTTCCTCCGTGGAATTGTCGGCCTTATTGCTCTTTTTTTATCCCCGCCAGCTTCGATATATGTGACAACGACTTCATTTTCACCACAATTCTTCTTCTCACTTCAAAACATGCAATGTTAAATTGAGTTTCTTGAGAAGTGATTGGAGTTCAAAACTAAATTTTATATAGTTTTTTATCATCTTTATTATGCTTCCATTGTGAAAGCATGTTTCAACGGTAATCTTAGGTATTTTCTATAATGATTCAAATTTGAAGACATTCGTTTTTTATCATGCATAATGTCAACATATAATTGCCCCTCTTTCTTTTTTTTCTTTTTCTTTTTTTTTTGTAATGACGACATTATATTGCACTAAAATATTTGAATAGAGAAAAATTAAATAAAAGTGCTAATAGAATAAATAAATTATTGAAACAAATAATGGAAATAATTATACTGCTATATATATTAGAAAACTCAAGATGTATACATAGTGGGTAATTTGAAATGAAATCAAGAAAAGACCTAATAAACTATATCAATGAGCAAAACCTAAATAGAAAAGTATATTAATATGTAGATGTTATATAATATAAACTAAGAAATATATTGATGATATAATATTACAAGGAAACCCAAAAATTAGGAAGCTTACTAAAATAGGACTAATATAAATTTTATCCTTAATTTTATAAATAAGATCACATGCTTTTTCTCACAACTCACTCCAATAAGAATAAGTAAAACTCATAGATCACACTACTTAAATAAGTCTCTAAAACACTAAATTTTATTTCAATATATACAAATATTTAGAAAATTCAAATTGCAATAATAAGATTAAACCATAAACTTAAGGGAAATCAACAACCTGTAAGTCCTATGAGTATTGTTGTTTGAGGATTTATGAAAGGCGTGTGAACTTACAAAACACAAGGAAATAAGGAGTTATGGGGGTTGTCGAAACTGCCCGAAGTTACCACTCTAACACTTAAGTTAGAATGCAAGTAAAAGTATGGAAATAGGTGTAATGAGAGTAATTGGGCTTAAAGATCTTAGTCTCCTTACCTATGGATAATCCTAGGTATTTGTAAAGGATTTTCTTGGGTGATTGATGGTGGAAAATGTAGGGTATGCCTCTAGCCACACGTTCAAAATGTCTAGGTAATGGGAGAGTGGGCAACTATAGTAGTTAGTGGTCTACAACTAGTTTTATTTGTAGTTGATCGAGTTTAAGGACTATAGGAGAGAAAGGTTGGGCTGCTACTTAGGCACATGGCTAAGCCTACTATGTAAAGCTAGGTATGGGCTTGTGTTGGGCTTGAGTCCTTGACTGAAATGGCCTATCAGCATTTGCCCCCCACTCTTTTTAGTAACTAGCTAATAAAGAGAGTATACTCTTAAAAAGCCATTAAGACATAGGTACAAGGGCGCATGGGCTGAACTAGGATATTTAATCCATTGACTTAAGTGATAAGTCAGAGTGGGTAGGTAATTTGAGCTGCCCCCAAGGTACTAATGACCTTTGACCACAAATGCAATCAATGTAACTAATGCTGCAAAAGCAGCTATTAAGCATTGAGCAACACTAAATAGGTACAACCTTTATGGTTAGAAAGTCCAAGTCAAGGCAAAAGAGTTTGACCTCTTAGTTACATACCAATAGGTAAGACTTATTTTGTATAGGTGGAATGGTGGGGAGGCCATCCAAGCAATTGTTAATTGGCTTTTTAAGGAAGTTTAAATTGGATTTCTCTTAACGTGCGTAAATTTGAGCTCATTAAATGCCTCTAGACTCATGTTGGGAGCTAGATGGTTGGCTTTGATATAGCAATTATATACAGACGCATCAGGGACATTTATTTCAACATAGCACCATATGTCAAGATATGGTCGCCTAGCATTGCTTTAGTAAGCTAACACTTTGATAACTATTTATCTTGATCTTTGATAACTATTTATCTCGATGTTCATGCTCAACTATAAATACTCAATGTGGAGAGAGAGAAACCCCTTTACATCCTTCTTTGAATTATTTCTCAATTTACTCTTCGTGTTCTTTAATTCATATTCAAGCTCTCAATCTCCCCCCTTCTCAATCTTCAATATTTTCCAAATCAAAATTCTCATATCAAGTATGTTAGAAATCAGATCAATCTCTTCTCATATTCTTACCAAGCAAGGGCTAGTGTGGGTACCTAACCTCAAGAGGGCTATTCCCCCCTATGAAGCAGCTACGGAGATGGTTGATCACTGTGGACTGTATATATAAAATAATAGTGAATTCTCTAGCAAGTAACTAGGTCGGAATCAAGTAATATAGAAGTGAGTAGAGTGTCAATCCCTCGAGGAATAAAAAGATTACTAAACCTATAATAACTTTACTGATATTTAGGCAATTCAAAGAAAGATACTTAATTAAAAACTGTACTCAAACAAGAACTATGAGAATATTATAAAATAAACCTTTCAATTGAGAAGGTGGGAATTAAGAATTCACCCTAGACACGCTAATCAAATTGCCATCATGTTATTTGGAGTAACCTATTTATGGTTATTCAAATGGGTTTATAACTATAAACCTTCAATTAATTAGTCAACTTCCGTATCTCTAATTAACAAAGGATTCTAAATTATATCCATACACTTCCCAATGCTATGATTGCCTAATACCCTAATGCAATTACCCCTAATTCCTTAGTGGATAATTAATTAGAACATTGCTTTAAATTCCAGATAAACCCTAATTCAATTAATTAACGCCACTTCCACTTTGTTATATTAATCCAATTAAGAATCCCTAACAAATTCTATCTTAACTCCCGTATTGATAAAATTTCTAACAATTAAAACCTTTAAGAATTTCAATTGAAATTATAGGAATTGCAATTATGAATAATCCACAAATACCTTAATCTAATAACATGACTACAATTATCACTTTAGCAATCTAGGGTTTCATTTTTCTTCCCACCAATTGAATCTAGCCAGCCATAGATTTAATAATGAATGCACAAGTTACAATGGAATATTTAAGAGAATTCATGAATAATATAAACACAAATCACAAAATTGCATAAATAAATAAAGATTAGAAATCACCAATTTTGCAATACAGTTGGAGAAAATTCGAACACAAAATTCCAAAGATCACTTCCCAAAGCCAACTATAAATACTTCTCAATTGATCACAAGGAAAACTTGTTTCAATCTCTTATTCTTGCTATCAAAATGAAATATTCTCTCAAAAAACAAAAGTCTGAAAACTGAAAATTGCCAAAAGTTCTCTCTTACGTTTCTTCTCAAAGGAATATATAAAAATAGTCAGGAAAATGAAAAGTCACATTTTTCGCAGGTGTTCCACCACATGAGGCACGGCCGTGGTCTCACCCCATAGGCTCCTCGATATTTTTTGCAGATGTTCCACCACATGAGGCACGATCGTGTGATAAGTGGTGTTGCCACCACCACTTGAGGCACGACCGTAGTCTCACCCCATAGGCTCCTCGGTATTTTTGCAAACTCCATTTCTTTTGGTTCCAGCCTCTTCCCACGGCCGTGTGATATCCCTTGCCTACTGATTTTCTTCATTTCTTCATGTTTTTCAGCTCCTAATGCACTCTTTTCCTATCTGAGTCCATTGATTCCTAAAATATCAAAATACAAGCACTTCGGTATCTTTATCTTGGTGATTTGTTTTCAAATTTAACAATAAAAACCTCCAAATCACAAGATAAATTATGAGATAATATGCTGTTATCAATGGTACAAGATGATGTTGTGTCCACTGGCATGATTACAATGGCAGAAGTAGGTAGATAGTTAGCAATTGATGAGCTAATAAGGAATGTCTATAGAGATGATGACAAGAGTAGGAAACCATTGGTGTTGTTATACAATAGTGTTGTAGTTAGTGGCAATGAAGCCAAATGGCATCCAAAGTAAATTGTCTGATAATAATGTCGAGAGTGTCTTTTTGTATTTTGAACTCATGCCTTGAGAGAGGCAAGTTGTCAAGACAAATCCACTTAATAGGTTTGCTTAGGCAACAAAGCAAAAGCTCTTCATATACTATAAGCACTTCGAGTTTGGAGTTCAACTGCCATTATCACAATTTTAGAAAGTATTTTTAACTACCATTGGGTTTGCCCTTATCAACTTGTCCTAAATTCATTACGAATCCCAGTGGCATTCTAAAGACTATAGGATATGGCCCACACTAAAGTTGTTTCATTACTTTTACACCATTAAAAGGAACAAGTCAGCAATATGCTGGTACTATCTAACACACCAATCGAGATGCAAGCTATTTGAACAGCTAGCCTCATTCATTTATGGATGAAAGGATAAGTATGTGAAGGTGAAATTAGATGATAAGCTGGACTTTTGGACTAAGTGGGTCGAGCCAATCAAGATCAAGCTAATAGACCTCCTCGAAAATGATAGATAGGTGGCTTTTCTTCTAGGGCAACTTAGTAAGCTGTGACAATTCTATAATATCGAGATGATTGTTGCCATGTAAATCGGGATTTAAGCCATCCTAGAGAAAAGAGGAGAAAAAGTGCCTTCAAATGAGAGAGAGGAAGGCGATGAAAAAGATGAGGAAGAAGAGGGTGAAGGTATTGTTTGTTCTTCAATTGCCATGCTGAAGTGGACCAAGCTAGGAAGATCTGCTTGATGGTGGCTTTATGGGGAGGAAGGCTATTGGCATCTCATGCTCATCATGGCATACTCCTTGTTCTATTTTGACTTTTTGCTTAATGTATTTTTTAACATGGTTTTTTTTTTCTTGGTCTTTTGTAGAGATGCAGCTAAAAAGTACAAATTTAGCCTAACTTCATGCCTAAAATAAAAATCATGCCCAAAAACAAAAAGGAAGGTCAAGGTTAAGGCAACAAGGCTACCCCTCCCCAAATGAGTGAAAAGAGGATAAAGATTAGGAAGCTTTAGTCGATTTAGGATAGACGCCTAGCAGCTAAGCCCAATGGGAAAGGAAAATAGGAGGAAAAATCCACTATGCCCCTAAAGCCCAAAAAGAGGTCAAAGGAAGAAGACATTAGGGATAGCCATAAAAATGAGGGGAAAACAGTTAAGGCCAACCAATACATCTTGATAAAAGAGGAGGTTGGTTCAAGCCTAGCAGTCTAAGCTGCTCACTCCAATAAGGGGGTTTAAGAGCCATTCCTCGGCCCAGAATACCATGAAGCCATTCGCTAATTCCCAACACTCTAGCATAGGGCCTTGTCTACATCCCAAGCTAGGATGTGTGCACAAGGGATAAGGCAATAAGGAATCTTGAGTTATGCCACCAAGTCATGTCTCACACCATGCTCCCATAAGATCGAGGCAAGATTGGCACTGTTGGGTACAAGGTGACACATGATAATATGGAGAACTTAGTATAAGCCAAGTTGTATGAGGTTATTCTCTCATACCTTTTTCTTTTTACCTTTATCCTCCAATTTCCTTTAACACCCTTATTTGCTTACTTCAAACTAATACCCTAGTGTCTATGCTTTATCATGCCCTCAAAGAAGATAGAAGGATGGTAGGTACTCTTTGCCTTGATTATGAAGATGTTCGGGTAAAGAAGCAATATTTCTTTAGCCAGATTGTGGGTCTTTTGTAAAGGACTTAAGACGTAGAGAAAGATGAGGCCTTACATAGAATGAAGGTGGTTGTCTTGCAGGATCTTATGAAGCAAAACCAAGCTCAAGCAAAGGAACTTGGATGCTAAAAAAAGTTCGTTGTGAGTAAGAATAATGCGCTTTAGGATGAGTTACATAAGGCTCGAAAAGAGAGGGATGAGCTATCCAAGAAAAAAACTGATCTTTCCTATCAACTATTAGAAGTGAGGGGCAAGTTGACCATATTAAGGCTACTGGTTGACTTGTTTGAGGATAGGGAGAAGGAGTACAAGGAAAGAAGAGAAGGAGGATAAAGAAAGGATTGCGAGCTTGGAGAACGATCTTAAACACCATCAAGCTCAGATTGAGGAGTTCGATTAGGAGCACAGCACTCTAAAGGAGAAGGTTCATCATGAAATCATGAACAACGATGAATGTGTGCAATTGCAAGGAGAGGTATACAATGATGGATTTAAGGTAGCTAAAGAGGTCGTTCTCAAGCAATATTCGGACCTTAACCTTGATAGGCTAGAAGGTAGAGATAGCTCTCCTAAAGAGTCTGAAGTCCTTACTAACGTGATCGATGATACCATCGAAGTGGACATTAGGCTAGAGGATGCGATTATATATATATATATATATATATATATATATATATATATATATATTATTACTATAGGGACTTGCCTGTAATTCTTTAGGTTGGTATGCGAACCTTTGCACGTAACTTGTTGGTCTCACATTCTTCAAATGTAAATGTAACTCTTATTTTAATATTGTGCTTCCCTTCTTTGTCCTTTTCTACTTTTACATTGTGAATTTATTGCATACTTGCCAATTTTGCTGACTTTATATGATTTTATCAAGATAATTTGTTATTTGGGATTGCTTCTCCCTATTAATGACACTTTGAATATTCATGATTAAACTTGATTGATAGTGTCTTAAGATTTTGTCTACCTTGGTAGACCTAGTTTGGTCATGATTAATGCGCCCCATCTTCCCTTGAGGTTGAATCGTTCACCCCCTTGGGGCTAGGTTAACCATCACCTTGAAAAAGGTTAAGAAAGTTGATCATCTCCTTCTCCCTAAAGGGACTTATGGAGACCTAGCCACTAGTTTATCTTATGTGAGGTTAAAAATACCTAACTCTTAAAGCTAGTGTTTTAAGGGATTGTTATATACTTACTAAATACCTATGCTTAATTTCCTGTAAAATGGGTCAACAAACATAGATGCTTGGAACAAATAAATATTTCATTACATGGAATGTATTTACAAATGATTCTCATTTAAAGTACAATTTAAGATTGCTAATATTTTAAGTTCTAAGGATGGCTGTCCATCTAATCTTTCAAGTCTATATGCGCCATGGCCAACTTCTTCCTTGATTCTAACTAGATCCTCCCATATATGTGCTAACTTGCTCTTTCCTTTTTGTAACCTTGTAGCTTCTAACTTCCTACACACCAAGTCTCCAAGTTTGAAAGTCTTGTGTTTGACTTTTCTACACACTAAGTCTCAAACTTTTCTCTTGGCCCACGTAATAAGCTTTAGGCCAATGATCCTAAGTTCATTACTCAAGTCAACAAATGTTATCCCCCAAAAGGCACCTCGCAAGCTTAATTACTCGAATAAACTAAGCTTACTACTAAACTTTATTTATATTTTTTTTCCTTTTTTCTTTTCACTACTTCTATTTTATAGAAAGAGTCTTTAAAAGATAATTTGTTTCCAATTCAATTATTTGAGATCGTAGTAATCATAAGGATTTTTAAGAGACATATATATATCAAAATAATTTTAAAACTCAAATTCCTAATTTTTGATTAGTAATATCCTTCCAATCTACAATTTCTAAACTCTAAGCATAAATAACATATAACTTTTTATTTACTAAGATTTCACAATTCAACTCTAATCTAGTATTCTAAGTTCACTAATGAAAAGGTAAAAATATATCAAGGAAAAAGTTTTCAAAAATTATTGAATTATTGATGGATCTATGATGAGAGCCAAGCCGAAGAAGAAATGTGGATCCTCTTGAAGTGCCGCTTGGACCGATCACAAGAAATCAAGCGAAACGATTCAAGGAAGCACTTAACGGTTGATAAAGGTTGTCCATGAAGCCGGAAAGGATTGGAGCAATCATGAAGTTGGAACGGATTGGAACAACCATGGAAGACCCTTGCTTTTATACAAGTCACACCAGACACGGGTTGAAGAGGGCATGTATGTTCAAGGCACGGCCGTGTAGGAATTCCAAGATTGCATAGAATCATACACGGCTAGATACACAGGCTAAAAGGCACGCCGTGTATGGAGACAAGCAAATCCACAGAAAGAAACACGACCAGAAGTACACGGTCGTGTATGTGACCGGAATGTGCACAGAAAAGTACACGGCCAAAGTACACGGTCGTGTACACGGCCGTGTATCCCCTGCCGGCCAGCTTGTTCTATTTTCGTGTTTTTACGCAACTTATCTAAGCTACGTCGTTTTGGACTTGTTTTTCACGAATTGTAACCCTAGTATAAAAGCTCCTAGGGTTTAGAACAACTAAGAATTTACATCTTTGAATATTAAACACTTTTGAGAGGCACCTCTCTTGGTTCTTTAAGAACTAAATCGAACTTATCGGATTGATTTCCGTGGCGTTCATCCCGACTTATCAATCGGTCTTCAATCCCGATTGTGGCGTCTTCATTTTTATACCAAGGTTCTTGTCTCGCTTATAGACAATGGGTCGCGGTTTCCACTTTAGGTGTTTGGGCGTCTTAGGCAACGAATTCCGAACGTATTGGTATTGGGTTTCGTCACGGGTTGGTGTGGTTCGTATCAGTTTGGTATCAGAGCTTAGGTTTGTCAAAACATCAAGTTCAGTTGAGGAAGGTAATATCAAAAACCCTAACTCCAATCGTTCATATCAATTATCGTATTCAATTTCGTAGTATTGATTGTCTTTTGATAATGTAATATCGACTAGGCGATTGTTAAAAAAAAAAGAGAGTAAAAATCACAACAAAAAAAAAGAAGAGAAAAGAAAAGAAAAGAAAAACGTGATCAAGAGCAACAACTAAGACAAAAAAAAATTCGGATAGAAAAATAGAGGAAAATTTATGAACCCTAGAGTTGTTTTGAATTCTACGGAAGGAAATTGGTGTAGTTCGGGTTAGTTCCAAGAGAATTGAGAAGAGGAAATTGGCGAGTTGATATCATCATTATTTGTGAGAATACATGAGCGACTGTGTGATATCATCTTTTGAGCGAAACACGTAAGGGAGTGTATCGTGAGGTTTAATTATATATATATTTGTGTTAGTACTAATCTTTTCTGCAGGGACTATGTTAAGACAACATTCTCCTGAAGGTGAGAAGGGAAGGTTTGATGCTAGGTTAGTAATTGAGGCGTTGAGGGGAGAAATGAAGAGGATGTTCCAAGAGGGAATGGAACAAATTCATGAGACGGTAGAGCAAAGACTAGAGCAATCCACAAACTTATTCCAAGGGCGTAAGAGGGAGAGTCGTTCTAGGAGAGTACCGAGGGGTGGAGATGAAATGACAAATGATGACTTTGATGAGGCTTCTATTGGGAGTTATAGAGGATATAGTGGTCGGAATAGAGGAACTAGAGATTGGGAAGATAGAGGAGATAGGAATAGAGAGGATGATCAATTGAGTAGCATAAAGATGAAGATTCCTCCTTTCCAATGGAAGAATGATCCCGAGGCGTACTTAGAATGGGAGAAAAAGGTGGAGATGGTATTTGATTGTCACAACTATAGTGGGAGAAAGAAGGTAAAACTTGCTGCCATTGAATTTTCGGATTATGCTATAGTGTGGTGGGATCAACTAATGTTGAATAGGAGAAGGAGTGGCGAGCCACCTATTGAGTCTTGAGAAGAGATGAAAAGAGTAATGAAGAAGCGGTTTGTACCTGCGTATTACTATCGTGAATTGCACAACAAATTGCAAACTCTGAGGCAGGGAAGCCGAAGTATGCATGAGTATTTCAAGGAGATGGAAGTCACTATGATTAGGGCGAATGTAGAGGAGGATAGAGAAGCTACAATAGCTAGGTTTCTTGTTGGGTTGAATAGAGAAATCCAAAATGTGGTTGAATTGCAGCATTATGTAGAATTGGAGGATATGGTTCACATGGCTATAAAGGTTGAGAACCAACATAAACGGAAGGGTAGTAGTAATGTACGGTTTCAATAGGGTAATGGGTCATCCACTTGGAAGACTAATCAATGGAAGAAGGAAGAAAAGCCTTTACCTACCAAACCAAAAGGGGAGCTGAGGCAAGCGGGTTCTACTCCTGGTAACCAAGGTAACCCTGATTCTTCTACTTCTAGAAATTGTGATATTAGATGTTTTAAATGTCAAGGCAGAGGCCATATTGCTAGTCAATGTCCAAATAAGCGTGTGATGATTTTGCGTGATGATGGTGGGTATGAGACTGAGGGGGATAGTAAAGAAGATGATATGCCTCCATTAGAGAATGCTAGTGATGATGAGGAGCCTGCAATGGGAAGGCTAGTAGCAGTAGTAAAGCGAGCTTTGAATGTGCAGGTGAAGGAAGAAGAGGAGGTGCAAAGAGAGAATATATTTCATACTAGATGTTATCTAGGAGATCATATTTGCAGCTTGATCATTGATGGAGGAAGTTGCACCAATGTAGTGAGCAATTTTATTGTTGAGAGGCTAGGGCTCAAAACTGTTAGACACCCTAGTCCATATAAATTGCAGTGGTTGAATGATAGTGGAGAGACTAAGGTGAGTAAGCAAGCATTGATTGGTTTTCGCATTGGTAGGTATGAGGATGAGGTGTTATGTGATGTAGTGCCAATGCAAGCATGTCATGTGCTGTTGGGGAGGCCGTGGCAATTTGATAGAAAGGTTGTTCATGATGGCTTTTCTAACAAGTATACGCTTGTTCACCAAGGGAAAAGCTTTAATCTTAAACCGTTAACACCCAAACAAGTGTATGAGGACCAGTTGCAGCTACAATAGTCTTTTGCAAAACATAAGGTGAGTGAAAAGCAGAGTGAGAGTGAGAGAGCAAAAGACAATGAGAAGAAAAAGGAATATAAAAGTCAAGATCAAAAGGAAAAGGAGAGGAAGGCTGGAAAGAGTGTGAGAGGTTAAGTTGAAGGGGGATCAACTTTGGTGGTGAGTGAAAAGGAGAGGGCAGCCTTGCAAAAGGAGAGTTGTGTGGCAAGAGCGAGTGTAGTATGGAGAGTGTTAGTGATTAGGCAACCTATGTTGTTTCTGGTTTTTAAAGAAACATGTTTGACTACTAACGAATTATCTAATGCTTTGCCTAGTGTGGTTGTGTCTCTTGTGCAGGATTTTGAAAATGTCTTTCCGAAGGAACTCCAAAGGCAGGTAGATGAGTTAATGGAGAAGGGATACGTGAGAGAAGGCATGAGTCCATGTGCAATGCTTGTGATTTTGGTGTCTAAGAAGGATGGGACATGGAGAATGTGTGTTGACTGCCGCGCCATCAACAACCTTACGGTAAAGTATCGTCATCCCATTCCTTGTTTAGATGACTTCTTAGATTGGTTATATGAGTATAGTGTCATTCCTCATGAGCCATGGATAAACATTTCCATAGATTTTGTGTTAGGATTATCTAGGCCTAGGTATGGTCGAGATTCTAATTTTGTGGTTGTGGATAGGATTTTTAAAACGGTTCATTTCATTCCTTGTCATAAAACTGATGATGATATACACATTGTTGATTTGTTCTTTAGAAAGGTAGTGCGTTCGCATGGTATACCTAGAAGCATTGTTAGTGATCGAGATGAGAAATTTTTGAGTCATTTTTGGAGAGTATTGTGGGAAAAGTTGGGAACTAAACGGATGTTTTCAACTATTTGTCACCCACAAATTGATGGGCAAATTGATGTAGTTAACAGGTTTTTAATTCAATTGTTAGGGGCAATCATAGAGAAGAACATTAGGACTTGGAATGATTGTCTACCATTTGTGGAGTTTGCATATAACAGGGTTTTATATAGCACTACTCATTGTTCACCATTTGAGATTGTGTATGGTTTTAACCCATTGGTTCCTGTTTATTTATTGCCATTGCCACTTAACAAGTCTGTGAGTTTTGATGCTGATTATAAGGCAGATTTCATGAGAAAGCTACATGCACAGGTAAAGATTAGGATTGTAAAGCAAAATGCCAGGGTCGCTTCAAGGGTGAACAAGGACAGGAGACCCAAGATTTTTCAGCCTGGAGATTGGGTTTGGGTGCATTTTCGCGAGAGTTTTCCATTGTAGAGGAGACCCAAGTTGAACCCTAGGGGAGATGGTCCATTTCCGATGCTTGAGAAAATCAATGATAATGCCTATAAGAAAAATTTACCAGGTGAGTATCCAGTAAGTGTCACATTTTATGTTACTAATCTGAGTCCATTTGATGCAGGCAATGATTTGAGGACAAATCCTTTTCAAGAGGAGGGGAATGATGAGAGCCAAGCCGGAAGAAGAAATGTGGATCCTCTTGAAGTGTCGCCTGGACCGATCACAAGAAATCAAGCGAAACGATACAAGGAAGCACTTAACGGGTTGATAAAGGTTGTCCATGAAGCCGGAAAGGATTGGAGCAATCATGAAGTTGGAACGGATTGGAAAAACCATGTGAAGACCCTTGCTTTTATACAAGTCACACCGGACACGGGTTGAAGAGGGCGTGTATGTTCAAGGCACGGCCGTGTAGGAATTCAAAGATTGCACAAAATCATACACGGCTAGATACACGGCTAAAAGGCACGGCCGTGTATGGAGACAAGCAAATCCACAGAAAGATACACGACCAAAAGTACACGGTCGTGCATGTGACCGGAATGTGCACAGAAAAGTACACGGCCAAAGTACACGGTCGTGTACACGGCCGTGTATCCCCTGCCGGCCAGCTTGTTCTGTTTTTGTGTTTTTACGCAACTTATCTAAGCTACGTCGTTTTGGACTTGTTTTTCACGAATTGTAACCCTAGTATAAAAGCTCCTAGGGTTTAGAACAACTAAGAATTTACATCTTTGAACATTAAACACTTTTGAGAGGCACCTCTCTTGGTTCTTTAAGAACTAAATCGAACTTATCGGATTGATTTCCGTGGCGTTCATCCCGACTTATCAATCGGTCTTCCATCCCGATTGTGGCGTCTTCCTTTTTATACCAAGGTTCTTGTCTCACTTATAGACAACGGGTCGCGGTTTCCACTTTAGGTGTTTGGGCGTCTTAGGCAACGAATTCCGAACGTATTGGTATTGGGTTTCATCACGAGTTGGCGTGGTTCGTATTAATTATGAATGCAATGCAAAAATTTAACCAAAGCAATAATTTATAAGTGGGCTTATTATATTGTATTATTCCCCCCGCACTTAAATGGTACATTGTCCTCAATGTAAAAATATGATAGCAAAATAACAAATGGGGAATAAAATAACAAGACTTCCCTGATAATGCTTAATAGACTTGAAGTGCAATGCGTACTTTCTATAAGAGAGAGTTCCTAATACGGTTGATGAATGCAGGTGTGTAGACTTTCTTTGGCTTTCTTCTTTGTTTCTTGTGTCTTGAAATCATGACTTACAATACAAAGATCAAGGGAAATTTTAAATTATTTATTTATTTTTTTTGGGAAATAACTAAGGGTAACTAAAAAATTTAAATCAAATTAAACTAAATTATAAAACTGAGTAATACTTGGGTTGCCTCTCAAAAAGCGCTATTGTTTAACATCGTTAGCTCGACATTTGTTATCTCATTGTTTAGTCAGGGAGCCGGTACTTATATTTCCAATAGTCAAGTTTCTTGGATTTACTTGGACCCTTTAAATTGCCACGAGTGTGATATTGTTGTATTGGGTCTTTGTGAATGCCATCCTACACTAAGTATAATTAAACAAGTTAGATGCATTCACTAAATAGTAGGTACTATTATTATTTGGAAGATGTGAGATTATGTTAAGCATTTTGAAAGCTTGTTCTTCATTCCTTATTTTCAAAGTGCGATTACCTACATTTATCATTGCTTTTGCAGTAGCTAGAAATTGGCATCCTAAAATAAGTGGATCATTTATATCTTTATCAATATCTAAGATTACGAAGTCTACTGGGAAGATAAATGTTCCTACCTTAACTAACACGTCTTCAATGATACCAATAGGGTACTTAACAAATCTATTAACTAATTGAATGCTCATTTGTATTGGTTTAGGTTTCCTTAATCATAACTTTTTAAATATATGATGTGGCATCAAATTAATAGTAGCATCTAGATTAGCTAAAGCATCATTTATTGATATAGTGCCAATGAAACATGGTAAAGTAAAACTCCCTAGATCTTTTAATTTCTTCGGCAACTTATTCTGTAGGATGGTGGAGCATTCCTTATTGAGAGTGACTATTGAGACTTCTTTTAGTTTCTTCTTGTTAAAAAGCAAGTCCTTCAAGAATTTTACATACTCGGGCATATGTGATAAAGCCTCAACAAATGATAAGTTTATATGAAGTTGTTTGAAAAGTTCAAAAAACTTAATGTATTGCTCCTTTGAGTGTTCTTCTTAAGTCGAGCTAGGTAAGGAATTTTTGGAACATACTCTCAAATCTTTGGGGGTTACTCCTTCTCTTCTTATGTTTTAACTTCCCTTTCAGTTTACACTACTTCTTCATTAACTAAGAAGATTGCTTTGACACGTTCCTTAGGGTTGGGTACTATATTTCCAGGTAGAGTTCCTTGGGGTCTTTTTGAAATCATTTTCGCAACCTGTCCTACTTGAGTTTCCAAATTCTGGATCAAAGCACCTTGATTCCTTAATAACGCTTCTGTAGCTTGGAAGCATGTTTTAGTTGTTTGAGTAAATTTATCATTAAATCTTCCAAATTCGACTTCTATTCCAATAGGTGATGTGCTTGTTGGAATCCAAGTGGGCTATTCCTTGGTTAATTTTCCTATGAGAAATTGGGATGATTTCTCCAACTCGGATTATAAGTAATGTTGTAGAAGTTATGTGGTTTCTTATTTAGAAGTCCTAAAAAATTAGCATTTTCATTAAAATTAGAAATAAACTCTGGCTAACTTAGCTGCTATGCCACAGAGATTCCATCCACTTTCTTGCTTAATGCCTTGACCTGTGCTGTTAAAGTAATAACAACATCGACATCATATACTCCTATTACTTTTGGTTGTTTGGCTCTTAACACATTTTACTGGTAGCTATTCATGGCCATGTTTTCTATCAAATTTTGGGCCTCTTTAGGAGTTTTGTTATTTTATGTCCCTCCAATTGCTAGATCTACCATCTACCTAGTGGTTTGATTTCATCCCCCATAGAAAGTTTGAATTTGCATCTACAGTGGAAGATCGTGATGTGGGCATCTCCTTAGTAGATCTTTATATCTCTCTCATGTATCATATAAAGTCTTAGACTCTATTTAAGCATAGGAGGAGATATCGTTCCATAGCTTCGCAGTCTTTACTAATGGAAAATACTTAGCAAGAAACTTTTCCGCCATCTATTCCCATGTAGTTATTAACCCCCTAGGTAGAGAATTCAACCATTGTTTAGATCTACTACATAATAAGAAAGGGAAAAGTCTTAACCTAATGGCATCATCTATGGCCCCATTGATTTTGAAGGTGCCGTAGATTTCCAAGAAGTTGGTGATGTGTGCGTTTAGATCTTCATCTTGCAACCCATCAAATTGAACGAATTGTTGAACCATCTGAATGATATTGGGTCTAATTTCACAGTTGTTAGCTGCAATTGCAGGCTTAACAACATTTGAATTAGCCCTAACAAGCGATGGTCTCGCATAATCGAACATTGTTCTTCCTTCTTGCTTGTTAGCCATGTTGATAGGTTAGTTATCGTCAAGTCTTGAGCTAAAACTTGATATTGACTTGCTCTATGATATCTCCTAAGTATAAACAATAGCAAGAAAATAGAAACTATAGAAAATAAAGACTAATAAAAAATTAAGCAATAAAGAAAATCATGATTCGATTAACAAGATACAAGTATTCCTAATATCTTAATCCCCTGCAATGACGCCAAAAACTTGATATCGATTTTTTTACTATCTAACTTTAGACCTATAAGCAAGTGCACCTATCAATTCTATAGTACTAGTAGTTACCTTTTTTTTTTCCTTATTATCTAATCGACAAAATTAAATAAACAAGTAAATAAATTAAAGAAAGCAATAATCAATAAAAATGTATTCAGGTATTGAATCTCCCTAGAATTACTAATGTAATTAACTAATTATTATTCAAATTCTTATTTTATTCTTGGACTGTAGGAATTCTTAAACTGAACTAATAGCTCTCTCTAGTCATACTAATTCCTAATTCTAGGTTGATTAATTAGAGTCTCTTCTTAATTAAAACTCTTAAAATTGTATTGCATTCGATCTATGAATTCTACTATTAGGTTTCACCATAATCTGGAAGAATTACATTGTCCTATCTCTAAAATTGCATTCAACTCCTTTCAATTATACTAGATCTATTCTTATATAAAATCTCTCGATTTTTATATAAGAAATCAAATTTCAACTAATTTGCTAATAATATTAAATTGAAAATAATAAGAACACATAATTGAATCACAAGAATGATGAATAAATCATTGAATAATAATAGAAATTGAATGTTCATTCTAGGGTTTATCGTACCCTAAATATAAAAGAAATTAAGTTATAAACATGTTAAATCTAAAAACAATAATAATAAAAAAAAAGCATAAATAAAAGCATTAAAAATAAAAATCGACTCTAATCTCCTAATTTAATTCTAATCTCTTAATCTAATTTTTCTAATTATCTAATTCTATTTTCCTAATCTAATATGCCCCATTATTCTAAAAACTAAAACTAATCGTTTGGACTTGATCGGCTCTTTCTCATTATATATATATATATATATATGTTGGAGTTGACACGGTCAGGTCTTTAGACGATATGGATGTATCTCGTGCTTTCCTACCTATCTTCTTGGTTGGTTGAAATTTCCAACGGACGAATCTTCTCGCTGGTCGTTGTCTTAATCCAATTGTCGTCCAAATCTGATCTCCATTGCTGATTCTCGGATCTGTCTCTTCTGGTTCTCATCACTCTCTCTCTCTCTCTCTATATATATATATATAGATATCTACTAGATGCAGTACGAGCATGACTTGGGCAATATGGACGGATTTTACGTGCTTTCCGGCATGCAACATGGCGAATCTTCCCAACGTGTTTTCCAGCGGATTGAAATCAACTTGTTAAATCAATAACACGGGTGTGTTTTTTGCCGTTTCAATTCTGTATAGATTTCAGCCTAAACACGCCCACCAGCACGGGCGTGTTGGTGCTACACAGTAGTTTACAATTCTATTCTTGCACGACTTGATCTTAGTCAAGTGTACACAGGTTGTTTTCCCTTTTTGAACAATTCATGTTTTTTCGTTAGACTTTCCATCTTGTAAAAATTGTATTTTTCTGTTTAACTTTCATAAAATTTTTCTTTTAAATCATAAAGTATATTTTAAAACTTTAAAATTAAAATATAAAATAATTAAGTACGATATTCATTTAAAATATAAAAAAATTTAAATAAAAGGTTATTATAATTTATATAAATAATTAATACTTTATAACTCTTATTAGTGATGAATGAGATATGGACTTGGTTGGGTTTATGCATCTTGATCTAATTATAATTTGAAAAGGCATCCATGAAGCTCAAAAGGGCAAAACCCGAGGTTAAGTCAACTAGTTGGTCAATCATTGAGAGGGGAAAACAATCTTTCAAGTAGGCCTTATTTAGATATGTGAAATTGATGCACATGTGCCATTTCCCGTTACATTTCCTGACCAACTTGCAATTGGCTAGCCAAGTTGGGTAAGGCGCCTCCTTCATAAAACCCACTTTAAGTAGCTTCTACATCTCCTCCTCAATTGCTATTAGCCTTGTAGGGGTGAAATGATATCTTTATCGTTTCACGACCATGAAGATCAGGTTTATATCAAGACAATGCATAGTTATCTTTGAGGGAATATTTGGTTTATCTGACAATGACTAGGCAAAAACATTGTTATTAAATTAGAAGAAGTTGACAAGGCATTGTTTTAATTCAATAAATGCTTACTTCCTAACCTGTGTGGTTTGCTAAAGACTATTACCAAGTTATTTTCTCTTTGTCTCCTTAGCCAATTCCCCCTTATTACCTGGCTTTTCCTTTAACCTAGTTTCGATAATAAGAACCTCTCCCTTAGTCAATATTTGCAAATAGTATGACCTTACTAATTGTTGGTCTCCTTAACATATGTTAACTCTCACTAGGGTTGGGAACTTAACTTTCAAGTACACTGTAAAGGAGACCATCCTAAAGGTATTTTAGCTCAGTCTCCTTATTATGACATTATTGGGAGACCAGTAGTTAACCACTAGGAAATTGATGAATTGTTCAACAATATTGTCATCATCATTGAGCTCCATAGGGAGGGAAATTATTCCAACAGTTTGAACAAGCTAGTTGTTGAAATTGTGTAGGTCTTGATTATACAACCTCAATTTGGCCAAGCTGCGGCTTCATCTAGTCATATGTAGCCTTAAAAATGATGTTTGTTGAACTGTCGATGTCAATCAACATCTTCCGAACCTTAAAACTGCCAAAATAGCCAATCAAGGTTAATATGATAAATGCATTGTCATGTAAACTTTGAATACCCTCCAAGTCCTCATTTGAAAAGGAATGGAAATGTTCACTTTGGACTTTTTGTTATGCAGGTTCATAACCTATTAGGAGTGGGTAAAGGCGTGCAGCTAGAGCTCGGTTGCCTCCCTTTTGAAAGTCTCCCAATGATAGTATTAACTATGCCGTTAGGGGCCCTATTATTTTGATTGGCCAAGCTACTTGGTCTGTTGTCTAACTTAGTTCTCCTCCTTTGATTTGGCCCTTCAGTCTCCTCAGAATGGTCACTAATCTAATCACAAAGGTAATCCCTTCTCATGGCATCTTTTAGAGCATTCTTCGGTTAGATACAGTCTTTCATGTTGTATCTTATATCTCTATAGAATTTGCAATATTTATCCCAGTTTCTTCTAGAGGGAGGTCCCATAAGCTTCTCAAGTCACGTGAAGAAACCCCTATTACGTACATCTAGAAGTATTTAACCTCTAAACTGGTTAAGAGTGGTATGATCCACATAGAATGAAATGGTGCACTTTTTACTATGCTTATGGTTACTCGGTCCATAGAATGAATCATCGTTCTTAAGACCAAGCCAATCTTTTATGGTCGGTCAGTCCTTGTCATCTTTATTCTTATCCAACCTTATTGGTTAACATCTTTGTAAGCTTTGATATTGTCTTTCATAAAGATGAATCCTACAGCTCACTTACATAATTCATCAAAATTCTCAAGCTTGTTTTTAGAAATGGAAATGAAGAAATGACCCGAGGGTCTACCCCCATGATTACAGCGTTGATGCCAACTTGCATATCAAGATTAGGAATCTTAAGTGTAACTATTGTGAATCTAGACAAGTAATCCCTAATGGATTCATCCTACCTGTAGCAAATAAGATTAAGGCTTGAAGAATCCTTCACTAATATTTTACTGGCCAAGAAATGTTTATAGAAATGTTTACTAAGCTCTTCAAAGCCAAAGATAGAGTTCAACTTCAAATGATTATACCATGTTTAAGTTGATTTTTTTCAAAGTGCTTAGGAAAACCTTAACAGCGATCATGTCGCTACATCTCAAAAAGTGCATCCACAACATAAAGTAGCTAAGGTGATCCCCCGGGTCAATAGTACCATCATAGAATTCAAGTATTGAGATGCAGATGTGAGGGGGAAGCACCTCATCCTGGATCTCCTAGGTAAACAAAGATCAAGTGAAAGAATATTGATCCTATGGATAAGACTTCTTATTGTCACAGAGGTTAGAAAGTCTCCAAATCATGTCTTCTAACTTGTCTAAGTTTGCATTATGCAAAGAGTGGTGGGAATGTGCCTTAGATGATTGTGGTTATTGCCGTAAAAGTGTTGCTTGGTTATGCAAGGTAACATTGGCAGTATAGGTGTTGTTGAATCCTGCATGACTGTTGGTGGGGCAATGGAAGAGATTGGTTAGAAGCATGATCATCATCATGCTCTCCCGAATGTACATGTTAAGAATGATGCTATTGTTGCTACTACAGTTTGTCCACTTACATACAAAGCTGAGTGTTTTCAACATGAAGGTTAATGGGCATTTTCTTCAAATAAGCCAACTTATCCTCTTCGCCCTAGAGCTTTTGTTGCTTTGGGTTTGATAAATGAGCTTGGTGATGTGTTTGGGTTGGTGAATTTTTAATGTTGTTGGATTTTGATTTGGTACTATTGGCCATGATCGTCGTTTACTAAGAGATGGCACCAAATGTTGTTTTGGGGATTTGGGAAAACCTATAAAACATAAGGAAATAATGAGCTATGAGGGGTATTGGAGCTGTCCGACAATGCCACTCCAACGCTCAAGTTAGCATGCATGTGGGAGTAAGGAAATAGGTGTAAGGAGAGCAATAAGGCTTAAAACTTTTGGTCACCTTACCTATAGATAGTCTAAGGTATTTATAAAGGATGTTGTTGGGTGATTGATGGTGGAGAATGTAAGGTATACCTCTAATCGCACATCCGGAATGTTGAAGTAATGGGAGAGTGTGTAGCTATAGGAGTTAATAGTTTGTAGCGAGTTTTATCTGCAACTAATCATTTCAAAGGGTAATGGAAGAGAAAGGCTAAGCTACCATTTGGGCACATGGTTGAGCCACTTGTGTAAAGTTGGGCAAAGGCTTGAGTTGGGATTAGGCCCTTGATTAAAATGGCTCATCCACAAGTATCATATGAAAAACTAAAATAAAATTGAGATTAAGTTACAAGAACTAAAAACATAAAAAATTGATGATGAGAATGTAAATCCTATCCTAAGTAGATATAAGATTAGGAACATGTAAATCATAGACAAAATTAAATAGTTAGCAAAAATTTAATAGAATTTTCATTAAAAAAAGGATTACTTCGAATTTAAAATCATGACAAATAAAATAGTGATGGAAAAATAGAAAATCTTAGTTAGGTATTGGTTTAAATATTTTATAAGATCATAAATTAAACTATATAATCAAAATTTGAAATAACTGGAGATAAATGTGAACAAGAATAACTTGAAGACCCTTTTTCAACCAATTTGAAACAACTATATTATAAGTTAGTTGACCACCTTACTTACCTGTTTGATTGAATTGGTTGTCATTGTACCCCCTTTGACCTAGATCATATAAATTGTTGCATTCTTACTCTTAATAAATCTAAATTAATTAGAGGAGCCCTTAAATCTTATAATAAATAAAATAGTGAATTAAAAATAAATTTAAGAGTAAATTGTTGAATTACGTGATATATCTTGAAGATAAAAAGAATGAATGGAATGTTACGGAAAAAAAAGGATAAGTAACTATTCTATCTATTTATTGATTATGAATGGTAAGTTTAGCTAATGGACCTAACAAATATTTGAACATTAATGTGTTTAAGTGTTTCTTGTCGTTGATGTAAAATCAAAAGTATAGAGGCAAAAGAAAATTTCTTAGATAAATTCCACAAATTACTCCTAAAACTTTTAAAATTGCACAAACCTCTTTTTTTTTTTTTTTCAAAAGTCAACATTTAACACCCTTGAAATAAAGTATGGGTCCATTTTCTTTGTTAACTAGATGGCCACATGTAAAATGAGTTGATATTGATGATTATTTGTCGATTTATTCATATATTTAACTAATTAAATTAACTAAAATTAAAAAATATAACTAAAAAAGGCAAAAAAGAAAAAAGAAAAGAAATGGGTGGTTGATAATAACTTAAACAACTTTTTCCTCTCTTTTGTGGCTTTTTTAATATACTTTCTATCATTTCCTTTTTGTTTTTCTACTTTTTTTTATAATTTTAATTAATTAAATTAATTTAATATATGAATAAATTGCCTACTAATCATCTATTTCAACTCCCTTTACATGTGACAATCTAGTTAGCAAAGTAAATAGAGCCAATGTTTGATTCAAGGGTGCTAAGTGTTGACTTTTGAAAAAATTGGGGGTTTATGTAATTATGAAAGTATTCAAGAATGATCTGTGCAATTTACTCAAATTGCTTTAATTATTTTTTGAATCAATAAACCTATACCTTCAAAAGCACTATAGGATTTTTCACCACATTTTCAAAATGACTTTAGGAATCATAGTCTCCTTGTTTTTAAAGGACTTTAAGAAGCTATAAACCACCACTTTTTGAATGGACTTCAAAGATCACATGATCCACCTTCCAAAAAAGAGGTTTCCAATCCACATTTTTAATAAGGACAATAGGGAGATATAGATCCACATTTTTAAAATGATTTTGATTTTCTATCTCCTTGTAGATAATAAATGAGATTAATTAAACTGTGTTTGATGGTTGATATTGACTTATGCACATTTAACTTATGTGTTTTTTGTTATATGATTGTGTTTGTGTGCCAATTAGTTTACTTACTAAGCCTTGGCTCATTCCTTCTAGAACTTGTCTTTTAAGAGAATTAAATGAATTTGATAAAGAGATTAAACAATGTAAGATCCAATCCTTACATGCCTTTACAGGCAATAAAGACTCACAATAGACTAGCCATTCTCTTGGATATGGGGTGTAGGATGTATGCTATTCAAGCTTTATCACCATAGTTCATATAATGTGAGCAATATAATAATTTAAATTACTTTCTCTCTCTCTCTCTCTCTCTCTCTCTCTCTCTCTTTCTTTCTTTCTTTTTTAAAGATTTAACATACTTTAAGATTCAATGTATCGTTAAGCTTAAAAAAGACACTTTTGAGGCAAGGCGATTGAGACATAATAGCAATTGATCTTTTGCCTCATTAAGTTAGCAAAGTAGTGATAATAGTGTTTTACTATTGCAAAAATATGCTAGTGATGAGATACTTGCCTTATGACGATTCTTATCTTCAAAATCTACTTGAAAATTTTCATTTCCTATATATATAACCATTTTTGCAATTTTGACATGTATATTATGACCAAACTGTGTAAAAAAAACAAAACATAATAATATGCATATCACATGATTAATTGAAACCAAACAATAATATGTTGTACAATTTATGAAATCAAAATATTGTGACAAAACTCCAATGATGTGTGCTAATGTCATACTTTTACTTCACAAACATATTGCATAAAATATTTTAAATTCCTAAAGTATTTTATAGGTAGTAAATTAGTTTTCGAAATTTGTTTGAATAAAGTTATGATTTTTTTATGTTCATTTAATATTTTCAAGATTCTAAAAATTAACTTACTAATTAAGTTAAGAAAAATCTTTTAACCACAATAATAGATAAAGTAACATTAATGCACTAAAACAAAAGATAGGTAAGAGAGAATCGAGTTTAATATTTGTAGAAGTTACTTCTTATGAGCTAGTTCTTTCTTTTAGTCTTACCAACTCTAATAATTAAGAATCTAATATCTTTAAAATTGTTCTACATATTTGGTGCACTTTATTTTACACTAATTTCACAAAATTGTATAGAACTATTGAAGTACCTTAGAAAATAAAACAAAAAGAAGGGCAAATATTATGTTGTTATATCAATGTTATAAATTAAAAACTTTATGGAGTGAAACTTTTTGTGACTCATCTAAAAAAAAAATGTATATAGAAATTAAAATGAGTATGCCTATCTACTTTTTTTTCTTTTTTCATTTATGGTATATTTTTCCTACCTATAGATTTGGACATGTTTCGAATAACTGAAACCAATTATAATAGAAAAATCATGAAAAGTAAAGTTCCTTCCTAGTTGCTTGACTTCAATTGCTTCCAACATTTGAAGACTTTGTTTAAAGCAATTCATGGTTGTCCATAAAATTGATAATTTGATTGTAATATGTTTCTTCTATTAATGTTGAAAGGGATTAATGTAATAAAGCCTAAATAATATAATTGAAGAGTATGAAAAAGTTGTTTAATGGCCTCACACTACCGGTGAATTGTATGGCCTTATATCATACAATGAAGATAAATGAAATCACATTACTCATGAGTGAAAAAATTTGATTTAATGATATTCAATCAATCTTGTTCAAAACCTTAAGAAAAGAAACTATTTATATAAGGGAAATGACAAATGTTGACCTTACAATCTAAAATAATCTAGTGGCAAATAACTAGCCATCCATCTAAAAATAATAGAAGGAAACTAAAATATTTTCATAAAACAAAAGATAATAATATAACTAAACATAACTCAAATAATAGTACAATAAAATAACTAATTATAAAAATTTTCATGTCATATTAGCTAATAACATTGACGTGAACCTTTACAAATATATCCATGATCCCCATCACTTACCCTTACATCTTGCAAAGAGATTGTTTTCATGCCTTAAGCTAATCACTAGAAATAAGAAAAGTGACTTGATAGGATAAGCTATTTTAGGCACATAACCATCCTTAACTTAGTTTTCTGATACCTATTAGCTTCATTCTTGAATAAAATAACCAGAAAGTATCATAAAATTGTCGAGCATTGCTTACTCTAAAAGTATTATTTTTATATTTCATGTAATTACATGATTATTTATATATATATATTATGTATATATATATACTTAACATTAGTAAAGATTCAACTGAGTTTAAAGAGGTAATTAACTTAAAGAAGTGGGAACAATTTAGTAACTTGTCCATGAAATATAAATAGTCCTATACGCCTTAGTTTAACCTTTTCCCCTCATTTGCACCTCACAGAACCCTAAACACTCTTTCTAGAGGCATAAGAGAGAAGGCGATGACCACATTCCGTCATTAGCCTATCGAATTAAGGTGAGTAAATTGATCAATAACGATTGATCGTTGATTACATAGACATTGTAAATTAAGGTTTAATGCATTAGGACTCTTTATAGAACAATCTATGCTACGTAAAGTTTAGGATAAGGATTGGTGACTTGATCTAGTAAATCGTTACTCTAACCCTAATTAACATTTTTTTTTTGTGAAAAATAATGCACAATTAAGTCTAGAATTTTCATATTTGATTTAGGGTTAGAAAGAGTTGAGAATTTTGTGAATTGGAAATGGAAATAGGGATGAATGACTTACACGGCCAGGCACACGCTTGTGCACCTACCTGTGTTGTAATGTAAAAATGCATAGAAAGGTACATGGTCATTGACACACCCATATACATGGGTATGTTTGATTTAAAAAAAATTTAAAAAGATATACGGCCTCTAGCACAGCTATGCACTTTCTTGTGTCAAAATTGCTAGAATTTATAGAAAGGTACATGGCCTCTAACACTGCCATGTACTAAATCATGTCCTTTTACACGGTTTCTAACGTGGTTGTGTTGAGTTGAAACACATCCTATTTCGTTTTATTTTGTTGAAATAAAATTCTAAGAGCATTCAATTGGGAATAAGTATAAGTTTAGAAGATTTGTGAGACTGTAGAAGTGTGAGGAAATCAAATTTTGCAATTTAGGTACATGTATACCGTATTTATTGTATGTGTTTGTTAAATTAAAAATTTTGTGTGGATTAAATGTTATTGTAAGTGAACTTCATTAATTACGTGTGTGATTATGATTGTGATTTGTTGGGTCCGAGACACCAAATGTAGGTTACTATTCTCAAGGTGGCATCTCGATGATCGGTATGTGAAGTTGTCCTTAGTGAAGTCGTATACCGAAATGATCTTAATAGTATGTGGAAAGACTCATGCACGTAGAAGGATATTGTGTGTATTGTGGAAGAGGACTCATAAACTCATGAACAATGGAGAGTACTCACTGTTGTATATGTATTATTGTTATGTACGAAATAGACTCATGGATAAAAGAGAGTACCCTTTGTCGTATATATATTTATTTGTGAAAGGATTGTGTGAATACGTGTAAGGTTGTATGATGATGATGAGATTGTGTGCTAGCTAAATGATGTGAAAGATAATTAAATCGTGTATAAATAATATGCTGCATTATATATGTGATGATATGTCTGGCATGGCATGCGTGCATGTGTATAGGTAAGCATTATATTGGGTGTTAGCTTACCCCTCATAGGAACCTTTTTTTTTAGTCGCAAGTACCACAATAGAAGTGGTAGGGTATGATGAGACCCTTGTGGAAACGGACCAAAATACTTAGAAGAATATATAAGATGTCTACTATGATGAGTAGTAGATTGATGGATAGAAGGATGGATAGCAGTTGAAATTGTTTAATGGCTTTAAATACTATTGTAGTAGTTAAATTATTAAAAGCTTTCACTGTATTTAATTGAGGAGATTGAATATAGGTTATGTATTGAGGACATATATTTTCTTCAAATGTTGTTGTAGTATTTAAGTTCATGAATACTTTCGCTGTAATAATTTGAGGAGAATGTTTATTATGTATTTTTTTTTTAGGACGGATACTCTTTCTAATCTCTTGGATGTAGCAAATGATTTCATCTATTATTATGAGGATATGAATATAAAAGTTGGAGAATTGTAATATCTGAGCTTTGATGTGTCTTCACATAATGAGGACATGTGGCGAGTCGTAGCATTTTTAAGTTTCGGGGCATTATAGCTTAGGTGGTATTTAAGCTTAGGCTTGATGATGCTTAAAATTAGACGATGATCAATACGTATAAGTTTTAAATAGCAGAAAGTAAGTTATAATCTTAGATAAATTAGGCATTGAATATGTAAGATGATGATACATGACGAGAGTGGTTAATACATGGTACTAATATTACTAATTAGTGAATCCCTTTAGTAATATTTAAAATGTTATTTTTAAATATTATATATTATGAGGAATGTATATATATTCTTATATCTTTCTTCACTATTGTGATGTGTTTTGTAGAATGCCTAGGAGAATCTCGGCACCAAGATCATCCTCAAGAGCTAGAGGTGATGCTCCTAATAACAGAATGCCACCTAGACCTCCTTAACATGGATAGGGAGGAAATGAAATCAATGTTGCACAGATGCTAGAGGCTATCAATACTCTAGCAAGAGTGGTGGCATAACAGCAACAACAAATATAGGAGCTGCAAGTGTTGAATATTAAGCAGGCACAGATGATGGGGGAGATTAGAGAGAGGCTAGTTGGGCAAGTAGGTCTCGACCGTTTTGTTAAAATGGTCAAGTAGTTTAAGTTGAAGGTTAATGATCTACTAGAAGTTGAGAAGTGGGTTGATGAGCTAAAGAAGACATTTGAAGCACTAAGAACTCCTAAAGATAAGAAAGTGAAGTATGCGATTTATTTGTTGAGGGGCTCAACTTCTATATAGAGGTCGAGTGTTTCCAAACTCACTATAGGAGTGATTACATAGGATAGGTTTAAGGAGATACTGTATGAGCAATATTTCTCAAGCACCGTTAGAGATAAAATGTAGGCAGCATACTACAACTCCCATCAAGGGAAGAGGTCAGTAGATGAATAGGAGACTGAACTTAATCTTTTGATGAAATTCATGCACCCTGCCTTCAGAGTTAATGAGAAGTTAATGGCTCATCAGTTTGTGTTGAGATTAGAACCCACCTTACAACATGAAGTGGTTGCCTTTCAACTAAACACTTACTTTGAAGCCATGAAGAAAGCCAAGCTTTTAGAATAAAGTCACATGAAAACGGAAGAGATGAGGACTTTGGGGACGAAAATGGTATTGGGAAAGAGACGTACCTAAGGAGTTGTAATTCTAGAGAAGGACAAGAGAATCCATACTATGCAAACCAGAACTGTGGTCATTGCTGCACCCTCTTTTTAGGCTAGGAACTCATCCATGGGTCAAGGTGACAGATGTGTAAGATGCTATAAGCTACATGAGCTGAATGAGTGTAAATAGCTAGAAGGTACTAGTTTTTCATGCGAAAAGATAGGACACAACAACAAGACTTGTTTGGAGAAATCAATACCTATGACCTTCTATTTCTCCTACAAACAAAGGGGTCATAGAATGGTGAACTGCCCAAACCATGGAGGATAGAATGTGCAACCAACACAAGTAGGGAGACCTCAAGTTGGGAATAATGGTAGTAGACCTCAGCAAGCAAGGTTAAGATAAAGGGCAACAGTACTAGTGTTCACACTATAAAGGCAAGACACTCTAGATATAAACACATTGGCAGGTATGCTATTAGTACATTCTACTAAAGTATATGTTTTATTTGATACTAGTGCATCACATTCATGTGTGTCCGATGCATTTAGAAGTACGTAAAATATATATATTAAGATGTTGAATGTTGTATTGAGTTTAAGTACACTAATGGGTGTGGGTAAAGGACTAAATCGGATATGTAGAAGGGTTAGTGTAGAAGTGCAGGGTAGAATACTCATTGTTGATCTCTTGGTATTACAAATGATAGATTTTAGTGTAATATTGAGGCTGGATTAGTTGGTCAGACATCATGCAACTATTGATTATCATGATATGACCATCCATTTCAATACACTAGAAGGAGAGTAGTTCAGTTTTCAATTAGAAGCTAACAAGCTAACCAGGTTGCCAACATATAAATTGTAGGGTAAGAGTATGATGGCTTTAGTAATAGTTGAAGCTGAAGACGTAATGAAGATTGATCAAGTAAGGGTAGTGAAGGAGTTTACTAAAGTATTTCCGGATAATCTGCTAGCTTTACCCTAGTAAGGGAGATTGATTTTAGCATAGATAGTGCCCAGTATAGCTCCAATATCAAAAGTCGTGTATCATACAACGCTTACAAACTAAAAGAATTGAAAACAAGAATTGTTGAACAAGAAGTTCATTAGACCAAATGTCTCACCTTAAGGTGTACCGGCACTATTTATGAAGAAGAAGGACAATAGTAAGCGGTTATGCATAGATTACTAAAAGTTGAATAGGATCACCATTAAAAATAAGTACCCTCTCACAAGGATTGACAATCTATTTAATTAGTTATAAGGGGCTCAAGTTTTCTCAAAAATAAACTTGAGACCTAGATACCATCAACTAAGAATCAATGAGGAAGACATTTAGAAAACCGCATTTAGAACTAGATAAAGGCATTATGAGTTCCATGTAATGTCATTTAGACTCACAAATGCTCTGGCAGCTTTCATGGACCTAATGAACTAGGTATTCAAGGAGTATCTAGATAAGTTTATTATAGTATTCATAGATGACATTTAGAACTGGATAAGGGCATTATGAGTTCCATGTAATGCCATTTAGACTCACAAATGCTCTGGTAGCTTTCATGGACCTAATGAACTAGGTATTCAAGGAGTATCTAGATAAGTTTATTATAGTATTCATAAATGACATTTTAATATACTCTAGGAGTGAGGAAAACCATGAATAGCACTTAAGGGTGGTGTTGAGCAGACTACAGATAGACAAGTTATATGCCAAATTTAAGAGGTGTGAATTTCGGTTGAAGTAGGTAACATTTTTGGGACATGTGATCAGTAAGTACAGGCTAGCTATAGATCCTAAGAAGATGAGGGTTGTAAATGAATGGCCTAGACCAAGGACGATAACAAAAATCAAAAGTTTCTCAAGGCTAGCTGGATATTTTTTTTTTTTTTTTTAAAAAAAGCCAGTAGGGCTGTTTCTTTTATTGATTCCTTCAAGAACACCTTACAGTTAGGCAGTATTTAGTAATACTGTACAAAAAAGGAAAGACATTCCTCCAGCTGGAGGAAGTAAACAAAGGGGCAGTAGGTTAGCTTGTGATGGGAGCTATCTAGTTCTGATGTATGGACATCCAGCAGTATCTAGAAGGTAGATGCCTTTAAGCTTTCCGGGGAGGTCCTACCAGCGCTCAATAGTGGTACTATCAGGTTGTGTTGCATGATGAGAGAGGCCTGTTGCTAGAGCATTTGTTTCGCTGTATACATGGACAACAGATGCTGATAGTAGCTGCATCAGGTTTTTTGCTTCCGTTATTTTGATGGATAGTTTCCACGGACACTCTATACCTTCTTGAAGGTAAGACACTAGTAACTTGTTGCTGGTTTGGATTTGTATTGGGGAGATGTTGTTGGTAGCACATGAGTGTAGGCCGAAAAGGATACCCTCCAGTTCTATAGATATTGCCATTGATGTGTCCATTACACATTTCATGTTTGAATGTATAAACGAACCATCGTTCCGTCGCAAAGTGTAAGCCCAAGCCACTCTTGCCGGATTTTTGGAAACAGCAGAGTTAATGACATAACCTGATGGGGGTCTCAACCATTTAATGGTTTTTCTTGTTTTCACCCTTACCTCCAAGATGGTTGCAAAATGGTTTTTGATTGCTGCAGCTTCTTGCACGGTATGTACTTTGGGTGAGTAGGATCTGAGCGTTAGGGCTAGCTGGTCTTTGACTCTATGATAGAGTGTTCCTACTGATGTTGTGCGTCCTTCGAGGATCATTATGTTCCTCGCCTTCCATATTTCCCAGCAAATGAAAGCTGGTGTTAGCTGACATATTAAGCTAAACACTGTGCCCGTTGGATGCGCTTGGAACCAATTTTGTATCATATTCCACAAGCCAGCGACCGGAGGGATATGGATGTCTAGCCAGGTAGCCATAAGAAGCCATAGGTCGGTAGCCACTTTGCATTGGAGGAAGAGGTGTTGTATGGACTCTATTTCGCTCAGACACAAAGGGCATCGAGAGGGGTTCTGGGTGAATCCAAATCTGCAAAGAACTTCTGGAAAGGCATATAGTTTGTTGAATAATCTCCACATGAATATGCGAATCCGAAGTGGAAGGAAACGATGTTTAATTTTCTCAAAAATTTGGATGGGTTGTTGCCTCTGCCTAACCACTTCATATGCTGACTTGTAGCTGAACGCACCGGTGACAGATGGCATCCATATGCGTTTGTTGCCTTGTACACAGGTGTTCTGTTCTGCTATATTTTGTATAAGTTGAAGACGTCGCCATGAAGTACGTTTCCTTGATGATTCAGACAATGAGCTAATAAAATTTGCCCAAAGACTTTTGCCTTGCTTAAACTTCCACCATAGCTTCAATGATGCAGCTTTGATTAAGGAGGAGAAATCTCGGATGCCGAGTCCATTTTCGTCTGATGGAAAAGTGATTCTATGCCAAGCCCTCCAATGTTTGTTGTTACCATGGTCTGAGGATCCCCATAGGAATTGTTGACATTTGTGCTCAAGCTTCTTTATCACTGATTTGGGGGGTTGAATTGCTGTGAGCGTGTGAAGTGGAATTGCTTGTAACACATGACAGATAAGTATTACTCTACCGCCAGGTCATAGGAGTTTGGTGGACCAAAGGCTAGCTGGATATTATAGAAGGTTTGTAGAAAGATTCACCAAGTTGGCAACTCCTTTAACTAAGTTAACTTAAAAAGGGGTGGAATTTGTATGGGATAATAGATGTGAAGCGAGCTTCATAGCATTGAAGGAGAGATTGATTTCCACACCAGTGCTAGCCTTACCTATCAGTGGTGAAGAATCTGTAGTACACAGTGATACGTTTATCTAAGGGCTCGAGTGTACTAATGCAGAATGATAAGGTGATTGCATATACATCTAAGCAATTGAAGCTATATGAGAAGAATAACCTAATGCATGATGTGGAGTTAGCAGCCGTTATATTTACACTCAAATTATAGAGGCACTATTTGTATAGGGAGAAGTGTAGAGTATTCATAGATCACAAGAGCCCCAAGTACCCCTTTACCTAAAAAGAGTTAAATATGAGGTAGAGACACTGGTTAGAATTAATGAAAGATTATGATTTAAGCATTCGATACCATCATGGGAAAGCAAACGTGGTTGCTGATGCACTTAACAGGAAGAGGCATGGTAATTTGGCGACTCTAATAACAACTTATAAGAAAATATTGGAAGATATGTAGAAATTGGATCTAGAGATTGTGACTCGGGAGATTGAGGTTAGACTTGCTAGCTTACATATACAACCAGAGCTAATAGACAAAATAAAATATGTACAAGCTAATGATGTGGGAATGTAAGAGATTAAGAAAAGAATGGAGGATGAGAAGGCTATAGAATTCAACGAAGATGAAGAGGGAGTGTAAAAGTGTGGTCACA
The DNA here is from genome assembly GCA_037954665.1 of Laguncularia racemosa. NCBI lineage: Eukaryota > Viridiplantae > Streptophyta > Magnoliopsida > Myrtales > Combretaceae > Laguncularia > Laguncularia racemosa. Next base: position 1,027,187 of record JBBMOL010000024.1, on the reverse strand, counting down.
AATTGTGTGTGCCAAGTAGAGACAAAATAAAGATTGAAATACTCAAGCAGGTACATTATTCTAGGTACTCTATTCACTTTAGGAGTACTAAAATATATAAGGATCTGAAGTGCCATTACTAGTGAAGGAACATGAAGAGGGAAATTGCAAATTATGTATCAAAATGCTTGACATGCCAATAGATAAAAATAGAACATTAGAAACCTGCTAGCATGTTACAACCTCTACCAATACTGAAGTGGAAATAGGAGCATGTGACCATGGACTTCGTCATAGCATTGGCTAGATCTGTGACTAAACTGGACCATGTATGGGTAATTGTGGGCCGGCTTACAAAATCTACTCGCTTTATACTTATGGGCATTGGGTATAAGCTTGAGAAGTTAACACAAATTTATATTAAAGAAACTGTGAGAATGCATGGGGTACCAATCTCTATGGTATCAAACAGGGATACCCAATTTTTAAGAAGATTCTAAAGCAGTTTGCATAAGGCTCTAGGAATAAAGTTACAATTCAATACGGCTTTTCACCCACAGACGGGCAACCAATCAAAGTGAACTATTCAAATATTGAAGGACATGTTGAGGGCATACACACTGGATTTTGGTGGAACTAGGATGAATACCTACCCTTGGTAGAGTTTGCCTACAATAAAAGTTTTTAAGTTACCATCCAAATGGCACCATATAAAGCATTATATGGGAGAAAGTGTTGATTACCTTTACATCAGGATGAGGTAGGTGAGAAATAGGTGTTGAGACTAGATCTAGTATAAGATGCAATTGACAAAGTTAAGTTGATCAAGTGGAGAATGCAATCGGCTTAAAGCCATCAGAAGTCATATGCATATAAGAGAAGACACCCATTCGAGTTCCAAGTGAGAGACTATGTTTTGCTAAAGGTCTCACTTAGAAAAGGAGTAGTAAGATTTTGACGAAGGAGGAAACTGAACCTAAGATATGTAGAATCCTTTGAAGTCCTAGAGAGAATTAGACTAGTGACATATAGATTGGTATTACTAGCAAATCTAGTTGGGGTACATATTATATTCCACATTTTCATGCTAAGGAAATATGTATCTAATCTAGACTAGATCACTACACTAGAACTTCTACAAGTACAACCAAACCTCACAATAGTGAAGAGTACTATCAGGATCATGGACATTAAGGAATAGATTTTGAGAAAACAAGTTATCAAGCATCTCAAAGTACAATAGAGCAGCTAAACAAAAAGAGAGGCATCTTGGGAGTTGTAAGAAATAAAAAGAAGATATCCGGAATTCTTCCATGATCCAGGTGATTTTCGAGAACAAAAATTTTTATAAAGGGGGGAGAATGTAATTACACGATTATATATATATATATAAAGATTCGGGTAAGGTTAAAGAGGTAATTAACTTAAAGAAGTGAGGACAATTTAGTAATTTGTCCATGAAATATAAATAGTCCTATGCCTCAATTTAACCTTTTCCCCTCATTTGCACATCACAAAACCCTAAACACTCTTTTAAGAGGCATAAGAAAGAAGGGACGACTGCTTTCCACCCGTAGCCTATCAGATTAAGGTGAGTAAATCAATCAATAATGATTAATCGTTGATTATGTATAAATTGTAAATTGGGGATTAATGCATTAGGACTCTTTCAAGGTCAATCTATGCTATGAAAAGTTCAGGACAAGGATTCAAGCATTTGAATAACTCGATCTGGTAAGTCATTAATCTAACCCTAATTAACCTTTTCTATGAAAAACAATGCACAATTAGATCTAAAATTGTCATATTTGATTTAAGGTTAGAAAGAGTTAAAGATTTTGCGAATTGGAAATGGAAATAGGGATGAACAGTGACTTACATGGCCAGATGCACGCCTATGTACTTGTTTGTGCTTAAATGCAAAACTGCACAAAAAAGTACATGGTCACTAACACACCCATGTACATGGGCATATCCAATTTAAAATTTATAAAAAAATACACGGCCTTTGGCACAATTGTGTATTTTCTTGTGTCAAATTGCTAAAATTTATAGAAAGGTATTTAGCCTATAAGACGACCGTGTACTAAACCGTATCCCTCTGCATAGCATTCAACATGGTCGTATTGAGTTTAAATACATCCTATTTCATTACTTTGTTGAAATAAAATTCTAAGTGAATGTAATTTAAAATATGTATAGGTTTAGAAGATTTATGAGACTGTAGAAGTGTGAGGAAATCAAGTTTTGCAATTCATGTATGTATATACTGTGCTTATTGTTTATGTTTGTTAAGTTAGAAATTTTGTGTGAATTAATATTATTGTAAGTGAACATGATTGATTGAGTGCGTAATTGTGATTTGTTAAGTCCGAGAAACCAAGTGTGGGTCAGTGTTCCCGAGATAGCACTCCGATGATCAATATGTGACGTTGTCCTTAATAGAGTCGTATACTAAAATGATCTGGGTAGTATGTGAAATGACTCACATATGTGAAAGGATGTTGTATGTATTATGGAAGGATGTTGTGAAAAGACTTATGGATAGTGGGGAATACCCACTGTTGTATATGTATTATTATTATGTATGGAATATACTTATGGACAAAGAGGAGTATCATTTGTCGTATATATATTTATATATTTTTTTGTGTGGAAGGATTGTGTGAATATGTGAAAGGTTATATATGATGATGAGATTGTGTGCTGGTTAAATGATATGAAAGATAAATAAATTGTGTATGAATAATATGTTGCATTATGTATGTGATGATATGTCTGGCATGACATACATATGTGTGTGTATGTATGCATTGTATCAGACGTTTACCCCTCGTGAGAACCTTTTGTTTTTAGTCACAAGTACCGCAGGGGAACTGGTAGGGTATGATGAGACCTTTGTGATAACAAATCAAAATATTGAGGAGAACATAGAATATGTCTACTATAATGAGTAGTTGACTGATTGATAAAAGGATGGATAACAGTTGAAATTGTTTAATGGATTTAAATACTATTGTATTATTTAAATTGTTGAAAGCTTCTGTTGTATTTAATCGAGGAGATTGAATATGGATTACGTATTGCGAATATATGTTTTCTTCAAATGTTGTAGTATTTCAGCTCGTGAATGATTCTGTTATAATAATTTGAGGAGAATGTTTATTATGTATTTTTTTGAGGATAAATACTCTTTCTAACCTCTTGGATATAGCAAATGACCTCATTATTATTATGAAGATATGAATGTAAAAGTTGGAGAAATATAGTGTCAGATTTTTTATGTCTTCATGTAATGAGGACACGTGGCAAGTCAGAGTATTCTCGGGTTTCAGAACGTTACATTTCATGTACACTTGGTGCCATCTTATAGGTGCTATTTTTTTTACTGGCAGCATTTTTAGGGCATATTCAAAGTTTCGACATAGTGGAACTAGAACTGTGGAAAATTATTCGATTTAAATATTGTTAATGATAATACATTGCTTGTCTAGATTACTGGCTATCGTAATTGTCAGGATCTTGTCCTTATATCTGGTTTTGTAATTTTGAATTCTTATGGTTATTTTATCTTTTATGTGCTTGAGTGAAGTTTATAATAGCCAATGGTGCTTTGGTCCGTGGCCTGATCCACACGGATGTCAAAGCACCTAAATTTCTAGGTCGTCAATGGTAGTTTTGTCTACAATACGGAAAAGGTATGATATAAGCACAGAATTTAGATTTGCAGTTCTCTGCTGCCAAGAGACTATGTTTTCCATTTTTGATTTTTAGAAGCAAGTCATTCCTGTATTGATTAAGTCCATTTATTTCCTTTATATCTACAAAGTTCCGTTTAACTGTTTTGATTTTGTATTGGCACCATTCGTAAATCATGCATTAGTAAATTAGAAACATATAAGATGGAAGTACAAAATTATACATATAAAACAGGCAAATTTAATCAAATCGAAAACAATCCAATCGGACTCTCACACACGTATAATCTTATGTTTATCTTCTTCCTTTTTTTTCTTTCTTTCTTTCTTTTTCTTTCAAATTTTTTGTAATTGCATTTACAGCTTTTGGATCGGTGTAGGAAATAAGGGATAGGAGATGATACAATCAATCTTATTGGTCATGCCTTGGTGCTTCACAACGATGACAAGTACTTGGATCATTTCCTCATTCTTCACTATAATAAACATATGATTAGGATTTTGCTTTGCAAAATCTTTGTATAATGACTCTCCTAATATTCACTAACATATGGCTTGTTTGCCTTCGTAGCTTTATAGTCTTTAGCGCGTTTTCAAGGGGGCTCCCTCATCTACTTATTTGACACGGAGGACGTTATTTGCAAGCCTATGCACGTTTGAGTGTTGTTTATGGTTACATACATGCTTAACAAGCCACAGCTCAAGGTACGTTTATTTACATGAAACTCCTAAAGTATGCTTCAACTGGTCTAAATCATACGGTGGAACTTTTAAGCATTCAACAAAAGTTTATGATTAGATCGATAAATGCCATTGCTTTAACAATCCATATCTGAGAGTTTAAGCTATGGGTAAGTTCTTTGTGTCCTCTTAAATTTTGACACAGTATCATATTGAATGCCCTTAGCTCGAATCACCGCATCATTAATGTACTCCTAGTTGATTGTTCCTTATAAATGTCTCACCTCACCCCACAAATGAAGAATATATAGTATATGCAATAAGATAGAGCAATGAATCGTTCTCCAATGAAGATGGAAATCTTCGGTCCCTAGTTTTGCTTTCGTTACTATCTTCAAACATTAAGAGCATGACATGTCCCATTCAACCACTTTCTCACTAGTGTTACTATTAGTGGCTAAAATAGGAAAAGAAACATGATTGGGCGCATATGATCTTTATCCATGTTATAAGCAATGACGCGTGCAGTTTATTCATTATTTATGGTAGAAATTGCTTTCAACTTCTTGGGAGATTCTCGAAGATCCTCGACTCCAAATCTGGCATCATGCTTTGAGAGCATATGGATTATGTTGTAACTTACTTGATCTCATGCTGCTAGTGTCTAGCTTGAAGATCTCGAGTCAGAATTGATTTGTACAAGTCTTTTACTAGCAAGTAGAGTTTGATGCAAGCAGAAAAGTAATTGGTGTAAGTTCAGAAGGAGAAGCTGCAAAATACAAAAAGTTGTGTGTGATCCATCCCATTTAAATCCTAATGCACAATATTTAAAGATCATTGTAGAAAAAAAAAAGTGCATGACATTGGTGAGCAAGAACTATAGTCATTTCAACCATTTCATCTCAATTAATAGAAGCGCACTCTCCATCAACACCAAATAATTTTTCCTTTTTTTTTTTTGGTAGAACTCTAATTTCTTTGTTTTGGCCACTTTGTTCTGAGTGTCACCAACTATACGAGGGTTTCTAAGGAGATCATCCAATCCATATTCTGACAATCGAGATAACTATTAAAGTTAATTCAATGAAGAATTTACGGCTAAATGATATATTAGATAATTCCGTGATCATAGAGCAACCAAGCTACATGATATCAAAATTTAAAAGATAAATGGGGTAATCTTGATTTTAGCATGGCGTTGAACCTACTCATCAATGGACTAGACATGCCAAGCTTAAATCAAAATCTATCATCCATCCACCCACCCAATTTTGACTCAGAATTCCATAACGGCATATATCCAATATATCATATCGTGTAGAACTAAATGACGGAGGGATGGAAGTCTAGAATAAATTAGAAATAATTTTGTGTTATTTTTCATTAACAAGCTATAATAAAAATTTGTTTATGCAAATAAATTTATGTACTAACCCCAACTTTAGAGAAGTATCGAAGCTCTTATCGCCTTGACCAGAAGGACTTATAGAGATATGGATATTGGTGATTGATTCAGATGAATTTCTTTTTTCTTTCAACACAGCAATCTGCAAAAATAAATAAATAATTAATTAATTAATTAAAAAAACTATATCATTATTCTACTTTTACCCGACGTATATAATTGTTTATTTTGTATCCAAGGCCACCCAAACTTATGACCCCATGGGCATATCAGACTTTTTAATATAATATGATCGATATGCAGCAATTAATATTTCTTCAAGGAAAAACAATGCACGGTAAGAAACCTAGATCAAAAGAAAAACTGTCATATTTTCTATTCACAATTATAATGTGTTATGCAACATTATGTTTATTAGAATATTAACAAGGTAACACAAAATACCATGCAAATGAAGCACTAACTTCCTCCTAACATAAAAGGAGAGTTCTGAATATGTGTCCGGCACTCATTAAATTGACCAGCTATTTGGGTGCCATGATAAATCGTTTGCCATAACTTATATTAACGAGACATTTCATAATTATTATGTAAATTCACAAGAAATCTTATTTATTAGAAATGTAAAAATAAGGTATATAAAGATCATAAAACATTTCGTAAAGTAAAAAATAATCATCCAATGACTTAAAATGCAAAAAAGATTTCTTAACAGAGTGCCTTAAAAAACCCTTTCTTAAATCCATGTGATAAAAGAAAAAAGACACATAACCATTGCAGGGGGAGTAATATGGATTTTCTTACTTCCTTCAACCTCTCGTTTTCTTCCATAAGCTCTGCTTCCTGCATGGTAATTTTACATGGAGTATATGACAAGCTGGCGATGAAAAAAGGCTATACAAAGTAAAACTATATATATAATCATCAGTACTAAGTAACTCTGGGGCATATGACCTTCTTCTTTAGGGTACTGATTTCTTTTGCTATTCTTTCAACCTGCAATTGATAAATAGAAGACTGAGAAAACCTTTACATGAGCATTTTATTGTGGAGGCTAATGGCCTCGTTTTGACCTAAAAATTGTTGTACATGTTAAAACTTCCCGTTTATACCTCCCCCCAAAACCCCCAGGAAGAAACTTCTATATCTCTTTACGTGCTATTGTTCTTTCTATCTTTTTTCTTTTCTTTTCTTTTCTTTTTTTTTTTTTGCTGAAATGAATATTCAGTTTAGGGGAAAAAAATAGTTTTTCCAAGGCTTATTAACTGGGGCCGGGGATAATCGTTAATGGACCCTCCGAATATCATCGCGTATTAAGGTTGTTATCCAGAACTTCGGGAAGAAATTAACCTAAGTCAAAATCAAGTTTTAAGAATTTACATCCTAAAGCCAAGGCATCTTGATGGAGACACACGGGCGGACATAGTGGAGGACAGAAGCTGACACGGTTCCAGGCATGGCTTGAGACACGGCCTGGACATAGTAGAGGACACAGACGCTGACACGGTTCCGGGCACGGCTTGGGACACGGCTTGCAGGACTGTCACAGACACTGACACGATTCCGGGCACGGCTTGGGACACGGCTTGCAGAACTTTCACAGAAGATTACACGGGTTAAGACACAGCTTGGGACACGGCCGTGTCCTGCGCTCGTTACATGCCCAGTGACATACACGGCTAGAGGCACGGCCGTGTATGCGATAGATTCCAGACGCGTATATTATTATTTATTTCCACGTGTACGCTTAGATTTTCCCCTTTTAGGTATTTTACGGGTAAGTATAAATACTTTTTTGTCAGACATATTAGGTTACGTTTTGTTTTATTATCAAATACATTTCGTGAGAGAATTTTCTCCCTTTTCCCGGTTGTGCACAACCAGATTTGCATCAAAGAGTGTTTCTTTGTTGTGTGAAACCAATCAATATTCGGATTCGGTTCGTTTCGCTTTCCGCACTGCGTCAGTTGGTATCAGAGCAAGGCTATTTCCTGTAGAGATGTCAACTCATTAAGGCGATGATAGCGATCGTGTTCTTGACGGTGTTCAAGAGGCGAGGTTTCAAGGGAACCATCAATGGGTTCCAAGGGCAGAATTCGACGCAATGCATCAGAAGGTCGGGCGTATGGAACGATGCCTTGATGAACTGATCGAGTGTTTCGATGCTCTGGTGGTAGACCCCAATAGGGTTGGAGGCGCTGGCAGAAATCCACCACGTGCGGTGGAGGAATTCGGGGGACGCGTGATCCGACCTGTCGTTGAGAACAGGTAGGGGCGTGTGGAGAGTGAAGAGTCCAGCGAAGAAAGTGATGACATGTACGGGAGTAGGCCACGGCAAGGGCGTGGTGGTAGAGGTGGTGGTCATCATGGAAACCACCCTAGAGAAGGTGATTATAGGAGGAACCGTGGAGGCTATGATCAAGGGGATGGGGGAGACTATCGTTTGAAGGTCGACATCCCATGGTTCGATGGCAGCCTCAACATCAAAGGCTTCCTTGATTGGCTTGCGAAAGTGGACCGGTTCTTTGATTACATGGAAATTCCCGAGGACCGTCGTGTAAGGTTGGTGGCATGCAGGTTGAAGAGTGGCGCCTCGGCATGATGGGAGAGGCTACAAAGTAGGAGGCAGAGGGAAGGAAAACACCCGGTGAGATCATGGTATCGCATGAAGCAGTTGCTACAACATGATTTCCTCCCGCCGGATTATGAGCAGATATTATTCCAACAATATTAGCGGTGCCGCCAAGGACAACGTTCCGTGCATGAGTATACGGCAGAGTTCATGAGGTTGGCGGAGCGGAATGATTTGAGGGAGAGTGAAGGTCAGCAAGTTGCAAGGTATGTAGAAGGACTGAAGCTCCAAATTAAAGACAAGATTGGGGTTACGATGGTGAGAACCCTTATAGAAGCAAAGAACTTGGCTCTCCGAACTGAACTTGTGTTGCAGGAATAAGGGAGTAGATATGGAGGAGGACGGAAGGGATATGTAGGCGAAGCTGTGGGTGGTGGTAGTCGGCCGGTATTTGAGAAAAGTAGAACTACACCATATAAACCAATTGAGGACATGTCCAGGAGGGAAGAGAAAAGTGATGGGAAGAAGCCGATGGAGCAGAAGGGAGCTCAAAGACAGAACAATCCCTATGCCAAACCTATATTGGGCAAATGTTTCCGATGCAACCAACCTGGTCATCGGTCAAACGAATGTCCATCGAGGAAGAGCGTCAACATCCTTGATAGGGAAGATGATGAGGAGATCTGCTGTGAGCCCGATGGAGAGGGAGAATATTATGAGGAAGAAGAAGAAACAGCGGAACCAACATATGTAATTCGGCGCATGATGCTCACCCCGAAGCAAGAAGAGATCATGCAGAGACACTAGTTGTTTCGTACATGGTGTGCTATCATGGGGAAGTTGTTTGAGCTAATAGTAGACAGCGATAGTTGCGAGAACATCATAGGAAGGGAGGTTGTGAAACAACTGCAGCTGCCCATCGAGAAGCACCCGAATCAGTACACTATTGGCTGGATTAAGGCAGCCGAGAAAATTGAGGTCAAGGAGAGATGCAGGGTACCTTTCTCAATAGGGAAGTACCGCGATGAAGCATTTTGCGACATTGTAGACATGGATGCTTGCCACATCTTGTTTAGGAGACCATGGCAATTTGACGTAGACGCGCAACACGCGGGTAAAGAGAATGTCTACAGGTTGGAGAAGGAGGGTGTGAAGTACACCTTGTTGCCGTTGAAGAGGGAAGGACGAGCTAAAGGAAAGAAGGTTGAGAGTCGATCATTCTTAACTGTCACTCAATCTGAGAAGGAAGTGATGGAAGACTTAAGGGAGTCGCGAGTGGTGCACGCCCTCATCATGAAAGGTGTGACCGAAGGAGGGGAGGAACTTGATGGAGAAGTGCCAGGGGCAGTGAAGGATCTTCTTGAGGAGTTTAAGGAAGTGGTTCCTGATGACCTACCTGAGGGGCTACCCCCTCTGAGGGACATTCAACACCAAATAGACCTAGTGCCTGGAGCTAGTCTCCCAAAATTCCCGCATTACAAAATGAGTCCCAAGGAAGCCGAGATTCTACAGGAGAAGGTCTAAGAGCTTTTGGACAAAGGGTTCATCCGGGATAGCTTAAGTCCATGTGCGGTTCCAGCGTTGTTAACTCCCAAGAAAGATGGGAGCTGGAGGATGTGTGTTGATAGCCGAGCTATCAACAAGATTACCATAGGGTATAAATTCCCTATACCCCGCATCGAGGATATGTTGGACCGTTTGAGTGGCGCTACTATCTTCTCCAAGATAGACTTGCGGAGTGGATATCACCAGATTCGGATCCGTCCCGGAGATGAGTGGAAGACGGCGTTTAAGATCAAGGAGGGGTTGTATGAGTGGCTAGTGATGCCATTTGGGTTGAGTAACGCATCGAGAACCTTCATGAGAGTAATGAATCAGGTATTGAAACCTTTCAATGGTCGTTTCCTTGTAGTGTACTTTGACGATATTCTAATATTTAGTAGATCTGAGGAAGGACATTTGGAGCATCTAAAGTGTGTGTCATCTGCACTAAAGGTGAACAAGCTGTTCGCTAATCTAAAAAAGTGTATGTTTATGTCAAGGCGACTGTTATTCCTTGGGTTTGTGGTTAGTAGTGAAGGAGTGATGGTGGATGATGAGAAGGTGAAGGCGATTAGAGAATGGCCTGTTCTTAGAACTGTTACAGAACTGAGAAGTTTCCTCGGCCTAGCTAGTTTCTACAAAAGATTCATTAGGCATTTTAGTACTGTTGCTGCCCCCCTGACTAAATGCTTGAAGAAGGGAAAGTTCCAATGGGGCGAAGAATCTGAATCGAGCTTCATGAACTTGAAACAGAGATTGTGTAGCGCTCCTATACTAGCGCTACCGAACTTTGAGAAATTGTTCGAGGTGGATTGCGATGCCAGTGGGGTTGGAGTTGGTGCGGTACTATCACAAGAGAGAAGACCAATAGCCTTTTACAGTGAAAAATTGTGCGAAGCAAGGAGGACTTGGTCTACATATGATAAGGAGTTCTACACCGTGGTGAGGGCCCTTAAAGTGTGGGGGCACTATTTGGTTGGGAAAGAGTTCATTTTGTATTCGGATTGTGGGGCTCTTAAACACTTGAGTGGTCAGACCCGAATTAGTAAGGACATGCACACCAGATGGATTGAGTTCTTGCAGAGATTTCCTTTCAGATTGATGCACAAGTCGGGTGTGCACAACAAGGTCGCAGACGCCCTGAGTAGAAGAGCGAATGTCCTACTTACTTTAAGTGCGGACATTGTTAGGTTTGAGAAGCTAAGGGAATTGTATGAAAATGATAGCGACTTTAAGGACACTTGGATTAAGTGTACTAACAGGGAACCGTGTGACGACTATCATATCCATGAGGAGTATTTGATGAAAGGGAATCAACTGTGCATTCCTGAAACTTCCTTAGGGGAAAAGCTTATCCGAGATCTGCATGGTGGAGGACTAGCGGGACATATGGGTAGAGATAAGACCCTAGCCGTAGTAACTGCAAGATACTTTTAGCCTTAGATAAGAAGAGATGTGTATCGGATTGTGGAAAGGTGCTACATTTGCCAAGTGTCTAAGGGGCAATCCCAAAACACGGGCCTATATACTCCTCTTCCCGTACCATCAAACATCTGGGAGGACCTATCGATGGATTTTATACTGGGTTTGCCTCGTACCCAACGAGGTGCTGACTCCGTGTTTGTTGTAGTTGACAGGTTTTCCAAGATGGCTCATTTCATTCCCTACAGGAAGACCGCAGATGCACGGGCTATTGCGCGACTGTTCTTCAAGGAAGTAGTGCGGTTGCATGGAGTCCGAAAGTCCATTACTTCCGACAGGGATAGCAAATTCCTCAGTCATTTTTGGAGGACTCTTTGGTATATGTTTGATTCATCATTGAATTACAACAGCACCGCTCATCCTTAAACCGATGGTCAGACCGAGGTAACTAATAGGACCCTCGGAAACCTCATCAAAAGCATCTGCTGCGAGAAGCCGGGACAGTGGGATCAAGCATTGGCTCAGGCTGAATTCGCTTATAATAGTTCCGTCCACCGAACTATTGGGAGGTCACCATTCTCGGTGGTATACACCAAGACACCACAACATGCGCTGGACTTACTCAAATTACCCAAGGACATGGTGGGTGATGTGGCGGCTAAACATATGGCGGAACAACACCAAGCCACTACTGAGGAAGTTAAACGAAAGATAGAGGAGTCCAATACACGATACAAAGGGGATGCAGATAAGCATAGACGGAAGAAGCTCTTTGCAGTGGGCGATCAGGTAATGGTTTACCTCCGAAAAGAGCGTTTCCTTGTAGGGAAATATGGGAAACTTCAACCCAAGAAGTACGGACCCTATGAAGTTGTACATAAAATAAATGACAACGCATATCTTGTACAACTCCCGGAAGATATGAATATCTCCTGCACTTTTAATGTTGCGGACTTGTCACCTTTTCACCCCGATGATACGCCTTTATATCCGGATGAGAACTCGGGGTCGAGTTCTCCATTAGTGGGGGAGAATGATGGAGACACACGGGCGGACATAGTGGAGGACAGAGGCTGACACGGTTCCAGGCATGGCTTGAGACACGACCTGGACATAGTAGAGGACACAGACGCTGACACGGTTCCGAGCACGGCTTGGGACATGGCTTGCAGGACTGTCACAGACGCTGACATGGTTCCGGGCACGGCTTGGGACATGACTTGCAGAACTTTCACAGAAGCTTACACGGGTTAAGACACGGCTTGGGACACGGCCGTGTCCTGCGCTCGTTACATGCCCAGTGACATACACCGCTAGAGGCACGCCCGTGCATGCGATAGATTCCAGACGCGTATATTATTATTTATTTCCACGTGTACGCTTAGATTTTCCCTTTTTAGGTATTTTACGGGGAAGTATAAATACTCTTTTGTTAGACATATTAGGTTACGTTTTGTTTTATTATCAAATACATTTCGTGAGAGAATTTTCTCCCTTTTCCCGGTTGTGCGCAACCAGATTTGCATCAAAGAGTGTTTCTTTGTTGTGTGAAACCAATCCATATTCGGATTCGTTTCGTTTCGCTTTCCGCGCTGCGTCACATCTACAGTCATTTTGAGTCATGATGCAATTAGTGCTCTTCTGCTAAATAATCACAAAATACCTGGATGTATTGCGTCTTTGGACCGATCATAAATTTCATAACACTTGGCAAGTGTTAAACATGTGGCAAAACTCTAAGCATAGGTGTGCCAATACACTTTTTACAAGTCTGTCAGTTTTTTATCAACGACTTTATAAAACTGGTCTGCGATAAAAATTTCCCAAATAATGACCAACCTTTGTTTTTGAAACGCGGGCCAAACTTGCTTCAATGGTTTCCTCGAGCTTTTTCAAGTCTTGCATATTCAGACCTTGAAGGTCTTCTCCTTTTATTTGTCTGTAAATAATGGTATTATCATCTCTCATATGTGCAATTACTATACTAGGTTTGCTTCAAGTAGTGGTAGGTTAGTATTAAGGCTGTGACTTCAAACATACCTTAGTTCTTGGGTCTTCTCTGCCAATTGCTTGCTCAACGTGGCATGTCTAGTTGTCTCAATCTAATACGAATGGAAACAACCTGGAGCTATCAGTCTTGCTTCAAATAAATATATACTGAACCTCAAATAACAATCGGATCACGCATAATATTTTCAACGTGAGATACTTCACATAATACGAAGAGAGGAAAACCGAGCATGCTCCAATTTAGAGGAAGAAAGTGATCATGCCAATACCATTAGGTCACAAGATCCTAGACAATCCTGAAATATATTAGAACTAGTGAACCTGGCTAGAGGCGTTAATTTTTAAATGAGAAACTGCGAGTTATGTATCCTGCTAAAATCTTTTTGCAGTATTGTTCATTTATCATTAAGGTCACATACATATTTTTTTCAATAGCTGTATTTCCATCAAAATTATTGAACGCTATTTCATAGAGCATATATTATTCGATTATGCTTTGATTATTTTTGTAAACTAACCATCATTTACCTTGAGAATAAGTAGTTCATTCATTGATGTTGGTTTATGCAGATATCATATTAGTTATAGAAATGATAATAAGTTTCTTTTATAGTGAAAGAAAATTTGAATATGTATTTCCAACTAGAACACTATAATGGTCAAAATTTCATAAGATATGGAATTGTTTAAAGTCAAGGTGAAACATTTCAATGAGGAAGTATACAATATGAAAATAATATAAACAATATATCCATACATATTCTGGTTCTTAATTCTTTTCTATAGTCTCATCATCATCAATGGAAAGTACATTATGAAGTGTAGATGACAAAAAAGATTCATTGAGTATTACTCACAAACATGTATGTACGCATGATGAGTAAGTACAAAACATGTTTAAACACATGATAGTGGTAACAAGTAACTTCAAAGTAATCACCATTTATGTTTTACAAATATTGTAGCGCGTTTAAATATTATTGTAACGTATACACACACACACACACAATATATTAACTAACAAATATTTTCTCATGAATAAGGGGGTTCAATTGATGTGGCCACATGTATGTTGTGTTAGGCGTGTAAATAGGCCTATAAATAGCCTTTATTTCTATTTATGATTCTTTCTTAGTAAATATAGGTTTTACATATATATTTCTATTTGTGATTCTTTCCTAGTAGAGATAGGTTTTGCATTTATTTTGTTATTTTGTTTCCTAATTCCTTGCTTGTATACTTGTATATATATTTACAATCTCTCAATGAAAGTAATTATTTTTGCCTTCCACAATTGAATCTCTTCCTACATGGTATCAGAGCTTTTTTGAAAGGTCTTAGGGTTTCCTAAGCCGCCACTATCCACATATTTTTCCACCTGCCCTCATCACCCCTCTTACGTTCCTATGGCTTCCCAAGAGTCCCAACTCACCTTGAAGTCCATTAACGTAGAACTCGATGGTCCAAACTGGGCCAAGTCTATGACCTCGGTTCTCAAGGGTATGGCGCTTTGGAAAATTGTTACAAGAGCCTCACCTAATCCCTCAACGCAGGCTAATGCATCTGATTCTGACATTGAACTATGGGAGTGCAAAAATTACTTTGTCATCTCTCTCATTCGCATGAACTGTTCGAAGGCGATTGCTATGTCTATTGCAAGATTCAGATTCCGCCAAAGACATTAGGATACACTTAAATAGACTTATTTGCAAAAAGATCTTGCTCGTCGATTTCAATTGGAATAAGAGATTCGTCAAGTTCGTCAAGGTAACTCACAGAGCATATCAGATTTTTTTGCACAAATGACTATTTTATGGAACAGTATTATCTTACTTTGCCTGAGACCTTAGTTTCAAATAAAGAGTTTAAATGTTATTTGGAAGAATACAAAACCTTTCAATTTCTTCATGCGCTCAATGGTGATTTTGAATATTTTAAGGGGTCTATCATCCATCGATCTCCACTACCATCTGTTAAAGATATTCTGCCTGAATTAATCTCTAAGCAAACTCGTCGAAACAAGGTTCTTGATGGTGCTACTAATTCTGCTCTTGCTCTTACATCTAAACCTCATGATAATCATCAGTCAGAAAAACGTAAAGGTTATTGCAATTATTGTTGAAAAACAGGGCATACTAAACAGAATTGTCTTCGTTTGCAATGCAAAAATCAACTCACTAACCCTAAAGCCGCGGCTACCATGTCGTCCATTGACCCACCAGCTTTGGTCCCCTCTCGATGGCTTGTTTTCCATGAGCCTATTGCAGACTGCAGTTCAAGGAATGGTTAAAAATGTTGTTAATCAGATTATGCAAAAAGAAAGTAATTCTATTGCAGCTTCCGCGACCATTACTCTAGGTATGCCTCGTGAAACCTTATGGTTTTTAGATTCAAGCGCATCAAATCATATGAACTTTTTAACTAATCTTTTTTGCCCAAAATTTTCCATATCTCCAAATATTTCTACTGTCCTTACTGCAGATAATTATCACCAAGCAAATTGGTACAATTCAATCACCTAAATTGACATTACCACATGTTCTTTATGTGCCTCAATTAACTATGAATTTGATATCAATTTCCCAACTTTGTAATCAAGATCAGTGTGTTTATTTTAACCAAAACACTTGTTATATACAAGACTTGCAGACAGGTATGCTATGTGGAAAGGGGCGTAGGTTTGGTTGTCTCTATTGCCTTGATTATCTCCATGTTCCCATTAGTTCACCTCAACTTGCTGCCTCCGTCTCTCTTTCTCTTTGGCATGATCTCTTAGGACACCCCTCCATATCAAGAATAAAGACTTTAGTTGATAATGGTAGTTTAGGCTCTGTTTCTCCAACTTCAAAATTTGATTGTCAAAATTGTATTTTGGGAAAACAACATTCTATTCTTTTTCCTTTGAGTAATTCACGAAGTAAAGCACATTTCAATTTAATCCATAGTGATATTTGGACCTCTTCTGAACCTTCTCTAAGTGGATCTAAATATTATGTCTTGTTTATTGATGATTATTTTCAATTCTGTTGGTTGTTTATTTTATGCCAAAAGTCTGATGTTTATAATGCATATCTCAAATTCACTATCATGACATACACACAATTTCAAACTCACATTAAGGTTTTTCGATCGGATTCAGGTGGGGAATATCGCTCCAAACGCCTTCTTGATCTACTTTCCTTGCATGGCACTTTACCATAGTTATCATGTCCACATACACCTCAACAAAATGGTGTCTCTGAAAGAAAACACCAACATATAATCAAAACAATTTGCACACTTCTCCTCACATCAAAACTATGATCTCACTTCTGGGGGGAAGCTGCTCTTACAGCTGTGTATCTCATCAATCACACACCTACACCACTTCTAAATGGCTAAACACCCTCTAAACTCATCTATGGTGCTCCTTCCAACTATACTCATCTTAGGAAGTTTGGGTCAACTTACTTTGTCCTACTACCACAGCTAAAACGTCCTTCAAAACTCTCCCCTAGGTCTAAGTTATGTATCTTTGTAGGGTATAGGATAGAACACAAAGGGTATCATTGTTGGGATCCTCAAGCCAACCGTATAAAGGTTAGTCAGGATGTTATTTTTTAGGAAAATACACCTTACATGTTATTACCAAAAAATTCCACATCTACCCCACCTACATACGTTGATCCTTTTACCAAATACTACTCTCAATTTCCCTCACCTACTTCCCCCACCAAGATCGACACCCCATCACCATATGCTACCACCGATCTACCCTTAACCGAACTAGCGCCTTTTGCTGTGGGGCATCCCTTAGCCCTGCCGTCCTTGCCCAGGTATCCCTCTCGCACTCGAGCCCCACCCCCCTACTTATCAGATTATAATTGCCATGCAGTTTCTTCTTTTGACGTGCATGAACCACAAACCTATAAGGAAGCATGTGTGCATACTCATTAGGTCAAGGCTATGCAATTACAATTATCTGCCTTACATAAAACTGCTACTTGGGAACTCACCTCTTTGCCTCTAGGAAAGTCAATTGTTGGATGCAGGTGGGTATACAAGGTTAAGACTCGTGCAGATAGATCCATAGAGTGCTATAAAGCTCGTTTAGTAGCTAGAGGTTTTACTTGGGAACATAGTCTTGATTATGACGAGACTTTTGCTCCTGTTGCTCGCATGACTACTGTTAGAGTTCTTTTTGCTCTTGCTGCTCTACGAAAGTGGGATCTTCATCAAATGAATGTCAAGAATGCTTTCCTCAATGGTGATCTTAAAGAGTAAGTGTATATGGAGCCTCCACAGGGACTTGAGGTTCAGTCAGGGCAAGTGTGTCATCTCAAAAAGGCACTATATGGTCTTAAACAAGCCCCTCATGCTAGTTTGAAAATTTTCGTTCTACTGTCCTTCAATTAGGTTTCCAGCAAAATCTTAATGATTATGCCGTCTTTATCCGTGGTACTACACATGGTGATGTGTTTATATTGCTTTATATGGATAATATGATTTTGACAGGAAGTGATATTCAAGGCATCTCTAAAGTTAAGCAATACTTGGCTCAGGCTTTTGAAATGACAGATATGGGTAAATTAAGCTACTTCCTTGGTATTGAGGTTAGTCGAAGTTCTAGTGGGTATTTTATCTCTCAAATGAAGTATGCCTCCGAAATTCTTCGCCTTCCTCACTTTAGCGATGATAAAGTCTATGACACTCCTCTTGCTATCAACACCAAACTATGGACAACAGAGGGCGAGTTGCTCTCCACTCCAACTCTTTATCATCAATTAGTGGGCATGCTTACTTACCTCACCATTACTCGTCCAAATATTGCTCATGCAGTTCATGTGGTATCTCAGTTCATGGTAGCACCCCGTTCCATCCATTATGCAGCTATCTTACGTATTATTCGCTATCCACATGGCACTTTACATTGTGGATTATTATTGTCATCTTCATCACTTCCCGCTCTTATTGCCTATTCAGATGTCGATTGGGCTGGTGATGTAATTGATAGGCGTTCTACTACTGGATACTTGGTTTTTTCTGGGAAACTCTTTAATTTCTTGGAAAAGTAAAAAGCAGGACACTGTTTCTCGTTCTAGTGCTGAATCGTAGTATCGTGCACTCGTGGATACAACTACTGAAGTTCTCTGGCTTTGGCGACTTCTTATAGACTTTGGCATTTCCTTCTCTACTCCTACCTCTATTCACTGTGATAGTAAGAGTGCAATCCAAATTACCCATGATGATGTCTTTCATGAGCGTACTAAGCATTGAGTTGGATTGTCATCTTGCTCGCCATCACTATCAGCTTGGCAATATTGCTCTTTCGTATCTCAATAGTCATGACCAGTTGGCCGATTTATAGACTAAAGCCCACTCCGCTCATCGCTTTAGCTACTTACGTGACAAACTTCAGCTACTGAAGCTTCCAGCACCTAAAGTTTAAGGGGGGGTGTTAGGCGTGTAAATAGGCTTATAATAGCCTTTATTTCTATTTATGATTCTTTCTTAATAGAGATAGGTTTTACATATATATTTTTATTTGTGATTCTTTCCTAATAGAGATAGGTTTTGCATATATTTTGTTATTCTGTTTCCTAATTCCTTGTTTGTATACTTGTATATATATTTACAACCTCTTAATAAAAGTCATTACTTTTTCCTTTCACAATTGAATCTCTTCCTACATGTTGTGTCTTCCTCCTCACAGGGTCTCAATGCAATGACATGTGGAAGGATTACCTAGAAAGAGTGACCAAAAGGAGGAATGGATGGTCTTAAAGTCTCAAATGCATAAATGATAAACAAAGGAGCCTAGGGGTTTGACCTTACGGTTCTTAAGTAATCGAGTTTGTTCTTTGTTTGTGCAACTATTAATTAATATTTAATAGTTGAGCTCCTACTATTCTCCCAATCTCAAAATTATGTCCAATGAGAAAGAATTGTTAAGTATTTATAGAATTTGGGAAAAAATAGCATCACTTAGATCACCTTGGTGATTAATGGAGAAGCTTGCTTAATTAAGAATTATCTTAATAAGTTTGTCACTAGTCCAAGGCCTATATAGCCATCCTTACTAAATGTATGAACCTACTTAAGATAGGTTGAGAGTGAGCTAACCAATTGAACGATTCATATTCTAAACTCACCAAGTCAAACCTCTCTAAGTCATCTTGAAATATAGATTGGACTCCTTAAACATTGTTACTAGCACAAAATCAGTCAAGCCTAAATTAATATTGAGGTTAACCTAAAATTGTCATCTAACAAATATAGTTCTCTATATTAAATATAAGGGAATCTCTTGGATTGATTGTTTTCTCACATTTTAAGTATGGATAGGTGCAAGGTATTGTAGTTTAATTGGAAAAAAAATTTCTCTTGTATGGATGGAGCAGGTAATGTCATTTTTTGTGTCACTATCCATGTAAGAGATATAGTTGGTGTGAAAAACTTTAGATAGCTCATAGCTAGCTATAGAATGGCATGCACATACTTGGCTTAAGTTTTTCAAGCTTTTATAACCTAGTCTTTGCTAACAAAATGAATTTTGAGAGAGAGTTGTTCTGCATGATATTTTAGGCAATAAATTCAATCAAGTCTCTACTACTAATCAATTTACACATGACAAGCAAGTACTACTAAAGCCTTGCTATTCTATCATGGATAAAACAATTGCTCAAGTAGGAAAACGAGGATTTGTTCAAAGAATAAGAAATTTGCACCGAGTTCTTCTTATGTGAAAAACCTTTAGGTGTTTAAAATGAAAGACAAACTATCTTCAAATCCACAACATTCAAAGTACCGTTTGATGATTCAGTCACCAAGACTACAAGCATCAAGTATATCCATCCCTTAAAGCTAGAAGTTTGAGAAACTTCTATAGATTAACTTGGTTTGATGAATTACACTCATTAAAGACAATACCTCTTGGTTGCTAAGATTATTGGTCATAATAAAATTCTTGACTGCAAGGTTAAAATACCAATCTATTAAAGTAGACAATTTTTTTTAATGAAAGAATTTACCATGCATAGTGTTTTGGTCTATCCGAACAAGTTATCATGCAATTACATATTATGCATATGACAAATAAGGTGAGAAGGGTGTATATGGTTCATACAAGCTAGTTTTAGGTTTTTTTCAGCTGTTCCAAATGCAGAAAAAAAGGGAGAAAATGGATAAGATATGAGGAAAATGAGCAAACAAACTATAAATGAATATTATTATATCCTAACTTTTCAATGCCTTGTAGCTCATTTGGCATATGTGTCATTCTACCATTAAGATGAAACAAGCCACCGCACACCCTTTTTTCTCAATTTGAATACATGTGGAAATAGTGAAATTTAAAAGAGACCACTTTTTAATTCAATATATCATAAATTTTGGATCAATTTGATGTCACTTAATGGTTTTATGGTAGACCTATAGAATCTTAGGTTTGTACACAGATTTTAATATTCAGTTTAAATTTATTATCTAATTCCATTATACATCAAAATTTATCTAATGAAGTAGGAATTTGAAGCATAGTTCAAAATCTATAAAGATTGATAATAACATGAGAAAAGTTTCGATAGTTCCAATACGCTATGTAAATAAATCAGTAATGGATAAGTATATTAATACAATTTTAACATGTGAAAGTATAAATAATAATTTAAAAAAAAATTTATTATGCTTATTATGTATTTAAATATTAATAATGTTAGTCCATCATTCATCCAAATACATGACCTGACCTGATACCAATAAATCTTATCTTTTTCCAAGAATACACACCCACGAGGACATCTCAACCTTTCATTGTTCGAAGATTTTAGGAACAAACATCATTACATAATATCATTAACATTTTATACCTGAACGGGAAGAGGAGGTTCCAATTGACCGAGGGTAGCCTTTAGATTGTGCCTCCCAATTATCTGTTTCATACTAATATAATAATAACAGGACATGAAAGACATATTGTCAGATGCAATTTATCTACATTTAACTCAATTGGAATAAAGGCAAAAGCGAACAAAAATGTCTTAAAAGAGAAATCCCATATATATAGTTTTGTTGTATTAAAAATAAGGAAAAAAAAATACAAATATACACCCTAAAATATTTATCAAGTGCGGTTGAAAATCTTAAATTTTCAAAATGTGACTACCATTTTCTATAACTTTTGAAAATTTGCAATACAATCCAAAATGTTGCTAAAACTTAAAATTTTTACTATATAATTCTTTTAGCAACAATTTTGGGATCATAGTGATAGTTTCGATATTACTTACATATTTTCAAAAATTATAGTGATATAAAATCACATTTTAGAAGTTTTCGAGCATCTATTTGCATCAAACTAATAATTCATCGATGTATTTGCAATTATCTCTAAGAAATACATATTCATTATATTATTTGAATAATATAATAAATATGTACTAAATACATTATCTTAGAGATAATTGCAAATACATCTTATGAATTATTGGTCTATAACTGCAAAGAAGAATATAATACTATTTCCAAATAAGAAAAAATTAAAAATAAATAACATGAGTCTTCACATTTTGTTATTTACTTATATCTGTGTTTTGTCTTAATATGAATTCATGACTACTATTGTTCTATGATACATAATTGTCAGTTCCCTCTAGCTTCAATAGAATCCCAAATCACGTATGCTTTACTCAAAATTGTCCTAAATCAAATAGAACAACACACTCCAAAACTTCTTGATTTAGGGTTGGAACAGTAGACAGAGTATATTGTTTTGTCTAATTTAGGATTTCTAAGTAAGATTTGTATTATTTGAGATTTTATTGGAGGATGGTGTCAGTTTTTTACTGATAACTAATGATCGTGTAATGTAAAACAATACAATAAATACATTTGCAGAGTCAAAACACAAATTAGTAAAA
The DNA here is from genome assembly GCA_037954665.1 of Laguncularia racemosa. NCBI lineage: Eukaryota > Viridiplantae > Streptophyta > Magnoliopsida > Myrtales > Combretaceae > Laguncularia > Laguncularia racemosa. The sequence continues at coordinate 1,004,981 of JBBMOL010000024.1, read as the reverse complement.
TGTAAAAGCGTGAATCTGAGTTTTTGCAGGCTGATAAGCGAAACAATATTTCAATTGGAGATAGCAGCCAGCATATTGAGCCAAGAAGATACAGAAGCGGGCAAGTGTGCTTTGAAGAATCAGGGAAACAGCAGCTCAAACACGAGCGGGAAAAAAACCATATTGGTCTCTTTCAAGCTTAGCAGCAGCTTCAAGTCTAGAGGCCGCCTCCTTCATCTTTTTTGAAGATAAATTGTGATGGTGCATGGGATCAAAGCAACAAAATGGGAGGTATTGGAATAGTGTGTTGAAACACAAATGGCAATCTTATATAGGACAATTCATGTCCCAGAGGCTGATCTTGTGTTAGCTGAAGCTCTTGCTATCAAGGAAAGCATTCCCTTAGCAAGGAATAGAAATTGGGAGAAGATAATTATGGAGACCGATTGCAAGATTATTTTTGATGCCTTGACACTAAGATCAGCAAGCCCTTTGGAAGATCAAAGGAGTGGTGGAGGACATTTTGTTCGTTAGACTCTTTTAATAATTAGTTGTGAAGGGAAATTAAAATGCAAGAAACTACACATGTACTATTTCTCTAATTGATTGTAACTACAGTGAGGTGTATGTTATTAAATTATAATGTTATTTTATTTATATCATATCCATATACTTCCATATTTTCTATCTGTTTCCAAATTTGAAAATAATATTTCATTTTATTTTCCTTAGGATAAGCAAATAATCTTATTAAAACCTGTATCATGCTAGCTCCACCCTATTTGGTCAAGTAGTCTTCATATGGATATTCAAGATTATAGGATAGGTTCTAGGTATAATTTTTTGTAATCTACTCCTACCCTACAGGATAGGGTATGAGTACAACATTGCATGTTATTACCCACCTAAAACTTATATTATAAGGTACCACAATACATGTTGTAATGTATTTTGTATGCACCTTATAAAAATTATTAACTAATAATATTAAATAGAACACAATATTATATTTTTGAGTAAATATATAGTTTTTGCCTTTTATTGTGAAAAAAGGTTCATATAGTCCAAGCTCATCTGTCTATTTGAAACCCTAAAGCGTTTCCTAGTTCCTACTTTTTGTCTCTCCAGGTTCCATTCCTTCCTAAATACTATTGCTAAGTTGTTAACTATCGAAAAAAAAAATAACATTACTTCCTTTGTCACAGTCTACAGAATTTCCTCTGAGGTAATCTAATCTCTATGTATCTCATTTCCTTTTCTTTTTTTCACGTGAGAGCTCTAATTTCTTTTTTCTTTTATCTTGTTTAATTTATCAACAATGGGTCTCCTTCAAGTAAGCTTATAGACAAAAAACAGCGGCCAGTAAAAGCATCCTTGAGTTGGGTAGATTGATTCCTCTTGCTTCTTTCTCGATCTAGTTGCTTGTATAGTGTAACTTAAATTTTCAAGATTTAGAATAATTATAATAAAAAATTTTACCAATTTCATAAGTTACACTATATCCTATAAAATCTATACAGTACTAGTTTCAATTCGTGAATATTATAAAGTATGCTGTGGTTGCAAAACTTAGAACCTATACATAAATATAATATTAATGGGGCTTTAAACTCTACCCAACCTATACCCACTCGTCCCAATTTACCTCAATTTTCAATTCCTTGATTCTCAATCCAACAGTAACGCTATCCCATATGGAGTCTGAAATATGTACATAGTTATGCGGCATACTTTTTTCTTTTTCAGTATTTCCAATCAATTAAGTAGGAATTACGAACTTTTATCGATTTTAGTCTAAAACCATTTTGAATATTTAGTTGAGTCCTAAAGGAAAACTCGTGATCTAGTCTATGTCAATATAACACACTGTAATATCATATATGTATGAAAAAAATGGACTGAACAAAAAAAGATTTTAAAATTTAGAATTTAATTGAATATACACATAATCAACTTATGTATACTCATATATATATATATATATAAAAGAAAGATATCATATTAAACAAAATACAATTAAATTCGTATAAATATAAATATATTTATCTTGTTGGGCCGAAAGAAAAGTAAGTTATCTCTTTTATACGTCTTTTTGACACATTATCAATGTATCATATATAGACACTCATGGATGTTTTCGGGAACGAGAATTTATTTGGATTTCTATTTGCCCTTGTTTTCTTTCATCTATTTTTTTCCGTTCATTTGTGTTTTTTTTTTTCCAATTTATATCCATTTACCTCAGAGTTGTTTTGAATTTAAGTTTATCTGATTCAAATAGATTGAAAACTTTGCTAATTTTGACTCGTCTTACTTTTAGCAGCAGCTAAAGTTTGAAATAGTATGCAATTTTTTAGAAGACTACTAGATAAGAGGGACCATGAACGATGAACTGAAACAGCCACATCGAGCACAATTTCGATCAAACGAAATTCGATTGAAGCTCTTTCATAATACAACCGAACTTTGCTCTTTTATCACAATTTACTCTTTCAGTAATTTGTTTATTAACTTTCTGAGATTTGATATTTGTTTTATAGGATTATTTTAAATTGTTTCTTATTACATTTAGGAATCTTAATATCTTCTAGCATCTATTACTTGTGTACATTTTCCTATGTATTCCGTAGATTGATATGAATTTCCTATGAAATTACTATCGTTACGTTTTCGGCAGAAAATCCTGTCTTTTGTGCTTTCACACTATACAAGCTTAATCCAGATTAGATACGTGTTTGATTTTTATGTTTATCATTATATCTTCTCTTACCAAACATTCAGTTTCACGTCGCTACCAAAAAGCTTGATATCAAAACAAATAGCTCATTCAGATTGAATTTCAAAGATCCATTTTCTAACAGTTTCAGATGGGTAGCTTTAAGAAGGCAACCCTACTCCTTTTATAGTTTTCATTTATCTGGTGTAAGCAAAGAATGCCCATAGAAGCACCCAGTTTCCAGATATAAACTAAATTAATCTCAGATCGCTTTTTTATCGGTTAATTTCATAAATTGTGTGAAAATTAATAAGCCAATACTGTGACACCCAAAAAAACAGGAAAAAAAAAAACAATAATACGGCAAATTGAAAAGCACAAAGTTAAAACTCGAAAGCTTAATCGTTATAGATAAAGGATTACCTTGTACTGGAGTACTCAAAGAGCTTCCCAGTAGCGGAGAAGACGATAACAGCAATTTCAGCATCACAAAGTGTTGAGAGCTCAAGAGCTTTCTTGAAAAGCCCTCTTCTTCTTTTTGAGAACGTCACTTGCCTCGCTGTTATGTTGTCGATCTTCTTTATTTGAATTTTCTTTCTCGTCATCTTGACTTGTACTTAATTAATTGATCTAACAAATTTATATTATAAGGGAAAAAAATAGTGAAAAATTATATACTAATCTAAAAGAAACAAGTAGTAGTACTAAGAAGAGGGGAGGATTAAGAACATATTTTATTAGTTCTTAATTGGAAAAAATAATAATTTTTTATGAATAATAAATTAAATGAGACGGACGTACAAGTAAAATACAGTGTTATAATGGCTAGATCTCATGTACTTTTGGATCAAAGAGAAGATAGAACTGCATCATTTTATCATATAACACAATTTTCAAGTGGATTTCTAAGGCAAAACATGAAAAATGGGAGTAATTAAGGAAAAGTAGAGATAAGACAAAGCAAGTCCATATGCAGCAAATGTCAATAATATGAAAAGAAACCTAAAATGGAAGTGAAACATGTGAAGGGAATATACAGACTGAACTAACCAGCAATCTCTCCAAAATAAGAACTTGGAAAATGGCCATAGATTTCCAAATACAGTATATTTTTACCTTTAATTTGTTTTCTCAGAGCTACAGTAACGTTGACATACTGCGCAACGAAACCTAGTGGAAAAGAGAGAAGCCATTATCAATAGAATATGAATGTGTGTGTCTGTGTGGGGGAGAGGGAGAGATGGCTGCGGACCCCCCCAATTAAAGATGATTCCCGCATAGCCAAACAGAAGCCTTTTTTGGTAGCGTTAACGTCTGGCGTAGATAACTTGACATGAATGTTTTTTACCAAAAAAAAACAAGAAGTTACTGATCGAGAGGGAAGTAAAAAGGAATCCAGGAATTTAGAGGGGGAGCGTATAATTTCCTCATTTGAAAAAGGAAAAAAAGTAGGGAAAGAGATATATTTCGTTTATTGAAATATAATAAGAATATAATAGAATTATAATTTATTTAATAATGGGGTATTTTTGAAAAAAAATATGTTTTATAAAAAGTAGATATTTTTTTAGTAAATGAAAAAAAATTAAAATTACTTATTTATTCTATATTACATAGAATAAACAATTTTTTGTAGTATAATTTTCTATAAATTAAATAAAAGAATAATTATTCATACTAATAAAGGTAGAATGACAATTTAATTCTAATAAATCAAACATAATGTTAAGGATGAGTGTTTTCCTTGAAGATGAGAGTGAATTATAATGAAATTATAAACTTATTCTTAAAATAAAAAAAATATATTTTTAAAACATAAGGATTTTTATAATATTATAGCAAATAAAAAATTATATTATCAACTTTTCTTTTACCTTCTTTTCCTCCTTTTATACAAAACAAGAAAATTTATAATTTTCTCTCTTATTTTCTTTCTTTCTTAATTTTTTTCCTTCTACTTTCTTCCATTTTTAATTTTTTTTCTTTTTTTAAGCATGGTGCAAGGGTCCCCACATGGGTAGCCTAGGGCAATATTTAAATATAGAACTTTTCACATATCTTAAGAAAAAGTATCTAAACATAAAGGTGAGAAGGTTTTTTAAGGCACTTTTAATATTTTATCACTATAGTTTATGATAGTTAACAATATTAAGAATCTGAGCAAATTAACTAAAGGAAAATAAAAATAAGATAGGGTTCAATAGTCCCAATTTTTGTTAAATGAAAGATGAAGTCCACCAATAATAATTATTTTTTCAATAAATTCATAATTATAGACACATGATTAAGCTACATTTTTTATGTAAATTTCTAATTTATGCATGCATCACGTGCATTAACTTTATAAAAGCTAAATGACTGAATTATCATTATTGGTTCATTAAACAATTATTGAATCAAATTCTTATCATTGTAAATTTAAAAGCTGCAATCCCTTCTAATTATAAGAAAGGCTATTTGTCCATTTTCCATTACATATTTCTCTACTCTATCCATAATATCAAAGCTTACTACTCAAGCTATAAACCATACCATCTACGCCCAGCCACATAAAAACTTCGACACAGCCCTAACCAAGCCACCTCTATGACATTCTGTACGGAAACCCTAGGAAATAATTATTATGAGTGGGTCAAGGGTGACAGAGTTAGTAAAGAAGCATTCGTATTTTGGGAATTTCCATTACATGGTAATCGGTAAAAATGCTTTTCCGTACGAAGAGCCACGAGGCAAGTCTGAGCTGATTTTACCACACAGTTGGTACTCCTACCCTGCTGTTCCATCAACTTCTTCAAAGATTACTATTAAAAACATAATGTCGGCTTGTTAAGTATGTATTTTACAGATTCAATCAGTATCTAGTTAGATCTTGTCCACAAGGTTATGAGCTATTGACAAAATAAAATAAAATAAAATAACAATAATAAATGAATAATTAGATAAATAAATAAATAAAGTAAAGCGAGTCTGGTGCATTAAAGTACGTGCAGAGATTAGACCTTTATAATTCTTAAATTTATTAGGTTAGATTTAGCTGCCTTATCGTCTGTGTTTAATTAATGAAGATCGGTTACATTTAAATTTTCAGGTTGATGCTCATCATCCTCCAAAAGATATAACTATACCAATTAATTTAGTATTCCAATAACCAAAATCAAAACATACAATTAACAAATCAGGAGAAATTTTGAAAAAGAGATAAATAAAGGTTCCTATCTTCTGATACAATTCAAAAAATATATATTTTCATTATTTTGCCTTATATTAAACACCTTGGAATGATTTAAAAACTATCTTTTTTTATGTATTCCTTTTTTTTTTCTACATTATTGTTTTGCTTTTGGTTTGCTTCAAATGTTACATTCGATAATTTTTGTGATTTACTTGTATCTTTTATATTTAAATATGGCGTTTTAAATGGTTGTTATTTGATATATATATATATATATATATATATAATACTAAAACAAAATTAACAAAAAAAAATTTGGAGGAAACTGAAAGTTATCTCCATTGCATCTTAAATTTTATTTTCCTTTATTTTTTATTTTCATTTTTATATTTTTATAATTAATAAAGGTACAGATTTAAGATGCAATGGAGATAACTTCCAGAAAGATTTTGTGACTGCCTAGACCTACGGAGCTCAGGGTTCGTCCCATGAAAACAGCTAATTCATCATGTCAAGTATTTTAATCAAACTTTCGACCCTCATTAACAATATTTAAAGTTGTCACATCATGGTTAGTGTTAAATTCACTTTTGGTGAATTGTCAAACTCAGGGAAAAGGAAAAAAGAATAATTAAAAAAAATTACTAGAAATGTGTTCATTAAAAAAATATTTCCAAAACTATTTTCTATTGACATGAGCACATGTGCCGATTTCACTTTAAATCTTTCTTATTTTTATTCTTTATAAAATTGACACTTTAAATACTGATTTTAAGTGGTGTGTTTTTTAAAATATTTTTTCAATTGTTATATTTTAAGGTTTATTTGAAAAAAAAAGAATATATTTGTTTTCCTTATCTCGTCAAAATCATGTGTATATTCTAATGTAGCTATGTTTGGGAATTATTAGAATAAGATGCTATTTTTGCTAAATTAAATACCGAACAGTTAAGGTTTTAAAGAAAAAAATTTGAAAAAAAAAATCTAATAATGAGAGATCAATTTATGAATTATCTAACTACTTATATTTGATACTTGTTTTTAAGTCACCAAGTGATAACTTTTCTCAATAATATCCCACTATGTCTTGAACTCTTATATATTTATATATATTAGGATACTTAAATGGGACATCATAATTAATTCAACTCTTATTCACTTTACCTAATATAATAAAATTGAGGAATGGAATAGAGGTATAATAAAATTATCATTTTTTAATTTTATTTTTATCAAGATATTTTGAGGTAAAAATATCAATTCTAGTATCAAATTACTATTCTTAGGTTTGAATAATGAATAATTATTCAATATTTTTTATAAAATGATCAATTATGGAATTACTATCATGAGCTTAAATGCAATAAAATATTGTTCTTTCATAAGAAATAAGACTATAATAAAATTACTGTTACATTAAAGTGAACAAGCTATTAGTGTTAAGTCAAAACAAGCCATTCATGCACAATTTAAAAGATTCATAAGAAATATAAGATGAATTTTTATTAGAAATCTTGGACATGAGCAAGACTTTTTACCTTTCACCATTATGCAATTATATGGTAAAATCTAAATGGAAAAAAAATGATAACTAAATCAAATTGAGTTTATACAAGCTAGATGTATCTTCTCAACTGTAATTTAGAATCATCGGAAGAATTTTTGTTATGCAATGGAAAGGAATATCAAAATTTGACTATTCGCCTCAAATGGATGTGAAGTAAAAAAAAAATTCATTATATATATATATATATATGGTGTAGAGTTAATTTGAAAAATTATTATTTTTTGTTTTTATGATAAAATAAAAATAATACACGAATGCCCTTATATATTTATATTATATATATATATGTGTGTGTGCATATAGGCACTAGATTTGATGTAATTAGCTGGGAATGATGATCATGTTTCACCTAACCACTCTTTCAAATTTCCAAAAAATAGATAGAGGAATTATAGTCTAATTATGTATAAATGATTTATCCAAAAAGAAAAAAAGAAAAGAAAACTATAAAAGGAGAAATGTAAGTCGATGAAAAGGACTCATCATGAATGACCAAACATAAAAGGAGCCTCGAGCAATCCAACTACATTGGAGCCCCCACACTATGCGGAAGCAGTGAATGTCGGACACTGATCATGAAATGGAAATGAGCTTTGCAACTTGCAGCTCCCAGCTCACCAACATTAAGACAAGGTGACAGCAGGGCCATGATAAGAAGACAAACCTTTTTATCTCCTATATGGATAGTTGTGTAGGCAAACAATCTCCAGTCATACGCTATGTGTACTTACAGAGATATAGCCTATAAAGAACTATAAAAAACGATCATGATTTATATGTATATAGCAATACGATATAACACGTGATGATTCTAATTATATGATAACGTATTCTTTTTTACAACTCACTTCAGTAAGAATCACTTGTCCTGATAGGAGGGGGGAGGAAACTCAGAGATCAATATTACCCAAATAAGTCTCTAAAACACTAAATTTTATTTCAATTTATACATTTTTTTACAAAATTCAAATTACAAAAGTAGGATTAGACCATAAACTCAAGGAAAATTAACAACCTGCAATCCCTAGGAGTGTCATCTGAAAAACTAAAATAAAAATTTTGAGATTAAATTACAAGAATAAAAAACATAGAAAATTGTTGACAAGAATGTAAACCTTATCCTAGTTAGATATAAGATTAAAAATATATAAATCATAGAAAAAATTAAAATGGTTAATAAAATTTTAATAAGATTTTCATAAAAAGGATTAGTTTGGATATACATTCATGACAAGTAAAATTGTGATGGAAAAATAGAAAATCTTAGTTAGATATTAGTTAAAATAAGATCATGAATTGTACTATATAATCAAAATTTGGAATAACCGAAGATATATGTGAATAGGAATAACTCAGAAACCCTTTTTCAACCAATTTGAATCAACCATATTATAGGTTAGTTGACTGTATTACTTACCTAATTGACTAAATTGGCTTTTGGTGTACCCCATTTGACTTAGATCACATAAATTGTTGCATTCTTACTCTTAATAATCCTAAATTAATTAGAAGACCCCTTAAATCTTAAAATAATCAAAATACTTAATTAAAAATGAATTTAAGGGTAAATTATTGAAATTAAGTAAATTCATTAATAGAATTACATGATATATCTTATAGATGAAAAGAGCAAGTGGAAGGTTATGAGGAGAATAGAGTAAGTAACTATTTTGTCTATTTGTTGATTATGCGTAGTAAGCTTAGCTAATGGACCTAACAATATTTGACTATCAAAGTGTTTGAGTGTTACTTATCATCGATGCAAAATCAAAAGGTGCAAAGGCAAAAGAAAACTGCTTTAATTATTTTTGGAATTGATGAACCCATACTTTCAAAAGGACTAGGATTTTGCACCACATTTTCAAAAAGATTAGGAATCTCCTCATTTTTAAAGGACTCTAGGTAGCTATAAACCCACATTTTTCAAAAGCACTTCAAAGATCACAAGATCCACCTTCCAAGAAGGAAGTTTTCAATCCACATTTTAAAGAGGACTATAGGGAGATATAGGTCCACATTTTTAAAATGACTTTGATTTTATATTTTCCTATAAATAATAAATGAGATCCATTAAACTATGTTTATTGGTTGATATTGGCTTATGCACATTTAAGTTGTGAGCTGTTTGTTGAATGATTGTGTTTATGTACCAGTGAGTTTACTTACCAAGCTTTAGCTCATCCCTTTTGGGACTTGTCTTTAAGTGAAATAAAGGAATTAGATAAAGAGATTAGATAGTATAAGATCCAAGACTTACATGCCTTTATTGGAAATAAGGACTTAAGGTGAATTGGCCATTCTCTTGGATATGAGGTGTAGCATGTATGTGATAAGTATTATATATATATATATATATATATATATATATAGTTTTGGTATGTTTTTGAAGAATTTAAATTTTAATTTAGTAGTAATTTGATTTTAGGCCTTTAATGGATAATGGAATTAAAAAGAAAGAAAATGAGTCCAATTTTACTCAATTCGGAGCTAAAACGAAGAAGTTATGAAGTTTTGAAACTAAATACAGCCTAGACATGACCATGTCCTAAGCTTATTGAATTTAAAGCTTTATAGAGATTTAGATAGGACCTCTAAATACGATTGTGTCCATTGGTTGTTTATCTTTTTTATCTAATTAATTTAGACACGACCATATCTAGGCTATGTTTACTAAAATGTCATGTTTTACACGATTTTGATTGACGAATTGAATACGACCCAAACCATGACTAAGTTGGACAGCGTGTTGGCATAAAACATAAAGTTTTTTATGCTCATTATATAAATTAAAGAGGATTTAACATCAAAGGAGAGAAAAAACATTATTTTTAAGTTGTTCTAAGGTTTTAAAGAGAGATAAGATGGCTACTTTTCTACACTTCAAGAAATTAGGGTTTTATTTGTTCTTATTGATTTCCTTGATGATGCATGTTTATATATCATTGAAGAATTTGGTTTCCAATATGAATAGCACTTAATTTTCCTTAGTATCTAGACTTGTGGAATCTAGTTTTATTATGTAACTAGGATTTATATTTTATTATTTCATGAATTCTTATGTTTCTTGATTCATACACGTGTTCTTGATGTTTTGATTAGATTAATATTTCTAGAGTATTTTTCTATCTATTTGATATTATGCATTAGAATTGAGAAATTTGATGTATAATTAAATCTTGCATGTTTGAAGAGAATTGATGTAATCTTAGAGATAAGCTACATAATTCTTCTGAATTTAATTAAATTAGTTATGAGAATTTATTGTCTTTTATTATAGTATTTGAATTATGTTATTATGAAGAGATTTAAATAAGTAATTTTAATATTACAGTTTATAGAGGGTTAAATTCAATTTGTAGGCTTTTGGCCTAATACCTTTAATGAATTTGACTATTTGGATCGAAGAGATAGGGCCTGAGGGTAAAGTTTATGTTTTAGGATAATTAGGGAAGATTTGGTATGGTAGGCTTGAGTTAGGGCTCATTGGATCGATCGGTCCAATTCAACCTTTTTCAATAATGATGATAGCTAAGCTAGGACATTGATAGCGGATCCTCTTGAGATTCTAGTTGGGCCTCTGACACGACTTCGAGCTAAATCACTTAAGGATGCACTTAACAGGTTAATCAAAGAAGTTCAAAATGAGGAGCAATACCTGCGTCAAACAAAGAACGAACCAAGAATAATCCATGTCATTGAAGTCTAAGATGCTTTGGAATGAAGACAGCTTGAAAACGCTTAAGGAAACTTGAAAGCCGCCGACCTTTGGGAAGTGAAAGCCAATGTCCTAGAAGAAAGGCTGGCTGGATGCAATCCAAAGTCGTTGGCTTTAGTGTCGGCTCAGGAGAAAAATGTTGGCTGGTTTTAGACTATTTTAGGCTGCTAGCTTTTGTTTGTTTTCTTTAGTTACTTTAGGGTTGTGATTATGTCGTTTTGTTATTGTACGAGACTATAAATAGTCACCAATGACTCCATTGTAAGCATCTTTTGGCAAATTGAAAACAAAAACTCTCTCTTTAGTTCTTAAAGAACTTTGAACTTATCAGATTATCCTGTGGTGTTCATACTTTACTTGTCAATTGGATTTCCATCCCGATTGTGGCATTTCCATCCATACCAAGGTTCTTGCTTCATTATAAGCAACAGGACGTGGTTTCCCTACATTCTTGATCGATTATAGGTTGTTAGATACAATTTGGGATTTCGGGTTTTGGCCAGGTTGACGGAGTTCGCATTAGATTTAGTATCGGAGCAATTAGGTTAGTTAAGAATTGCCTATCTTTGAATCAAATTCATGTTTTTTTTAGTGTATCTATTGATCTTATTAGATTCATTATTGTAATTATTGTCTGCATTCATTGATCAATTTGTTGAATTCTTGTTTGAATAGTTAAAAAAAAATCATTAGAAGTTCTTGGTGAATTTCTTGTTGAAAACCCGAAAATTATCCTTGTGTTTTGTTAGAATTGCCGCGGAAACTATAGTGACTTTTGATTAGTGATTCCAACAACAAGGATTTTGTTTGAACCAATGGGAAAACTCTAATTTGTTGGTTAGTTCTAAAAGAACTAAAAGAGAAATTTTTAGTGGTAAAAGGCAAGAGTGGTGACATCCTTAGAGTGTGTAAAAGCCAATTATATATTGCGAGCCATAAAATACGAGTGATTTAAGCGATTAATTGATTGAGTAGAAACACGCGAGAGAGTGATTTATTGAGGACCTTTTCTTTTCTATTCTCATTTTTTTTATTGCAGAAATATGTCTAATAGAAATTCCCTTAATAGTGTGATGGGGGGGGGGGGTTGTTGACACGAAAGTGATCATAGAAACTCTAATTGTTGAGATGAGGAGAATGTTTAGAGCGGAGATGGATCAATTTCATAAGCAAATGGAGTAGAATTTTGAGTAATCTCGTATTACTTCTGCTGGGCGTAGGATGGATAAAATGCCAAGAATGGTAGTGCGCATGGAGGAAAATGAATAGGGTAGGGAAGGATTTATAACTGAAGCTGATTAGAATTCATTTGTGGGTTATAAAAGGAATACAAGGAGAAGTAGAGGAGTTAGGAATAAGGAAGATAGCAACCTAGGGAACATAAAGATGAAAATCCTTTCCTTTTAAGGGAAGAATGATCCTGACGTATATCTTGAGTGGGAGAAAAAGGTGGAATTGGTTTTTGACTGTCATAACTACTCTAAAGTCAAGAAGGTGAAATTAGCTACCATAGAATTTTCTGACTATGTTATAGTTTGGTGGGACCAATTATTATTGAGTAAGAGGAGGAATAGAGAGCCACCAACAGAGACATGAGAAGAGATGAAGACAGTGATGAGGAAGCGATTTATTCCCACTTATTACTATAGGGATTTGTACAATAAGTTGCAAAATCTTATGTAAGGGAACAATAGTGTGGAGGAATATCATAAGGAGATATAGATTGTAATGATTAGAGCGAATGTTAAGGAGGATCAGGAAGCTACTATGGCTAGTTCTTGGCAGGCTTGAATTGAGATATACAAAATGTGATGGAGTTGCAACATTATATAGAGTTGGATGATATAGTTCACATGGCAATTAAGGTGGAGAAGTAACTCAAGTAAAAAGGTAGTAGTTTCACACGTGCAACACCAAGTTCCTTCAACTAGAGAACTAATACATGGAAGAAGGAGGAAAAGCAGTCCCACTCCAAACCAATGCTAGAACAAAAATCAAAATTGGCATCTCATGGGAATAAAGGTAAACTCGATTATTTTCCTAATAGGAATCATGATATTAAGTGTTTTAAATGTCAAGGTAAGGGTCATATAGTGAGTCAATGTCCAAACAAAAGAATCATATTATACACACACATAGGAATATAACATTAATATCATAAACAATCCATTTATTTATTCATTTATTTTTTGAATTAGTTGTTAACTGTCATAGAGGTACTCATGACTTTGCTACATTGAATATAGTATATAATATAGTAAATCTTAAGTTAGGAACTGCCACTGTAGGCCCCATCTACTCCTAAAATTTACTCCATATTATTTCGATATACGACTCTACTAGGAAAAACGTTACATACTGATCATTGAGATGCCCTCTAGAGATTTTCTATTGCGAGCCCCTAGGTTGAGTCAAGCACAAGCGACATTCATGGCTAGGTCCAATATCATTTAAGTTCATTTAGCAGCTATACTATCAAATACAAGTAACAAACAAGATAAACATGTGCTTGGAAAAACAATCCCAAAGTTAGCTTTTGTATAATTATCAAAGGTGTCAAAATTTGTCAAGTATCAAAAACTAAATTTAATACTACTCTATGACTTAACCTAAGTTCACTAAGTTGTTAATTGTGTACTAGTTGTATATTTCTCTTCCTTATTGTATTATTGTAGGTAAAACTAGTTTAAAATTGAAGAACCAAATAAAAGTAAAGTAAGAGTATTTCAGAACAATACAGTTTTGTATATGGCCGTGTAAAATAACACGGGAAGGAATATGACCATGTAGATGGCCATATACTTTACTATGTGTGAAGTCTTTCCAACATACCTATGTACATTGGCCATGTACTTGGCTATGTACTTCAATATGGGTAGGTACATGCACGTGTACTTGGTTGTATACCCCCTTAGTACATAAAACCTTCTCTAACTTAGTAGGAGGCAAGTTCATAACTGTGTATTGACCATGTGTCCCTCTGTTTTGAAAATTTCCCCCTTCTTTTCCAAACAACGTTTTAATCCTAGTTTCTATGTATACAAACAAAAATACTTCAATTTAATCACTAATTTTATACTTTTAAGCGATATGCAAACACTTACTTACTTAAATTTGCAATTGGAATCCCAAGATCACTTAATCCCACAACTGTACTTGTTCCTTCTCACCCCTTATTTTGAAATCTATTAACCCCTTACCCACACAATACTTAAGCATAGGAAATTAGAATCAGGATAATCTTATGATAATAATCAAGGCCGTTACTTGATGGAAACATGTCGACCCTATGGAGTAACTGTTAGGTTATGTTGTGTGTTTATATATGTTACTAATGTATCAACTACAGTGAATGGAAAAGAGAAGGCAAATAGGTCAAATTGGGGTTTAAATATCCTAACAACAAAAAGACTAAATTACCCCCCTTCTTAAAGCCTTATTATTTTTCTTGCCTTTATTTTTATTTTACTTATGTTGCATATGTTACTGGTGATCAAAGCTTCAACAACTACTACACCTTATTTTCTACCTAGTAATCTTTTAATTTATTAAAAATATCAAACTTTTGATATTTATTATATAAAAATGTACTATGGGGGTTATTTTAGGTGTAGTTTATTGTAGTATTTTTAGTTTGTAAAATTAATGGTGTTTATATTAGGTCCATAAGAAATCAACTATTTTGAACATGAGTTGAATCCCATTTTTAATGCCTCTTCATGACCTTATTTCTCGATAATTTTTTGCATACATAACTTAATTATGTCTAGCTTACAAATATGTCATGAATTTTAAAAAATTATTAGATTTTATTTGAATTAAACCGCCTAAAATTATGAATTTTGAGAATAATTGGATTTTCACAAAATTAATTAATGGATTAGTGATTTAATGAGTCCTAGGGTAGTTTAATGCTATTAGGAGTGATTGAAAATTATCTTTAAGTTACTTTTGATTATTGGTGTAATAAATTGCAAATCTGGGGTTAAATATTTAGCCAAATATCAATAATAGGCTTAATTGATAAAATGACATTACAATATGAGCATATATGATTTTATAGTGTTACAATGATTTTCATGGAATTAATTGGGGTCATTTTCTATTTATTTCATAAGTAGGTGAAATTTAGCCTATAAGGGTAATTAAATTTATGCTAGATAAGTTTTAGATGTTGCTATTGATTCCTTAATTAATATATGAGATTCATATTAATGCAGTATTATTAAAAAAATTGATAATTTAACTTTAATTCAAATTAGATACACGAATAAAGTAATTTAGTAGTAAATTGGAGTTGGAATGAAGAGTATTTTCGCAATTTAACATGGTAGCATGATTTAATTTTTTGCCATATGTAAATAATATTTTTCATAATGATTATAATGATATATAGAGCATTAGAATTGGATTAAAAAAAAAAAATAGAAGTTATGGCTATTAGAAGTTAATGGTATAAAAGTTTGGAATAAGAGTAATAAGCTATAGCGTATATGTTACAGTTATTACATACTAGTTTATTAAAGTGCCTTTAGGATCATTTACTCTTGCGGGTTGAAAGAATTTGCTTAACCAGGTGAGTGCCCCTTACTTGCTACTTTGTGATGCGGTATGGTCAAAAATTATTGTTGAACCCTTTATAATTACTTACCATGACCATCACAGGAAAATTTACATTGAATTTATGACTGGAAGTTAAGAATGGTCGCTAGATATGGTATTTAGTTTGCTGTATCATTGTTTGATTAGTTTTGAATCTATGCTGGCAAAGTATGTTAGTATTACTAATATGTGGACCAAGTGCGGGAAATTAGATTTGCGAATTTATGGCCAAATGATCGTTTCGCTAATGCTATTTTATTTGGGTGCCATGAATCTATCTTTAGGAATGGGTTGCTTCTACAAATGTATATGCTAATGGCTAGTATGCTCTGAACTTATTTTCAAAATTTGCTCGATTGCATCCATGTCATGGCTCGAAGGGACCTATGGGTCACATTTTCATTAAACTCAATCTTCAAAAACAAAAGCATATAGTTTTGAGAATTTGTTTTATAGCATATAGATTTGCACACTTCGAATTGAGCCTTACCACCCACTTTCTTTAGACTTTGGATTATAATTTTTTAGAATCTTTAAATTGAGCTGCTAAGTGTTGCTCACTAAGGAATTGATACTAGTGCTTGTCATGTACATTAACATGGCATATCGCATAAGCATTTGTAATTGTTTTTGGATATCGAGTGTGCATTAGAATATATATATTTTGGTTTGTTGTTTTATTTTAGTTTTGCACTTGCTTAGCTCTATAAAAAGTCTAGGAGTTAGTGCTATTAACCTTAGGTACTAAAGATGATGCTTAAAGTTTTTAGCTTGGGATTTTGGGTTGGAATGAGAGTGATGGAAAGCCAGGCTTTAGAATGGCAAAATTTTGACGTAGCTTAATGTTAACCTATAGATTATTGTGTTACATCATATATTATTTTATGTTTTATCTAAATGTACTATCTAAGATATATATTTGTAATACTTTAATATAAGTCAGGTTACAATATATAGCGTACTTTGATATAAAGACAGGTATATATAGTAGATGAACAAGACTACATTGAGGGACTAAGTATTTTTTTTTTCCATCAAATGTTATATATATAAATGCAATCGTGACGAATAGGTAGGTTTAAGAATTCAAATATGCCTTATCTTTACTTTTAAGGATGGCATCATAACTTATCTCTCAAGAACCATGGGTTTTATACAGGTTAAGTAGACGTTTGGATAGGCTAGGCGTGATATTTAAAATTCACATACATTTAAAAGAAAAGATTTTACAAAATACATTTTATATATTAAAAAATGAAATTTTAATTAGTATTTTTATTAAAAATTGAATAAAACATAAATTAAAAAAGTCCAATTTTATGAAATTTTGTTAGGTATTTAATTTTATAAAAAGTATATATGGTTATATTTCCATCCTTTTATATCTCATTCATAAAGACACCGTTTGTATAGATGCTCAAAAGACACCAAAAAATTGAAAAAAGATTAAACAAACGGCCCTTAATAGTGGTGGTTGCTGTGGGAGATGCTTTATTTGGATTATTAATTGCGCGTTACTTTAGTTATGTACCATAGGCTTAAAAAGGAAATTGATAATAATTGTGGATATATATTTAGAATATGTTTATCACAGAGATTTATTGTAATAACATTTAATTTATACACAAAAGTGACCTGTAGTATAGGAGGATATTTCTTTTCAAATAAACCGAAATCCAAATTCATATTTTGTATCTTATTATCATGAATCCAAAGGTACTAACATGATTAATTTTGGATAACTATAAAATGAATATATATTATGTAAATATAGAAAGTGTCTACTATAAAACCAAAACGTGATTCCACAAATGAAATCAACATATTATAAGTAGCATTTTGACCGCGTGTATCAGAAGTATTTTGCAGCACCGTTTCAATATAAACTATATAATGTATAATATATATCTATATCTATATATATATATATAATTAAATCGTGACTTCATATTAGGGTTGGGCAAAAAAAGAAAAAAAAAACACCTAATTGAACTACAAATTGAAGTGCACCAGACTGAACCAAATCGTGAAAAGTAAAAAAAAAAAAAGAAAAGAAAAAAATTACAGTAAAAATATAGAAAATATATAACTAAAAAAAAGAATTAATTCATTTTCTTATTTAATTTTTATTAGATAACTTATTATTTTTTATTTTTTATTTTTATTTATTGACTAATATAAAAATTATAATTATCTTAACAGAAATAATAAAATTTCTTTAAACATATCAAATAAATATTAAAGATAATAAATGGCATTAGAGAAATGATAGTAAATTAAATCTTTTTATGTAAAGTATAATTTTTCATGATTTATTCATTTGTATATATATATATAAAGTAATAACATACATAAAAATTGTTCAAACCATAAACCGAACCGTATAGTTATGTTTGATTTAAAGAGAAAAAAAAAACACCCCTACTTCATATATATATATATAACCGATACTCATGTTATAACAATCACACACACAACACAATATATATAGGTTACATAAGCTCTTTTTATATTTTATGCCAACAGAATTCTTAAAGAATATAATTATACATGTGGCATATTCAACCACGATCACATTATATATATGGACACCACTTAAATTTATAACCAAGACATTATAAATAAGTAGCTACATTACAATTATATAGTATATATTTATTACTAAAATATATATTTATGTTATATACTCACTGACGCTTTCCTGATATGTCCTATAGGCTATTAAGATAAGCAAATCGTCATATCCTAGACGCTTTCGTAACTATTACATAAACTGAATATAAACTCAGATATATAGGATTATTCTCCGGTGACAAAGGAAACTGAAGTCAAGGAGTAGTTGATCAATTTTAAAAATTATTTGAAAAAATAGATTTTTAAGTCGCAGACACTATTTGCATCTTTAGTTTTGTAAAATTACTATTTGCATCTTTAGTTTTGTAAAATTTTATAAAATTAAAGTATCCACACCTTCAGTATACACCAAGTTTGCCTCGTACATGTAATCTCACCATCAAATATTTGTCGTTAAACATCTACCGAATATGTGTGCACTGCAAACTTAAAAAAAAAAAACAGTTAGACACTACAACATTTGAAGTTAATGATTGAAACACGGTTATAGAATACAATTATTTTTGTTTTACCTACAAACTCCATCTCTTCATTTTTTTTTTCTCTTATTTGCAATCTTACGGGAAGAAGAAGAAATAGTTGTGTAGATATGAAGCTTGTAGGATTTGAAGGAGTCAAGTGAGATCTATCATTTTCTCAATGAGAATACTTTATTAATTTACATTTCGGTATGTATTTTGACAAAAAAGTTGAAGTTTTTTCTATTAATATGTTTGTTTTAAGTATGTGAGAAAATTGTAACCACAATGTCATGTGTTTTAAGAAATATTATTGGTCATTGTTAATTTATAGTAGTAGAGATAATTTAAGTCAATCTTGTAATATGTAAAATGCGGCAGTTAATTTTTTTGTTAGAAGGGTAAGAAGATTGATATTATACTGAAGAAAAATTGCATATTATAGTTAAATGTGAAATTTAGGTTTATTATTTGTATTGTTAGAAGAAAATGTTGTAATTGGATAATAATGAAAAAAAAAAATAGTTTTCCCAATCTATACAATAATTTTTTTTTTTACTGTGTTGTTATTTTTTGTTGTGAAATTTTCAAAAAAAAAAATGTAAAAGTAAAACATAAATTTGGTTTTTTTTTTTTCTTTTGGTTACCTAGTTAGAAAAATATCAATTATGTGCATTGTAAAATATAAAAAACCGATATTACCTATTTATGTGGAATAATTATTATATATATATATATATATATATATTGTAGAGGGGAAATAATGGGTGATTACATGAAATTGACGATCTACGCATTTAAAAATACTGTTGGTAGTAACTGGGAGCCAAAATATGATAGGGATCTAGTGAAGAAGTTAAAAATGAAAAAAAAAATGTGAATTACACCTAATTCTTGAATAGAATATGTTAGAGTACTGAAGTTGACCTAATCAAAGTGAGGGTTGAGATAATTTACAAGTATCCTATTTTCTATGGGGCCAATCTATTTTATGCCTTGATGGCAATAAGAGATGATGATAATGTTGAAAATTTCATTGAAACGACTGCATTGTTTGGACATCATGGCATACAACAGCTATATGTTAGAATTTCTAAATATTTGAGGGGTCCCTCGGAATGGTAGACATTCCAAGAAATTGGACACCTGCATTCCTTATTTAACATGGAGGAAATGCCTCCCAATCCATCGACATTTGAAGCAAATGTTGGATCCCCTATGGAAGAGGCACTAATGAGTTATGAAAATGAAGTAGATAGAGAAGTTACTTTGGTGTTACAACGATTGGAGTCATGTAATCCCTACATAGAGCATCTAGGTGTAGAAATTGTAACAAACATCGATGTCGGAATGGATGTTGAGGAGGAAAGCTCTAAGTATGACGAGAGCTTTGAGGTGGAGGATGATGATATATCTAAAGAGAATCTGCCAATCGTACTTGTGTACTCGGCATAAGCAATATATAAGTCAGCTATTGCTTTTGTCGTCAAATAGGAGTTTGGTTACAGAATTAGCAGGTAACAGGTATAGGAGGGCAAAAAATGAGCAATTGAGCATGTCTATGAGAATTGGGAAAAGTCTTATAATGAGCTCCTTAAGCTTCTAAATGCCATGAAAAATACGAATCCAAAAACATGAGTTGATTGGGGGTAGAGAAGAATGACTACCCTTGAGGTTTCCATTCTTAAGTGGGTTTTCTAGGCAATTAGGTTGTGCATTATAGCCTAGAGACATCTGAGACCAGTTGTTACCATTGATGGAACTTTTCTATATAGGAAGTATATGCACAAGTTGCTGATTGCTTGTGGCATCGATAGCAACGGTCGTATACTCTTGCTGGTATTCGCTTTAGTAGATGACGAGAATGCTGAAACATGGGGATGGTTTTTGAGGAAATCAAAGGAACATGTCATTGGTGACCGTGAAGGTCGTAAACCTATTTGCCTCATATCAAATAGACACATAAGCATCAAGTCGATAGTTGAGACTTAACACAATGGATGGCACCTTCTATTCAGAGTGTATCGATTTTGTTTATGACACATTTGAAGCAACTTTAATAAGGCAAACAAAAATATGTAGTGCAAGAAGTTGGTTACATAAGCCGAGTTACAAGCACAAGCTCAAAAAATTGAACTATTTGATAGACCAGGTGGGAAACATTAAGCCTAATGCTCTAGCGTAGTTCGACGACATGTCAATGGAAAAGTGGACGCTGGTTCATGATGGTTGCTTTTGGTTTAGCTACATGACCTCCAACATTATTGAAAGCTACAACTCCATCTTGAAAAGAGCTTGGGGGTTATTTATGGATGCTTTGGTGAAGAAAGCCTTTTACAATTGTGTCAAATACTTCATCAAGAAACATTTAAAGGTGCTTAAGAGTATGGCAAAAGGGAGAATCTTCACCAAATATGCCACCAAGAAGATAAATGGATGGAGTTCATGAGTTAGCAACCACAGGGTCATCAGGTACAGTAGGTAGGCAAGAATTTTTTAAGTCCTCACCGATAGTCATTGTGCAGCGAGCGGGTTGAGAGGAGGGGGCCAAATGTACATTGTTGACTTTGGCTGCAATACATACACTTGTCGAAAGTGGCAAATATACCAATTCTTATACTTGGTGCTTTGATCAAGCTCAATATTTCCATATTTATACCAGATTAGTACAAGTGGATGCATCAAGAGCTCACATATAGGACCCATTTCTTACCAATAAGTGACGACCTCGATTAGGAGCTGGTACAGTTCTTGTCACTCTATCAAAGGCCTAAGCTTGCACGGAAAAGGGGAAGTTGAGACAAAAAAGATACCACATAAAGATGGATATTGGGGAGCGTTCAAATAGGATCACATGTAGACTTTATCAAGGGGAAGGCCATAATAGAAGAGCGTGTCTACGTTGACATGACAATGGTAAACATTGCATAATCTGCTGCATGATTAATTCAATCTTAGCTTACCATTGCGTGTATATCATATTGAATTATTACTTGTATAATGCTAACATTTTCTATTTTCATTGTATAGATTAGATGAAACCTTGACCATTTCATCCGGTCAGTTATAACGCAGTAGGAGGGACAACTTTTATGGATGTTGATGATTCTTGTACACTAATATTTCCAATTTTATAATTTCTTTACATCTTATAATAAATTATTTTTTCTATTGTTCTATTTGCACATTTATTTCTAAACTTTTTTACTAATCATCATTTTTTTTTCAATTATAAATTTCCTTAAATTACTTTTTTTATTGTCTTAAAAAACATTAAAATTTTACATAACAATGAAAAAAAAAAATTTTCATAAATCTGAATATTACAGTAATTTACATTAATTTTTTTTGCAAAAATTCATAATTTAAAAAATTACCAACCTTGATTTCGCATTAAAAAAATTCAAAATTGAAGGCGCGTATGGGGTCTGCGACTTCAAAACTTATTTTTGAAATAATTTTTATAGGTATCCTATTTCATGAATTTAAAAAAAAAAACAATATTATTTAAGTACATTCCCCTTAATACTTTACTACATTATGTAAGTATTATGTTAAAGTACTTGGAGATTGGAATATATGATGGCTTGTGATTATAAGTAGTTGAATGTGCACATGCAATGCTTGTGTTTAGATACAAAAGTATTGATTTAGTAGCTACAAATGGATAGTTGCCATGGAGCATCTATAAAATTAGTTGATCTACTTTAAAAGGATTTAATTATACTTGAAATGAAAGCATTGCAACCATTTAAGGACACGATTAAAGTTTTCTTAACCAAATATCAACCTTTAGAAGAGGTAAAATATCACTTTTTCCCACTCTCAAGGTCGAACTAAGTGATAAAAGAAGAGATCGCGATGAGGTTTTGGGAACTCATTTGAAAACGTATTGAGAGAAAGCATGTCTCCATTGCATAAGCTTGGCTTTGGTTGGTAGTCATTGCATAGCACTATAAATAATCTCAACCTAAACTAAGGTGGGGTTATTTTCTTTAGTTTCATAATGAATTAAATAATGTTATGTAGATGGCATTTGATTTAATGCATTACACTTAACTAATTGATTGACTACCTTATTTGACTTCTTGTGCTTGTGTATGCTTTTGGTCTTTATCTCTTTTAAGTTGTGGTTTGCTTATGTCCCTAGAGACTTCTTTGCAGATTTCAAGTGGTCATGATGATGTATAGTTGATTTAGTTATGGGGGTTAGGTAAGGATATGCTATATATGGGACTTTTATTTATATTTATTTTGTTTCTTGGATCGAAATGGGTCTCTTAGGTGTATGGTCCATGATATCAAGAGAGAAGTGAAGGATTAACTTTGCAGATTTCAAGTGGTCATGATGATGTATAGTTGATTTAGTTATGGGGGTTAGGTAAGGATATGCTATATATGGGACTTTTATTTATATTTATTTTGTTTCTTGGATCGAAATGGGTCTCTTAGGTGTATGGTCCATGATATTAAGAGAGAAGTGAAGGATTAACTTTGGCTTATAATGTAGTGAGTGGTATCAATAAGATAATTTGTTCTAAGAGTTAGGTTCTCTAGATGTTGGTTTGGCCAATTATAAACAAATTGGTCAGAAGGTGATGCCCTCTCTTGATTATGGCCATGGTAGGGCAAAACCAGTTAATAAGGTTAGTCTTTATAATCATAAGGGGCACTATAGCAAAGTTGAATAAAGGCTCTCCTGATAAGGGATGAACTCGAAACAAATCTTGAATAAATAGGAATGGAAGGCTGACTCGCTAATCAATATAAGGCAAAAATATGAAATAAATGATGGTGTTGAGTGTTGCATAAGATCTCCATCAAGGGAGAACTTCTTGGCTTATGACACTAAGTGCCTAAGACTAATTTATGTCGATAGGCTATAATAAAAACTGGTTTTACTTAGCTCGTTTACACGAGGATAATGAAGAGAGAATAGAATAATTATTACTATAATACTTTCTATTACATTGTCTACTTGCATTAGCCCTAGAATTTTTATTTCATATAATTTTTTAATTCCCTCTCTACAAGGAATGGCATGATTTTTTTATTCCTTTCCATAGGAAATAAAACGTTTAATTAGTGGACAATCATATCCTCAACAAATACATACTAGTTCTATTCCATAATGACTAAATAGGGAAAAATCACTATTTTTAGATACATTTCTAATTTAATACTCTAATTAATGAGGTGGGCGTGAATATTAAAATCAAATATTCCCTAAAATAAAAATTTACACCATGTAAATATTGTAATGTATTTTTGGTATATTACTGGTAAGAGTCATTCTCGAGGAATAATTTTTATATTCCCTATCTATTTTATTTTAGAAAATAATTAAGTTATTATATAGTATGCCTATCTTATAATAATACAAATGATGAACTCGTGATGCTATAGAGTAGTTTGGTCTTTTGTGCCTTATGTATATCATGATAATTGCTAAGTGGTTAGCTTCTTTTCGTAGGTTAATGCACATAACAAACTGTTATGGCTAGACCACTTTTGAGGGTATAACACTATGTACCCTAGATTATGGGTTATGGGTTGGCTATTGGAAACAAAGATATTGTACTCAATCTCATGGAAACAAGTTCCAGGAAAATGGAAATGAACTATGAACTTTAATATTCATCTAAAAACTACCTGATGATATAGGATAGAGAATGTTCCAAATTTTAATGATGTTGATGCTCACCCTAGGAGTAGATGATACTAAATAGATAAAGGAATTGAAGTAGAAATTTGAATTTTGGATATTTTGCATCCCAAACATATAATTAAAATTCTTGAAAACTGCAAAAACACAAGTTAATGTGAAATTTCAAAAACGCACTGTCTAGGTAAAAGAATTTCTAATTATGTCAAGTGAACATGAACTTTGCTTCTTCTATAAGTTTTAAAAAATTTCAAGAAAATAAGAAAATTTTCTAGAAGCAGAAAGCAGAGAAACTATTCAATATTAAATGCAAAATATATTTATAACGACACAAAAAGTTTAACTTTACTTTTTTTTATAAAGTAATATTTGTGTAAAACAGCTTGGACTCTTTCGTAGTGTTTATTTTATATCAAGGTGTGAAGTGGAACAACATATTTAGGATTTGTTTATATAGACATACCTATGATCAATATATTTATAAATACATAAAACATTGGTTCTAAGTTGTACAAAAGTAGCTAATAAAAGTCTCTGCCAACTTCTTCTCTATTATTTAAGGCGATTATGAAAGTCATAAAACAAGAGCAAGTTTATTAGCATTACTCCACACCTACACCCACACGTACTCCTTTTGACTTTTCCACCAAGAAAGACAGGCTACTTGTCAACCGCATACATGCCTCATGGACCTAAAACATAGCATTACTTCCCCCTTAAGACTCGTTCCATACATTAAGGAAACAAATATGCACCCTTCGCTCGATAACAACAGAACATTCAACAATAACGTAAGGATCAATTTGAAGAGACACTCATTTTTTTTGTTTTCTCTCCATTTGCGTCTGTTGCCCATTCATCTGCCAACAGTATGGATGAAGAGTACGATGTTATAGTTCTTGGCACTGGTCTCAAAGAATGCATTCTCAGTGGTCTTCTCTCCGTCGATGGACTCAAGGTAACACATCAGTGATTAAGTCTTTTACGCACGCAATATAACAAAAAGGGTCATCTGAACATGTATGCAGTTTCTTGTTAAGAGTCTTTGCCGTTTGGAGGAAAAACGGAAAAAAAAAAAAAAAATTGTGGCTGTGGGCCAAGGCTTTACCGTTTAGTGGCATGATAAGTCTAATGGCATGAATGTTGATATTTAGTAGATGAATCGTGATTGAATTCTCTTTGTTATAATCATTAAGAAAATGTCACATTGTGCCATAAATGCTTTCTAGGAGCAGATTCAAATCCTTTTCTTTATAATAAAGCAAAAATAAAACATGTGAAAAAAGTTGGGTAGTCTTTATTATTAGTATTTTAACAAGTCGGTACCAATATTTTCCATAACAAAATATGAGCATAAATACATTACAAAAATCGTCCAAAAAAAAAAAAAGCGTCATTTTTCCTACTTTGTCTTTGAACGGTGTGGAACAGATATTATGTAAATTAAATTCCCATTGAATTTGCAAAAGTTTGTTTATCTTATCATTTTTGTTAAAATATCTATGACTAGAGGAATAAAGATGCACCATGGATATCCTATTCGCAAAAAAATTTAGACCACCATTTTTTAAGTATTGTAATGTCGTACAACATATGCATTAAAATCGATCTAACTTGACGTGGATTTTGAATGTTGATGAAGATTGGATTTAGATATTGTATAAGCCATATGAGAATCTAAGGAAAGGAAAAGAAGAGTATGCAACAAATTGAGTTGAAATGAGTTCTGACAGGGAAAAAAAAAAAGAAAAAGAAAAATGAATTGAAATGAATGAAAGTAGGTTGAAGAAAGACAGTGATTATCATGTATAGAAATCAATTTAACCGCGGGAAGTAAGCCATGCAATAATGGCTTGCATAGGAGAGTACACTTATTATGTGTGATATTAAGATTTTCATTACCAGAAATGATCTTGTGCCATGCTCATTCCTTGTAAATTTATTGGTTCTATGGCACTTAAGCGAGAAGAACGTTGGCATGGATTGATATTTTGACTTGATCTGATTAAATTTTGGCTTGTAATGTGCATTTGATAGATATCAATTGACATGTTAGAAATAAAATAATTATACAACTGATCATATACAAATACACCTTAAACTCAAAGAATGAAAAATATGGTTTTGCCTCCGCGAAACTTCCAACAATTCGACAGGTATTACATTATTTGCATCCAAATCCCCTTAAACTCTTTATTCCAGGTTAAAGACCTCATCACTTGTGAATTTTTGGGAGTAAGAACCATATTTTGGGGGTTTCGGATGCATCAATAAGATTGATAGTTTTTGGGGTTATGAATATGATGCAATAGTTCTAAAGGATTTTTAATTAAAATGTTAGATATGTTGTTACCTCAAATCATGTGTGCATATGTGTTCATTAGGTAGATCCATCATAGATAGTATGTGCATTCTAGACACCCAACACCTAAAACCATGCTCATGCTATTTGGCTTCTAGTTTTAACCAACGCTATACCTAGGTGGCTAAGTTTGGTTGATATATATCAGGTCTTACATATGGACAAGAATGACTATTATGGTGGAGAATCAACATCTCTCAGTCTTAACCAGGTGAAACTTTTTATGACTCATCTAGAAAAAAAAAAATCTAGAAATTAAAATGGGTATATCTGTCTATTTTTCTTTTTTTTTTTTTTTCATTTATGGTATATTTTCTATTTCCTGCCTATAGATTTGCAACCGTTTTAAGGGAAGTGGCAATGCTCCAGAGAGTTTAGGTCCAAGCAAGGAGTACAATGTTGATATGATTCCTAAGGTAATATGGTTCATTCAAAGATTTTATATATATATAGTGCATAAAATTTATTGTTCTTTCTTCTATCTTATTTGTGTTTGGTTTAGAAAAAATGTAGCCTAAAATAGGTTAAATAAAGCACCTGAGAAAGGGCTTACTATGGGCACAGAATATTCTTAAATAGATCACGTGGTTTATAAAGCATATAGTTTTAACCTTCATATGTACGAGACTCGTATAAAATGGTGGTCATGTTATTTATGTAAAGCGGATCTGTATAAGAATCATTCCAGGAACACAATGTACTCCCCTAGCTAGTATAGGGCAAGGGAGGGGGTGAGCAGAGGTTGTTTCAATGCCTCAAGCTAGTCACTAAAAATAAGAAAAGTTACCTGATGGAATAAGCTATTTCAAGCACATGACCATATTTAACTTAGTTTTCTAATACCTACTATTTGGGGCTTCATTCTTGAATAATTTTTGTGAAAAGGACTAAAGAACCGGAAAGTATCACAAAATTATTAAGCATTGCTTACTCTAAAAGTATAATTTTTATATTTCTTACACACTTGGTTCCATTATATATAGGTACTGTATTCTTTACTGGCAGTACTGTCAGGGTATACTCGGAGTTTCAATGAAAAATTATTTCATTTAAATATTATTGATGATAATATGTTGCTTGTATAGATTACTGGTTACTGTAATATCTTGTCCTTATATCTGGTTTTGTAATTCTAAATTCTTATGGTTATTTTATCTTTTATGTACTTGAGCGAAGTTTATGATGGCCAATGGTGCTCTGGTTCGTGTTTTGATCCACACGGATGTCACAAAGTACCTAAATTTCAAGGTTGTCGATGGTAGTTTTGTCTACAATAAGGGAAAGGTATGGTATATGCTCAAAATTTAGATTTGCAATTCTCTGCTGCCAAGAAACTGTGTTTTCCATTTTTGAGTTTTAGAAGCAAGTTACTCCTGTATTGATGAAGTCCATTTATTTCCTTTAGATTTACAAAGTTCCGGCAACTGATGTGGAAGCACTGAAATCTCCATTGATGGGGCTATTTGAAAAGCGCCGTGCAAGAAAGTTCTTCATTTATGTACAAGACTTTGAAGAGAATGATCCGAAATCTCATGAAGGATTGGACTTAAATAAAGTTACAGCAAGGGAGCTAATCACGTATGTTCTCAACTGTCTTTCATTTGCTAACTAATGCATGGTTTGTTGCATAAAATATCATTTTTGTGAACTTAGTGGAAACAATCCTTTAAAGCATTCATCGAGATAGAGACTGATTAATCAAGCATGCCATGCTTCATATGATAGGCATACTTGTTTGACTGTCTTGATTTTGTATTGGCACTATTCACAAATCATGCATTAGTAAATTAGAAACAAATAAGATGGAAGTACAAAATTGTGCCTATAAAACAAGCAAATTAAATCAAATTGGAAACAGGCAATCCAATTGGACTCTCTCACATGTATAATCTTGTGTTTGTCTCTTTTTTTTTCTGTTTCCTTCGAATTTTGTTTGTAATTGCATTTACAACTTTCGGATCGGTGCAGGAAATATGGGCTAGAAGATGATACAATCGATTTTATTGGTCATGCCTTGGCACTTCACAATGATGATAAGTACTTGGATCAGCCAGCCATGGGTTTTGTGAAGAGAATGAAGGTGCAACTGGAAATTTCTGCTCCTCAATTTCCTTGTTCTTCACCATAATAGAACTATGATTAAGATTCTGCTTTGCAAGTGTTTTTCTATAACAACTATCCTAATATTTGCTAATATATGGTTTGTTTGCTTTTGTAGCTTTATGCAGAGTCTTTAGCACGTTTTCAAGGAGGCTCCCCATATATTTATCCTCTCTATGGACTTGGGGAATTGCCTCAGGTTTGCCCTTCAATCTTAATTTGGAAATCGGATGACTGCAACATTTGTTTTATTATGACATGGATGATGTTATTCGCAGGCCTTTGCCCGTTTGAGTGCTGTTTACGGTGGTACATACATGCTTAACAAGCCACTGTGTAAGGTGCGTCTATTTACATGAAACTCCTGAAAGTTTTAACATATCTGAAAGTTTTAGTTTTAGGTAAGTTTGTTCTCCTATTAAATTTTGACATGGTATCTTATTAAATGCCCTTAGCTCGAATCGTCGCATCATTAATGTACTCCTAGTTGATTGTTTCTTATAA
Source organism: Laguncularia racemosa (assembly GCA_037954665.1). Lineage (NCBI taxonomy): Eukaryota > Viridiplantae > Streptophyta > Magnoliopsida > Myrtales > Combretaceae > Laguncularia > Laguncularia racemosa. Next base: position 975,507 of record JBBMOL010000024.1, on the reverse strand, counting down.
ATGTCTCACCTCACCCCACAAATGAGGAATATATAGTATATGCAATAAAATAGGGCAATGAGTCGGTCTCTGATGGGGATGGAAATCTCCGGTCCCTAGTTATGCTCTCGTTACTATCTTCAACCATAAGAGTATGAAATGTCCCGTCTAACCGCTTTCTCACTTGTTTTTTTACTTCATGGGACAAGTATCATTCTGTTAGTGGCTGAAATGGGAAAAGAAACGTGATTGGGAGCATGTGATCTCTATCCATGTAGCGGTGGTATCAAAATCTAACAATAGTTACTACAACTGTTTTAATCTCTGAAGTGTGCAGTTAATTCATTATTTACGGTCGAAATTGCTTTGAACTTCTTGGGAGATTCTCTGAGATCCTTGACTCCAAATTTGGCATCTTGCTTTGAGAGCATATGGATTATGTTGTAACTTACTTGATCTCATGCTTCTCGAGTCTCTAGCTTGAAAATCTTGAATCAGAATTGATTTGTACAAGTCTTTTATTGGCAGGTAGAGTTTGATGCAAGTGGAAAAGTTATTGGTGTAAGTTCAGAAGGAGAAACTGCAAAATGCAAAAAAGTTGTGTGTGATCCATCCTATCTGCCTGATAAGGTACTTAGTATACTTCAGAGAGAATGACTAAGCTATAATATAGCATTCTATGTCGTACAAACTAGCTTCTGAAAACAAAATATAATCCATGCACTATGATTAAATGCGATTTTCTGTTAACAGGTGAAGAAGGTAGGAAAAGTTGCTCGTGCTATATGTATAATGAGCCATCCGATCCCAGACACCAATGATTCTCACTCAGCTCAGGTCATATTGCCACAGAAGCAACTTGGTCGTAAGTCGGACATGTATGTCCAATCCTCTTTACTGCTAAATTATGAACCCTTTTTCTTCTATCAGCAGAGGAATATGGAATTACCAATACTCTAACCTGTCATCCAGTGTACTTCATTTAACATTCGTAGATTTCCTGTCTTCCTGTGGTTAGTCTAATAGGATGGTCTCATCATGGTTTAAAACAATGATGGGAATTCTTTTCCAGGGATCTTGAAGAATAACTTTCTCGTTTACTTTTTCAGGTATGTCTTTTGCTGCTCGTATGCTCACAATGTAGCACCCAAAGGGAAGTACATTGCCTTAGTTACATCAGAAGCGGAAACTGACAAGCCTGAGGTAGAACTGAAGCCTGGCATTGAGATACTGGGACCTGTAGATGAAATATTCTACGACATGTATGACAGATATGAACCAACAAACAACCATGAAGCTGACAATTGCTTCATGTCAACAGTAAGTGGCCATAACCCTTTGCTTCTCTCTATATTTCTTTAAAGCCAGGCCATTTAAAGGCATTATTTGTATGATGGTGATGATGATGTGTAGTTCACTCAGTACGTTATATTTACAGTCCATTTTAATTTCACCTTCATGGGTGAAATGCTCGGAATTTTGATGCTTCAAAAGAAGTCCCGTTTTCCTGTCAGAAACAAATATAGACAACAGTAAACAGCACGATTAATGGAGATTACAGTGTGGTTCTTCATCTAGTAGTGTTCATCAATTTATGGATTCATGTTTCCCTTTTTATTCATTCGCAGAGTTATGATGCAACTACACACTTTGAGAGCACAGTGCAGGATGTGATTTCAATGTACAGCAGAATTACTGGCAAGGTAATTTCATCTATCTTAATTTGCCAATCCCTCTGACTAATTAAGAGCGAGCAAAGCGAGAGTACAAATCATCTAGACGATATATATTTGAAAATCTAGTCGCAAACTGATGCAACTAAACAAGTTGTTTATTTTTCTTGAAATGACTCTTTTAGAACTGATTTGGTGTCAACTTCTCCAGTCTTGTTTGCTTCACTTTTTTTATCTATATTTCATTTTTCATCTATTGTGTATCTGAAATGTCTCTGGTCTGTGTATGTTTCATTCTGACATATGCATTTTTCATTTAATTTTCTGGTATCTTATTTGGTTGAACACCTGGTCTCAAACTGCTGCCAAAAGTCCAAAGGGATGAGTCAAACAAGCCCGAAATTGATTTGAAGGAAAAGCTACACTCATAGAAACATAGCACATGAAATGAAGTGAAATCACTTCATATTATTGCTAGCTTACTCACATGTTTCTTTTCTTGGTTCAGGCTCTTGATCTTTCAGTAGACCTAAACGCTGCCAGTGCCGCAACTGAAAAATGAGATGCTTGCTTTCTCCTCCCTGAAGTCGCTAGGATGCATTCTGATCTAAACCTTTCTTGCCAGCACATGGATTCTCCTAAGTCATATCTCAATAAGTTTAGTTCATGAGAAAGAGATTGACGTAAATTCTTTTTATTATGTTTTTTGTTTCTTTTATAGCAGTGTGTGACATTTTTAAAGGCACATTTCAGCCACAATTTTGTCCATCCTGTGATTTGAAAAGAACAATTATTTATAGCAAATTTCTATAAATTCCCCCCATTTGTCTTCAAACTCATACTTCTTGAGCTTAAATAGAGACCTTGGTCAAGATTTTCTAATCCACCCAGCACATCATACAAAACTGGGGCCACTGCTCGGTGTGCATATTGAACAAACTCATCAGACAGTTTGTATGCTCATTCAAGATAAGTGTTACCTCAGACCAAATATTTGTACTTTGCAGGGCCTCTGGAAACTGCAAAATCGAAGTTTATAACTCTGTTTTTGACAGAGTGATATTGAGATTATAAGTCAGTCAGCTGAAAAAAATTTGGAGGTCACAAATTCCTTGGAAAAAGAACATTTCTGTCTTCAATAAACCTTCCCTCCAAGGCAGTAATCAAGAAAGGATAAGTGGGAGTAGAAATAGAATTTTAAGTGTGTCATTGCAGGAATGATGGAGAAACATTTCATGCAAAGCCATGGTTCTCTTATGGTCACATGAAGATCACTGAATCAAGCAAGTAGAAAGGCAGTTGTATTTGAAGCAAAATACAGAGAATTTGAAGCACTTGCAACTTTTATTATGCGTAGTTCTATCAGTTAATGCTTAATCTGAAAGGTAACCGGAGGAAACTGCAACTAGATTTATTAGGAGAGAACTCTAACCTTCAAAAGGTGCCTACAGGACGCTCCAAAAGGAGGTAGGACTAGATGGTAGTGTTTATCTATTATACTACTGTTCTTTCATACAATTATGCCCTCACGGGTTCCTTATTGTCTTGTGTACCAAACACCACCTCATTTGCAATCTTTGCTCCCCTCTCCATGGCCATGTAAAGGCCTATGTGATGCATGAACTCCTGAAATGAATACAAAACAAAATACAGTTATCAAACTTATCATATATAGTCATTACTTTCGTCAATCATTATTCTCCTCATCAGTTGTGGAACCATAAAGATACCTGTGGATGAGTTATAGCTCCTTTGGTGTTCCTAGCAACGTGCAGAGGAACATCAAAGGTAGCACAGCCATGAGAGTACACTACCACACTCTCCAGAGGCTTAAGATGGCCCAGATTCTTCACTGACATTGTTGAACACACGAAATCCAAAACACAGATATCTGTGCATACCCCCACAACCAATATCTATTACAAGATATGAGTTTGTTAGCAGACAATTCTAAGATTGTAATATATAAAAAGTAAGATGCTTATAGATGGGATTGAATGAAGCATGTGTGCTATTTCAAGCTTTTTAGTATGCAATAGAGGTACTTAAAAATTTGTTAAAAACTTACTGTTTTAATTTGATTGTTCTTCACCCAATTGGCAAACACATTTGAGCCATCACTCTGAAATGATCCCAGATACGCATCAAAGCAATCTTTGCGCCTGATGGTTACATTTGGTTCCTTCTCTATCCATCTTAGAGCTGCTCATGATCAAATACAATTATACATCCTCGTGCAAGAAAGAGAGAAAGTTCATAGTAAAAAGAAGAAATAGATAGGTGCACCCCCTAAACACCCTTAAAATAAATAGAATCCACTTATACTGTCGGCCAGGTTCCACTGATTTAAACAGATTAACTTGCTGAGTATACCTATCTTTCTAGCATAAATTCCGCATATCTATTTCTCCAGGGGAAGAGAGAGAGAGAGAGATTGGACCCTTTTTTACCTGGAACCAAATTTGACTCATCAGTGCCAACGATACAATGAGGAGGATATGGGTCTTCACGCTTGTCGGGGTGGTGTGAATCAAGAAACGCAATAACTGGCCATCTCTTCTCACAGAAAATCCTGGCTAACCTCGCAGATTCTTCCACCGTTCCTGAGATCTGCCTATTTGGTTCTCTTGGAGCCTGAACAAAGCCATCATGGACTCGGACATGTAACCACTCTGATGCCGTGTTAATTTTTTACTAGAGACAACCAACCTGACTTCTACTTATGAATAGGTATGCAGGTTATACTAGAACTCTGTCATACCATAATTTCAATCTCTGGAAAAAGATTTTTCTTTCCCTGTAAATGTTTTAAAAGACATGACACGAGCACAGAATAATACAATATATATAAACCTAGGTTTGGCTTGGAGTTTTGATATGTTTTAGAATCGTTTTGGCACCAATTTGAAACCAGTTATTTAAACAAATAAGACACAGAAAAATTAAATGATAAATGCATGCATCAGATATAGAATATGCACAGATCAGATCCGGTGCAGAACAAGTACCGATCAGACATGATTAAGATACAGATAAGGAAATAAATCGAAACATATAGGTCCATAGACAAACCCTGTGTCCTAGTTTAATAAATTGAATCAACAAACATGAAAGCATGAAATAAACAGCAAGTTTATAGTGAGGAATTCACCAGGTTTCCAGCACCGACAGTGCAGAAGCCATTGATGATATCAACTAGAACAAGACCCGTGGTTCCATCTCCTGCAAGAAGTACAGTTTCGTGTTCCAGAGGTAGCTCGCTCTTCAACAGATCAATCTTCTGAGACACCATTTTTCTCTGTACTAGCTAATGTTACCTTAGTCTGATGGGTAACTATAATTCAAACTCCTAACTTATATTACTGAACTATATATACAGCAAAGATTGAAAATATTACTTATTTTACTATATATCATACATGTATTTCATTAGACTCTTATAACTCCTATAACAATGCGAATATTGGTTTCCCAATAAGTAGTCTGACAGTTTCTTGAAAATAAAGAAAATTAAGAATTTTTCTTCGTATAAATATAGTTAGGTGTTATATGTCATAATTGATGTCTTCTCATGGATATCATTGAATATACAAAATGACTCGATATAGAATAATAAAAAAAATGTTAATAGATGCTCTAATTCATTTATTAAAAAATTAAATAAATAATTTTCTTGATTTTTTATATTTGAAAAATATATTTTTAAATCCTCAATAAATCTCATAAGAAATATAAAAAATCTATTCTCCCTCTCTATTAGGACACTTGAAATGCAGAAATTGCCTAATTGTTTGGGGAATATAAATCAACTAAATTTATAAATTAAGTTTCTACGACAGTGAAGTGATTGATTTCTACCACCAGATAATATTTGGTTTTCGTGTATATTTCGTATCTATCGCGGCTGATGGGTGAAGGTTTGACCCCTTTTTCGTTCTTCCCTGAAAAATATCTTCACGAGTTTTGAACGCACGACGTCCATACGCTTCTGATGCTGAACAAAAGCGCGAATGTCAATCCAAAGGCGATATTGTCTCATTCTCGCCGCCTGATAACCTCTTTTATCCTTGCTTTGGATCCATAGTCCATGTAAACCTGTATCATTTTACCATTAGAAATTCAAGAAAAGTTTAGGATAGCATTAAATAAGTTTAGTTGGCCCTTCAATTTGAGAAATTTCAAGGTCATTTTATAAAATCTATAACAAGTGCTCCTAGTTCTTCTTAAGTATTGTGTGGAGATGAAACTGTAGAGAGTTGACGCAGCGAGGAAAGCGTAACGAAACGAATCCGAATATGGATTGGTTTCACAACAACAAAGAAAGATTCTTTGATGCAAACTCCGGTTGCGCACAACCGATAAAGGAGATAATTCTCTCTCGAGTGTATTTAAAATATGATTCAAAACGTAACCCTAACATATCTAACAAAAGGGTATATATATTTCCCCATAAAATATCTAAAAGGAGAAAATCTAAGCATATATATGGAAATAAATAATACGATACACGTCTATAATCTGTCGCATACACGGCCGTGCCTCTAGCAGTGTATGTTTCTAGGCATGTGTCGAGCGTAATACACGACCTCATACACGGCCGTGCCTCTAGACCGTGTATGATTCTATGAATGCTCCTGACCGAATACACGCGTATCCCTGGCCGTGCTTCCTAACCGTGTATGATTTTGTGAGAATCCTGATAGAGCACACGGCCGTGTCTCTGGCCGTGCCTGTACCCGTGTGTCCACCTGTGTCTTTCACGATGTCCGCATCATTCTCTCCCACCTACAAAGAACTCGACCTGAGTTCTCTTCTTGTGAATATGCTTTCCATGTCGTTCCCTCTCTTTGAATCGTCTTGATTTATCCCATTTATCCCGTCGCTTGATCGTGATTCGCACTACATCATCCACCACACTCAGAGTAACACTTGTCACCGAACCTTTTATTAAATTCCTTCGCGTCCAATCCAGATGGATTTGAATGTTAATGGGAGAATCATCTTCTATGTCGATAGGGAGTAATAGAACAGTTGTACTTATTACCTCTAGTGCTTCCTCTGGGTTGGGATATAAGTTTTTGGGCAAAGCAATAAACTGTACATCCTTAATCTCCTCCGTTGGTTAATGAATCGGCTCAGAGTATCCTCAATCTCCGACTCTTCAGTAACCATCATCACCGGCTTGTCATTCAAAAATGGTGAGTCCTCAATAGCTTCTTCACCAACACAATTTTCATAGGCTTCAACTGCTTTTCCACTGCCTTCACCATCATCAATCAATGTACTATGATCGTCAAAGGTTGAGTTTTCCTCTTGTTTGACCATCTCCTCCTTAAGCACTTCCAGAATTAAGTTTATCGGCTTAGGTGTTTGTGGAATTTTCTGAGGAAGGATTTCACTCGTAATCAAGGGGAAAGAACTTTTGTTTTAACAAGTATTGCATCATAAACCAAGTTCTCACCGGATCTTTACCCTCAAGGCGTCTTACTCCTCGAAGTCGTTCCCACCAATACAATGCATCACCCCACAAACGACTCTCCACTAACTCTATCTTCATTCCCTCTGGAACCCTCATATGGCCAAAGAACCTTTCTATGTTCTCTACCCAAACCCGAAACTCATTCAGACTCTCGGTACCATCAAACTCCAATACAACATATTTAAATTGAGAAAAGATTTCATCTTTATACCTGTAATCACATCTGTTGTACCATCTTATGTTACCATGGCCTCTTCTCCTAGGCAGATTATTAAAAATCTCGTCTTCATCATCTGTATCATAAGTAATAGAACTGTTCCTTGGATCGCCTTCCGGTCGTCTCCAATAGACCTACCTGCTACTGTTGGTATTGGATCGATAGATCAGGGCCTCACGACATTGTTCCTCTCGCCGGATTTTCTGATCCATGGTCTCCTCTACCGCCCTTCGTATTGGTTGCCCGTAACGTAGGACTTCCGTACCCCGAACACTGTCAAGAATACGACCGCAGTCATCACCGTCGTTAGCCGACATCTTCGCAGGAACTTACCTTGCTCTGATACCAATTGACGCAGTGAGGAAAGCGTAACGAAACGAATTCGAATATGGATTGGTTTCACAACAACAAAGAAAGATTCTTTGATGCAAACTCCGGTTGCACACAACCGATAAAGAAGATAATTCTCTCTCGAGTGTATTCGAAATATGATTCAAAACGTAACCTAACATATCTGACAAAAAGGTATATATACTTCCCCGTAAAATATCTAAAAGGGGAAAATCTAAGCGTACACGTGGAAATAAATAATACGATACACATCTATAATCTATCGCATACACGACCGTGCCTCTAGGCCATGTATGTTTCTGGGCATGTGTCGAGCGTAATACACGGCCTCATACACGGCCGTGCCTCTAGACCGTGTATGATTCTGTGAATGCTCCTGACCGAATACACGACCGTGTCCCTGGCCGTGCTTCCTAACCATGTATGATTCTATGAGAATCCTGATAGAGCACACGGTCGTGTCTCTGGCCGTGCCTGTACCCGTGTGTCCACCTGTGTCTTCCACGATGTCCACATCAAAAGTCAGTCACATGCATAGTGTGGTATTGCGCTTCGGATGATAGTGAAAAAGTCTTGATTTAATGACGTGAAGGGATGTGTGATCAGAGAGAAGTATGGAAAAAGAATCATATGTCAATTCTTAATGATGCTAGTTAGTTTGATCTTTCAAAGTGAAATTACAGCAGCGTGATGACATTTGGCTCAATCTTTGAATGCATCATTAAATGCACAAGAATATATAAAAACAGTAAAACCATTAGGTCTATAAAAGAACGAGACCATCTCATTCAGAGGGCATGAATTTTTATAGTAACCTAAATCCTCTAAAAACAAACACACATAACCTTCCTTCTTCTTTACTAACCCCTCTTCTTCTCTACCTCCGATCATCCTTTGATCATTCTTCTTAACCTCTCTCTCTCTCTCTCAAACACTAACAAGTGTCTATCCTCTATGGTTGATGAACCATAGACCCTAAGTATGCAGACAGACTATAGGATTGCTAGGGGGTACTCTCAGAAGAGTGGTACCAATTGCTAAGACTCTTATCCAAACCAATGAAGCAACCCAGAGAGGGCAATGAGAGTTATGTATGTCTTCTTCGTAGAGAAATGGATGCATGAAAATGATCCTTATGATTTTGCCAGGAAAATATTTCCTGAAAATGTTTTCTATATTCCATATGATCATTTGAAAAATATGGAATATTATGAAAGAATTTTGATTGAAATAGGTTCTGTTTCAATTAAACATTTTAAAAACAATGGAGTAATTTCTTACTCAACTGCTAGAATTCATAAGGTCATTAACCTTTTGGATTGGCCTGGCAAACTTAGATTTCTTTAGGAATCTCAATGTTCATCGCTGGAGTTGGGTTTTATTCAAGATTCTATCAGGGAACTTAGAAGCATCTGCTACATAATTTAAGCTTCCTAAGTAAATTATCTTATGATCAAATATATCAAATGGCCAAAAATGACTATGTCATATCCACGGAAGAGAGAGACATACCTGTCTCTGATGGATTGACAACAATTAAACTTCTGAACCGTAGTTCCATTCATAGATATGGATAAGAATGGAATTACATGCACATAGGTCTAATCCAAGTAGGAGCCAAACCTCTTACAAAACTAAGATTAGATACCTCTGTCCTAATGGTCCTTAGAGATGCTAGAGAACTGGAATATGAAAGATTGATCCATGCATCGATTGAAACCAGTCTTAGTACTATACCAATCCAGTTTGAATGTCATCCAAATATCACTTTAGGTCTTAGGGATCAAACCATAATGAAATCCCTAGTCCTTTAAATCAAAACCCACAATTATAAGATGATTCCAGGTGCACTGCCCATGGCAGTCATCTATCGAATGGTAGCCATAAATCCTAGTCTTAGCAACTGGTACCACTCTTTCGAGAGTGCCCCCTAGCAATCTAACACTTAGTTAGGACATTGATTGAATCTTCCTCTGAGGATGATTTAGAGGATGATCGGAGGTAGAGGAGAAGAACAAGAGAATTAAAACTAATGCAACATAAGTTGCAACAAGAATTCTTTGAATTCAAAATGTCCAGAACGAAATATTCAAATGAAGAAGCTGAATATAGAAGTTCTTCTGAAACCAATGAAGTATCTAGGGAAAGAGGTCAATCCAGAATACTTAATGCAACTAGTAGAAGTCACTACTAGGAAATGGGTAATTTCGATTACCATCAGGATAAATGAAGAGTTTATCCTAGAAACTACTGCTCTATTTGATACTGGTGCAGATTTAAATTGCATTAGGGAAGGGTTAATTCCTACAAAATATTTTGAAAAAACAACCCAATTCTTAAGCTTTGCTTCCGGTAACAAATTAAACATTAGTTTCAAATTACCCAATGCAGAAGTTGTTAAAGATAATGTTTCTTACAATACTAGCTTCATCTTAGTAAAACATTTGAAGCAGAATGTCATCCTAGGAACACCCTTTATCAACTTAATCCAACCTTTCCAGGTCACCAATGATGGAATTGAAACAAATTATCTCGGACAAGTTATCTGTTTTAACTTTGTTTCAAAACCAAAAACCAAAATGATAGATATGCTCAAACAGAACTCAGTTTCTGAGTTAAACTGTTTGATTAAAGCCAAAGAGGACCAACTATCCTTCTTAAGTGATGATTTGGAACTTCACAAAATCGAAGACCAAATCAAAAGAAATCCTGTTAGGAAGAGGATTTCGCAATTAGAAAGTGAGATCAGAGAAACAATCTGTTCGACTTTACCTAATGCTTTCTAGGATAGGAAATCCCATTCAGTCGGATTACCTTATGAAGGTAATTTCAATGAGAAAAAAAGAAACAGGTGATGATTTGGAACTTCACAAAATCGAAGACCAAATCAAAAGAAATCATGTTAGGAAGAGGATTTCGCAATTAGAAAGTGAGATCGGAGAAACAATCTGTTCCACTTTACCTAATGCTTTATGGGATAGGAAATCCCATTTAGTCGGATTACCTTATGAAGGTAATTTCGATGAGAAAAACATACCCATGAAGGCCAGACCTTCACAAATGAACAACAGTGTTCTTGAACACTGTAAAAAAGAAATTAATGACCTGTTAGCTAAAAAGCTAATTCGCAAATCCAAGTCTTGAGGATGATTCAAGATCATTACATTGGAGTCCTGTATGTCTTCTCCGTGGAGAAAGGGATGCATGAAAAGGATCCTTATGATTTTTGCTTCCTAAGAATCGCTGGAGTTAGGTTTTATCCAAGATTCTATCAGGGAACTTAGAAGCAAATTCTATGGATCTCTTAATATTCTGGTATCCTCTTCCTAAGGTCATAACAATTTAACCTACAATTAGAACATAATAAACCTCAGAACAAATGCAAATATCAAAATGTTCGCGAATTACTATGCCTATATATATATATATAGGCATAGTAAGCATACACTCCATCTAAGAATGGTAAAAAATGATTGAATCGGTTTGACAAGTCCTGTTTCAAGTCTATCAAACTAAATTTTTCTAAGATATTCTTAAATAAACGGGATTAACTCCTTAAGTGATATCATTAATTTAAAGAATCAATCCATGCCTGTTATACCCCGCATGGTATTATATTCGTGACAACCTACTATAATTACTTAGCCTCTACTAAGTAACCACGAAGTATCTCAAACCAAGATGAATTAACCTGTTAAAATTCAATAATCTACAAAATTGAATGCCTCTGGCATTTTTTATCTCATTAAAACTATTCCATACTCAACATAAAGCAATATACATATAATTCAAAACTAGGCCTCATCTAAGTCCCATAATAACAATACAAACTAAAGATCTCACTAAATCAAATTAAATATTTACAATCATTTGTCTATCAGTATTTAACTGGTTTCTACATAAGTGACCATGCTAACACTCAAATCTTGCTTCTTATCCTAGAGTTCTGGTGACAAATCTTACTTATCATAGTATGGTGCCTATAGAGAAAGTTTACGTAATTGTGACCTACAATATATAATTTATAGGAGGGTGAGCTAAATTGCCCAATAAAATAGGAGAGCAATACTCTTGATATTGCACAAGCACAAACAATTGACACAAGTTTTCAATCATATGCTATGCATGGGCAACCATATGAAATGTAATATCACATGCAGTCTTCCAATAACCAGCGTGAAGTCTAAGGTTGATGTGCACCCCCTGCCCCCCCCCCCCCCCCCCCCCCCCCCCCCCCCCCCCCCCAAAAAAAAAACCTTAGGTTAGGGAAGTGCCTAGGTTTTACAACACAATTATTTTAATCTTATTTCTTCATTAGAATTGGTCTTTTAAATTTAATCCCATAAGCTTCAAGTATAATTTAGTATACCGAGTATAAGCACCATCAAGGACAAACTAGACTCAGAACCGTCAAAGGCATGATAATCTCTAATTACTTAGTTTGCCTCTAGCGGAATACTAATCCTACTTGATTACTTGTAGTGCGCCTTGTAGTAGTAATGGCCTTCAACTTCATGCAATATCCCGTATAATGTATGTTAGATTTTTATTTAAGTCGTAATAATTAATTTATTATTTCTAAGTGATCACGCAAGAAATAGTCACATTCATATCATATACTGAAAACAATCAATCAAATACAATCATAAAACAAAACTCACAACATCAAAAAAGACAATTCACGAAGTTTCGAATTTTATCTGAATTCATTTAATTGCAATCCATACATCTTTCATCATAAATTAGCAATTTCACAAAATATATACACCCTTTCATTTTTTTTTTAACTCACACTCCCCATACGTACTAATTGAACCATACACATTAGACTATTTGTGGCCCTCTTAACACACTCAGCACCACCTTATATGCTTAAGCACACCCGCCTACATGCCCGTGTCCATATACCTACACGCTCGTGCATACACTCACCCATTAGCACCAGCACCCACACACAAGTTACCTAATTCCCACACACACGCACCTTCTCCACTATGCACTTCCTCACTTGCACACACACTAACTTCGCACACACCACTTCATCACACACACATCATTCCTGCACATGCACACACACACACATACATACATAGATCAATCTAGCACACACATACGCATAACCTAGTCCAACATACACACATGTATACCATTCCGGCACCTCCATTCTACGTCACACCACACATCGCATACACACTTCACACACTGGCATGCCTCAATCACCAATGTGGTCCCAACACACTACACTCACCTCCACTACACATCAATACAAATTACCCTCACAATAGAGCACGCACACACCCTCATAACAAAGCATACGCAGACACACATACAATAGAGCACACACACACACACACACATATACAGATCAATCTAGCACATACACACACACAAAGACCAATCCAACACACACAATACAATTACACACTCACACATACGCAATACACATATCGGCACATTCATGCACAACAAACTAGCATGCTTAGCAATCCTATTGCACGCCCTCATGTCCAATAACACCACGACACTCACCACTCGCACACCTACTACTACTACTACTACACACACACACATACACACAATCACACCATGACTCCAACAGCATAACTAACTAGTCATCAACACTTACTGCACCTAGAGCACATCGAAAACCAAAATAGAGCAATATAAATTCCATGGACAAGATATGATGATTTACACATTTACATGAATAACAGTATATCAGCATAGATGATAGTATATCACGGAGCTTCCTACTTACTTGGGTCTCATTTCTTGATTACTCATAGTAATCATCGGGTAAATATGTGGGATAAAAATCTTCTCCTAAAACACAAGAAAATAACTCTATTGCATATTACTCTTATGGATATTGTCCTATGCAGTGTATTTCTAGAAATTCTTGCTATTTTCTAAGCTAAAACTTATTTTTCTACTTATATTAAAATTGTTTTTAAATTCTAAAAATAAAATTTATCCCGTGCAAATCTAGCCTAGTTTCATAGGGCTCACCTTAGGAATTACATAACTGGTCTCGGATTGTGATTTGGACTTCATACATGCATGTAACAACAAATTTTCCTTCTCTTTTCCTTTTTCCCTTTGTCTCTTTTCTATTATGTCTTCTAATTCTATCCTTCTCTACTCTCTCTTTCTTTTGAAAATGCGTGTAAGTTCTAGAGAGTTAAGTCGATTAGAAGTTTATATATAAATAATTTCTTTTTATTTTATAGGTTCATTCGTTGCACATTGTAATTTATATAAGTTTAGTAATCTTAATGTTTTGACATGAAATTTTATGATTGAGCTAAATAAATTATTCTGAGCATAATTATTTACTCATAATTTTCATTCACTATCATAAACCTATGATTTTAAATTATTTTATCGTTTATCTCGAAATTTTACACGATTTGGCTTTTATACGATTATTTCTTTTAATTTAAAATTATATGGATTATAAAAGGACTTTAATATAATCCATTGACTAATTCGGTATTATATTTAAGCTAAATTCACAAGTTTTACATTCTCCCCCCTTCTAAAGTTTTGTCCTCAAAACTTTAGAGTGTATTTAGACTTCTAAATAGATGGGGGTACTTCTCTTTCATTTCGTCTTCCCTTTCCCAATGTCTACTCTACTGTACTTTGACATATCTGATACTTTTGTTATGCAATTCTCGTGTGTAGGTGTCGAGAATTCTAGTTGGATGCTTCAGATATGTCAAATTTGGTTGGATCTTCAAGATATCCATTTTGATCACTCTATTGGAATCTGAGATAAGTTGTCAGAGCAACAACACATGGAATACGTTATGAATTTATGATAATTAAGAAGGCAAAGCTAATTGTTATGCTACTTCTCCGACCCTTTCTAAAATCTCATACAATCTTATGTATTTGGGACTCAATTTTCCTTTCGTTCTAAATCTTATCATCCCTTTGATCAAAGTGACCTTTAGATAGACATGTTCTCCAGTTAGAAAATTAATCTCTCCTCTTCAAATCGGCTCAACTCTTCTACCATTCTTGAGTCTCCTTCATTCTTTGTCTGATGGTGGCTATTTTGTCTATTATTTCCTACAACATGTCTAACCCCACTATACTCCTTTCAATTTTATCCCAATATAACGGGGATTTACATTTTCTTTTGTATAGAGCCTCATACGGAGCCATTTTGATTGATGAATGATAGTTGTTGTTGTAAGAAAATTCGACTAACGGCAAATATCAATCCAAACTATCCTTGAAACCCAATGCACAAGCTCTCAGCATGTCCTCTAATGTCTAGATGGTTCGTTCTAATTACCCATCTGTTTAAGGTTGATATGCTGTGCTAAACTGCAATTTGTTCTTAGAGCTTGTTGTAGAGTTCTTTAGAACTTTGATATAAAGCGTAGATCTATATCGGATACTATATATTATGCGGTACCCCATAGAGTCTTATAATTTCTTTAAGATAGATCCTAGCTAGCTTATCTAAGGGATAAGTCATATTAATGGGTAAGAAATGAGCAAATTTGGTCAAATAATCTACAATTACCCACATAGCTTCATACCCCGTTGTTGTCCTTAGTAATGTTGTAACGAAATCTATAGTGATTTATTCCCATTTCCATTCTAGAATCGGCAATGACTATAAGAAAAGGGATATTTTTGTAAGTCTTTTATTATATTTGTAACTGAAAAAGAAGGGGCTTGGAAGGATGATTATTAAATATTATGCATGCACTAAAGATTGAAATTACACACGACCTATGAAACTATTAAAGGGCATTTAAAGAAACATCTATAACTCACTTAATCTAATAACTTGATTCACCACAATCAACTATAAATTGGAAAAAACTCATATAAACTAAATAGATGAATTGATAAAAAACTCGAAGGTCTCAAGAATGTCAATAACAAAGTCAATAAATCAAGGATGAACTAAAACTAAATTATTATATAACTTGCCTATTTAAGCTTATAACATAAACCCTGTGCATCATAACACAAAAGGAAACTAGCAAAAATAATAAAAGCAAGAAAGTAAATATAAAATGACTAAACTTGAGACCCTCTACCATAGCCTGACTGATTGCTATACCTTGTCAACCAACATACCCCAATTGATCACTATGTGGTTCTTCTCTAGGTTAGCATCCAATTGTTATAAATGGTTATTTTTCCTCCTGAATTGCCCTTGATCTTCCTATTTGCCTCTATCATCCCATCTCGTACCATAATTCATATCACTGGGAGCCATGATGAAATGGAACTTAGTGTAAAGTAGACGTAAACGTAATGCTAACTTGAGTTGATGAATGGCAACTCCTTAGCTTGATGTGACACCAACCTAATTATCTTATTGATAGTTGATAGGTGTAAGAATGGGCTAGCTCCATGTAAGCATAAGGTGGCATGAAAACAAGCTTAAAATGGTACAACTTAGGATGATGTTGGTGTAAATCATAAGGCACCATATTTCAAAATTCTATGATTTAAAATCTCTAAAATGCAATGATTCTATTGGCTTTTTAGGATTCTAACAATGGCATTTAGGTTGAGCTAGTGGCGATTTAATTGACACTAAGATAAGGCAAGTAATTTAGCACTTCACTTGCCAATCCACACATGACATGATATGATTGTATGAGCAACCTTTGATTACAATTAATAAATGTGTCAAAATTGTTTGAAACGATTCATAAAAGTATCCATATTTAGGTAAAGCACCTAAAACTATTTACAAACCTGTCTGGTAAGCAATTCTTGCAAATGTGTCGAGTTAAACCCATGAACTTGTTTAAGCTTAGGAATTCTAATATTTATAGTACCATTATATATGCTACTATCTGCTTATCATAATCTCTTCTCTATTGCCTGCTTCCACATCAATATGTCTTTTCCTCTCTCTCGCTCTCTCTCATCATTCTCTACTACAACTCTACCATTAGCCTCATCAATTGTTGTTATTTACTCTCTTTAATTATCATTCTTATTCATTTTGACTCCATAGCTAGTAAGAGCAATGCTCTTAACTTTTGATTTCCTTATGCACTTTGACTTCTAGCATTGTTAACAAAAGTATAGTATAATATTTTTAACATTTCTAATGCTCTCATATAGGAATCAAAAGTCTAAACTTGATTATGAAAGGCTATGGAGTAAGTTAGATTCAAATAGAACTCATCAAGGCTTTGATTGTAGAAAACAAGTCAATAAAAGTCAAGTTTCAAATTCATACAAAGTTCAACACATAAGTAAAAATTGTGGGGAACTTGGTTGCAGGAGGAAATCTAATAAAGTGCAAGATTAAAATCATAGAAGAATTCAAGTCGTAAGTACGAGTAGTTCATCTAGAAGAAAGACTTATGGTGTTGGTTCTAAATGCAAGCCAACATTTGGAATGAAGAGCGGTTTCAATTCTAAAAACAAAGTTATTGTTGCTTGTGATAACAAGTTAAAGAACTTTCAGAGGAATATTTTTGATAGATGCATTGGAAGAGGCTTCTAAAGGCAAACCTTCTAAAGACATTATTGGCATGGGAAAATCTTAATTGGAATTAGATAATATTTCAAATCTTTTCGACCTATAGAAATAAGATGTAGTTAACTAGATAGTTATTTTATTTCCTTTTAAACAGTTATTTTCTTTTTTAGCATTTTCCTTTTTCATAATAGGTACTGTGTATTAGTCTATAAATACTTATGTAACCTATGTGTGAGGAGAAGTTATTACCATGGAGTGAATATTGCTTTGTTACTCTCTTGAGAATTTATGTGAAATCTTTCAATAGTTGTTGAAAGTTTGTCCTTGTAAATCTTATCAGTTAGTTAATGCTTTTGATTCTATCAATCCTCTTCTAATTGGTTTAGTTGTGAGCTATATTGGCTACTTTAATTAACCCATTTGATTTCCATAAACTATGAGTTATATCAGTTATAGTGGTTCAAACACCCCTTCTTAATTCAACTATTGAATACGAATTCAACTAGTTATCTATATCCCTTTATTTTATTGTTCTTATCAACAAAAAACCCATATCTTTTTACTTACTTTTCACATCATAAACACAAAAATACCAAAAAGAATTCAAGGCTTATTCCCTAGCTGCACATCTTAGTCATATCTTAAACCCTTATTAGAATTTAAGCACATCATCTTGGTATCAAAGTGAAGGTTTCGATGAAGGCAAGTGTGTGTTAATTGATTAGCATGATTTTTAGAGCTCTTGGTATGCTTGCTTCATTATTAGAGGTGAGAAAGGAATGCTAGAGGGAATAAGGTAAGTCAACAATTAGCAAAACTTGTAGAGGTGATGCACACAATGATTATTACACACAACTTTAATTTGGATAGGAGAACATGTAGGAAGCAAGAATAACAATGAAGGAATATGTAGAAATGATGGAATACATGCTAGAAGAGACAATGATTTGTTAGAAGGAGAAAGAGACAATTTTAAAGCAAAATGAGTGATTGAAGTGACTTAACTAGTATAAATGGTTAGAGACTATCAAACTGAGAATTTCGAAATTTGATGGACATGGATCTCCAAATGATTATTTAGATTAGGAATAACAAGTAGAAAGATTATTTTAGTGTTATGAGTATGATGAGCCAACCAAAATTAAGATGGCAGCCTTAGAGTTTATTGGGTATGCATCATTATAGTGGAGGATTGTAAAGATTATGCAATACCCCAAAACTAGGGAAAGCTATAGTCCATCACATATTTCCTTTATATGAAAACACACAAAGGCTAAGATACTATAATTCTCCAATATTAAATTCATAAATCCATAAGTAATAATAAAAATTATTCTCCATATACAAAAGATTTATAAAGAGGTCCATCCTCAAAAGTACATCATATTTAAATCTCCTAAACTTATTACAGTGAAAGCTTGCAATTTTTTAAATACTACAATAGTCTTTAATTCATCAAACAACTTCAACTATTGTTCCTTCTTCTAACCATCTATCTACTACTCATCATAGTAAACATATTCAACATTCTCCTCATCATCTTGTCTAATTTGTTTTTACTAAGGTTTCATCATACCCTACAATCTCACTTGTGGCACCTACAACTAAAAAAGAGTCTCACGAGGGCTAATTTATTGCTTAGAACTATGTATATCTACAAACATATACGCATACCATGATAGAAGCAATAACACTTGCATTATGCAAAAAATATTCATATATAATTTTATTTATTTTTCACATCCTTTAGCCAATACACAATCACATCATAAACATCATCACACATAACTTTCACAATATCATTTCATAATCCTTCCACAAACAATACACACACACACACACACACACATATACATATATATGACAAAGGGTATTCTTCTTTGTCTATGAGTCTATTATTATATACAATATTGATGTGCCTAAAACCAAGATTAAGCACATACAAAACCAAATTGAATGACAATCAAACAATGTCAATCAAACTAGTTCAAAAATTGTGCAAACCTCAATGTTTATGAACCAATTCTTTAAACAATGGCGTATTAAATCTTAAATCCAAGAATGATATAGCTCTGATACCAAAAAGATGATGTGCCTAAAACCAAAATTAAGCACATACAGAACAATCCAAATAACAACCACAAAAGACAAGACCAATTCGATTCACTTTTAGAGCAAAATTGGATCGTAAACCCTAAATGCAATCCTTGATCCGAATGATGTATTTCATACAATGATTAACACGGTGAAGTATTCTTCAATGAAGATCACAACTTATACTTGAATACCATGTGAAATAATACACAAATTCAACAAGAACAATGATCGTAATTCCACCTTCCAAATGGATTGATTTCACGGTTCAAGAATTGTGCACAATGGATAAATCGAAAAACAAGTATGATAATGACTCAAATGAAGCACAATATTTCGAATAATACTAATTCAAATCTGACCAAGAAATGTTTCAATCCAACTCTAGATATGACACACTAGAGAAGAAAAGAAAACACAACAAATAGAAATTGATACAACTCACAATTTCAAGTTGTTGCACTCGCTACAATTTTAACTCTTGGGATTGAAATTGATAATAGGGGATTGAAGTAGGATGAACCCTAAGCTCTCTCACATAAAAGTGATGTGTTTAATCTAAAAAATTCTTCTTCAAAACCTTACTTAAGCAAGTATTTATACTTGCTCCCTTTAAGATTAAAAAGTCCACAAAATTACAACTATGCCACTTTTAGGGTGATCGATTCTAAATGAAAATTACAAACAAAAGAAAGTGTCCCAAAAGAAAATTACAACATAGAATGGTCCAATAACAATTACAAAGTCCAAAAATAATATAAATCTTTAAGAGCCAATGCTTCGAAGTGAAATCAATCGCAACAAGCCTTTGGATGCGAATCTGATGATGTCCCGTGGCCATCAACTAATGTAAGTCATTTGGCATCCCATGGAGAAATATTATTGTACCTATAAGATTATTACTCAAATATTTATTAGATAAAAGAAATAAAGTGAAATATGAGCGATTTGGATCATCATCCAAATCAAGTTTTGAGAGCATCTATGGTGCCTAAAAATTTCCCATCAAATATTGATACATATATGATAGTAGATACTCCTCACTGTCCATAAGTTCATAAGTCCTCATGCATTAACCTTCCACCTCACACACAAAATCTTTCTACATATTACCTAGATCATTTCGATATACGATTTCGTTAGGGACAACGTCACATACTGATCATCAAAGTGCCACCCCGAGAACACTAACTCACACTCGGTTTTTCAGATTTAGAAATTCACAAACACATGCACAAACAGTTTCATGCATAATTTAATGTTATTAGCCCATGCACATTTTTGATTAACAAGCACAAAACAACATATAGGGTATATATGTACCTGACTTTGCAAAACTTGATTTTTCCTTACACTTCTCTAGCTTCACAAATTCTCTAACCTATACATAGTCCTAATTACATGATCTTAGAAACATATTTCAACAAAGCAACACAAAAGGAACATGTTTCGACTCAACACAACTATGTTGGAGGCTATGTAGGTTGACATGGTATAGTATACAATTGTGCTAGAGGCCATGTACTTTGGCAATTCAACATGACGAAATACATGACCATGCTAGAGGCTATGTACCCTTCTAGAACTTTATAACTTGACACTCCCATGTACACAAACATGCTGGTGACCCTATACTTTACTGTATTCTTCGTATTTCAGCACAGAAAGGTACATGGGCATGTACCTGGCCCTGTAGGTCACTGTTATACCTAAATTTCATTTTCTTCTATTTATAAATCAATCCATAGGTCTGATTTCTAATAGATTTACCCTAATTGATCTATCTAATATAAAATTCCAATGTAACACATGAATTGGTAAACTTACTTGACTCGGATCGTGATTGAGATTCTTGGATCGCTTGTTTGACCCTTGCATAGCACCAATTGACCTTTATCTGTAAAAAAATCCTAATAGATCAATCTTCAATTTACGATGTACATAAATTTAATGATCAATCGTTATTGATCAATTTACTCACCTTAAACCAATTGGTGAATTGTAGCACGTAATTATCTTCTTCTCTCTTTAGTTTTTATAGAGGGTGTCTAAGGTTCTATGAGGTGCACAAATAAGGGAAAGGTGTTAATCCTAGGTCAAATTAGCTTATATACCTAAGTCATATAATTACCATCTTGCCCCACTACTTTAAACTATTTACCATTTTAGCCTTAGGTTAATTATTTTAATAAGAATATTATTACATATACTTTTATATACACAACTAACTATTTATAAATTCGAGTGTTTATAGATTCAAAGAAGAGAAGATAAAGAAGTAGAGATGAAAACATGGAACATGATGAAAATGGTGATGAGAAAAGAGGTTTATACTCCAATACTATAAACAAGAGTTATATATGAGATTGCAAAATTTGAGACAAGCAGGTATGTGTGTTAAGGATTGTGCACAAGAGTTTGAGACCCCCTTCTGGTAAGATGTGAATTAAGAGTGCTTGATAAATAAACCATAGTGAGGTTTATTTTAAGGTTGAAGTATGAGATTGTAAATGAGGTGAAACTAAAGTTTTATATAATCTTCTGAGGACTAAAGGTAGATTACCTATTTATGTTACTAGATCAGAAGCTCCACGAGAGAAAGAAAAGCAAAAGGATGCAAAACTTAATAAAAAGGAGCGTAGGAACACTAAGAAAGGAGAGAGCAATAAGCTAAGAACTTCTCATGTGTAGGAGAATGACCAAAAGTATCTAAGAAAGAAGTTAAGTGAGATCAAAGGCTTCAAGTGCTTAGGATTTAGGCATTTTGCTTCTGAATGTCCAAATAAAAGAGTTATGGTTCTAAAGGGAGAAGTTCCAAACATGGAAGTAGAAGTCAAGAGAAGGAGGAAGATGATCCTAAGGTTAGGCTCAATGAATGTAATTAAGAAAGAGATGGCACTCAAGGAGTAGAAGGTGATGTTATATTCTTAGTGATTAGATAATGATTATATATCAATACTTTAGAGGAGAACAAGCAAAGAGAGAATTTGTTTTATCGCAAGGGAATTGTGAAGGATAAAGCTTATACTTTCATTGTTAATGGAAGTAGTTGTACCAACCTTATCTCCAGTACATATGCCCATAGTGTAGGATTGAAGGCCATGTCACATTAGGAGTCATATGATTTACACTAGTTTGGTGAGAAAGGATCCCTAAAGGTTAGTAGGAAGGTCAAGGTTTTGATTAAGATTTGTAAGTATGAAGATGAAGTGAAATGTGATATTATTCCAATGGATGTTGCTAGAGTTTTGTTAAGACCACCCTAGTTATTTAATAGCAAAGTGTTGTATGATGGACTCTAAAATACTTACACTCTTAGGGCAAATGGTCAAAAGATAGTGCTATTTCTTATGAGTCTAAACAAGGCAAAGAGGGAATAAATTGCTCGGGAGAAGTCAAAGGAAGGAATGAATATCTTGTTTACCAGAGGATTTTATTCTAAGGCTACGAGAAGCAAAGATTCGAGGTGAATCTTTTTCAAAGGCAAGAGTGATGATGGGAATCAAAAGTCCAAACCTACTTTCAGAAGACTGTGGAGGAAGTTAGATTCAAATGGTGTTAGTTAAGGCTCTAACTGTTGGAAACAAGTCAATAAAAGTCAGTTTCTAAATTCATATAGAGTTTAACACACAAGTAAAAATTGTAGGGAACTTGGATGAGGAAGAAATCTAATGGGGGGCAAGATTGGAATTACAGAAGAATTCAAGTAAGAAGTACGAGTAGCTCATCAAGAAGGAAGACTTATGGTATCAATTTTGAATGCAAGCTAGACTTCGGAATGAAGAGGTTTCAATTCCAAAGATAGAGTTACTATTGCTTTTGATAAGAAGCCAAAGACCTTTTAAAGGAATACTTTTGAAAGACACATTGGAAGAGGCTTTCAAAGTCAAACCTTTTGAAGACATTATTGATGCAGGTAAATCTTAATTGGAATTAGACAATATTTTGAATCTTTGAGATTTAGAAAGATAATATTACAAAGCTTGTAGAATTAGGATACAATTAGCTAGATAGTTATTTTATTTCCTTTTAAATAATTATTTTCCTTTTCTGTAGTAATTACTTTGTATTTGTCTGTGAATACCTATGTAACCCTACATGTAAGGAGAAATTGTTACTATGGAATTAATATTGTTTTGTTACTCTCTTAAGTATTTGTGTGGAACCTTTCAGCGGTTAATGAAATTGTGTCTTTGTAGATCTTGTCAGTCAAAATATCCTTTTAACTGTGACAATCCTCTTCTAATTGATATAGTGAGTCATATTGATTAATTCAATTAACTTCTTTAATTTCCATAAATTGTGAGTCATAATGGTTATGGAAGTTTAAACACCCTTCCCAATTCAACTAGTTATTCATATCCCTTTATTTTATTGCTCCCATCAACATAAAACCCATAAATATACTTACCTTCCTCATCATAAGAACAAAAATACCAAAAAGAATTCAAGCATTATTCCTTGGTTGCACATCTTTGTTCATGTCCTGAATCCTTATTGGAATTTAGACACACACATACATACACACACACATATATATATGTATGTATGTGTGTGTGTCACATCTAATGCCTAAAATTAGCTCATATTTTTCAATTAATTATTTGAAGTTTAAAAGTGCCAATTTAGTATCTTCACTTTACCTATTTTTACAATTTAGTACTTGAATTTTGTCTAATTGTACAATTAATTATTTGTACTTTTCCTTTTTTTTTTACAATTAATTACCAAAATAGAGTTAGCTCAAATACTATAAATGATCTTGAAAAGTTTGTATGTAGTATATTGATCCTCTTAAACTTTAAGTAGTTAATTGTAAGAATAAGTAAAGTTTAGATGCTAAATGTAACATTTACCTTATATGTACATATGTTTGTTTGTCTCATCTATATGTGTATGTTTACGTGCACATACACACGCACACAAACAGATATATATACACTCATATAAAAATTCATTTATAAGGCATTTGGTATTGTTAACAAAAGACGTATTTGATGTATTAGCCAACTTCTATTTAAGTTAGTTACAATATGTCGTACATTAACCTTACAAAACAACAATAGCATAAATGTTTATTTGAGTTAATCACATTAAACTCAAAATATAAATCAACCATTGGATTGATCAAACTTGCCCATATCTTTAATCTAAAAATAAAAAGCTATCTTTACAAGAATTTTTATTGTAACTTCCATTGCATTTAGTAAATTGAACATAATATTGAAAACATATTTTCCATATACAAACTTGATACTATGATATATTTATATTTTAGAATGTGACACCCATGATTTCAAGCCATTGAATAAGATTGAGCCATTAGGCCAATTGCATGGGATGGTCATAAAAATTAGTCAAGATTGCCTCATTGAGTGTTTGTCAGACCTAGAGTAAGGAAATCTACTAAACGTGTGTGTATATATATATATATCAAGGTATTAGAGAAAGTTTAGTTATTCATAAGATTAAATTTTATAATGAAGCATATGTTTGCAAAATAATTAAATGATGAGTATTTCTCATAGAGTTTGTCAGACCTAGAGTAAGGAAATCTAATAAACGTGTGTGTGTATACATATATATCAAGGTATTAGAGAAAGTTTAGTTATTCATAAGATTAAATTTTACTAATGAAGCATATGCTTGGAAAATAATTAAATGATGAGTATTTCTTATATAATATAATTAATAAATACGTACGCTTGTCTATGTTCATTACACTATCTAAGTAAGTCTAAGTGGGGTCTATGTACACATGTACATTGTATTATTTGCTTAAACTAAATAAGTATAACACATAAAAATGTATAGAGTCAAAAAAAAAAAAAAAAAAAAAAAGAAAAGAAAAGAAAGAGAAGATTGGAGTTATCACCACCAAACTAAGAGGAATATATTTTATTTACTATAATGAGAGAGACACAACACGCACTAGGAATATAGCATAAAAAATTAAAAAAAAAAAAGGAAAAAGAAAAAACCTCTATCCTCTCTTAGAATGGATTGAATCAAACATCGGGGAGTTGCTAGCAGTAAGCATTGGGTGGAAATTTGAGAGGAATAGTAGAAGACATTGTTAAGAATTAGGAAATTCTTGGAGAGGATCTGTCCTGCACGCTATCAGGTGCTAGGTAGTTCTTGCTTGCAAGCGAGCTTACGGGCTGAAGGAGTGACTAATGCCAAGCCCTTTCGATAGGGTGGTGGTCGGAGACGAGCACACCGGTGAGCCCCAAACCTATTCCATTTTTTTGGTAAATTACTTAAAAATAGCCAAATGTATTGGAAAATTTTAGAAAAATGTTTTTTGGGCTAAATTTTGATCTAGGATAAGAATGTAATTTTAGTTTTGCAAAAAAAAAATAAAAATGATGGATAGGATATACTTGCTTAAGAAATCCCCTGTCGCAATCGCGGCTTTGAACCATGTTTTTGAACCTTTAGCAATATGACATTGACTTGATTCATTGAATAGAGATTCCTTATCTTATATACTAAATTGATATAGCAAGAGTTTCTAGAAAGCATGACTTTGGAAATTTATAAAAATTATTCTACTAAAACTACCCTATGTTAGTTGTATATAAAATATAGTGTCACTCTTTAAAATATTTGATGATTTTAGTACAAATTGATTCCTATAGTTGAATGATGTCAATAGTGTGTAGTTAAGGTATTTTAGTTAGTAATCTACCATAAGCATATACATATATATGTAGGATTGAATTAATGTGGCATTGTATAAATAATTTTAGAATGAACTAGATGATTTCATGGCATTAAATTAATATTGAGAAATTATGTATTTACTGTTTGGTTTGATTAAAAAAAAAATGGGCATTGTATCGCAAACAACTAATTTTAGATGTTTGAATTCAAGACATTCCAATTATTTAAATATAGTAAACTTAGGAAATGGAACAATGTTGTTTAAGGGATTAATTGATAATCGTTTGAGCTCATCGAATTTATGTGTTCCACTTGTTCAGATATTTTTGAAACCATGAACTTATAGGTACAGTATCAAATTTATTGAAACGGATGAGAAATAAATAAATTGTGATGACTTAAAGTCGATGGAACAATTGGATACTTTTATACAATATAATATTATGACTAAGTTTGAAATGAAATGAATCTTAATGAGCTATGCAAATGGTTATAATAGGTGTCTAAGAGATATTTATTTGTTGGCTCGTGGATAAAGAATTAGCTTAGACCATATGAGTATCTCAAACTTTTTTACTTGATTGGGTGTAAAGTTTGTTGCTCATAATTGCATAGTTGATTTTAAGATGGTGTCTATGCTTAGTTTGATGTTGACAACGGATGATTGAGAATTGGAGATGAGCTGGAAATTGTAAGGTTGAATAATGAGTTTAGTTGTTGATGATGTGTTTTAGTTATAGGACTTCACTTAAGTGAAATCCTAGATCGAATCCTTGTTTGGCATTTTGCAATCAATTTACAAATTAATTTGATACTTTGATGCTATTGATTGGAGTGTGTTGCTTTTATGTGATTTCTAAAAGTTAGGTTGGCAACATACTAGTATTATTAGTATGTAAGGTAGGTGTGGGGTTTGATTTTCTTTGTGAACATGGTTTCAATAATTGTGAATGCTTTGAGTTAGAAATATGAGCTATATATGAAGCTTTGCTTGAGGAATTATATTAGCTTGAGTGATTGCTTTGAGATTTTTGGAGTTTTGTATATATGTGGCTTGGTATGAATTTAAATGAACCTTGGTCAACTATTGTAAATAGTATAGATTGGTTAAGTGATGCTTAATGGATTTTTGTTTATTAACCAAAGAAACTTAAATAAAGCAAATCATGTTCCCTATCAAGTAAGTTTGTGGTATGATATCTAAATAGACTCGATAAGTTTGTAACACGATTGAAAAATTGGCTCGGTATTAGTGAACTATAGGGATCTGGCCACCCTATTAGTTTGTGGCAGGTGAAAGGCGTATTAATAGAATTATTACTTGAATCTCTAGATGGATTTTGTGAATACATGTGTAAAAGTAGTTTGCTACCATGTGCCAAGAGTTGGCTTTCAATTGATTGTTTAAGTTAAACTAGGAAGCTAGGTTAAATAGTAACTTGGAAAAGTCGAGTAAGAATTTGAATTGTCAATTGAATTAAACTAAGAAGTACTTGTTAATTATATCTAATAGGCTATAATATAATTATTTTATTTAGTGCTCACTTTGCTTCTTATGAAGCTATGGATTTAATGTTTTGCTAACCTTAGGTACAGAAACTAAAGAATGAGATGGTGCATTGTTTTATAAGAGACTTTAAATGGAATTTGTTAATATTCTTGAGATATAGGTACAAAACTAAGATATAGGTTTGCCTTATCTTTACTTGTGAGATAGCGTAACAACTCATCCTCCAAGTACTAGGTTGCTATGTTTTAATTGGTCAAACAGATTAGCTAAAACTTGGAAGTTGGGTCATTATATAGAATATTTTAATCAATAAATGGGTTTAATTGAACAAAGTACATGCTTATTAAGCTAGTTGAATTATAAGTTTAGTTTTTAAAATATGATTGATAAATAGGCTATATTCCATGTTAAGGTTTTCAAATATGAATGCGTTTAAACATAGACATAAAACATGGCATATTAACACAAATTACTAGCCCCACCCTAGCTTCTTAAATCATGTCCACTTAGTGGATGAAAAATACAGAGTAAAGTTTGATAAATTCACAGCTTAAAAAATAAGTAGAGCTCTAAAATGATTGGGGATTGGATAAATTTTTCTAAGCTTTCAAGGTTTTCAATTGTAAGAAATATTTATAATTATTTTAATTTAGGAATATCCTCATTCCACAATTGCTTTATTTGTGTTATTTAATAATCAATATCGCATGTAATGAAGTTATATAATCATTTAATATCTTTTTATTTAACGGTTACACTTTTTATTTTGGGGGAAACTTTAACTAACCTCTTAAACTTTAACTTAGATGCAAATATATCCTCTAAATTTATAAATATTGCAAATAATTTTTTTCAACTTTGATAAATTAACAACATAAGAGACACTTGCTTTTTTACTTTAAAACACACACACACACACACACACACACACACACACACACACAAAGTAAAACTTTATAGGATGCTAAAGCTCAATTTGATAAGTTTAGAGGTATTTCTACACTAAAGTTAAAGTTTAGAGGGGTTGTTTGACATTATTTACTAATTTATTAAAGTTTAGAAAGATTATCTGTAACATTTGAAAGTTTAAGTATATACCTTGTCAAGCTTAATTTTTATTATTTCCTTAATTCGAATCATATTAAACTTATACCCATTTATTACGAACCCTTAACTAAGGATTAGGGAAGAATCTCAAATTATTAGAGTCATCACCTAATCATGATCGGAAAGAGGGGTCTAAGTTAAGGTTAATTAGGTAGATTAATCCTAATTTGACTACTGATCTTAGAAAAATTTTTAATTACCAGAGAATTTTTAAAGTTCGGAGTCTAACTTATTTTAAAACCTGAAAGGTTACCACTTAAAATGTTTCCAAGTTAATTTTTTTTTAAATTTAATTTAATTTAATTGTCTTTTCCTTTTTGTTCATTTATATATACTTCTTTTACTACATGTATCCTTTCTATACATTTTTTATTAACTATAGGTTGCATGAAATATATTTAGGAAAAATTAAACTTTTTTACGATTGAGGTTGCCCCGTATGTGTCTACATATCCACTAATTAGGAGTAGACTAACTGTAGTTTACATTAAACACGTGAGTTTCTTTTAGCTCATGACACATAGTTTGAGAAATTTTTTATTTAATTTTTTTTTTCTGTTTTTTTTTTTTGCATTTTTTCATTATTAACTTAAGTATATTATTATCTTTTTACTATTTTATCTATTGTTATTTTTATATTATTATTATATATATATTTTATACATTTACATTACTATGTTTAAACTTATTCATTAACTTTTATTTATTATGGAAACGACACAGGTACATATAGATATATATAAGATTCACATGTACAACTAACTTTGCGATTTGAAATGCTACATCATGCTAAAAAAAATAAGGAGATGGGTTGAGCTTTTGGGAGATAAACGTAGGCCAAGACAAAACAAAGGAATTGGAGCCAAGTCGGATCATCAGTGTTACGAATCGGCTTAGGGTTCAAATCTGTTCACGAGTCACCAAAAGGAAGAAATATAGCGCACGTGTAATGGAACGTTTTGCTAGAGATTCCTGACGGTCGTTGAAGTGGGGGAACGATTTGAACCGAATGATGGAGTTGGGGAAAGTCGTCTGATGGTGCTGTTGTTGCAGCATATTGTGGTGGTACGCTTGTCAAAAGATGTAGCTGGCGGTGGTGTTTGGGTATTAGTATTGGTGGTGGTTTGCAGTCAGTGAGAAGTGGTTTTGGGTCGTTCGGAGGATGCTAGAGTGGTTGGTGGTGGTGTTTGGATTCAATTTCGATTTTTTACGATAAAAAAGCTAGAGAGAGAAGGAGATGGGAAGTGGGTTTAAAGTTTAAACTGGTTTTAGAGACAGAAGGTGTGAAGTTGAGCTTTTCGCATCAAAAGGACTCAATAGAATCAAGTTACTCGATGTTCCAAAAGATAAAAACGAATAAAAAAGAAGTTTGTTTCATCATTTCAAGGCCTAGAGATGAACTCTTGAACTTTTCCCATGGCTTTCACCTTCCTCTTTGTCAAGAGGTTAAGAACAACATGTACAGTTCATGTGTGTATGAATAGGACACGACAATTCGGTATCTTGTTTAGGCTTGTGTGAATAGGATATGTCTCTCGTCTAGAATTTTTTTTTTAATCATCATCATTATTATTATTTACTTTATTATTATTGTTGTTGTTGTTGCTGTTATTATTATTATTATTATTAATTTTAAGAGGCAAAAATAAAACATGAAGTAAAAGAGAAAAAACAAAAAGTAAAAACCCCTTTTGGCAAAAAGGAGAGATCATACCCATGACCTTATACCCAAACATGCATGTGTGATCAACTCCATATCTACTAAACCAATAGGCCCGTTTTATTATTTAATAAAACTAAAATATATTTAAACTTACCTAACTTATACTAGGCTAAATTAACTATAAACAATCTTATATAAACCAAACTTACCAAAATCAAGCCTAATATACATTTATTATATTTTTGTTTTTATTATTTATTTATTTGCCATTTTTATTACCTAATAAAATCCTAATATTGAAATGAGGGGCAAAAATGGGTGTTTACAGCTATTTTTCTTTGTAGTGAATTTTGATGAAAACTATATCACAAAGACAAAAGAGACACTATTTTTACTCTGAGAAATGATTAAATAGTGCAATAATCAGCTAGCTATTTGAATTTTGATCCATTGGGAATTTATGAATTTCAGTTTGGTATAGCAAGGAAAATGCTCTATAAACTAGCAATCCTCTAGGAAAAGAGTTGTTTAAAAAGAAGATATCACCCTATGAGCTAACTGATCTGTGATGAGGTACACTTATCAAACTAGCACTCCTTCAGGGAGAATGGTGCCTAATAAACTTACCTACCTAAGGTGGGAAGCATTTTTATAAACTAGCAACCCTAAAAGAGAGAGAGAGAAAGGATATCCAAGAAAGTGTCCCTTTATGAGAGCTAACTAACTAACAACGGGAAACATCTATCTAGATTAGAAACCCTAAAAAGAGGATATCTACAAAAGTGCTTCTTTAGGCTGACTAGCCAATAATGGGAAGTGTCTATCTAGACTAGTAACCTTAAGAAAGGATTCCTAACGTGGGGAAGTGTTCTATGAGCTAGCTATGCTGAAAGTGGGAAGCATTTTTATAAATTAGCAACCCCTAGGGAAACAGTTACTTTAGAAAGGAAAAGTCTCTACAAGTTGACTAGCTAAATGTGAGAAATGTTCTTGTGCACTAGCAAACCTTAGGGAGTTGAAAAAGAGTAGTGCTTGATGAGATGGCCAAACTTAAAATGAGTAGTGTCCCTAATAAAGAAAAGCACTTTATAAGTTGGCTATAAAAAAGGATTGGGTAGCATCTATGGGTTGACTATGACTTAATCAAGATAGTGCTCTAAGAGCTGGCTAAAAATGCAATAGGATAGTGCCTTAAATGGGATCATGCCTTGCTAAGCTAACATTTCAAAGAGAAAAGCATTTTAAACATAAGAAGGAACCTTTTAGGTTGACCATCCTGAAGTGAATCCATTCATAGGCTAGACAACTTGTAGACTAAAATGATCAATCTTATCAAAATTTTAGATTCACATTATTCATTTTTATCATCCTTCTTTTTAGAAAACCCAATTGCATACAAGTGGAGAACTTATTACTTGATTCAGTAAATAGCAACTAAACAATAGACTTCGTTAAAAGTCCAACATTCACTCAATTACCTACATTTGGACTTGACTAAATGACATACCAAGATGGATCCTTGGATTAAACTAAGGCCTCAGGTCCTTTCCCATACCCCGCAACATCCATCTTTCTTTTTAAGTCCACTTGATTCTTCCTCCTTCAATTTTCATAATTAGTTCCTAACCTAAAATAGAAAACAAGCCTTTTCATTGAGAAGAATAAAACAATGTAGGGGAATTTAAAGAATTTTATCATTCATCATTGTTATTTTCCTTGTTATTCTATCATGTTTAAGTGTGTAAATCGAAACAAGAATAAAAAGAAACTTATTCATAGAATTAGGGTTTTGTGTGAGGATTGTTAGAGATATCTTCTTTGCTTGTAGTGGATGAAAATGAAACCATAGAGACAATAGGGATGCTAGCATTTTTGTAAAACCTTGATAAAATTCCATTAATTTTTTAGGGATAGTAGATGTTTACTGCACCAGCATTTATAAGGTCCTTTAGATCCAAACCATCAATTTATGACAAAATTAATACCCATCCAAACAATACCTTCTTTACAATATACTAACCCCGTATAATTCAGAGTAAATTTCCCCCTAAGATCTTATGCATTTAGGAAAACCTTATCTAAAACTAGATCGCCTTCTTTGAAAATCCAAGGTCATGTTTTCTTATTAAAAGCTCAGGTTACCCTCTATTAGTAGCATTGTCCATGGCATAGTGCTGTAATCCTTTTCTCATCAGTAAGATTTAACTAATCAACTATCTTATTTACCTAATCAACTTTATCTAATGGTATTTTTAACAATACTTTGAAGGATGGTACCTTTACTTCAACTAGTAATACTAACTCAGTACCATATACCAATGAATAAGGGGTCATTCCTGTTAATGTTCTAATAGAAGTTTAATAGGCCATGAGTGAAAATGGTAGCATCTCATGCTAATCCTTATAATTTAGCAACCATCTTCTCAATGATACCTTTGGTTTTCTTGTTAGTTGCTTCTACAACTCCTTTCATTTGAAGCCAATATGGAGTTGAACTCTTATGGTGAATCTTGAACTACTGGCACATTCTGTCATCATTTGGTTATTGAGGTTTGTGTCATTGTCTATAATGATTTACTCAAGAGATCCATATCGAGTAATAATATCCCTTTTGATAATTTTGATTAAGACTCCTTTAGTGGCATTGGCATGTGATGAGGCTTTAATCCATTTGGTGAAGTAATCAATTGCTACCATAATAAATTAATGTCCATTCAAGGCTTTTGGAGTAATTGGCCCAATTATATCTACTTTCCACATAGAAAAGGCCCAAGGTGCAAATATTGTATGTAATTTCTATGGGGTGACATTGATTTTGGTGATAGTGTCTCACATGTTTAATGCAGTCAACCAATAGTATCCCATTTTCATGATCTTTCGGAAAAGCATATAGCCATTCATATATGGACCACATACTCTCTTGTGTACTTCCTTCATCAAGGTGTTTGCTTCTTTTTCATCCACACATCTTAAAAGCATTGTATCAACTAATATCCTATACAATGTAGTTCCACTTAGAAGGAAGTGACTTGCTAATTTCTTAAGTGTCTTTTGATCATTTTCATCAACATTTTCAAGATACTTGTCATCTTGAAGAAATGTCTTGATATCTTAATACCAAGGTTTCTCATCTTGTGTTCCCTTAACTATTAAATAAAAAGTATGCTTTTCTTCAACTTTAATCTTAAAGGGTTGGATTTCTATCCCGTTAGATATTTTGATCATTAATCTAGTAGTTTACCAAATGTAACCTAAAAGTACACTTCCCTAGATTCTGCTTTAGGTGAAATTTCCTTAACCTATTGAACAATCTCATCAAGATATGTACATGATTTTTCCCTTCTTTTGATTTTATGATAATATTGTCAACATATGCTTCAACTTCTTAATGTATCATGCCATAAAGTAATGCAAACATTGCTTTTTAGTATGTTACCTCGACATTCTTAATGCTAAAGGATACCTCACATTCTTATTGCCAAAGGGCATGACTTTATAATAGAAATTCGCTTAGGTTGTTGATAAGTGTTATAAATACTTATTATTTATAACATTTCTAATAATATTTTGTTTGACTCTCTTACATTTTGGATGAATATTACACTTAATCACTTTTTATTTTGATTTCAGAGCTTTGAAATGTAATTTATAATTAAATAGAAAAATTACGTAAATTTTGAAACAAAAATATTAATTTTACAAGATTAGAAAGCATGACATGATAAAGAGCAAAACTATGCAGAATAGAAGAAGCCAAAGCATTTTGGAGTAGCTATGCAAGCAACCGTGTAGAAGTGCATGGGGTAAGAACATGCCCATGTCAGAGGGTGTGTTAAAGAAAATTTTAGAATATATTTGAAATGGAATGGTACACGGGCAATAGCACAATTGTGCTATGATCGTGTTAAGCCAAATTTTAACTTTCCAAAATTGATTTCCAAGCTCAATTTCACACCCCAAAAGCGCAATTCATCCTGAAGATTTGATTTCCTTTCAAAAGTAGCTAAGTTTCCTAAATTGCAAAAAAGTTTTTACTACCTATTGAATTAATATTTCTTAATTTATGAAGATTCTCGATATTGTTCTAGGAAACTAAAACTTTCTTAGAAGAGCAGCAGTTGATGGTGATATAAGGAATATGAATTTTTAGTAGAGAAGAAGAGTTCTAGATTGATAGTAGCATAGTAATAGGTTTTAGTATTATTGCCTATTTGATGCCTTTTTTTATGCACTCTTTTTATACTATCGCTTTTAGATTCAATATGTTGCTAGTTTAAATTTTCTTTTGTACTGGGTATGATAAACTCTAGAATAAATATGTGATTTTCCGGTTTATTATTCAATAAATTATTTGTTATTCTTGCGATTTAATTATGTGTTCTTCATTGTTTTCAATTTAATATTGCTAGCGTATTAGTTAAAGTCCGATTTCTTATATAGAGATTGAGATATTTTATATTAGAATAGATCTAGCATAATTGAAAGGAGTTTCACACAATCCTAGAAATAAGATAACATAAATATTTTAAATTATAGTCAAACCTAACAGTGGAATTCATAAGTCGAATATAAAGTGATTATAGGGATTTTAATTAGAAAGAGATTTCAATTAATCAATTTAAAATTAGGAATTAGTAGATTCAAGAGAGCTATTAATTCAAATTAAGAATTCCCACGATCCAAGAATATAATAATAAAATTGAATAATAATTAGTTAATTACATTAATAATTCTAAGGGGATTCAATATTTAGGTACACCTTTCATGATTATTGTTTTCTTAGTTTACTTGTTGTTTGATTTTACTCACTCCACTCGATTTTTCATATTAGATAATAAGAAAAGGGTAATTACTAGTAATCATAGTCTCTATGAGATCGACACTCGATATCAATATTCACAATACTATATAATCGATAGGTGTACTTGCCTATAGGTCTAAGGTAGTAGGATAGACCGATACCAATTGTAATGAGAGTCATCTTGGTTTTATCTTCTTTTGCCATTTTGCTTTGATTATATCTTAAGAAATCATCCATGAAAGAGAAGAAATGGTTTCCAAATGTATTATCTACCAAGACATTAATGTGGGGCAAGGGGAAATTATCCTTCGATGTTGCTTGATTTAGGTTTGAAAATCTATACACTTGTACTTTTCCTTTCTTCTTCATAACTAGGACTATGTTAGCTACCCATTTAGAATAATCTAAGACTTCAATAAACCTAACTTCAAGTAGTTTCTTAACTTATTCTTTGATTTTCAATAAAATATATAGCTGAAACTGCCTTAACTTTTGTTTCTTAGTTTTAACATCTTCTCATGTGAGCAACCTATAAACTACAATTGAAGGATCTATCCCGAGCATATCCTCATAGGATAATGAAAATGCATTCAAATATTTAGAAAATTGCTCATTTAACTCTTTTTTCTACTCATTATCTAAATGGTCCCCAATCTTGAGGTTTTTGGGATTTTCTTCAATTCTTAGGTTGACCACTTTAGTCGGTTCATTAATGGATGTTCTACCCTGTTCATATTTTTGCCAACTTTCCTATGTTTCTCTATGGTCATCAATATTATCCCAAACAACTAACCTAGTAGGGTTAGAGGTGATATCAATATTTTTATCCTTTACTTAAGCGAAATATCTTTGGCATTCATTCAAAGTGTTGGATTTAGATATGTATATAAAGAAACAAAAATACAGAAGTAAAAGAAGAAGGAGAACAAAATTAGAAGAAGGTAAACTGAAATTTTATTCATTTATTGCAAGTTCTCTCAAGAGTACAATAATGAAAGATAAAATTTAGGAAACATTAAAACGTGATTCATCCTTACTATAAAGCAAACCTATTTCTATTTAGATGAAAGGAGAACAAATTGTTTAAAGTTTTGATTAGTCGAGAGTAGTGGGATGTGCCTATTGATTCTACTTGTTGATTGTTGTTGGTGAACTTCTTGGAATTATCTTCTTTTATTGAATCTAGAAAGTTAATTTGGATGTAGGAATGTTTCTCTAATTGGTGGAATAGAGATTAAGGCATGGTACAACCTATCACCTCTCTTACCCTTTGTATACTTCGTTTGAAGTTATTTTGCTAGGGTAAGAACATAACCCAATCCAAATGTCCTTACCTGACCTTTCTTGTACTATACTTTCTTAGATCCCTCTACCTTAAGGTTGGAAATCATGTTTACTTAGTTAAACATCTGCAAGCCAAAATCTTTAGGATCTTCTTTCCTGATGTAAGGTATGACTGTTTCTTTATATATGGTGGAGTCTTGTTCACCCAGAATTGTAACTAGTTGAACATTTGAGATAAACTTGACCTTTTGGTGGAGACTTAACGGTATGGCCCTTGTTGCATAGATCCAAGGTCTTCTTAATAGTAAGTTGAAGGATCTTGTTATATCTAAAACTTGTAATACTATAGTGAAGACTTGTGGACCAATTTCTCCTTGCAAGTAAACTTCCCCTACTATACCCCTTTTAGAGCTGTCAAAAGCTCTTATGGTTATAGAGCTTAGCTTGATGTTGGTTGCATTATTACCCAATAACTCTAGAGGGGTTAGGGGGCATATGTTGAGAGAGGATCTGTTTTTTATTAAGACTTTAGCAATAATCATATCATTTCATTTGACTACAATAAATAGTATTTTGGTTTGCTAATTACCATCTTCCCCTAGTTCTTCTAGTGAGAAAGAAATCTAATCAACTTTGAAGATGGAGTTGGTAATGTGTCTTTAGTTCTAAGTTGATATACCTTCTGGCACTTTAATCTCCCTTAAGGATTTAAAGAGGGCATCTTTGTGAGGTTCAAAATATAGGAGCAAAATCATAAGAGATATCTAGGCTAAAGTTTTGGCGAGTTGATTCATTATCTTATACTTGCTAGATTTGATCATTTTGGTGAAAGTAGCCAACCTTTCCTCTTCTTGCTTTGATTGTTGAGCCTTGCTATTTATCTCATCAATGGTAGCTTTCTCTTTAGGATCATAGGCCTTACTGGATCGAGTAATACCTCCAACAATGGTAGAGGAGGTCTTTTGCTAGTTAACTGTCTAGTAGTCAAATGGAGCAGCTTTATAATTTTCTAATGCGATTGGAGCATGAAAGACATATTTCTTTGGCTTTGGGACTTTTGACTCCTCTTTTGGATCCTTATGGCATTTTAGGATCACAAGTTTGACATTTGATCCTACCATGCAGTAGGAATTATCTTCTTTCTCACTTGTGGAACTTCGACTAATTTTTAATCCTCCATTATAATCATGTTAATAATCAGACTGTGATTGGGCAATGGGTTGTTGTTAACATTTGTAGTTGGAGGATTAATGAAGTCTAGCTACATTAACCCTACATCAATCAAGTGTTGGATTTTGTTGTGAAGTCTCTAGCATCTGTTAGTGGAGTGGCTAATATGTCTTAAGTAATACTTACACTTAAGCTCAAGATTATAAACTCTTAGTTGGTATCTTTCATCGAGGATCTCAAAGTTGATTAGATTATCTCCCTTAAGGCATGCAAAAACTTGGTTGAGAGGGATTGGAATGTGGATAAACTGTCTAGGAGGTTGGTTGTTTTGTGG
This sequence comes from Laguncularia racemosa, assembly GCA_037954665.1. Taxonomy (NCBI): domain Eukaryota; kingdom Viridiplantae; phylum Streptophyta; class Magnoliopsida; order Myrtales; family Combretaceae; genus Laguncularia; species Laguncularia racemosa. The sequence goes on along the minus strand of JBBMOL010000024.1, from coordinate 937,704 downwards.
TCAATTTACAGGCTATTATTGTATAGGAGTGGTTGCCATGGGAGCTATTGCTAGTAAAGAAAATTGTTGACTAGGTCTGGCAATCCTAATATTTCTTCCCATGCTTACCATAACAATCATAGTTTCGTTTCCTTTGTTGGTAAGAGGGGTTTAAATGATGACAGCCTACTATTAGATGCTTCATAGGCTGCAAGCTTTTTAGAGATAATGGCATTCTCAATCATGCAACTTGTTGCCACTATCTTTGCAAAATTTGAAATCCTAATCAAATGTTAGAAATAGGGTTTCTCTAAAGTATTAATGAAGGAAGAAGCAAGCACTTTCTCTAAGATGGGAGTAAAGACTCTTACAACTTAAGCCTTCCAATGCCAAGTGTACTCTTTGAAGGACTTGTGATTTTTTCGAAGGCTCCCTAGATCTCATATTGAAGGGGCAACTTCTATGTTGAATTTATATTGTTCATAGAAACCTTAGCCAATTTGTCCCAAGTGTTTATCTTATTAAAGTCTAGTTGAGCATACTAAGTGAGTGCAAGACTAGTTAAACTATCCTGAAATTTTGAACCATTAATTGCTCATATTAAGTGTATTTGTCCATTTTTTTTATGTATAGTTTAGTGCATAGCTTGGGACATTTAGCTCCATCGTATTTTCTAAACTTTGAAACTTTGAATATTTTTGGTAAGGTACTAGCATCATATATTGAGAGGTCAATAATCTTAGCTTGCTCAAACCTATCAGGACCTTCCAAGGGCTTTATCATGTTAGCAAAATGTTGAAGTGACTTCCTTTCCATCTCTTACTTATCTTTTAGCTCCTTTCTAAGATCCTTAAAATCAAGACTCGTGTTGCCAACATTATGGATTCCAGAACTAGGTTTAATGTTGTATATAGGATTTAACCTAGAATCAATTTCTTCATACATAAGAGGTGAAATCTTAGTCTTCTTTCCAAGTTTAGCTCTTGAATGTTCTTTTAGGGAAGCAATCCTTAAGTTAGATTGATTGTTATCATTACAACTATAGATACCATCATTAGACTTCTTTGATATTTTTGCTATTTGGGAGCTATTTTTAAAACTTGGAACAGACACCCAACATTTGTTAGTAACATGCTTTCTTCTTCTTCTTCTTTTTTTATTTCTTTTAACATGAAATGCAAGTAAAGAGGTAATGCATGTATGACATATAGATGCAAAAAAAAAAAAAAAAAAAGGAACCAACAAATGATAAGTGATGTGGCAACAACTAAAATTTTATTGATATTGCAAAATTTTGAAATCTATTTACATTGTTGAAAAAAAAAATACATGAGAAATCCTATGTCCTAAGCCCTACTTCTTCTTCTTCCTTGCCGATTAGTCTTTGCTAGTGCTTCTAACTTCATTTTTGCCTGACAATATGATGCTAGTCCTTCCTTCTTTCTTTCCCTTTCCTTATCTTGAAGAAGCCTCTAATTCCTTAATCCTCTCTTGGACTTCTGTCAATAGAGCCTTTAATGCTTTATTCTTCTTATCTAATTCTTGATATTTGTTCTTCTAAACGTTCACTTTGCCTTCCACTTCTTCAAAATGGACCTCCATCTAGGCCTGTACTTACTCTATATAAGTCTTCATCTCTAAGCTCAAGTTACTTAGTATCGGATAGATGATAGTAGGAGCCCAATATTCCCTCTCTCTAATCTTATATAACTAGTTAATGATGTAGTCCTTAATGAATCGATATTTTCTAACATCACCATTTAATTCTCCTAAGTCAATATTAGGGCTTTTAATTATGGTTTTCTATAAAGCCTTTATCTCTAGTAGCTTCGCAACCTTATCAGCCACTAACATAACTGGATCCTAAAACTTAAAAGCAATAGATTCTAATGAAGGTTTGTAGACTATATCTTGGATTATGCTAAATCGATGAACTACTGGGTAGGGATAATAGCCCATGCACCAATCAAGTTCGATCAGTGAGACTGCCTAAAATTCTTGCATCTCAAGGTAACTTATTTTAGTAGTTCCATCTGGCAATCCACAGGATATCATGAGCATTGAAGCTCTTGAGTAACTTAACCTAGGTATGATTGGGAACATTATTTGGCAATTTCATCCTATCTATGTAGGAATCAATAAGATCAACCTGATGGGCTAACAACCGTTTAACTATATTGAGCTTAAAACACTTAAGGTGACTTACAACCCAGATTAGGATGAGGTTGATATTTGATCGGAGGATCCTATGACCCTTTCTCTTTACAAACTTTAGATTTTAGATTTGTTCAACTAACAGGCTGGGATATAATACTTACCTTAAAAAAATTAGACCACCAATTATATGACCTAGTAATGAATATGGAAGGCCCCAATAGAAAATAAGATGGTTGCAAAGATAAAGGTAGTGATTCAGTTTTGGTCATGCTCCTTAAGGTCTCCACATAGTACACCTACTCTTTCTTTGATCTTGTAAAGGGCCCCAAACCAATTCTATAGCTCATCTAGTCTGATATAATGCCCATTACAATTGGCCAAGGCTTGATTGACCATTGCTCATCGGAAGATATGGGCAATGGTGGTGTTTAGGTATTGGTATTAGTGGTGCTTAATGGAGATTTGCAGCTAATGAGAAGTGGTTTTAGGTCAATGAGATGATGCTAAAGTGGTTGGTGGTAGCATTTGGGTTCGATTTTAGCTTTTTACTATCTAAAAGCTAGAGAGAGATGAAGATCAAAGGTGGGTTTCAATTGGTTTTAGAGAGAGAAGGTGCAAAGTTGAGAAAGGAATGAAAAGATCTTTTTTTTTTTTTGTGAAAGTAAGCTCAAAACTCTTATTTATACAAGTTTTTGCATTTATTCAAGGGAAAATGAAGAATCAAAGGCCAAACGATTGCATTTAATTGACCTCTAAGTTCTTCCCATCAAAAGGACAAATACTTCTAGAATCAAATCGCTCAATGTTCCAAAAGATAAAAACAAACTAAAAATAAGTTTTTTTCATTATTTCAAGGTCAAGAGATGAGCTCTTAAGCTTCCCCCCATGGCTTTCAGCATCTTCTCTATCAAAATGTTGGGGACAACGTGCCCTGTTCTTGCATGCATGAACAGATCACAACAAATTGGTATCCTATTCACATATGAAGGAACATGACACATCTTTTGCTTGGAATTTTTTTTTCAATTATTATTATTAAGAGATAAAATTAAAACATGAAGTAAAAAAAGAAAAAAAACACAAAAAAAGTAAAAAACCCTTTTAGCAATGTGCCCCAAGGGAGGAGGGATTGGTTGGGGAAATCAAACTCATAACCTTATATCTAAAGATGCATGTGTAACCGACTCTATATCTATTAGATTAATAAACTCATTCTAATATTTAATGAAACAAAAATATATTTAAACTTATCTCACTTATAAATTAATAAAATCGAATTGAATATATATTTATTATTATTATTATTATCTAATAAAATTTTAATATTGAAAGGAAGGCCAAAAATAGGTGCTTAGATGTCCATACCTCAATCAAAGTATAGAGTTATTTACGTTTTCCCATTTATTTTATTTTGGCACATGTGATGGATATATATTGAACATGTGGATGGCTTGTAAAAAATAAAAAATAAGAAGCAACAAAATGAAAAGTAGGGGCCATATCGCATAATCGTTTGTGTCCACGCCTACAAGATGGATTAGATGACCCTTTGCCACTAACGCAAAATCGTTTTTTCTTTTTCTTTTTTTTTGGGAAAACACAAAATCGGGTTGAACGCAACAGACATGATTCTTAGTTTCTTACAGCGTAATCAGCTCATTTATTTCACATGTTGTCACTTAAAACATCAAATACAGTGTCTATGCTATCTCACACAATACCCATAAAGCCGATTTTAACCCCCTCTCCAATTTCCCAGGTTTTCCTCACGAAACCCCTCCTTTTTTCTCCAAGCACCAAATCCTTCCACCAAAAGACAAGAAAAATGGCATCTTTTCCTGGGTTTAGTGTAAGGTCCCAAGTGGGGTCTTCAAGCAGCAGTGTTAGTGATGATGACGCAAATGGGGGTTTCCTTACGCTTACTGAATTCTTGGGCAATGGTGATATTAATGTGGGTGATGATTTGATTGTGTTGTTTGATCACATACAATATGCTTGCAAGAGAATTGGTTCACTTTTATCTTCTCCTTTTAATTCTAGCCTTGGGAAAAAGATTAGTCTTGTTGGTGGTGTTGATGGAAATTCAGGCAGGGATGCTCCAAAACCACTTGACATTGTATCTGTGAGTTTACTTCATGATATCTTTTAACGTGATGTTGTAGTTTAATTCTATGTTGAGTTATGTATATGTCTCTAAAGTTATTTATTCCTCGTTACGAGTTGTAAGATATGTGAGGCAGAAAATGATGACGGGTGCTGGACTTGTTAAGAGGGTCAAAAGAAAAATAAAATGTGTATCCTTTACATGTAATTATATTTTCATAAAATATATAATTAACCCTTGAATGAAAATTTTCTTTTTTAAAATTTTTAACAAATATTCAGACACTTCATATGAAATATGTCAGGTCAAAATGAGTTTGGATTTTCCTTCTTGAAAATAGGGATGGTAGCAGAATTATGGGGGCAGTTCATGATAATGTGTAGATTCTTGGCAAATTTGTATCCGAGTTAAAAATATACAGAGTCGATTAATGATCACGTATATATTAGACATATGTGGTGGCTGTGTGTGTAATTTGTGTTTCATGTTGGGTCGACTTGGAGTTGTATAGAGTCAGGCCTATGTAGAAATAGCGATAGGGAAATTGGATAGGACCAAATTTCTCAATCCCCAAATGGTGTTCTCATCTGAATCCCTTCAATTACATACTGCCACATATAATATGTTTTCCACTAATTACTTTTTTTTTTATTTATACATAACAGCATGTGATTAGAGAGAGCATGAAAAGAGGACACCTTTTAAGAGAAGGGAACTTTGTTTAATTGGATGAGTGAGGTGATGATAGATATCTAGAAGCTTACCTTTTCCTTTTGATGCTGAAGATAGCCATCTAACACTTGAAGTTGAAAGGAAGATGATGGACAATTTTGAGCAATTTAACATCGGTGAACAAGTAATGAAATAAAGAGAAACAGGCTCATTGGAACTCTTTTTTGGCTTGTTAAGTGAAGCACTGACTTCTTCAATTAATCTAACTAGTAATTATTGAAAATATAAATTTTAAATCTGAACTTCTAAATAGCATGAGTAAAATAAAATGAACTTCTAATTTGTAGTACAGGTAATGCAAAGACTGAAAATCTGTCTGATAGCAATCATGGAACTTGGGTAATTCAAGGATAAATATCAAATTCAGTAAAAATAATTTTTTACTTGATGAAAATCATGGAGTTATGTTAATATGTTTAAGCTATAATAGAGGCACTATATTTTTTAATTCAGTTGCTTCTCCACCAAATTGGTAACAAAGCACTAATTCATAGCTGTGGAATAATAGGACTGTGATCAATACTATACCTGTTATGTAATGATAGTTTTACTAGCCCGGCCATATGTACTTTCGGAAATTTGTCACCTATGTCAATAGAGAAATCTATCCCTTTCGGTACAGCATGATAATAAAATGAAAAGGAATGTTTGATTGCTTCCTTTTCTTTTTGTATAGAATGAAATTATCCTATCCTCTTTACAGAATTCTGGGAAAGTTGCTGTTATGGCTCCCGAAGAGGATGATGCTCCAATTTGGATTAATGATAATGGTCGATTTGTCACAGTCACAGATCCTCTTGATGGGTCTCAAAATATAGTTACCGATGTTTGATTGCTTCCTTTTTTTTGCATAGAATGAAATTATCCTATCATCTTTACGGAATTCTGGAAAAGTTGCTGTTATGGCTTCCGAAGAGGATGATGCTCCAATTTGGATTAATGATAATGGTCGATTTGTCATAGTTATGGATGAAACTCTTTTTTGGCTTGTTAAGTGAAGTACTGACTTCTTCAATTAATCTAACTAGTAATTATTGAAAATATAAATTTTAAATCTGAACTTCTAGATAGCATAAGTAAAATAAATTGAACTTCTAAATTGTAGTACAGGTAATGCAAAGACTGAAAATCTGTCTGATAGCAATCATGGAACTTGGGTAATTCAAGGATAAATATCAAATTCAGTAAAAACAATTTTTTACTTGATGAAAATCATGGAGTTATGTTAATATGTTCAAGCTATAATAGAGACACTATATTTTTTAATTCAGTCACTTCTCTGCCAAATTGGTAACAAAGCACTAATTCATAGCTGTGGAATAATAGGACCGTGATCAATACTCTACCTGTTATGTAATGCTAGTTTTACTAGCCCAGCAATATGTACTTTCAGAAATTTGTCACCTATGTCAATAGAGAAATCTATCCCTTTCGGCACAGTATGATACTAAAACAAAAAGGAATGTTTGATTGCTTCCTTTTCTTTTTGTATAGAATGAAATTATCCTATCCTCTTTACGGAATTCTGGAAAAGTTGCTGTTATGGCTTCCGAAGAGGATGATGCTCCAATTTGGATTAATGATAATGGTCGATTTGTCATAGTTACGGATCCTCTTGATGGGTCTCGAAATATAGATGCATCAATTCCAACAGGAACAATTTTTGGAATTTATAAACGCCTTGTGGAGCTGGATCATCTTCCAACACAAGAAAAGGCACAGTTGAATTCACTCCAAGGTGGAACCAAACTTGTAGCTGCTGCCTATGTCCTTTATTCATCAGCCACAATACTTTGTGCCAGCTTTGGTTCTGGCACGCACGCCTTTACGCTTGATCGCTCAACAGGAGACTTCATTCTCACCCATCAGAACATCAAGATTCCTCCTAGAGGTAAATCTCTTATTTTAATGCTTAAATTCAATCCTGCTAAAGGCCCTTGACATTTTGTACTATCTTTTCTTTGGAGATAAATGTAAATGATTTGAAGGAAGAAAATGTTGCTAATGAGCCAGAGAGATATGTGTCATTGAATGGATTAATTTCAATGTTGGGTTGTTAGGAATGCTTGTTTTATCTGGAATAGCTGTTGAAACCATGTTACCATTGTCAGTAATTTAACCTTCAAATTTAGAAAATGAATGATGAATTAAAAATTGGGTTTCCACCTCTTGAATATATATTGGTGTTTGTAGCTTGCATGTTTGTTGTGATTGGAGGACCAAGATTACTGAAGTTTGAGCGAGTCAGTAATTTGTGTGGTTCATGGTGGCAGGGCAAATATATTCTGTGAATGATGCACGGTATTTTGACTGGCCTGAAGGCTTAAGGCAATATATTGACACTGTTCGACAAGGTAAAGGAAGATACCCCAAAAAGTACTCAGCGCGTTATATATGCTCCCTGGTAGCTGATTTTCACCGAACTCTCCTGTATGGTGGTGTGGCTATGAACCCAAGAGACCATCTTCGTCTGGTTTATGAGGCAAATCCTCTGAGCTTTCTTGCAGAGCAAGCTGGAGGCAAAGGTTCTGATGGTAAAAGTAGGATTCTTTCCATGCAACCTGTTAAGCTCCATCAAAGACTACCACTGTTTTTGGGCAGCCCAGAGGATATAGAAGAGTTGGAGAGTTATGGAGATGTTCAGCAAAAAGTAAATCCAGGATATGAAGTTTAATGCCCCAGTCCTGAGTCTGATATCAACCACCAGAGTTCTTATATTGTGCAGGACTTGTTTCTTGTACCTCAGATTGTAATGTGTGCTTTTGCTTTGTGAGCTTCTTGGCAACCAAAACAAGTGCATTACTTCCAAAAAAGTGAGATGATAGGGACATTATACTGACTTCTTGTCTTTGTTTAGTCAGTGGAAACTGGAATGTGACATGTGCTTGATTCTCTTTGTATTTTATGTCATACAAGAGCTCCATTTTTCATTCCCTAGATCATGCTTTTTGTCTTACCAACTGGTAGAATGATTCAATCCCCACTACTATCGATGATTTTCATCCATGGGACTCAGGTATTTTGCTGTACTTTGCTAGTACCTATTGTAGGTATTTAACTGTTTCTCTGTATAGCTCATGTGTTGCCCAGTTATTATGCAATGCTCTGAAGTTCCAAGAATCACGTGGTCATCAGATAATTTTGGTAAGTGAAATACATGAAGCATCTTTAGGATTTGTTGAGACTGGCAATATAGTTTGCCAGGGTAATGATAAATATAAAAGTTACTATCAGCCAAGAGTTCTCTTTCCTGTTTCTTATATAGCTTACAAGCGTTCCTGTATTTTTCTCCCATGTTAGCAGAAGGTGAAGCTAGGTGTTGAGAGACATCATGCCATCATAAGCAGGCTCAAGCGCTAGTACCATATGTTAGACTTACACTGCCTCTACATGGGTGCATATTGTTACTCAAAACAGTTAATATAGCCTAGTAATTTCCATCTTGGCACTAGTTTCTTTTCTGAAAAGTACAACAGCCAAGCCAAATCCTATCAATTTCCTGTGATAGTGTATAACAGAAAAAAAAAAAAAAAAAAGAAAGAAAAAAAGGCAAACTTATGTTGATCTTCCTCTGGATTTATGAGAAACAATCATCTGCCATTGCCAAATGCATTTGGGCATTAGAGGAGTAATACATTCATAAAGGACTGTACTTCAGTAAAGTAGATTTTAATTATGCTTCTTTTGCAGCATTAGTGGATGAATGATTGATCGTTTTCTTGTTGTATAGAAACTCTATAAGTTTGTCGATATAGCTATCTTGAAGATCAAGGTCACCAAAAATCGCTTGCATCCGAGCTGCCTTCTTCCTCAATGGTTCCCCTTCCTTCTCCTGCATCACTAGTCTTATGGACTTTGCCACTTCATCTCTGGCAAATGAGCCATCCTCATTTCTTTGCACCTCCAATCCAACTCCCTTTTCGACCAACAACCTAGCATTGAGACCTTGATCATCCACCATGGGCATCAGAACTTGGGGGTGTCCAAATCCAAGAGTCTCAATAATGGAACTCCATCCAGAATGATATAGACAACCTCCGATGGCAGGGTCACCTAGAATCTTTACTTGTGGTGCCCAACCAAAAGAAATTAAACCTTGATGGGAGGTTCGGGCCAAAAACCCTGGGGGGAGCGATTCTGAGCTTTGTACGCCTTCCGGCTCTCTAAGAATCCATATAAAGGGCAACTTTGAGAGTTCGAGTCCATAAGCTAACTCATGGATTTGCTTGAGAGGCATCTTGTATTCTGTTCCAAATCCCACAAAAACCACGGATTTTCTTGCTTGTCTATCCAGCCATCTGGAAGTCGCAGACCAATTGGAGTTGATCGTGACATCTGGCATATTTTCTTTGAAGTTCGGTGCCAGTAAACCTACAGGTACTACTGGCTTTTTGTAAAAGTTTTCTAGAAGCTGTAGATATTCACCATCAAACTCAGGGCAGCTTCTTACTGCAACAAATTCACTTCCCTCCAAGGTTGCATCCCATCTCTGGCTGCTGGACAAGCCAGATATGTCAGGAAAGTTGAGGTTCTTGAACATTCTTGCAGCCTGATGAAAACGCTGAGCAACGAGTGAAGTTGAAGGAAGCCATTTGGGTGGTATGGCAAGATCTTCTGGTTTCTTTCGGCTAGAGGACTTGAGCTCATCCGGTGGCCCTAGAAAGGCCAATGTAGAAGCAGCATAAGCACTAAAAAAAGCTGAAGCTACACCAAACCTCGAAGCGATTTGAGGAATCCAACATAGAACAAAGTCAAACAGAATTATGTCTGGCAACTCTTCTTGCACAAGCTTCTCTATCGGATCCCGCAACCCATCACATGCCTTCTTAAGATACTCTACCTGCTCTACTTGCAAGTCGATAGTGGCCTCGCAGTTTTGTGGCAAGCCATAAACTTCGGGTAACGGGATCTCGACAAACTTAACCTTGTCAACCAAATGAGGAGGTAATGGAGGTAACCTCTGTATATTTCTCGGAGCAGAGATGAAGGAAATTCTGATGCCTTTTGTTGCTAGTCTTTTGGCCAATTCAAGAAATGGCAGCATATGGCCAAAAGCCAACCAAGGAACCATCATCGCATGATATCCCTTAGAACCCATTTTTGAGACTCTGGAAAATGCAAGGTTTTTGTATCAGGAAGCTGTGTATTTTTACATCTTTGGTTTAGGTAATTATATAATCTCTCTTCCTGGTTTATTGTTTGCATGAGTAAAGTGTTGGCTGAAAACCATCTGAAACTAAAGATTAGGAAGTGGCTTAAACGGTTTCATGATCTTTTCATGCATGCTAGTCTCTTTTCAAAGAGGAGTAGGTAAGAGCATCCGGCAACTACTTCTTGCGGAGACAACGCTATCAGCTCAAAAATCACCCTCATTTGGCTGTGAGCAAAAGTCTGCTAACCTCATATATAGGAATCACAATCAGCGCGAACTATTAAGCAAAGGAATGCGTTATGGGGGTGACCTTGGATTCTTGGCACAGCAATCGGTTATGTCTGAGGCTCTATTAGATAGAAAAGCAGCAAACCAAACCGAACTGCTTTAAAACGTTATTTAATTTCTTTTTGAATTTTCTTCCTCCATGAGTTCTCAAACCAAGTGCTAATGGGGATGGTGAAAACCTGAAAAATCACTTGCTACTTTTGATTTTCTATTAAACTGATGGACAATGGACTTTTTAATCTTCATCTGTAATCATATTCTCCTTTTAAGTAAAAATATATTCCTTAAAAGGGCACCCATGGCAAAAGGTATAATAAAAGAACTTTCAGTTTAGTAAATGAGTTTTGATACGCTAAATTTGTTAATGAAAATTTAAATCAATATAATGACTCCAAGGCTATCGTCCTTTCAGGCTTTACTTTTTTCCATTTTCATTATAATTGTGGCCATGTCCCTAACGAAAAAGTCAAATCCATTTTCCTTGCATAAATTGGGAAGGAAAGAGACAGAAACTAGGTTAGCAAAAACAATGATATGAGTTGGTTCAAATTAAATCAAACCAAACTGGGAATCCAAACCATAAAATTACTTTTTTACAATTCCTAATTCAACGCAATTTTAAAATCGTTTAAAGTAGTTTAGTTCAATATAACAAAGGAACTAAATCGAATTACGTTACTTTGAAAAGGAAAAAATAAATTATAAATTTTGTAGAGGTTTTCATTTTACTTCTTATATCCTAAATTTTATTTAAACATATTTGTTAAACTTTCTAATATATAGATATCTTGTATTATATATATATATTAATGGTGAAAAAAGTGCTCGAATTTTGTGTATAATAGAACATAATTGAAAAAAAAAAGTAATTTAAGTATGTATAAACATAAAATATATCTATTAATAAAGTATTTTGAACTTAGACTCTTAAGACTCGTTTCAACCCACTCAGACTTTTGTCCAATCTCTACCCGCCTATGCTGATATGTCCCATTCTATTTTTAACATAGAATTGCTTAGATTTAAGTCTAAAGTTCTCTTGGATGTGAAAGTTTATTATTATTATTATTATTATTATTATACACCTGTTATTTTTCTATTGGTAGTTGATGTTGTATATATAATATAAATAGCTTTTGTAACTAACATAACAAGATACAAGTTTAAAACATTTTCTTGTGCTTTGCTCTTCTTCTTTGTTTTCGTTGTTCAACCACACATTGTAGACTACAGTAGAGTTCTATAGATTGTGTTGTAATTTTAGGAATCTTCACATGGTATCAAAGCGTATCAGGTACTAAAATTGCTCTTTCTATTCTATTAATCATGAATTTTTCTAAGAATTCGAATGTTGTAGTTGGGGATTCTTCTATCATGAATCCATTATATATTTTGGGTTAGGATAATCCTAGCATGTTGATTGGGAATTTAGCTTTCAATGTAAACAATTACTTGGGTTGGAGTAGGTCTATTAAGATAGGTTTAGGTGTAAAGTTGAAATTGGGATTTATAGATGGCTTGATCTTGAAACCATCTAATTCATCACTAGATTTAGTAAAATGGTCAAGATTTGATTATATGGTTCGTTGTTGGATTCTTAATTCAATGTCAAATGAGATTTCACAAAGTTGCCTTTATGCAAAATCTACGAAACAATTGTGGGAGGAGGTTAATGAGTAGTATAGTGTTTCTAATGGCCTTTTAGTATTTCAATTACAACATGAAATTTGTAATATGAAACAAGGAAACCAAACTATAGGAGTTTATTATAATAAACTCAAGAAATGTTGAGACAAATTGCAACAGTTATATGCCTTTCCCGAATGTACATGTGGTGCGATGAAGAACTGTACTTGTAGCATTAAGGAGAAGTTTATGGAGTTTGAATCAAAAAGCAAAATTGATGCAATTCCTAATGGGTTTGAATGAGGTAAATGAGGGCGTGAGGAATCAAATTCTATCAGTGTATCCAATGCCAATAGTTAATAAGGCTTTCTACTTGGCATAGCAGGTTGAGAAGCAATGGCAAATAACTTCATTTTTTTTCATCTGATGTTGATGGAGTGGCTTTTAATATTAGAAGCAAAGGAATTCCAAATGATAAGAGGAAGAATAAAAATAATGTTTTCTACAAACATTGCAAGTCAAAGGGTCATACAGTGGATAATTGCTTTCAAATTGTTGGGTATCCTGATTGGTTTAAAGGGAAAAGATTGCAGAAGGGTAGATATTCTAGTTTTGATGCTAACAATGTAGCTATCAATGACACAAGGCTCAGTACTATTAGTTCCCCATTTGATCATGTTGTGAATCTTGTGACAAAAGAGGAACAACAATTTGATAGCAATGATCAACATATGATACAAAGTATGTGTCATGAGATGTTAAGGTTGATGAAAGCAAAAAGGCAGCACAATAAGCAATGGTGAATAATGTTCAATTTGCAGGTATCCTTGTTTATTCTTCTTGTTTTGATGCTTCTAATGATAGTGTGTACTCTCAGATAGTAGACACAGGGGTTACAAATCATATGACCCCTTTTTCTTACATCTTACATGATATTTCTAACCTTGTATGTCCTATCAAAGTAAACCTACAAGATGGAAGGTCTATTACAGTCACTAAAATAGGCTCAATTTCTATTACACCATTACTTACTATATCAAGACCAGAACTAGACGTCCATTGTAGCAATAGCTAAAGCCATGTGTGGGTTGTATGTACTGCAGTCATTGGGTTTCGAAGGATCCTTCTATACAATTGATCTAAGCAAATTAGTTTTGTCTTATAATTCTATTCCTAGTACTTCTGCTCCCTGTAACAACCATAATCAACTTCAGTTGATTCATGCTCGTTTAGGCCATGCCTTTTCTTCTAAACTTCAACACTTGAACTTGTGTAAGAATTTTAGTTTTCATAATTTCTTTTGTGATATCTATCAAGAGGTGAAGTTCTATTAGCTTCCATTTACTAGAAGCCTACATGTTTATAAATTTGATTTCAAGCTTTTACATGTTGATGTTTGGAGCCCTTATAATGTTGTATCAATTTTTAGAGCTAGATATTTCTTGATGATAGTTGATGACCTTACTAAATCAACTTGGATTTTCTTACTTCATCACAAGAGTCAAACACATTTAGTTCTTAAGGACTTCTTTTAATATGTCTCAAATCATTTTCACATAATTCCTAAGTTCATAAGAACTAATAATGGGATCAAGTTTTTATCCAACTTGTGCCAATCTCTTTTTCATAACCTAAGCATTATTCATCAAAGAGCTACTACATATACACTACAACAAAATGGTCTAGTGGAAAGAAAACATAGACATTTGTTAGATACCTCATAAGCTCTTAAACTTCATGCACAATTACCAAAAGAATTATAAGGAGAATGTTTACTTATGGCTACTTACTTAATAAATAAGATGCCAATAGAAAGTTTAAATTGGAAAATTCCTCATGAAATGTTATTTGGAAATCCTCTGACTTATGACCATTTGATAATTGTGGGTTATTTGTATTATATAGCAAAACAATCTCATCTGAGTCATAAATTTGAGCCTAGAGGAATCAAATGTGTGTTTATAGGATATGCATAAGGGCAAAAAGGCTATAGAGTCTTTAGTCTATCTCACAAGCAAATTTTTGTGTCTCGTGATGTAGTTTTCTTTGAAGAAGGGTTTCCTTTCAAAGAAAATATTGCTCAAGATCTAGGCACAATAGGATCTTTTATTAATAATCTAGTTTTGCTTAAAACCATTTCTTCTGAAGATCAATTGAATTGATCTAGTTCTACCATCACTGATTTAGAATCATCAATTTCTAGTCTTCAACAAATTGCTTCTCCTTATTCTTTTATTTATTTTACTGCTAATTCTTCTGATTCACAAAGATCAACTCGAGAAAAAAAGGCTCCTTCATGGCTTAAAGATTTTGTACATCTAGCCCAACATAGTAAAGATAATGTGACTATTACACATGTTTCTTCAAACTTAGCCACAAAAACTAGATTAGGTTCTAAATATCCACTTTTTTATATCAATGCCCTTCTTACATACCCAATTGATTTTGTAACTTCTTTAGTTAATGTGCTAGTTACTCAAGAGCTATGGAATTATTTTGAAGCATCTAAACATAAAGAGTGGTAAGTTACTATGTAAAATGAACTTATTGCACTCGAAAGCAATGACACTTAGGAATTAACTCCTCTATCAAAGGAAAGAGGGCAATAGGGTCCAAGTGGGTCTATAAGATAAAATATAGGCCAGAGAGTATAGTAGAAAAGTATAAAGTTAGGCTTGTTGCTAAAGGCTTTACACAAGTGGAAGGGGAAGATTATCACAATACATTCACTCCAATTGCAAAGTTAGACATTGTACGTGTTCCCATTCCTATTACCGCCGCATATAATTGGTCTTTACATCAAATAGATGTAAATAATGCCTTCTTACAAGGTTTTCTTAATGAGGATATATATATGCTACCTTCAAAAGGATATGATAAAGCACTCTCGAGTTAGGTTTGTTATTTGAAAAAATCACTTTATGGGCTTAAACAAGCCCCTCAGCAATGGAACTTAGAAATATCTAAGTTCTTAATTTCACTTGGTTTTCATCAATCGAAGCATGACTACTCATTGTTTATACATCATGGTTTTGATGGAAGTGTGTTTATCTTACTTTATGTGGATGATATGTTAATCATTGGATCTAATGAGTGTTTCATTTCTCAAATAAAACAAAAACTTAATAAGCCATTCACTATTAAAGATCCAGGACTCACACGTTTTTTCCTTGGTTTAGAATTATGCAGGTCAGAACAAGGAGTTCTTGTTAACCAGCGAAACTTTTTTATGGATGTGTTATAAGATGTAGGTTTATCTAGTGCTAAATCAGTATCATTTCCATTGCCACCTTGATTTCACCTGGATAATACAATAGGGGATTTTCTATTTGATCCTTCCTTCTATAGAAGACTAGTTGGATGATTGCTTTATATCACACTTACTCGTCCAAACATTACATATGTTATTCATTGGTTAAGCCAGTATGTGTCTCATCCTAAACATCGGCATCTTCAAGCTTTACTTCATCTCCTTCGATATTTGAAAGGGTCAATCTCTTTAGGCTTATTTTATATTGCCGACAATTCATTAGTGCTGCAAGGTTATTTGGATTCTGATCGGGGTTCTAGCAATGTAGATTGCAAATCCATTTCTAGTTACTATACGTGTTGGGAAAAGTCTTAGTTTCCTAAAAAACAACGAAGTAACCTATGGTGTATACATCCACTACTAAAGTAGAATATCATAGCCTAGTTGCTTCCTTCTTTAGGTGTCTTTCATACTTTGAGATTTGCATGTTTTTGTTCCCTTTCTGATTTAGCAAGCATGTGACAACAAATCAACTCTAATGATAGCTCACTATCCTTGTTTGCATGGCAGAACAAAACATATAGACATAGATGTAGATTTTATTAAAAAAATATTAATTCCGAATTTCGTAGTATTGCATTGCAAAACAAAACATATAGACATAGATGTACATTTTATTAGAGAGCATGTTAATTCTGAATTCCTTAGTATTGCATATGTGCCATCTACTCTTTAAGTTGTGGATATTCTTACCAAATTAGTGGCTGCTTTGCATCTTCAAAGTTTATGTATCAAGGGTGCTATTGTATAGATAGCATAACTAGCTTTTGTAACTAACATAACAAAATATACAAGATTACAACATTTTCTTATGCTCTGTTCTTCTTCTTTGTTTTCGTTGTTCAACCACGCATTGTAGACTGTAGCAAAATTCTACAAATTGTGCTGTAATTCCAAGAATCTTCACATTGGATCCTCGTGTCTCTCCGCATAATGAATAAGCATAAATAATACAAATAAGGAAAAAGGCTAATCAAAGATACACCCTTACAATGTTAGGAGAAGATCTTGAAAATTAATACATTTTTCTTGTTGAGATCATCCACGACACCTATAAATACAAGTTGAAGATCACCGGATAAGGGATTTTTGAGCTATGGTACTTTCGATACTCCAATATTTTATCCGTTTTCTATTTATACCAATTTAAACATCAGAATGATCACACTGAAATAAACTTTAGTATCTTCATAGCTTAACTTATTTTTCCTTTGAAATTGGTTTAATCATTTTTGAAAAACCTAGCACACAATAATATCAAAATAAAAATAAAAAAAATGGTAAAAGGAATATAAATATATATATATATATATATGAAACAAAATTGAAGTTTTTGAAGTGACTATATTCAGTTTAAAAAAAAAATTGTGACATTATCCAGAAGGGACTATAAACCAACAAAGCCGCATTTTGCTCACTACTAGTTAAAGTGCCACATTGCATATTTATTTAATTATATTACAAAAGTTGCAAATAGAGGATGAATAACTATAAGTTTGGTCCGACAACATAATACATGCAGCCAATTAAAAATGTATCATGGTTTATTGATCCTTAGTAAAACAAAATATAAGAAACATGGAAATAATATATCACATAAAACATTGGACCGGACCGGACCACCGTGGAGTCGCGAAGGAACCACCGGTTCAAGATACAAGGATTTATGTTACAGTTTCTCCTTTTATTTCACTACATAACTTAGCTGATTACGATTATCCAAAAGAAATCTTTACACCATTGAAACGATTGTCGTGTGGGGCCTAGTTGCCCATGAAGAACTACCAGTATGTTTTGACAATTTTTAATAAAGAGGAAATCGTAGAAAAAAAATTGAAATAGAATAAAGTATAATTATTAATTTGTATTTTGTAATATATAAAAGAAATAGAAGGAAATAAAGTGATAATGAATAAAAGTATTTTATTATTATTTTAATAGATATTATTATAAAGGATTTTTTTTATAATTTTATCTAATTTTCATCTATTTCTCTTTTTAAAAAATTAAAATAGAAATATTTTCATTCTTTTCCACTCGATTCTACACATTTTCACTCTTTACTTCGGCCTCTTCTTTCCACCCATTCGCATCCGTTTCCCCCCTTTTACAGCCCATCCAAACACGGCGTGAAGATAAAACATCTTTGGCAACTAGGATTATCCCATGTTTATTGTCCGTGGACATCTAGTAACACCACTTCATCTGATCTAAAAAAAAATCCAACACCATGAATGTAGAAGAAGAGGTGGAGCGACTCAGAGAAGAAATCAAAAGATTGGGCACACCCCAAAATGATGGCTCTTATAAGGTAACATTTCATTTCTTGGGCTGTTCAGATCTCTACATTTTATAGAATCGTATAAATTTCGTTTACATTTTTATGATATTGTTCTTGTTAGTTATTAATGTGTTTAATCTCAAATGGGTGTGCTTTAATTTTCATGATTTAGTTGTATACGGGTTTAGAGATTAATAATTGTTTTTAACATATAAAGTTTTTTTTTTTTGTCTTTTTAATTTATTTAATAATCTATTTTTAATTCTTGTGTGATGATTAAATGTTCAGGTATTTGTTATGATTTTATGTTCTTTCTTAATTGGTTTTTTGGTCTAAAAAATGGGTTTGGTCCAAGAAGTTGTGGAAATGTGTTAGTTTTGTACTTGGTGTATGTTTACAAGCTTAAGGAGACCTAAAAGGGGTTGATTTAGTGAATATATTGAAGAATTGCTTGTAAGGAGGCCTTGCACCATGTTGGTGAATCTGGAGTCTGCGTTGGCCATGTAGTTGCTGAGTTGATAATTGATTGATGAATAAAAGCTATTTCCTTGGGCCCTCATGGCCTGTATGGTATGAGTACCCTTCTTCCAGCTGCGAGGCTAGAAGAAGTTTGATTTTCCCCTCCTTATTCCTTATAAAATTTTTGACCAAAAAGGTATATGAATAGAGGCCATTTGTTTCACATTTTGGGTCTGTCAATTTTCCTGATCAATTGTCCTGTCTCAAATTATGGGAAGAGTGCTGTATGGGGGAGCAATAGCACCACTCTTGCCCAAGCAGCCGTCTGTCCAGATGATCTGCATATTGTTGTTGTGACTAGATCACAGTAAGACATGAATGCATTGGGTTTATGTTTTGATATTGTGCATGAAAGTGCATTTCATCAAGGTCACTTGTGAGCGATTGGATGATTTAACCTGTTTTGAGTGATTAGTCCATACTAACAATGAGATTGCAGCAGTATGCTTCTGTTTCCTTACTGTTATCTCTGTAACCATTATGTTACCTACTCAGCTGACTTCACAGAGGAGAGTTTATGTTATTTTCTGTACTTTTTAAAGTGATCTCACAGCCACCCATTCTGCTCAATCTTTACCTTCCTCATGTAGATGGATATTTTGCACTTCCTAACTTCCCATTCTGAGATCAATCTGTCTGTTCAATGACATAATATATTCCATAACTATATCTCTTATAATAAAGAACAAGGAGAAAATTGAAGATGCACTTTGAAAGAACATGACATCATTCTTTTACTTAATATAATTGGAAATGCAGGATGCTTTTCTGGAGTTCAGCTTAACTTGTTGTGTCTTTGTTGTTTGTGTGCAATCAAGAGAACAGAAAACAGCAGTTATTTACTAGATTGGGTAACCTCTTTATGAGACCTCACTAAGGCTGATGCATTGGCATGACTTCTCTTATTTTCCTTCTTTGGAAGTCTCTTAAACTTTAACCAGTTTGTTCTTTCTGGTTATTTTATTTTGCTCAGCAAGATGAGGCTTTCTTATAGTTTTAACTATTAGAGATATTTGAAACTTGAGACTTAAGAACCAATTTACCTACTAAAATCAAGTGTTTTTTATCTGTAGGTAACATTTGGTGTGTTGTTTAATGATGATAAGTGTGCTAACATATTTGAAGCACTTGTGGGGACTCTCAGAGCTGCAAAAAAACGTAAGGTGTTGACATATGATGGTGAATTGCTGCTACAAGGTGTCCATGACAATGTTGAAATCACTCTAAAACCTCCACCAGCAGCTCCAGCAGTGGCAAGCAGCTGAAGAAATGTAGTGAAGAATGAAAACGTTGTGTTGGCTTCCCGTGTATGTTATTTTGTCATATGCTTGCTCTCATAATCATTGTACCTAAGTGGAAGTTTAATGCCATATTCTGTATACCACTAAACAGTATTAGATCTTCAAGCTTGAATGAGTTGACAGCTTGATCTCAGCTTGCTCATATAAATACTGCCTATTGAGCTTAACCTTTTTTAGGTTCTCAACAATCCGATGTTTCTCCTGCTGTATTTTCTTCTAGCATCACTATAATTGATATGATTTACGATTAAGCCACAGATTCCCTGTTAGTTCCAATTAATTGTGGCTTCGTAGCATTCATTCTCAATGGAATTTACACCCTGTTATTTGAGTTTCTCAATATCTAAGCACCAATAGAGATATGACTAAAATCTGCATGATAGATGTACAACTAAATGTGTCATTAGGCACAATCTTATTACTTTTCTTAATAAACACATCCCCAATTAATGGCCAAACTGAAATGGTTTGAATTGAACTTTTGAAGAAAAGATTAATATTTATTTTACAGTACATCTTTCTTCTTCTTCTTTTTTTTTTTGGGCCAGTATTTTACAGTACTTTATAAATGAGGGTTGCAAAGCTGCCCAATGACCTTTAGTAGTGGGAACAGTACGGAGTCGGAACCGGTTTTCATTTCTGTTGTAATAAAGGGCTTTTCATTGGAAACAAATGCTATTTCACGATTGTAGTTTTGTACTAATTGCTCAAAAGGTTACAGTTAGACAAGATATATCCACGTTACATTTTCATGCGGAAACAATACTAAGTTATTTGTTGAACGCATTGATCAGTAAGAACATCTACGTCCAAGAGTTCAGTTTCAAAGAGGAAGACTAATATTACTCATGCTTTATCTGTAAAGATTTGATAGAGAAACTGACATGCTCTGATAAATTTCTTTGATTGACACAGTAACTGAAAACAATCCTCGAGTTGAGTTCACTTTTGTTCTCAAATTTATGTATTTATAACTTTTGCTGTCTTAACTACTCAATCAGCAACTCAAGCCGATGGAGAGAGCAAAGGAACTTCCAAGCCCATAGGAAGGCACAAAATATATTAGGAAACTTAGAAATGGCCATGTGATTAGCAGTGAAGATCAATACAACCGTAAAGAAAAAAATTAATGGACAAGAAAAGCAAGAAGGATTGCAACATCAGCAATATGTTTAAAGCAGTCGTATTGGTGTTTCTTGTATGTGTTTTCATTAAGAAATTGAACTTGACTCGTCATTACAAAGCAAAGTGCAAAACTGCTTATTTGTGAACGTATATCTGAATTTATTTCATATTAAGTAGGAAAAAGTATAACTCAAATATGCAGAAGAAAAATGCTTAGTAGTGTGCTGGTGTTGGTGGTGCTGCTGATCGCATTGGCATATTGTATGTTAATTTGTAGTCATTCCAGAGTTCATAGACATCCTTCCCAAGCAACTGGAAAAAGAACACGTCACTGTAGAACTCCCTCATCATGGCGTTTAGATCAGCGACAAAGCTATCCCTGAGACACTCGCAATACTCTAGGAAATATGCGGTGACCTCATAACCCTCAGCCCACCAAGATCCAGAGCCTCTCTTTCTCCAACTTTTGGATGGCCATCCAGCTTTTAACCGCACATAGTCAGCTATTCCGTTGATAAGGCCATTTGGAGCCATACCATTTCCATTCCATTGCCAAATATGTGTGCTTTCGTGGTACAGGACTCCAGTAAATTCAGTCTTCACATCACCACTGAAGTACTGAAGATAGTCGGAATTTAGGTGAATATTGTTGTAAGTGGTGCTGGCAACTGCAGGAGGATAGCTTCCAATCCCTCTATCAATGAAGCTTTCAACAGTCAATATGACTGCTAAATACGGTTTTCGTTCACCAGAATTTAACGTATTCAAAACAAATCTAGTTGCTTTGTCAAGAGTAAGCAGGCTGTAACGAAAACCAATTTCATTCACAAATCTGCTGTTTCGTGGATTTGAGGTATTGCAAACAACTTCAAACTCTCTTATAGGAATATCAGCAGTCTGCTTTGTGCTCATACGAGGAGTTCTAGCTTGATTTGGCTTCAATGCAACTGCAAAGAAGAGTAGAAAAACAAAGAGCTTGGTGGGAGACATTTTGATTTGGAAAGGAAAGAATGCTCTGAGTTGGTTTGTCATGCCAAAGGATGAATCGCGTGACTATATATAGAAGCGAACACAACATGCTCTAGAATGCATATTGTTTCGGTATAGGCTGAATATGCCTGCAACATTTTTCTGAATTCTAGAGATTTCCGTCTACCCGATGTCTTTACATCTTCTTGTTTTCCTTTTCCTGGTTGGTTGTAAATGACCACACTCAGAAGGTCCAAAAAATGGGAAATTTCTTCAACTCATGAGGTATGACTGTATTCCAGAGGCATTACCAAGAAATTAAGCAGGACAATTATGCACTCCAAATGGATTTCTTATCTGTGGAAATCCAGTTGTTAGTCGATATGTCCGAGCGGGCTGACCTTGTAACATGATAGTATTGCATTGGCAGGATGTTGGAGTCAATTGCACATTTTAAGCTTTTTGTCTGGCTTTTGGTCAGAAGACAATACAAAAACTCCAAATGGAATACATAGGAAAGGATGTAGAATGTAAATAATTTTCCACGTCATAGGAAGAGATATAAAATGTAAAATGTAAATAATTGCACATTCATATAGTACACCCAGAAACGAACAAGTCATGGAAATAATTTTCCACGTCAAAAACGTAAAATGGTTTTTATAATCTTTGTTTAGTGCAGGAAAAATATACTGAAGTAAAATGGCTTCAGTTTGCTACAGCCAAAATATTTGAATGAGTTCATCATTAGAAAGTGATTTTGGTTCAGAGTTCAATTATTTGCATAGGCACATTCAAGCAAAAAAAATTGTACACAAATTTTGTACTTGCTTTTTGATAAATTTTAGATCTATGCCAAACTGATCTAAAAGTTTTGACTTACTAGATCTAGTATGGTTTCATACGTATTTGCTAATACTGTGGAGACTTTAATCAATGCCTATTAAGTGTATCACTTTATATAAATAGCGATGAAATAAGTGTGCAGTGGTTAGAATTTGAGGCTTCAAACTCTGATATCATCATAAATTTTATATCTTCTTTGTTTTACCATCCCATTAACATTTTTGTACTGAGAAAGTATAAAATTTGATAATGTGCCAGTCACAATGAAGGGTTTCTTTTCTAGCTATGTATCATGTCTCTTAATTAGAATGCAGAAAGGCTTAGATTACTCATTGGACAAGAAAAAAAATAATAATAATAATGGATGATTCTGCTCAAACCAAAACATTGATCCCATTATCCCGAACGCATATAATTGCAATGCTAAAATTATAGCATTGGATGGTAAAATTGAAAAGAAGTCTGGAGGTTGAGGTGAATCGGGATGGCTTATGACAACTCCAGTGGAAAACATAGGAAGCGTTTGCTGTCTACTGCGCTCAAAAGCAAGACAGGAAAAACTTTTCTGCAAGTGGAAATGCAGGATGATGCTTACAAGTCGTATTCAACTGCATGTTTTGCTTAGATTTTCAGCTAGCTAATCTAAAAGTTTCAAACACGATTTTATATATGAATTTTATTGTTGCCCTTCATGTATGGTCCGAAACATTAATTAAGGGCCTCCTCTTTTTTCACTACAATTAGTCTCCAATAAGGACATGATATTGGTGATTGGCTCTCCTCAATTTCGCAAATGGGTGGGGATAGGTGGGGGATATTTGAACTCTGGATCCCTTGATCTTATGCGGCAGAGATTACATCTATAGCTTATTAATTTAAAAGTTTAAATCTGTAAACACATAAGCGGTTTCCTGTTTATATATTATCACATCTCACAGCGAGAAGGCAGTTGTACTTTAGTAATGATTTGTTGTTATTTCCAAGTAATTTCACGAGGTAAAGAAACTTAATGAGGGAAAGGCGTTCAACTTAATAAACTGCTTCTGCAGCTTTTTCAGGTTTGTATGCTTCTTGCTAGCCTCCATTTTTTTCGAACTTGTTGAGTAACATAGGACTAAAACTCACGAGAGTAATCTTTTATCAACTCTACTTACCCCGTTATAAATATTATGCATGATGAAGCAGATTGATGAATGGGATAATTAGCAACTTCACAGGATAAAAAGTTGGAGAAAGCAGTTCATTTATTAATAGGAAGTGTAGAAAGAATGGAAGGTAGCACTACTGTGCATAATTGAATTTCTGGTATGAATCCCAGAAAATACCGTATAAACTTTGTATTAAGTATTCCAACACTATAACTCCTGGTGATGGATCCGGATAGAACAAGAACGAAACAAACAGATACAATAACAACTCTACTATCTACGCCAATGCTAGAAGGAAGCTTGTGAACCTCCTTCGTAGCCCTCACTGGGAATCCGGTAGCTATGGCCTTTTCTGCCCGGTTTCCCTCTCTCTTCTCTCTTTGCAACTAACTTTGTTATGATTCTGTTCTCCCCCTTTTTCCCTCTCCAAAACCAACTATTTATACTCATTCCTCCTGGTCCCCCCTTTCCCTTCCACGTCAGCCACGTCCACCTGCCTTCTTCTCTTCACGTGCTCACATGGTCCAGCTCAGCTACTACTGCCACCTCAGCTCTTCCTACTCTAGTTATTACATATTTGACCCTATACCTTGTATTTCTACCACTACTCTTTTCTTCCTCCCGTGTACTTCTCATATCTCCCTCTTCTTTCTCTTTTGGTATACCCTCATTAGCAGGGGTGTATCAATTTCAGAGTAGTAGTAAAATATGTACATTTCGTGTACATACTATGCTCCAGAAATACATTTTTGCTATATAGATTTAGAATCAAAGATATAGTTTGATTTAATACTTAATGACATGATGCCGGATCCACAGCTCATACATGACCATGTGGAAAGCATCATACTTGACTGCAGGGGAATTCCACTTGAAATGCCTCTGAACCTACTAATTTTAAAGAAAAAAACGTAGTAAAAACAGGAACTCAATGGAAGAATTTATATATTTTTAAAAGCTAGATATTAATTCATGGAAAACACAGATAATCCTATTGGGTAAATAAAAGCATTGATATTGCCACTTTCACTTATAAGAAAATTTATACCATTAGCATAAAAATAAGTGTGACATATCAAAACGTAACAGGTTAGCATGGTGTAAATCAGAATGTTGATACTTTCCTTACCTTCACCAAGTTGTTGTGTAGTGAAATGAAATCTTTCTCTGAAATATTTTGAAGAATTTGCTTGAGCTGAGGGACATCACTCTCCTTAAGTATCAAAGAAAATTCCTTCCAATCCAGAATGTCATTGAAAGGCAAGTCATAGTAGTCAGATAAGATAACTGCAAATGAAAAATCCAAGTAATCAAAGAGAAAGTAGGCTTATCTTGAAAGGCATATAAGTCAGTTTATTTTGATCCATCACAATAAGAGACATATCTTATCTGCCCATCAAACAGCCATTATAGGACATACAAATTGCCAGAAACACACTAAAAAATCACTAATACAACCCCATTAGGTGCACATAATCCCTAAACTCCCAAAACATGCATTTACTTCCATAAGTGTTGACATATGCAGCTAACTCCTCAATTGTTGCTAAAGCTCCCATACCATCACTATTTATAGGCCTTTTTAACAATAGTTTTGGGAGCTTTACCAATTGTCAAAAGGTGATGTTTCAAAAGTTGTAGAGAGATGAATGCACCTTTTGGGAGTTTAAAGGAGTCTATTCACACCTGACTATTGGGGAATTATCCTAAAACATAAATAAGCTATGCTCTGATGACTTCAACTTCTATATATTTTTGACAAAAGCCTCAAACGCTAGAGAAAATAATCAAAAAAAAGTAAAGGAACTTCTCCATAATGAATGTACAAACAAAAATGGAATCGAACCAATATGTCCCAAGAGGTTTAAAGCCTGCAGTGTAGTACCTGGAACACAAGCATAATGAATTGCATCAGCTATGAAGGGATCATTAACATGCGAACTTCCAGGACAAATACAGAACTTAGCCATGTATACTTTATTATAATGATGTCTCCTAGATTGATTCACTCTACTGTTTTGGATATCCAACTCTGCATCATTTTGCCAAATAGTTGACAATGCATCTCTTACATTAGAATTCCGACGTCCAGCCCAATAGCCAAGAATTGTCCTGCAGTAAAAACCACTTTCCTTCATCGCATTCACTATGACACAATGAGGTAAAATTCAAGAGACATATTCCCTTCTCATCTTGTTCCAACTAATTGGTGATCATCGGTGAATTCAACTCTAAAATTAACTGATTTAAAAGTTTAAGCTTATTAAATCTTATGTAGTTTTGTATTTATTAGTTAATACTCTCCTCTACTTGTGTTCTGAGACTTTTAATTGAAGTCAATCAACTGTACCCTTTAATTAAATGGGGGTGAAATGGGTGCATAAGGCTAAAGACCTTCCATGATATGTTTTAGATTTACAGCCGGCCGTTCGATCAGACTTGAGTCTTTGGACAATAAATTGTGGAGCTAACTTTCAAAAGGGTTTTAACAGGAGGTCCTAAGTTTACGCCCTTGCACGCTCATTTTGCTCCTACTTACTAGGTGGTCCACTTAGTCGGTTTCAAAAGTCCCTCAATCAACAAATTGATGGGGAGTGTTAACGATCAAATACAATACTACACCAGAGTAACGAGTATAAACTTTTAAATCGGAGCATTTAATATTGTACCATTCATTTTCTCAATAGAATAGATATATATTAAAACATGGTTTTGTGCAGATATTGATCAATTTTCTTACCTATCTTCCAGGTCATATCCACCAGCTGGATAAGAAAATGAAAGCCGCAGTTGAGGAAGAGCAATATCCTTATGTGGAACAAAGTTGTTCTCACCATAACTTGATGCACACACAACTTTAATTACATTCTTGAGAAGGGAGGTCTGGTTGACTAATCTTGTGTCACTGCAACTTACAAAAAAGTGATCTGCACCTAACGTGCGGTTCCAATAAGGGTATCTGGTGATTAGACTCTTAACACGGTCTTCAATATTGGTGGATATAGATTCGCAATATTGTCCCTGGAAACATAAGATTCACATTTGAGAATCTGCTAACTAAATCAACACTAAAAATTTTTACCTTTACATCTGTGCATCAAATCAACATCAAATTTTTACTTAGTTGCATTGCTTGCATGTGAAGGGACATATACCTATCAAAATATTTATTTAAGACATATTATACTCTCAATAAGCTTCATGGGTACACGACCAGGCCAGCTACTTAAATGCAAAACTGGTGTCGGGTATACTACTAATGTGACATCATAAATTTTATAAATTCATGTGTATTTGGATGAGATAAGGATAAGCATCGGTAGAAGTATTGAGCCCACCACCATGAGCCGGGGACACAGCATTCTGGCATTTAAAAATTTGTTTAGCCATGTGTTTATGTGGATAAAATTTCCCTGTTTTAGATGATGTTCCAATCTATCTATGTTTCCAATTACAAGCTAACACGTATGAGTAAAAAGCCACTTACTACTACAATCTACTAGTATCTACGATACTTGACAACTGTAAAGTTCTTGTTGTAACAAATACCCAAAAAGTTCAAGAAACGTCCTCCGTGAAACAAAAACACACCCGTAATTCATCCATTGTTGACTACTTGTTTTTCACTTTAATATGCATAAAAATTTGTTGGGACAAATTTTAAAAAAGAAAGAGATATAGACTTACCTTGATATGAGAATCTGTATGGCATTGTAACTGCTTGCTAGAAACAGGGACAAAGAACAAATGAGCCTTATTAGGATCATCTGTAATAAACCTACTCTTCCTTAGGTTCTTCAAGAAATCGCCTTCAGTCACGTATTTCCTGACCACCATTGGCATCTTATCCTCATGAGGGTACACAAACACTTTGAATTTCATCTCCATTTCTTCATAGTTGAGCTTGAATATATTCGGCGAATGATAAAGATTTAAATCAAGATCTGTGTACACAAATACACCCTGGAAACCAAAGAATAATAAAGAAGAGAAGTCACGTAAAGTTCAAGGAAATTCAATACGCGCATCAGTCATTATCATCGACAGCTAACTGCTACCATAACCTTCCTCTACTTTCAGCACTTACATTACGTTTCTTCCTGTTATAGCACCTAGCCTTTAGTACTGATGAATAACAACCACGGAAATTACGAATGGATAACAAGGATAGTGAATTCAATTTTTAGAAAACTAAAGCATTCTAGACATTTTTTCTTTTAGGTTAACCACCACCAACCATCAACTGTTACTTTCGCCTTACATCACTACTCGCTCATAATAACTACTTGAAATTGTAGTCTCAAGAGATTACTACGATGATATTTAACAATTCTTAACTTTTTTATAATAGCAGGTATCGGAGGAAAAAAATTTCAAGAAAAAACAGTTTTTTAATGAAATAAATACACAAGAAGTATTTTATACAAAGAAAAAACGCACAAAATATTTTCCACGAAAGAAAGGCACCCTAAATGAATTATAAATCAAAGAGGGGAAAAAAATGAAGTACAAGGGAAATTTTAGTACAGGCAATGAACGGATGCAGAGAAACTCGGAGAAGAAAGTGAAGAACCGCCATGCGAAGATGATGAAGATGAGTAAACACATGAGGAGGTTGCGTGGAAAGGATCTCCGGCGAATACGATCTTTGATCAGGTAATGTGGAGACATTGATAGTTGTTAGGATGTATTTAATCTCCTCAAGAACTTTACTCTTCGTTTGTGGAAAAGAAAGATGGAAGTGTTTTTGTTCATAGAGACCGTTAAGTTTGTTACATCTGTTTTGCTTCAGTGTGACCTTTCTTTTGGTCGTCTGTTTTCGCGGGAAATTCCATCTACTTTCAATTTCCTTCTCTATGTACGGAAGTTTCGTATTGCAATAGGCAATCGTCTTTTCTGTGTAATATGCTTCTAAGTCTTTTTGGTAAAATTAAAAATAAAATATTCATTAATCAATATAAAACACCAAAAGAGACATTAACATTAATATTACATCAAAAGATAATAATAAAGACAACCGATATTGCAAATCGTGATTGGTGATTAAGTCTTAAAGGAATATATATATATTTATTAATGAAAAATGGCAAAAATAATTTTCAATATTTGAAAATGAAAATTTTTTTTTTTTTTATCTTTTATGGACATATTTTATAACTAAATATAATACTGAGGATATATTTCATGACTGAAATATCTTTAAGCACACATCTTTGGTCTTAGTCAGTGTTTTTTACATATTTATAACATAAAATATTATGAAGCATAACACTTACTATTATCATGTCCTTTTTTTTTTCACTAAACTTAATAAATAAAATAAAATAAATCAAGACGTTATAGAATAGAAGGTTATGCTTCACAAACCATATATTTCAAAAGCATTAAACAAAGTTGCTCCATTCACGAATGGTTTTCCATATTGCCATGTATGACATAAATGAAGATGATGGAACATGCATCACTTATCACTCGTACACTGCATCGCACAATTATTAGGAACACAAATACAAACATCATTTTAAAATAGGAGCAGATGCATGCAGTCGTGCTAAGCTTAGGGTGTTGGTGGATGCTCCCTAAAAGTATAATGCTTCGGATCCTATAACATTATAGCCTATCATATATCACTACTGTATAGCACAATGTCCATCTTTACTTTACATTCATACCAATATAACTTTAATAAAAAAAAATGAATAATTTTCTAATAAGTCATTCCAATCCTCATTATTTAAAATAATACAAATAATCCCAAATTAAAATTCAAGGTAAAGGTCTATCCTCATATAACAATTGATATAATTAGGAATCTAGTAACTATCTCCATATTCTCAATTCAACAACTTAAAGTTTTAATAACAGTTCTTCCTTAATTTCCTATCATTCATTATCAACATAATAATAATGTTATCTCCTATATTCATCCACATAGTATCCCACCAAATTTCCATTCTCATTATAGTCGATGTGTTCATCGTTCTCGCTTACAACTGAAAAATAAAAAGGGATGAATCTAAACCTAGTATGTGAGTATCATATCGACATACGCATGCCACACAGAAACAATATCACATGCATATATGCAATAGTAGCATACAACACACCAATTCATTAGGTTATTTATCTTTATTAATCAACATACAACATGGGAGTACTCATGACCTCGGTTCATATATAGTATTTACATATATATAACCTTAAACGAGAATTGTCATTGCAGGCATCATTTAATCTTAATCTACCTCAAATTATTTCGATATATGGCTCCATAAGGGATAATGCAGCATATCGATCTAAAGATCTGTCACTATGAGCCCCTAGGTGAAGCAAGTACAACCAACATACATATTTTGCTCATGTATTATTTAAATTCATTTAAACAACTACACTAACAATCACAAGCAACAAAACAAAGCAAACACGTACCTAGAAGGATGTTCCTACTATAATCTCTTACATCTCTAAGAAAGGATGTAAACCTATTCAATTATAAAGAACTGTATTTTGTTCTATTTTACAAGTAATCTAGGTTTACTAATTGATTAGGTATATTTCAATTGTATAATTCCCTTCCCCAAAGTCCTATTGTGCATCTATCATAGCTTAGAATTATGAAAATACAATTTAGAATTAAAATATAAGTGTTCAAAGACAATACGGTCGTGTGAGAGGCTGTGTAGAGGAACATGGGTTAGAGCACGATCGTGCTAGTGGTCGTGTATCTTTCTGTGTAAAAAGTGATTTCAACATGCTCAAGTACACGGTCATATATCTGACCATATACCTTTCTGTGAAAAATGCTACTTTAGCACGCCTAATATATGCTCATGTATCCAATCGTGTACCTTTCTGTAGATTTTTGCAATTTGACACATCCAAGTAGACAGGTGTATCCTTCGTCCATGTACCTTAATGTAGATTCTTGTGTTTCCACATGGACAGGTACACAAGCATGTATTTGACCATATACACACTATTCACCACAAACCCTTATTCCTTTTCTCCAATTTTGTTCCTAAGCCTAAATTCTATGTTCTAAACCTAATTGATCAAAGTATGTACTAATCTTAATG
This sequence comes from Laguncularia racemosa, assembly GCA_037954665.1. Taxonomy (NCBI): domain Eukaryota; kingdom Viridiplantae; phylum Streptophyta; class Magnoliopsida; order Myrtales; family Combretaceae; genus Laguncularia; species Laguncularia racemosa. The sequence goes on along the minus strand of JBBMOL010000024.1, from coordinate 907,091 downwards.
CATAATCGAGTCTTATACACTAACTTGATTTGGATTGTAATTGGAACTCTCAATTCGTTTCACTTTTGCACCCTTTTTGGTCTTGTTCCGTACCCTTGAAATGAGTTAACAAGTCTAGGTTTGTAAATTCGCTAGTTTATCACTAACATGAACAACCTTGATAATTACAACTCTCACCTAATAGATTTGAACTTATCTTGCAATTTTCCTTCAGGTCGCCTGTAGGTCTCCATAAAGTTTCTCCCTCTCTCTCTGGTTTCTGTTTACAAGTGCACAAATGAAGGAAAAGAGAAAAACCCTAGGTTAGCACATCTTTTATACCTCAATCAGGAAAAGACTAATTGCCCTCATCTATTTATCTTATTTATATAATTGACCTTAGTCTTATATTATGTTAATTATCATATATATTTGTATTTACAAATGTGTATTTACATTCTCCTCCCCTTATAAAAACTTTCATCCTCGAAAGTTACCTGAAATTAGAAAGAGTTCTAGATGCTTTTTTTTTTTCTCATTTCTTTTTCTAATTCTCACGTTGCTTCCCATTCAGTTTAATTTTTCCACTACACCTTGAAGTAAGAAATTACTCTCCTTCTTAATACTTGCTCTTTTGTGTCAACTATTCTTATAGGTCTTTCAATAGATGATAAATCCAATTGTACTTTCAAAGGTTTCAAAGTTCCTTAACATAGATACATGAAACACATCATGTACCCCAGCTAGACTTGATGGTAAAACCAACCTGTAAACAACAATGCCAACTCTTTCCAAAATTCGAATGGACCCACATATCTTAAATTCAGCTTCCCCCTTAGGCCAAATCTATTCATCCCTTTTTTTGGAGACATCTTCAATAGAACCTTATCCCCCACTTAAAATTCCAAAGGGCATCGCCATTTATTTACATAACTCTTTTAGCAACTTTAGGCTGACAGAATCCACTGCCTTATCACTCTAACCTTGTCTACTACTTTTTACACCATCTATAGCCCCATTATCCGTTTTTCTCCCGCTTCATCCTAGTGTAAGAGAGATCTACACTTTCTACTATACAATACTTCATATGGAGCCATCTGAATAGTAGTCCATAGTTGTTGTTATGTGCGAATTCTACGAAGGGTAGGTGTTCACTCTAATTAGCCCCCATGGTCCAATGCACAAGCTCGCAGTAAGTCTTTAAGAATTTGGATGATTCTCTCAAATGGCCCATCTATCTAAGGATAGAATGTAGTACTAAACTGTAGTTTAGTACCTAAAGCCTGATGTAGACTTTTCCAGAACCACTCACAAATCGAGTATCCCTATCAAATGTGATAGTGGTCGATACACCATGTAATATAACAATCTCCTTAATGTACAGTTGTGCAAGCTTCTCTAATCTGTAGTCCACTTTAATTAGTAAGAAGTGGGCAGACTTAGTCAATCTATCTCAACCAATTACACATATTTCTCCTTAGTCCTTAGGAGGGCTATTATGAAATCCATAGTTACATGTTCTTACTTCCATTTAGGTATAGGAAGTAGTTATAACTCACCGGCTGGTCTTTAGTGTTCAATCTTGATTTACAAGCATGTCAAGCATCAAGATATGAATTCCGCTATTTCCCACTTCATATTTCTCCACCAAAAATGACTCTTCAAGTCTTTGTACATCTTGGTGACTCCCAAGATGTACTGTATATCCTAAGTAATGGGCTTCTTTCATAATCTCTTTCTTCAATTCTATGTTATCTGAAACATACCATCCCATGCCATATTTAACTACCCCTTCAGCATCTATATTGAATTCAGTATAGCTTCATCATGTTCTATTTTGCTTTTGATCTTCTAGATTCCACAATCTCTAATTTGTGCAGTCTTAATTCTATCAATTATACTTGGTTGAATACTAAGTATAACCAACTGTTTCCCACTTCTTGTGCCACCATCTCCAATTCAAGTTTACGCATGTCTTCTAATATTTGTCTTTGAGATGTGATTAGAGCTCTAATGTTCATTTAGCTTCTTCTAGCTTAGAGAATCTGCAAAAACATTTGCTTTTCCAAGGGGATAATGAATCTCCACATCATAACTATTCATTAACTTTAACCACCTCCTTTACCTCGTATTTAAGTCTTTTGCGTAAATAGGTATTTCAAGCTTTTATGATCTATAAAGATTTTTGCACTTTTCATCGTAAAGATAATGTCTCTACATTTTCAATGCTAAGATCACAGCCACTAACTCTAGATCATGTGTTGGGGTAATTCCTCTCATAAGGTTTCAACTAGTGAGAAGCATACGCGATGACTCTCCCATTCTACATAAGCACACACCCTAAGCCTTGAGTTGATGCATCACTAAAGACTTCAAATTCTTCTCCTTTCTTTGGTAGGGCTAACCCAAGAGCTATCACCAATTTCTCTTTCAGCGTTGTGAGGTTGTTTTCATATTCATCACTCTACAAAAATTTAGCCTTCTTCTTTGTCAATTATGTCGAGAGAGTTGCCAAGCAAGAAAATCCTTTCACAAAGTGTCCGTAATAACTAGCTAACCCCAAAAAACTTCTCACCTCTATCACAGTTCTTAGTCTGAGCAGTCAATAACTACCTTTACCTTCTTAGAATCTATTGATATACCCTAAGAATGATACCTATTACAGCCAAAACTCACATTTACTAAACGCAGCATATAGCTTCTCTTCCATAGTCTTTTCAATACTGTTCTGATATGTGCCTTATGTTCTTCCTTACTCTTGGAATAGATGAGAATATCATCTATGAATACTACCACAAACTAATCTAGCAAATCTTTGAGCACTCTATTCATCAAATCTATGAAAGCTGCTGGAGCATTTGTCAATTCAAAAGGCATTGCTAGAAATTCATAATGTCCATATTGAATCTAAAAGCAGTCTTCTATATGTCCTCTTCCTTAATTCTTAATTGATGATCCCCAATATCAAGTCAATTTTTGAGAAGACCTAAGCTCCCTCTAATTGTTCAAATAGGTCATCAATTCTAGGAAGGGAGTACTTATTCTTAATCGTGACACAGTTAAGCTCCCTATAGTCTATACACAGTGCCATGATCCCATCCTTCATCTTAACAAATAATACTAAAGCACCCTATGGTGAGGCACTTAGTCTGATAAACCCATTGTCTTGCAACTTTTGAAGTTGAGTCTTCAATTCAAACAATTCAGTAGATGCCATTCTATAAGGCACTTTAGATATTGGTGTCGTTCTCGATACCAAATCAATGCAGAACTCTATCTTTCTAATCGGTGATAAGTCTAATAGATTTTCTAGAAAGACATCTACATATTCTTTCACTACATACATGTCTTCTAACTCCATGGCTTGTCCTGCCTCTACTAACAATGCCGATAATCTACCTTTATCCCACAACTCATATATAGGAAGAGTTACAGGCCTCTATGCATATAACTTGAATACAATTTGATCTTCATCAAGGAAATTAAAATAAACCACTAGAGTGCAATAATCTATAGTGGCATAGTACTTAGACAACCAATTCATCCTTAAAATTAGAACAAATTCTATCATCTCTAACACAAAAAATTCACAACCATAGTATCACTCAATGACACAAGTTTCAACCTACATACATTCATGAAGATAGGTGATATGCAGGAATGTGTGGCACTTGTATCAAATAACACATAGGCGGTGTTTGAGTTAATAAGCAATATACCTACAATGATATCCTAGTCTAGAGCATCTTGTTGTTGCTATTATTGTAATGCAAATACTTGACCAAGTGCCCTCTGTCTTAGTCTAGAATGTTGAGGTCTACCCATCGATCCTCTAGGTACAAGTCTCACTGGTTACTATGCTTAGAACTATTGAGGTGCAGTCATCTGGTTATGAGAGGTACTACATTTAAATAGCTTGTGCCCCCTTTGCTTCCAAGTATAGCAAAAGTTCTAAGAGATAGATTTTTCTGTGCAGTTCTTGCTAAGGTGTCATGTCTTACTATAAGTGGTACATGCCCTTTTGGGCCAACTGCATTGTTGTATCTCATATGGTCTCCTCCCTGGTCCTACTTGTGGTAGAGGAGGTAATGCCAAAGGCGCGAGCCTAATCTAAAGAGGTCTAGGCGCAAAAGACACAAGTCTAGGTGCATAAGCCACTAGTCTGACTTGATATATTAATGGTCTCTTTCCTTTGTCTGCATATAGTATACTTGAGGCAAGCCTTTTCCCTAAAGCAATTCCCGATCTATAAGACAGTTGTTTCTCTATTCTCCTCTTACTCTACTCCAAGAATTTCGCTTTATCAACAACCTCTGCATAAGTGGTTAGTTGGAAGGCTCCCACTTTATGCTGGAGGTCAAGCTCTAGGCCTCTCACAAATCTTCTTGCTCTTGAGGCATCATCAACTCTAACTGATTTGGAAATTTTTTTATTAAGTAGTTCAACTTGCTTCATAAGCTTCTATTGTCTAATTACTCTGCTGGCAATTATAGTATTTAGCCTCCATCTTGTCCTTAATACTGCTAGGAAAATATTTTTTCATAGAATAGCTCCTTGAACCTCTGCCATTGAATAGGAGCTCTTATCAATCTAGACATACCAATCCACCAATCACAGACGATCCCTTCAACATATATGCAGCAAACTTCAACTTCTTATCCTCTAGCACCATGAATGCTTCAAATGTCTTCTCTATTTCATTGATTCAGCACTCAGCCTCTATTGGATCATCAACCCGTTAATGAAACTCCTTTACAAGCCTAACAAACTTGTCTAATCCACAAGGTTCTTCTGTAGGCTTGACAAGTCTTGTGGCCTATTGTTGTTGCTATGCCAACATCCCTACTAAAGCATTGATAGTCTCTAACAATTGAGCAGTTGTGACATTTGCTTGATTTGAGGCTCCCTACTAAGGTGGTCCTTGAGGATACCTTTCCTCTAAAGCATCTCCGACCTATCTAGCATTAGATGAGCCTTGATCAATATTTCTCTTAAGAGGCATTCTGCTTGAAACTGAGACAATAGAATAGTTGCAAAAGTTAGAGTTATGAGGGGGAGTTAGCGATAGTATACATCTATGTATACTCAAGTTTACAGTTATATACATGTATATATACACATAAAATAGAAATTTAAAAGAAAGTACAATTGTATAAAATAATTTAAATAAAATAAAATAAACAATCATCTTGTAATTTACCCACTCTCTCTATCTTTTACTGCTCTAAAGATTTACATACTTAATCCATCTAAAGATCTTAACATGCTTTCTCCTTATTGAAACCTATACTTATTTATCATAACTTAATTATAAAGATCATTAAACCTAATCTTTATTGATCATAACCTAAGCTCTAAGGATTATCAAACCTAAGCACTGATACTACCTAAGTTGTAATGCCTTAGAACCTAAAATATTACAGCCCACTACATGTCACTATTGCATAGTGATACACAAAAGCTCTAAATCTCCATACAAATTTTAGAGCTATTCATCTTCATTTTACATTCATACTAATATAACTTTAATAAAAGAAACAAATAACTCTCAGGTGAGTCATTCTAATCCTTATTATTTAAAACAATACAAATAATCCCAAATTAAAATTCAAAGTAAATGTCTATCCTCATATAAGAATTGACATAATGAGGAATTTAGTAACTATCTCCATATTTTCAGTTCAATAACTTAAAGTTCTAATAATAGTTCTTCCTTAATTTCCTATCATTTTTCATCGAATAATAATAATGTTCTCTCCCACATTCATCCACATAATGTCCCACCAAATTCTCATTTTTGTCATAGTCGATGTATTCATCGTTCTCATCTACAACTGAAAAATAAAAAGGAATGAGCCTAAGCCAGTATGTAAGTACCACACCAACATGCACATGCCACACAGAAACAATATCACATGCATATATGCAATAGTAGTATACAACACACCAATTAATCAATTATTTATCTTCGTTAATCAACATACAATATAGAAGTACTTATGATCTCGATTCACATATAATATTTACATATGTATAAACCTAAATGAAAACTACCACGCGAGCCTCATCTAATCCTAATCTATCATAGATCATTTTGATACATGACTTTACTAAGAACAACATAGCACACTAATTATCGAAGTGCCCTATAGGAATCTACCATTACTGAGCCTTAAGGCTAAGCTAAGCACAAGCAACATACACATTTTGCTCATATAGTATTTAAATTCATTTAAAAACTACGCTAACAATCACAAGCATTAGAACAAGGTAAACCTGTATCTAGAAGAATGTTCCTACTATAGTCTCTTACGTCCTTAAGGAAAAGATGTAAACCCGTGCAATTATAAAGAACTACACTTAATTCTATTCTACAAGTAATCTAGGTTTACTAATTGATTAGGTTCATTCCAATTTTATAATTCCCTTCTTTGAAGTCCTATCATGCATCTATCATAGTTTAGAATCATGAAAATATAATTTAGAATTAAAGTATAAGTGTTTCAAGACAATACGGTCAAGTAGGAGGCCGTGTAGAGGAACACAAGTTAAAGCACAATCATGCTAGTAGCTATGTATCTTTCTGTGTAAAAAGTGATTTCAAACACAATCAATGTTTCTGTTCATGTACCTTTCTATGAAAAATGTTAATTTGACACATCCAAATACACGGTCATGTATTCAACTGTATACCTTTCTATAGATTTTTATAATTTGGCATGCCCAAGTACACGACCGTGTCCTTCATCTATGTATCTTACTATACACTCTTGTGTTTCTACACAAGCAGATGCACAAGCATTTATCTAATTATTCCCTTTTCTTTAATTTTGTTCATAAGCCTAAATTCTATGACTCTAAACCTATTTGATCTAAGTATGTACTAATCCTAATGCATAATTGGGTCTTATATACTTACTTGATTCTGATTATAAGTATAACTCCCAATTCATTTGACTTATGCACCCTTTTTCATCTCATTCTATACCCTAACAATGAGTTAACAAATCGATTTGTAAATTCACTAGTTTATCACTAACATGAACAACCTGATAATTACAACTCTTACCCGATAGATTTAAACTTATCTTGCATATTCCTTCAAGTCACCTATAGGTCTATGAAGTTTCCCTCTCTTAGGTTTATATTTATAAGTACACAAATGAGGAAAAAGAAAGAAATCCTAAGTTAGCATGTCTTTTATACCTTAATTAAAAAAGACCTAACTGCCCCTATCTATTTATCTTATTTATTTAATTGACCTTAGTCTTATATTATATTAATTATCATCTATATTTATATTTATAAATGTGTATTTACAAGTGTCTTAAACCTTTCCAAATGATGTCAATTAGGTCACTTAAGCTTGAACGTTTTTGAAAAACGTCAATCGAACCTTCAAAATAATAATGATAATAATAATAATAATAAAAACCTGCTATACCCTTTCGGAGCGTCTTCACAGCTTTAACAAGGTTTAATGCTAAACATCTTGTAAGATTTCCGAGGACCTTTCTTAAGGACAGAAAACACAGCAAAATAACTTCGTTTAAGTGCCGATGCTTTCGACACATTCTTTTTGTTGACCCGTTATACTCGTTCAAAATTTCCATCCTTCTACCAAAAATCTATAAAACGAAAAAAAGATAATCAAACTGTGGCACAGAGGAATGTAACTTCACACGCAGGTCCTCCTGTGAAGCCATATGACACTCAACATAAGGAACTGCTAAAATAGGTAATCCAAAGGTTTAGCTTCCTTTCACTCCTTGGAACCAATCAGTTACAATTTTTTGTTACACTCCAAACTGGAATTTATTATCATAAGATAATTATGACAGCTTCCCTATTATATAGGTGACTTCCAATCGGGACCAACGAAACTCCTATTGATCCATTCAAACAATGGACAATTTAGTGTCAGCCCTCATAATTCAGATAATCAAATCATATGCGTTGTGACACATCAAAGACACCAATCCCTTGAATTGCTCACGAAATAATCAAAATATCGACACATAAAACGAATATTACATCCAAAGTTCAGAAGGAACCACAGAAACTTCCACCAAAGAAAGGCCCCTTCCCAAATGAATCCATGAAATTTCAGAATTTTACTGTACCAATGGAATAGGGCAACGGGCAGAAGGTTAGACATTTGACAGGTAAAAAAAAAGCAGCAAAAAGCACTCAGTAGACAAAGATATGAATGTAGAATAACAGAACTTCCGAACAGCCTTTAACTATACACAGGCATAACGTCTTATTACAAAAACCTGCCTTAAGCACTGAAACAAATCACAGATTTGACTGTGCACCAAAATCCAAACTGTCAAAATCCCAAGTGGGATTAAGGAAACCAAAAAAGGCTCGATACTAAAGATGTCCAATGTCTATGAACCAGAACATAGAGAAACTATGGGTTTCACATACTTTGTAACAATGGAAGATATGATGGGAATGATGAAGGAGGGAGATACCTAGTGCCAGAGGGTTGCAACTTGTCAAAAAACCTGGTGTAACCCCTCGATGAGGAATTCGCCAAAAAAATTACAAGTCAAGAGCTACTCTAACAAAAGAAAGAAGAATAAACAGCTTCCATTATTTTGTTTTGGAGCTTACTAAAATAATGCAATTTTTCACCCTATGAATTATGTAATAAGAGGGACGATGATAAAGAAAGCGAAACCAGGACGCAACTTGCCCAAAAGCCATATAGAACACTCAAACTTCAGTTCGAGTTAGCATAGGACAAGTGAAATTTCATTCTCTAAGGAGCCATACCAAAGAAGCAACATTGGATACTGTAGAATAAGACGAATCAGACCAGGGGCTTATAGATCAACTTTTGGGTACATAGGCATGAAAGACCTGCTGCCTCCATTAGAATCAGCAATAGCATAAAAGGGTGGGTGCAGCTCCCCAGAGTGGGATGACTTCCGGCTTTTAGGATTCTTGGGAGAAGCACCATAGGAGTCCTCTGATCCACTACTTGTTGTGTAAAATGATGATCTCGGCAATCCATGAAGTTTTGGTAATCCAGTTGGGTCAGAACCCAAGCTGTAACCTTTCTCAACAGATTCAGCTTCCAACGGCAATTCATCCAGGGTCTATCCAGAAGGAAGGGTCCATAAATTAGTAAATGTACAGAAGAAATACTATACAAAGAACATTAAGATTAGCAAACCTTGGGGCCACATAACTAAATCTATCTTCAAAAGTAGTCCCCATAAAAAGAATCAAAACAAACTTTAGATGTCATTTCACTCATTGACCAATGAAAGAGAGAAGTACTCACCCTAAAAGCTTGCTGAAGAACACGAAATGTTTCCCGAGTACGTTTCCTTTTTTGGGCTATCTCATCTGGTTCTTGAAGCATCTCCTCAAACAGATCCTCCCTGTTGTATTTTGAACAGACAAGAAACGAGCAAAAGTCAAATCATAGCAAGCGCAAGGGCAGACAACCAAGAGAATGAGAAACTTGAAATCATGACAAATCACATCACCTGTAAAGCCTTGTAATGAAGACATTGTGCAGCTCCCGTTTTGTATGATTTACCTGAAATAGAATAAATGCCAAGATTTTTAGACTGCAAAGTTAGAATATGACACAGAAGTAGTTACAAAAACATTCAATACTTCCTTTGTTATAATCGCAGTAATCATAATAACAAGAGTCTACTACAAGAACTAACCCAATTTTAAAATTTTCAAAAGAAATACTACTTCAGTGATTCAGGGAGGACAAGAAAAGGTTTTTGGGAGGATTATATAACGAATATGACCAACCAATTTTCCAGAAAGTATGGAAACACAAGACTTACCAAAAAATGCATAATTGCCTTTGGCACAGAGTCCTCGATATTTTTCCTTACGATATCATAGTAAGATCTAAGCAGCAATTTTGTGACTGCAATTTCAATAGTCTCCTGCTCTGAATGGTTTTCTGAGGGCCTTAGGACAGTTGGAGGCTGACCAATAAGTCAAAAAGAAGATATAAGTCTCCACTTCAATTACAACTAGGTAATAGGATCCTCCCTTGCTCTTTCTTAAATATCACTGTGATTAATAAATGAGAACAGGATACTGGTATTGAATATGCCTTCAATTTCCAGCTGAAAAGGGACATAATAATTTACCTCCCTCAACTGGATCATAGAGATGGCCTGCTCTATGCTATGAACCGGCTGATTATATGCCTTGCCAGTGGTGCTCTCTTTTGCAGGAGCACGGTTATCACCACCACCACCAAAAATTGATGAAATTCCCCAGCTTGAAACACTTGTATTTGCTGATGACATGATGGTGTCAGTAGCAAGCACACCACCAAACTAAAATCACTTTAAACCCTCAAAAGGATAGCTATGGAAGAGTTTTTTCATCGCCATTGCATAGCAAATAAAATGGTAAGGACAAGAGAGACAAGAGGCTAGCAGCACAGAGAAAGCCACTTTTTCAGCTGTTTCTACAGATTGTGACAGAGAGTTCAACAGGTAAAATATTCAATTAGGAAGGTAAAAACTCACCTGGAGGTGTCACTTTCTCAGAATCTGCAACAGGCCGAACACTCTGTTCAAAAGACAATGAATGAAGGAAATGCGTCACAATATCATAAATAGCATAACATGGAGAAAAACAGTGACCCTATTGGCTCAATGCCATAGTGGAGAAATGCCTTTGCACACCATAATGTCAAACTAGAATACCTGATCAGGCACAATTCCATTGACTGGCCTGGCAAGAATAGCTCTGGACTTTGTGCCCCTCTCAGAATTAGGCACTTTATCAGGTTCATCCTATATGATTGAGTTAAGGTGATATGTAAAATGAACCGATCCAACAAGCAGCAATATTTCACCACCAGTAACTATCAGATACCTTTTGCCGAGAAATGGGTAATGATACTCGAGAAGTCTTGACCTGCTGCAGTGCTACCTCGACAGCTTTACTCCCGCCAATAAAATTTGGATGTGATGTGTTTATGTAATCCATCTGTTAAATTGCTAACATAATAAGATCAGAGCAGTAATTTATTTCAATGAAAACAAAGAGTTGATAGTCCAAACATCTAAGGTTCTAATATTGTATACAAAGACAGAATACCATGCAGAAGATATCTTCCATTGCAACTGATCATGCCTAACACCATTTTTTCACAGAATTAACAGGCCTAGCTTTGTGGCATGTGCCACATCACCATACTAAACCTCCAAATAGTTTTCACAGGAACCCAAGCCTTGTTTTTATTAACAGTGTTTCCATCCAAGCTGTCCAATTGAAGTTGCCGATACTTTTTTCTGCCCAATTGTCAGAAGATCAATAATATTTTCTTTATTACAAAAAAATCTAAGAAAGGCAGTGGTAATACTTATACAGAGAGTAGAGTCTCCCTAATCTTGGCATCACTTCCACAAAAGTGCGACTACTTAAATTCTTTTTTCTTTTTCTTTTCTTTTTTTCTTTTCTTGTGCAATTATGGCACTACTTAAATCAAATTATATCATAATCGGGAAAACTAATCGTACCATCCATCACTCAACTAAACAATTGCAATTAAGTCTCTCTAGCAAGGAAAAGAATCTGGATGACTCCGGATCCATGGCTTTATATCAATTTCCTCAACATTGTGCCAGCATGCTGCATCAACCTTCAAGCATCCTCATGACCATTTATGACTCCAGTTCCAGTGACACAAAGGAGGAACTGTTATTGGCCCCAGTACTGGATTGGTTATGGTGATAATTGTATGGGAAGAGGATGAGAACCCATCAGAGAGAATCCTCCAATCTCTTGAAAATGAGGGCTTGATAAAGAGGACCCTCCACTCTCAAAAACTATTTTAGACCACTCTTAAACTACCCAAACTAATTTCTGAAAAACTTTGCTTTACTCTTGCAAAAGAAGGCATTTATATAAGCTTTTTTATGATACTTACCATAAATAAAAGATAAGAATGATCTAAGAGTCCCTCTAGGCATTCCATGCTAGACCTACAACTAAAAACATAGTCTTCCAGTAGACCACATTAGCTCGCATAGCATACAATGATTCTTAACAATAAGTGATAGGCCTCTGCTAGAGCTGCTCAAATAGCCCAAAATTATTCAGAAAGTTGATAGTTAAGCTGCTATTCTGGTCTAAGTCATCAGTCACATTCATAAAAGCAGAAACAGATAAGTCCCAGGACTCTCCTATGATTTTATTTTCCATGCTTATATTCATGAAAGCTACTGATATTGGTAAAACTCTGTATAATGGAAACCAACAGCCAAAGTTACAATAAGAATTTGATGAATGAAAAGGAGCAGAGTACTGATCCATAGCACAAATCACATTTTAACATCTCAACTAGAAATCATATTAATTTATAGAACCAGCAGTATAGTCACGTAATATAAATAAAGAAAAGCCACTTCGTTTTGGTGTAACTGAACAAGGCCACTTGATGCAGGTGTCTTCAGGACAAATTTACAAATTATTGAAAACCAGCATCTATCACATAAAAGTTGCAGCTTCAATTAATGTGCACTGGTGTTCTCATTTGAAATGAAAAGGCAAAATGTAGATACAAGGAAAGTATCAGTGTGCTTAACCATAATGTTAAATCATCTTTCTAGTACCTCCATATCAATGATATGATTAATCATAGTTTCAGCAGGTTCTAAGCCCTCCCGCAAAAAGTTCCCAATAACTTCATCCATACGCTTTCTCAATACTGGAAAGCGCTGCAATTCATTGGCAAGACAGCGGTGGCTAATCTAAAGAAAGAACAAGCAAAGTGAAAGCTCCTCAGTTACTCTTTTGTTGGATGAATAAAAGTAAGAAGAAATTGGCATGGCTTCTATACAAACCTTTATTAGTTCATCATATATGAATCTGGCACATTGAAGACTTGGATCTAACAATCGAGCTATTTGCCTTCGAACAAGAACCTCAAATGGCACCTATATGGATGAAAGAAACTAGATGGGATGTGTTCTATATTAAAATGAAATTCCATGGGGCTTGCATCCAGAAAATGAGTGCAGATTTAACAATAACAAAAAAAATAACCCCAAAAGAAGAGGAAAGAATATCGCCGCATTCAAGACAAAGAATTTAACAATATGAAAATGATGACAGCACATACTTCTGGCACAAATAGTGCAGATTTAGGACCAGTTGCATTTTGAATGGCTGTTCGAATGTCATCATCAGTCAAGTCCTCACAAGGATCCACCTCCTACACGTAAAATAATTATAATAATAATAATAAATTAAGAAAGAAAAGGACAAAAATTTTTTTGAATAATCAGCAGAGTAGGAATTACTCCCACAACAAGCAACCCATATTTAGTCTCATCAACGATGATGATCGCAAATGAATCAAGAAGCCTACCTCCAAGCTTTTGACATATATTGATTGAAATATGTAATGAATACGAGCTCCACCGGATAGCTCCGCTGTTGACATTTCTTCGTTTTTCCCCTCCACCATGGAAGAAAATGCTGTTTCAGAAATATAAACATTAGAAGCATCACAGAAGCCTCTACTAGTGATTCTAAAAGGGAAAAGGACAGAACTTCACAATTTGACTTATAGAATCTATTACAAACCCCTATTTACCTTCAGAGTACTTGGAAAGAATATTCAGTAGCAGGGTTCCTTGGCCAGACTATTAAATGTCAAACCAAAATAGAGAGAAAAAAAAAGGTGAGCCAATTCCAGTAGATCAAAGTATCCTACAAGACACAATTTTTCACATAGGAAAGCAAGAACATGCCTTTGATTCGGTGATTTCTCCATAGCTAGCATGTTCCTTTGCAACCGCAACCAGTGCAGTGCTGATACGCGACTTAAGCCCAGGAAGAACTGCTGTTATATGTTGCACTAGAATCTGCATATAAGCAATGCCTATATAAGAGTTCCGATCAAATAAAATACCAGTCACCCCCCACCCCCAATCCCCCTCCTATGCAGTTTATCTATTTGAGTATCAGCAAGTACATCCATCCTTATTAGTTACAGCTGTTATATCCTAAATTCACAGAACAAAATGGTGAAGTAGAATAGGAAAGAGGCATCATCTGAAAATGATATAATCCATTATTCATCAACTAAATAAAGGAATTATGGAGAACCAATAAAAGCAGCTTTTTGCAACCACTTGATCAGCCACAGATTCATGACATGAAAAAAAAAAAAAAAAAAGCAAAAACAGCTCTAAATACTCACCAATGGGTTTCCCACAATAAGCCAGAAAAACAATAAATACACTCCCCCAGTCCCACTTTAATGGTCCATATTACTGTTTTTTGATGTCCCGGAAATATTTCCATCCCCCTTTAAGTTTCATATACACAAGTGCTTCCATTTCACTATTGTATCTTTTTTTGTGGGAAATGTCAGATACTATTATAATCATTGAACTCTTCTTTTGCCTTTTAGTGCCATATCTTTATAACTCATATCAGAAGGAAAAAAAAGGCCAATTTCTTTTTGGGTTGATGCATCAGCTATGGGCAATGATGGAAGATGAATGAAAAAGTTTAGTGATATGATACCACGTGTTATAGCTCCTATATCGCATGTTTACAAGAGGAGATCTAAAAATGGTCTCTCGGGTCCCTCATCTTAATATCTGATAAAGTATTGCTGTATTAGTATAGTAATTTGTTGTGTAGTATAGTGTGTGTGTTTGTAAATAAGTAGTTTGTTGTGAGTGGATCGTGTGAGTATTGTGTCATGCTGCATCATGCTGTACAGTGGTTATGTTGTGTGCTGTGTGTTGTTATAAGTGTTGTATTGCAAATAGAAGTGGGGTGGTGCTGAGGTGTGTGATGAGGTGGCAGTTTAGTGGTGCGGTGGTGTGAAGTAGAGGTATTGCCAGCTGGCAAGGGGACCACTATATAAATAAGAGATCTCAAGTTAGTTAGGGAGTTGGTTGGATTCCGGAAAGATATCTTCCAGAGTTGAGCTGAGCATATTGCTCAGTTATTGCTATCTATCTTCCTTCTTCTTGGTAGTTTAGTAAACCCTAACCCTAGTCGGTGTTAGTTTCTATTATTGAGTTTTCCAAAGCAACTCATTACATCCCTTAGTTATTGCACAAACAAGAAAACAGGCAATATACACAGGACAGAGGAATTTGTGTGTCAAAAAATAATTACCCAAAAAGATTACATAATGTGTCAAACCAGAATCCATTTCCTACCACATAAAAGGAATTTCAGCCAACTAGACAAAGCAAGAACTTAAGGCTTTCCAGTTGGCTCAAACAAACAAATTATCAAACACACTATCAGCCCACCCAAAGGCACATATGAACTAAGGGAACCCAGAGGAAGTTGAATACAAAACTTCATTGGAAGAAAGATATAGGTAACATGGATCTAATCAAAAAACTTGAGGGAAAAATAGAATTTCCAGCTGTTTAAGTGGATCTAACAGTTACCATGGGTCTAATTGGTCGGTCCACCAACCCCCATTACCTAAAATTCTCAAGTCTCAATAGTGTAAAAAAAGCAGTTGAATGCCACAACAACTAACTATCAATCACGACAAGAAGAAAAAAAAAAACTATAACTACCCAAGAAAGTGAAAGAGCATGCTCGAAAGACCAATCTCTGACACTTGTAAATAGATAGTGTAGCGAGGAATGAAAATGTTCCTCTGAGTTCAAGTTTTGTTTCAAATATTTTTAATAGTGCATGGAACACCACCCAGTTTTATTATATTAATAACTAAGGACAATCTACCTGATTTAACTTCTTTGCCAACTGAGGGATGCCACATCGATCAGCTAGACCATTGTATACCTACATCAAAGAAGGGGAAAATATACATATACATATCTCCAAGAGGCCTAATGAACCAAGCATAGTTTGATGATCAAGTAAACCATACAGGACGACTTCGGAAGAACTTCTCCTCTGCCACAAGAGCATCTTTGATACTTCGATTGAGCATGATGTCCTATGAACATTCAACAGCTAATTCAGAGCCTCAATGTAAAAATAGACAAGAGTCAAACATAAACAATAACTAAAATTATGAACAGACATCTCCAAGTACATAAAAAGCTGTAGAAAATTAGAAACAGGACCTAAGAAAATGAAGTACTATGAATGCAATCACCAAACCATATTGCTTCCTAAAAATCTAAGAACAATGGGTTTAATTTTTAGCATATTGCCAGTAGAAAGGAACTATGAACAACCACCACATAGCTGAAGAAAAATGCGAAATGACAGTAATATCCAATTTTGAGCATATTGCCAGTACCAAAGTAATATGTGTTATCTATTTCTCTCAACATTTTTAAGGTCTGACAACATAGGCAGAATTTGTGTGTTAAAAGGCATTTTCTGATTCTACATATATTTGGCAACACTTTTTTTCTTTTCTGTTAATATCGCAATGTATTAATAGATAGAGAGTGTGGATGGGTGGGCAAAATTCCTTTTTATAACCCAGTACATCATGTTAATGTATTACAAATAGAGCTCATACATTCCCTGACATATTATAGAAGCCAAGAACTCCTTTAAACTTATATTTTTTGGAAAAATACAAAAGCATTACAGGAATTTTGGCATTTTTACAATCAACTAATCTGTCCTTTTTCTCTTAACAAACTCATGAACCGTGTTAGTCTCTGCTATGCATTTGTTAAGTACTCTATTAAAATTCTACGTATCAAGCATGTGCACAAAAAAAAGCTCCAAATCATGCATAAACTCTCACAAAACCCTGAATCAAACACTCCACACCCCCCTCTTCATTTCAAAACCCTAAAAATCCCAAATCAAATAGGGATTTCGGGTTTGTTGTTTTCGGTTTTCTAATCTGCATGCAAGATTTGGGTTTTCTTGGGTCACTGCATATCACATTGATTTTAATAGAGCACTTGATGAATGCACAACAAAGAAAAACACAGGTCATGCATTTATTTAAAAAAAAAAAGAAAGAAAAAGAAAACATGTTAGTTTTTGTAGCATTCTCTAATTTTATTTTTTTGGGTAATTTGTTAAACTTAATATTATGACCAAATGATGAAAAAGCTTAAGTTGATATATAATGTTGTGGTCTTAGGTATGATATGATATTCCCACTTGTGAATTGAAACAAATACTGAAGCTTCATCAATTGGAGTAAGTGAAATGATGGCACATGGCTTCGAACTCATAGCCTCCTACTATGGCATCATGTTAAATTTAACAGCACATGCAGCTAATCTAAAAAATTTAAGCCGGTAGATAATAGTTCCATTTTACACATTTATTCATAATAAACTCATGGCTGACTTGATTGCAATAAACAACAAGAAAATATGTTGACTTGCTTGCAGAAAGATCTTCAACAACTTAAGGGATGGAAGACACAGAAGATAAGAGAAAATTTAAGCATACAAAGATAATTCCAAAAGAACTACAAGCTTTGATGGATGAAAAATCGTAAGAAAGCCATAAGCTTAAAACCATGACAATGCAGCTTTAGTATTTGCTATTATCATTTTACCTAAAATAAATAAATAAATAATTCACTACTTATCAATCTTTATGATCATTACCACTCAAAATATCAGTATCAACTCAAATTGCACAAGAAAGAAACAAAAATCAATGTTTAAGAGTGCAGTGCAAACCATATAGATAAAAGCTCTGGATCAGATACTCGATTGAAGATCAAAAGAACATAGCAGCAAGTTAGAAGGATATCTCAATCTCTGAAGTTATAGCCCCTCTTTGCTAGAAGGAGGAGGAGAGTGAAGGAGGAAAGGGAAGAGGTGGACGATTTTATTTATGTATAGTTTATAATTATTAGCTTATGCATTTTTCAGAGTAGAATGACTACTTGTATGATGTAATGCTAAAAAATTACCTCTTGACTGCGATTCACAACACCAACATAGCCAAGCCGGAGGGGAATTACTTTACCAAGCAACAAATTTCGAGCATCAGTGCCTCTGTCCATGATGTCCAACTGGAGTAAAGGAAGAGTTTTCAATTGGATATATACAAATATAATGAGTTGACTTCCTAATGTTGTGGAGTGCTTAATTTTATCTTAAACTATTAATGAGAATTTCAAAAGGCCTAATACAGTTTAAATAATGCTTACCTTTGTAATTATACCAATGGTCCGATGACCTGGAAAAAAATAAACTGTAGATGAGAATAACAGGAAAAAGCCATAAAAACTAACATGTGCTACACAATATTACCATCAGGGTCAGCCATTCCAGCCATCTGCAGCGCGTCTGAGTTTGCTAAATCTGAATTTGCTGGGGTAACGGCCAATATCAAACAGCTTGGTACTTTGATATAAGACATTATCATTGTTCTAATTCTTGCTTCAATATCAGAGGGTTGATCACCAACTGGAACCTTTGTTAAGCCCGGCAAATCCACCAGTGTGATATCAAGAACATTTGGGGAAAAAATCTTTAAACGAATCTGTTTGTCAGACACACCCTTGTTTCCACCTGCTTCCTTGTCTGTCTCTGCCTATAAACATATAACGACAGAAAGGCATTGGACACAAGTTATTAACCTATCACAGAACAAAGCTAGTAATTCCCACAGAACCTGCTATGGATCAAGTATGCCATTTTGCAGATACAAAAGCTGGTTGATACGGAGTAGGATAAGATGATATCATGGAAGTGCAGACACAAATAAACATATAAAGAGAAGGGAAGAGGTTTTATCCATTATCCTTAAAAAATGAACATGGAACCTGTTTCAGAAGAGGTTTTATCCTGTATCATACAGAAAACACTTTGCTTGCCTGGCTGAATTTTCATCAATCATCTGATATTTTTATATGAATCAAATTAGTGAAAGTATCTGATGGTACACATAAACCACCATAACATGAATCTAGATTGCATTCGAGGATCACCAAACCAGAAATCCCCATTTTCCAAGTGAAGCAATAACTAACAGGATCCATTTTACTTTCTCCACAGGCACATTGTCGCAACTAGTTCCACAACAAAGCACCGGCATCCTCAACAAAATCATCTTGCAGCAAATGCAACTAAACTTCATTTGCAACCAACTATAACTCGAAATTGCAATTGTCCAAAACCTATATCCTTGTAAAGCACACGAAACAACTATAAACTATATCAATCACCAAATAAGACCACATAATAACTCCAAGCATAACCCTAACACTAAAATCACCTTCCAATTTCCGAACTCTCCCCAATCTACCACTCAAAACACTTCGAATGCACGAAATCCAATCAAAACACATAACTTTCAACACATCAACACTTAGTCCACATCAACAAATCCAATCGTACCTGGATTTCTCTCCGAATCTCAGAGAAATCATAAAACCTCTTTCCAGGAAGATGCAGGAACTCGCCGTACTCCTCCTCAGTACAATCCGCTTTCGGCTTCGTCTGTAGAAGTTGTAGCACGAGAGGGCGGCGCGTGCAAATATCCGATCCACGCGGCAAGAAATCACGGCCGACTAGTGCTTCAAGAACACTTGATTTGCCACTGCTTTGGCTTCCGACCACCGCAACTTGAGGAAGATCGATTGTAGATTGACTCCCGAGCTTGGCAAAGATGTCCTGAAGTTTGTTCACTATTGGAATCACTGAGTTACCTAATGGAGCCGCCGATGACGATGATGGCGACGGTGACGGAGGTGGTGGTTCTTCCGCCATAGAATGGAGGAGACGAAGAGAGAGGATCGCTAGGGCTTTAGGCAGAGTGGGGGCCGGGGTGGAGAGTTTAAACTTGGAAAGAGATAAATAGAAATTGAGACTTTTTTAAAATGTGTTGTTGTGTAAAAGGGAGGATTTGATTTCAGAGGAGGGATTTTAGTTTTTATTTTATTATGGTTTAGGTTGAACTTTGAATTTAGAACGGCAGTGGGGCTACTATAAGCGCTATGTGTGGTAAGCAAGAAAAGCGCAGGAATCCATTAAATAAGGCACGTTTTAAAAATTAAACGCAGCAATTGGTGAGGAAGATGCATATTCGGATATGCATGTCAATACAAATATATCAAAGGCACATTCTACTGCGTCTTCAATATATTGTATTGAAGTATACCTTCAGCTACAACGTCTTAATAATATCACTAAAAAAAATATTAAATAAAGGGTGAAATTAAGATAAACATAGATAAAAATAAAAATGTTAAGCATAATAAATAATTTTCTGTCCTTGAGATAATTATAATTTTGATTGAATTATTATTAATAATTGATATATAGTAAAAATTACAAAAGAAATGTTGACGAAAAAATATTTATTTCAACTCACCAATAAAGAATCCTTATATTAACAATTGAAAGTAAAAGAAATTATTCATGGTAAGACCTAAAACTACAATCATGCACCTAAACACATCATCTATCGATAAAGATCAACTATAGAAGTAAGAAAACCAAAACTCCAAACTCGAATTGCATACTGTACTAACGTCCCGTTTACTTAAATGTAATAGTTATACCGTTATGGATCTATTATATATGAAATAGTTATTACGTTATTTACTTCATATAATTGCAATTACACAAAATCAAGAATCATCATTCCCTACCCAAATACCAGTAATAGCAATTCGATTTTTTTTTTCTAAACTCATCACACCCAAGAAGCAGTGTCTCTAGTCACTGGTCGCTGTGCTTGTCCATCGTTGCCTACACACACACATATATATATAATCTGTCCGTCGAAGCAGGGCACTTTTTTTTTAATAGATATAATTTACTTGGAAAATCTTTAATAGAGCAACAAAAATATGAGAAAAATTGAAACAAACTATTATAATGTAATATTATTCCACCCTTATTCCTTCCTTTATTCTCCCAAGTAAACAATGTAGTTCTAATTTCATTACATCCAAGTAAACATCATTATACTAATTCGTCGTAATAACTATTCCCTAATAACAGCTATTCCATCACAACCTTATTCCATTTAGCGAAGTAAACGAACAATTTTGTAATTGTTAAATTACAATTTCACTTGTGAACACCAAGCTCTATCGAAAGGTGTATATTTAAAAAAAAAAAATCCATGTAATCAAATAGAAAACATATGTGAAATGCTAAAGTGCAATAAGAAGCAAGTACTCAATATTGAATGGAAAAAATAAATAAAAAAACTTGTAAAACTTATATATATAAGTTGCAAATGTTAATAAAAATTTTACATGACAAATAATATATAATAGTATACTATCTTTTGCTATTCCTTCTCTCGCTAAACTATCGTGCAAGTCACAAAAATGCGTTAGTATGCTTTTTAACCAGCCTTAGGATCTCAAGCAATAGAAACCTATGACTTTTGTGTTAGATAGTAATATAGGGCATCGCTAAAGTCATGAGAAAGCACTAGACTCTACTATGTAGTAGATTGTAAAGATTCACCCTCATCCATTATTCGTTTACTAGGGCGTCTCTTGTACAGAGCAAGCAGTGTAGGAAAAGAATCATTGGTGGTGTGATGATGTGATGTGACATAAGTGTTAGGCAATAGAGTTAAACAATTAACCATCTCATCGAGTGAGAGCTATTGGGCCTATGGTGTATATTCCTACAGTTAGAGCTCAGTTATGGGGTTGTTTAAGTCTTATGACACTAGAACATGTAAGAAGTAGTTGCTATTATTACCAAATGTTAATACGTTAAGCTTTTACCTCAACCTCCAGACCTTGATCCTGGTTAGCCTACAAATACAATGTTATATCCCCCGGTGATCATGTAAAAATTGAAAACTATGATCAACTAAAGCAACGACTGCTATATGATCAGGCAATAAGTGGATTTATTAGAAGGTATTAACCTACATGAAGAAAATACCATAAAATGAATCAATATCAACTATACAATGCATCACCCAATTAGTATTGATATTTTACTTACTAGATATTTAAGAACAACTCATGTATAGCCTACATACCGATGGTTTATATGTCTATACCATCCCGTGTACCTTAGCTTAGCCCTAGAAGGGCCCTTTATATGAATTAGCATGTGTAACTACTCATCCCATAAGGCAATATAAGGTATATGTTGTGTTAACCAATCTATGTCAAACTTCACATGAAGGTCAATCTAATAAAGCTTAAGTTGTGTGTTAACATTTCATAGAATTTGTTGAAAACCCCTAAACTACCTAGTAATACAATTTGGAAAATGCTACTCAACTATATGGAAACATATGAGCAACACCCAAGCAATTCAAATGTATCTCTCTTTTCTACAAAAGAGGGTAAGATGTGAATCAAATTCCCTATGTACGGCGCTCACTCAACTTGAAGGGTAGTAAGTAAGAGTTAGACGAAATGATATGTGTAATCAAATTGAAAACTAAAAAATGTTGAAGAAATACATGATCAAGAGTTTGTCTATCAAACACATCTTAATAAGTGACAACAACATGCATCTTTTCCACCTAGGTTTCCCATTTTTTTATACAAGTTTTCCTTTTAAACAAAGTAATGGGAAGTCTATCTCCTTCCAATCGAGCTCCTTACCTATAGAAAGGAAGTGGGTCCTATATGTTTGCTTTTAATGTGTCCACTTGTACTAATTCAAGATAGTAGATGACATGTCAAACCTATTGAAAGCAGCTACTACATATACATGAGAGCATGGGATATGATATATTTGCCATTTTTGGTAAGTGCATATGCAATGAGCAAAGTCAATAATGTGGGCTCGCTCTCATCCCTTTAACTTGCTCGCTATATGAAAACTGCAATTAGCACCTCAAAAATTCTTTCTTGCCTATTGTTATTGATAATCTTGTGGGCACTAACTCTTAAACTCCATTTGTCAATCATTTTAGTTACATATTTAGTAAAAACTTTATTCTTCACTATTTTCCTAAGTGCCTTTAAATTCTTTTTAATAAAGTAATCCACACAATTGCAGAAAGCCTTCTTAATCAAAGCATCCACTAGTAACACCCGAGCACCTTTCAACACTAAATTGTAGCTTTTGACAATGTTTGAGGTCATGTACTTGAAACTGTAGCAACCATCATGGGCTAACATTCACTTCTCTGCTGAGATGTTATCAAATCATGACGGGGCATCAAGCTTAATTGTCTTCATTTGCTCTATGAAATAGTTTTACTTTCAAGCTTATGCATGTATCCTCGCTTAAGTGATCAATTTCTTACACTACTTATTTTTGTGAATCCAGTTGAAGTAGCTCACAATGTCCTGTATATAGAACCCCCATATTGTAAAGGGAGGTCGCCATCCATTTAAGACCTCATTGAGCGTTGACTCGATGCTAGGGTATTTATCTAAAGTAAGACAAATGGTTTCATGACCTTCACGATCACCAACGACATGTTGCTTCAATTTTCTTAAAAACCAGCCCCTGGTTTTAGCCTACTCTTTATCCATGAAGGCAAATGCCAATAAGAGTATGTGGTTATTTCCATCAATGCCACAAGCAATCAGCAATTTGTACGTATACTTCCCATACATAAAATCACTATCAATAGTAACAATGGGTTTGAGGAATCTGAATGTTGCCACACAAAGCTTGAATGCCTAAAAAACCTACTTAAGGATGGACTCTACAAGGTATTAGATCATCTTCACCTTCAATCAACTCGTGTTACAAGATTAGTATTTTTTATTTTATTAAGCAGCTTAGTAAGCCCATTATAAGATTTTTCCCAATTTCCATATACATTCTCAATTACCCTTTGCTTGCCTCTTTAAACCCTTCTCCTAGATGTCCTGTAACTAAATTCCTATTCAATAATAGAAGTGAGCTCAATAACCTTCATGTCAAGATTATTCTTAACAAAATTCACAAACCAGTAGGCAAGAAAATTGCAATCCAACTATGTGTGATCTTGACTTATCATTAGATTGATGCACGTATGCGGTCCTTCAAATTTGGAAACTACAAACAACCTCTCTAACTTCTTTTTACAAGCTTAAAGCCTCTACTTACAACTATCTTCTTTTTTTGAACAATAAATTGACTACAACATCTTATTGAATTCATCAACATTGAAATTATAGTGGTTCTTCATATTTTATGCCTTAACAGCTTGAATAACATCTATCTTTATGTTAAATCTCATGCCATTATTGAATTCCTCATTATTACTTAAGTTATTACGCATCGCATTATATTTCTATTCGAAATATATGTAATCATTATCACCACTGGCATTGTAAAAGGGAACAAAATCTTTAACTAGCATACAAGTTAGCTCATCTTACATCAGTTGATCTAATGCTCGTGTAAAGTGCATTAGTGCGATTGAACAATCTTCTACAACCATATCATCTCCTATATTTACATTTACATTTCCCTTCTCAACTTCCTTAAAACTTCCATCCTCTTTGGAACTATCCTTCTCAACACCCATTCCCATTTCCATGATCGTTACAGTTTCTACCCCTACACACAACATATAGAAATCAAGTATAACTGATTGTTAGAGAACCAAAGTAACTATTCTATCTATTTCGGCTTCATCATTACACAAGGCTTATTCCATAGGCTTTGGATCATATGCTTTATACAACAATGGCTTAATCATCATCTTTTTCTTATTTGGTAATGAATGCATATGCTTATTTTCTTGGAATGTCTGTTGCTCAAAGGGATCCCTTAATTCTTTGGATATCTTAACATACAACTGTTGTATGTCAGACTCTCCAAAGGATTTAGCCATTTCAATTAGATTTTCCACATCATCATTGTCTTTAATTGCCATGAACACTTAAGATACACTGCCCCATGGAAAATAGAGTGCCTATGTATTATCTCAATCCCACTACACTTGGATGGATTCCAATACTTCGACATATTCTATGTCAAAATTTGGTATAGTTCACATTCTTCTTCATTTTTAGTTTCTTAATCACATCTCTATCATATTCTACTCCCAATTGCTAGTTGCCACTTACGATATTTCTAAATGCGTAGATCAAAATTTCATATAGTTATCCTATTTGTAATATAGATAAATAATCAACTCATTTACAATAACAATTAACAATGGTTATTCAATGTTCATACTGCATCACAATATTCATCTTCTCATTTAAACTCCTATGACATATTTTGCCAAACACGTATTATGCACAAACATTAAACATAATAAGAGATGAATTAACTACCTCATGTTATATGTTACAAAATTTATATAAATCAGCTTTAATACATTACAAACTAGTAACAAGCACCAATGTTTGAAAAAAAAAAATCACTCCAAATAATCACAACATCAATATTCTAAGGTTTTCTAAAATAATAAAAATAATACAATGAGGTAAAAATTTTGAATTATCACAATGTTCATCTTCTTCCTATGTAAACTCTGACGTATTTTCTTAAACACATATTGTGTGCAAACATTTCACTTAATAAGAGAAGAGCTAATTATCTTATGTTATGTGCTACAAAATTTACATAAATTAAGTTTAAAACACTACAAACTAACAACAAAGCATCAATATTTGAAAAAAAAGTCACTACATCACAACATTAATACTCTAAGATTTTTTCCAAAATAATAAAAAATAACACACTAAGGAGAAAAACTTCAATTATAGATGGAAATATGTAGCAAAATATACCTTAATTGAGTTTTTTGTTGAAAAAAATAGAAAGATTTCAATGATTTCGGTGGAAGGAGTTGATGAGTAAGGACTTGAGCTTGCAAATCTAGTGGCTTTTCTTCAATTTCTACCTTGCATAAGGAATGAGTAGTGTTATGTTTCTATGTATAATGTGAACTTTCATAATGGTAGGGGAAAGAGTGTGATATGTAGACAAATCAATTTTATAGTGGGGATCATGGGAGAGGTGTGTGTGTTGTGTGCTATATGAAATTATTAGAAGGTAGGGTTGGTTTCTTAACAAAATTATTTAATGATGAGGGTATGGATCTACACCAATTATTTATGTTATATGCTAAATGCATAGACTCAATGTGCACCTACAAGTAGTATGCTTGAAGGTGCATTTCGAGTATATGCCTTTACTGTTTATTTTTTGAATATGTTCTTTAGGTATCATTTTTTTTTTTTTGCATTTAATTTTTTTTAAGTGTGTTATTTAAGTGAATTCCACAAGAAAAGTGTGTTGTTTCCTTGTGTATGTAAAATGAAATAATTATTTCTATAATTAAGGGCCTATTAAAAAGTATGATTCGATATTTATGTTTTCTTCCCTCTCCCCCCCTAAAAAAAAAGGTTCAATGATCAACCAACATGGTCAAGGCATGCTATCAAGATCACAGGGATACTTACATATTATTTACCATTACAATCCTCAACTTAGCAACAAATCGAAATCACACTTTTTGATAGGTTATGCCCAAGGATGGGTTTAAGGGGCTTAAAAAAATTAATTGTTATATTTATTTAAGAAAAGAAAAAGAAAATGTATTTTATATGTATTTATTGGAACAATAAATAATATGTAGGATGATTTAACGTAATGTTTAAAGTTTGCATTTATTTCCTTGAAGGCAATGGTTAAATTGCACTTTCTTTCTCTATTTTTTTCTTTTCTTTCTTTCACATAATTCCAAATAACTTATATCTCTACTATTTTCTTCTTCTTCTTCTTCTCTCTCTCTCTCTCTCTCTTTTCATAATTGTATTGTTCTTATTTTACATCAATTTAAGTACTTTCCACACATTTATTTAAATGACTTTGGTAAAAACATTATTTGGACAATAAAGCATAAGTTTTCAAGCAAAAGAAATAAAATTAAGTTCAATTCATTTGAAAATATTAGTTAATTAAGTAATAAAATAAGGACCCATTTACTAGAAAGTATTAGTTAAGTGAGTAAAATCTCTCAGCATAAATAGCTATAATGTAAATTATAACTAAATGACTTTGGTTACTTGTTGTAATTTTCCTAAAGAAATAATTTATTTATATTATATATTTAAAAATGTTATAGTACATTTCTTAATGGAGTCATTTTGTATATATAAGATGTATCAATAGACAATATTCTATTAATAGTTCTATATTAGCTTAAATAAGGCATATTTGGTCCCCTAGTTCTTTGTTTTTGCATCCATCCGTAGTTATGCTTATCCTTACCAACTTAGCCAACTTGTGGTGGCATTTAATTTTTTATTTTTTTTTGCTAATTAAACCTTTTATATTCTATTTAACCTTCCATAATCCGTCACTTCCATGATTTACTAGTACGTAATATTGATACGGGCAGAGATCGTATAAAATAACATGCAACAATTTCATGATGTACACTTACCAATAAAGAGATACTATGTTTATGATTAAGGGTTTATAACTGAAAAAAGGGAATTTTGTGGAGTTTTATATTTATGAGATGCAAAATAAAGTAAGATATGGACAAATCAATTTGATTAATAAGTTGAAGGACAACCACAATCAAATTAATTTAAACTAGGGTTTTAAATCCTTAATTAATATTATGCACAATCTAGGAATCAAATAAAATCAGTGTATGTTGAAACAAATATTGATATTATGCACAATATCAAATAACCAAAAGATATAATTCACCACAATCTATATCAATAGATTGATAAGAATAAAAAGTATTGAGATAAGACCACTCAGTGTGAAAAGATGAACAATGTTCAATAAACTTTCATTACTCACAATAATGTTCTATATTCTATGACATAAAAAGTTAAATGCTATCAACAGAACCCTAAGGCAATTTTGTAAATAAAGAATAAGAAAATGCAAATAAAAGGACAAGTTTGTTAACAACTAAAAGAAACAAAAAAATACTTATTGGGTGCAACACAATCACTAATATGATCATGTCGGCAACCATGTATCTCACTAGTTATCTTTATCATTCAACAAAGTCATGTTGTTGACCGTATAGGTCAACACGCCTAGGAACATAGCTGTGTACTTAGTAGTCGTGTATCTCATGGTAACTTACAACAATTCTCTTATTTGGACTCTTGGACTTCTCAACCCGTCTTCCATTCATCTTTGGTCCCTATTAGCATGTCTTAGGAACTTAATTCATTTATTACCTTGGGTTGGCAAAGATTCACTCCACCTACACATGACCCTACCATTCTAGTTATAGGGAAAAACATGCGGAATTATTCGTAAACCCATCTTTTGTATCAAAGCACTCGAAGTTACATTAGCACAATTGCCACCATCAATAATCAAAGAACAAATCTATCTTAACTTGTACTGAGCCTCAAGTGTGGAACAAATTATCTCTTTAGTCACTGTCTATGCTAAGCTATATCTTTAAAATTCTTATTAACATTAACTCATCACATGACTATCAATAGCATTTTCTTCTTCATCGTCACATATAATCATTTTCTTCTCAAGTTCAGCTATTCTCTCCTCATCATCTTCCTCACTCTCAATCTCAAATTTTGGAGTTTGTTCCTTAGCCACCATGATTCTTCTGTTGTGACACTCATTAGAAATATGCCCAAGCCTTGAAAATTATAAACATTTCATTTCACTTGCCTTGCAATGAGGTTGCCTAAGCTCTACTTCTTGAGGTTTCTACACAACAAGAATCGGAGTCTTGTAACCACTACCTCCCCCCTTTTCTAACTTCTACACATGGTGTATATCTTCAATGGGTTTAGACAGCTATAATAGGGTCTTCAACTTATTCTTCCTTTGTTGCTTCTTAGTCTTACTAGCTAATTTAATGACATCCTCTAGGCTCTCATAAGGTTGCAAGTTACGGACATCTCAAATCTCATCCTCTAAACTTATAATATATCAAGTAACTATTTGCTCCTTAGACTTTGTACCCTCACACTAGATTGATAGTAATTCAAACTCCTTAGTGTAATTCTCTACACTCATGTTACCTTGCTTCAATGATTGCAGTTGAATAAAAATTTCTAGCCTAAAATTGTGAGGAATAAATCTTTTTTGAGTCAATATATTCATGAACAACCAAGTTCAGACTTCCTCTTCCCCATCTTTTAACCTTCACATCTTCACATCTTCACCACAAGCCAATATATCCTAATAGTTAACAAAGTCAGGTGTACCTTATTACGCTCATCAAGCTCATAACAAGCAAAAATTTTCTCTACCTTATATTCCCACTCCATATATTCATCGGTGAACTGCTATTAAAAAGGTAAGGATAATCACTTTAATCATATCAAGACCTAAATCAAGGTTGTTTATGCCCCCTCTCCTATCTCAATCACGATTGTCATCTTGATTATGGTTCCTCCACCCAATATCAAAATTATCATCAACCTTTTCCTAAAAATCCACCATTACCCTCTTAATATCGACACGTACCTCTACTCGATAAGCATTCAACCTCCTATTTCTGGCTGTTCCCAAGCTACCAAATACTGCATAGACTTTGTAAGATCACAAATTTGTTGCTCTTGAGCATTTATTCGCCTACTATTATTACTGCGCCTATCATACTCACTCCTATAATTCCTAGAACTCCCACTTCCATTATTAACACTCTCAAATGACATGGTATCAAATTTCACAAAAATTCCAACAACACAAACATAATGAGTAAACAATTTAAATCCACCACCCTCATGACACCCACAAACATAATAGCAAATATCACTCCAATAAACCAAAATTTAACGAAAGAGAAATTGATACTTACCAATAGTTGCACATCAAACTGCAACCTTGATACCAAGATGATATGGGCAAGGTTTGTATAAAATAATGCACAATAATTCCATGATGTATGCTAATTGTAAAGAGATATTTTATTTATAATTTAAGAATTTTTAATTGAAAAGGGCTTTTATGGAGTTTTATATTTATGATACACAAAATAAACTAGGATATGAATAAATTAATTTAATTGGTAAGTTAGAGGACACCATAATCAAATTAATTTAAATTGGGGTTTTGAATTCTTGATTAATATTATGTACAATCTAGGAATCAAATAAAATTAGTGTAGGTTGAAACAAGTGTCGATATTATGCACGATATCAAATAACCAAGACATAGTTCATCATAATCTATGTCAATAGATTAATAAGAACAAAAGTATTTAGATAAAACCACTCAATATGAAATAATGAAAAATGTTCAATAAACTTTTAATACTGGCAATAATGTTCCATATTCTATGATATAAAAGAGTTAAATAATAATAATAGAACCCTGATGGCAATTTTGTAAATAAAGAATAAGAAAATGGAAATAAAAGGACATGTTTGTTAATAATTAAAACAAACGAAAAATATTTGTTGGGTGCAACAAGGTCACTAATACAATTGTGTTGGTGAATGTGTATCTCACTTGTCATCCTTATCATTCAACTTGGTCATGTTGTTGATCGTGTAAGTTAACGTGCTTGGGAACACAACCATGTACTGGTTGTGTTCTCACGGTGACTCACAACAATTCTCTTATTTAGACTCCTTAACTTCTCGACCGATCTTCCATTTATCTTTCGCCTTTGTTGGCATGTCCGAGGAACTTGATTCCTATCAAATATATTTGTGGCTAGAAAAAAAATAAATCAAAATAAATTTAAAATCATTGTGCAACTTCATTAAACTATGAAAAAAAAAATATATCTATATAAAATTATGGATGTTATCCCATGAGAATCGAAGGATAGAGAAAAAAAATTCAAAATTATGCATTATCATACATGGGAAACTTTTATGGCCTCGTTTGTAAAACTGTCCAAACTTCAATCTTTCATCTAGCTATTGCAACAATTATAGAAGTTAATACACCATGACTTTTTTATGGCTATATTATGAATTGGACAATTCTGCCAATGAACTATAGACGAATCTTAAGTAAGGAGAAAAATGGATACGTAGATCAAGACAAATGGTTGATGATATTGAAGATCTTAAAATCATGCTAAAAGTATTGATCATCAAAATTAAATACAAGAGGATACTTGAAAATTTGCCTCTATTACCTTGCAAGTAAAAAAGGCTAATTAGAAAGAAGAGACATAAAATGATGAGCATGTTGTATTAGATTCCATAATGTGTAAAAGATGACCTCCCGAATAGCCAATTGAATGAGAAATGTTGCCCTCATATTTTTTTTATCTTTGTACAATCTTACAATACTCCGAAAAAATAAAAATAAAAAAAGTAACTCAAGCTCTAAAAGGTCATGGTTGTTCACAAGAGAATGTCATGCGATTTCTTAGACTCTCTTAGCCAAATGGTATCTAAGGAATGTTATGCTCCTCCCCTCAGCCACCTAGCCATGTTTTGTGTGAAAAAAGGAAGGTTTTGCTTCTAAGGCTTTTTTGTTTTTGTAGTTTAACTTTTCATCAAGTTGGGGTTAAACTTAGAAGAATGGGAATGGGGGGCTACTATGAGTGATATGTGTGGATAGAATGAATTTGCACACCGTTTTCTTATTTAAGTAGAATAAGATTTTGTGTACAATTGATGGCCCATCTAAAAATTGTAGTATAATTTTTATGTTGATCTAACATTAAATAATTTATTTGATCTTTCATTATTAAACAGTTTCACTATTTGTTAGTGAATGATATATTTGCATGTGTAAAAAAAAATCAAAATAAGTATTAAAATAGTTGTGCAGGATTCTTAAGCACGTGAAAAAAAATTATACTGATACAAATTTATGGATATTATTGACATACCCTTTGTTCATGAGAAAAATAGTTTTCTTTTAAAATGCGTACATGATTGACTAGTGTACCAAGTGTATATGTAATAACAAGCTAGTGAGAACCAAATCAAACTCTTAAGTTAGATTAAATACTAGATTGATGTCTATACTTTAATATAGTGAAATTTGAATAATGTTTTGACTTTTAGCAACTAAACATTAACTAAATTATATGAAAAGTAGCTTGGAGAAACTTGAATGCATATTAGAGTGGATTGTAATGTACTATCCTTTAGGAGCTATGTAGTTTGTGTATTATAAGTATATTGGAGATTGATTATATGGTTTTTAGTCAAGCACACCAAAACCTGTTCTCCTTTATGGGTGACGAAATTCAATCTATAGCAAAAACATTGCATCAAGGTAATTTTCGTATAAGATTCAGTAACTACTTAATTTTGTCATAAACTAAGTAATCTAATTAAAATTGTAAACTTGCACATAATGTGTCTCAATCCACACTTCTAACTGCTTGACACAAGTGACTTTTAGAGTTATAGCTAAGATCCCATGGTCACAGGAAGATTTCAAAAACATCCTAGTTCATTTAAATGAATATCTAAATCTGGTCAAGACATTCAAACATACTTGTAGACATTCTATTTTTACCTTTCATAGTATAGGGTTTTCATTTAAATAAAGCAAAAGGTCCTTATTTTGGGAAAAAAATAAAAATAAAATAACAATACAAAATTAAAATAGAGAGATTTAGAAAAAAAAAAAGACATAAGAAAAAGAGAAAATTGAAAAAGATTGACTATAAGAAACTTTGAAAAAGAATAACAAATAAAGAAAAAAGAGAAATTTAGGAAAATTTAGAAAAGTAATGAAAATAAAAGTTTTAGGTCATATAACGGTCATTGGTGTCAAGATCCATTTCATTTTTTGGGGTCAAGGGCAAAATTAATAGTCAAAGTACATGTATGCAACTAAATGATATATGGGATATAGGCAAATATTAAGTTTTACCTATAAGTTAATATTTTAAGTTAATTGTGACTTCAAGCAACACTTCAATTGAATTTAGATTAGCTAATCTATGAGAAAATCAATATTGAATTAACTAAACGAGTAACAAATTGAAGCTTAGAAAAACTATTTAATTAGACTAAATTTGAAAATTACTTTTCATATGTGTATTAGACTAATACATGAAAATTGTTGCGTTTTCAATTTTTAAGGAACTAGCTGAGTTAGATTCAATTTTAACAAGAACTAGATTTAGATTACAAAACTGGTCCATGCCATTTGGAAGGTTCAAATGCAATTAAGTTACATAACAAGACTAAGGTATAAGCCAATAACTTGATGGTAAGATACACACACAAATACAGCAAGGTTATGGATTTGATTCACATTAGGTGCATTATGCCTTTTATTTTTCCAAGAAGTGTGAGCACTAATGGCGCTTATCATGTGCTTTGCACGTGACTTCATCTTCTTCTTACATCCTCTCCGCTTTCCAGTTCTTAGTTGTTTTTTTGACCTCTTTTTATTCATAATTTCATCAAATCAATGACGGAATTGGGAAGTGCATGTGATTTACTTCAAATCGAACCCATCAATATGGTTACCACCACCATTGAGCTTGTCACCCTTACAAACCCCTTGGTTTGTCACATCTCCATCCTTCAACAACCACACAATTGAGTTGTGTAACTACCTGAAGCTACTAAACCCCATTCTGCCTATTCAACTCAAATTTGATCCATTTGATCTATAAACTAGACTCCATACCTACGCTTCGATCAAGACTCCAACTAAAGTAGTTTTTTTTTTCTTTATTTTTTAATTTAATTGATTTTTTATTTATCTTATATAACAATAATAACAACAACAATGATAACAAAAATAATAATAAAATGAAAAATAATAAATAAATTTTTTAAATTACTATTGGATTACTTATTTTTACTTTCCTTTTTTCCACTACTACAATAAGAGAGAGAGAGAGAAATGATGAAAAATAAAATATAAATATAAAAAAGTAAAAAAAAAAGTAAAATAATTTTAAAATATAAAATACATAAAATAACAAAAAGAATAAAAATAGGAAAAATAAGCTAACATAAAATTGAAAAAAACTATTAAAATAAAATAAAAACAGGGAAAGAAAATAAAATAAAAAATATAAAAAAATTATTTGCCACTTAGTTTAATTTTTCACTAATAAAAATAATAATAATTAGATTTTTTCCCCCAAAACTTATATCACTTAATTTTTTTTTTCCATATTTCCACATTGAAAATCATGATCTTTTTCTAGAAATTCCTTAACAAAAATAAATGGATAATAAGGTTAACATGATCAACTTCAAAAATAAAATTGAATCAACCTACTAAAGTTTTATAAAATCAAGCAAACTATGATAAGTTTAATCAAGTCTAGTAGGTATGTAGGTACCCACATGTAGACACCCCATTTTTGTCCCTTGTCTAGATTTTTTTTAAATAAAATAATAATAATAATAATAAAGCCTAAATTATAAGATGATAAAAATTAAACAAAAATAATAAAATAGAAATAATTAAAAAAATAATAATAACAACAAAAAATATAAAAAATGATGATAATAATCATAAAATTTTAATTAAAAGAGCTAAACAAAAATGAAATGAAATTTTTTAATAAAAAAACAAATAACAAAAAAATAAAAATATATATGAGTAATTTTCAATAAAAGTAAGGAGATATGAGTCTCTAAATTAAACTCGGGAACCTCAAAACCACAAAAAATCAATAAAGACAATCGGTTAAAATGCAAACTAATTGCAATATAAAACTAAGAAAATGGCTAGCCTAGTTGGTTCATGTGGTTATTTGGTGCACATGAAAGGGTCTTAGGTTGTAGGTTTGAATTGCATAAAGGGCACTTTATGGCGTTTTTTCTTTTTCTTTTTCCCCCAATTGCCATGTGGTAGCACACTATTAGCTGAAGGAGGCATGCACGAGGCATGTGATCTTCTTCCTCGGACAAATTCTAGAGCCTGTGAAGTAGGAATGGAGGTGGATTTGAGTAAATCCATTCGAAATGAACCTATTCCTTAACATAATCCCATCAAATTCATATCGAAAACAAATATTAACATCAATATTTAACTAAAAATAGATTAAATCAAATCAGGAAGAGGGGGGGGGTGCATTATCTATGTTGATCTAAAAGCTAATTTGGTGCAATTCGATCTCCTCCATGCTTGTTAATGGTGCCTATAAATATTATAAAAAACACACATCCAAGAGCTAATTTGTACTTTCTCTCTCTAGACCCATACCCATGCTGATCGCCACCTTCTCTCTAAGATAACTCCATCAACACACAACCTTAAACCACCATTTAGGTACTAATAGAGTCCTTTGGTCACATAGAATAGGAAAAACTCCTTTTAATCCGATTTTACATTAATTAACGGAATCGAGAAAACACCACCACTACCACTTGTTGGCCACCTTCAAACTACCACATAGGCTAGCTTTTAGCAAAAACCTATACCACTAATCAACTCCTTACCCTAAAAAACCTAGGGCTAGACACCTTCATTGCTTGCAATCTCCACCAAGGCACTACCTGCGAAGGCTTCCCATCACCGCCGTGTTCATCCGTAACTAGACTCGCTCGTGACTTGTGACTTGTGACCTACAACTTAATTTGAGAGCTCAACCCGCATGCGAAGACCCTCCTGACCTATGCCCGTCCTAACATATTGATTAGTGTTATGTTTTTTTTTCTTCTTCTCTTTATTCCATTTTTAATGATTTTTTATTAGATTTTTTTAGCTTATCTTTAGTTTAGGAAAATTAAAGTAATAAAATTTTGAGTACCTATCGGGTTGTCGTGGTATATACCATCACTCGATGGAAAATGGCAAACCTTTAATAAAATAAAGAAATAAAAACATTAAGTAAAATAAAATACTTAATGATAAAAACTAAAAAATAATAAAAATAAAAAATAGGTTGAATAAAATCTTACATATAAAAATGTAAAACCTTTAATAAAATAAAAATCTTTAGCTTAAGAATGGAAAACATAAAAATCTAAAAAGATAAAAATAAAAATCTTTAATATAAGCTAGAATCTTAGAAATAAAAAAATAAAAATGAAAAGTGCAGAAAACCAAATTTAATAAGTAAAAATCTTAGTATAAATAAAATTTTAGGAAAAAAAATACAATAAAAAGTGAAATGATAAAAATATATAAAAATAAAGGTTTCTTTTTAGTTTAAGGTTTCTAATTAAATTTTTAGGAATAAAATAGAATAGGAATAAAGAATAAAAGACAAAAATATAATAAAAAACTTTTTATTAAAATCTAGTGTTTTAGGGTTTTGTCACTTAGAGCTTTTTTTTTAAATAAAAAAATTTAATATGATGTTTTTTCAAAACTTAGGATATCTTAGGTTTTTTCTTAATAAAATCAATCTGATTAAATAACGTAAACTCGATGTTTTTTCATTAAATAAAATTAATGAAAAAACTAAAATTTTATAAAAGAAAAAGCAAACTATAAGTGGTTTGATCTTGATTAGCGAGTACATAGACACCTTAGGGGCAGCCATAATAAATAAAAAACTTTAGGTTAGGAAAAATAACAAAAAATAAAATAAAAACTTTAGAAAAATTAGATGAATAAAAACTTTAGGTTATTAACATAAAGATAATAAAAGCTTTAGAAAGATTAATACAATAAGCTTTAGATTTTAGGTTTTTTTAGCATAAAGTTGCAATCTTACAAAAACATAAGAACATAAAAATAATAATAATAAATAGTGTAGTACAATATATAGTAGCAGATACATAAAAAATAAATATAGAAATATAAAGGCCTTTTAGTAAATATTCGTAAAAATGTTATATAGTAACCGTTTAAGTTTTAATAGGTTAGCCTTTAAATCTAGCATTTTTGGTTAAATGTTTTTCCAAAATATTTTTAGAAAAATTCGTAAACTAGTAGCTAGTTAAGGTTGATCTTCCTAATTAACCTTAACTTATTTTCTAATTTAGGTTGGTGGTGACTCCTTTTAAAAATTAATTTTCCTTAGTTTTATCAAGTAAATTATATTAAATTGGTAAGATTTAATATAGATTAAAATTAAGAAAAATGAAAAAAAAAACTGGACACCACGTGATAACTTAAAAAATGAAAAAAAAAAGTTTTTTCCTCTATAAATAAATAAATTATTTTCCACCATTAACCTTAATTAAGGATTATATTCAAATACAAGAGGTATTTCAAAAGCAATTTCTAAATTCAAAAGGTTTATATGATAACTATTCAATTTTTAATAGGTTAATCCCCAAATTAAAAATCAACATGATTTTTTGAAAAATCTTTTCAAAAAAGATTTTCACATAAATTAGTATTTAAGTTAGAATTGTTCTACCTATTCAATTCTAGCTTATACTTTTCTTAAACTTGGTTAGGTGGTGACTAAAAAAAAAAAGATTTTATTGCATTAAGGAAAATAAAACTAAATTTTAAGCTTGAAAATCCTCATTCATTATCAGTGATTGTTGGTCATGAAACAATGAATTTCATGAACTAACAACATTGAAAATCCACATATTCAAATACCCATATGTTAATTCTAAGTTAATCATGCAAAATAACCCCATCAATACATCACCATCCCACAACCATTAGCTTAACTCATGTTAAATGCAACAAAGACATGCAAGAAGCACATAAAACACACTATATTCATTAACAACTCATTTACTTGTTGGAATATAATAGATAGGGAATAGAAAGTTATACCTTGAGATAGATTATTATTAGGAATAGACTAGGAATTTTTATTCTTGTATTCACTAGTTTGCCTCCATTTAGTCACTTCATTACAGTGTTAATAAGGGTATATTGATCATAATATTTAAACTTTTTTATTCCCTTTACAGAGGAAATAAAAAATTCGACCTTTTCATAAGTCATATCTATTCTCAATAGGATGAGAAAAGAAAAACCTAATGAATTAAAATTTCATCTCCATTTTTCCAAGTAAACAAAATAATAAACAGAGAATAAATAACTATTTTATTCTCTTTTTATTACCTTTAAATAAATAAGTCGTAAAAAGTAGAATTTATAATAAACCTGAGTGAAGTTACAAAAACCTAAAGCCTTTGATTAAAAAAAAAAAAAAGAGGTGTTTTAAGTCTCGTGCTCTCCAAATGATATAAAATGACTAAAACAAACTAATTCTAGCTTAATTTAACCTAAGCTAACCTAATGCAATCGTTATAAGAAGAGAGGGTTTATGGTTTTGTATAAAAGGGCACTATTAAATGAGCTACAAAAATGTAGCTTTTATAGATTTGTGGCTACTGTTCAAATGGCTTAGGTAGTATCATCCAAATGGCAAGTGTCAAGCTTTAGTGGACTTAGGTTTTAAGGCACCATTCAAATAGTGGGTGTCTTGCTATTTGGATTATATGGCCATAACCATTGTGGATTTTATGTCCAAGCTATCACATGGATGGCGAGTAACTACCTTTCTAATAGTAAGCCTTTGTATCATGTGCCCTAATGTCTAAAGTCATCATCATAGTGCCTTGGCTACCTTTCAGCCAGTAAGTTGTATTTTTCTCCAT
Source organism: Laguncularia racemosa (assembly GCA_037954665.1). Taxonomy (NCBI): domain Eukaryota; kingdom Viridiplantae; phylum Streptophyta; class Magnoliopsida; order Myrtales; family Combretaceae; genus Laguncularia; species Laguncularia racemosa. Next base: position 868,894 of record JBBMOL010000024.1, on the reverse strand, counting down.
GCTTCAATAGGCCATTTAGTTGCCATCCAATCACCCATTGATCCCCTACACATAACGAGGCAAAATTAATTATTTTAAAGTACAAAAATGATTCCTTTTTCCTATTTTTGTTTAGTTAGTCCATTTTACACTCAATTAGCTCATATTGATTAATTTTTATCATTTTTTCCTAAGTAATTACATGTGAGTATAGCTTTTTAACCAAGGTTAATGTATAATTTTGCGTGTTATCATTTATCTTATGATAATCCAAGGATAGAGAGAGAGGAATAATTCAAAATTATATATTATAGGATAAGGAGGAGAAAGGTTGCATAAATTAGGATAGTTACTAATATTTGAGACCATGAATACCTTTTAAAACAAGATTACCAAATTTAATTATAACAGGATTTGGAAACCACCTCCACTACCTCACAAGTTGGAAAGGCTATCTAGATTGAAGAGGCTTGGATTGATGAACATGATCTAGTTAGATTCTGTAAAGGAGAAAGCACGAGCTCCTAATCTACGAATTGAATAAGAAGAATGTCCATAGATTTCTCATCTATTAATCAATCTTGTAGACAATGTATTTACTAAATAAATAAATAAATCTGGCTTAATGGGAGTGAGAAACATTTGATCTAATAAAAAAAAAAAAGAGGGACCGCAAATCATTAATATTATGTGCACATGATATAATGAAAAAAAAAGCTTAGCCTAATTAGTTAAGCCCAAAGTCACACCCACGGAAAGGAGAGGAACATCACAAGTTCGAGTTCGACCATATGCATGTCACACACATGTCATATAGGCGCGTTAGATGATAATCACTATTCATCTTCTTCCCCTTCCGGATTTGCAAATTAACTAGAATAGGAAAGCAATATTACCACATGAATGTATCAATTTTTTGACTTGATTTGACTTATTTTTTCACCAAATTAAGTCAAATAAAAGGTAGATATCAATTATAGGCGTAGGATACTAGCTAAATAAGTCCAAATTTATTTCTAATTAATTAAGAAACTGCTTCAAAAATACACTCAAAGTTCGACCAAAATAATAAACTACATATATGAGTTTGAAATTTTAAATCAAGTTGAGGCCAAATTGTGTATGTAATATTCAATTTAATCACATATTTAGGGCAAGTAAAGCTTCTAAAACACAAATATATCTTTTAATACTTTCAATTATCACAAATTCGTGTTCAATTTTGTACTCAAAGATTTAAAAACTGTAAATATCCATTGATCTGATTCTCTTAAATTTAAGTTTCCTTGTTTGCAATTGATGCTATATAACTATAAATAGGACTTTGAAAAATCATTTAGGGGAGGCTTTTTATCAAATAAACATTCAACTTGGCCATATTCCTTGCTCTCTATCTCTCTCTCTAACTCGTGACCCATATACTCTTACTCTCTCTCTTCGATTTCTCTCAAATGAGAGAAACTCAAAACAACCCAAGACCACTAAACACTTCCCCATCACCAAAGGAGTAAAACCCAATAGCTGATTAGGTGTAATTTTCTATGATTTGTTTCAATTGGATTGAAGATCAAGTTTACAGTTCATACTATTTTAGTCTCAATTTAATTCAAATTGGACTAGTTAGAGGGTGTGGTCCAGGAAGTGTTTCAACTATCCACTTTGCACTGTCGCTAACTGGAGCCGCTTGAACTGCTGTCGTCTAAATTGCCTGCAAGGTAAGTCTCCTAATATTTCTTTAATTATTTTTTCTGTGTTAATATGCAATAATACATTGAATAATAATATTTTTTTTAGAAATAATTAAATAATTGGATATTATTTGTTGCATGTTATTATCCAAAAATCTAAGAATATGAAAATTTGCATGTTTATGTCTATGCTTCCACAAGTTTTTTTTATTGATTTCTTTTTATCATCTAGAAAAAACTTTTTGAAAAATAAAAAATTTTAAATGGTCTTTTTCCAAAAATTTAAGATTTTTTAAAAAGGCAAAAAATAGGGTTTTAGAGATCTTAAAAAAAATGGTTAATAACGTAAAGTGAATTTTTTTTTATATAAAATAAATCAACAAACTAAATTTTTATAAAAAAGTGAATTACAACTTGTTTGATCCAAATAGTAGATACACAGGTACTCTCATAGGGCAACTTTAAAAAATAAAAATAAAAATCATTATTATTAGTATTATTATTTTTCTTATTCTTACCTTTTTTGTAAATAAATAAAATTTTTTAATTTTGTGCTAGAAATGATATAACAAAATATAATTGAAATTCAAAAGTTTGATGTGGTAACGGTAAGGTTTTAATAGGCTAGTCCCAAAATCCGAAATCTCTAGTTTTCTTTTTCTTTTTTTAATATTCATTAACTAGTGGCTAAATTAGGATTAATCTATTCAATTAATCATAACTTAATAGTTTTTCTCAACTTCAGTTAGGTGGCAACTCTAATTTCCTAAATAAATGAAAACACCAAGTTTTTTTTTTTTTTCTAATTTAAGTTGAGAATTCATATTAAATAATCACAGGATTTAATATGAATCAAATTAGAAAAAATAAAATAAAAATTAGACTCAACAAATCTTACAACAATCAAAAGTTACAATGACTAAATCTCCCAATTATCATAGCTATTAATGGGAGAGTGTCTTGAGATTTCTCATCCTTTTCTATTCAAATGGTGGCTAGGGGACACCATGCTCCTTGCTAAGCCACCAACCTATATGTTTGTGTGGGAAAAGAAAAAAAAAAGACTTTGATTTTGAGGGTTTTAGTTTTTACACTATTTTTCTTCTAGTTTAGGATTGAACTTTCAACTTAAAGGATGAGAGTAAGGCTATTATGAGTGATATGTGTGGAAAGAGTGAATTTGCCACCTATTGACATGCGATCCTCACTCATTATATGTCTAATCTAGCTCCCTTATACTAACTGGGCCTGGACATCAAGCACTTAATTCTTGATTTATCAAAAACATAACTCGAGTTTTGTTGCCGCCTTCTTAAAATCTTTCTCATTTGACAAGCCTTGACTGTGCTCCCATTACTTTTCTTGATAATAAGATGCACCATATAAGGAAAACATATCTTTTCAATTTTTTTTAACAGATTCTTACTTATTTTGAATGTCATTCATGTTGGATAAGTTTCAAACTTAAAATTTTCAACACTTACCTCTATACACACATCTTGATAAGGTAATTTTGCCATGGCCCGGAAATATTAACACTTTGATCGTTTAGGAGCGATAAACGTTGAGCTACCAAGCATGGTGGCCATTTCTAGCAAGTTCTCAACAAAGATCGGAGAGTGACAAAGTAGCTTTGCATCAACTCACATCATTATACTTTGATCGTTTAAGAGCGAAGAATGGAAACAAAGATTGAGTTATCAAAGACCTAGAGATAATGAAGGAAAAGTGGTCATCGGCGATGTCATAACTCATAACCAATAATAGCAAGAACAATGGGCCTTTATCATGACAACACATCGAAGTACAGCTATGACAAAGTGATGAGAAGTATCAACATTGATCAAATAACAAATAATTAGCGAAATTGGAAAGACTAATAAGGCTTAAAAACATTAACTAAAAGTTATCATATCACGTATGCATTCATTATATAATAACTACTATGCGAGTCAAAATTGTAAGGCTTTATATAAATATTTAATCATTACATTGAATCATATTATATATAATTACATAATAGAAAAATAACTACAAATTTTAATATTCTATAGGCCATTAAAACTGCAAAAAATTTGACTCCTTACCAAATAGTAAAATGGGCAATACCTAAAACTAATCATGGATTTCAAAGAAATATATCTCTATTTTGAATTCCTAAGAATAAAAACTAAATAATCTTCTACAACACTTTTTACATTATTTGTCCTAAAGAGGGTAACTCTCTTTCACATTAAATTATATTCTATACCAAGCTTTTATGATGCTACCTACAAAAGTAATCTATTGAGGGGTGAGTACACACTATGATTGAGTGAAATAAGAGTACAATATTTTCGCTATTGCATCAACACAAATAAATTATCAATCATATGTTATACATGAGCAACTATATACAGTGTAAATATTACACACGATCTTTTGGTAGTCAACGTAAATTCTAAAGTTTATTGCCTTGACCATGGGTTAGGGATTTGCAATCTACCATTAGTGCTTAAGTTGTCTTAACTTCTCATATTTCTCTTTACTAAACTCAAGGTAACTTCAATGCACACTTGAAACACAAAAACCCAAAATGACAAGCGGGACACTTCAATGGGTTCAATCAAACATGCAAAAATCCCCCATCACTTAGTTTGTAGATGTCAAAGTAGAAATCCTCAGCGATTACACCTCATGAGTCATGTGACGGTGATAACTTTTAAATCAATGTAATGTGCTTATGTAATTCATGTCGAGTTTTTAATTAAGCTAATTCATTTAGGGGTAACCAAATAAGGTAAAAAAAAAATCGATTAACCCACATAGTAGTAATATTCACAAAGAAAACAATACAACACATCATTTCATTCGATTTAATTTCAATATTCGCTTTTTTTTTTTTGTTAAAAGAGCTAGGTTAATCATGGTTTTGTATTAGTTGGGAAGAATTCTTGAGTTGCATTGGTTCAAAATATCAAAGCTCTTGAGGATCATTGGCAAAGGGGTTCATTTGGAAGGTTACCGCTAACTAATATTTAATTTGGGGATGCTTTTGATGGTACTTGTATACTAGTTAAATGTTGGGATAAGATAGGTGTGTGTGCGTGAAAGAGAGAGTGAATGATGAAGGAAGAAAAACAAAAGGTGGCAGTCTATTTAATCACTGGCTGGATGTTAGATGGTGAACCAGCCGGCCAATCCTAACAATGGTGGCTTAACACCATGGAGTATGATGCCATGAAGAAGGAGGGGCTGGGAGGGAGTTCAAAAAGGGGGACCCTCGAGGTTTAAATACGACAACATTGATAGTATATGATCTTAGTTTAGTTGAGAGATTTGTATGCTATAATAAGCATTTCGTTTTTTATTTGTATTCTTGAACAATGAACAGGGTATGCTTGTACTAATCTATTACATTAGTGTAAGTATTTTGTATAATGCTTGGATTGCTCTTTCCATTCTTGTCCCTTTCCTTGATTTCTTATAACCAAAAGCCTTGACAATTCTTGTGCTACTTTCAATTAGAAAAATAGTTATTCAACCTCATTAAATGGAATAGCTATTCAATGATTCGTCATCCTATCCCTATGACTGTGTTATGCTTTGTTTGGTTAGTAATTTCCTTACCTTTCTATTGCTTTTTACCATTTTATGGTTGTCGGACACAATAAAATTTCTATTAAATGGGTAAATAAGATTTTTATATACATCAAAATATACACTCTGCATGATATTTCAAAAGTGAAATAGGTATAAGAAAAAAGCAATAGATCGGACCAACTTAAAAAATTAAAATGATTATCATTCATAATATCAATTATCAAATAAATTATTAATCATTTCTAAACACCTCATGGCATTTTTAATATATTGAAAGATATAATTACGTAATATTTTTTATTAATTTTATATAATATAGTTGCATAAACATATACCTACATGCATATAGTATCTAAACATTTATTAATAACTATTTTATTTTTATATAAGTGCAAATTGTTAAAACATTGAATATCAATAGTATTGATTTAATTGTTATAATAAATAAATTAAAAAGTAGTTTTGTTTTTACAGACATTGGACTAGATGAAAATAAGCAAAAAAAAAATCAAAATTAAAAGTGCAGCCGAAAAATGAGTTGGCTGGAGGTAAGGTAGTTATGAGCCCAATCCATACAAGGATGATATTATAAATAGAGTTGCGTGCTGGCTGTAAAGACGGTATCAGATACTCAGGTTTTGTATTTTCTTCTATCCTCCTCAAGTATTTCCAACCCTAATTCGTATCGCCGCCACCATGCCTCGCCGTAGCTCTGGAGGTATCTGTCACTCTATTTTAATTAGATCCGATCGTCACGTTTTACTGTTCTTAAGTTTTACGAGCCTTTCCTTGGATTTCTATTCATATATATGAATTTTTTTAATGGACAAAACTTGATGCGACGTGGATGTTGTGATTTTAGGGTTTATATTGATTTTGTGCCTAGGGTTTATTTATTTATTTTTCATTTCCCACAAAACGGGGATTGATAAAAAGGAGACGAATGGTTAAGAAAGATTGAAACTGTATATGTCGGTGGATGTTATGCTTTTAGGATTCATTTTGAGTTTCATGATTAGGGCTTTTTTTTTTTTTTTTTTCGTTTCCCACAAAATAGGATGAGATTTAGTGAAATTAATCTAATATGTCGCTATATTTTTTAGGGATATTAATCTGTATCAAATCCATGGGAATTTATGTGGGTTAGTTTTTAGCTCGTTGCGATAGGACTTCATTTTTTCGAAGTTATAGTGACCAGAAGCGGGATTTAATCTGGGCTGCAATACTTATCCAGTCCGATATATTTTGCTCATCAAAAATGTGAAAGTTTATATTTACATATATTGCATAGTGATTGAAGAAATATCGTCCAATGCTGTTTTTACTAGGTAGATAGATTCCTTTTTATTAGCTATTTGTACATTTCTTTCTTTTCAAGCATTTGTTGTGGGTTTATTTGCTAAGTGTGAGCTACAGCAGTTTCTACAGATAATGTTTAGTTTACTGAAATTACTCAGACTGTTTCAATTGCAACTGTGCAAATATAACATATCCCGGTTGAGAGATTAGAGGAAGTCAAATTGTTCTCCAGTCAGTGTTTTTTCTGGTAGAGTTAGTGAGAGGGATGACGGCTAATTTGGTTTTTTGTAACCATTTCCTTTTATCATGTGTTTTTGTGTTATGTTTTCAATCTGTTGTGTTGATCAAGTTTAATTTCTTGACTCCTTTGCAGGAAGACCTGCACGTGCAGCACCTCGTCCAGCACCTCGTAGCCCTCCTCCTAAACCAGGTATATTTTTGCTGTAATTATATGTTTCAGGTTATCATATTACTTGATGTTGGATTTTGCAGGTAGTCGTTGGTTAGAGCTTTTACTGTTAGAATGACTTCCCTGACCACTAACACCAGCTTAAAAAAAAATTGGTGTATTAATATTTTTTTATGCATTTTTAATTGGTGGTCATCTACCTTGTGTGCAGTTCAACATGCCCCGCCTCCAGCCCCTGCACAGAGTGGTGGCGGAATGCTTAGTGGGATTGGATCAACCATAGCTCAGGGTATGTCATGCTATTGCTTTTGACTTCTGAGCTCTTGCCTTTAAGAAATTTTTTTTGTTCATCTCTGTTGCTCAAACATAGAACTCTGATCTCTTTTTAAGTGTTACAACAGGTATGGCTTTTGGCACTGGAAGTGCTGTTGCACACAGGGCTGTAGATTCAGTGCTTGGACCTCGCACAATTCAGCATGAAACTGTTGGCAGTAGTGCAGCAGCAGCCCCAGAGCAAACCACGGGTGCTCTTCCTGGTTCTGATGCATGCAACATTCATTTTAAGGCCTTCCAGGATGTATGTACTTTCCCCAATCCTCACACTGTTGGTTTAAGCTAGTGTTTTTTTTTTTTGGATAATTGGCTTAAGCTAGTTTTTTCATTCACATGGAATTCTTGCAATTGCTGATTTCGGTTTTAGGTATTTCATTTTATCCACGAAATTCGAAGTGACCGGTGTAATCAAAGGTGCTTGCCTTGGCGCATAAGGGTGCCAGTTGAGCATGGTGCACGAATGTGCCTTAAAAATAAAGGCACTTGGCATGCATCTTTATAGTTCACCCTATTTTCTATCTTTATACCAGCTTGAAAATAGGTTTATATGTATTTACTTTGATTCTGAATTTCCATGTCACCTATACTAATGTTGAGAATGTTTGCTGTAGACTCATTACCCAAAAAATGCTTTCTGTAGACTGTAATTAAGAGCTTAACCCGTTAGCTTCCTTTTTTCAATTGTTAAAAGTTCTCTGTTCATCTGTCTTTAAAGTTCCATTTGTACATATTACTATTCCTATTGGTCAAATAAACACATGCTTGTTCTCATCATTACATTTAAAACTAATGGTTATTTTATGTTGAAATCATTATTATAATCTTGGGAATAAAATATTTGGTAGTATAATACATATCAAATTATTTGAGGTTATAATGTGAAGTATTAAGATTAAAAACATTAGAGGGAGTATGATATATGACATTGAGTACTAGCAATTAAATTTATGTATTGCGCCTCAATATACTTAGATGTGGGTTTTCTTTCTTTCTTTTATTTATTTTTTTTCAGTTGTCTCATGCGATATGAGGGTGGTGCACCTTGAGTGTTCTTCTTGTCTTTGATTACACTGCATGCGACTTGTAGGATCTTCATTTCATTTAAATGTCTTGCTGCAGTTTTATACCTTGGCTTGGGAAATGAGCATGCATATCCATGCATAACGGCATCTTATACATGAAAGATCTTTCTGCATCTTATGACCACTTTGCTGAAGAAGGGTTGAAAACATTGAATTGAAAGGAGGCTGCAATGCTATATATTTTTGTCTACTTGTACATTGTTGTGCTGGGAAGAATTTATGCAGTGAAGTGATTTGTTTAATTGACTCTCCTCTAAGTTATTTGTAAAAGCAGCTAGGATTATCTGGAATTTGATTCCGTGATTAAATAGATGTGGTTTTAATTTCCTTAAAATCATCAAAATTGATGTTATCTTATAATGTTTGCAGTGCTTGAATAGCTACGGCAGTGAGATCAGCAAGTGCCAGTTCTACATGGATATGTTGTCAGAATGCAGAAAGAACTCTGGCTCCACACTTGCTTAATCTTTTGTTCCATTATTGTCAGCGAGGCCATTATTGGTTATTATCATATTGTCCTAGTACATGATTGCAGATCGTGGTGCTCTCGGCTTTTAGCCGGGTCAGTGTCTTGCGTCAATAATATTGAATCAAAGACTGCTTAAAAGGCGTATGGCTTTGAACTTAACTTTTTTTGGCCCAGTCTTGATTGGACATTGAATGTCTTTCATACTTGGAGAAAACTTGTTGGCCTTCAAGCTATATGAATTTTGCCACTTCTTTTTCACTTTCTAGGGGTCTCTCAACTTTAAGTAATGGATAAACAGCCTGAATTGCGGGATATCATCTCTTGAACAGGGTGCCCACTTCGTACTCAGCAAGATCACTTAACAATCCAAATATCGGATTATATAATTTTTGACTCTTAAAGCAAGCGTATTCAACATACTTGTCTGGAAAATCCTAGTATTTAGGTGAAGTAATTGCATGGAAATTGGAAGTGATAAACGTTTGGATTACAAGTGTGGTTGCTTCAAATGAGGAATGCCAGATATTGGTGGGTATTGAGCAAAAGTTGCATGGTTGTGGGCCAATCTGTCTTTGAATGGTCACTGTATTTATTTTTTTAAACTAGCTGGACTATGAAATCGACAGGTGGGAAGTGGAGCCTCAATGTAGGCCGTGATATGCTAGATACTAGAAAATTCGGATTGCTTATGCAACTTGCGCTCATGTTGTGACACTTTCCTGTTTGTGTGTAAGATACCGTGATGTATTGGGAAACTTCTGGTTTTGTAAGGCATGTCCTCACTCGTCAGGACAGAGGGGACGAATATAATTTGTGTGAGTCAGGAAAATGTTGATAGAGGGTGAAATGGGATGGAATTGTCATGACGGTAGGTAAAACCTATTTCCTACCATGGGTCTGCCTTGCCTGTAGTCGTGCTGGTTGCTTGCACAACTTGGTAAGTTTTTCGAATGATTATTGGATAGGTTTGTTGTATAGCAACACGCCGGTGGAGGACCTGAAAGTATGCAGGAGTACACGTAAAAGATATACCACATCATATTTTAGGCCTATAGTGGTAGTTTGCTTCTTGTTTTCCTCACGGTTTCACTGTTGCTACAACAATTGCAAATTTTTAGAGGCTGATTTTTATTTGTGTTTTCACTTTATCCATAAACAACAATTGCTTTAATCTGCAAAATACATGAGTTATCGGTTTCTGTCAAGATTTTGATAGCCAATATGATATAATAACAGATTTATCGTAGGACGAATCATCATCCATTCTTCATCCTGTAAAAATACACAAGGTGCTTGGCACTAAACCTATATGTACTTGCCGAGTGGCTTCATTATTTCATACTAAGCTTACGATCGAGCAATGGTGACATCTTTTAAGATTTCACTGGGTATATCACACTAGAATCACTTGAAAACTATTAAAATTATGGGAAGATCCTGAATTTATAAGATGTAAAACTTGAATTGCTTTAAAAATTTTGAGCTCTGAAATTTTCTATCCAATATAATAGCATATTGGTTTTTTATATTATTATGTAACTGCAGCAATAATTTCTTCAAAGCTGATTTGTTGCCCCATTTAATTCGTATTGACCGATAAAAGAAGAATTGGTTGATAGAATGTTGACTAAATTAAGAAAAATCTCTGGTTAGGTGAGGAATCGGACTAAAAGAATAATTAAACACATAACATATATTTACGTAAAAGATTGATTTGTTAGAAAAATTTTCTGGTCTCAAAAATTTTGAATGGGTTTGAGTCATGAACCCGGGCAGATTGCTACTTCGGATATACACACCTAAATCTTGGGTTTCCTAAAATGTTATTTGTTTTAATTTGAATTTTTGATGAGGTCACAAAAGTTAGATAAAATGATCTGGTAAACCTTATTTTCAAAATGGATTAATTAAATTGCTATTATAACTATGAATCTAAGTCTATAGTTATATTTTGTTATTTATTGAAAATTCAAAATTTAAAATCAAAATATAATGAAACTTCAGAGATGAATTAATTGACTTATAAAATTAATAAATATGTTGTAAAATGATATCTAAGGAATAGATACACTCGCTCAATATATACATATATATAAACCTCTAAATATAAGTAGAAAATACCCTAAATTATTCACAAACTCAAACAGATGACATTTAATGGGGTGAATCATATTACTGGTGTTGTACCGTGGCAGCTGGTGACAGCACTTGCAAAACGAGATGAGCTAGGACCAATTTGGAAACACGACCAAGACATATAACACGTACCTATTGCCTATAGCATATCAAAGGGACACTCGGATTTCACAATCAATTTCCACCGACTGAGCTCATCTTGAAACACTCTAAAACTTCATTTCTTACCATTTTAGCATCTGGGAATTAAGGGAAAGGAATTAACGAAAAATCAAACTTTCACAAACATAAAACTAGGCAAATCCGAATGTGTGTAGTTCGAAGTTTAAATCCGAAGCTGCTACTGGGAACAAATTAAGGTAGAAGGAGCATCCCTTGTCGGACGTTTTCGGCACACCACCACTACCTGATATTGCCGTCGGAGCTCAGCTCAATGACGTGCCCTATTTTCCGCTGCGTAATTTATTTCAATTTCTAAACTTTTTAGATCAATGAAATTAATTTTAAGAAGATTTATGTGTGTATTATTTTACTTATAGTTTAATTTAGTATTTTTGTTTCGTGTTGAGAATTTTAAGTACTTGCTTTATAAACTGCTTTGTTTGGGTGAAAATTTATAGTAATTTTCGAAAGCCTACTTGATGCTATTTCGTGTTTAAAAATCTATGTTAGTCCCCTCATAATATATATTTTAGATAATTGAAAATAAAATTTGAAGAACTACAGATTTAGTGTTTATTGTATTTTGTTTTGCAAAACTGCCAATTTTTTGGAAATTAATGAAATAAATAGCTTTTCATGAAATTATGATTCCTGAAGCTTATTCATGAAATAAATGTCATTATTTGTGTATATATATATATATATGTATAATGTAATTCTGAGGTTAAAAATTAATTTAACAAAATGGGTGATATAGTTTTTGAGCATATGTTGATTTTTGCGGAATCATTTGATGATCAATGCTATTTATCATGTAAATAACATGTGGAACGGCCTAAATTGCTTTTAGGGACTTAATTAGAATAATATTGGATATGATATTTTGATGGAATGTAATGTTCTAATGTATGATTTATATCGATACATGATTTTAATAAATATTGTGATATTTTAGGCCTACGATGTAATATATACAAGTTAAGGCTTATATGTGTATGTATATTGTATAAATATGGCATATTATATTAAAATCCATATATTCATGTAAAATTGTTATGAATATATAATAGTGATTTTTTCTTAGAAGGGCCAAATATGTTGGATTTCAAAGCGGTATTTCTGGTATTAGAAATTGAAAATCAAACTTATATTACATATTATCGTATTCTTATGAACTCAATGGTATTAATACGACTGATTTAGAGTATTTATATGTAAAACAGATATTTGCAATGCTTAGGAGGGAAAATATTGTCTGATGACGATCTTTTTAAAACTAAAATATAATTGAACGAACGAATTTTACGATTTGATATTATCAAAACAGTATATCATAAGTAATATTTTGACTGTACATATTAAAAGTTATTTAAAATATTATTTTAGATATAAACTATAATATATATAGGACGGCGACAAAATTTAATGAACTATAATATTTCGGTGAAATATTATTTCACAGAATGTTAAGGAAATCGGTTGAATTATGTTCAATACACAATAAGTTTTGGATAGTATACATAGGCTACTATTAATGCAATATCGGGAATCATTAGTAGTAACAAGTATAAGATTAACTTGTAAATTGAAATAATGACTTGACGTTTTGCGAGACAAGGCCAACCTTTCAGATCAGAAGATCAAAGGGAACACAGGTCACCAACATCTTATCGAGCTCGGAGGTTGTACCTGTGAACTCCGGGACTAGTGGTTGATACCATAACGAGGCCAGCATCGAGAACACTCACATAAGGTAGTAGTAGTATAAACTAAATATGGTATTTAAGTTCAAGCGGTTCTACTATCTATCAGATTAGTCTTTTGAAATAAGCTCGTTCTTTGAGTTTGTATCATAATAGAATGTTGATATAAGTGGTGTACAATAATTAGCTACTAGCTCATGTTAAAGGTTAGTCCTATAGTTAGCACAATCCTCTTGTAGAGATTGAGGGGGAGAAAACATAAATTGTAGGTTTTACAATATTTCGAAAGCACAAACAACAAATGATTGAGTTTGCCAATTGGGTTATGTTTTAAGGCATGGATCCCGTTTTTCTTTTAGAAAAAGAAAGCTTACTCTAGAATAAATGATAAGCATTATGTGGATGCTTTTAAAATAAGGATTGGAATTATACAAGAAGTAATCCTTTGCTAACAAGAAGTGAAAAAACAAGCAAAGAAAAGAAATGCCAAATGAAATATGATTGTAAAGTCTAAAATGGTTTCCAAACCAAGTCAACCAATCATTTCGGTTTAATTTGGCCACTTCTATGGTTTAATGGTAAGTTTCGTTTGCTAAAAGGAATTAAATAGGAATAAGATTCTAGTTCTTAGGAAATAAAATAGAGAAGCAATAACTATTATCTTTTTATTTTATTTTATTTACACTTAAAATGATATTAGTAACAAGTTAGGAACATATCTAAAATACAAATGTACTCTTACCACACTTCATAGTTTGATTATTGGGTTAGGATCTTATGCATAAATATAGAAAGATGCTAAAAAAGATCATAGAATAACTACTTGCTTAAATTAGTAAAGGAATTGCAATACTTTATTTCATAGTAATAGAAATTTCATGGACTAATAGTTATCTTGCTCCACTTACCATGAAATTAATCAAATGTGTTATAAGTGTTTTTCCAAGTTTAAACTTACAGTTTAGCATTGCAAAATATCAAAGCATGATTGCACTCCTTTTTGAATCAATGATAACAATTGCACGAAATAAAAGAAAACACAAAAAAAAAAAGAGAAATTAGCACATGCTATATAGCCTAACTTTGTGGCATCAATGGCTAACCACCCATGACATCAATTTCTAATTAGAATGCCTTAGGATAAATAGAATAATCATCGAAAGATAGGTCATGTGATCATCATTATGGGTAGATAATGTAAAGGAAAAGTTGCAAAGAAGTGACATCATAGCTTGACCCAACTACCTTCAATTTTTGAATCTTTTCTTTTTCATTCTACTTTTGTTTTCAAAAGATGATAGATGGAAACACATCACCAAGTAAGTGTAACTACATCTCAAGTTAGGAATGGATCACCAAATGTGGATGTTCAACTTACTCTACATTAAGGAATGCTACCTACTTGCAAGAGATCTATGGAGGCTTTATAGAGAGACGGTGTCGTAATCATTATTTGAATCTTGCATGCTTTTTTAATTTTATACTTTCGAATTGCTAAATATCATACTTATTAATTCATCAAATTTTTATCTTACTTTTAACTTGTGCTATTAGACCAATAAGTATTTGACATGTCATTTAATAAAAGTAGTAAATTTAACAAGAAAAAGTTCAATTATGTAAGAATTTTAACAAATTCAAACTTTTCATATAAAATTTTACAAACAAAAACTCAATTAGCAATCTGAAACTACAATGGAAAATCGAAAAAGCATATAATGTTTAGTTAGTGACTTGGATGTTATCCAAATAAACTAAAAAAACATATACAAGAATCAAGGAAAATATTTTTTATTTATTAATTTAATTATTAATTTATTTTTGTGTCCCTACTTTATCTACCATACTTGTTATTATTATTATTTTTTTATCATGTCTTGTGAATATAAAATCCTAGTTCGGGGTGGGGGGGTGGGGGACCAATTTCGTTTAATCTAAAGAATAAAAAGCTTAGAATGCAAGGATCAACGAAATGGAAAAAAGTTGAATTATTTGAAATCTTTTGAATAGATGGAAAAGTCAATATTGAAAGTCTATCAATGTAGTGAACCCATTAGAAACTTCCTTGAATACTATAATCTACCATCAAATTATGATTTCATTACATGTCAAGACCACATGTAACCAAGTCAAAACCGTGAAATATAACACAATCTCGATTAAACATAACAATGAGTAAACTGTGACTTTGTAAACAAACCAACGCCCCTGGCTGACTTGCCAATTTCAATCCCTTTTTTTTTTTTTTAATTCTTAAATTGGCATATCATATGATGTAATCAACCAGCTGTGGCTTCACATGCTTCTTCACACCCAATGGCCTTAATCACCTTACTTCTTTTATACTTATTAATTCATGTATTTACAATTTCAGAGCCACCATATTCACCCCTTTCTTTTTTCTTTTCTTGTCTTTTTTTTTTTTATGGTAATATGAGGAAATTAAAATTTGATCCCACCCCCCAATTGTGTAGTCCTACATCCATCCCTATCTTTAACCCAAACTTTAGATATAGGATTGTACAAACAAAAACTCAATTAGCAATTTCAAAACTATAGTGCAAAATTGAAAAAAACATCCAATGTTTAGTTAGTGAATTCAATATTATCCATATACTAAACTACAAAGAGCATATACAAGAATCAAGGAAGATATTCCTCTTATTTATTAATTTATTTATTTTTTTCTTCTTCCCCCACTTTATCCGCCATTCCTGTTATTTTTTTGATCATATCTTGTAAATATAAAAGCCTCAGTCGGTGGGGCTTTATTGAAATAAAGCATAAGTCGACAAACAGAAGTGAAGAACAGAAAACGTAGAATCCAAGGATCAACGAAATGGAAAAGTGTTTAAATTATTTGAAGTCTTTTGCATAGATGGAAAAGTCAATATCAAAAGCCTATCAAAGTGATGAACCTATTAGAGACCTCCTTGAATACTTTAATCCGCCATCGAATTACGACTGCATTGCATGTCGAGACCATTAGTTACCAAGTCAAAACCATGAAATACATTAAACAAAACAACGGCAAACTCTGACTTTGTAGCCAACCCCATGGATGCCTTCAACCAAAATATAGTTGACTTGCCAATTTCGACCCTTTTTTTTTTCCTTTTTAAATCCTAAATTGGCATGTTGTATGATGTAATCAACCAGCCGTGGCTTCACACGCTGCTTCATTGCCTTACTTCCCTTTTACTTAATAATTCATATATTTACAATTTGAGGACCTCCATAGTTCACCCTTTTCTTTTTTTTGTTGGTTTATGGTAATATAAGGGAATTAAAATTTGATCAAAGTCGGCTCTTAAGGAAGTTCACGCACAACTCCCTCCAAGCCTCTCTGTCCGGTTCACATTCACCAACATTGGCCCTCAATTCCACAGCATATGACTCCTGCACATTTTAAAAACCAAAAAAAGAAAATCAACAAACAAAAGTGTCTTTAAAAATTGCAAAGAAAATGGCAGTCGATATACCGTAATGAGGTTGCGCTGGAGAAGGCGGTCAATAAGATGGAGGAGTATATCTTTAGTGTATTCAGGATGACCTTGAATTCCCATCATGTGGTCGCCATATACGAACATTTCTATGCCCGTTTTTTCAGACTTTGCCAAGATCACAGCTTTTGGAGGGAGTTCTTTCACCTTAAAATACTCAAATTTTAATGTGTAATTTAAATATAATAATGTAATGATGATGAATATGTGCTTAATGAGCTTAACGAACCTCATCACGATGAACTTCGATCACCGAGAGCTTAGTAGGAAGTTTAGGCGAGGAGAAATTGAGATTAGAGTATGGCGTTGAGAATTGAATTTTTCTGAGCCCAATGTCCCACGATTTGGCACGACCGGTCTTTCCTCCAAGTGCACGGCTCAACACCTAATGTCGTGTACCCATGTTGTTATATTACTTACCATAAGTACCGAATTGAGAGTATATATATTAATATTATTTGCCCAGAAAATTGAAAGTAATTAACAATACAAAAATTAATTCATCACATAAATTTACAACAATATTTTGCATAGATATATAAAATCATACTTATTCGTCAATATTGATTATAAAGCTAATGGAAGAATAACGATAACAAAAAAAAAACCCAAACTTTTTTTGTTTCTTTTAAAGAACTTGCCATCACATTTCCGCAGTGATTGACTTCACACGCGATTATATTGCTTTCAAGGTATTGAAAATATCCAAAATCAACAAAAAAAAAAAAAAAATCAAAAGAGCAACTGTAGATAATGCGGCCAGGGGCCAGGGCCAAGTATAATAATAATAATTTTAAATGAAATTTCAATTCATTCACGTATGGTTAGACATCATTTTCAACATCTGCAAACGTTAAATGACAACACCACATGTAATTAATTGTTCCACTGTATCGCAGGCACCAAAGCAAATGCCTTCCTTATCAGATCAGCTATGCATATCTATAAAAGTTACTGAAGATTATTATTATTATTATATAAATAAATTAAATTGGTGACAAAAAACATGGCACGACCGACCATTATAATTAGTACACGCAATTGAGTCCGACCTTTGCACCGACAGTGACTTTCCACGCAGAACGTGGGTTTGTTCGAGTGCATAATCGCACAGCCGCATGTTTGGTCCACCGGACACGCATTTAATATGTTGTCAAATTTACATAAGAATTTAAATATCTGACAAAATTATCATAATATAATATAATATGTATGTATGTATCAGTGTAAACTGATCCAATGGGCATCCATGTGATATATGCTCGATACAATTGGATGACAAGACGTACAAACAAATAGCCCACAAATTCAGAGACTTACGTTATAACATTAAGCCTAAACTAAGTAATACGTAACTTTCGGCCCAAAAAGACAGACAACTAATACACAAGTTTTGGGAAAATGTAACAAAAACTAAAACATACGAAAATAGGAACACTACAGTCCGAAACACCAATACTTTAATTTATGCGAAGCACAAAGATCCATCCGTAAGTTAAACAAGGAAAGCAAAAGGAACACATCGATCACTGTCATGAAAGGGGCTAACACGTTTAATAATCATAAAAACATGTACACATGAATAGAACCGTTTAGCGTATTGATTTACTTGTTGATTGCATAGATTCCAGGTTGATACCAGCACGAAAAGCTTGACTTTAGATGTATAAAATACCATCGCTTAACAAGTAACCGAAAACTAGAGGTTGAAAAATGCAAGATGGACTAACAAAGTAAGCAACTTATCATAAAGAAGGAACTACTTAATATATATATATATATATATATATCGATTGGGTTCCATGTGAATCTTTCATGACGTACCCTGTGGCCATACAGACGTAGCCAGCCACAAGGGGTGTCTCGTAGTACAGTAATAAAGAATAATGCCAAGAGCTAAACGACAAACTTAAGCCCCACTATGCCCCGTCTGACGTGCACTTAAAAAGGGTCGCTCATACTTTCCATTTAATGATTACAAGAGAAATCTTCACCACCACAAAAAAAAAAAAAAAGAATTACTGGAGCAACATCCATCCGCACATCACGACTCTCAAAATATTATAAGAAAACTATTATCTTATGCTTTAAAATTTGAACGAAAACCATATATTATATAATAGGGTATTGTTAAAATAGAGGGTTTTTTTTTTCAGTAATTATTCCTTTTAAATTGGATAAGCCCCTGGTGTTAGAACAACAATAGGATAAACAGATACAAGGTTATTGAAGAAAAAGATTGGTGTCCAGACACGAAGTCTTTTTTATGTACAAAAGTGAGCAGATTCCGGCTCGGCTCCTGGACATCGCAAAGGAGCACCAAAATTGCCGGCACAAGACCCACTTGGAGGGGCCAA
Organism: Laguncularia racemosa; assembly: GCA_037954665.1. Taxonomy (NCBI): domain Eukaryota; kingdom Viridiplantae; phylum Streptophyta; class Magnoliopsida; order Myrtales; family Combretaceae; genus Laguncularia; species Laguncularia racemosa. The sequence continues at coordinate 850,192 of JBBMOL010000024.1, read as the reverse complement.
TTTCACTGCAATTAACGAGTCTATAAATAGAAATCGTCAACTTTATTTGATAGAAAATATAATCACGTGTCTCACACACTTGTGAATAGATGATATAAAAGTAAAAAAAAAAAATCTATAAACTACATACATCATCCTCCAAGATTAAATTACCAAAAGAAAAAGGGTGCCAACATACTTCTCAATAATCCTTTCACATTCTCTTCTATTTTTTTCCTTTCATACATTTTACTTTCATTTAATATGAGCACCAACATCGCAAAAAAAATGGAAACAAAATATATATCTATGATTGAGTATAGCAATTAACATATTTAAAATTATATTTTAAAGTTTAAAATTTATATAATTATATATAATATATATATATAAAGTTTTAAATGTATAAATATTACATTACAAAACAAGAAAGTAAATCAAGATTTCATCAATCAATCCGTACGGAAAAAGGGGCAGAGGCCAGCCTAGGGTCCAGTGGAGGACCAGTCACCCAACTACAGACACCAGTACAAATTACAAAAACCCTATGACCTAGTTTTATGGAATTTTGTATAGTCTGTATTTTTATGGATCGTCCTAACTACTAATCTTATTATTGATTAAAATATTAATATGGAAATTTAATAACATTCAATAATAAAAATTTAATATAGATTCTATTAAATTAGTAAATAGAATAGTTAAAAAAAAACTTTATTTTTATCTATATATTCTTACTTTTTTTTTTTCTTCATTTCCGGTCTCGAGACCATCTCAGTCAGTACTAAAATATCGTACCGCCAACTCATCTCGTTGCATTGCATGTCGCCTAGAGAATGCCACGCCCACCCACCAAATTTTGTCTCCTTTTTAATTTGCATCCCATTACTGTTCTTCTTCGCCGTCATTGGTTGATAGGTCTATGAAAGGCTTTCCACCTTTTCTATATATATATATTACCGGTTTACTTTAAAATTTAAAAAAAGAAAGAAAGATTGATGTTGTTCTTCGGTTGATAAGACATGTTGAGTGTCGCTCAATATGGTATCACAAACAGACATTGCAAATCAATATGAATATTTCATTATAATGACTATACTAAATGAAAAATTCTAGGAAAATACATACAAAAATGTGACATAAATAATTATAACACGGGTTTTGGAACAAAAACTTAGTAACTTTTTTATCTTTTTAAAACTGATGACACACTTTAGATCCAGCTCCACCAAATAAAGTCGATCGATTTTCCAATCTTGGCCGATGATTAAGGGAAGGGTCAAAGTCAAATTTAATGAAAATAATTAAAACATTAGTCCCTCGTTTACTTAAGTTTTCCTCTCAAAGAATTACTTATTGCTCACTTGCAATTTGCCCTTTCCTCCAAACACACTTGAAAAATGAGTCTCCCTTAACAATGCCTTTGGAAGGAAACCATGGCGTGTTATATCGGTTAGATGATGAATTGAAAGAATAAAAACAAGTTAATTTGTATTTTTATTCAAAAAGCAGAAACAGAGAATAAATCAAGGCAATGGACTCAAAGGAAAAATAAAAATAAAAAAAGGCATTTTGCGTGAATGATAGACATTATTTAAAAGAGAGAGAGAGAGAGAACACGTACCTGATGTCCAAAGCAAATGCCGAGAACTTTCTTCTTCATCAAGTTGAGCTTTTTCAGCAAATTGACGAGTTCACAGATCCAGAGATCATCACCATGGGCGTCGCTACAGCTGCCTGTGATGACGAAACCATCATAGCCAACGATCTCATCATCGTCGGGGAACTCACGACGTGCCACTTGGAAGACATCCCACCTTTCGTCCTTCTCTCCCAGCATTTTCTTAAACACACCGTAGTAGCCATCGTACTTTCTCTTCATGAACTCTGAGTCCTCCGCACATAAGAGAACAGCGAATCTCTTGCAACCCATGACGACTTGAGAGAAAAGGTCGTGTTTGGTGTGTTGGGGGGTGTTTCTTTCCTTCTCCCTCTCTTTCAGACTCGTCGGAGAGCGAGAGAAAGGAAGAAGGTGTAAATGTAATTCTCGGGCAGTTAACGTGTTTTAAATTTTGCGCTTCGAGCCTGTGTCGTCATGACATTGTGCAATGGGATGTTTTATAGGGCTGCGGGAGGAGGATCTCGAAATAGGGCAAGGAACACGATTCATTTACAGTTGGGTCCTTCATGGTATTTTACCATATTTGCCCCTTTAGCAGGAAGGTTGTCTAGTGTATTGACACCGGCCATTGGGGGGTAGTTATTCAATTAGGACCATTTCGGATTTTTATTTTCCCTGTATTTTGTTTATATATCTTATTTGCATTTCATTTGCTGGAAAATTGACTTTGACATTTGAAAAGTTATATAATCCGTATTTTATTTGTTTATGTTTCGAACCCTATATTTGTGTAAATTGTCCTTTTTTTCTTTTCTTTTTCTTTTGGTATATTACTATGATTATCAAATACTCTTAAAAGGAAAAAACTTTAATCTATATATTTTATCCAATGGGAAAATTTTATTATTTTTTTAATAGGGATTACGAATACATAAATGCTTATGCTTTCATATTTTGGTATCTTATTTTAATAAATACATGATTTTAAAAACATATCAAAATGATACTAAAAAACTAAAACAAAAAAAAAGATAAATAAAAAACAACGTTAAATATTCTCTTAATCATGAGTAAGGGGGTACAAATGAGTTAAATTTATATTTGAGCTATTCAATTTCGGCTCAATATACATTTGAGTTCAATCCAGTAATAGTCGATCAAACTTGAGTTTGATGATATTTAACTTGATTCATTACAACAAATTTAACATTTAGCTACCAAAATATTATAGTAGCAAAATGTTACTTTTAGCTACCAACTTAGTCATGGGAAAAGGAAATAAATATTATTATTTTTGAAAATATTTCAAAAAATATACGAATTGAAAAAAATATTCTTAGAAATATGTCACTTGAAAATAGTATTTGAAGGATTGGTTTCAAGCTAAATTAAATCGATATTTCAAGTATTGATTTCTTTTAACCTTAGTCACCCTATCAAATCTCCTTCTTTCCTCTTCCCTTATTTTGCTTCCTCATTCGACTTTGAGTTTACTTTCCCTTTCTCTTTCTATTAGTAAGAACTTGAAAATCCTAAATCCATATTTCCTCTCATTTAGGCTATTTTAGGATGAATTGAAGGCTAGTCAAAGGTTTAGATAGTGGAATTATTCAAGTAGTGGTGAAGTTTGCATAGAAAAAGTCTATTTTTGTGGTTTTTTCAATGCCCTCTTTCTAGAAGTTGCGATAAATTTTAAAGTAAATAATTTGCTTATATTTCGTGGTTTTTATGATATTGTAGTTGTGTAACTATAGTATAATATGGTGTTTGGTGTTGCATTATTTGTGCTGTGATGTTTGAATAGTTTTTTATTTTCTAGATTTGTAGATTTGTTTTTATCCTACTAAGTTAAAATTAGCAATTGAAGTAATGATTTTAAGTAGTATATTATCATGATTACTTTGTAATCATCCTCTTATGAGGTTATTTTAATGTATTTAATTTAATAATGTAGATTATATTATATATAAAAATATTTTATAAAAGATGTGAATACCAAAATAGGTCAATATGTGTATATAATGTAGATAAAAGGAAGAAAAAAAAAAGGAGGAATTATATAATTTTTTAAAAACTGCATTGAAGAATTCCCCCTTTTAAATAAACTTATAGGTGGTGTAAACACCCCATTTTTGCCCTAAGAATCGATAATTCTAAAAAATAATCAATTTTTAATTTTTCTCAATTTTCCCAATTTTCCTCTAATTTAGCATAAATAGTAAAAATATTCAAAAAATAAAAATAAATAGGAAAACACATCAATTTTGAAAAATGATTTCAGAAATAGCAATAATAAATAATAAACAATTTTTACAAATTTTTGAAATTTCAAAAAATACAAAAAAATAAAAAAACCGCATTGCATATATACAATTTGCGATACAAAGAAAATCGGGAAATTGGTCCAGCTCAGTTGGCTCGTGCGTGCATGTTGGGACTGTGTGAAGGCTGAAGGTCGCGAGTTCGAATCCCCCCGCGTGCGCTCGGCAAAAATTTTTCCTTCATTTCCCTGAAGCTGCCACGTGGCAGCATGTGATTGGCCGAGAGGAAACACGTGCCTCGCACGTGGTCGTCTTCTTCCTCGAGCCCAGCCGGAGAAAAAATTCGGCAGAAGTCCGATAAGGTTGAAATTGCTGGATTTCTTCGAATCTTTTTGGATTTCAATAAATCTAAAACCGAATTATCCAGATAAATCACAAGATTACAACAAATCGACATCAAATAGGTTGGATAGAATCAAATCTAAAAAGCGGAAAAATATGGGTTTATCCAAATCGGCCGATTCAAGCTTATCCAAGAGGGTTTCCGGACGCCTATAAATAGAGGAGGAGGTGAGGAAGCCAAAGCACGAATCACAAGTGAGAGAAAGAGAGAGAAAGGAGCGAATCAGAGTACGCCGGAGAAGCTTGAAGCCGAAACCACCAACCGGAGCTAGAGCCACTGCAAGGAGACATTCTGGGAGCAAACCACCGTCACCATTGGATTCAGCAACCTCGAGAAGCTAGGATTCGACACCTCACCCGCTGCAAAAGGCCACCGGAACGCCGTGAACGAGCCTTCTCCGCCGCCGTGTCCGATCGACCCGACCCGACCCGCGCACCGACCCGGATCCAGGTAAGTCGGATTTTCCGAATTTTTTTTATTTCATTAATTTTGTTTATTTATTTATTATGAATTAATTAATTAATTTATTATTTGTTATTTAGTTATTTATTTGTTTATGTTTTATTTTTAATAAATAGGAAAATGTAGAAATTAGATTTTTCTAGAATTTAATAATGTAGAAAAATAATAATAAAAATAATAATAAATAGATAAATAAAAAAAATAATAAAATATAGAAAAATAATAAAAAAACATTAGGAAAATAATAATAAAATTTTAAATGTCAAAATAGGATAGATAATAAACCAAAAATCCAAAAAATTCCCAAAAATCACAAAAATTCCCAAAAATCTCAAAAATCACAAAAATCCCAAAAATTCTCAGAAATCACAAAAATAACAAAAAAATCATAAAAAGCATAAAAAAAATTCAAAAATTATAAAAGAATCATAAAAAATGAATTTTAGCACTTAGAAAAATCCCTTTCTTCAAATAAATCCAAAATTGATGTTTTTCTCTAAAATCATTTTCAAAATAAAATCAAAGCTTAGGCTTAAAAGTTTTTTTAGAAAAAAATCCCAAAAATGATAAAAACATAAAACTAAAAGAGGTTTCATAAATTAAAATTCACAAACCAACTTAAAGTTTTCAGAAAAGCGAACTACGGCTTGTTTAATCCTGAGTAGCAGGTACGTAGGCACTCATTCGGGTCAACCCATAAAATGAATGAAAAATCATTTTCTTGAAATAATTCAAAAACATAATAAAAAGTAACAGAAACAAAATAGAAACACATTTCTAAAGAGAAACAATTTCAAGAGATTAGGTGGTAACCGTAAAGGTTTTAATAGGTTAGCCTCCGGACTTAGAAACTCTGGTTTTTCCTTTTCCTCTTTTCACAAAAACGAAAAGAGGAAATAACGACGACTAGTAGTCCAAATTAAGACTAATCCGCTCCTTTAGTCTTAATTCAATTTTCCCAACAACAGTTGGGTGGCGACTCCAAAAATCAAAAGAAATTCCTAATTCAAGTCGAGGATCTACATTAGATGAGCATAGGGTCTAGTCTAGATCGGATTAGGAATGGGAATTCAGAAATTAGACTCGACAGGATGGCGACTCCACTGGGGATACATGCCAGTAGGCTAGCCACCTGAATCTCTTCGAATTGTTCTCTTTAAGAAATGTGTTTCATTCTTTTTACTCTGTTGCTAACCTTTCAGGAATTAGTTAGATTTTTAGTTTTTCTTTCTTGTGGGGGTTCAACATGCATACATATGTTTGTGTGAGTAGATGCGGTTGAACCCGGATCGTCCTAGAAACCTAAGACGGGGAGCCATTGTGTAGGTTTCGGGTGAAGTGAGTTGATTTACTGTTCGGGACCGATTAGGCTACCCCACCCTATGCTTCGATATGGCCTAAGATCCATTTCTCCGAGAATGCGAGAGGCCATAAAGCTCGGGAACCAATTAGAACCAACTTACTTGCATACATAACATCATAAGGGGTTTGACAATTGAATGACAATGTAATGGTTTTTTATTTTGTCCTTGGAGTTCAGGACCATTTCCCTGTAATATCTTCGTAGTTCTGTTTGTAACTAGGCTATTTCTTATTGTAATAGATGGCTAGCAGTGCAGTCAACCGTCTCCTCCGCAAAGAAATACGGGTGTACAAACCTTTGGACCCAAAATTGGTATTGGGCCACTGGTTTACTTTGTACAACCCAGAGGAGCAGGCCTTTATCCAGCAAAAAATCGGCCCCATACTCTCACTGACAAAGATAGAGGTGAATTTGCCTTTAGTCCGGGCCATGCTCCAATTATGGGGAATTGAGCCCGCTGCTTTCTTTATCGGGCTGCATGAGATCACCCCTACCTTGGAGGAGTATACCCAGTTGCTACAGGCTCCAGCACTGACCGATCAGATCTACATTCCAGACCTAGAGGCCGGGCCAGCCGGTACCTTCAGCAGATTATTAGGCATTCGTAAGACAGCAGTCAACAAAGCCCTGACAGACTGTAATGGATATTGCATACGGATGGATGATTTAGAAGCATGGTTCATCGCCCGAGAGGACAATGGGGATAGAAAGGACGTCCTGAGTGGGGACCCCAAGACTTACGGACAGAGAAGGGTGAACGCTTTTATCTTGACAGCCTTCGCCACCATACTGTTCCCCACCGGGACCTTCTATATTCACTACAGGGTTGCAGAGCTGGTGACCCAATTCCTGGAGGGAAGATCCTACATCCCGGCTCTACTAGCTGAACAGATCCGGAATTTAAACTTCCTCAAGAAAAAAAGGCCATGGGATCCTTCGCTCCAGCCTCAACCTTCTGCTAATATGGTTTGTAAGCCACCTCAAGTGTTTTGGGTTGAACATGGTCAGGAAAACCCTAGCCCAACAGGTGGACCTGGTGGATTCATGTGTAGAAAAGGTAAAGCTACCCGACGACCTTACCAGCCACAGTTGGGTAGAGCTGCTTAGGAGCTTCAGTGCCGAAGATATTTTATGGATAGCCAGGTGGAGTTACTATAACAAAATCATCTTGACCTGTAGAAACTTCCAAGCAGTGCCTTTAATCGGAATCAGCGGATGTATCGGATATCACCCAAACTCAGTGGTCCGCCAGTTCGGCACTATCCAAGATATCGTTTATCGGCCCTCGGTACAAGCAGTTACCTTTGATTATCAAGATCCGAACCTGTTAGTAGCTGAGAAGTTTGTGAAGCTGGCAGAGGTCAAAGCACATTGGGAAGCCAGAATTGAAAGCCCGAATGTGGACCTCGGGGAATTAGATGGCGAAGTGGGAAAGCACCGAGCCACCAGAGAATTTGTAATCCACCAGCTATACCAGACGGGGGAAAGAGCGTATCGGGTTCCAAACGTCACTCAGCCAAGACCAGACAAGATTAACCCAGAGACAGAAATCTACCTGGAGCAAGTTAAGGCCCGAATGGAGGTATACTTTGAAACTGCAGATTATAAGAAAGACATCTGGAAGGGACGCTTCAAAGAATCCGACCAAAGGAACAAGGCTTTAGAAGCGCAATCAGAGAAGTGCCAAGCCAAAGTCAAGGAACTAGAAGCCGTCATTAGTGGGAAGTCTGAGCCTCCACAACAGAAGACTAAAAGAACTAGGAAGTAGATCTTTATTTGTAATATTTTATTTTGAACTCCAGAATTCTTAATATTAATAAAAGTGAATTTTCAATATTACATTGTCAGTCAGTTGTCAACCCTTTTTACTTTTTAGCATCCGCGTGACACATGCATATCATTCTTGCATTCATTACACTAAAAGCAAAACAAAATGCGAATCCAGGTATCAAAATAGCTTCCAGACAGTCGAACCCTCCTCGAAGCCCAGTTCTCACGCGCTCAAGAGCAAAAATGGCCAACAGCAGTGACAACTGCAACAACACCAACGCTGAAGCTGCCTTGGACTCTAGGATCATGTCCCTAGAACAAACAGTCCAACAACTGGCTACCCAGGTTCACCTCTTAACTGAAAGCATCGGCCTCTTGTGCAACACTCAGCCAACCCAGGAAGAGTATTCAGGGGCCAGAAAGGGGAAAGCAGTGGAGGGACAACCTCTGGAATATGAAGAGATCAATTCCCACCTTAACCCGGCCTTTAAATATGAGCCAAAGGTCAACCAGGGGCCGACCTCTGATGTCCTGAAAAAGGAGATGGAAGAGAGGCAGAAGGAGATGGAGAAACGACTCTTCCAGCAGCTCCATGACAAGATGAGAACCATTGAGGGCCCTGACGGTTTTGAACAGGCCGGAATCACCAACCTGCTAGCATACAGAGAAGAGGCATACCCCGAGAAGTTCAAGACCCCAGAGTTCGAAAATTATGATGGGACCGGTTGCCCCAAAATGCATACCAGGCTATATGCTCGGAAAATGAGCAAGTATGCTCAATACGACCAACTCATGCTTCAGACATTCCAAGACAGCCTCACAGGCCCTGCACTGGTCTGGTATGCCCACCTGGACTTCAACATTGTCAACACTTGGGAGAAGCTAGCCCGGGCATTTTATGACCAATATAAGTTCAATATTGAAGTCGCCCCATCTGTAATTGACCTGGGAAGTCTCCGGAAGAGACATGCTGAGTCGTTCAAGGAATATGCTCAACACTGGAGAGCCCAGGCTGCTAGGGTAGCAACCCCGATGTCAGAGAAGGAATTGACATCCATATTTGTCAATACCCTGAACAAGACCTACTTTTCACATCTAGTAGGCCAAACCTCCTCCAGTTTTGCAGAGTTGGTGGCCACGGGCTGTAGGATTGAGAACGCCATCACCATCGGTAGACTCCAAACAATGGAGCCTCCTAGGGTTACACCGACACAGAGGCCTGTGGGAGAAAACAGAGCTAAAGAGTCCACTGTTAGCATGGTCCACTCCGGTAAAGCAGAAAAGGCCGGGACTCGTGTTACATTTCAGACCACGAGTACCCCAGTCCAGCAAACCACGACGGGTCAAACTCAGGCTGTCAGGGTCCCAAGGCAGTTTACTCCAATCCCCATCCCACTCAGTCAAGTCTTCGCTCGGTTGAGGGCAGACAACTTGATTAGTTTCGAGATCCCTAACGACCGGTACAAGCTCAAGAACTTTGACTCAAATCTCAAGTGTGACTACCACATGGGTCAGGAGGGGCATTCCACAGGTAGGTGGTGGAGGCTCCGACACAAAATCCAAGATTTAATTGATGCAGGAATCATACAATTGGATTTCGTGAACACGCCAGCACCTAATGTCAACACCAACCCCCTGCCCAATCACAGGCCCACCATTAATATGATTACATCTGAGGAGTCGGTTCCCAAAGAAGCCCTGAAGACCGAACCACAAAAGAAGCAATCTCGCCAAGCTCCAGAACAGACTCCAAAAACACACATTAAAAGAAGCTGGTCAGCTGGAGACCCAACGGTCAGCACTTTGGGAGAATCACACGGGAGATTTCAGTACTTAGTGAATTATTCTTATACCCCGACTGAGTAAGGGCCACCTAGCGGATGGGGACCGAAGTTTGAGAAGGAGGACAACCTGGCAAAGGAAGAGGGGAAGACTGTCCACATGATCAACTCTCACAAGAAGCCCAGGGTTATACAGTGCTATGAGGGACAATCAATCGAGGTACAGATCCCAAGAAAAAGATATGTATTCAATGTCCCGATACCGGCAGAGAATTACAAGGCTGCACCGTTCGACTATCGGGCCCTCGAACAAGAGCGACCTCCTATAGTGGGAGGCATCACCCGCTCTGGGAGATTATATGATCCAAAGTATAAGAGCCCGACTGAAGAACCCATCGTGGAAAAAGGGGAAGAAGAGGAAGAGGGACTTGCTGTGTTCACGAAGATGGTTAAGGCCAGTGAATACAAGATCATGGAACAATTAAATAAAGTTCCAGCACAGATATCGCTCATGGGCCTTCTCACAACATCCGAACCTCACAGGGAAGCACTCTTTAAAGTGCTGAAAAAGATTCAGGTCCCGGAAGGTATCGCTACAGACAAATTGGGTTACGTGGCAGACTCCATTTTTGCAATGGACCAAATATCCTTCTCTCCGGAAGAGTTAGGGGAAGAGGGAGACCAACATACCAAACCACTATTCGTAGTGGTTAGGTGCAATGACACCTTTGTCTCTCGGTACTTATTGATAACGGATCATCTCTCAACGTTTGCCCATTAGCAACGCTCGACTTATTGGGGGTCGATCCAAGCAATATAAAACCCAGCTCCACAGTGGTCAGAGCTTTTGACGGGTCCAAAAGAGACATAATAGGGGAGGTGAGCCTACTGGTGGAAATTGGTCCACAAACATTCCACATCTCCTTCCAGGTCCTCGATATCCCAAGATCTTTTAATTTGCTCTTGGGACAACCTTGGATACATGCTGCTGGAGCCATCCCCTCTAGTCACCACCAAAGGGTCAAATTCATCACAAACGGGCAGATAGTCACTGTACTGGGCGAGCAGGATTACGCCATATACAAAGAGACTGCCATACCTTATATTGGGGACGAAGGTTCAGAAGACCTGGGGTTGCAAATTTTCAATGAAGTAAACATGGTGACCAGCAAGGAGGGCCGTCAGTTTAAAGAGGGGCAGCATGGGACGTTTGGACTAGGGTACATTCCTACGGCCGCAGAAGAAGCGCAAACAAAAGGGGCCAAAGGCAGAATAAGGAAGAAGCTGACCGACACCCAGATGTGCATCCCACCTCTCCAACAATCTTTCTGAAAGGCAAACGTCATTCAAGAGCTTCGAATAAATGAAGAGGACGACAGCAAGGGGAAATCAACTCCCCGCACGTCTAACTAACATCCGGCTCTCAACAATTGGTTTTGTTATCCTATCAGTAACGCTAGGTTAGCTCAAGAGTAGAGAAAGATTATTAAACAAATTTTATTGAGACTCTTTATCAAGTTCAATTACAGTTTTTTTTTTTTTCTTACATATATATATGCTTTCATTTTACTCAGATCTCCTACCATCGAACGTCAGGGATATTTCGCGCAGGTAGAAAGTAAAAACGCTGATATCGTTTCCAACGCTGCTGGGTCAGTTGTTGAAGGCGATTTTTTAGACCATGAAATAATACAAGAAAATTGGCTAAAACATGAACAAGGCGGAATCTCGATCGACGAGCCTGTGGAGACAATAAATCTAGGAAGCATGGAAAACCCTAAAAACCTCAAAATTGGGACCAGTTTGAGTGCCGAGCAAAAACGTGAGATAACCGAGCTATTAACGGAATATGCATATATGTTTACCTGGTCGTATGGTGACATGTCAGGGTTAGACCACTCAATAGTAGTTCACAGGCTTCCCACAAGGGAAGATGTCAAACCTAAAAAACAAAAACTAAGAAGATTTAGGCCTGACATCTTACTGAAAATCAAAGAAGAAGTCAAAAAACTGCTAGAAGTAGGGTTCATTGAAGTATCCGACTACCCAGAGTGGGTAGCAAATGTAGTCCCTATCATGAAAAAGAATGGAAAAGTACGTGTATGCGTAGACTTTCGGGACTTAAACCAAGCCACGCCAAAGGATAACTTCCCCCTACCTCACATTGATGTTCTAGTAGACAATACTGCGGGAAACCACCTCTTCTCATTCATGGACGGTTTCTCAGGATATAATCAAATAAAAATGGCTGAAGAAGATAAAACCAAAACGACTTTCATCACAACATGGAGAACTTTCTGTTACAAAGTCATGCCTTTCGGTTTGAAGAACGCCGGGGCAACGTATCAGAGAGCCATGGTCGCTATACTTCACGATATGATGCATCGAGAGGTTGAAGTATATGTCGATGACATGATAGCCAAATCCAAAGAAGGAGAAAGCCATATAAGTATCCTGAGGAAATTGTTCAAACGACTGAGAAAGTTCCAGCTTAAGTTAAACCCAGAAAAATGTACTTTCGGGGTCACAACGGGGAAATTGTTAGGGTTTGTCATAAGCTAGGAAGGCATTAAAATCGACCCTGACAAGGTAAAGTCCATATTAGAATTACCTTCCCCACGCTCTGTTAAAGAAGTAAGAAGTTTACTGGGAAGATTAAATTACATAGCTCGTTTTATCTCACAGCTCACCGACAAATGCCGACCATTATTCCGTCTGTTGAAGAAGAACACCACAATAGAATGGGACGACGAATGCGAAGAGGCGTTCGAAACAATCAAAGACTATCTTACAAAACCTCCGGTCTTGATAGTCCCGAAACAAGGAAAGCCTTTATTCTTATACCTCACTATACTCCCTGAATCCATGGGATGTGTGCTGGGGCAGAAAGATGAAGAGGGAAGAGAGCGTTCCATATATTATCTGAGCAAGAAGTTCACAGATGGGGAACAGAGGTACTCAGAGGTGGAGAAGATGTGTTGTGCTTTAATCTGGGTCATGCATCGACTAAGGCAATACACCCTTTATTACCATATTGAACTGCTAAGAAGACATGATCCCTTGAAATACTTGGCAGAGAAACCAGCCTTGATAGGGAGAATCTCTAAGTGGCAAATGCTCTTATCCGAGTTTGACATCACATACGTAAATCAGAACTCGATGAAAGGGCAAGCCTTGGCCGACCAGTTGGCGGAACACCCTGTCGAGACAGATTCCCAAGAACTACAGGCCCAATTTCTGGATGAGAATATATTGTCAGTGGAAGATAAGTGGGTAGAAGACTTTGGGACAGAGCAGAACCCAAAATGGAAATTGTTTTTCGATGGAGCCGCTAATGTATTCGGTTGTGGGGTTGGGGCGGTATTGATATCCCCGGACGGCACGCAATTCCCTGCAGCGACGAGACTTACATTTCCCTATACCAATAATATCGCAGAATATGAAGCATGTATTCTTGGCCTCAAAATGGCCTGTCAAATGGGAATCCGCGAATTAGAAGTATATGGGTATTCGTCGCTCATCATACTACAGATAAGAGGGGAATACAAGACTAAAGACCTCAAACTGGTACCGTACCATCAACACTTGACAGAGCTAGTTGAAGAATTCAAGGCAATCACTTTCACATACATCCCGAGAACTCAGAATCAGTTCGCAGATGCCCTAGCCACACTAGCATCTATGATCCAGATAATAGGAGGAGCCGAAGTTCAACCGATGAAAATAGACATCGAAAGTCGGCCCGCCTATTGTTTAACAATTGAAAAGATACAAGATAACAAACCCTGGTATTACAATATCAAGACCTTTCTCCAAGAAGGTAAATACCTCGAAATGGCTAACAAGAATGACCAAAGAACACTCAGACGGTTAGCAAGCCATTTCCTATTAAGTGGGTCCATACTTTACAAGAGATCATTTGATACCACCCTGTTGAGATGTGTGGACAAAGATGAAGCATGCGAACTGATGAAAGAAGTACATGAAGGAGTATGTGGACCTCATATGAATGGCTACATGTTGGCCCGAAAAATCATGAGGTTAGGATATTATTGGTTGACTATGGAATTAGATTGCATAAAATATGTCAAACACTATCATTTGTGTCAAGTCTATGCGAACCGGATCAATGCTCCGCCCAACGAGCTACATTTGTTATCAGCACCATGGCCATTCTCCATGTAGGGAATCGACATAATTGGCCCTATCACTCCAACAGCATCCAACGGCCACAGATTTATACTGGTAGCGATCGATTACTTCACCAAATGGGTAGAAGCTTCATCATATGCCAATGTCACAAAAGGGGTAATAGTTCGCTTCTTAAAATGGGACATAATAGCCCGATACGGAGTTCCTGAGTCCATCATCACCGACAACGGTACCAATCTTAACAACAAATCGATGACAGGTTTATGTCAACAATTCCACATAAACCACAGAAATTCAACTCCCTACCGACCTCAAATGAACGGGGCAGTAGAAGCAGCTAACAAAAATATTAAAAAGATCATCGAGAAAATGACAACTTACAAAGATTGGCATGAAATGTTACCGTTTGCTCTCATGGCTTACAGGACTTCAATAAGAACATCTACAGGAGCTAGCCCATATTCACTGGTATATGGTACTGAAGCAGTGCTACCAGTTGAAGTTGAGATACCATCATTCAGAATCTTATCAGAAACTCAGTTAACCGAATCAGACTGGGTAAAGAAGAGGCTTGATCAGCTGAATCTAATTGATGAAAGAAGACTTACCGCATTATGTCATGGCCAGTGTTACCAACAAAGAATGGCTCGAGCATTTAATAAGAAGATGTGGCTTCGGTACTTTAAAGAGGGGGATCTGGTGTTAAGGAAGGTTCTCCCGAACGCGCAAGACTCCAGAGGAAAATTCACCCCAAACTATAAGGGTCCATATGTGGTAAAAAAGGTTCTGTCAGGAGGTGCTCTGATATTGACTCAAATGGATGGTCCAGAATTGAGAGACCCCATTAATACAGATGCTGTAAAGATGTACTATCCTTAGGCAAAGAAATTGAAATTTTGCCAATGTTTATGAAAGCCAATGTTCGGTGTAAAATTTGTTGAGTCAAGTTTTTACTTTTTACAAGCAAAGTTAATATCCTTGAATGGTCAATAATCCGAATCAATTCGCACCATAACAAATATCCTTAAACACATTACCCACCATTTCACCAATGAAAAATAAATACTAAAATGATAATGAATCTTAATATGGTTTGTAATATAATCCTATCTATTTTTGAACATTAGAACTAAGCGCATCATTAGGATAACATTACCATCAAAAGAGCGTTGTGTATAAAGAAAGGGAGCACATCAAAATTGTCGACCCTGTGTCAAGATAAGAAGAAATGAAGCAGAAGCAAACCAACCCAAAGGTTCGGTTGTTTGGTTGCTATCCACGATAAACTGGCAAGCATATTAAAATAAATAACTATCATCATATCATCACATCATTTAGTTCAGGCTGTAGAAAGTATATTCAGAAGTATAAGATGAGTCAGCCCGTAGTGGGGCACTTGTCTGAACATGCCCTTTAATAGGGTGGTCAGCTCAAAAAGGGGCACTTTCCCAGATCTCTCAAGGTTAGCCCACATGGGGCACCTTTTGAGCCATCATTTTCATCATAGGGTAGTCAACCCAAAAAGGGGCACTTCCCTAGATCTCTTCCAAGGTCGGTCTATAAAGATGCCTTCCTAGATATCATTTTTATATTAGGTTAGTCAGCCCATAGGGGGCACTTTCGTAAAAACTTTGTCCTCATGGTCAGCTCATAGGGGGCACTTTTTGAGGCAAATCCAATCTAGGTTAGTCAACTCATAGGGGGCACTTTCCTAAAACTTTGTCCTCATGGTCAGCCCATAGGGGGCACTTTTTGAGGCAAATCCAATCCAGGTTAGTCAGCCCATAGGGGGCACTTTCCTAAAAACTTTGTCTTCATGGTCAGCCCATAGGGGGCACTTTTTGAGGCAATTCAACTCCAGGTTAGTCAGCCCATAGGGGGCACTTTCCTAAAACTTTGTTCTCATGGTCAGCCCATAGTGGGCACTTTTTGAGACAATTCAACTCCAGGTTAATCAGCCCATAGGGGGCACTTTCCTAAAACTTTGTTCTCATGGTTAGCCCATAGGGGGCACTTTTTGAGACAAATTCAACTCTAGGTTAGTCAGCCCATAGGGGGCACTTTCCTAAAACTTTGTTCTCATGGTTAGCCCATAGGGGGCACTTTTTGAGACAAATTCAACTTTAGGTTAGTCAGCCCATAGGGGACGCTTTCCTAAAAATCTACCTCATGGTCAGCCCATAGGGGGCACTTTTTGAGGCAAAATTCAATTCAAAGGTTAGTCAGCCCATAGGGGGCACTTTCCTAAAACCTTGTTCTCATGGTCAGCCCATAGGGGGCACTTTTTGAGACAAGTCCCATCAAAGGTTAGTCAGCCCATAGGGGACACTTTCCTAAAAATCTGTTCTCATAGTCAGCCCATAGGAGGCACTTTTTGAGACAATCCCATCATAGGTTAGTCAGCCCATAGGAGGCACTTTCCTAAAAATCTACCTCAAGGTTAGCCTATAGGGGACACTTTTTGAGGCATTCAATTCAAAGGTTAGTCAGCTCATGAGGGGCACTTTCGTAAACTCTCCCGATTAGTCAGCTCTCGGGGCACTTTTCGGAAATATTCCTCCAAATAGTTGCTAGTCTAACAAGACGCTTCTGTTGACAGGTAGCCAGCTCATAAGGGCGCTTCCTGAGTAAATTTTCTTTCTAAGGTTGCAAGTCTGATAAGATGCTTCCTATCATCATTTCTCATACATTCCTACACAATGATGGAGACATATCCCATCGCCAATTAGTCATCCCATAAAGCACTTTTTTGGAAGGAACATTACCTTGAATTGTTAGGAACATCTTCAATCGTAGGATTATTAACTCTTGGAGCATTTTCCTACCAAAATCCATTCAAGAGGCCAAAAATGATGTCTTTTGTTTGTCTTTGTAGTTAAGTTTTTCAAACTTTACCACAAAGAGGGGCAGCTGTAAACACCCCATTTTTGCCCTAGGAATCGATAATTCTAAAAAATAATCAATTTTTAATTTTTCTCAATTTTTCCCAATTTCCCTCTAATTTAGCATAAATAGTAAAAATATTCAAAAAATAAAAATAAATAGGAAAACACATCAATTTTGAAAAATGATTTCAGAAATAGCAATAATAAATAATAAACAATTTTTACAAATTTTTGAAATTTCAAAAAATACAAAAAAATAAAAAAATCGCATTGCATATATACAATTTGCGATACAAAGAAAATCGGGAAATTGGGCCAGCTTAGCTGGCTCGTGCGTGCATGTTGGGACCGTGTGAAGGCTGAAGGTCGCGAGTTCGAATCCCCCCGTGTGCGCTCAGCAAAAATTTTTCCTTCTTTTCCCCGGAGCTGCCACGTGGAAGCATGTGATTGGCCGAGAGGAAACACATGCCTCGCACGTGGTCGTCTTCTTCCTCGAGCCCAGCCGGAGAAAAAATCCGGCAGAAGTCCGATAAGGTTGAAATTGCTGGATTTCTTCGAATCTTTTTGGATTTCAATAAATCTAAAATCGAATTATCCAGATAAATCACAAGATTACAACAAATCGGCATCAAATAGGTTGGATAGAATCAAATCTAAAAAGCGAAAAAATATGCGTTTATCCAAATCGGCCGATTCAAGCTTATCCAAGAGGGTTTCCGGACGCCTATAAATAGAGGAGGAGGTGAGGAAGTCAAAGCACGAATCACAAGTGAGAGAAAGGAGCGAATCGGAGTACGCCGGAGAAGCTTGAAGCCGAAACCACCAACTGGAGCTAGAGCCACTGCAAGGAGACATTCTGGGAGCAAACCACCGTCACCATTGGATTCAGCAACCTCGAGAAGCTAAGATTCGACACCTCACCCGCTGCAAAAGGCCACCGGAACGCCGTGAACGAGCCTTCCCCACCGCCGTGTCCGATCGACCCGATCCGACCCGCGCACCAACCCAGATCCAGGTAAGTCGGATTTTCCGAATTTTTTTATTTAATTAATTTTGTTTATTTATTTATTCTGAATTAATTAATTAATTTATTATTTGTTATTTAGTTATTTATTTATTTATTTATTTGTTTATGTTTTATTTTTAATAAATAGGAAAATGTAGAAATTAGATTTTTCTAGAATTTAATAATGTAGAAAAATAATAATAAAAAAATAATAAATAGATAAATAAAAAAATAATAATAAAAGAAAAATAATAAAAAACATTAGGAAAATAATAATAAAATTTTAGATGTCAAAATAGGATAGATAATAAACCAAAAATCCAAAAAATTCCCAAAAATCACAAAAATTCCCAAAAATCAACAAAAATTCCCAAAAATAACAAAAAATCCCCAAAATTCTCAGAAATCACAAAAATAACAAAAAAATCATAAAAAAATTCAAAAATTATAAAAGAATCATAAAAAATGAATTTTAGCACTTAGAAAAATCCCTTTCTTCAAATAAATCCAAAATTGATGTTTTTCCCTAAAATCATTTTCAAAATAAAATCAAAGCTTAGGCTTAGAAGTTTTTTTAGAAAAAAATCCCAAAAATGATAAAAACATAAAACTAAAAGAGGTTTCATAAATTAAAATTCACAAACCAACTTAAAGTTTTCAGAAAAGCGAACTACGACTTGTTTGATCCTGAGTAGCAGGTACGTAGGCACCCATTCGGGTCAACCCATAAAATGAATGAAAAATCATTTTCTTGAAATAATTCAAAAACATAATAAAAAGTAACAGAAACAAAATAGAAACACATTTCTAAAGAGAAACAATTTCAAGAGATTAGGTGGTAACCGTAAAGGTTTTAATAGGTTAGCATCCAGACTTAGAAACTCTGGTTTTCCCTTTTCCTCTTTTCACAAAAACAAAAAGAGGAAATAACGACGACTAGTAGTCCAAATTAAGACTAATCCGCTCCTTTAGTCTTAATTCAATTTTCCCAACAACAGTTGGGTGGCGACTCTAAAAATCAAACGAAATTCCTAATTCAAGTCAAGGATCTACATTAGATGAGCATAGGGTTTAGTCTAGATCGAATTAGGAATGAGAATTCAGAAATTAGACTCGACAGGTGGTTATCTTTACATTGTGTTTAGAATAAAAGGAAGGTGAGGAAAAGAAGTGAAGGAAATGGAATAAGGGGAGATTTAGCTTTACTTTTTGTAGCTTATTTTTGGCAAATATATACTTATTTTTACTAGTAAAAACGTATCTTTACATGTAGTTTTAAGAGTATGTTCTATGATTAATAGTAGATGTGGGCAATAAAAATGTATTACTAGAGAATTCTCATATTTTGTTAATATAATTTTTGGAAAGTTGCTAACCCAAAATTGTAAAAAATTAAAATTTCAATAGGATAGATGAGATTTGGATGATATGTAATTAGTTTTTTAACTTATTCATTGAGTATGCATTCTTACCTCATTTTATACTATCGGTTACAAGCTTGCCTGATGCATAAATGATAATTATTTGATAACCTATTTGTCATTGTAATGACTCGAGCCACTAAATAAGAAAATGTTTAGGATAGAATCATTCGCTTTACACATGGGAACATTGTGGAGAAACTCGATGGGGTTTGGTATAATTGACACCCGACAACAGTAATTGTAGTTTCTCCTTATTTAACTTATGAGCAATTGTTGGGTATTATTTGTACTCATCTTTGGATTGATTGTGCAACCAACCAGATCAAGTTAATCCATAGGTGTCTAATAATATATGGTAACGTCTATTGTTACTATGCGGTGCCAGTTAGTGATAGTTATGATGTTACAAAAGGAACAATTATTTTATTACAAAAAATTGAATAAATCTTAATTAATATCATTATCTAAATAAAAATATATAACCTGATTGTAGTTTGCAGAAACTTGGCACTTCAATTGTTGATTTTGGTTTAATTTGGTATCGATTAATATTACTGAAATTGTAAAATAGAATCCTATAATGATATATCAATCAAAATCTAATATTAAATAGAACTTATTTATTATAAAAGAAAAAATTATTTCATTACAAAAAATTGAATAAATTGTTCCTACTATTTATATTTCTTCTAATAGATAATGACTAGTTGCTCCTCTTGATTAATGTGGATAACTTCATTGAGAGTTTCTCCTCGAATCTTGAAAAAAATATCTTTATAGAAATTTGAATATGAAACTAAACTTTATATTCTAACTTCTTGATATTTTCTTTATGTAAATTTAACTATTATATTCATAAAAATCTTTTAAATATTCTAAAAAATTCATCCAAAAACAGTATACAAATTTTCCTCAAAAGCAACATCTACCAAAATACCTAAAATATCTTCTCAAATCTTATCCCATAATATATCCATATCTCTCACCCATTTTAAGTTTAAGCTACCTTATAAATCTCCATCGAATCCAACTAACTTAATCGATATCTCTTTATTTAAATTTGAAAATAAGTCCCATATATCTTGGTTTCATATCAACTTGATATATATGTGTTGTTCCATGAGGGACACATGTGGGAACTTGCTATTAATCAAATTCTCCTTTACTTTCATAATCACGTGAATATGCTGGTCATCGTAAATTGAAATACCAAGACTTGCTAATCAGTTGCCACGTATTGCTTCAAAACTTGACCAAATTCAAGTGTAAATATTTTAAATTGCTTTAATTCCAACTTGCTTTTATCTCCTTAATTTAAAAAAATTAATCCTTATGAATATATGTCCAACTTAATGGAATACATCGAATGCAAAAGTCAAAAATATTTAATGAATGAAGTTGAATTTTTAATAAAATTAATGAAGCAACTTTATCCACCGAGAATATTAATTATATAAAATTTAATATGTAACCGAAAATATCTTTTACTTTAGTCTCTACATTAAGTTATACATTTAATAAACTCATTAATGAATCTAATATGTTAAGAACATCAATGAATCTAATTATTTCAATTGCTTAAGATATTCTCCTTTAGCTTTAAAAATCTATTTCTTAGGTCAATATCTCTCTTACTAGCAAGAATCAAAGAATTAGTATATCAACAAGAGAGATGGGCTTACCTATTCATGGAGAGAAAGAACCCTTACACTATAAAAATTTGATATTGAATACCATTCTATATTGCTAAGCAAGGAGAAATGAATAAAGGAATTCTCTAGGATTTCATTTTAACATTAATTAAAATTGCATTGCTATGTTAGAAGAAGGATAGCTATACTAATTCGATATACTCAAAAAACATGGTTGAAATAATATCGACGATCTCACAAGGATTGAACTTTAGTGAATTCTCATTTACTAGTATCATCTTTTAGGGACTCGAAATCCCTTTAATTGAACAAGAAAATGTGAAGCTCCGCATGACTTAATTTGATGGACATCATCTAAAACGAAAGATATAAATGCTCAACAACACCTTTTTATTTTTATTTGGACACAATCAAAGAGAGATCAAGATAAATTAGTAGAGTGCTTGAAGATCAAATAATTCCTAGACGAAAAACAAGTCAGTTTACTCTGGAAGGGTGAGATGAGATTGATATTTTAAACTCTTTTATGGGTTTATTTATACATTGGAATCTGTTGAAATTGTCTGTTACTTCGTTTTCAACTGCTCTCTCCAAGTGATTCATTTTCATGTCCATCTCTGGATGTCACCTGTTTGGCGAATCAAATTAATTGCTCAAATAAATTCGCATGGAGAGAATGCGCGTAGGTCATAGAGAGACCACAAATGTATCTGGCTTATATTCCGTGATAGGTACACAGAGAGGTATCATATCTTCAATCTTTTTGGGAGAGACTCTGAACTACCTTTTGATTTTTCGTTGGTACGTTCCTTAATTGTATGCGTATCTAGCTCGGCCGTGCTTTATGGCGATATTAATTATTCCGTCAGAAGCCGTATTTCGGTCAGTTTCCGATTTAGTATTATTTTTTTAATGCCTTGTTTGGTAAACCATATAAGAAATTGAATAAAATAAATATTTATATTATTAAAGTCAATTACATATGTTTGATTTCTCTATTATTTTTTATTATTCAAATAATATTTGATAATAAGATGCATACTCACCCTTTATTTATATCAGTATATATTATTAATGGTATTTTTAGTACTTTTATTATCCAAATAATATTTTGTAATAAGCTACATATTCACCCTTTATTTTTCTTTCCTATATCTATATCTATATCTAGGTAATAAGAGACACATTCACTCTTTATTTTTCTTTCCTATATCTATATCTATATCTACTTGTTATTAAAGCAAATGACACATGTGGTGTCTTTAATGCTTTTTTTTTTTTGTTCAAATTATATTTGGTAATAAGATGCACATTTACTGTTGGGTTGTTGTTACTCTCCAAGCCCAGCCAGCCCACTACTCGGCCCTTTTGCGTTAAAGAACCCACACTACTTCAACCCGGTGAATACTCTATTCCAGAAGCTTCACTCACTCTCCGTATCGTCCTTTCTTCTTCTCTCTCTTAGGGTTACAGATACTCTCTCTCTCAACTCTCCTCTTTACTTTGTTCCTTCTGTAATTTTGTTATGGTAATCTTTATTAGTATTTGTGAATGTGACATGTTTGCAGGTGGGACTTTCGAGCAGCCCTAAGCTCCACAGATTGAAAACAGATTTTCGAAAGGGGGGTAAAAACCCTTTTCCCTTTTGAGCCATTTATTTATATGCTCATTTGTTTGTTACATTTGCATCTTGTTATGTAAACTGATTTCTAGTTATACAGTTACATGATGTAATCTTGAAATCTAGTTGGCATTTTGTGACTCTTTCTAGTGTTCCTAGCATGATCTGTAACATTTTGCTCCTGTTCTGGAAAAAACAACCTTGTCCTCAAGGTTGTAATCCGGATAGGTTGTTACAAAAGAGTCAAAATCCTCCCATGTCGTGTCTTTCGGTGGTAATCCTGATCACTGAACTAAGAGTTGGTGACAATCCTGACCCTGTCTTCAAATAACTCTAGTGTCCACAATAGCCAATGGAGTCAACATAGGTTGATTGTTGACAGACCCCGTAGGTAAATCCAAAGACGGAAAATCTACTCCATAGGCTTTTTTTAAGACACGAGACATGAAAAACATTGTGGATCCTTGAGTCTGGTGGAAGCTCCACTTCATAGGTTGACAAACCGATTTTCCTCAGCACCTTATAAGGACTATAATATCGCTTAGACAATTTATGTTGTCCTTGCATTAAAGAAAGTTGTCTATAAGGTCGGAGCTTGACAAATACCATGTCTCCTGATTCTAATGTGACATCCCTTCGATGCTTATCAGCTAATTGTTTTATATGACTCTGAGCTTGCTGTAAATTTGTCTTAAGCAGCTTAAGCACCTCATCTCTAGCAATTAAGTCCTGATCCACAGCTTGTATGTTGGAATTGCCCCTAATGTATGCTGGCACAGCTGGTGGTTTTTTACCATAAACCACTTCGAATGGTGTCATACCCGCCCCATCATGAAACGAAATATTATATGCAAATTCAGCCCAAGGTAGAAACTTTACCCAAGTGGTAGGTGTATCCATCACAAAGCACCTCAAGTATTGTTGAATAGTTCTGTTGAGCACTTCAGTTTGCCCGTCCGTTTGAGGGTGATAAACACTACTCATTGCCAAAGTAGTCCCACTCAATCGGAAAAGTTCTTTCCAAAAATGGCTCATGAATATTGGGTCTCTATCTGACACAATGGTCCTCGGAATACCATGTAAACGAATGACCATATGTAAGAATAAGGCTGC
This sequence comes from Laguncularia racemosa, assembly GCA_037954665.1. NCBI lineage: Eukaryota > Viridiplantae > Streptophyta > Magnoliopsida > Myrtales > Combretaceae > Laguncularia > Laguncularia racemosa. The sequence continues at coordinate 826,699 of JBBMOL010000024.1, read as the reverse complement.
TACTGTAGTTGCTGTAAATCCAGATCTCAGAGCACCCAAATGACAATATTTGGATAGCCGGTCAACAACTACGAAAATAATAGATAAGCCCTCAGATTTAGGAAGACATGTAATAAAATCCATACTAATGTCTTCCCAAATTTAGTCTGGAATAGGAAGCGGAGCTAACAATCCAGCCGGTGTTTGAGTAGAATATTTCACCTGTTGGCAAACCATACAACTTCGAACAAAGTCATAAATTTGTTTCCTCATACCGTCCTAAAAAAATTCTCCAACAATCCGCTTGTAAGTCTTCAAAAATCCAAAATGACCAGCACTAGGAGTCACATGACATTCCTGTAGTAAGGTTGGAATCACAGAAGATTGTGGCACCAAAAACAATCTGTTATGATAGTATAACAAATTATTTTTCCAAACTATAGGATATTTAACTGTGTGGCCATGTGCAAGGTCAGAAATTATTTGCACAAAAGTAGGAATGGTCTGATACTCTTTCTTTAGTGTCTCTATGAAAGAGAAATGTGGAGAAGACCATCCACAAAACTGTCCCTCCTCTGTGAACTGTCTAGACAAAGCATCAGCTACTTGATTCTCTTGACCCGATTTATAAGTGATAGTGTAATCATATCCTATCAACTTAGAAAGATAGTGCTGCTGCTCAAGTGTTTGGATCACTTGTGTTAGAATCTCTTTAAGGCTTCTATGATCAGTCCGAATAAAAAAATGTGAGCCTAACACATACTGTCTCCACTTGCGTACCGCTGCCACTATAGCATAAAGCTCCCTTACATAGGCAAAAGCTTTGCGCAGATGTAAAGGGATCTTTTTGCTAAAATATGAAATAGGATGTGTGTCTTGTAAGAGTACTGCTCCTACAGCCAATCCAGACGCATCAGTTTCAATGACAAAGGTCTTTGAAAAATCCGGTAATCTCAAAATAGGGGCTTGTAATAGTGCTACTTTGAGAGTTTCAAAGGCCTGTTGAGCCTGAGCATTCCAATGAAACCCGTCCCTCTATAACAAGTCCGTTAGAGGTGATGCAATGGCAGCGTAATTCTTGACAAATCTCCGATAATATCCAGCCAATCCTAAAAACGCTCGCAGCTGTTTTTGAGTGATAGGCACAGGCCACTGTTGAACACCCTGAACCTTAGAAGGACCAGGACTTACTCCAGCAGCTGATACTATATGACCCAAATAGTCAATACTAGATGCTGCAAAAATACATTTAGAAGCCTTGACATAAAACTGATGTTGCTGTAACACTTGTAATATTAATTCCAAGTGCCGTAAGTGTGCAATAACATCCTTGCTATAGACCAATATGTCATCAAAGAAAACCACCACAAAATGTCGTAAAAATGGCTGGAAAATCCTGTTCATAATAGCCTGGAAAGTGGCTGGTGCGTTGCTTAAGCCAAAGGGCATTACTAAGAACTCATAATGTCCTTCATGAGTTCTAAAAGCTGTTTTTTCGACATCTGTCGGCTTCATTCGAATTTGATGGTTTCCTGATCACAAATCCAGTTTCGAAAAACATGCAACACCAAATAATTCGTTTAAACGTTCATTAATAGTGGGAATGGGAAACTCATCTTTGATAGTAACTTGATTAAGAGCCCTATAATCTACACAGAATCGCCAAGTACCGTCTTTCTTTTTTACTAAAAGTACAGGCGAAGAGAATGGGCTAGTGCTATGTTGAATGATGCCTGACTCCATCATTTCTTTCACCTGCTTTTCAATTTCACTTTTTTGAAAATGTGGATATCTATAGGGCTTAACATTCACTGGTTTACTATCAGAAATAAGATGGATTCTATGTTGAACAGATCGCAAAGGTGGCAATGATGAAGGTGCTTGAAAAACAGATGCATATTTGCCCAATAAAATATCAATATCTTTATTGTTGGTGGATATGCATGAATTAGAACTAACCTCCTAAGCCATCAATTGAAAACATGAAGCAACTAATCAGTTTTCAGTAATTTTCGAAACTGGTGATGTGAAATTTGAGCTAAGGCACCATTGTTAACTCCCTGCAATGTTACTGTAGCTCCTTGATACACAAATTGCATAGTCAAATTTGTGTAGTCAATAGTAACGGGTCCCAATGTTTGCAACCATTGCACTCCCAGAACAAAATCAGCACCTTGGATTGGCAACAAATAGAACAATTCCTTGAAAACCAACCCTTGAACTTCCAATACAACATCGGAACATTGACCCTCACAACATAGCTTACTACCATTGCCAATCATGACACCAAAATTAGCTGTAGAAGCTACTGTCAGTCCAAAATGTTTGGCTACTCTTGTTTGCACAAAATTGTGTGTACTTCCGGAATCCACTAATACTGTCACTTGATGGCCATTCACCATTCCAAAAAATCGAATGGTACGAGGCACCAGATGTTCGGACATTGCATGATAACTAATTAATCCGTTATCCTGTGCACCTTCATGCCCACAACCCGAATCCTCCGCCAACTGCTCTTAACATGGACTCGTAACCGATCCCTCTTCTTCATCTTTTATTAACAAGAGAAATTTTGCCTTGCATCTATGATTCCTGGAATATTTGTCATCACAGTTGTAGCATAAGCCTTGTTCTCGTCTAATTTGCATTTCCTCTTTAGAAAGTTTTTTGATAGGTAATGTGGTTTTAGGATTGTCGACTGTAGAAGGATGAGGTTTAGAAAATTGTAATGGGGAAGAAGTAGGATGAGAAGAAATAGGTATAGAATATGGAGGTCTGAAAGAATGGTCTTGAAACTTGGATTCATGCATTTTTGCTAACCAAATTGCATGAGGTAATGATGTAGGACAAGAAATCTGAACCTCTTTGCGAATGTGAGATTTGAGGCCAGAAATGAAACAAGAAAGCAAAAAAGATTGAGGTATGCCTACAACTTGATTAGACAAAGATTCAAATTCTTTTTGATATTCAGTTACCGTTTTCTTTTGCATCAATTTCGCCAGGGCTCCCTGAGTATCTTCATATTTTGAAGGTCCAAATCTAGTCTTGAAAGCCTGCAAGAAAGCTTGCCATGAACCCACTTGGCTATTTTGATCAAGCCACTGTAAATACTGTAAGGCTTCTCCTTCTAAGGCAAAAGACGCAATTTCTAATCTTTGTCCCTCCGGTACATTATGAAAGTAAAAAAACTTTTGAGTTTGATAGATCCATGCTAAAACATCTTGTTTGGAAAATTTAGAAACTCTAATTTGATACCTCTCAACAAGGGATTCAGTGTAGAATGTGATGAATCGTTTGAATCTGAGTGAACTTGAGTTGCCTCCTGAGGAGACAGTCCATTTTGATTCTGAAAATGATCAATTTTTTTTCTGAAAATTGTTGCATCGAAGTATTGATAGTGGAATTCAAATCATTCATCGATTGTTGAGTAACCAAATTGGCTTTAATAGAATCTTGCATCTGTGATTGCATTCCCTTCATAGTCTCTGCTAATGAAAATACTAAAGATTGCAACTTGGAAAATTCTTCCTGTGATCTTGTTGAAGCCATAACGAGAGCACCGAAAATGTTGGGTTGTTGTTACTCTCCAAGCCTAGCCCACTACTCGGCCCTTTTGAGTTAAAGAACCCTCACTACTTCAACCCGGTGAATACTCTATTCTAGAAGCTTCACTCACTCTTCGTATCGTCCTTTCTTCTTCTCTCTCTTAGGGTTACAGATACTCTCTCTCTCAACTCTCCTCTTTACTTTGTTCCTTCTGTAATTTTGTTATGATAATCTTTATTAGTATTTGTGAATGTGATATGTTTGCAGGTGGGACTTTCGAGTAGCCCTAAGCTCCACAGATTGAAAACAGATTTTCGAAAGGGGGGTAAAAACCCTTTTCCCTTTTGAGCCGTTTATTTATATGCTCATTTGTTTGTTACATTTGCATCTTGTTATGTAAACTGATTTCTAGTTATACAGTTACATGATGTAATCTTGAAATCTAGTTGGCATTTTGTGACTCTTTCTAGTGTTCCTAACAAGATTTGTAACATTTACCCTATAGTTGTCTTTTCTATTACCTGTATTTATCTATATTAATAAAGCCAATAACAAATGTTTGGCATCTTTAGTATTTGTTATTCTTCAAATTATATTTAGTAATAAGATGCATAATCACTCTTTATTGTTCTTTCTTACTATCTATATTTAATTATTCAATGACACAAGTTTAGCATGTTTATTGTTTTTCATTATTCAAATAATATTCGATAATAAGATACACATTCACTCTTTATTTCTCTTTCCTATAATCTATATATCTATATCTATATCACTTATATTGTTAACAAGTTGATTTGTAAATAGGCTTACAAGTAAACTCATTTATATTATTATTGAGATAGTTGATAAACAGACTACTAACAAGCTCATGAGCACGCTCACAAGTAAGCTCTCATTTACATTACTAACAATTGGGTTATGAACAAGCTTAGTAGCAAGCTCACACATTGATATATTATATTAAATAAATAAATGACATAAGAAGGGATTTGTATGATGCAGTTATTTAAAACCCATGTTTTGAACCCTTATTTTTTTTTTTTGGTTGCCTTTATATTGAGTAGTAGTAGACTTTGCAATATATTATTCTTAGATAATATATGATTTTGTATAGATACAACTATTTATTGTTATCTTTTAAATTTGTGTTTAATAATAAATTTTAAAATTAATTTCAATAAAAAAATGAAAAGATAAAATTTAAAATTTAAAATTAATTTTGAGTTTTAATTCGAATTCAAGCTCGTTTATCTAAACGAGCTTAAATTCAAGCTCAGGTTCATCTAGACTCATTTATCTATATGAGCTTCAACTTATACTCAAGCTCAAGCTTGTTTATATAAATAAACCAAGCTTGAACTTTAAATTCCTTAATGAGCTCAAACTTAAGCTTATAATTTTTAGGCTTAATAAAAGCTTGGCCTGAGTTGAGTTGATAATTTTTCTAACGGGCTAAGCTTGAGCCTTTAAAAGTTAGGCTTGGGTCAGTTTGGCTAGGCTCATTTGCAGCCATACTTTTTTTAATTTTATACAAATTATCGTTGATAAAGCTTTTATCTAATTCTGCCTTTTTATAGGCCGTGTAACTAATATATATATTTATATAAATGGTTATTATGTTTTTTTTTTCTTTTCTATATATGCATTACAGATACATCGATTGCTAGTAATACTGAATGGTGTTTGGTGTAAGCTTGATAGAAAAATGCCGTATAACATAACATTACAAGATAGATAATAATATAGTGAAGGAATAGGGATAAAGGTCGTATAATAGTTTACACTATTTGGAGGTTTTTGATGAAAGATTCACATTGCAGTGTGACAAAATAGAAGGATGGCCAATGTTATGTGTATGATATAAAAATATACATTCATAGTGATGAGGATTATCAATAGTATTAAAGCGAATGATAGAGGATTTTGATCTCTTTTTTTAGTTCCTTAAAATATCCCTACGAAAGCATATATACTATGATAGACTAGCTTAATAATTTCAGGGTAAAACGATAATTTCACTAAATGTCTCTCTTTTACTCTCCTCCATACACCACATTTATTTTCCCATATCTTTCCATTTCCATATTGTCTTATTAAGATTTTTTTTTTGGTAAAGATTTGGTAACAAGATGCATACTTATCCTTTATTTATCTTTTATATTATCAATATATATTATTAAAGTCAGTACCACATATTTGGTATTTTTAATACTTTTTATTATCCAAATAATATTTGATAATAAGGTACACATTCTCCATTTATTTTTCTTTCCTATATCTATATCTATATAATATATCTATATCTATATCTAGGTAATAAGATACACATTCACCCTTTATTTTTCTTTCTATATCTATATCTATATCTATATCTATATCTATATCTATATATTATTAAAGCCAATGACACAAGTGGTGTCTTTAATGCTTTTTTTTTAATTCAAATTATATTTGGTAATAAGATGCGCATTTATCCTATAGTTATCTTTTCTATTACCTATATTTATCTATATTAATAAAGCCAATAACACATGTTTGACATCTTTAGTATTTTTTATTCTTCAAATTATATTTAGTCGTTATTTTTCTTTCTTATTATCTATATTTAATTATTAAAGCCAATGACACATGTTTAGTATATTTATTGTTTTTCATTATTCAAATAATATTTGATAATAAGATACACATTCATTCTTTATTTCTCTTTCCTATAATCTATATGTCTATATCTATATCTATATAGTTATTATCTTCAAAGTATAAAAGTTTTGATAAAGGGATAATAGTTGTACAATACTAATAAAACTAAACTATTCATTAGGGGTGAGTAGATATAGGGTAAGTTGGGTATAAAGTCTTACTAGTATCCTAGGTACATGTTCTCAAATTTTGGAATTGAAATCTATCCTATAGCACCAACGAATCATCATAAAACATGTCTACCTTGTAAAACTTAAAGGGTACAAAGTACCTTATGAAGTATGTAAATTTTAAATTTATATGATATTAAAAAATAATTTACAAGTGATATTAGAAACTCTTATAAAAAAACATATGAAAGCTATGGTGAAATATGTGAAACTAAAAAAAAAAAAAAATCTACCTTTATTATATTAAGTTTAGCAAGTGGGAAAGGATAAGAGGAAATGATAGAGAATATAAGGTTGGAGAGGAAAATGAGAAAGAGTTAGGGAAAGAATTGAAAATGTAAAGTGGGAGAGATAGTATTAGATTTAATCGTTAGGATTATTAACTTATGGGCTTATTAGGCTCTTTTACTTTCTTTTTTTTACTAAAACATTTATTGACAAAAATATATATAACATTATTAGTTATTATTCATTTATTAATATTATTTAATAATTTTTTATAGAGTAGATATAGGATATTCTAGAACCCATACCCTATATACTTTAAAGCATGGGGATATAGAGTGAGAGTAAGGTAAGAACACTTGTTAGAATTTCCCTAGTCAAGTAGGATTCGAGCAAGTCTTAAGTATCCTATATAACAATGTTACCTACTGACCCTTATTACCCAACCATTTCCTTACTTTTTTATAGGGTTGTAAACTTGCAGAGCTACTTGAACTTAGCTCAAACTCGATTAGTAAACGAGTCGAGATTGAGCTTAAAATAATATTCGTTTATTTAAATGAGTTGAGCTAAACCTCTTGTTTAGGCTTATTCATTTATATTGTTAATGAGTTAAGTTGTAAATAGACTAACAAGTAAACTTGTTTTTATTTTTATTGAGATGGTTGATAAATAGGCTCGCTAACAAGCTCATAAGTATGCTCACAAGTAAGCTCTTGCTTACATTATTAACAAGTTGGGTTGTGAACAAGCTTAGTAGTAGGCTTGCACATTGATATATTATATATAAAAAATATATATAACACAAGAAGGGATTTCTATTATGTAGTTACTTAAAACCTATGTTTTGAACCCCCATTTTTTTTTTTGGTTGCCTTTATATTAAGTAGTAGTAGACTTTGTAATATATTATTCTTAGATAATACACAATTTTGTATAGATGCTATTGTTATCTTTTGAATTTGTGTTTAAAATAATAAATTTTTTATTAGTTTCCCTAAAAAAATGAAAAGGTAAAATTTCAAAATTTAAATTAATTTCAAGCTTTAATTCAAACTTAAGCTCGTTTATCTAACGAGCTTAAATTCAAGCTCAAGTTCATCTAGATTCATTTATCTAAATGAGCTTGAGTTTAAACTCAAGCTTAGGCTTGTTTATATAAATAAACCAAGTTTGAACTTTAAATTCCTTAACAAGCTCAAACTTGAGTTTATAATTTTCAGGCTTAATAAAAGCTTAGCTCGACTTGAGCTTGATAATTTTTCTAACGAGCCAAGCTTGAGCCTTTAAAAATTAAGCTTGGGTTGGCTTGGCTCAATTCATTTGCAGCTATACTTTTTTAATTTTATACAAATTGTCATTGATAAAGCTTTTATCTATTTTTACCTTTTTATAGGCCATGTAACTAATATATATTTCCATATGGTTATTATGTATTTTTATTTTTTTTGTATATGCATCACGGATACATCGATTGTCAGTAATATTGAGTGGTGTTTGGTATAAGCTTGATAGAAAAATGCCGTATAACATAACATTACAAGATAGATAATGATATAGTGAAGGAATAGGGATAAAGGCCGTATAATAGTTTACACTATTTGGAGGTTTTTGATGAAAGATTCACATTGCAGTGCGACAAAATAGAAGGATGGGCAATGTTATGTGAATGATATAAAAATATACTTTCATAGTGATGAGGATTATCAATAGTATTAAAGCGAATGATAGAGGATTTTGATCTCTCTTTTTAGTTCCCTAAAATATCCCTACGGAAGCATATATACTATGATAGACTAGCTTAATAATTTCAGGGTAAAACCATAATTTCACTAAATGTCTCTCTTTTCCTCTCCTCCATACACTAAATTTATTTTCCCATATCTTTCCATTTCCATATTGTCTTGTTAAGATTTTTTTTTTAATTTTTTAATAATAATATTATTATTATTTATTTCTAATTTTATTTTTATTGTTATTTTTGGTAAAGATTGCAGAATCTTTCCTCTTCTTTAATCTCCTTCCTCTCCAAAGCTACTACTATTCACTGGATTTTCTTCCAAACATGTGCACTTCACTACTTCACTGAAAGAGAAAAAGTGGTACAGAATAGATGTGCGGAAATGCCTCCAATTTCAATGATAATTTCTTGAAAATGATTCCTCCATATCATTTTAATTTATCATAGTATTTTGAACTTAATTATTATGAAATTTTGTTGTCTTGGTTTTCTTGCAGCTGATTATTTACAAGTAGATGTTATCATGGAGCACTTAGTTGTTAGAAGCATTATTAAATCAACTAATGAGTATTTTCTTTTGTAAATTCAAATACTTATTTGTTTGTAGACTCCTCAGAATTATCTCATAAATTGCTATGTTACAGCGTTTGGTTATTAGAGTATATAGCAAGACAAGGAAGGCATAGAGAAGTCACTAGGATCATTGATCATGTATATGGAGAGCAACAACAAAGAAGACATAGAGAAGCCACTAGGATCATTGATAATATTACTAGATTGATGGCTTTGGAAAAGTGTAGCTAGCAGATTAATCATGTGATATGGGAGAAAATGGAAACCAAGATCACAATGATAAATTCAATGGGTATTTTTTCCTAATTAACTGAATGGAGTTTAGGGATGATACCATGAGTAACATGTTATGAGGAGTTTTTATTAAAGAATACTAAAGCAAGATTATGCAATATTATAGAAGAGATTGGCGCATATATCCTATTATTAGTTGATTAAGAAAATAGTGCTTTTTTAATATATAAATTATTTACTAGATGATGTTTTTTAGTTATCTATGTTGCATATATTGTTGGCATAATTTAAAAGGGACCAAAATTATATTTCATAATTAGCAAGCCTTTTGGTTGGACATCTTAAATTTAAAAGGCTTAAGTTTTAGCAGCAAAATTTTATTTTATTTTTACATCTTTTCCCCTCTTTTCTGTAATTGGACCTTTATATTAATATGATTCTTTTCTAGAATTTATGTTCGTGTATGAATTTTACCATCAATTAATTGATAAAAAGTTGAGTTTCTTGATTAGACTATACTCAGGCTTTCTTTAGAAGCGATTAATGAAGAAAGCAAAAACATAATTATATTTTTTTTCTTCTATTCTCTCTCTCTGTCTTTTTTTTTTCCCTATCACCTTCATCATCTCTCTTTCAATATTCATTTTTTTTTTTAACTACAATTTATATGAAAGTATAAAAAATGATGCCTTTTCTTTTGTATTTCATGTTTTAAATCATAAATTAATTATACTAGCAATTGGTTACATGGTTGGATAGTTATACATATGCTAATGTTATTGTAGATAATGTATTTCACTGTATCTATATATTTTGGCCTATGGATTTTATTTACGAGCTGTTTGTCCCCCGCCCATGTAATGAAAATTATTGAATCGGAAGTACCATGTTAAAGTTTAATTTAACTATTTCATTATATTATATATATATATACATTTAAATTTTCATCGTGTAATAATTGTTTGGTTTCATAAAATGAATATAAAAAAGAAAAGTAATAAAAAAAAAAGTGAATGAAAAATCACTAAATCTATGTTGCTGTTGGTGATTGATCATGTGTGATGTGTGCAGGTCAATCTTAAAGATTACTTAATTCAATGCATGTGTATTAATGTGATTTGAAGAGGCATCGGGGGAGGAACTCAAGGAGGGAAAGGGTGAATTGTGTTCTATTGGCTTTCTCGAAAATTTACAATTTTGAATAATTGAAGGAACAAATAAGATATGAATACAATATTATATAGGGACTTGTTATGATTCCGCTCACTATTTTAACAAGATCAGTCTAATATTTGATTTTACTATTTAGTTATATATATTAAATTTTTACTGTTAATACATAAATTAATGATAAGATTAAAGTTGGATTAACTTATCAAAAATACAGATAGAATCATAAAAAATTCTTATTATATAATATGTACAGTAAATTATGATAAATAGGGATGGAAAACAAATGTGCAACCGCTTATTCTCCAATAGGGATGGATCTTGAGGGGGATGGAAAGGGTGCCAATGCCCAAAAAAAAACTTGGAGAAAAAGTTTATTTTAAAGAGAAAAATTATATATTGAATCTAGATTTTAAAGAGCAAATAATAATATGGTATTGGGTAGACTTAAGTGGTTAGCTTTTTAGTTTTACAAACATAAGATCTTGGGTTCAAAAAAGTTAAGTGTCATTTTACTATTTAACATGCATTTACTACTTAAATAACATTCTTTTTTTACATTTGGAAACTTTTTTTAAAAAATAATAACTAATAACATTAAGTTCATTATTTAACTAAACAAATTCTCCTTAATGACTATTTTTATTAGTAGTACACCATAAATAATAATAGCATTGCCCATATTACAAATGTTCCAATCTCATTATATAAACTATTGGTAAATAATATTAATTGTATGACTCGGTTTAGTATTTTTTTTTTTTTACAAGTAATGTTGTGAAAATGAATTCGGATCATAGAATAATTGATTGTGCAGCAAATTAAATTTAAAATGATTTTTTTAGCATTGTTAATGAAACAATTATGGAAAGTTGTCATGAAAAGAAATCATAGAATACTTATTTATGTCAATTTGCACTTTTTGCTCTACTTACAATTTTTGGTATACTAATTACTCTTAATTGTTTCTCAAAAGAATTTTCCATCGTATTAAGTTTTAGGAATTATTGTGGGTGAAATCATTAACAAGATCCTCTTACATATATAAGATGTAATATATTTACAATAACAAGCAAACATTTCCTATTGGTGATTTCAATATTGACTTAATCAAAATAAGTCCTACCTAACCTAGTTATATACTTCTATGTTTGTTCCTATTCTTCAAGCTTGAAAATTGCCTTCTCAAGAGGACTTCATAATCATTTTATTGATGATTATTCATGTTCTAAAAGGGCTATCTGCTTTTGCACAGCATGTGGAGAGAATTAAGATTATCTTCAAGAATCGATTGGTTAAGTTTAGAATCTATGTCATATTCATTGTTACTCCCTTTGCACATAATATGACCTATCTAAATCTCACCTGACTAACCCGATCTTTTTTCCTTTTCATTTTGGCTTATATTGATTAATAAGAATAATCTATTCCATAAAAAAATTAAGTACAATTGGTCTTTATAGGTGTATGGGTTTGAATGCAACATGTCACATGCGTGTTGTGTGTAAACGTGCTAAACATGGCTAGAAGAGAAGTGACACATAGGAGATGATAAAGAGTAAATAGATAGTGAGGAGCAGACAATCTCAATAAACTCAAACACTTAAGTCATAGGTAAAGGAGCTATTTGAGTATCAAACTCTATTAAGAGTAATGAACGATGAGGTGTTCTTCATTGCGCTACTGATTTCATCTTTTGATAGGTAATTCCAATATAGTAATGATGTTTCTTCCAAAAGTTCTAAATGGAGATCACTTAGGTATTTGTAGATTTTGACTATCATCTTGTCCATCAAATGTTGATGGTGATTGATGGTTACAAATGTATCCTCACATGGGCTTCTCTTAAGCCTAAGCCCATTGAAGATCTTTTTTAATGTATGATAAGATTTGATCAGACTCGCTAATTAACAGACTTTATTCTGAGTTTATCATGTTAAATTTCTTTTGATTATGCCAATGATATGGGCTTGAATCCTTGGGCTTTAGTATTTCAACCCAAAGAGTCAAATACATTTAATTACTGAGCTCAAAAGTCCAAAAATTAAATTTAACTCTTTACAATCCTTAATCATGTGAGAAAAAAAGAAGAAGAGATAATCGTATATATTGTAAAGACATTTTCTCTCATGGAAAACCCTAAGAAAAACCGGGTCAAATGAAACATTGATGCTTCACACTTCCTTCGAATTCAAATCATGCTACTGCCACCGAGCTGTGCGTGATGAAGAAGGACAAATGGAAAATAGGCTCCTACCAAGAAACTTGGTAACATGGACATATTATCTAGTGAGCTACGAAGACTATTCTAAGGGCCTAGGTGCTTGTCCTAAGATGAATTTGACCAGATTAGGAATTCAAATGCACTCACTTATAGCTGTAAACACGGCTCGATCTGTAACAGCCAGCTGTGATCATTTTACCAACATTATTCTTACTTCTAGGGCAAATCCTCTAGCTACTCGAAGAAAACAAAGCTTGATTATGCACCTACAAACTCAATCGTGTAGCCCATTTTTAAGCCAATAACGTGTAGAATTGGGAACCAATGCATTTCTCTTTCTTTTAAATCTGTCAAAATAAAAACAAATTTATTGTTTTGTATATAAACCTACGGCCATAGTCAGCTATTAGGGAAAGTCGAACTCCCCGTGACTCCTCAATGGGAGTTACATTCTCTTATCTTAATAATGCTTCGGTCAAGGACGGACACATGATCATATCATTAGAAAGCAAAATATATATTATTAAAATCAATATTAAACTTACTTGTAGAAAAATATTCATTTATCATCAAAATTATAGTGCATCTTATGTAAATAAAAATAAATATATCTTCAATATAATTTAATATTGAATAAAAAAAGTAAATTTAATTTTTTTTATATTAATTATAGATACTTGATATATTTTAGAAAAAGTAAAAAGAATAAACTCTCTAACAAGATTATAAAAAATAATATAGCATTTTATAATTTTTTATATTGACTTTGTAAAATCATTTTATTAGTAATGTTATAAAAAAATATATATGTATATGTATATATTTAATATAAGTGATTAGATAATTGATGATTCAATAATTCTCATTTCTTTTCATAAGATTGATTGCAAAAGAAAATGTTAGTACATTAAATAATATAAACTATTATTATTTATTATTATTATTTTATATAATATGATTGAAGTAGCTGCCAATGATAATATGCCTCAAATTACCGGAGGGGAAAATGTAATTCTGGACTTCATTGTGCTTCATATCTTTTGAGTTTCAAATTCCTACTATGTTCACTCATAACATGATGTGTCCGACTAAAGATCCTCCAGCGAAAAAGGAGACCAAGGAACCTTAATCATCGAGGTGGTTGCTGTTTTGGTTGGCCAAAACAAAGGAAACCTAAGTGTACGTTGAGTGTCCGTGCAAGATTCTTTCCAAAATATTCCCTTGTCTGCTTGCATAAATACGTGTTATGTAGAGAAAAATATCAATAGTTGATATTGCAAACATAGATAGTTATTATTTTGGAAATTAATTATTTTCATGTCATAAATATTAAAATTTTATTAATATATATATATATATATATATATATCAATCATTAATTTTTTTTGCCACCGCACCATTGGGAATACTTTACAAACTGAGTAAAGGCGTGGAAGAAGACTCTAAAATCATGAAAAGTCTAGAATGGAAATAATAATGGACTCCACGGTTGATGGAAATGGGACATCGGCAATGCATGTTGCGGGGGCGTGGTGTCCATTGTAGTCTTGTCTTGTATTAGAAAGTCAAAAGTGTCCCCATTTTTCTTTCTTTTGTAACGTTGATAGATGGGGCCTGTTGTTCCAAAGCATCCTCTGCCACATAAATGTTTGCTAACCCTATCAATGGACAGCACGAAAATTTCATATAAATAAACATTGCAAAATCGGAGGTTCACTTCCTTCACGAGGGGGGCCATGGATAGGTTGGTATTTTAGGCTGGGAAACGTGGAGATAGAAATGCAAGCAGGTCGTGCCAATAGTACAGTTGATATCGATTGAATTTGATAAGACTTTAATAGGTTGGCATCTTATCTTATAAGGATTTCGACTTAATTTAACTTTATTTAAGCCGATTTTATTGTGTATGTTTGTGTTTTAAGGCACGGCTGTGTGTGGAGCCCACAAATCCACAGAAGAGTACACGGCCAAAGTACACGGTTGTGTACACGGCCGTGTATCACTGCCAGAATGTGCACAGAAACGTACACGGCCAAAGTACACGGTCTGTGCATGCTGTACATCAATGTGCCAAACGTACACGCAAAGTCACGTCGTGTACATGGCCGGTATCCTGCAGCATATGCACAGAAACGTACACGGCCAAAGTACATGGTGTGTATATAGCCGTGTATCCCCTGTCGGCCAGCTTGTGCTCTCCATAATTATGATATCTGTGATTGTTGTATTTTAGGTAGATAGATATCTGTGTAATCTTTGTAATTTAGGTAGATAGATATTGGATATATGCTTGTTATTTTACTTAGCTAATTTGTAGGAGTCAGTTTAGGAAATTCTCTTGTATATATATATTCAACATATGGAAGAAAGGAGGAGCAGGAAATAGAACGAAAATAAATTTCCCAAATTTTGTCATGTATCAGAGCAGCAAATCGCATCTTGATTTGTTTGTTTGAAAAAAAAAAACACGGTAAAGATGAACCCTGGCGATGATGGAAACTTCAAACGAAAGACCATATCACCATATGACATCACGTCCCTCGACAATCCTGGACTTCTGATAACTCAGGTCCAGTTGAAGGGGGAGAATTATGACGAGTGGTCTCGCTCATTGAGAACGGCCTTGAGAGCGAGAAAGAAATTCGGATTTGTTGATGGAACAATCACGAGACCTGATGAGGACTCTGCAGACCTTGAAGATTGGTGGACAATCAACTCGTTGTTGGTGCTTGGATCCGAAATACTATCGAGCCAGCCTTAGATCAACAATCTCACATGTAGAGATTGCGCAAGACCTCTGGGATGATATACGAGAGCGTCTTGTTGGTGAATGGACCTAGAATACAACAGCTGAAATCAGACCTTACCGAGTGCAAGCAGAAAGGAATGGGTATTGTCAGTTATTATGGCAAACTCAAACAATTGTGGGATGAATTGGCCAACTACGAACAGCTGCCGACGTGCAAGTGTGGATGATGCACATGTGATCTCAGGACTGTGTTAGAAAAAAATCGAGAAGAGGAAAAGGTGCATACTTTTCTCATGGGATTAGAAGAAACAATATATGGGATTGTCCGTTCTAACATTCTGGCTCAAGATCCGTTGCCTAAACTGAATAAAGTGTACTCGATGCTTATCCAAGAAGAACGAGTGAAAGCTATTTCTCGTGGAAAGGATGAACGTGGGGAAGTGATGGCTTTTGCAGCTCGTACTCGAGGAGATGGGAAGGATAAGAACATGGTGTGTACACATTGCAAACGCAAAGGGCATGAGGCCGACGGCTGTTTTGCCTTGATTGGATATCCGGAATGGTGGGGTGACAACTCCGAACGAAGGGAAAAGTGGAGGACGTGGCAAAGGACAACAATTGCCTCAACAAAGAAAGGACAAGGAGCTGGACGGGGGTCTGGTTCGGTACGTGCCAACGTTGCTCAGACTACAGAAGGTAGTTCTTCCTCGACGAACAATGCCGAGGGTGATAGACCTGGATCGCTTAGGTCTAAGCAATGAGCAATGGGAGGCACTTGTGAAGCTGGTAAATAACAAAACATTTGGAGGTGAAAAAATGACTAGTAAGCACATGTCCTGGATAATTGACACGGGAGCAACGAACCATATGACGGGAAATTAGTAGCTTGTATAACTTGCAGACAGTTCTGCAGTGTTCCGTGGGGTTGCCAAATGGAGCAGTGCTCTGGCCACTAAAGAAGGGACAATTTATCTTGATGAAAATCTTGTCCTTGAAAATGTTTTATATGTGCCTGGATTGACCTGCAATTTGATTTCTTGTCACAACTCATAGATCAATCCCATTGTATAATTAAAATCATTGACAATCTTTGTGTAATACAGGACCGATCTTCGAGGATGTTGATTGGTGCGGGTGAACGTCGGGATGGACTCTACTATTTCAAAGGGACACCAAGAATTAAAGCAATGAAAGCAGATACGATGGGATCACTTGATTTTTGGCATCAACGTCTAGGTCATTCGTCTATGAAGGTTACCAAGTTGCTTCCAATTGTGGATCCTACTAAGAATAATAGTTTGAATAAATGTTGTGAGATTTGTCAAAGAGCGAAACGAACTAGAGAAAAATTTTCTCTTAGTGATTTTAGAGCATCTGAAATGTTTGAATTGATACATTTCGATTTGTGGGGTCCCTATAGAACAATCTCTTCTTGTGGAGCATCATATTTTTTAACTATTGTTGATGATTATTCTAGAGCTGTGTGGATATATCTGCTTGTTGATAAGAAGGAGGTATCTAAAGCCATGGAAAGGTTCTTTTCCATTATTGCACGACAGTTTAATAAACAAGTAAAAATTGTGTGAAGCGATAATGGAACGGAATTTACTTGCATGAAAACGTATTTTCTTGAAAATGGTATTTTTTTTCAAACATCTTGTGTTGGGACACCACAACAAAACGATCGGGTAGAAAGAAAACATCAACACATATTAAACGTGGCTCGAGCTCTACGCTTTCAAGGCTGTCTACCTATTTCATTTTGGAGTGAATGTGTTCTAACTGCTGGTTACTTAATCAATCGAACACCTTCATCAGTTCTGAATGGAAAAACTCTTATAGTATTCTTTATGGACGGGAATCGGTCGTGTATATAGCCGTGTATCCCCTGTCGGCCAGCTTGTGCTCTCCATAATTATGATATCTGTGATTGTTGTATTTTAGGTAGAGATTAGATTATTTGGAGATATATGCTTGTTATTTTACTTAGCTAATTTGTAGGAGTCAGTTTAGGAAATTCTCTTGTATATATATATTCAACATATGGAAGAAAGGAGGAGCAGGAAATAGAACGAAAATCAATTTCCCAAATTTTGTCACGATTTATAAGAAAATAAGTACATATGTCTGATTATTCAAACATATATAATAAACATAAATTATCTTAATATAAATTTAAAATCAATTATATTTTTGGGACACTAATATTTTTGTGCATAAAAGCTTGTTATCAATTTTTGAGATTGATTTCGATTACTATAGACGCTATTAATCAAGTTTAAATACATGTTAAAATATTCTATAGAGTCAAATTTGGACACATATTAAAATACATAATATGTAATTGAGTTACGGTTTTAGGAAGTTGTCCCAAGCTCATCCGGTTCCATTCCTATCTTGGGATGTTGTGTTAAATTGAAGGTCCAAGATACATAAAAGTTGAACTTTTTTAGAATTTTAAGAATTCTTCCCAGCTTACGATGGAAAGATACCATAGTAAGGCTACTGCCCACCAGTTAAGGAAAAAATGTCGATGAAAATCAGATGATAATTGAACACATGTATAAGCCAGCGTTGATTCTTTCTTTACGAGGAAGAAAGAAAATAAAAGAACCTGACAATATTGATAAAATTATAAAATTCTGGTTAACTAAGGAGAATATTTGTGGTAAAAATAAGATGGTCTTTATCTAAGAAAATATGTTCATAAAGGGAAAATGTAAAGAAACTTTCAGTGATATCTCAACTTTCTAAATATGGTATTATTCCAAGCATATATACTATGTTCCTCACTTCAATCAAGTATAGAAATCTAATTTTGACATTTTAAGATATTTATTTATGTTTATTTCTGATACCAAGCAGTGGTAAATAACTTGTATTAATTTCATCATATTGTGCATATATCATGACAAATTCCTTAGGAAACAAAAATCTATACCTTCCATAATGGAAAATGATAAATGAAATTTTAAGTAAGTGTTTGCATCTTTTAAAAAATACTAAGTCAATGATAGAAATATAGGAACGTATTTTGAGATCTTAATATGATAAATTCTCTTTTTTTAAAAAAAAAAAAAAAGAAAAAAAACCAAAATTCTCAACAACCATCAGTTCAAAATTTTATGAGCCCATTACAATTTAGAAATAAAGCAACATGGTTATTGAATTGATTTAAACAAAGAAAGAGGCATATTAAAATTTAGAAATAAAGAACAAAAGGATAGATCAATAATTTGATACGAAAATCTTAACTCTTAGGGATGCCATTGAATGGATTGTTATAGGATACCGTATCTACCCAATCCAACCTATTCAACCCGTAAATTACCCTAAAGGGTTTTGAGATGGATTTAGATATTACTTCAAAATCCTATAGTTTTTTTTTGTTGCATTTTAGGTTTTATAAAAAACTTGAGGGGAAAATCCAATATGTTAAAAAATACTAAATAATAATATTTTCAAAGTCCTTTTTCAAAAGTTAAGAATTATAATTTACTGACTTGACATATCATACTACAAAAAGACGGTTTTTTTTTTCATTTTATTTATTAAAGTCTAGGAAATCCTAGTTATATCTCCATTATTTAATTTCACTATTTTAACTTTTTAGTCGCATCCTCTTTATAGGTATAGATATAATCGACAAAGATGAGTTGAATTTCAATTAATTTTAATGAATATTTGGGAAAAGATTAGATGAACTTTAGTTAATTTTTAAAATTTGGTTAATTATGTCTTAAACTTATAGAAATATGTGATTGATGAGTTGAACTTATTTAATTTAGAATTTAAATGAATATCTATATACTATATAATATATTGAACTCCCTATTGTAATAACTTTCAAGTGTTTTTATTTCATTGAACTTCATTTCACTTAACTTCTAGTTTTTCAACTGTAATTCAATAATATCTTTATGAAATTATTTTATGAGAATTATAATTATAAGTGATCGTATTTAATACAATTGCTTTTTTATAAACAATTATGCCATCTTATAATATGTTATTACTTTATTCTTAATATATGTTTCTATAAATAATAAAAATAAATTATAAAAATCTTGATAATATCTTACCTCTTTATTTTATATGAAAATATTTTGCATAAACTATATTAATAGGTTAGATTATAGGTTTATAGTATCCATAATAGGTAGATTTTGAATATTAAATTAAAATTTTATAAATTTTTTAGTGAATTATAAATAATTTCACAAAATAATAAATTAAATTCAAATCTTATAAAACTTATTTCAAACCTAAGATGGTAGCATCTCCACTCGCCTCTATAGCAGCCATTAATTCCGGCCCTACGAGAAAACAATTCAAGCGTGTCCTTTGGCTCTGAACAAAAATGTCCAGGAAGGACATCACGTGATATTTTAATCTGACAAGTCACAGCCACAGGTACGTCCACAATCACGTGCACAGATAAGCCAATGAGGCACCGAGGCTGGCTTATGCATTGCATTAATATGCACGATTCCATGTTTCTCGGCACACTTTCTTCTAGTTTAGACAGCTTCTGATGTTTGTTAATAATAAAGAACCCTAGTGTATAGCTATTCGGGTTTATCATAATTTAATTTGTAAGTGTCATATCAAAGAAGGTTCTCGATAGGATACATCAGTATTAAAAAACACTAAAAGCTAAATTGCTATAATACTTTAAATATATTTTTAATTATTTAACATAATAAATAAATTTTTTAAATTAGTACAATAAAAGCATTCATAAACTCTAATAACACCACTATTTTTGAAAAAAATGTATATTTTTCCAAATATAATACTTGTTCAATCTCCTTAATTTAAATATAATAGAAGGTTTCAATAATTTAAATAACATAATAATCTAAATCACAATTACAATTTTTTTTTTCCATATTCTTCTTTCTTCTCATCAATATCTTATTCTTCATAATATAGTACTCCACATTCTCATTCGTATTTTGATTTGTTTCTACTAGGGTTTCATTATACTCTACAATCTCTCATATAATATCTGCAATTAAAAAAAAAAAAATCCAACAAGGGGTGAGCTAATGCCCAGTACAATACTTACATATACACACACACATGTTATACCAGAAACAATAACGTATGTAAAATGCATTATAATATTCATATATAATTTTACTTATCTTTTACAACCTCTAGTCGATACACAACACATCATAAACATCATCACATAATATTCATAAACATCATTTCACAATCCATCCAGTAGCAACCTATACATATATATGATAAAGATATATTTTTTTGTCCATAAGTCTATTACTATATATAATATATATGGCAATGGATATATCCTACTGTCCATAAGTCCATGAGTTCTCACACACTAACCTTTCACAACTATATATGTGTGTGTGTGTGTGTGTGATAATGAGTACTCTCCACTGTCCATGAGTTCATACACTACAATATTTCACAATACACGTCATAATCTTACATATCACAACATTTCACATCACAACCTTCCACATAAGAATCTGATCATTTTGGTATACAACTCCACTAGGGATAATGTTACATATCAATAATCGGGGTACCACCCCAAGAACATCGATTCACAGTCAGTTTCTTAGACCCAGTAATTCACAATCACATGCACACACAGTCAGGTTCATTTATAATATTATTAAACTCACACACAAAAATCTAATTTATCAAGCACAAATAGCAAACATGGTATACACGTATCTGAATTGTAATACTTGATCCTTCACACTTCTTATAGCCTTGCAAATCCTCTAAACCTATACACAATCCCAAGTACATGTTTTTAAAATTGAATTTCAATGAAATAAAATGGAAATGGAAACTTTTCAACTCAAGACGACCATGTTGAAGGTTATGTTGGTGAACCCAGGTAGTACATGGTTGTGCCAAAGGCCGTGTACATTTCTGTGACTCTTCAAACTCATCACGAGCAAGACATAAGTGTCGAGTCTAATTTTAAATTTTTCATCTATGTTCCTAATTCGATTTATTTTGAATCCTATGCTCATCCAATATAAATCCTCGATTTAAATTAAGAATTTTATTATTTGTTTGGAGTCGCCACCCAACTGAAATTAAGAAAAATTATTGAATTAGAACTAATTGATCGGATTAATTCTAATTTAGATAACTAATCGACGAAATCTCCTCTTTTTATTTTTAGAAAAGAAAAAAGAAGACGAAAGAAAAACTAGATATTCTCGACTTGAGGGCTATCCTATTAAAACCCTAAAGTTACCACATTACCTTTCTGAAATTTGAGTCATATTCTAATATCTTTAAAAATTACACTAATAACGATTTGGAAAATGATTTTTTTATTTTTTTAGAGTTACCTCATAAGAATGCCTACGTACTCGCTATTCGGGATCAAACAAGCTGTAGTTCGCTTTTTATAAAATTTTAGTGGATTAGTTTAAGTTTTAATTATGAAAACACATCGGCTTTACATTTGTTACCATTTTTAACATTTTAAAAGAAATTCTAAACTTAAACTTTGATATTTTTCTTTTCAAAAAAACTTTGATTTAAGGAAAACCAATTTGAATTTATTCTGAAAAAAAAAATTCTAAGTGATAAAATAATTCATTATTTATTAATCTACCATTATTTAATCTTGATTTTCATTATTTTTTTTATATTATATTATATTTATTTATTTATCAAAAATCTAAAACCTAATTAAAATTAAAAAAAATCTTTTTTTTTTTATTTTGGATTATTAAAAATTTTCTTTATTTTTAATAAAATAACTAAATAAATGGATAATTAAAGTAAATAAATACAAATGAATAAAATAAAAAAATTAACTAACCTGGATACGGATCATTGTTGGATCGGGTCAGTTGGGTCGAGTCGGGTCAAGTTACGGCGGTTGGAGAATCCTCGTCGGTGGTGTTCCAATGGCTTTCAAAGGCGATTAAGGACTACTTCTAAGCTTTCTGAAGGTGGGTAATCCAATTGTAGTGGTGGATTTCTTTAAAAACTCCTCTAGGTTGTGGTTCGTAACTTGATCAACAATCGCGGCTAGGAGGAACTCCAACGAGCTTCAAAACTTCTGATTTTTCACTCTTTTTTCACTTTTGATCTGTGATTTGGCTTTCCCCTATCGTGCTCTATTTATAGGCATAAAAAATTGAGTTGAATTAGCTCGAATTTCCCTCCAATAGGCTTGAATCGTATCCACGTTTAAAACTCATCTCCGATTTGCTCTAGATTCGTGTAAATCTTTGATTTTGTTATGATTTGTACTAATTGGATGATGTTTATCTTATTTTTGTTAAAGATTTGTGCAAAAAATCGTATAAAAACGGCTGGATATCATTTTTTCCCGTGGCCAGCAATCGTTTCGGATGGAGGTTAAAGATGATCATACATTCGGCGCTTGCACTCCCTCATCTAATCAAAAGCTGACACGTGTCTTGGGTAAGGAAAAAAATTGCAAAACGCGGATTTGCTTCTCCCGCATTTCGAACCCCTAACCGAGAAACCCCAATCACCCCCCCCCCCCCCCCCCCCCCCCCCCCCCCCATGCGCGATGCTAAAGCCGAAGCTTGGACCAGCTGGGCTAGCCTATTTCTCAATTTTATTTTACATGAATATTATACATAAGCGTAGCAAGTTTTATTTATTTTATATTATTTTGAAATTTTAAAAATTTGTAAAGATTATTTAACCTCTTTTATTATTGTTTCTACCATTATTTTCCAAAATTGGTATATTTTCCTATTTATTTTTTTTTCAATATTTTTCATTTATTTATGCTAAATAGAAGAAAAAAATAAAAAATTGAAAAATTGAACATTATTTATTATTAAAGGGCAAAAATGGAGTGTTACAATTGTCCTCTTTGTAGTAAAGTTTGAAAAAGTTAACTATAAAAACTACAAATATGCCATTTTTTGCCGATAGACTGAGTAGATAACTTGTATTAATTTCGTCATATTGTGCATATATCATGACAAGTTCCTTAGGAAAAAAAAATCTATACCTTCCATAATGGAAAATGATAAATGAAATTTTAAGTAAGTGTTTGCATCTTTTAAAAAATACTAAGTCAATGATAGAAATATAGGAACATATTTTGAGATCTTAATATGATAAATTCTTTTTTTTTTTAAAAAAAAAAAAGAAAAACCTAAATTCTCGACAACCATCAGTTCAAAATTTTATGAGCCCATTATAATTTAGAAATAAAGCAACATGGTTATTGAATTGATTTAAACAAAGCAAGAGGCATATTATGATTCAGAAATAAAGAACAAAAGGGTAGATCAATAATTTGATACAAACATCCTAGCCCCTAGGATGCTACTGAATGGGTTGCTATAGGGTACCGAATCTACCCAATCTAACTTGTCCTACCCACTAATAATCCTAAAGGGTTTTAAAATAGGTTTAGGTATTACTTCAAAACCCTTAAGGATTTTTTTTTGCATTTTGGGTTTTATAAAAAACCCGAGGGGGGAATCCAATATGTTAAAAAATATTAAATAATAATATTTTTAAACTCAAATTTCAAATGTTAAGGATTATAATTCACCGACTTGTCACATCATACTCCAAAAAGCATAAGCAACAAACATGATATATATGTACATGAATCATAAGTACATGCTTTTAAAATTGAATTTCAATGAAATAAAATGGAAAGGGAAACTCTTCAACTTAACACGACCATGTTAGAGGTTATGTTGGTGAACCTGGGTAGTACATGGTCGTGCCACAGGCCATGTACATTTCTGCAACTCTTCAAACTCATCACGGGCAAGACACGGCCATGTTAATGGACCGTGTATCTTACTCTCTTTTTTTTTCAACACGGTCGTGTTGGGAGGCTGTGTATATCTTAGTTTATTTTGGGTCTTCAACAAGATTCTAACACGATCATGTTAGGAAGTCGTATATCTTTCGGTCTACTATTTAAATTCAACACGTCCATAATACAGTCATGTTGAGAGACTGTGTATTTTACTGTACACTTCATAAATTGATCCCTTAACTTGATTTATAGTCAATTTAACCTAAATGATCTATCTAATATAAAATTTATAATGTAATACACTAGTAGATATACTTATTTAACCTGAGTAGTTATCGTGATTGGTGAATTACTTGTTTCATTCCTTGCGTATCACAGATTGATCTAGATTTGTAAATGATCTTAATATGTTAATTCTCACTTTACAATGTACATGAATTTAACAATCAATTATTATTGATTGATGTACTCACCTCAAACAAATTGGTGAATTGTAGCACATGCTTTTCCTTTTCTTCCTTTGGTTTCTATAGAGTATGTCTAGGATTCTAGATTGAAAAGTATAGAATAGAATTAACCCTAGGTAAAAAGAAGCTTATATATCTAGGTCATGAAATGACCATCTTGTCCCCAATCATAAATCTTATTTCTCATATTATCCTTGGTAAATTTTTATTATTATTAATTACACACATATATATAAAATATTACCGGGTATTTACAATATATATATATATATATATATATAAGTTATCTTTGTAATGCTCTAAAATTGAATAGTGCTATGGTTTGCAACATGTCCTTATCATATAAAGATACGTTAAAACTCTAATTCTATTTTGATACTATTTAATCCTACAATTCTTGTAAATCTTAATTTACTATCTTCAAGACTACCAACATGATATAAAAACATTTCAATCAATCCTCCTATCCTTAAAACAAATTTAATATTAAATTCATAATCAACGTTTAATGCAACAAAATAATCATAAACACTAGTCTATTTTCTCCAATATCTCAATGCTCACTACATCTATGTAATACAATTCCTCCAACAATCTAATCACCATAATAATACTGCAATTCTTCTTCCTCTGCCTCTTGTACATTTCTTCCCTAACCATCGTCCTAGTTAACATGTCTCTTCGTGCCTACTTCTAAAAAAATATTCTCCAAAAGGTAAGCTAATGCCTACTATGTATAACAAAAACACACACACATAAATAAGCATGAACATATTTCACATACATTATGCAATACTTAAATAATAAACTACCGGTTCATGATATACTTTAAGTCCACAGGTAACAACAGGATATTCATGACCCTTTTAATACACTTAAACATTTTATCATTTAATCGGTGATGAGAATTGCCATTACGAACCTCACCCATGAACACTTAATCACTTAATCTTAGTGATGGGAATTGTCACTACGAGCCTCACATCCATGAACACATAACCACTTAAACCTTAAACCAACTCAGATCATTTCCAAACATGGCTTTACTAAGGACAACGTTATACAAGAACTATTGAAGTGCTCTCTAGCGATCTACCGCTATAGACCCTTAAGTCGAGTTAAGCACAAACAATAACCACTTAAATACTTAACCATTTTATTCAACTTAATTAGGTTTAATATATATATTAGCTTAAACAAGCACAAGAAATACACAAGTTACATGTACATGGTATCATAGTCTTGAGCTCAACTGGTCCTAAATTTAAAGCTAATTTGTAATTTGTCAAAACAATAATGATTCCTTCTTAGTATTAATCTAAGAATAATCTAATCTCTTAATTTTCTTACTCTATTAGATTTTTTAAGGTCTTACTAATTATCTAAATTGTGTGGAAATTAGTTTAATTAGAAATTAAATCAATAAAACAAATAGGGTTTGTTGCAACTCAACATAGTCGTGTTGGAGGCTGTGTAACTGAATACGAGATAGTACACGGCCGTGTTAGAGGTCTTATACCTTTTTGTGTATTTTATATTTTGACACAGGGTGAGATAAGATTGTGTTGGGAAATTGTATATCTTTTTGTAAAGTCTGAGTTCAACACGAGGTGAGACATGGCCATTTTGGAAGGCTAAATATCTTTCTGTAAAGCCTAGGTTCAACATGGAGTGAGACACAACCATGTTGGGAAGCCATGTATCTCTCTATTTAGTCTAGGTTTAACATGGGTGAGATATGGTCAACATGATCATGTACCTCTTTGTTCAGTCTGGGTTTAACACAGGCGAGACACGATCGTCTTGGGAGACTGTATCTCTCTATATCGTTTTGCAAACCCTAATTTCTCTCTTCCCCATTTCATCCTAATTTCAAATTCCTTTGTTCCCAAGCTTAAGTTAATTCTAAAACATGAAATTTCTAGTTATTTTACATAGATTGGAATACTTACTTCTAAGTTTCCATGAATCGAATCCTTAAATGGGTTGATTTTTTGTGTTTGTCACGTCTTGCTCCTTGATTCGAATTTTGGTGAATAAAACGATGAGAATTGATTAAGTCCTCAATCAATATGCACAATAACCATTGAATTATTAAACTCTTACCTGATTTACTTATATTCGTCCTTGTGGTTCACTAGGTTGCCTTTTGCTATAGAGAGGGTTTATCTTCTCTTCTTACTTTGTCACTATAAAAATGTGAAAAAGGAGAGATGCTAGGTTAACTTAGACTTAAATATTCTTTCTAAGAAATGTTCCAATTGCCCTTTATATTTTATAAAATCCCTCTTTTGACCATAGATTTTCGTTATAATATATATTCAATAAATTAAATAAATTTGAGTATTTACAATATTGATTTCATTTTTCATTTAAAACGATTAAGACGTATAAGTCTATATTATTTTAAGGTCGGGTCCTCTCAATTTAAGAATATGGTCGCCACTTTCTCAATAGGATAAAGGAGAATCGATTTCTCCTACCTTCTTTAAGAAATGTAATATTAGAAATTGAAAATCGAGAGGATGATGTTTACCCATAGCAATACTAATTGTAATGATGCTCAATACGTTTTATGATTACATTTTAGCCATGGCGAGGAAAACGTATTAATGCATTTTGTGTATTTTAAATTTAGATGCCATTTACGACCTCATATATAACATCTACTCTCGCATTTATTAAGAAACTTTTAGTTTCCTACTTAGTAATGTATTTTCCTTGATACCTATCTATGGGATTGTTTACCGAAAAGTACGCTAACTTATTAAAGATTGAATCCAAAATGTAAAGATTGAATGTGTCAAAGTTCATCAAATCAAACTTTGATTAATATGATATGATGTAATATCACATTACTTTATCTCATATTTATTTGAGTTTGATTTAAAAGTAAAATTATGTAATGTTGTTGGATCCATATTGAAAGTTAATCTGAAAATAAGAAGGGTTTAAAGGTCAAGAAGATGAAATAAGGCGCAAACCCGGATCAATAAAAGTATGAAAATATAATTTATACTTATTTATAAAGTAACAAAATTATCCACTTTTTTTTTTATATTTGAAATACTTTTGTACTTTACATTTCATATATATATATATTTATCTAAGTCCATTTTTAGTAAATTGGTGTATTTTTTGACAAAAAGCAATAAAAAGGAAAAAAGAAAAGAAAAGAAGTACACTCCGATTTCAAAAACCCCGATCAGATCCTTTAGAAACCAGGTTAAACCAAACGAATCAATTGGGACCTTCTAAAATCACTGTCAAGGCGGATAGAAGGAGTGATGCGGATCATGTTGAACCAACCGAGGCAACATTGAAATTAAGCTTCAGTCACTAAAATATCTCAGTCATTTGGTTTGATAAGCTCATTTGCTGGTGTATTCAAACTTAGACATGTATTTGTCTTACTCATTCAAGCACAAACGTTGCTAAAATGAATATGATTGTCTTTTTTTCCCCCCCTCAAAATCCGAGTCTAACAAGGTTAATTGAACTTGACCTCAAGTCTCAAGTTTGTACTTTGCGATTATATTTTTTATAAAGAAGAAAAACCAAAGGGGGACTCTTCTTCATTTTTATAATTTTAGGAAATCCCATAAAATAAAACAACTTATAATGGAAAACTTTCTCGTGCATGATGCGTTGCAATTGGAATATAACAACGTCAACCGATGTGACTCTTTTAGAGCCTACAGACGGGATGTTGGAATACAGCTGGATTGAAAGTCCAAACATGTCTTAACGAAGCAAGGCATGAGGGGGGCAAACATTGCTTGCTACACCCATGTCACGCTACCAACAAAATAACTTTAGTGATCGTTACAGTGCCATCGTTTGATTTGATTAGTTTTTTTTTTTGAAATAAACTAAATTATAAAAATATAGTTTAATTTTTTATTGTTTCAAACTCAATTATACAATTTAGTTTTAAAACTTTTTTAACTATAAAATTTTAATTTAATTTAAGGACTGAACCTATTTTTTTTTTAAATATATTTATTTAACATATAATCTTATACGAGTGATAATATCATATAAGAAATTAATAAAGTTAATATTAAAATAACTAAAATATTTCAAATGTCTGAAAAAAAAAATATATTTTCGATATGTTTGGTCTAGTTCAATTTGATTGATTTTTTTTTATCTATTCTTAGCATAAAATACTTTTGTAGTACTTATTAGACTCTTATTTAAACGGAAACTTTTTGGTACTTTTTAATATTAATTTAAGATTTATTAAAATAAAAATATGAAAAAGTTTATTTATGTAACATCTTACAAAAAATATTTGTCGTTAATATTTTTATATTTTAATTTGGATAAATCTAGAGTAGACAATTTTGTACTTCCCAAAAAAAAAATGCGCATCTGAAATAGAACCATCATTTAACATATAAAAAGCATGAAATGTTGTTCTTAAAAAAAATGCCCTCGTTAGGAATATTCTTTAAGAAAAATCAAAATCATGAAATGTGAAATAATTCCATAAAGAGAAAAGTCGATTTAACTATTATTGGTTGTTCTTTTCCAATGTTTCGAATCGGTGAAAAACGGAAACAGCCTTCACATTCACTTCTCAGTATCTCCGAAGTGGCTACTTTAGACATGGGAGAGAGCTGGTTTCGGCCCTTGAATCAGCCCTTCCGATGAAAATTTTGATGTTAAAGGAAACAGGAAGTTCTTGAAGAAAATTTTGATGTTAAAAGCTATAACTCTACAACGTTGATGTAGAAAAATAGAAGAGAACTGGAGAGAAATGTAAAAAGAGATTGTAGGTTGAAATAATGAAATTTGTACTCAGAGAATTTCAAAGCACAGAGTGCAATTTAAAGAAAAAAATTACATAGGTTGATAGGATTACAGGCAATAAGGAATATGTCTTAGCTATTGGTGCAGGTATAACGTGTAGGTGTTCAAATTTTCAAATTTGAACTTTGTAATAGAGCGGAAGAAATTAAGTGTTGTATAAATTGATAGTGCAGTGTGAAGAGAAAAATTACTTACACACAAAAATTGTACCCACTCTTGTTTTCTGCTCTCATCTTAAAATTTCTATACTCTCATTTTTTATTCCATGTGCTCTTCTCTTATATTTGCTATGCTCGCGTCTTCTACATCGTTAGATAATTTTTGTTGTATTGTTGCCAACTGTTAAATAAATTATGTCCCCTTATTTGCCCATATTAGTTTTTTATAATTATCATAGTATTAAAAAATGGCAAGTCATTTTGGCGATTCAAGTTCTTCTAAGAGAGATTGTTTTGGCAAATGTGATAAGGGAAAATCTGTGCAAAAGCCACTCCAACAATATTTTGAATTGGATGATTACAATATCCACGACTTTACTAACAAACGCCTAGAGGACTTGATGACGCCACCCCAAGCTTTCATGAAAGGCCTTCTGGTGGACAAAGCGAACAACTGCTACGACATGGCAGTGAAGAGGAGGCGAAAAGAGAAGGACAATACAATATGCAAAAAGTACAGGAGGAAGAAATTCTAGGGCAATTACATGGCCCATCTGACTCCATGTGTAAGCCACCAACACCACTTAAATTAGAAATTTTTACTAGACATTTTCGTAAAATTACAGGGGAAGATGGTAGCAGTCGTGCTTATTGCAACTACTGCTAATCAAGTTATGCATGAAAAAAGGAAGAGGGGTATGGCACCCTTAACAGGTGCATGCAAGTGAAACACCCCATAGAGTTTAGCATAGATAAATCGCAGCAACAAATTTCGCAGTCAACAGGATTGCAAGGAAAAGACTTATTTCACTATTATGCTGATAGATAACAAGTTTTACTTGCAAAATACTTAGCAAAGTGTAACCTATGATGGACTCATGCAGCTTCCCCGCACTGGTTAGAATATGAGCAAAAAGCGCTAAATCCAAGCTCACGAACTTATGACCTAAAAACTATACAAAAAACCACTGTTAAGCTGTATTATAACGGTAAGCGTAAATTAGTCGCTCTTTTCAATTCTCTTCATATGCATATTTCCATTTGCGTAGATATATGGACCGATCTGTGGCAAGAAGATTCATACATAAAAGTTACATGCTACTGCGTAGACAATGCGTGGTAGGTACAAAAATGACTAATAGCTTTAAGGGTTTTCAACGATCGCCATACGACGCAAAATATTTTTCGTATTATAAGTATTATTTTAGGTGAATACAATTTGACCAAAAAAATTTCTCAATTGGTTTTGACAACGTAGCCTCTAACATAGCATCCATTGATGAACTTCAATCTTTATGTCAACCTACATTAAGTGGGACATTTTTCTACATTCAATGTGCCTGCCACATTTTAAATCTTTGCGTTAAGAATGGTATGAATTGTTTAGATTTTAAAATGTCCCCAATAAGACAATTAGTATGTTTTTTAATTAACCATCATTCCGTAAATAAGGCATGGTAGAGATTTTTTATTGAAAATGGAATGCGACCTAAAAAATTTAAAAATGATGTTAAGCATAGGTGGAATTCCACCTATCGATTTTTATAAAGTACACTTGCTTATAAAGATGCATTATGTTCTTTCGCTACCATGAATATCCTAGACATTCCATTGCACCCTAGTGATTGGAATGTATGTAATAGAATGTCAAATGTTTTAAAATTTTTTCATGATTGTATTATAACGTTTTCGCAAGTGTATCGGACTAGTGTTCATCTTTTCCTTATGAATGTGGTGAATATACTATTGGTGCTACTCGATTCCCAATATGGCACTTTTCTGTAGGTGGCTATAAATGATATGGCTACAAAATAGTTGCAGTATTATAGACAAATTCCAGTAATTAATCTAGTTGTTTTTATTTTAGATCCACGGTGTAAAAAAGACATGTTATTAGAATATCTTAATTCGTATCATTCCATTGTTGACACATTCTTTGACATGTAAGACACTTATGCCGTTATCGCCACGCAAGAATTATGCTGAGCAGTTCAGGTAACAGAAGAATTATATTCTAACTTTTACACTGTATTCGGTGGTCAAGTGTCCCAAACTTCCTTACTGTCATTCAACTCACATGGTACCACCCATGATCCTAGTCTCATTGCACAACAAATGATGTTTCAAAAGTTGAAGTGGCATCGTTCCTAGTCAATTGAGTACACTAAACTTGATGATTATTTCGATACACACTTTGAATTTGGTGACAATAGTATCACAGATTTTAACATCCTCGATTAGTAGAGGAGGCATAGGAAGACGTATCTCTTGCATGGCTCGCCAAGTTTTGGTTGCTCGCGCATCAACAATAGCTGTTGAATAGGCATTCAGCACGGTAGGCTTTATCTTGTCCCAACAGTGATCATGATTGTCACCCGTTAACCTTGAGGTGCTAGCTTGCATTGAGGATTGGTCAAAGGTAAGGAGTTGCACACAAGAGTCGTATGGGACATTCAGTGGAGAAGATGAATACTTCAGCGACTTAGTCTCATCAGGTAGAAACTCTGCTGGTTTAAATTTTGATATCGAGTAAGTTAAATAATTTTGTAAGAATAATAGTACTATCTTATTTATTTTTTGTACCAGGTTAGAGTTAAACATATTTTGTAAGGGGGGTAGTACTCCTTTATTTATTTCTGTTATTTATTTATACTGTATTATTATCATATATAAGAGATAAAGTCAAATATTCTCTTCTTTTTCTATAATAATTTTATTTAATCAATAAAATTTAGGACTGGCATCCCCCTTAACCCGGTGATTCTAGATCGGGCACACTACTTGTATTTGAAAACCTAAAAGATAGAAAAAGAAATTCCTTTGAATTGAATACTTCAACCACAATTTTATAGTTAGGGCTACCCAATGGAGTAATTACTGAAATTATACTCGATTTAGACAGCACGCATTCATGGTACAGAAGTTAAACCTACGTCCATGCACCGTTTGATGCCGGTGCTACAAGGATTCGTGGAATCTTGCTGTGATGTGGTTTTAGTAGTTAGACTTTTGACCTTTTGATTTCGTTGAAATAATAATATCTATGTATCTATGTAGAGGTAAGCTTTTTTTTTTTTCTTTTTTAATTTGGGAATCTACACGCTAAATTTCAAAACGTACATGGAGTAAAACAAGTGTTGCATTTATGTTTATCCTTGCTTTATTAATATTATGAAATTTAAATATTTTGCTGAGTCATTTGATAATTATGGCCATGAAACAATAATAGAAGTTAATTAAAATGAACCGTCTGAGTTTGATTTAAGTTTAATCAACCTTGAGCTCGAGTCTCAGGACATATCAATCAAGTTGGCTTGAACCTTGCGACTATATTTTTGTTAAGAAGAAAAACCAAAAGCGGACTCTCCTTCATATTTATATTCCATAAAACAACTCATAATGGAAAACTTATTAGTGCATGATGCATTGCAATTGGGATATAACAACGTCGACCAACGCCACTCATTTAGAGCCTCGAGACATAATATTGGAATACAGCTGGATAGAAAATGTCTTAAACGGGGCGTAAAGGCGATCGTATTTTCAACTTTCAATAATTTAAAGTTTGAATTTTTATTTCTTATAATTTAGCGTTTATTTTTTTTAAATTTGATTGCAATTTAATGTCTTTATTAATGGAGAAGTTATCAATCATTATAAATTTTTAACATTTTAGTATCTATATTTTAATTTTGATGGCATTTTGGTATATATACTTTAGTTTTAATACATTTTAGCATCTATTCACTAATTAATTTATCCAAAATTAATTTTAATTGATATGTTATTTTAAAAATTAAAAGAATTTTTCTTTTTTATGTGTAGCAATTTCAATTGTACATAACTTTTGTATATGATGTCCAATTTTAGCAAACCTTATATTATTGGAAGGCTCTTAACATCTACTTTTATTTGAAGATATGATTTACAATATGTTATGATACTACATAGACTAGGTTTAAGATGGCCATACCTTGTAATCAAGTGATGTTTGATCTTGTAATATGAATTTTTAGACTTGTCCAATAATATACCTTTATATATTATAATATTTTGCTCTATTTTCAATAGTATCTAGACACTGATTTTTATAACTTTGCAATCTCATAATTTACAAATCGAATATTACATAATTGCAACCACATGTTTATTGAGAAGATCGGTTATAAGTTACCTAAAAACTGTCATTACTTAAAATTATACTATTAAAAATAATCCTTTTTAGGTATATTGGTTTAAATCTTTTGTATGTCTTATATTTTAGAAATAATAAATTGTTATTAGGGGAAGAAGAAGAAGAAAATAATTAGAGAAAAAAAATTTAATTCCTCTAATTTTTTTCTTACTAATCTTTTATTTTCATAATTGTTTTCTTTTTTGTATCTCTTTTTTATTTTTTATAATAGACCATATGGGTCGCAAATATATTCTACATTTTACAATTTTTCTTGCATCACAAATTGTAAAATTATAATGACTTGTAAGTTCATTAAATTTTGTAATATTGTAATATTAAAACTATATTGATTTTTAAAAATACAAAAATAAAAGAACCAGGTAGGTTTGCTTAAGAAAAAGAATGATTTTGAAATGTATAATTTTAAGTCAAACTAATAAATTTTAAATAACCGATAACACAAGCTTTCAATAGCTATAAGCTTACAATTATACAATATCGGGTTTGCAAGTCATATAATATAAAATTTGAAAAATCAATACCAAAATACTATGGGAGACATAACAAAAGGTTTTAATAAGTGGAAGTCTATTAGTTAAAAGTTTATGCTTGCAAACCAAAAGACATCTAATCTGTAAGTTATGATCATTTTAAATTTTACTTAGTTTGAGCTATTAAAGGGCATATATTAGATTTACTTTTTAATACAAATACATTTTACAGGCTTTCTAATGATATAAGTTATGCATTGAAAAGTTATGTACATCAGAAATCATTGGCACAAAAATATTCTTTCTTAATATACATAAATAATTTATTACTAGGAAAAATTGAAAAATAATCTTTTATAAATTAATGTGGAATCAAATACTAAAGTTCATCAAAACTAAAGTAGGAATACCAAAATGCAGTCAAAATTAAAGAATAGACTCCAAAATGCAAAATAATAATAATAATAAAAAAAGTATTAAAGAATAGACTCCAAAATGCAAAATAAATAAATAAATAAAAAGGTAACAGTAGTTACTTCTCCGCTAATGGAAACACTAAATTAAAACCAAATTTAAGAAATACGTACTAAATCATAAAAAATAAAAGTTCAAATACTAAATTATCCAAAGTTGAAAGTACATATACTTTTTTTTTTTTTATGCTAGTCCAAACATGTTCTAATGGAATGACTTGGCTACTTTCTTAAAAGTAGAACCAAGTAACTTTAGTGATGTTAAAGGGCATAAGATAGAGGTGGATGTGGTTCAATTTCATTTAGTTTTTGCTTTAAACTAAACTAAATTATAAAAATGTGGTTTGATTTTTATCACTTTGAACCTAATTATATAGTTTGATTTTGAACTTTTTCCAAATTATAAAGTTTTGGTTTAGTTTATAGAATGAATCATATATATATATATATATATATATATTTAAGAAAGCATATCTTTTGAAACATATAATCTCATACAAGTATTATTACATCCATTTAATAATAACACATATTAATATCATATAAGATATCGATAAAGTTAATATTCAAATAACTAAAATATTTTAAATATTTAATAGAACTAATTTATTCGTTAAATTAGCATATAGTATAAATTTTGAATTACTTTATATGTATATTTACTAATTATGGCCATAAAATTTAAATACATATACTTTTTGATAAAATAAGGTACTTTCGTAGCACTTATTAAACTCTTATTTAGAAAGAAAGTTTTTGATACTTGTTAATATTAATTTAAGATTTATTAAATTATATAAAAATGTGAAAAAGTTAATTTATGTAACATCTTACAAAAGTTGTTTGTCATTAGTATTTTCATATTTTAAATTGATTTCTTTAATTTGGAAAAAACTAGAGTAGACAATTTTGTACTTCCCAAAAAAAAAAAATGTGCATCTGAAATACAACCATCATTTAACATATAAAAAACATGAAATATTGTTCTTAAAAAAAATACCCTCGTTAGGAATATTCTTTAAGAAAAGTCAAAATCATGAAATGTGGAATAATTCCATAAAGAGAAAAGTCGATTTAACTATTATTGGTTATTCTTTTCCAATGTTTCGAATTGGCCAGAAGGGGTAATGAGTCTTCACATTCTCTTGTTGGTCTCTCCGAAGGGGTTTCTGGTATTTGAAAAATACATTCCTTTGAATTGAATCGTGTAATGACTGAAATTATACTCGATTTAGACAGCACGTCATTTATGGTACAGAAGTTAAACCAACCTACGTCCATGCACGTTTGATGACGGTGCTACAAGGATTCGTGTAGAGCCTAGAGACATGACATTGGAATACAGCTGGATAGAAAAAATCTTAAACGGGCGTAAAGGCGATCGTATTTTCAGCTTTTAATAATTTAAACTTTGAATTTTTATTTCTTATAATTTAGTGTTTTTTTTTTAATTTTGATTGCAATTTAATGTCTTTATTAATAGAGAAGTTATTGATCTTACAATTTTTTTACATTTTAGTATCTATATTTTAATTTTGATGGCATTTTGGTATATATACTTTAGTTTTAATACATTTTAGCATCTATTCACTAGTTAATTTATCCAAAATTAATTTTAATTGATATGTTATTTTAAAAATTAAAAGAATTTTTTTTTATGTGTAGGAATTTCAATTGTACATAACTTTGTATATGATGTTCAATTTTAACAAACCTTATATTGTTGGAAGGCTCTTAACATCTACTTTTGTTTGAAGATATGATTTACAATATGTTATGATACCACATTGACTAGGTTTAAGGTGGCCATAACTTGAAATCAAGTGACTTGTAACATGAATTTTAAGACTTGTCCAGTAATATACCTTTGTATAATATAATATTTTGCTATATTTTCAATAGTATCTAAACATTGATTTTTATAACTTTGCAATCCCATAATTTACAAATCCAATGTCGCATGATTGCAACCACATGTTCATTGAGAAGATCAGTTACAAGTTACCTAAAAATTGTCATTACTTAAAATTACACTATTAAAAATAATCCTTTTTAGGTACACTGGTTTAAATCTTTTGTATGTCTTATATTTTAGAAACAATAAACTGTTATTAGGGGAAGAAAGAAAAAATAATTAGAGGAAAATTTTGTAATTCCTCTAATTTTTTTTCCTACTAATCTTTTATTTTCATAATTGTTTTCTTTTTTGTATCTCTTTTTATTTTTCATAATAGTCCATATAGGTCACATATATATTCTAAATTTTACAATTTTTCTTGCATCACAAATTATAAAATTATGATGATTGTAAGTTCATTAAATTTTGTAATAATTGTAATATTAAAATTATATTGATTTTTAAAAATACAAAAATAAAGGAGTCATGTAGGTCTACCTAGGGCTGGTAATTGTGAGGCGAGTCCACGGGCTGACCCACCCCGCCTGCAAAAAAATGCGGGGCTGGCAAAAAATTTTGGCCTGCTGAAGCTGCAGGCCATTTTGACCCGCGCCCACATGACCCGTGGGGCGGGGGCAGGCAAGTTCCCGTGGGCGCGGGTTGGCCCGCAGACTTGCGACCCAAAAAAAAAAAAATTAAAATCGAGATCATAAAACGACAACCCACCCTAACGTTTGAGTTTCCCTTTACTTCCCTCCTCTTTCCTCACAAGTCGCATCCCTGCAAAGCCCTGAGCTTTCGCCGGCGACTGCTACCCTATTCAACCACCAGTAATCTCTCTCCTCCTTTCCGACGTCAACGAGTTAGACGAAGTGTCGAAGAGACCCGAATACCTGCTCTTCACGCCTTCAAGGAAGGACTCGACAAAAACGAGACCTGGGTGTGGCCGATGACCCAAAAGTACCTGTTGTCGTTGGCAGGCAGCATGGGAAAGGGGTCGGAGAAGTTTGAATCCATTCCGTTCGGATATTGATCGGTCTTGGTTGGACATGGTTGTTCAATTCCTCCTTTTGAATGCCCCACCCCAACTTGCCATCGGGTAAACCCCAATCGTGGAGGGATGAGATGCTTGGAGCCGGAGAAGTAGCCATAGAAGAACGATGGCTAGCTGCACGTCGCTCGATGAAGCGACTAGTGTAATGGCAGAGGGGGAACCTAGTGTAAGTGGACTCGTGGATCTAGATACTTGGGCACAAAATTTTCCCCATGCTACTGCCGCAGGAAAAGGAAGAGGATTGAGAGGCTGAGAGATAGTAGTGTTGGGATTTCTGACCCTGATGAGCTTAAATGGGGGGTTCGGGATTACTTCGAAAAAGGGTTTTGTACTACGGAAGCGCAACAGAGCCATATCCCTCCAGCCATGGAGCTTGGATACGGTTTCCCGATCGGAGATCCATGGATCATAGACGGTATCTCCCCATAGCCTTTTGCCTCTGAAAGCGTCCTTCCTTCTCAATGCCCGAGCATCCATCCAGTGCATTCTTTTCGATCTTGTACCCAGCATGAAAACGGATGCGCTAAGGCTTTAGGCTGAGACCTGGATACTACTACATATTCCCCTGTGTTGTGTTACTACTACCTTAACTGGGGCGAGCCAGCCCGCATTAGCCCGCGGGGCGGGACGGGCTGATTTTTCTGACCTGTCAAACTTGCGAGCCATTGCGGGCCGAGGCGGGTTGGCCCATTTGGCCCGCATTACCGAGTCTAGGTCTACCTAAGAAAAAGGATGATTTTGAAATGTATAATTTTAAGTCAGATTAATAATTTTTAAATAACCGGTAAAACTAATTTTCCAACGGCTATAAGCTTACAATTATGTATTATTAGGTTTGCCAGTTATAGAATTTAAAATTTGAAAATTCAATACCAAAATACTATGGAAAACATAACAAAAGGTTATAATATGTCGAAGTCTATTATTCAAGGAGTTAAAAGTTTGCGTTTCCATACAAAAAAGATAGCTAATTTGTAAGTTATGACTACTTTAAATTTTTCTTAGTTTGAGTATTAGATCTTACTTTTTAATACAAATACATTTTACAAGCTTCCTGATGGTATAAAGTTTGCATTGAAAAGTTATGTACAATAGAAGTTATTGGCACAAAAATATTCTTTCTTAATATACAGAAATAATTTATTATTAGGAAAAATTGAAAAATAATCTTTTACAAATTAATATGCAATCAAATACTAAAGTTTATCAAAACTAAAGTATGGACCCCAAAATGTAGTCAAAATTAAAGTATAAACCCCAAAATACAATAAATAAATAAATAAATAAAAATGTAACGATCATTACTTCTTCATTAATAGAGACATTAAATTAAAACTAAATTTAAAAAATAAGTACTAAATGGCAAAAAATAAAAGTCCAAATACTAAATTACCCAAAGTTGAAAGTGCATATACTTTTTATTTCTTTATCCTAGTCCAAACATGTTTTAATGGATCAAGGCATTTGGTTTTTGGGTAGGTGGGTGGTGTGGGGTTGATCTTCATTCTTCACTCTCATAAATGACTTGGTTGCTTGCTTAAGAGTGGAACCAAATAACTTTTGTATTGTTAAAGGGCATAGGATAGAGGTGTATGCGATTCAATTTGGTTTAGTTTTTTCTTTGAACTAAATCAAATAATAAAAATGTGGTTTGGTTTTTTATTACTTTGAACCCAATCATATAGATTGATTTTCAATTTTTTTTCAAACTGTAAAATTTTGATTTAATTTATGGATTGAATCATATTTTATTTTCTAATAAAGTATATCTATTAAAACACATATTCTCATACAAGTCTTACTAAATTTATTTAATAATAACACATATTAACATCACATAAGATGTCGATAAAGTTAATATTTAAGCAATTAAAATATTTTATTAAATTAGTATATAGTATAAATTTTGAGTCAATTTATATGTATATTTGTTAAATTATGGTCATAAAATTTGAATACATATACTTTTTGATAAATGTAAATAAAAAGTATTTAAAATGTTATGTTATAACATTTTTGGTAATAAGTAAAATATTATAATTATTTTTAAAACAATTTGGTTTGGTTTTATGATTTGGTTTTAGTTATTCTTCCAAACTAACTATAAATTTTTAGTTTGGTTTAAATTGAAAAATTTCTAAACCAAATTACAAAAAAAAAAGAAAGAAAGAAAAAAAATTATATTTTCGATTGATTTGGTTCGGTTTTTGATTCATTTTTGTACACCCCTAACATAGGGTACTTTCATAGCATTTATTAAACTCTTATTTAGAAAGAAATTTTTTGGTACTTTTTAATATTAATTTAAGATTTATTAAATTATATAAAAATGTGAAAAAGTTTATTTATATAACATCTAACAAAAACTGTCTGTTGTTAATATTTTTATATTTTAAATTGATTTCTTTAATTTGGAAAAAAACTAGAGTAGACAATTTTGTATTTGCCAAAAAAAAGAAAAAAAGAGTGCATCTAAAATACAACCATCATTTAACATATAAAAAACAGTACCCTTGTTATTATTGGTTATTCTTTTCCAATGTTTCGAATTGGTCAAAAATGGAAATGAGTCTTCACATTCTCTTCTGGGTCTCCCCGAAGGGGCTACTTCCTACTTGTCTCTGAAAACCTAAAAGGTAGAAAAAAAAAATACATTCCTTTGAATTTATATTTAGAGCTACCCAATCGTGTAATGACTGAAATTATACTCCATTTAGACATCACGTCATTCATGGTGCAGAAGTAAAACCTGCGTCCATGCACCGTTTGACGACGGTGCTACGAGGATTCGTGTAGTCTTGCTGTGATGTGGCTTTAGTGGTTAGACTTTTGACTTTTTTTTTTTTTTTAATTTCCTTGCAATAATGATATCTATGTATCTTTTAGCTAATATTTTGTTTCGTATACATTTTACTTCTTATTTTAAAAACCTTAAAATTTTCAAATTTAAATACGTAAATATTTTGAATGCATGTAGGGCAAAGCTTTCTAACTTATAAGGTGTTCGATTTGAACACCAACTTAGAAAACTTGGCAAAGTTGTTGATAAGATTGCAGCCATGGTCTTCCACCAAGAAGCTTTTGAATGTTTTGTATCACTAGCACAAGTTTTAGACATTTTTAGTGCTGATGGGTCTATATTACCTTCTCAATCTAAGAAAATCAGACCAAAGCATAATATATGATGTATGTAAATATGTATGATAGGTTCCTAGCTATTGTGAGACCTAATTAAACTGCTTTACTATACTTTATATTTTTTTATTAATCTAATATTATTCTTATTTACCAAAAACAAATTAAAATTTTAGATTTTTAACTCTTTAAAATAACATAGGCTTTAAAAATAAATAAATTTTATTTACTGTAGTATCATTTGATAAAATAATTAAATATACTTAAATTAAAAAAATCATATAAAATTGGAAAAAGAGGACTCCACTTTTAATTTTTGAGATTTTCTTTATTTTGTTACACTTAAGTTTTTTTTTTCTTTTTTTGCTATTTTCTCAAGTTAAAAATATTCACCTAGAGGTAAGCTTTTCTTTTCTTTTTTTTGGTAATCTACATTCTGAATTTCAAAATGCACATGGAGTAAACAAGTGTTGTAATTTACGTTTATCCTTACTTTAATAATATTGTGAAATTTTACAAAATATTTCACAGAGTCGTTTGATAATTATTGCCATGAAACAATAATAAAAGTTAATTGAAAAGAATCGTGGACGTTATACTGACAGATTTTTTTTTTTTTTTTTTGCCAATATCAATATGTTTTGGATAAGAAAATCATATATGTGTCGTGCGTTGGTTGGTACATATATTTTTTCTTTTAAATTTGAAATTTATATAAATTGCCATCTTTTAAATCTTATTATAATTATGATATATATAGTAGTTAAAAATTAAGAGTTTGGAAGATAAAGTTTATGTATTTTTAAAGGAAAGGCTTAAAAATATATTTTTTATTCATTAAAAAAGAAAACTCATTTTTTTAAAAAGTAAATGATGTGGCTCAATTTTGAATCAAATCAATTCATAAATTGAGGATCAAACTGATAAAAGATATGATGTTTATGGGTTTTTTTTTTTAATATCTTTGTATTGAAAATTAAAGAGATCTAAATGAATTGCTATTTGAATAAGATACACTTAATAACAAAAATAGATTGGGCTTGATTAATTACTAAGATTGACATGACGAATGATCTTAAAAAAAAAATAGTCAGATGTTTGAAAAAATAGGAAATAAAATAAATACTAGGAAAATAAACCAAGATAAAAGAATTATAAATGAAATATTATCTAAAGACGGATAAAAGTAGGCTCGGAGCTGAAGAGGCAATTAACCGGTGGCCAGGGCCTATCTGCTGGGGCGGCTTTTGGCAGTTGGTCAGGCCTTGAGTCTGCTCTTCGTCTAACATACATCACTAAATAAAGTTAATGGCAAATCCAACTATATATGGACTTATCAGGTACTCAATAAAGAAAAATTTATATATAATTATATTTTCATCTTTTTATTATCTTATTTTGGTAAACATATCATTTGAAAGCGGTGCCAAAATATTATCAAAAAGACTAAAGAGATGAACCAATTATAAAATTAAAACCTATTAAATCTAATACTAATAACATGTAGAATATAGACTTATTAAGACGTATGACCACCTTGATAAATTTAAGAAAACTAAGAAAATATGGGGCTCTTATGGAATTATTATAATAAAATTTGAAGATGTTGAGCTAGGGTTAAATCGAGTTGGATCGGAATAAAAAGTTTATTTTAGAAGTCATTAGTTCGAAACCCTAAGTAAGAAATTAAAAAATAAAAAATAAACGCATAAATTTTTGAATGGCGATTGATTAGGTTGATGATGCGATGGACTGGATTAACTTTGTGATTGAATGAGTTGGAAAAGACAAAGTAAGTTGATTGAGAGCATCGGCAAGTCTCCCTCGGTCGATCATGTGAGTGGAAAAGTGAGTTAAATGATCAATTTGAAAAAAGCTTGTGTTTTAGACATTGGGAAAAAAAAAAAGGTGCTTTAGTTAAAATAAGTTAATTGATGGATCATGTATAGGATATTTATAGAAAATGAATCATATTCAAAGTTACTTTTGGCCGGTGAGCTATAAATAGGTATGTGGATTACTTTGTGCATGTAGGTTTATTGATAGATAGTAATTGTTATGGATATTATGTTTGTTGTTGTATGATGAGTTTTTGTATGGAAGAAGTAATCAATTATTGTATCAAGTGATTTGGAGTTTACTTGCAAATACTATTATATGTAGTCAAGTGTGTCATCAATATAGTAGAACCACCATTGGTGTGAACTAGGAAATTTAGAAAGAAGTATTGGTTGGGTCATTCTAATGATATGGGACACTATTGTAGATGGATGTAATAAGCTAGAGTGCTGATGGTTGATGTAATCAGTGAATCCAATATGAGACAAGTTATTTTTTGTGTTAGCATTGAATATTGGTGGGGAAATCTTCTAATAGATATTGGTCTTGAAATGTTTAAATTTATATTGGTTTAAGAACCTCTGGATTCATACTATTCTTGGGATTTAAGATTTCACATCTAACCTTAGCTATTGGTTTTGGTTTTCGGTTATTGAGATGGATTCATTTACACATGTTGCTTTGCTTAATTTGATGTTTGTTTATTGTTATGGAACATGTATTAGTATATATGTTTAGGTATGCATGCGGTGTGACATGTGTGTATGCGTGTGCGTAATGTCTCTATATTGCACATCATAACTTACCTGTGTATAAATTTTTTATTTCAAATATAGATGACGATGTAACTTCTAGAGTCTAGATTGAGGACGAGAGCGATGTTAGTACATTAGACGGCTATGGAAATACATGAGTTTTTGTTTAATTCAAGTTGTTTCATATATCTTAAATATTGTGTACTTATAGGGATTTTTTATGACGATCCTCAATTTTGGATGTTACAATTGACTTAAACTCCAATATATGAATATTGGATGTACATGGGCTTAAGAATCTAATCAAGCTTGATTTTTAGCTTAAATTTTAAACTTGATTTTCATCAAAATTGAAGGCTACCATTAATTCCATTCTATGCGTTGTATACTAAACGAGCCTATTCAAGACAAACTTGAGATCGTGGTTTAGACAAATTCATTTTACGTAGTTTCGACTGAAAAGTTGAAAGCTAACGGACAAAAAAAAAAAAAAAAAATCAATAATCAGACCCACGTTTCCATAGCATAAACGGCGATTAGAACTTAGAAGCCACATACTCGAATAAATGTCATTCATTAATGTATGAATTACTATCCACACATTATCTCCTACATAACCCCAATCTCATTTAAAGGTGTTGAACTGCTTGAATTTAAACATTATTTATTACCTCCGTTTCAGCTGCGAAAGAAAGTGAAATTTAACAGCCATGAAAAGGCATGAGATAAAGAACAGGTTTACTTTTGGGGCTAGAATTCTACACGTCGTCAACCTCTTTCAATCCATCTTCTCTATTTGGAAAGTTTCTTCCATAATGCCGGTGGGGCAGTGATTAACTTGTTTTGTGCATATCGAGTTCGAATGGTTTGGTTATGCGTAAGGTCAAGTTTTGGAAGTGATATCTTAAATATTCTTCTGTTTTCGGAGACTTAGGAAACTCTTTAAAGATTGGCAAGAATTTCCTATTTGAATCATCACCATCAATTTGAGTACATTAGCAATGGCCGCGGAGAGTCCAAAGAAGCAACATTGTGGTGTGTTGGCGTTTCCTTTTGGTGGCCATGCTCGGCCGATGCTTGGACTCGTATGCAAGCTAGCACAAATGTTGCCAGATGCGAAATTTTCCGTCTTCAACTCTGAAAAATCTAACAACACCATATTCTCAAGAGATAGTAACTTCCCCCACAACATAAAAGCCTACAATATACAGGTTGATGCGGATGAGAATCACGCCTCCGTAGGAAAACCACACGAGCCAGTCAATATATTTCTTAAGATGGCGCCATCTAACTTCCGGAAGGCCATGGATATAGTGGAAGCAGAGGAAGGTACAAGGTTCAGTTTCAT
Organism: Laguncularia racemosa; assembly: GCA_037954665.1. Taxonomy (NCBI): domain Eukaryota; kingdom Viridiplantae; phylum Streptophyta; class Magnoliopsida; order Myrtales; family Combretaceae; genus Laguncularia; species Laguncularia racemosa. Next base: position 781,997 of record JBBMOL010000024.1, on the reverse strand, counting down.
ACTCACAGACTCATTCTTGTCTTTTGCAGGAGATATGGCAGAAGAAAGGCACATCCCTTGGGGCTTCTTATGGGTTTCCACGCCATATACTCTCTATGTTTACGGGAACATTGAACAAATCTATCAAGTTTGCTCGAATTCTACTAGTATTAGTCAAGGGGATCAAAAAATGATAACCGATATAGTTCCTGGGGTGCCTGCGATGCAATGGACTGACTTACCTGAAGGAGTCCTTACCCCCGGAGAGTTCGCAGGATCAATTCTTCTAGATATCTTATGTCACATCAGACCAGTTATGCAACGCGCCAATGCTGTTCTCGTGAACTTCCATGAAGAACTTGACCCTACTCTAACAAATAATTTCAAGTCTAATACGCCAAACTTGCTCTATATGGGTTTCCTGACATTATTATCATTTCCAACACCATTACGAGAGTCATTGGGCTCTACCACTGTGGAAACTTGCCTTTCATGGCTGGATAGCCAACAAGAAAGGTCTGTTGCATACATTAGCTTCGGGACTATAGTGTTACCACATCAAGATGAAGTCTCGGCCTTGGCAGAGGCACTTGAAGAAAGTGGTACTCCTTATCTTTGGTCACTTAAAGATAATATGAACAAAATGCTCCCAGATGGATTTGTTGACAGGACAAATATGAGAGGGAGGGTAGTTCCATGGGCTCCCCAGGTTGAAGTCCTGGCACATCCTTCTGTAGGAGTGTTTGTAACTCATGGCGGAAGCAATTCAATGTACGAGAGCATTGCAGCTGGAGTCCTGATGATCTGTAGGCCTTTCTTTGGAGACCATAAGATGAATGGACGAGCTGTAGCCGACGTCTGGCATGTTGGTATTTGTCTGGAAGAAGGGAAGGTCACAAAGGATGGTATGCTCAAGAGCCTTGAACGTATTTTGGCACATGAACAAGGGACTAAAATGAGAAAGAATGCCCAAGTCCTCAAAAGTATTATCGAAGAGGCAAGTGGACCTAATGGCAAATCTACCCAGAATTTTAGTACTCTAGCAAAGATGATTGCAGATTCATAATTTTCTACTTTTTTGTGTTCTTTCACTGCAGTGTACAAACATTTGAAGTTGTAGTGTAATCTATACAAGGAGAATCCCAATATGTAGGCATCTCAGAACTCATCCATTAATATGAGTCTATTAAAATATATGTGGATAAGCTTACTTCCAGCCTTCCACTAAAAAATGCATATGCAAAACTCACCAATCTGGAAGTTACACAACCTACTAATATCCATTTTCCTCAGCCGGTCTTTCAATATGATACATGTTTGTATTAAATCCTAACTATATTTACTTCCTATGATTGTATTCTTGGATCAGACGATGTAATGTTATGGGAAAGTTGCAGGTACCAGTGACCCGACACACCTATCAAGCCTACTCGTTAAACCAAGATGTGCGATGACAATTTTATATAAGAGATGATAATGCAAACATGAACATGGAACAATTAGTAATATGACTACGTATACAAAACACAGAATTGATATAACGTGACATATAATATGATAAACACAATTACAATGCAAATAAACACAGTTAGAACAAAAAACTATTATCCTTTATCTCTATTTAGTTTTACGAGTATTTAGCACGAACGCAAATTTGACATGAAATAAAATATATACACAAGAAGCCAACACAAACTGCTGTGTCATGTGACAACTCAAGGAGAGGGAAAAAATTGTAATATGAGATTGTGATAGCACTCAAATCCTTACAAACATATTCCACGAAATATTTTCTCTTCTTCCGTTCTTTTAAAGTACAGAAAATTTCTAACACCACGATTAAGATCTATATCCCAGCTGTAACTCATTTTCGACATCACAAGACACTTCTTTTTTTAAGGATTCTGGTTATGATCTCAAATACTTGAACTACAGCTAGAATGACAGAGTTATGCATCTGTAAGAATAAGTGGATTAACTACACAGAAACCCATCCATATCTATTTCCAAATAATTTTAATTCCATTATTTGGTAATAATCTTTCCCTATTATGCATTCAAAAGAAAAACGCTAGCACTGGAAGAGAACATTAAGAACAACAAAAATATTGACAAAAGCAAGGGATATTGACTGATATTAAGGTTTTTATTGATTCCTGAGAGGAAGCAATTACGTGATCTGTGCACCCTAGGACTTCTGAGAAGTTGGCATAGCAAGAGAAGCTCTGCTGCTATCTGGTAAATCCTTCCACAGCTGAGTCACTGTTTTGACCTGGGTGTAGAAGTTAACTCCAGCTTTGCCTGAAGTTTAAGAAAAGATGAGTTCTTGAGCATTACACGCATCTTAACTGAAATAATCAGTTTGATCTGATAGTACATACACCTATATATTAACAAGTCAATAGCTAATTGACAAGAAAAGGGAAGGGGTTAAAGGATCCATGATTACCATAAAAATTGAGATCTCCGGCAAAGGAGGCTTTGGAGCCTGTAAACGAGAAAAATGGCAGAGGTACTGGGATAGGAACATTGATCCCAAGCTGTATCAGAACAAAAAAACATATGTTGATGTTTACGCAATGTGTAACAAGCAATATTGGTATGATGTAAAGCTCGTAAAAATCTTAGGAATTGAAAAGTTACAGATGCTCAGCACTCACATGGTGGATTCAAATGCATAAATATATAAAAATGTCATTTTATTAGTCTTTGGAATAATTTGAAGAGAACATTAATTACGAAAAAGACAGAAAAATTATGAAAACAATAACCAATATCACCTGTCCTGCTTCTATTTCAGTTTGAAATTTCCTTGCAGCTACACCAGATGTTGTAAATATAGATGCTCCATTACCATATCTGAAAAATTAATAAATAATTATGTAACATGCACTAAAGTGAGAGAAGAAAGTCAATTCCAGTGGAAAACATGTGGAAATACTTATTCCGGTTAACAATATTTATTGCTTCCTCGAAACTGTCAGCCTGCATTTCAGTAGGGCAGAATGCATGCATGTCAGAAAATTTAAGTTTTTAATAAGAAGAAACATGTACTACATAGATGCATAATATAAAGGCAGACCTGCATACAAAGGAGAACTGGGCCAAAAATCTCTTCCTGCAAAACAAAATGGAAGACTTCAGTTTTATGCTCTTTGAGGAGACAGATTAATATCAACTCAAGCCAGGAACATGGACGTGAGGAATACATAAACGTAAAAAACGATACCTTGTAACACTCCATGTCAGCAATGACATCAGTTAAGACAGTGGGACCAACAAAGTTGCCATGCTCATAACCAGGAACCTGTTCATTTAAGAAAGTACCAACATCATTAACAAAAGCAAATTCCTCAGTAATAAACTGTTCAGATAACATACAACAGACAAGGCAACTCCTAACTAGACTCTTATTGTATACAGAGGACTACATCTGGGAGGTAAAAAGAAAGTGCATGATCTAGCCAACTTCTAAACTGCCTCATTGCCATCAATTCACATCTCTTTTTGGCTGCAATTCTTCAATCTTGACATACTTAAACAATATGTCACACACAATGTTCCTTCATCTTACCTCTAATGGAAACAACCATCTCTCATAGGAAAATGCAATCTCCAATCCAAGTAAAAGTGCACGAGTACTGGAGATATTAGAATGATCAGATCCATAATCTGGTGCTAATATGAATGAATCAGAGGGCATGTACGTCAGTATTTTGCTATCATGTTCTACAGCTCCATAAGTTTATTGATTTACATTTCAGTCAAACATGATATGATGTCTTAAATTTTAAGTTAAAAAAACACAAAACTCAATAAGCACATCACCATGATACTGTAGCTTCACAAGCTCAACCATTACCTTTATATTTCTCCCATCCAGCAGCAGCCTAGCACCATCATCAATACCCGACTGAATCAGTTTGTGAATGCGTTCTTTTGCCTGTTATACAAAGAAGTTCAGAGCTTTAAGATCCATAGTAGCTTGAATAATATTTATGAATTGCACACAGAGAAGTGAAATGGCTTGCAATAGATCCATTACACATGGAAGGGTTATGATGCACCAAAATTTTCTAAAACACATTTACCTGTTTGCTAATGACTGGACCAAGATCTGCATCTGGCTCCATTCCAGAATTCACCTTAACAGATTTTGCACGCTCCACCAATTTGTCTTCCCTGCACAGAAAAATTATAATTTTTGTTGTCTAAAACTTGAGATGCACACAAACAACCAAATTATTTTTTATTAGTCCAGATAGACATTTGATTAGAAGAGAAGCTACTCCAGTGAACTTAGGATAAGAAGTGATGTTTTAATAGCTGAAACATATTGCATCCAGAACCAACAGCACAAGGTGAATGGTACAAGGAAGAGAAGCACATTGCTAAAAATACGAAATATCATATATTGATTGACAACATACATGCATCAAGAGTACCAGCATATAGCAAATTCTAGTTGAATGATAAAATTGAAGATTGTTAGGATGTATGTATATACTTTGGATAGTTAGAAGCCATATAAATATGCCAAAATTGCATTTTGCCCAAAGCACGCAAGCATTATGAAGAAAAAGGAATATGACCTTGATACTCCAGCTAGAAGAGTAATACCATGATTTTGAATCTCCAACAAAGACTACTGTACTAAGAGCCATGCATCTCTGTCCAGCAGCACCAAAACCTGCAGCAACTAGAGCATTTAAAGTAGCATCTACGCTTGCATCAGGTAAGACAATTGCATGATTCTTGGCTCCCATATTTGACTGGAAAACATTCAAGTTCATTAGTATGACGGCTGCATGCCTTTAATGTTGAAAAAGGAGGGAAGGAAAAAGATTGAGCATCTTCTTAACAATGCAGCAAGCACTTACTTGAACACGTTTTCCTTTAGCACATGCTCTTCCATATATGTGCATGCCAGCCTTTAAGAAATATCAAAGCATTACTATTGGCATCATACTAAGGGACATCAAGTTAGAAGGTAGCAATAAAATTGCAGGCAAATATAAGAAATCAATTTTTCATCTTAGGAGTCATACAATCTGCATGCATCAAACTGAGACAATAGAATGCTAAAGAAATAATACCTTATACAAAAAGAGACTGGGGGAAACAATTTGCACACATCAGTACGTAGAAAAATGATTGAGAAAGTAAAAAAACAAAGAAAAAAAAGATCTAAGAAAAAGATTTGTATGCCAGTTGAGGAGGCTCATATGAGCATGACACAACAGCATGAATTTGATGCATGCATAGCCTTTTCATTACTTCTTTACCACATTGCCATGTACTGGAGAAATTAGTTTTCATTTTGCACTATATACATATCCTTCATACAAACGGTGGCTTCCTTTAGTGCTTTGTACATTTCCTTCACAGAGCTCAAATATACTTAAAAAAAAAAAGAAGCCCCACTACATTATTTATTCTCTATAATCAAAAGTTCAAAGTCTAGAATAAGCATATGTGAGAATGGATATAAGTAAAAAAACTACAGAAATCTAGAGGTTCACCCACCGTATTTGAACCAACAAATGATACTGCTCTTATGTCTTCGTCATCACAAATGGCATTAACAATGTCCTGCCAAAAGGGTGAAAGGAAAACCTGCTAGGTCATATGTTGCAAGAGACATGCAAAACGGAAACCACAAAAGAAAAAAACTAGTTGTAAATTGCAAAAATAAAGAAATTTAGGTAAATGGGAATGAAAACAAGGGAAAATTTTGATTTTGGATAAAATATCCTTCAATAGACCATTGTAAAGTACAAGGATAACGCACCCAAATAGCTACTATTCAATAAAACTACAATATCTTGATTTCAAAATAAATCATCATACAAGCCTTCATCAATCATTAGAGCCACATCCATTTCATGAAATGAGTGATGAAGGAGGAGACTGTACATTGGTTCCATGAACAATATTAAGAACGCCTTTGGGCAAACCAGCCTCCATTGCTAACTCGGCAAGCATGATGGAAGCCCCTGCCATTGGCAACACATACAGCCAACAAAGGAATTATTTTACTCAAAATAAGACTCACACAACTTGTGAAACTTAAAAAGTGGTATGAAAATTGCATCTGTCACTCCCATTGACAGTGTTGACAATGGCATTGACATGAAACAGATATCCATAAGGCCAATATAACTCCATTTAAGTCCAAGACAAACAGCCAAAAATCTCACCATATCTTCTATTAAAAACTGAGGTAGATAAAACGTTATCTGGGAATTTTTCATTAAGTTAATATATACATAATGTGAGGCAGCTGACAAGATTTTTCATTTTCTTGCTTTTTAATGCCTTATGAGTTCAGAAGAATCAAACTCATCCATAAGCTTCTTTGCTGCATTAGTTCACTTTATACAAAAAGACTTTGTTCAAATTCAGATTCTCACTAGTCAATTGACAGGCACTAGCTAGCAATACATGAGCACAATGTCACATTTCATACTCTGAAAGTTGTCCCAAGCTTATATTCTTTGCAAAGTGTTCTACCAACTACAACCTATAGAATTTTTGGCTTACCTCTATATGTGCAGGATGTTCAAACTAAGTATAGATAAAAACATACAATGATCCAAAACAAATGCATCATATAAACAGTTGAAGAAAGATAACTTATGTGAAACATAATGATAGGATAATTAGTTACCTGGATCTTTTTCTGATGGCTTTAGGACAAAGGTATTACCACATGTAACTGCAACTGGAAACATCTGCAGAAGTATTGTACATTCAATTGATCAACCCCACATCAAATGTTAGTGCAGCATCTTAAAGGTGAATGAAATGACCCATAACACAGAAAATTAGGTGCAAAAGCAACATGACTATAGATTTACCCATAATGGAATCATGGCAGGAAAGTTGAAGGGACATATTCCAGCACAAACACCGAGTGGCTCTCTAATGCTGTATGTATCAATTCCATTTGAAACATTAGTGACATACTCTCCCATTTGTAAGGTTGCCATACCACATACATGTTCAACCACCTCTGCAAATTATTTTGAGAGGGACAAAAGGCTCAATCAGTGGATGCTGCCAAAGAAAGCAGTGATCTATATGCAAAAAGGAAGACTCATAAAATGGCAAAGACAAATGGAGCTTTTGCACATCTTAGTTAATCCATGAGTAGAGGATCATAGAAGACTCAGAGTACAAACCCAACCCACGAAACACATCCCCTTGGGCATCCTTCAGTGTCTTCCCTTGTTCTGTAGTGATATTCAGGGCAAGCTTATCCTGAAAAGGATTATAAAATGATGCCTGTACATTAGCCTAAATCCACAGAACGGCATAAATCTCATCTCCTAACTGGTTCACATGCTTACTATGTCTCTGCGTATGAGCTCCTGCAACTTTAACATAATGCGTTGACGGGTTGTCACTGGTGTATTATGCCAAGATCGAAATGCCACTTTTGCAGCAGATACTGCAGCTTTGAACTCTTCATTGGTGGTCAATGGAACCTGTGAGACAACTTCCTGGGTGGCCTATAAACAACAAAATCAATTAAAAGCCACATAAGAAACACTACCCATACAGAATCCTGAATCAGAAATCAAGCTCAACAACCATGGAGGGGAGTTGCAAATGGACTTACTGGATTTATGATATCGATAAAGGTAGATGACTTTGAATCAACAAAACTACCATTGATAAGATTGGGCACCCTCTGAAACAAGAAAACCATTTTCATCACCAACAATTTTAATTGTGAAGCCTTTCTTATTATGACCAGAAAAGCTAGTCTTATTGCCATTAAGCATTCGTTGTCAAAGTACAAGTGAAGAATCATTGATGCCAAACAGAAAATCATTCCAACTATGACCAACTAAACTAACCAATCTAGATTCTCCGCAAGGATTCTTTTAAACCAATATAAATTAACCAAACTAGATTCTTTGCAAAGATTCTTTTAAACCAATATACTCCAACCAATCCACATACAGAAGTTAATGTTTTACAATATGCAAAAGTTTGCTTGGCTCATTCAACATAACTCCATACAATTGCACCATTTTACCAGGGTATGATTAACATTGTATCCAAACAAGTGCAAACAATAACAACCTCTTTGTTTTATCCTCCTCAGCACCATGTGCATTCTGCCAGTAGTTAAATTAACCAAATAACAAGCATTTTTTTTTTTTTTCTAATGTTCAGTGTTGATTAGCTAAAGAATTATGATTTCCAAGTTTCTTTCATAAGCTAACTTTCAGTTTGATGTACAACTAGCATATTTTGGCATAACATCATAACTATATATTTGCCTTTAAAAAGTCTAACATTCAGTTTGATATCATTAGCCTACAGGGGTTTTCTGTTGGTGCTTTTCTACACTATCTAGGAGTACCTCTATCCTCCACAGAGATCCATAAGATTATGTTCACAGATCTAGTCCAAATGTTTGTCTCAAGAACTAATCATTGGACTAGTAAAGTCCTTTCATATGCTGGTCATATTCAACTTATAAAGAGTATATTATTTTCCCTTCAGGTATATTGGTCATCTATTTTCGTTCTCCCAGAAAATATCATATTTACTCTTCAGTCCAAACTCAAGCAATTCCTTTGGAATAGGAATGAAAAGACAAGGGCCAAGGTGAAAGTTGATTGGAGAGATGTGTGCAAACCTACAAATGAAGGAGAGCTAGGTATCTTGGATCTTCAACTTTAGAATACAGTTACGCAACAAAAGCACACATGGATGCTTTGCATGGACCAAGGGAATGCGCTTTGCCATGTTGGGTCAAAAATGAAATTTTTATAGGTCAAAATTTTTGGTGAGTGAAGATTGCTGGAGATACTTAATGGGCTAGGAGAAAAAGTTCCAAAATCTGCACCCTATCTATGCAGCCCCTTAATTGGAAGATTGGAGATGGTAGGACCCTTTCTTTTTGGTATGACTCCTGGCATCCGAGGGGGCCTCTAGTGGACTGGCTTGGAGAACATGCTATTCTTGTGGTGGATTGGCCAAAGGAGTCCAAGCTGAGTACCTTCACAGGTGGTCATGATTGGAGTAGGCCTGACAGAGATTTTTGGTTGAGATCAGGCCATCTTTGGATTCTGTCAAATCCAATTTGACTGCCTGTGACAGTTTAGTTGGAAAGGGAAGCCCTCAAAGAAGCTATCCATCTAGCAAGCATATGATCTAGCTAAGGAAAGATCTCCTACATAGTTGTGGTCCTCCTTACTTGGAATAGAATGACAGCTCCAAGGCATGCCTTCGTGTTCTGGTTTGTTGTTCAAGAAACTTCTTACCATGGACAAATTAGTGCAAGGGGAGTAATCTCTGCAAACTGCTGCCTAATGAGTGGAAAGGAGGAAGAATCACATGATCATATTTTCCTAAAGTGTAGTTTTGCTATGGATATTTGGAGGAAAGTGAAGAGTTCTTTTCAGTGGTCATTGTCCTTGATTTCAACTACTAGCTCTTTGTTTGATCTGTTTTCAGGAAGAAGTAGCTCCTTAAGTGGGCGGTGCAAGATAGCTTTAGCTGCAGTTTGCTATTATTTATGAAAAGAGAGGATGTCGCCATGTTGGTGATCTTGGAAATCTAGAGAGGCCATGCTTTGGACCATCCTCTCTTGTCTTTTGTAAATTTTGTATACTTGTTTTTTCGTTTAATAGTCTTTTCCTTATTTCTTTTTGAATTTTCTAATGTCTAGTTTGATTCTATAGGTATTGTGTGTTCTCCCTTTCTCTTGTATTTCTCCTTCTATATAAAATGAAAATAGAAAATATCTCATCTTACCCAAAAATAAAAAAAAAAAAAAAAGTCTAAATTTAAATTGAAGATTATTATGTAAGTGTGAAATAATTAACCATTGTGACCTAACGACCCATCTAGTGCCATATTACTATTCACAAAAATGATAATTTCAGTTCAAATTTTTGTATCCCCAAATAACATCTCCATGAGTGTACCCCACTAATTACATGCTTCTACATATGAAGAATGTTTAATGCAGTTCCCACTTCTTATAAATGATACCCATGGATTAAATTGCCCCATCTCCAAATAGTATCACTATGTGTCCTTAGTAATCACATGCAGCTGAGAGAAAATTGGGTGATCCTCATTTACCACATAGGAAAAATGGATCTGCATGGAGAAAATGAGGCCCACCCAACTATTTGTCCATGTTGGCATATACAAAAAACTTTTAATGTAAGCCCACTTTATGCTTATTGAAGGGGACAAAGATGGGTCTTCAAACTTTGAATCTCTTAAATCTTTCCGTTGAAACTTCAAGAACAGACAGATATGTTGATCTTATTGTACTGAAGTAGTCAACAAATGAAATTTCTAGGCTGTTATATACAAGAAGCTGTTATCAGCTGCATAACTAACTTAACTAAAAGTTAGATTTACTTAAATAAATAAAACATGTGATTAAAATATGTTCCAACTATAGTTCCTTGCTGCTGAATAGACTGTTGCTGCTGACGTATGAACTTGTATTGAATAACTCTGTACAAAACCTTCTCACCAATAAAATGACAGTGGAGCTCAAGACGTATTATATCAGAATAGAGTAAGACAAGGTGCGGATGCACAATTCTAAATTCATAAAAACCAAGAAGCCAAATAACTTCACGGGTAGCAAAAGAAAGAGCGTGATATTTAGCTTCTGTACTACTACATGCAACTGTAAATTGTTTCTCAGATTTCCAACATAGCAAAGAATTGCCCAATAAATGCAAAAACCACACAACGAAAGACGTGAATCAGGGCAGCCAGCGGATCTCCGTAACTGAAAGCTTTCAAATTAGGTTTAGATCCACAGGAGAAAAACCACCCTTGACTTATCCAAAAAGAGAAAAACCAACCTTGACCAACAATTACTTTAATATAAGGAAGAACCTTATATGCTTTAAGAAGTACTGGAGGAAGTGGACTATCTTGATCCCACTTAAAGCAAAGACTCAGGTCAAAGAAGTCTCCTTTATGAACATGATTTAAAGCATACACATGAAATATCGACATCAAAGCTACAAAATAACCACAAAAAAAAAAAAAACCGTGCACTTTCTTAATGACAATCGAAACTCATCACAATTACAAGAAGAAAAGATAAAGTCAAGCTAACCGGAGGATTGCTCCCATGCCGAGAAAACGGTTCAGTAGCCGTAGAGTAATGCGAAATTGTTCCATAGCCTAAAATCCGAGGTCTCAAAACCCTTAGATTTTCCGCTGCAAATTTAAATAAAAAGGAAAACCCACAAAACAATCGGAATCAAATTCGATTAACATAATTGAAGAAGATGAAAAAGACATTTTAAATTGAAATCAACTCCTGTCACCTTTCCGAATCGAAATTCGCAACATGATCGTCAATGAAAGAGTTGTGAGTGAGCTGAACTAAGTGACGCACTTGAAAACGCAACGCAAACTTATCAAATATCATGTGCGTGTGTATATGCGATATATATAAATATATATAGGACAAAAATGCCACGTCAGTTCTTCGTGTCCCGCCAATGAAATGGTAACGTATATTAGCACGATTTTTAAATATCAGAATCTGTGTTTTAATGCTTAAATAATATTATTTTTTTTTAAATTACCATATACACGGTACCTGCAAAAATTATTTTCAAAATAAATTATGAAAGTACAGACCTATTTCATACCTTCAATAATTTATACTAAAGGCTCAAATATGATATGTATTTTCAATACAATTGTATTAAAATCATCCTATATTGGCGTCTTTAGTGTAATTTTTTTTTTAATTATTGAAAACAATTTATGAAAAATATATAAAGACCTCACCCCTCTATACATTATCTTATAATATGTGAAAAAAAAACTAAATCTACTACTTCATCTTTTTTTTTTATTAATCTAATGACAACAACTCATAAAACACATAACAATTTAACTTTCATAAAAATATCAAATGACAACGCAGTTTGGTCTCAATTATAGTATACTTAAATCAGTTTATATATATATATTATGAGCTCTGTAACTCTACAAGAGCAAAAAGTTATAACTTTTCAAAATTAGAAAAAAAAAATGAAAAGTCATAACTTTTCGCTATATAACTCCATTTTGTTTCTGAAAAATCAAAATGTACAGATTGTAAGAAGAAATCTAAGAGAAAATCTTATAAAAAGAAAAAGAAATTCTCTAAAAGATGTAATAAACAATCTGATAATGAAAAATCTAAAGGAGATTATTCTAAGAAGAAAAAACCTTTTAAACCAATTAAGTGTTATCTTTGCAGGACGTATGGTTACACTGCCAATAAATGAAAGATCGGTAAAAAGCTAAACCTCCTAGACTTAGATAAACACCAAATGGAAGATATCCTAGAAATTTTCGAAGGATATTCTTCGTTAGAACCTTCTTCATCGAAAGAAGAAGGAATTCAATGCAATGATGTTGATTCTTTAGCTCCTACTTGGATTAGACCTTAAACCACTTTTCGCTTGAGCATATCAAAGGAACTTCTAATTCTCTTCCTAATTTCTTTACCCGCGAATTCCTGCAGGGAGATGCCTCCCAAAAGGGATAAGGGGAAGGAGAAGGAAGTCCCTTGGAAGGGACTCACAAATGTCCGGTCGTGGCTTACTACTACAGCTCCCAAAACCAATGCACCTTTGGCGATCAAAGAGTCGGATGAACAATCAACCACTTCATCTAAACCAATGAAACAACCTAAAGAGGAAAATGTGAGTTTAAACACTAATGTGGTAATAATGCCTGAACTCATTAAGGTTATTACCAGTACGTTAGGATCACGGTCTCCTGTGAAATATCGCAATAAGATGATTTCCAAAAAATCATCACAAAATGTTCACATCACTAAGGTGGCGTCTTCTTCAAAGAAGGCATTAGGCCCTCAAAATGAATTTTCAAAATCAAAATTTTATGTAAAGGATATTTTCAAGTATGTCTTCTCTATAGAGAAAGGGGTGCATGAAAATGATCCTTTTGAATTTGCTAGGAAAATATTTCCTGAAAATGTTTTCTTTATTCCATATGACAATTTAAAGAATATGGAATATTATGAAAGAATCTTGATTGAAACAAGATCTGTTTCAATTAAGCATTTTGAAAATGATAGAGTAGTTAACTACTCAACTGCTAGAATCCATAAGGTCATCAACTTTTCAGATTGGCCTAGCAAACCTTATGATAACCAAAAGTTCAGCCTTAACTTGCTGATGCATCTGGTACCTCACCTAACTGTTTATAATTATTATGATTATAAACAAGCCTGGTTCAATTCTTTCCTTCGAATGAATAAAAAAAGATCCCACACTTGGTTAATCTTTTTTGATAAATGTTCATCAAAGAACCTTCCCAACTGGTTTACACACTGGTGGGATGAATTTGGGGCCATTGAAGAAATAGTCCATGAAAATGGCAGGAAAGAATTCAATCTTTTCCTCAAAACTTATGAGCCCAACGCTCACGAGTATATGTTTGATAAAACCATGTTATACTATATGTATATTGGTATATCATGGGTAATGACGTGGTTCTTCGGTTATAAACCTGACCAATGCACCCAAACACCCATTCTCTCCAAGAGATCCAAGGTCAAATGGTGGGACGGATTTAAAATGTGGGACAAGGTAAAGGAGTCAACAATCGACCAATGGTTGACTAAGTAAAGACACCTTGCTCAAGGAAATGCACAGACTCCATTCCTTCATGATCGGAGTTTTCTAATATCATTAATGGCCAAGACACAAAATTCAGACCAAATGAAAGAAGTTCTAGAAGCTGCTCTGGCATAATTAAGAAAATCTGATGAAGAAATGAAGCCCAATGATGAAGACTCCACTAGTTCAACATCCGATGGACTTCAAAGCAATGAAGATGATTGCTACGGCATCAATTTAGGGAGTCCGTAGGAATCAAATGTAAGTATTTTGTTACATTTGTAACAAGATACATAGAATGCAGTATAGTATTAGATACTATACTATTTTTTGTAATTTTCTGTATTTATACGGAATAATGCTATATGTACAATTCTCCGTCATCTACGGAACAATGTCCCATGGGGTCATCCCCAAAGTTGAATGGATAAACTGTCATCTACAGTTTGAATGACAGGTGGACCTTTTCCACCAAAAGCTTTTATGGAAATTACTGTTGAAACAGTAAATATTCCAGACAAAAATCACTGTTCATAACAATAAAAGAACTTTTACTGTTCAAACGGTGAAAATGAAATGTCTATAAAAGAAAGAAGCCATTTTATTCAAAAGGCATCAATCGATCAATCAATCTTTTATCATTCTTTTACCACATACATCTTTGAAGAGAACCTCAAACACTTAACCTTCCTTCTTCTTTACTAACCCCTCTTCTCCTCTACCTCCGGCCTCTTCTCCTCTGGCCACTTCTTCCTAACCTCTCTCTCTCTCTATCCCAAACACTAATCGGTGTCTACCTTCTATGGTTGATGAACCATAGGCCCTAAGTATGCAGACATACTTAGGTAATTATCTTTTCTTTCCTTTTAACTAACCTTTGACTAATCTTCTTCCATCCTTTCTATCTCTCCATCTCTCTCGTATATACTTCTGTATCTCCTTTCTTCTATAATGTATTGTTTGTTTCTGTCTGCTTTTCATAATGTTCTGTAATGTTCATTAATGCTCAATGAAGTTAAAGTTTTCTTTAATTTCATTTGTTTAATTTAGAAAGAACGAAACCCCACTAGTCCTGGCTCTACCGCCTGCAGTGGTAAAGTTCTTTTGCAATTTAATTTATTGTAGTTTATATTTCCTCCTCTTGGCTGGTTATACCGCCTTTTGGGAGTATTTATTTTTGTAATTTATTTAAATGTTTTACTATCTTAAGTATATTGGCTGGAAACTAGACTCTACGGACTACTGGTCCAAAGGAGGCTTCTCCTCGTGAGTTTAGCAAGACAATGCCACATACTTTTGATATTATTAATTTTTTCGCAATTTTACTCTGAATGCTCTCTGACTCTCTCATCTCTTACCTATCTATTGACTAGATAGATTGGTTTAGGTAGCCATAAACCTTAGGCTAATCATCTGGTACCACTCTTTTGAGAGTGCCCCCCTTCATTCCTGTTTCTTGGTTGGTATCAAAGCCAAGAGGGGAGAATATAGGTAGGTCGAATAATTTTATTTTAAGACCTAGAACACGAATCTTTTGTAGATGCTCTAACATTTATAATGTTTTATGAATGAACCTTTGTAGAGGGTGATATAAGCTTGAGGAGTAATAGGGCGAACGAATTAAGTAGCGTAAATCCAGCTGATTGAAAAGGGTAGTGAAAGTGTTTCTGCGGTGAAACTCAAGTGTTAAAAGCCCAAATTAATTTAGAAAACTTACTTATGAAAGAGTGAAGTTAGTCTTTCTAACTTTTTAAAGTGTTCTTATCTTAAAATAAATTTATTTAATCGATCAATGTCATCTTCTAGCTTGATTCCGAATGAGGAACTTGAGGACTTAGATGTCAACAATAGAGATGAAATTAGAATAAGAGATTTTAATGAAGCCATAGATAATTGGAAAATTCCTAAGTTATCCTATGACCAAATTTACCAAATGGCCAAATGGAAAATTTTTGGCAAAAATGATTATGTCATATTCATAGAAGAGAGAGACATTCCTATCTCTGATGGATTGACAACAATTGAATTAATGAACCATAGTTCCATTCAAAAATATGGACAAGAATGGAATTACATCCATATAGGTCTAATCCAAGTAGGAGCTAAACCTCTTACAAAATTAGATATCCTAATTTATATCACCCTCCAGGTGCACTGCCCATGGCAGTCATCTATAAAATTTATTTTAAATTAATGAAAACTACTTTTGGATCTAAAGCGTATAAAATTGACAAGAAAGGTCAAACACTTTTGATTCAAACAGATCTAACTAGATCTAATGTTAATATTCCAAGAATCATAAAATGGGATCAGGTAAGCCTACCTGATCAATGGGAAATAGAAAACCCTATTCCCCATAAATCTTTCAATGATGTCGAGCCATCTAATGTTATTCAACATCCAGATGGTAACGTCACACTTTAATTCTCTAAGAGATCTTATGAGAATCTTAGAAGCTCAATGTCTTTAGGATCATTAAGAAGGTCAGTAAATCTATCCAAAATTGATGAACTAAAAATTGTCCAAGATAGTCCTAAAAAGGGTCTGGAATATTTACCGTTTCAACAGTAATTTCCAGAGAAGCTTTTGGTGGAAAAGGTCTACCTATTATTCAAACCGTAGATGACGGTTTGTCCATTCAGCTTTGGGGATGACCCCATGGGACATTGTTCCACAGATGACGGAGAATTGTACATATAACATTATTCCGTATAAATACGAAAAAAATACAAAAAATAGTATAGTATCTAATACTATACTGCATTTCTATGTATCTTGTTACAAATATAACAAAATACTTACATTTGATTCCTATGGACTCCCTAAATTGATGTCGTAGCAATCATCTTCATTGCTTTGAAGTCCACTGGATGTTAAACTAGTGGAGTCTTCATCATTAGGCTTCATTTCTTCATCGGATTTTCTTAATTGTGCCAGAGCAGCTTCCAGTACTTCTTTTATTTGGTCTGAATTTTGTGTCTTGGCCATTGATGATATTAGAAAACCCCGATCATGAAGGAATGGAATATGTGCATTTCCTTGAGCAAGGTGTCTTTTGCTTAGTCATCCATTGGTCGATTGCTGACTCCTTTACCTTGTCCCACATTTTGAATCTGTCCCACTATTTGACTTTGAATCTCCTAAAGAGAACGGGTGTTTGGTTGCATCGGTCAGGTTTATAACCGAAGAACCGGGTCACTACCCATGATATACCAATATGCATATAGTATAACATGGTTTTATCAAACATATACTCATGAGCGTTGGGCTCATAAGTTTTAGGGAAAAGATTGAATCCTTTCCAAGTATTTTCATGGACTATTTCTTCAATAGCCCTAAATTCATCCCACCGGTGTGCAAACCAGTTGGGAAGGTTCTTTGATGAACATTTACCAAAAAAGATTAACCAGGTGTGGGATCTTTTTTTATTCATTTGAAGGAAAGAATTAGACCCGGCCTGTTTATAATCATAATAATTATAAATAGTTAGGTGAGGTACTAGAGGTATCAGTGGGTTAAGGCTGAACTTTTGATTATCATAGGGTTTGCCAAGCCAATCCGAAAGGCTGATGACCTTATGGATTTTGGCAGTTGAGTAGCTAACTACTCCATCATTTTCAAAATGCTTAATTGAAACAGATCTTGTTTTAATCAAGATTCTTTCATAATATTCTATATTATTTAAATTGTCATATGGAATAAAGAAAACATTTTCAAGAAATATTTTCCTGGTAAATTTAAAAGGATCCTTTTCATGCATCCCTTTCTTTATAGAGAAGACATACTTGAAAATATCATTTACATAAAATTTTGATTTTGAAAATTCATTTTGAGGGACTAATACCTTCTTTGAAGAAGACGCCACCTCAGTGATGTAAACATTTTGTGATGATTTTTTGGAAATCATCTTATTGCGGTCTTTCATAGGAGATCGTGATCCAGCCAATTCCTGTAGGGAGATGCCTCTCAAAAGGGATAAGGGGAAGGAGCCATTCTCTTCTTGACTGGGCCAATGCTGAGACTAGTTCAGATAGAAACAAACAATGCATTACAAAAGAAAGGAGATATAGAAGTATATACAAGAGAGATGGAGAGACAAAAAGGATGGAAGAAGATTACTTGAAGGCTAGTTAAAAGGAAAGAAAAGATAATTACCTAAGTATGTCTACGTATTTAGGGCCTATGGTTCATCAACCATAGAAGGTAGACACCGGTTAGTGTTTGGGATAGAAAGAGAGAGAGGTTAGGAAGAAGTGGCCAGAGGAGAAGAGGCTGGAGGTAGAGGAGAAGTGGGGTTAGTAAAGAAGAAGGAAGGTTAAGTGTTTGAGGTTCTCTTCAGAGAGGTGTGTGTTAAAAGATTGATTGATTAATTGATCGATGCCTTCTGAATGAAATGGCTTCTTTCTTTTATAGACATTTCATTTTCACTGTTTAAACAGTAAAAGTTCTTTTACTGTTATGAACAGTGATTTTTGTTTGGAATATTTATTGTTTCAACAGTAATTTCCAGAGAAGCTTTCGGTAGAAAAGGTTCACCTGTCATTCAAACCATAGATGATGGTTTACGGTTTGTCCATTCAGCTTTAGGGATGACCCCATGGGACATTGTTCCGTAGATGATGGAGAATTGTACATATAACATTATTTCGTATAAATACGAAAAAATACAAAAAATAGTATAGTATCTAATGCTATACCACATTTCTATGTATCTTGTTACAAATGTAACAAAATACTTACATTTGATTCCTACGAACTCCCTAAATTGATGTCGTAGCAATCGTCTTCATTGCTTTGAAGTCCACCAGATGTTGAACTAGTGGAGTCTTCATCATTAGGCTTCATTTCTTCATCGGATTTTCTTAATTGTGCTAGAGCAGCTTCCAGAACTTCTTTCATTTGGTCTGAATTTTGTGTTTTAGCCATTGATGATATTAGAAAACCCCGATCATGAAGGAATGGAGTCTGTGCATTTCCTTGAGCAAGGTGTCTTTGCTTAGTCAACCATTAGTCGATTGCTGACTCCTTTACCTTGTCCCACATTTTGAATCCATCTCACCATTTAACCTTGAATCTCTTGGAGAGAACGGGTGTTTGGGTGCATCGGTCAGGTTTATAACCGAAGAACTAGGTCATTACCCATGATATACCAATATGCATATAGTATAACATGGTTTTATCAAACATATACTCATGAGCGTTAGGCTCATAAGTTTTGAGGAAAAGATTGAATCTTTTCCGGGCATTTTCATGGACTATTTTTTTAATAGCCTCAAATTCATCCCACCAGTGTGCAAACCAGTTGGGAAGGTTCTTTGATGAACATTTATAAAAAAAGATTAACCAGGTGTGGGATCTTTTTTGATTCATTCAAAGGAAAGCATTGAACCAAGCCTGTTTATAATCATAATAATTATAAACAGTTAGGTGAGGTACTAAAGGCATCAGCGGGTTAAGGCTGAACTTCTAGTTATCATAGGGTTTGCTAGGCTAATCCAAAAGGTTGATGACCTTATGGATTCTGGCAGATGAGTAGCTAACTACTCCATCATTTTCAAAATGCTTAATTGAAATAGATCCTGTTTCAATCAAGATTCTTTCATAATATTCCATATTCTTTAAATTGTCATATGGAATAAAAAAAAAACATTTTTAGGAAATATTTCCTTGGCAAATTCAAAAGGATCCTTTTCATGCATCCCTTTCTCTATAGAGAAGACATACTTGAAAATATCCTTTACATAAAATTTTGATTTTGAAAATTCATTTTAAGGGACTAATACCTTCTTTGAAGAAGACGCCACCTCAGTGATGTGAACATTTTGTGATGATTTTTTGGAAATCATCTTATTGCGATCTTTCATAGGAGACCGTAATCCTAATGCACTAATAATAGCCTTAATGAGTTCAGGCGTTATTACCAAATTAGTATTTAAACTCTCAGTGTTTAAACTTATATTTCCCTCTTTGGGTTGTTTCATTGGTTTGGATGAAGGAGTTGATTGTTCATTCGACTCTTTGATCGCCAAGGCGCATTGGTTTTAGGAGCTGTAGCAGCAAGCCATGACTGGACATTTGTGAGTCCCTTCCGGGGGACTTCCTTCTCCTTCCCCTTATCCCTTTTGGGAGGCATCTCCCTGCAGGAATTCGCGGGTAAAGAAATTAGGAAGAGAATTAGATGTTTCTTTGATATGCTTAATATCAAAATCAAAACAAGATAAAATTGCTTGCCATTTGGCAAAAATTTGTTTTGATGCTAAATTTTGAACATCTTTCTCTAAAACATTTTTTACTGCACTGCAGTCAATTCTTAAAAGAAATTTCTGATTTAACATATCTCCTTGAAATTTGGAAATTATTAAGACAATTGCTAAAATTTCTTTTTTAATTGTGGAATAATTTAATTGACATTAAGCTTAGTGTTTTGACACAAATTGAACGACACATTCATTGCCATTAGATTTTGTTTAAGGATTCCTCTAAATCTTATGTCAGATGCATCGGTCTCTACTATTTTAGGTAGGGATAGATCTGCGAGGTGGATGCAAGGAATTTCCTTAATCCTTTGCTTAATTTGTCTGACTACCTATGTGTGTTTGTTAGACCATTCTGGAGGATGCTTCTTCAACCTATTGTGAAGAGGCTTACATATGACATTGAGATTCTTAAAGAAATCTGCTACATAATTTATGCTGCCTAAGAATCTTTGGAGTTGAGTTTTATCCAAAATTCTATAAGGAAACTTAGAAGTAAATTCTATGGATCTCTTAATTGGAGTAATTGTTCCATTGTGAATATCGAAACCTAAGAACCTAATCTGAGTTTGGAATAAGGAAATCTTAGATGGCGATACTACTAAACCATTGAATTTAACTTTCTAAATGAAAGTTTTTACGTCTTTGAAATGTTGATCTAAATCGGGTGAGAAGGTCAACACATCATCAATATAAATGATTACAAATTTTGTGCAATTGTTAAAGATTTCATTCATTATTCTTTGGAATTCAAAGGGTGCATTTTTTAATCTGAAGGGCATAACATTCCATTCGTATTATCCAAAAGGAACAGTGAATGCTGTCTTATACCAATCAAATTCTTTTATCTGGATTTGCTAGAATCCAAATTTCATGTCGAACTTGGATAATACTTTAGCATTGTGTATTCTTCTAAGCAGATCTTTTTTGTTAGGTATGGGATACCTAATCCATTTTAAAACATTGTTAAGAGGTTTATAATTAATTACCAACCTTGATACACCTATTTCAATTTCATCATTTTTGTTAACGTAAAAAGCTGAACAACTCCAAGGTGACTTAGATTTGCGGATTAGCTTTTTACCTAACAAATCATTTATTTCATTTTTGCAATGTCTTAAGACATCACTACTCATTTGTGAAGGTCTTGCCTTCATGGGAATATTTTTCTCATCGAAATTTCCTTCATAAGGTAATTCAACTGAGTGGGATTTCCTATCCCAAAAAGCATTGGGTAAAGTGGAACAAATTTCCTTTCTGATCTCACTTTCTAATTTAGAAATCCTTTCCTTATAAGGACTTCTTTTGATTTGATCTTCAATCCTATGAAGATTTAAATTGTCATTTAAGAAGGATAGTTGATCTTCCTTAGCTTTAATCAAATAGTTTAACTCGGAAACTAAGTTTTGTTTGAGCATATCTATCATTTTGGTTTTTGGTTTTGAAACAAAATTAAAACAGATCTTTTGTCTGAGATAATTTGTTTCAATCCCGTCATTGGTAACCTTAAAAGGTTGGATTAAGTTGGTAAAAGGTGTTCCTAAGATGACATTCTGCTTCAAATTTTTTACTAAGATGAAGTTGATATTGTAAGAAACTTTTCCCTTAACAACTTCTGCATTGGGTAATTTGAGACTAATGTTTAATTTGTTACCGGAAGTAGAGCTTAGAGATTGGGTTGTTTTTTCGAAATATTTTGTGGGAATTAACCCTTCTCTAATGCAATTTAAATCTGCGCCAGTATCAAATAGGGTAGTAGTTTCTAGGATAAATTCTTCGTTTATCCTAATGGTAATTGGTATTACCCATTTCCTAGTAGTAACTTCTACTAGTTGCATTAAGTATTCTGGATTGACTTATTTTCTAGATACTTCATTGGAAGAACTTCCATATTCAAATTCTTCTAAATATTTTGTTTTGGACATTTTGAATTCAAAGAATTCTTGTTGCAACTTTTATTACATCAATTTTAATTCTTTGATTTCTTCCTTCCAGACATTAATTTCTTTTTGAAGATTACTAACCGTAATTGGTTTATGAACTTTTAGATTTTTCATTGTTAGATTGTTTTTTGAATCTTTTAGAGAATTTATTTTTCTTTTTATAAGATTTTCTCTTATATTTCTTCTTACAATCTGTACATTTTGATTTTTCAAAGACAAAGGATGGATCATATTGTTGGGGGAATTCTGCAAGACTTTGCCTTTTCATTTCTTTCTCTTTTTTGAGTTGCTTATGCAACCGAATTGTGTTACACATTTGGGTTCCTATCTTATCGACATAAGAGGTTAATTCTCCATAAGACAGGTTGTTGTAAGGAATTTTTCCGTTAAATTCCTCACGTATTTTGGTTCTAACTTATTCACCTATCAGGTTTGGTAAACTAGCTAGGAATTTTTCTTTCCAAAAGGGTTGATTGCAATCATCCTTTAGCAATACCCTTTGGAGGAATATGTCTTTGTATTGGCAGAATTCACCCAAAGACTTACATTTCATATTGGATAGAAGATCTAGATTTTTATCTTTGATGTGAGAAGGATCTCCTATGAAATGTTGACTAATACAAAATATTAATGTATTAACAACATCCTGAATTGGTTCATTTAATTCATTAAGTATTTTAACTCTAAATTCATTCTTTTTTACTAAAGTTAAAATGTTCATTCACTGTTCTTCAATGAGATAATTATCTCACCAACCTTTTAATTATCCAGTAAAACCGGAAATTAAAAGTACAACAATTTAATAATTAGATATGCCTTGAATACTTCTGTTAGTATTTGCGAACATGATCATCTGATTAAGAACATTCAAGATCATTTTTTCTGAGGCTCCATCTATGTTCCATTCATAGGTGGTTCTTGCGGAATATTTGTTTTGATAATTACTTGGTTTTTCCTTGAGCATAATATCAGGAGGTGATGCTCGCTGATAATATAATTTTTGAGGTTCTTTCTAAGTAATTTTATTGATTTCTTCTCCATTGGAATCATCAAGACTTAAGTCTTTCGATGAAACTTCTGGATCAGAATCATTACAAGATTCATTTAGGACATTAAGTTTTTCAGATGGAGTATCTTCGATTAGTAGATTCCTAAACTTAGGTGTATCTAATTTTAAAGATTCCACTGATTCCATCTTCATTTTGTTTTTTAACAATTTTTTCTTCTTGCTTAATGCTTGAAGAAATTCATTACCGGGATTATACATTTCGAGAGATTTGAAAAGTGGTTTCTTTTCAACCTTGACATTTTCATTGTTATTTACCTGAGGTTTACTAATTACATCTTCTATTCGGTCCAATTGTTGACCTATTGTGTGAAGATAAGGGGAGTTGCATTAGAAAGTGAGATCAGAAAGGAAATTTGTTCTACTTTACCCAATGCTTTTTGGGATAGGAAATCCCACTCAGTCAGATTACCTTATGAAGGCAATTTTGATGAGAAAAATATACCCACGAAGGCAAGACCTTCACAAATGAGTAGTGATGTCTTAAGACATTGCAAAAATGAAATAAATGATTTGTTAGGCAAAAAGCTAATCCGCAAATCCAAATCACCTTGGAGTTGTTCAGCTTTTTATGTTAACAAAAATGCTATATATATAAGACTAATTTAAGTGTATTATAACTTGGAACAAACTGTGTTGCTGTTTTATATTTTTATGAAGGTTAAATTGTAATATTTTTATTGGTTACTAGCTACCTGATTGATAAAAAAGAAAAAAGATGAAGTAATAGACTCTGTTTTTTTTTTCTTTTTATATATTATAAGATAAAGCATAAAGGGGCGAGTTCTTTACATTTTTTTATTTTTTTTTGTATCTGCACCTTCAGTATAATTGTATGTCTATGCCTTTAATACAAATTGCTAAAGGTGTGGATCGAGTTTATGCTTTCGCAATCTATTTTTAGAATAATTTTTGTAGGTATCTTATTTCACGATTTTTTTTTTCAAAAATCATATTATTTAAGTATATCCCCTGATATCCTTCATGGTATTTGGAAAGAAAAGAAAAGAATAATGAATGGAAATGAATAAATAACAAGTGAAATTATTTTAAACCTTTTATTTGAATGGTATATATATATTTAAAGTTTATACTTATTTAAAGTGGTACGATTTTCATTAGTCGAATATATTGTCCACATTCAAGAAGAGTATTTATAAAATAATAATATGCATTTTTGTCATTTGTAAAAGATTATATATGTTTTTTTTAAAACAAAAAATAATCTATTTTTTTTAACTTTATAGTAATAATAAATAATACTATGTATCAATATTTTATTAGTTAGTAATAACTAATTAAGTAAAGTAATATTATTAAATTATATATTTTAATAAAAATCAAAATTGTGGAAATATTAAAAAAAATAAAAAACGGAAAAACAAAGAGAGAGAAACACTAAGTACCACTTCCCTTAAATCTTAAAAAAAAAGAAAGAAAAGAAAAACAAGTAAAAACCTCGATAGATCAAAGTCGAGTAACATGATCCAACTATAACCCATCAAGGTTTTTATGCTTTTTTCCTTCCCCCCCCCCTTAATTTTCAACACTTAAGGTGATCATCCACCACCATGTGTGAGTTATGGCCATGGCTTTTGTTGGCCATTTTCCAATCACCTCAAAATTGTGTTCCTAGTGTAGTGAAAGCCAACCACCTTATAGCCTTCTGGTAACTAGAAAAATGATCTCTCTCTTTTTTTTTTTTTGCATTTTTATATTATTTTAATAATTTTATTTATATTTTTCTAGTTAAATAATTTAATAATATTTCAAATCAATAATATGTGGAAACATGTCACTTATATATCATTAAGACAAAATTAAAAAAACTCAAATCACATCTTTATATATATAAAAAATAGTAATGCAACATGAGCTTTTGGTTAAGATTTTAAACAAAAGGCCTATCATTAATTGAATAAGATACATATAGTAAACTGCATCTAGTGGGGTTAAGGCATCAAGTGTTGTTGTACATAGGCGAAGAGAAAACAACATAAGATAAGAGTAAAGTAATAAGAAAAATAAAAACCTAACCAAACCCTTAAAATGTCAAGATAACCTTTTTGCAAATGACTAAAGATTTATATCACATTTTTTATAACTTACCCTTTTAGTAATTAATATTCTTCTTTTCTCTCTTTGTTTTCTTTTCATTCTTATTTTCAAAACCCACTTTGTTCTTCATGCTCTCTCTTTCTCTTCAACAAATAACTCTCATGTGGTAACACTCTATCTCTTTCGTTCTGTCTCTCCTCTTGAAAATATATCTTCTTTGAACTTCCTATCAGTATCTCTCCCTTGCTTCGACTTTTATTTTCACTCTCTCTTAATCACATATGCAGCTCTAAACTACTTTTTGGTAACATAAGTGTCCTTTACATACTTTCTTCCTTATTCAATCAATGGATTGTGATCAACCTTTAAAGCTTGCATCAAGCTTTTAGAATCAAATTGCAATTCAATACAACATTTCTGATGTGCTTAAAAGTGCAAACACATGTACACAATAGCAATAGTAGAATCAATTAAAAAAATCTACAAAATGGACTCACAAATGGCGTGATGCCTAGTGTACTATAACCTAAATTGCATGAATCAATTTGTAACCAACACAAAGGAATCTAATACCAATCAAGTTACATATAACATGTAATTCCAATCTTATAAAATTGAAGCAATATGAACCTTAATTGGCGTCAACAACAAATGAATGGAAAATAACCTATTATCACCAGATACTACACATTAGTAATAAAAAGGAAGCAACTTAGAAGTTTTTGATACTTCTCACAAGAATTCCAAGCCTCACTCAACACAATTTCTTAGAAATTGATAAGAGTGTGTGTATTAGCAAGAGGACTCACTCACTCTTACGGTAACAATATGTGTGTTGTACAAAATGTCAAAAGATCCATACAAACTCTAGTTAGTAAGTATTTATACTTGCTTCAATTAGGGTAAAATGTTCAAAAAATTACACATATGCCACTAAGTAGCCGGTTCTACAACAAATTATAAGTCCAAAAAATGAACAAAAATGGCTAGTTCCATCATGATAAATACAAGTGCAAAAGATAGTCTTCAAATGGCCGATTCTTCAAGTCAATTGAGTAATTTGTGGGTCGTTGGATATGACTCCAAAAATGTCCCATAAGTTGATCATTAGTGCATGTTATTTAGTCATCCCGTAAAATTGATCAATGTACCTGCATAGTGCAAAACCAGACATTATTAGATAAAAAGTGAACATATGTGGATGTCTTAGATTATACATCCAAATCAGGTTCTCCCACTACTGGAATAGCAAGGTAGATTCCCATCAATTCCCAACCTCCCCCCCCCCAAACGATTAAAATACTAGAGGACCTATTAAGAGCTTACACACTTGATTTTGGAGGTAACTAGGATGACCACTTACAATTAGTAAAGTTTTGCTATAGTAATAATTATCATGCCACCATCAAAACGATACAATATAAGGCATTTTGTGGTAGGAAAGGTAGATTGCCAATTCAATAGGATGATGTTAGTAAGAGGACTCTTTTAATGCTTGAGTTGGTCCAACAGGTAGTTGATAATATCCAATTGATCAGATAAAAAATGCTAGCAGCTTAGTATAAAAGTTATGCAAATAAGAGAAGAAGACCTAGAATTGAAGTTGGTGATCACATATTTTTTAGAATCTCACTAACCAGGGTTGTGGTGCGTTTTTGTATCAAAGGGAAGTTGGATTCTTCCTATATTTGACCTTTTGAGATTTTATAGAGGATTAGGTCAATTGCCTATAGATTCGCACTATCGCCTAGCTTGGCAAGTGTACTTAATGTGTTTCATGCTTCCTTACTAAGGAAATACATCCCAAATCCAAATGTAGTGATCTAGTTGACTCAACTTGTAGTGTAACTAGACTTAACATGAGTAAAATATCTTATCAAGATCGTTGATTGAAAGGAATAGGTATTAAGAAGACCAGTAATAAAGTATGTCAAAGTTTAATGGTGTGGCTAAATAAAAAGAGAAGCCACTTAGAGCCAAAACAATATAAGAAGCAAGTATCCTAAGTTATTTTAGAATCCAAGAAAATTTCGATGATGATATTTATTTTAAGGAGGGAAGAATGAAATAACTCAATTCAAAGGTAAATAATAGAATAGAATTAAGTAATTAAATTGGAGGAAACGTGGGGTAACTTAAAAATTTTGATAATTAAATTACTAAATTAGCTCTACATACCATGATATGAGTAAAGGTAATTAGGTAATACACCATTGGATATATATTAGCAGTTGAATTTAGCTAAGTTTCCAAAAATGCCTCATGTGCTAATATGGGATAAAGGGTTTTTAGTAATTTGCTCTTTTCAATTTTTAGTTCGCATATAAAACCCATTTCTAAAATTAGAAAAGTTTAGGATCACTTCATTTCGCTTTACTCTTTACTCTATCCTCACCCACCACCCTTATCTTTCTCTTTAATTCCATATCTTCTCTTCACTAATTAGCTCATCTCAATCTAAACCAAGAAGAAATTGGAGATTTAAAAGATCACACTCAAGGTTGTCAAGAGAATTTGGTGAGTTCTTTCATTTAACTCAATTAGGCCTTACAACTTTTAGATTTGATAAGACCACTAATGTTATATGATAATCTAAGGTGATTGGTGGAATTGAAGAAAAAAGAGATAGAGACTTAGCTTACCCAACCTCTTTCACCTAGAAACTAGCTTAGGTGAGAGAAGATTTGAAGTGAAATTTTCTTATTAAAGCTTAAGTTCTTGATATAATATTTAGTTACTTTTGATCTATATATTAAGAATATTAATTTAGTGTTATATGCATAATAAGTAATTTTGGGATTCAAATGCTCAATACCTATTTTAGGAGCTCATTGCAAGTTTAGAGTAAAAAGGACCTTTAAATCAAGGAAAAAATACCTTGTAATCTTTAACTTAGATTGTTGATCTTATGGTCAATTAATGATTTGAGGTGATTAATTGAGGGGAAATTGAAGTTGGATTGATGAATGGGTATAGATGGTGGTGCAATTGAGGATTAAGGGAGTAGATAAATGTTTAATTATTGGTTCATGAATTAACTGATGATAATATATGCTAATTGGTGATTATGAATAGGTTTTGAATAAAATGTGATTCAACAAAAATAGGTTTTCAACTTAATTTGAGATTTTAACTTATCTAAATAACTTGAATAATGCTGCCTAAGCCCATGATTATGATCATGAACTAAAATAATTGAGATTAAAGTTTTGAATTAAAGTTAGAATTAGAATTGGTTTGATCTTCTAAAGTTAGAAGAAAGATGCTAAAAGTCATTTATGAATAAAATAATTGGAAAATAGTAACTGTAAACCCCAAAAAATTTCAAGTTAGGAAAAAAATTACCTAGAAATAATTTAAAGGTTTTCTTAAGAGTCAATAGGATACCCAACTCTAACCTTAGAAATCACCCTAATTATTCTAATAGTCATGATAAAGCCCTAAATTAGTAATTGCTCATTTAGTTCACTAAATAGCAATTCCATTCCCTTTTTATTCTTTATGGAATCGTTATTATAGTATTTAGTTAGTTTTAAGTCTTGTAATAGTGATTCCATAAGTAATACATATTGCAAAAAATTTTAAATGAGGATTCTTAAATTGGAGTCATGAATTACAATTCCTAGCTTCATTATTTGTCAAAATCCCCATATAACCTTATACTTAATAACATATCAAAATTTGAGCAAAAAAAAAAAAAAAAGACCAACGTGAACAAATTAGGTTGAGGAACCCTACTTATCTCACATATCCTCTCTGTTCGCTTTAGTTGTATGCAAAAGGAGATGAGCCTCTGGTGAACGTCAAGCTCTACATCTTGGATAGTGGAAGTTACTGAACTTGGAGGGCAATTAGATCTAGTTGAACTAATGGGTCATTTATTCAATTGTATCAAATTATAAATTTACTAACCTAATGAAATTTAACGACCTAACTAAGTAAGTGTACCTATCTAATGTAGTATACATTGCAATGGGTGTGTCTTCAAGGATCTTAAAAACAAGTACTAGTATTACCCTTTTCTTGCTATCTAATTTAGATCTTAATATGAGATTAATAAATTAAATTAGTAATTAACTAGTCAAATAACCCTAAGATTAATTATAATCGTTGTAATAAATGAATTCAATCACAAAGACATACTCTATGTTTGGAGTCGTGTACTTTGGAAAAAAAGTGAAATTCTGGTGTTCTAGGTTCTGCACAACCTCCTACATAGCCATGCTCGGGGTCGTGCACTCTGGAATTCCTACAGTTTCTTCTCTGGGCTAATTTCTTGCTTCAACACTACTCTCTACAAAACTTGTGCAGCAGCCAGGACACAATTTCATAATGCATTCTAATCACTTTTTGCTCTCTAGCACTAGCATTAGAATGGTCATGTTGAAGGTTGTGTATATGTGAAAATCACATTTTCTTATATTTTTCCAGATTTCGCCTCATTTAAGCTTGAATCTTTTTTAAATCTTTAAATTGCACTCTTTAAACCTTGAAATCAAATATTAAGCACTCAAGTGTCTTCTTTCTTGATAAATTCACAAAAAATTTATAAAAAATCATATTCAACAAATACTAAAAATAAAGTTCTTTTAACACTTATCATGAACCTTGATAGCGAAGCTCATAGAGGCATCTCTCTCTCTTATCTTCACTATCTCACCTAATAAAGTAGCCGTAGTTGGACAAGAGTACAAATAGACCCCGCGACAATCATGTTCGACGAATATCTACTGAGCCATTGTTCCTACATTATATATCCATGTCATCTAGTGTTTTTCTCCATGTTCAAGGGGTATTTGTAAGCTATAATGTACCTTAATTGGTTTGTTTTGTTAGATGACGTAAATTCTAGTATGTTCTAGCTCATTCAAAAGTTCAATATTAAAAAGTTTATTGACATGCACTATATCATATATTCATCCTTGGATTGATTGAAGAATTGAGAAACCAATGTAAGACGTTAGTTCCTTTACATCATTAATATATGTGGTTTTTTTTTTTTTATTGGGGGGGGGGTTGGGTTTGGTTTCAACATGATTATTTAAATTTGGGTTTTGAAATGGCAAAGCCTTATTAAAGTGGGGGTAACTTCTCCTTTATACATACATGTTTTAGATTATGTGCAAGTGTGTTAGGATAACCCAACCAACACAATAAAGATTGTTGAAGAGGTTTGACAAGTTTCAGAATTTTTGTACATTAGCTTTGATTGGTAGTTGCTATAATTGTTTTAGCTACTACAGTAGGTTGAACAGAGGAATATGTATATGTTGGTATGGATTTTAGTATTCATAAGATATTTGTGCTCAAATAAGCTCCTTCATTAAAGTAAGTTGTAGTTTCTTGTTGCCATTAATCTTTGACAAATAATGTACATGAATTTTTAAGTAAATTGAAGCTACCATATTGTTTTTCAGCTACTAAGTTTGTTTTTCCATCTTTTTGAATGTTAAGTGTGGGAACTTTTTGCAGATGCTAATTTGTACTTTTGTAAA
This sequence comes from Laguncularia racemosa, assembly GCA_037954665.1. Taxonomy (NCBI): domain Eukaryota; kingdom Viridiplantae; phylum Streptophyta; class Magnoliopsida; order Myrtales; family Combretaceae; genus Laguncularia; species Laguncularia racemosa. The sequence goes on along the minus strand of JBBMOL010000024.1, from coordinate 751,556 downwards.
TTTATTATCTTTGTGCAGTGATGGAGCAAATGGGGTTGCACTATAATGAATCACAAAGGAAAAAGAAATTTGCTTGCTTGCTTTTGGCTTTATGGGTTGAATGTTGTAACGTTACACACCAATTTATGTTTTTATTGCATGCTTTCACATTGCACAGCTATCATCCTCAAGTCTGGTCGTATGAATTGAACTTTTATCAACATCATCAATACATTCGGATATGAAGTTACAGAGATAGAGTACAAGAAATGCCTAATGATTATTTTGGAATCTGTTCTATAGAGAGCAACAAGCAAGACAAATTTATGGTAGAGGTTTTGATTTTGGGGTTAGGGTTAGAGTGCATATGGGTTGTGTTATGTGGAATGACTTTGACCAAAACAATTCATGGTAGAGGTTTTGAATTGGGGGTTAGGGTTCATGGAGATGGGTTATGTTATGTCGAATGATTTTGATGAAGTGCATTGAGATGTTTTACTAGTTTTAGGTTATGAAAATTACTAGAACGATATGCTATTACATTATAAATATGGTAAGGTTATTTTATTCTTTTTATTGGCTATTCCAATGTAATTCTATTGTTTATTTTGTGAACTAAACAACATAACATTAATTTATTTACAACTAATTAAACAAGGTAATAAACATTCGAGACTTATTACAAGTCAATTCCATTTCCCCATAGTAATTATTACATTCAACTTTATTCCATTCAATGAACTAAATGAGTAGTAAGTCTAAACCCCAAATCATAACCAAACCTTAGAACCCTAGTAGAAAGACACTAAACCTTAAATGAAAGCCTTAAACCCTAAAGTAACCAATTGAAATCCTAATTCAATTTATAGACCCTAAATTAGCTACTCAAGGCCCTAATTCAAACAATAAACCTTAACATAATAAATTTAAGCCCTAATTCATATCAAAAGCCTTGAAAACTTAAATTGAGGTATGGAATTCAAATTAAACCTTAAAGCCAAAAGTATTCCTTTAAAAATCATAAATCGCATAATTTAATATTGATAGCTTACATTAATCACCAATTGAGGATCAATCGACTTAATTGAACAAAAATTACAATACCACATTACGAAAATGTAGAGTGAACTTGGACATAGGGTAGTTAAGGAATTTTGACCTTTAATCACAAATTACTTAAACGACTTGATTAGCCTTAATAAAACTACCCAAGCTAGATAAAAGAGATAGAAAAAAAAAAAGAAAACACCTTAAGCCCTCCATTGAACCACCGGCCATGTACACACAAAACACACACGACACCTAATCATAATCTAAGGGCTAAGCTCAAATCAAGGGATTAGGGTTTGCTAAATAAGTGCTAGATAAGACACTTGTCAAAGTGTATAAAGGAGTTTCCTAATTTAGCATTTGACTAAACCTAGTACCATACCAAAAACCACTAAATCCTACTGACCACAATAACTAATAAACAATTAGATTGCCTTAAGCAACCTAGGTTAAACAAATAAAAAGGAAAAAACACACATAGACCCTTACTCTCTCTCTCTCATTGGTCTCCCCTCTCTTTACTCTCACTCTCATTTCTTTTCATTTCAAACACACAAAACACTCTCAAGCTTCACCACCACCACTCCTAGCTAGCAAACATAACCACCATTTTTGACGCCATCCTCACCACCCCTCACTTCCCTTTTCATTCTACCATCATCAACTTAAGCAAGTTCTAACTCCGTTCCTTCCTTATAAGAATTGAAACCCCCTAAACTTAACCTTATCCTTTTGATTTGATCTAGCGATCTACTATAAACATGAAGAAATTGGGAGTAAAGGGTAGGAGTTAGAGGCTCTGGGCAAATGTTCTAGTGATAAGCAAGAATTAACTTCAAGGAAGAGATAAAGATAGGACACCCTTAAAGTGTAGGAAGATTATCACTTATTTGTCTTACTTTCTTATGTTTCCTTCACTTTTACTTTGAATGAGTGTAAATTAGCATGGAGCCTATCTCTTGCAGAATATAACTTTATAGTAGGTTATCTTGACTATGTAAAGGTAGCTACTTCGTGTGACACATTGAATAATGTATTATAATTCACTAAATATGGATTTTCTTGTTGTTTGACATGAAAACATAGAGAAAACTTGACCAATACTAGGGGTGGGTTTGGATTGAATTAGTTCGGTTTTTTCCTTCAAACCAAACCAAACCATAAAAATATGGTTTGGTTTTTTATTACTTAAATTCAACCATATCGTTTGGTTTCATATTTTTTTTTCCAAATGACAAAATTTTGATTTGGTTCGATTTGGTTTATGGATTAAACCATATTTTATTTTCTAAAAACATATATTTGCTTAACATGCATATCATATGAGTGATATTAAATTTATATAATAAAACATGTATTAATATCATATAAGAGATTGAAAAAGTCAATATTCAAGCAACTAAAAATATGTATATATGTTAACTCAAAACCATATTTTCTGTTTAGTTTGATCTAGTTTGCGGATTGGTTTGGTTTGGTTAGTTTTTTTGCCCACTTTTAACCAATGCTAATATATTCCTTATTGGCTGAAACTTCAAGGGCCCCCATAAACTCTAAGCTTTGTTGATTTAGGCACTTCACAACAATAACTAGCCTTGAAAGTGTTATAAGTAGCTAAACACAAGTAAATTAAGAAAGATGTAAGGAAAATACAATAGACTCTATTTCCTAGAGCTATATGAGACCCATAGCTATCGAAGGAAGTTCAAACTTTGAGTACTTAAATGATTTATTACATCAACTAGCATTAGGAAGTAGTTTAAAAGTGGTTAAGTTGAAAAAACAAGGAATTAACTCATAGATTTCAAGGACCAACACCTAAAAGAGTAATAGTACTTTGAATTATTCCTTAATCACAACCCCAAATGTAATAAAATATAGCTAGTAGGGGATTAAGATTAGAACTCCTACATTAAAGTACTAAAAAAATTGGGCGCTTAGGTAAAAATGCATAAAATCGATAAAAAGGCCATGAAGCCCACTTGGGTTGAGACCAACTAGAAAAGTCTAGTGAGATTTCCATACTTAAAAACAATTAAAAAAATAAAAGCCCAATTTAAGTTAGAAATTGATTGAGATTAGTCACACTAAGTTTAGAGTTCAAATGAAGCCTAAAAGACTCAAAATAGGCCTAATGTGGGAGCCCAACGAAATTGATCTGGCTTTTTCCCCAACTTGTACACCTTAAATGACCGAACTGATCTCACTAATTGAAGGTACACTTGAAAACCTTCAAAACGACTATATGATCATGAAAGATGGACCTAAAACAAGAAACTTATAGCAAAAACATGAAATTATTCAAAATTGATAACTATAATGAATTTAATTAAGTAATTCACATAGTTTAGTGTACTCATACTTATGGAACCTTATTTCATCATTAAGTGACACCAATTTGAGTTCAAGTTACCACCAAATTAGTACAATTATTAGTAGTAATGGCTGAGTGAGTATTTTCATTATTATTGTATTTGTTTCATGATTATAGTATTAGTTTCACTTAATTGTATATCTAATGAATTTGGATGTGTGGGGATAAGGGTTTGCTTGTGATTGATTTGTGATGTAATTGGTGTCAACATACCATAATATATTAAAACTATTTGAAATACAATGGTTGTGCATTAGAACAATAGGATTATGAGTGTCTATGAAATTTTGATGGTCACCCGAATGATTGAACTTAATCATTGTCGTGCCTTGCAGGGTATCTGTGATAATACCCACTACGATTACTTAGCTCCTAATAAGATTACAAAGCGTCTCAAACACAAGATCATTTAACTTGTAAAAATACAATAATTTATAAAATCGAATGCCTCTAGTATTCCTTTATCTCGTTAAAACCATTCCGTATCTAACGAAAAGCATTACACATATAGTTGAAAAGTGGGCCTCATTCGGGTCCCATAATAATAATATAGACTGGAGATCTCACTAAATCATATTAAATATTTACAAACATCTATCTATCGGTATTTAATGAGTTTCTATAGAAGTGACCATGCTAACTCTCAAATCTTACCCCTTATGCTAGCATTCTCGCGATAAAGTTTACTTATCATAGTACAGTGCCTATAGAGAAAGTTTACATAGTTGCAATCCACATTACAAAATCTATAGTAGGGTAAGCTAAATTGCCTAGTGAGATAGGAGTACAATATTCTCAATACTGGACACGCACAAACAATTCACGCAAGTTCTCAATCATATGCTATGCATGAGCAACCATATGAAATGCAACATTGCACGTGGTCTTCTAGTAACTAGCGTGAAGTCTAAGGTTTACGCCCTCCTTAACCTTGGGTTAAGGATTTGCATCACTACTATTAATGCCAAGGTCACACAAACCCATTTATTTTCATTTCATCACTTTATTAGAAATTGTCTTTTAAGTTTAATCCTTTAAGCTCTAGGTGTAATTTAGCACACCGAGTGTATAAACCCTCAAAGAAAAACCAAACTAGGAATTGTCAAAGGCACAACAATCTCCAAATCACTTAGTTCACTAATGGCGGAACGGTAATCCCACCCAATTATTTCTTGTGCATCTTACAATGGTTATGGCCTTCAATATATCGTACAATGAGTGTTAGATTTTGATTTAAGTTGTAATAATTAAGTTATCATTTCTGGGTGATCACGTAAAGATAGTCACATCAATGAAAAATACAAAAAGCACCAATTAAATGCAATCACTAATTGGCATTCATAACTTAGAAAAGAAAAATCACAAAAGTATTTTCTTGCACACATAACACGCCTAACACATGCACTTTGCACGCCCATGCACACTCAACACATTTACTCTACACACCCATGTCGCACACCTGTACACACTCACCCTGCACTTCTAGCACACTCATAGCATCATGCACTCCACATTGCACAATTTTCATACAATTATGCACAAGAGCAACAGTCATCTACACAATCAAACATAGTACACACATCACACACACACATGGTCATGCATACCCACATGCACACATAATCAACACAACACACACACATACATGCACACGATCATCACAACACAAATACACATTAACACGGTGATGGGTGTCGAATCCAACAAAAATAAAACCTACTCCTAGACAATTATATGATTTGCATATAGTGGTGAGTAGGGTCGAATCCACAGAGATTGGTTAAATTTATTTCTATCCAAGGAGAATAAAAAGGAAAAGGAAAATGGGGGGTTTGGTTTGTGAATCGAATAAAGTTAAAACAAGATAAGAAAATTGAATATTGATAAAAGCCTAGCCAAAGGAATCAAGATAGTTTAATTCAAGGAATTGATCATCGATGCAAATGTTTTCTATTCTTGTTCCTAGATAAACTGGTTATGGTTATTAACAAGCTCTAACAACCTATCTCTCCGTACTTCCTCGATAACCAAGAGAAGCTCTTTGATTATTTCTCTTATCGATTAGACAACCCCAGACAAGCGCTTAGGATTTAATCTACCAATAGCATTAAAAACTAGAGAGACCACCAATTCATGCTAGTAGATTATAAGATAACCTATTTAAACATGATCACACACCTCCATAACATGAATTCGATCATCTATTTTATAATCAAACATGTTATTGTGTCACTGAGGCTAGAACAATCAAACAATTACGGATTTGACGTGCTAGTTGACAATATATTAACTTGCTAATTGAGTAGAAGAGCTCTATTCATACCAATCAACAAAGATAATAATGACAAAACGATCAGAAGATATATGAATATCCGAAAACAACGAATAGATTAAATACAAGTCAATTAGACCTCACAATTCGTGGAGAATTAAACATCTATGACCCTTTGGCTAGAAAAGTAGCTTAGCTGCTCATGTTCATCAACAAAACGAAAATAAAAAGTAGAAACATCATGAACCCGGTTGCCTGCTCTGCCTCCAAGATGATCCAAGGTTCTTCAAGATCCAAAGATTCAAAAGTTTCAAAAGTTGTCCTCACCCTATAGGGTTGGTTCTATTTATATTGTTAGAGGGATGGCATGTGATCTTTTGCTAGCAAGATACGAAAATATCTTTCCTTTTCCAAGTAGATTTCGAGAAGTGAATCTTCGTCTACCTGGCACGCCCTACCACACGGCCGTGGGTCAAGCCGTGCCTTCCTCTGTGCATAATTCAAGTATCATCTTCCGTGTCCAGTGTGTAGCACGGTCTTCACCACGGCTAGATCTTAGGCCGTGCCTTCCTCTATGCATAATCAACAAGTCTTCTCCTTGGCACGTCTAGCTTCCACTACGGCTTCAAGCACGGTTTCTCCCACGGCTTCCACCACGGCCGTGCCCTAAGCCGTGTCTCTCTCTATTGAAAGTCCACATTTCCGCCTTTTCGTCCAGTGTGTAACACGGTTTGTGCCATGGCCGTGCCTCAAACCGTGCTTTTGATACACGGCCGTGTACTTCAATTACATGCCCATGTACTTCCCTCCGGCGGTGTAAATCCTTGTCTTGATCCAAGTTGTAGATGACTTTTCTAATTTACTTGAATTAGCATCCTTGACTCCATTTAACCTGATTTATCACCATAATAGAATTAAGTACCATTTCCTTATGATTTCTATAAAATCAATAATGAATTAACACAATTTATACTATAAAGATTAAGTATAAAATGGCTCTATCAAATTCCCCCACACTTAGACTCTTGCTTGTCCTCAAGCAATTGCATCAAATCAATTGAGAAATCTGTCAGAGATTATACAAACTTTCTTTTCATCATTCCAAGCATCTATTCATTTGTAATTCATGACTTGTAATTTTAATGTCTACTACTTCAACCAAACTGGTTTCCTGTGATCAAATTACCATGGAAAAAATTTAATAGCTAATCTAAACAAAAAAAACTTTAATCCTCATGTTTAGCAAAAGAATTTTTTATTCCAAAAGTAAATACTTAATCCACTAAGGAAAAACACCCAATTAAACTTCATTGGATATTATAAAGCATATAATCCTTGTAGTATAAAGTAAAAGCATATGGTATAAGCTCTTTGCTAGATATTCTCCCTTTTATACGTCTTGTTTTATTCAATGAATGTTTACATTCATGTTCTTTTGATCTATTCAAGCATCTATTTTGACGGGTTTTTGCCCGCTTCTTTTCGTGAACTTTTGCCTTTTTTGCCCTTATCGTTATAGTGAGTTCATTGAGTCGGCACATCCCGAGCTCATCACTCAAGTGATCGGGTTTTGAGATACCCCTACGGACTCTTCCTCACTCTAACATTCAAGTTTGAATACTCTTAACTCAATTAGTTGAATCATTGGAGTAATGGCTATGCTTGATTTTTTATTTTATTTTATTTTTTATTCACTAAGTGTTATGATTGCTTTACAAATAACTTCAAGGAGTATACAGTAGCTAATATAACCTAGAAGTAAACTTGTTTATTTTTCACTTAGGGACTCGACTTACTCTTAAACTTCCAATTCTAAAGCTAAATACAAGGTAAATTTGTTTCTTAAAGATTTCACTACTTAATTTTAATCATGTATTCTAATCACAATGGTAGGTGAGTAAAGCATTTGAACAAGTCAATTTCACATTGTGTAGATGCTTATTATAACATTTAGTACAATCTCTAGATTTCATGATAATTTTGAAAAAATTTGGCTTAAAATTGCTTAAGGACAAACATTCAGAGTATAAGTTAGTTCTCTATTCTCTATATTTTATTATCCTCTCCCCCACACTTAGCTTGAACAGTGTCATCACTTTTCCTAATTTAGCACAATTGAAAAGGAATTAACAACTCAAGGAACATTAGAGAATAAGAGAAAGGAAATACTGGTACTTCCCTGGTATTGGAGTTTTCCCCTTAAGCTCTAGAAAGTGTCATCTAATGATATGTATCCTTGCTGCAGCTGATCCAAAGAGTTCAAAACTACACTAAAATCAAAACAAACTAAACTAAAACAAAACAAAACTAAAGCAAAACAAAACTAAAAGATTTTTTTTTTTTTTGACATGGGTTGCCTCCCATGAAGCGATTTTCTTTAACGTCTTTGGCTAGACGTTCCTGGCTAGATGTTCGGATAAGGATTTTGATTTCAGCCTTGGTGCCTGTGGTGATGGGTTAATAACATCCGCAACAAAAACATGAGAGATATCGTTAGGATGTTTCATGGCATCATAAATGTTAAATTTAATCACTTCACCATCAAATTCCATAGTGAGGGTGCCATCATTTACATCAATTTTCGTTTTAGAAGTCTTCAGGAATGGTCGCCCTAATAATATTAGTGATGAAGTATGAGAATCACTATCATCCATGTCAAGCACATAAAAATCAGCAGGAAAAACCAACCCATTGACTTGAACTAAAACATCCTCTAGAACTCCCTCAGGATAAACATTAGACCTGTTAGCAAGTTGAACAATGACACCCGTTTCCTTCAAGGGACCAACATTTAAACGTTGATAAACAGACAAAGGCATGACATTGATAGAAGCTCCTAAATCACACATGGCTTTAGCGATTCCAAGATTACCTATTTTGCAAGGAATAGTAAACATACCTGGATCCTTGCATTTAGGAGGAAGCTTCTTCTGAATAATAGTTGAAATATTTTCACTCACACTAATCTTTTCATTGCCTTTCAGCTTCCTTTTGTTAGTGCATAAGTCTTTGAGAAATCTAGCATAGCGCGGTATTTGCTTAATTGCATCAAGCAAAGGAATATTTACCTCGACTTTGCGAAAAGTTTCCAGAATCTCTTTTTCTTCCGCTTCATTCTTGGATTTCGCCAATTTGGAGGGGAAAGGAGGTGGTATCAATGTGACCTTTGATGGCTCAACTAGAGACTTGCTAATCTGGTTGTCCTGCTGGCTCGGAGTTGAAATTTCTTGCTTAGTCTCTTCCCCAAGAGTAGATGGGTGTCCTTTCTTATTTGATCCCTGCAATGCTGTTCTACTCCTCAAGGTAATTGCATTAACGCTTTGCTTCGGATTTGTGATAGTCTGAGAAGGTAACTTACCTTGAGTTTCTAACCTATTGACAGCAGAAGCAAGTTGGCTTACTTGATTCTCCAAGTTTTGAATGCTTTGCTTTGTTTCCTCCTGAAATTGTTTGGTATTAACAGTGAGAGACTTAACAATATCCTCAAGAGACATACCTGAAGTGGAAGGAGCTTGGGGTACTTAGTGTGATGGCTTAGGCTGGAATTGTTGGAATTGTTGTGGGTTATTGCCATATCGGAAGTTAGGATGATCCCTCCATCCAGGATTGTAAGTATTCGAGTAGGGGTCATACTTCCTTTGCGGTTGTCCTGGAAATCCGCCTACAGCATTGGCGTGTTCATGGTTGTCATCTTGCAATGTGGGGCACATGTCGGTCGGATGATTAGGAGCAGCACAAATTCCACAAGCCTTCACCTGCTGTGTTTTTCCAAGAGCTAGCTGCTGCACAAGGGAGGTTAGATTAGAAATTTGATGTTCAAGGTTAGACACACTTACCTCATTTACCTTCCTTGAAGATGTATCATGCCTATACCCAAATTGTTGCGAATTGGCAGCCATAATGGAGATCAATTCCCTAGCTTGACCAGGGGTTTTGTTTACTATGGCGCCTCCACTTACAACATCCATCATCTTCCTCTCCATTGGAAGTAGGCCTTCGTAAAAATATTGGATGAGGAGTTGTTCAGATATGCCATGTTGTGGGCAGCTTGCACACAGTTGCTTGAACCTCTCCCAATACTCATGAAGAGTTTCGGTGTCCCTCTGTTTTATACCACAAATTTCTCTTCTTATACCAGCAGCTCTGGATGCGGGGAAGAATTTGTCCAAGAAGAGTCTCACCATATCAGTCCATGTGGTTATAGAACCTGGAGGCAAATAAAACAACCAATCTTTAGCTTTAGTACTTAAAGAAAACGGGAAAGCACGTAGCTTGATTTGATCGTTGGTTATCCCTTGCGGCCTCATACTAGAACACACTATATGAAACTCTTTCAAATGCTTGTGAGGATCTTCATTCTCAAGACCATGAAAAGTGGGTAGCAGATGTATCAACCCAGATTTCAACTCGAATTCCACAGCTAGTTCGGGGTAGTGAATACAAAGTGGTTGTTGATTCACATCCGGTGCAGCCAACTCCCTTAAGGTTCTCTCGGGATTTGCCATATCGTCTTCTTTTTTCTGAATCAAGGGATGAATCAGACAAATCCGATGCTAAGTTCAGTCTAGTGGATGATCTAGCTTCTTGGCGCAGCCTCTTTAGAGTCTTCTCAATCTCCGGATTATAAGTTAGTTCACCTGTCTGAGAAGAACGAGTCATACAAGAATAGAAATAAATTTGACACCAATCCCCGGCAACGGCGCCAAAATTTGATGGGTGTCGAATCCAACAAAAATAAAACCTACTCCTAGACAATTATATGATTTGCATATAGTGGTGAGTAGGGTCGAATCCACAGAGATTGGTTAAATTTATTTCTATCCAAGGAGAATAAAAAGGAAAAGGAAAATGGGGGGTTTGGTTTGTGAATCGAATAAAGTTAAAACAAGATAAGAAAATTGAATATTGATAAAAGCCTAGCCAAAGGAATCAAGATAGTTTAATTCAAGGAATTGATCATCGATGCAAATGTTTTCTATTCTTGTTCCTAGATAAACTGGTTATGGTTATTAACAAGCTCTAACAACCTATCTCTCCGTACTTCCTCGATAACCAAGAGAAGCTCTTTGATTATTTCTCTTATCGATTAGACAACCCCAGACAAGCGCTTAGGATTTAATCTACCAATAGCATTAAAAACTAGAGAGACCACCAATTCATGCTAGTAGATTATAAGATAACCTATTTAAACATGATCACACACCTCCATAACATGAATTCGATCATCTATTTTATAATCAAACATGTTATTGTGTCACTGAGGCTAGAACAATCAAACAATTACGGATTTGACGTGCTAGTTGACAATATATTAACTTGCTAATTGAGTAGAAGAGCTCTATTCATACCAATCAACAAAGATAATAATGACAAAACGATCAGAAGATATATGAATATCCGAAAACAACGAATAGATTAAATACAAGTCAATTAGACCTCACAATTCGTGGAGAATTAAACATCTATGACCCTTTGGCTAGAAAAGTAGCTTAACTGCTCATGTTCATCAACAAAACGAAAATAAAAAGTAGAAACATCATGAACCCGGTTGCCTGCTCTGCCTCCAAGATGATCCAAGGTTCTTCAAGATCCAAAGATTCAAAAGTTTCAAAAGTTGTCCTCACCCTATAGGGTTGGTTCTATTTATATTGTTAGAGGGATGGCATGTGATCTTTTGCTAGCAAGATACGAAAATATCTTTCCTTTTCCAAGTAGATTTCGAGAAGTGAATCTTCGTCTGCCTGGCACACCCTACCACACGGCCGTGGGTCAAGCCGTGCCTTCCTCTGTGCATAATTCAAGTATCATCTTCCGTGTCCAGTGTGTAGCACGGTCTTCACCACAGCTAGATCTTAGGCCGTGCCTTCCTCTATGCATAATCAACAAGTCTTCTCCTTGGCACGTCTAGCTTCCACCACGGCTTCAAGCACGGTTTCTCCCACGACTTCCACCACGGCCGTGCCCTAAGCTGTGTCTCTCTTTGTTGAAAGTCCACATTTCCGCCTTTTCGTCCAGTGTGTAACACGGTTTGTGCCATGGCCGTGCCTCAAACCGTGCTTCCTATACACGGCCGTGTACTTCAATTACACGCCCATGTACTTCCCTCCGGCGGTGTAAATCCTTGTCTTGATCCAAGTTGTAGATGACTTCTCTAATTTACTTGAATTAGCATCCTTGACTCCATTTAACTTGATTTATCACCATAATAGAATTAAGTACCATTTCCTTATGATTTCTATAAAATCAATAATGAATTAACACAATTTATACTATAAAGATTAAGTATAAAATGACTCTATCACACGGCTTGCAACATATACAGTACGTAGCAACACACACACATGAGCACGCATAACACATAACATAAACTTGCATACAGTAGCATACACACACACACACATAAGCACGCACAACATACAACACACATTTACACACAACAACATACATATGGTCACATACAGCGCATATACACACCCACACATACACACACATGGCTACACACACAACATACACTCTCACACACCGTAGCCTTGATGCACACTACACTAGACCAACTAACAGAGCACATGACACACACATGCAATCTACTAGCAACATGCACCTAGTACTCACTCCCCTCATACACTTGTTGCCTAACGGTAGAACTACATACACCACGCATGACATCTCACACACATAACACACACCAACACACCCACTCTACACTAACACACATCGACATAGCATATAACACACACATGGTAGCACCAACGTTTTAGCACATACATATAGCACATTCACCTGCCACCTCCAGTACACTTACTCTACATGCCCATGTTTCAAGCTTATGCACACTCTACACTACTCACCCCTGCACACATACCACATACGACAATAAACTACACAATTCCCCTGTTGCATAGCCACCTTCACTGTAGCCACATTCAACACAATTCTCACTCTTTCAACATGCACACAACACCTAATCATTCATGCACACACAATCCACACCAACAAAGATATATATATATATATATATATATATAACAACACACCATAACATCAATTACAATATATCACAAAGTTCCTACTTACTTAAGTCTCATTTTCTTTATTGCTTGTAATAGTCTTTAGGTAAATATGGAAAATCAAAATCTTTTCCTAAAATACAAGAAAATAATACTATTACTTACTACTCTTACTAATATCATTCTATTTAGTGTTTTTATAGAAATTTTTACTATTTTTCTAGGCTAAAAACTAAATTTTTTACACATAAATATTGTATTTAAATTATAAAAGTAAGACTTTTCCTATGCAATTCTAGTGTAGATTTGTAGTGCTCACCTTAGGGATTGTGTAGGTGGTCTTAGATTGCAATTTGGATGTTGTATGCACATTTTGTGACAAAGTTTTCTTACTTTTTCTTCACGTTTTTTCCTTTTGCTTCTCCACTATTTTTATCCTTATCTTTTCTTTCCTATTTCAATGGCTTTGTTCACTATGTCCCTCTCTCTTTTAGTGGCTTCAAGATTTTGGAAAAGTGGTGGGGTAAGTTGACTTAAGGTTTTTATATAAGTAATTTTTTTTTATTTTTATGGGTTTATTTGTTTCGTGTGGCAATATACATAAGTTTAGTAACTTTAGCGTTTTATGAAAAAAATTTATGACTAAGCTAAATAAGTTATTCAGAGTGTAAATATTTACTTGAAATTTTTATTTGACTATCATAAACCCATAATTTTAATTTATTTTATTATTTATTCTAAATTTTTTCATGGTTTGCTTTTTAAATAATTATTTCTTTTAATTTAAAATTATACGAATTATAGATAAGACTTTTAGAATAATTTATAAGCTAATTCAATATTAAATTTTTGCTAATTCCCAAGTTTTACATTCGGCCGTCCCCCCCCCAGGCTTCCAAATAGATGGGAGTACTTTTCCATCATTTCATCCTCCTTTTCCTTAGTAGATTCTCATTTCGAATGCCTGCTCCATTGTACTTTGACGTATTTGATATTTTTGTTGCGCAATTCTAGAGTTTGAGCATCGAGAAGTTTGATTGGATGTTCCCAATACATCAAATTAGGTTAGATCTTTAAGATATCCATTTTGATTTCTCTATTGGGATTTGAGATGTATTTTTAGAGCAATGACATGTGGAATGATTACTAAGGAGGTAAGGTTAATTCATATGCTACTTCTCTAATCCTTTCTAAAATCTCGTATGGTCCTATGTATTTGGGGCTCAATTTTCCTTTCGTTCCAAATTTTCTTGTCCCTTTGATCAGTGTGACCTTTAAATAGACATGTTCTCTTGGTAGAAACTCAATCTCTCTTCTTTTCAAATTTGCTCAACTCTTTTGGCAATCTTAATTTTCCTTCATTCTTTGTCTGATAGTAGCCACTTTATCTATTGTTTCCTATAGCATGTTTCGCCCAAATGTACTCCTTTTAATCTTATCCTAACACAATGGAGATTTACATTTTCTTCTATATAGAGCCTTATAGGGACCATCTTGATCAATGAATGATAGTTGTTGTAAGCAAATTAAACCAATGACAAATGTCAATCCCAACTATCCCTAAAATCTAATGCAGAAGCTCTTAACATGTCCTTTAAAATTTGGATGGTTCATTTCGATTGTCAATAAATTGCAATTTCATCCTGAGAGCTTGTTGTAAACTTCTCCAAAACTTCGACACAAAGTGTAGATCTCTATTGGATATTGTGTTACATGGTACTCCATAGAGTTTTACAATTTCTTTAAGATAGATTCTAGCTAACTTATTTAGGGAATAAGTCATGTTAATGGGTAAGAAATGAGTAGATTTGGTTAAATGATCTACAATTACCCATATAGCTTTATATCTAACTCTAATCCTTGGTAATGCTGTAACAAAGTCCATGGTGATTCGTTTCAATTTCCATTGTGGAATCGGCAATGGTTGTAATAGTCCCCTAGGTTTTTGATGTTTTACTTTAACTTGTTAGTAGATAGAGAATTGAGAGATGAATCGTGCTATGTCTATTTTCATGCCTTCCCACTGGTAAGCTTTCTTGAGTTCTTGATACATTTTGGTTCCTCTTAGGTGTTTTGTATATCCAGAATTGTGGGTTTAATCCATAATTTCATCTCTCAACTTCTTATCTTTTGGTACACATAAGTGACCTCTTAACTTCAAGCTTCCATCTTAATCTACTTCAAAGTCCACACTAGTTTCTTGTTCCACCTTGTTTCGAATAACCATTATCTTCAAGTTGTTAAGTTGCATCTCCTGTATTATCTAAAAGAGTAGGCCATACTTCTAGGTTTGCTAACCGTGCTTCCTCTTCATGCCATACAAACTTGATTCTCAGCTTTTTGAATTCTTTTATCAATTGTTATTGCTTTGTTAATAACATCGCTATTTGGCCATGATTCTTTCTGCTCAGAGCATTAGCTATTGCGTTAACCTTCCTTAAATGATAATTAATGTTGAGATCATAATCCTTGATGAGTTATAACCATCTTCTTTGTCGCATGTTGAGTTCCTTTTGTGTAAATAAATACTTCAAACTCTTGTGATCCATATGAATTTTGCATTTTTGCTCATACAAGTAATGTCTCTATAATTTCAAGGCAAATACGATCATGGCTAATTCTAAATCATATGTCAAATAATTCCTTTTGTGCAGTTTCAACTATTTAGAAGTGTAAGCCATGACCTTCTTATTTTGCATTAGAACATTAACTAACCTAGTTCGCGAAGCATCGCTATATATGCAAAAGGGTTCTTCTAAGTTAGGTAATGTTAGGATAGGAGTTGAAATCAACCATTGCTTCAACTGTTGAAAACTTCTTTCACAACTTTTATCCCACTCGAAATTTGCGTCCTTTTAGGCCAATCTAGTCATTGGCTTTGAAATCTATGCAAAGTTCTTTATGAATCTTTTGTAATATTCAGCTAACCTAAGAAAACTTCTTATTTTTTTAACTGTTGTTGGTTGTTTCTAGTCGACTGTGGCCTTGATCTTTGTTAGATCTATTGATACACGTTCTTTAGATATGATATGTCCTAAGAATGCTACTTAATTCATCTAAAATTCACATTTTGACAATTTCGTATATAGTCGATGTTCCTTTAATAACCTAAGGCAATTCTCAAGTGTTCCTCGTACTCTAATATAGTCTTGGAATAAATCAGAATATCGTGATGTGCCTCACCAATTGGATAGCAAACACATCAATCAAGTGGCGTGAACAACAAATTCCAACAACAAATGACATGTTTAAATTACTTCACAATCGAAGTCTAATTTACGAATTTGAACACTAAATTGGTGTAAAGAACAAACAATTGTATAAACTTCAATGAAACAACACGGAAATGAACTAGAATCCAATCTCAATTTGAAATGATCAAATATGAAAATAAAGAACCCTAATTCACGTGATAAGAACAAGTAACCAACAAATTGTACTTAGATATTACTCACTAAACACAATTTTTAAAACAACAATAGTAAGATTGATATGACTCACAATCCACTCTAGTTGACTCTCGCCACAATTTCACTAAGAAATTGATAAGAGATCTTTGTATGTAAAGGACAAACCCTCACAGCACAAAGTGTATGATTTTCTCAATTGTAAAAAAGCTCCTTAAAAACCCTTGTTAGCAAGTATTTATACTTGCTCCTATTAAGGTAAAAATACACCAAAAATTATAAAGATGCCACTTAAGTGGCCGGTTCCTAAAAGCACAAATTAAAAATATAACCAATAAGTGACCGGTTTTAAATCAACAAATTATATGTACAAATGATCTTCAAATAGTCGGTTCTTCACTTCAATTGAACATATTGTTGACCGATTCTTTTTTTACTTATGTAAGTCTATGAATAACCACAAACTAAGCTTTAGCGAGTTTATCAACCGTCTTGTAAAAACCGACAATCATACCTACTGGAATGCACAACAAATATGTAATAGAAAAGAAGTTACTAAACGAATATTTTTGGGGTTGGATTGCTCAAAGAGGACCCTCATCGCCAAATTTTGTAACCCTTTGGCTTTTGTTCTAGTGATAGGTCCTGTAGGATTTTGATTCCTATCATATTATCAATAAAAACAACAATAAATTTATCTAAAAAGGATCAGAGAATTTTGTTTATAAGATCCATGAATGCAGCTGGAGCATTGGTTAATCTAAATGGCATTACTAAAAACTCGTAATAACCATACCCTGTTTAAAAAACGGTTTTAACTATGTCTTTCAATTTGGTCTTCAACTAATGATGCTCAGATCGTAAATCTATTTGAGAAAAGACTGTTCCTCTTTGCAATTGATCAAATAAATCATCAATTCTTGGCAAGGAATATCTATTCTTGATAGTTACCTTATTCAATTCTCGATAGACAATGCACAATTGCATGGGTCCGTCTTTCTTCTTGATGAATAACACTGGAGCTCCCTAAGGCGATACGCTTGGGTGAACGAATCCCTTTTTAATAATTTTGACAATTGGACCTTTAGTTCCTTTAACTCGATTGGGGCCATTCGGTAGGGTGCTTTAAAGATCAATTCTATACCAAGCTTTACTTCGATGGTGAAATCTATCTCTCTTGAAGGAGGTAATCCTGGAATTCTTTAGGAAACACTTCAGGAAATTCCTTGACTACAAGTTTTTCTTCCAATCTTGGTGGCTCCACATCCGTCTCTACTATGCTTATTAAGCACATGTTCCAATTTCCAAGGTTTTCTCCCTCTACTTGCAAGATGCTAAAGAAAACTTCTGAATTTCTCCTTAGTTATCCTTGATACACTATGGTTTTTGTTCCTAGCTTGTTGAACAATACTTTTTTCTTCTTGCAATCCACATTGGCAAAATGCTTTAAGAGCCAATCCATTCCCAAAATTGCCTTGTAACTTCTCATGGATAGAACAATCAAGTTTGCTGGCTTATTTCTCCTGTGTATCTTGACTTAGCAATCTTTTACTATCTTTTAAGTGATTGCTTTCTCTCTTGTAGGGGTGCTAATCCTAAGGATCTTCAGAGAGGGTTGAACTTTCAATTTCCTTTGTTGAGCTATAGTTAAACTTATAAAAGAGTGCATAGCTCTTGTATTAAAGAGGACCATAGTTGGTTGAGTGTCAATTAGAACGGACTCTATTAATTATTTAGTACATGATTAAGCTCTAACTTTTATCTTCTTGAGTATTTCAGTAGTAAGTCTTTTATAATTCTTGACTTTTCTAGTTAACTTCCTATTCAGGTTTCATATATATATATATATATATAATGCTATATACAAACGAGTTTAATTCTACATACTTGTCACTACATCTCCCTCGTCCATGTATTCCATAGCTGCCAAATCGATATCTTAATATTGTCTAAGTTCTTCTTTTGCCTAACTTCCAACATCGGTGCCTTCAATGGCAAACACTCGAGTGTTCGTAGTCTATGTATTAGCTCCTTGATTTCCTTGCCCGAATGGTCAACTAACCAATGGTGGTTCTAGGCGCTATAGCCTTTGCCTTGATTCTTGGATGTCTCTTAAGCTAGGCATTTGCAAAATGCCCCTTTTGTCCACAAACAAATCAAGTGATAAGATTTTTCTACAGACAATTTGGAACTCTGTGATAATTAAATCCACATTAGAAACATTTACCTTTTAAGTGTGGACACTCCTGAAGGTAGTGTCATTCTCCACACTTCCAACAAACCATAGTAATGGGTTTTGCTTGTGGTGAAATGACCAGTGGCTTGTTACTCGATGGCCTTACATTCAAAATAGGCTTCCTTCCTTTCTCATTCAAACTTAGATTGAATAGTGGCCTTTTTGCTGGAATTCATACCCCCACATTAGACTAAGCTTGGGCTCTTATCTCTTCTCCTCTTTGCCTCACTTGTTCCAAAGCCCTAGCTTTATTTACCACTTTTGAGTAAGTTTGCACCTTAAATTACATAATTCTTTCTTGAGTATCTACATCCATCCCATTGATAAATAATTGTTGTTTTAGCACATCTAAATCTCTATAAGTGTTTAGAGTGAATTGTAGCAATTTGTTAAATTCTTTCTCAGACTGGTTTACAGTTTTCGTACCCTTCTTCAACTAAAGTAGTTGCCCACTTAACTTCGTCTTTGCACTCTCTGAAAAATATTCCATGAAGAATTCTCCATGGAAGCTTTCCCACGATATTGGTTAGGGTAAGGTTCTCTATCTTGCATACCACTAAATCTAAGCCCTCATCTTCAACATATATGATGCATACACCACTTTTTGGTGGTTCGCTACTTCATAGGCTACAAATCATCTCTCTATCTAGGCTATCTAATCCTCAGCCAACTTTCCAAACTCCTCATTAAAATATCCATTGGATTGGATAAAGTTTGGGAATATACTCTTTTGTATCCTTTGACCGATCCCTTCTCAATTATATCCCTATTGGCCTTTTGCATACATTACAAGGGTAGTTGGAATTGGAGGGGGTGGTGGTGGCATTTGCTGAGGCTGGGGAGCTGGTATAAGTGGTACCTGTTGTGTTTGAAGTGGTGGAGGAGGCGATTGTAGTGAAGGTTGGCCTTCTGGCATCAAATACTGCATCATTAGAGCCTATTGCTAAGCCATCTATTAAATTGTTGCTTCTAGTCTTGCAATACAATCATCCCCACTTCCTTCTCCATTGGAGGTTTTCGAGCCTCTTTGACTCTATCTAGACGCTCTACCGAGCATCTTAGGCTGTAATTTTAGGTTTTCTTGTTAAGTTGGGGGTGGGGTCTTAGCTTAAGCGGTTTCAACTTCAACATCTCTATATCAAGTCGGTGTCATTGTCTTCCTCCCCCTACTTTTATTTTTGCTGTAATTTATTAATGCAGTATACATAACATGTTAAGACATTTTCAATGATATACTTATCAACAATGATATGGATATCAATGAAAGTCATATGACACATTTGTATAAATTGCATCAAAGATTAAGAATACATAGAAGTTGTGATATTTTATATATATTTTTCCAAAATTTACATTTCCTATGTTCCTAACCTATATGCTTATCAAGATATATATATATATATATATATATATATATATATTACATTACAAAATTTTTCCTTTCCAAGTTTTCCCAACATATAAGCTTTCCTGCAATTTATATACATGATTTCCCTCAACATTTGTTCTAAATTTATCTTTATATTCCTAAGCAATGCTTCTTGATCTATTGTTCATATCTTCATCACTTTCACCTAGTTCCTCTTCTTTTTCCTCATCTTCTTCTTGTTCTTCCTCTATGGAGTTTGAGGCTATGCTTTCAATCTTTGGCACACCCTCTAGATTAGAATTCTCCTTAGGAGCTAGATCTTCCTCTAGGTCTTCCTCCTCCTCCCATTCTTAAGGTTATACCAAGTACATGTCTCCTTGGTCTATAATCTCAAACTCTCTATGCTTGATACGATCTATAGTATCCCATGAATCTTTAGAGTATAGTAAACCCCGATTAAACCTTGGTGTCCAATCATAAATCCCTATCTTGTAAATCCGAGCATTCCTTTTGGATTTAATAGGAGGTGTTAAGAACTCTCGGGGATATCCCATTTCTAAATCAAATTGAACCACAAACAATATTTTAGGTAACTCCTCTTCTAAGCCCTTCATCATAGCAAACTGTACTTTTAAAGCAAGTATGGCGATATATCTATTGTACTTGTCCCCTAGGTTCTCACTTAGCCTATCTAGTTGATATTGCCATTACTCAATTAATCTCATTCTCCAATCTTTGATTACTTCTCCTATTGTCTTATAAAAATAGAAGAAATTATACCGATTGTGCATCATTTGCATTCTCAACCTATAATCCACCAAGTCATCCTCATGCTCCATGTGACATATATTATATCTTCGATCTAGGCGTATAAGCATTCCTTGCATTTTGCCAATTACAAAATCTTGTGAGTTATTAGTTATTTGATTTTTCCATTCCCAGGTTTTACCTACTCTCTCCTATTAAGGTAGGTATTCCTTATTTATAAGGTTTCCAAGTCAATCTCTTAAGATATTAACTCTCAATCTAACTTATATCTAATTTATAGTTTTGCCTTAAATTTAAACTCATGCTTTGATACCATCGAAAGTTGTCATACCCCGTAGAGTATTCTATTCATGACAACCCACTACGGTTGGCCCCTAATAAGTAACCATGAAGCGTCTCAAACACAAGATCATTTAACCTATAAAAATACGATAATTTACAAAATCGAATGCCTCTAACATTCCTTTATCTCATTTAAACCATTTTGTCTCTAACGGAAAGCAATATGCATATAGTTCAGAAGTGGGCCTCATCTGAGTCCCATAATAATAATACAAACTAAAGATATCACTAAATTAGATTAAATATTTATAAACATCCATCTATTCGTATTTAACAAATTCTATAAAAGTGACCATGCTAACTCTCAAATCTTGCCTCCTATCCCGGAGTTCCTGTGAAAAATTTTACTTACCATAGTATGGTGCTTATAGAGAAAGTTTACATAGTCGCGACCTGCATTACAAAATCTATAATAAGGTGAGCTAAATTGCTTAGTGAGATAGGAATGCAATACTCTCAATATTGCGTACACATAAACAACTCATGTAAGTTCTCAATCATATACTATGCATCGGCAACCATATAAAATGCAATATCGCATGTGGTCTTCTAGTAACCAGCATGAAGTCTAGGGTTTATGCCTCCCTTAACCTTAGGTTAGGGATTCACATCACTACTATCAATGCCCAAGTCTCACAAACTCATTTATTTTTATCTTATCATTTTATTAGAAATTGTCTTTTAAGTTTAATCTCTTAAGATCTAGGTGTAATTTAGCACACCAAGTGTGCACACCCTTAAGAACAAATAGGACTTGGAACCGTCAAAGGCATGATAATCCTCTAATCACTTAGTTTGATAATGGTGGAATAGTAATCTTACCCAATTACTTCTAGTGCGCTTAGTAGCAATGATGGCTTTCAATCATGGTGTAATGTATCATATAATATGTGTCCGATTTTGATTTAAGTTGTAATAATTAATTTATCATTTTTGGGTGATCTTGTAAGGATAGTCACATCAATGACAAATATAGAAAGCACCAATTAAATGCTATCACTAAATAGCATCCATAACTCAGAAAAGACAAATCACAAAAGTATTTTCCTGCACACACAACACGTCCAGCACATGCACTTTGCAAACCCATGCACATATACCTTGCACACTCAGCACACTCATGCTGCACACCCATAAACACTCACCCTACACACTTAGCACATTCACTCTGCACACCTATGTTGCATGCTTGTGCATCTTCACCCTACACTTCTAGTACACTCATAGTAGCACACACTCTACATTGCACAATTTTCATAGACTCATGCACAATAGCAGCACTCATCCACACAATCAAACATATCACATATGTCACACACACACATGTGCACATACACGGTCACACATAGCCACACACACGCACACACTAACATGGCTTTTAGCACACACAGCACACAGTAACATACACACATGAGCACGTATAACAACTAACACACACAACACACACTTGCACATGGCAACATACACATGTTCACACATAGCACATACATACACCCATACACAGCATATTTTCTTACACATTATAGCATGCCACAACCATGATGTACACTACACTAGACCAATAAACATAGCACATAACACACATGTGTAATCTACCAGTAACACGCAATTAGCACTCACTCCCGTCGTACACTTCTTGCCCAATAATAGAACTACATGCACCATTGATAGGAATCAAGCCAATGCATCAACAGGACCCATAATAAGAGCAAGAGACAGAGGACTACAGAACTTAACATTGGGAATCCTTTTTGAGCAAATGGAACCTAAAGACATTCACATAGTGTCTTCATTTACTTTATATGATTGTTTTGTATTTAATTAGGTACACTTGTCGGTATTACAGGAAGACAATCAAACACACTAGCACTTGGTTTGGAGATGAGTCACGATCCATGATGAACCGAATTGAACCAAGAGGAGCTAGCCTTGTGTTGTGTATTTTGTTGACCGAGATGGGCATAAAAGATCGGCCATGTGTCACTATTTTTTTAATGTTATTTTTCCATATTTAAGGATTAGTATAAATACTTGTAAAGGAGAACAACAAAGGCATTTTTTTGAGAATATATTTGTAGCTTGTTTTCACGTGGAAAGGAGGCTTCCTCTATTTGATATACACTCTTATCAATTCTTCTAAGGTTATGGCGAGTGGAGGCTTGGATTGTTGTGTGTAAAATCAACAATTGCAAGTTGTTTTTCCTCATTCTACTAGTAAGTAACATTTGGTAAGAATTTGGAGTTTTATTTTGTTCTTGTTCCATGAAAATTAGGGTTCATGACATACTAGGAAATCACGCCATTTTTGAAACAATTGCTCAATTGTATCTTCAATTGGGATTGTTTTAATTTAAATTAGTTTGGCATATCATCTTTTTGGTGTCAGAGCTACAGTTGAGAAGGGAATTTCACTTGAAGAGTCTTGAATTTGATTGTTATGTGAATTGAAATTGAGACATTGTTTGAATTGTGCCGTGTTTACCTTAGTCATTGCGAGTTGAGGTTGAAGAAATGATTCTTTAGGGTTCATGTTGTGGATGATTTGGGGATTACTATAATTGATTCCATAAGTGTTTAATTGTGTAGTAATTATGCATTAAATTGCTATGAATGCACTATTGACTTGAGTTTGGAAGAATTTGTGCTGTGGAGGGTGTGTTGTGCTGTGACGGTATGTTTGAGTGTTTGGAAAATTTGTGTCGTGGAGGGTATGTTATGCCATGAGTATGTGTTGTGCCATGAGAGTGTGTTGTATCGTGAGTGTGTTGGCCATGGAGAGTGTGTTTGCGTGTTGGAGAAATTGGTGTTGTGGAGGTGTGATTGTGAGATAAAAAAAAATGTAAAAGCTTAATTTAACAACTATGTTGAATGATAATGTGAATGGAGCAATTGGTAATGAGGCCAATAGTCAAGTTGTAGGAGGAGTTCAGGAATGTCGTGCTGTAGGTGGAAGAAGAACTTTAGAAGAATAATTGTAGGATCTTACTACTATTGTTGTTATACTAGCAACACGGGTTGATCAGATGACATTGCCACAACCACCAGTGGCAAGTCCACAGGCACCCCCACCTCAAGTACCCCTTAATGATGCACATAGGGAAGGAGCGGTAGGAGGAAATAGGGGCAAGAGAATGGGAGGAGATTATCATGCTTATCAGGAGGAAAGGGATGATAACTTTAAGGATGAACCTTATCCTAACCGTGAGTTCAGGCTGCTTAAGGGTTTAGAATATGTAAAACTGCAAATGCCTTCATTTGTTAAAAGGGGTTTTGCAGAGGATTATATTGGCTGGGAAGATAAGGTATAGGGCCTTTTTTAGTGTTATGAAATTATTGACCACACTCGGGTTCGTCTAGCAACAGTTGAGTTTACAAGATATACCGCCTTATGGTGGAAGAACCTTCTAGCTAGTAAAAGGAAGATGGTGATGCTAAGATTCATACTTGGCAAGAAATGAAATAGGTTATGAGGAAGAGTTTTATACCAAAGCACTATAGACAAGAGTTATTCATGCGTCTCTAGACATTAAGATAGGGAGGCAACACCGTGGATGAGTATGTCCAAGAGTTTGAGACACTAATGATCCGATGTGGGGCAGTCGAATCTCTTGAATAAACCATGGCATGATTTGTGTCTAGATTGAAAATATGAGATTACATGTATTGTAGAGCTACAAAGGTATGACACCATTGATGAGGCCATTTAATTAGCTCTAAAAGTGGAGAGAAAGAGGAGATCTAATCCTTATTGAGCAGTGAGTAACAGGTATGGATCTTCTACAAAACTATATGGGTTTGAGGGTAAACAGGCTGATAGAGGGGAGTATGGTAGAAATATGGAAAAAAAATGTAGTAGTGCTAGGCATTAGAGGGGAGAAAGAATTAGTTGGGAAAGGAAAATCAGTTGCTGGGTATAAGAATAAACAAGTAGTAGTTGGAACATCAGGACGAAGGAATTGCCAGGTTAAATGTTTTAAATGTCTAGGTTTTAGACATATGGTTGCTCAATGTCCAAACAGAAGAGTTATGACTACTATAGAGGTTGAGAGTGAGGAAGAAGAAGAAGCTATACACGAGACCATAGATTTGTCAGTTGTATTGGATGAATATTATGGTGATGTAGATGCTAAGGTACATGAGGATAAGGGGAATGATCAGTTTTTATCCATCAATGTATTGCACAGAGCGAATGACTACCTTTCCTACTAATGAGGATGAGTAGAGGGAAAATTTATTTCACATCCATGCAGGATCTAAGGTAATCTTTGTGCTCTTATTATTGATGGAGGTAGTTGTACTAATGTAGTGGCTGCTTCATTAGTGACTAAATAGAAATTAGTCATTGCCCCACATCTTAAGCCCTATTAATTGCACTGGTTAAGTGAATAAGGTAGTTTACATGTCACTTAGAGGGCTAAGGTTCCATTTAGCATAAGAGATAAGTATAATGATGAGATTATTTGTGATATTCTTCCTATGTGTGCACCATACATATTGCTTAGCAGGCCCTGGTTGTATGACAGGAGAGTGTTACATGAAGGTTTTAGGAACACCTATATGTTCTAGAAATAAGGTTAGTGCATAGTGTTAAACCCCATGTCACCTACTGAAGTAAAAGAGACACAAAGGAAAATTAATAAAGCTAGAAAAAAGAAGATGTTATTAGTGGGACAATGTGAATTAGAGGAAGCCATAGAGGATGAGAGGCTAATGTATATGTTGCAGATGAGATATGCACTAGAGGTGGATAGATGTGAGTAGTTGCCCCTTATGGTAAACTAGGTATTGTATGAGTACAAAGATCTATTTCCAAATGAATTATGTCGAGTCTAATTTTTGAATTCCCATTCCTAATCCGATCTAGACTAGACCCTATGCTCATCTAATATAGATCCTCGACTTGAGTTAGGAATTTCGTTTGATTTTTGGAGTCGCCACCCAACTATTGTTTGGAAATATTGAATTAAGACTAAAGGAGCGAATTAGTCTTAATTTGGACTACTAGTCGTCGTTGTTTCCTCTTCTCGTTTTTGAAAAGAGGAAAAGGGAAAACCAGAGTTTCTAAGTCCGGAGGCTAACCTATTAAAACCTTACGGTTACCACCTAATCTTCGAAAATTGTTCTTATTTAGAAATGTGTTTTATTGTGTCTGTTACTTTTTACTATGTTTTTGAATTATTTCAAGAAAATGATTTTTTATTCATTTTTATGGGTTGACCCGAATGGGTGCCTACGTACCTGCTACTCAGGATCAAACAAGCCGTAGTTCGCTTTTCTTGAAAACTTTAAGTTTGTTTGTGAATTTTAGTTTTTGAAATCTCTTTCGATTTATGTTTTTATCATTTTTGGGATTTTTTCTAAAAAATCTAAGTCTAAGCTTTAATATGATTTTTGAAAATGATTTTTAGGGAAAACATCAATTTTGTGTTTATTTTAGGAAAATGGTTTTTCTAAGTGCTAAAACTTATTTTTTTCTATTTTTATATAATTTTTGAATTTTTATTTAATTTTTATGATTTTACTTTTTTTTTGTAATTTTATGATTTTTTATGATTTTTATGATTTTTATCATTCTTCTACAATTTTTTATAATTTTTCTAAGTTTTCATGATTTTTATAGTTTTTATGATTTTTATGATTTTTATTGATTTTTATAATTTTTGTGAAAAATTTTATCCTAAACTATTATCTATCCTATTTTGAAATCTAAAGTTCTATTATTATTTTTTCTAATATTTATATTGTTTTCCTACATTATTATTTTTTTTATTTTTTATTATTTTTCTACATTATTAAATCCTAAAAAAATCTAATTTCTATCATTTTCCTATTTATTGAAAATAAAACCTAAACCAATAAATAAATAAATAACTACCAAAATAACAAATAATAACTCAATTCGGAATAAATAAATAAACAAAATAAATTAATTAATTAAAAAAATTCGGAAAATCCGATTTACTTGGATCCGGGTCGGTGCGCGGGTCGGGTCGGTTGGGTCGAATCGGGTCGGGTCGGATGGGTCGGATGCGGCGGCGGAGGATGCTCGTTCACGGCGTTCCGGCGGTCTTTTGTCGCGGGTGAGGTGTCGAATCCTAGCTTCTTGACAGTGTTGAATCCAATGGTGGCGGTGGTTTGCTCCCAGATCTTCTCCTGGTGGTGGTTCAACTCCAATCGGTGCTCGCGGTTTTGTGTTTCCTCCGATGCTCTCCGATTTGCCCTCTTTTCTCACTTTCTCTTAATTGTGATTCGTGTTTTGGCTTCCTCCCTTCGATTCCTATTTATAGGCGTTTGAAACCTACTCCGGATAAGCTCAAATCCGGCGATTTGGATAAACCCATATTTTTCCGTTTTTTATATTTGATTTTATCCAACCGATTTGATGCCGATTTGTTGTAATCTTGTGATCTATTTGGATAATTCGGTTTTAGATTTATTGAAATCCAAAAAGATTCGAAGAAATCCAGTAATTTCAGCCTTATCGGACTTCTGCCGGATTTTTCTCCGGTTGGGCTCGAGGAAGAAGACGACCACGTGCAGCACGCGTGACTTCCCTCGGCCAATCACACGCTGCCATGTGGCAGCTCCAGGCGAAAGGAAAAAAAATTGCACAAAGTGCTTGGGGGAGGATTCGAACTCGCGACCTCTGGCCTCCACACGCTCCCCATGCACACACACGAGCCAGCTGAGCTGGCCCAATTTCTCGATTTTATTTACATCGCAAATTGTACATATGCGATGCAATTTTTCCATTTTTTTTTGTATTTTTTGTAATTTCAAAAATTTGTAAAAATTATTTATTATTCATTATTGCCATTTCTGAAATCATTTTTCAAAATTGATGTGTTTTCCTATTTATTTTCATTTTTTTGAATATTTTCATTATTTATGCTAAATTAGAGAAAAATTGAAAAAAATTGGGAAAAATTAAAAATTGATTATTATTCATTCATAGGGAAAAAATGGGGTGTTTACAACTGCCTCTCTTTGTGGTAAAGTTTGAAAAATTAACTACAAAGACAAAAAAGACGCCGTTTTTGGCCTCTTGAATAGATTTTTGGTAGGAAAATGATCCTAACAATTTAGAGTAATGTTCCCTCCCCAAAAAGTGCTTTATGGGCTGAATAATTGGCGATAGGAAACATCTCAAGCATTGTTTAGGAGTGTAGAAGAAATGATGATAGGAAGCGTCTTATCAGACTAGCAACCTTGGAGAGAAAATTTACTTAGGAAGCGCCCTTATGAGTTGGCTACCTGTCAACAGAAGCGTCTTATTCGACTAGCAACTGTTTGGAAGATTATTTCCGAAAAGTGCCCTATGAGCTGACTAATCGGGAGAGTCTAGGAAAGTGTCCCTCATGGGCTGACTAACCTTAAGATAGATTTTTAGGAAAGTGTCCATCTTGGGCTGACTAACCTATGGTAGTGTGTCTCAAAAAGTGCCCTTATGAGCTAACCTTGAGAACAACTTTTTAGGAAAGTGCCCATATTGGGCTGACCAACCTATGATAAAATTGATTGAACTGTCTCAAAAAGTGCCCTTATGAGCTGACCTTGAGAACAGATTTTTAGGAAAGTACCCATCTTGGGCTGACTAACCTATGGTAGAGTGTCTCAAAAAGTGCCCTTATGAGCTGACCTTGAGAACAACTTTTTAGGAAAGTGCCCATATTGGGTTGACTAACCTATGATAAAATTGATTGAACTGTCTCAAAAAGTGCCCTTATAAGCTGACCTTGAGAACAGATTTTTAGAAAAGTGCCCATCTTGGGCTGACTAACCTATGGTAGAGTGTCTTAAAAAGTGCCCTTATGAACTGACCTTGAGAACAACTTTTTAGGAAAGTGCCCCTTTTGGGCTGACTAACCTATGGTAAAATTGATTAAACTGTCTCAAAAAGTGCCCTTATGAGCTGACCTTGAGAACAGATTTTTAGGAAAGTGCCTATCTTGGGCTGACTAACCTATGGTAGAGTGTCTCAAAAAGTGCCCTTATGAGCTGACCTTGAGAACAACTTTTTAGGAAAGTGCCCATATTGGGCTGACTAACCTATGATAAAATTGATTGAACTGTCTCAAAAAGTGCCCTTATGAGCTGACCTTGAGAACGGATTTTTAGGAAAGTGCCCATCTTAGGCTGACTAACCTATGGTAGAGTGTCTCAAAAAGTGCCCTTATGAGCTGACCTTGAGAACAACGTTTTAGGAAAGTGCCCATATTGGGCTGACTAACCTATGATAAAATTGTTGAATTGTCTCAAAAAGTGCCCTTATGAGCTGACCTTGAGAACGGATTTTTAGGAAAGTACCCATCTTGGGCTGACTAACCTATGGTAGAGTGTCTTAAAAAGTGCCCTTATGAGCTGACCTTGAGAACAACTTTTTAGGAAAGTGCCCATATTGGGCTGACTAACCTATGATAAAATTGTTGAACTGTCTCAAAAAGTGCCCTTATGAGCTGACCTTGAGAACGGATTTTTAGGAAAGTACCCATCTTGGGCTGACTAACCTATGGTAGAGTGTCTCAAAAAGTGCCCTTATGAGCTGACCTTGAGAACAACTTTTTAGGAAAGTGCCCATATTGGGCTGACTAACCTATGATAAAATTGATTGAACTGTATCAAAAAGTGCCCTTATGAGCTGACCTTGAGAACAGATTTTTAGGAAAGTGCCCATCTTGGGCTGACTAAGCTAAGATAAAATTGATATTTCAAAAAGGTGCCCCCTATGGGCTAACCTTTAGAGATCTAGGGAAGTGCCCCTTGTTTAGCTGACTACCCTATTAAAGGGAAGAAATTCCTAAGTGAGAATCTTATTTTTTTTTCAATAACAGTCAAGAGTTCCTAAATGTAAGATGACTTAAGACTTCTGAACAAGTGATGACTAAAATTTTTCTGCAAATTTTCAAGAAAAAATGCTCTTCTGAAACCTAAGGATAATGTGGCAAAGCATTAAAGTGATTTTTTTTTTTAGTGAGCATTGCTAACGAGTAAAGAGTCTGACAAGGCTCCTAAAAATACAAATAAAGGGTAAGCATTCCTTACTGCTCAATAATCACTTACTCTTTTGCCTCATTTTTCTTAGACGGTTTGGTTTAATCTTAGAAACAAAGTGGTGTCTTAGCTTAATCAATCATCTCTTGAGGGGTTTCTTGTAATTAAGACTCACATCTTCTTTTTGGGGGACATCAGTACTTAAAATTTAGGCTAAAACAACGCCAATGAGTAAATTCCCTCATTCCATTTATAAACATATATCTCGTTTTTAATTGGTTTAATCTAAGAGGACTTTCTTACAATCTCTCGTTTAGATGTCACTTTTGACTTCTATTCCAAAAATTATGGCCTTTCTTGTAAGTAATACGCTTTAATCAATCCATTAGGCCTTTTTGGTACTTGTAATGCAATTTAGGCTCTTTGGTTATTGGTTTCAGAAAAGTATGTTAAGGTTTATTTTGAAAGAATCATCATTTCAACTTGGGTTTGTAAGTCAAGAAACCTTGAGAAAAAGAACTGGAATAGTACTTGCCCCAGCAATTTTTTGCTTAAGATAAGTTATTTTCAATGATTTGGAGAAGTCTTCAAAAAGGGTAGTATATCTTTAAACTGCTCTCGTATTTAGCCCTGGTATTTTCAAGTGTTGTTGGGCTTTTTATAGGTTTAGCTACAGTCTTAGGCTTTTCTCATTTCTCTTCTTTTCTTTTCTTTTTTTCTTTCTTTTTCTTTCATTTTTTTCTTTTTTTTTTCATTCTCTTTTTCCATCTTTTTTCTTTTTCTTTTAGGCCTAATGGTGATTATTTCCTGTGGTTTATGTGTATTTTTTCATAATGTGGACTTCTCTTCATCTCAAATAAATTATCTATGGCTAAAATTTTGAATTGTTGCAACTAGGGCAAGCACTATTGATGTCTCTATCTTCCCAATTATTCCATTGTGGGGTGGTTGACAGTAGGGTTAAATTTTGAAACTCTTGTTTGTCAAAGGATGATTATGTTTAGGGTAGCAAAAATGAATGCCTAACATTATTTTGATTTAACGTATCAAATTCAAGATAGACCTCCTTTAAGGAATGAGTCCAAAACCTCACACTAATAACACTCAACTCTCAAGTGTTTAAGGGTTAGTGTTTGGGATGTGGTTTGCCTCTTGTCATCTTAAACCTTTTAAACAAAGATACCCTTCCATTTTATCAAATTTGCCTATATTCACCACTTCTCATGGCGTCCTTATGTACTGTTGTCAATTTGAACATGTGATTTGGCCTTAAGCGCCTAAGACTCAAGTATTTGGAATAGTCTTCTTTATACCCTCATTGATAATTGACCATAGCTACTTTGAAAGTGTGCCCAAAAAATTAATTGTCTCTGTGTCTGGTTTAGATAACTTTTGATGGAAAGGAAACTTCAGCTTTTAGGATTGGAGGGTGTTGGGACGTTTTATGTTTTGAGGCTAAATCAAGATATGGGGTCTTTTAAGTTGAGAGTAGGTTATAGAGGTCTTTGGTTTTATGTTTAGAGCAAGTGACTATGAGCTTTAGGTTAAGCTGACCATTTAGAAGCAACTTTTAGGACCTTGAAAAGATCCCTTATCGTTAGTAACTCTTCAATTTTCTTTATTTATTTTTCTTTATTGTTCTTATTTTTTAGTAAATATGTAAACAAGATGCTCACACGAATGCTAAAATAAAAGGGTCGAAAATTGATTTACGATGCGATATTTTTACTTTTATTAATATTGAAAATTTTGGACTTCAATACTCAAAGAAAAAGATTACAAATGATGATCTATTTCCTAGCTCTTTTGGTCTTCTATTGTGGAGGCTCAGGCTTCCCGTTGATGATAGATTCTAGTTCTTCGACTCTGGCTTTGGTCTTTTCCAATTGTGCTTCCAAGGCTTTGTTCCTTTGGTCGGATTCCTTGAAGCGTCCCTTCCAGATGTCTTTCTTATAATCTGCAGCTTCGAAGTATACTTCCATGCGGGCCTTAACCTGCTCTAGGTAGATTTCTGTCTCTGGGTTGATCTTGTCTGGTCTTGGTTGGGTGACGTTTGGAACCCGATATGCTCTTTCTCCTGTCTGGTATAGCTGGCGGATTACAAACTCTCTGGTGGCTCGGTGTTTTCCCACTTCGCCATCTAACTCCCCGAGGTCCACATTCGGGCTTTCAATTCTGGCTTCCCAAAGTGCTTTGACCTCTGCCAGCTTAGCAAACTTCTCAGCTACCAACAGGTTCGGATCTTGATACTCAAAGGTGACTGCTTCCAGCGAAGGCCGATAAACTATATCTTGGATGGTACCAAACTAGCGGACCACTGAGTTGGGGTGACATCCAATACACCTGCTGATTCTGATTAAAGGTATGGTTTGGAAATTACTGCAGGTCAAGATGATTTTGTCACAGCAGCTCCACCTGGCTGTTCACAGAATATCCTTGGCACTGAAACTTCTAAGTACCTCTACCCAATTGTGGTTGGTAAGGTCGTCGGGTAGCTTCACCTTTTCCATACATGAGTCCACAAGATCCACCTGCTCGGCTAAGGCTTTTCGGACCATGTTCAGCCCGAAGCACTTAAGGTGGCTTACAAACCATATCAGCAGAAGGTTGAGGCTTGAGCGAAGGATCCCATGGCCTTTCTTCTTGAGGAAATTCAAGTTCCGGATCTGTTCAGCCAGTAGAGCCGGGATGTAAGATCTTCAACCCGGTAGTGAATATAGAAGGTCCCAGTGGGGAACAGTATGGTGGCGAAGGCTGTCAAGAGGAAAGCGTTCACCCTTCTCTGTCTGTAAGTTTTGGGGTCCCCACACAGTATGTCCTTCCTATCCCCATTGTCCTCTCGGGCAATGAACCAGGCTTCTAAATCATCCATGCGTATGCAATATTCATTACAGCCTGCTAGGGCTTTATTGACTGCTGTCTTACGGATGCCTAATAATCTGCTGAAGGTACCGGCTGGCCCGGCCTCAAGGTCCGGTGCATAGATTTGATCAGTCAGTGCTGGAGCCTGTAGTAACTGGGTGTACTCTTCAAGGGTAGGGGTGATCTCATGCGGCCCAATAAAGAAAGCAGCGGGCTCGATTTCCCATAATTGGAGCATGGCTCGAACTAAAGGTAAATTCACCTCTATTTGTGTCTGTGAGAGGATGGGGCCGATCTTTTGCTGGATGCAGGCCTGCTCCTCTAGGTTGTACAAGGTAAACCAATGGTCCAGTACCAACTTTGGGTCCAAAGGTTTGTACACCCGTATTTCTTTGTAGAGGAGGCGGTCGACTACACTGCTAGCCATCTATTTACAATAAGAAATCGCCTAATTACAAACAAGACTATGAAAGCATTACAGGGAAATAAATTCGAACTCCATGAACAAAACAACAAACCATTACATCATCATTCAATTGTCAACCCCTTATGATATTATGTATGCAAGTAGGTTGGTTCTAACTGGTTCCCGAGCTCTATGGCCTCCCACATTCTCGAAGAAATGGATCTCAGGCCATATCGAAGCATAGGGTGGGGTAGCCTAATCGGTCCCGAACGGTGAATCAACTCACTTCGCCCGAAACCTACACAATGGCTCCCCGTCTCAGGTTTCTAGGACGGTCTGGGTTCGACCGCATCTATTCACACAAACATATGTATGCAAACCCCCACAGTAAAGAAAATTCAAAATCTAACTAATCCCTGAAAAGTTAGTAATAGAGTAATAATTGAAACACATTTCTTAAAGAGAACAATTTGAAGATTCGGGTGGCTTAGCCTACTAGCCTGGGTCCCCAGTGGAGTCGCCATCCTGTCGAGTCTAATTTTTGAATTCCCATTCCTAATCCGATCTAGACTAGACCATATGCTCATCTAATATAGATCCTCGACTTGAGTTAGGAATTTCGTTTGATTTTTAGAGTCGCCACCCAACTGTTGTTGGGAAATATTGAATTAAGACTAAAGGAGCGGATTAGTCTTAATTTGGACTACTAGTCGTCGTTATTTCCTCTTTTCGTTTTTGAAAAGAGGAAAAGGGAAAACCAGAGTTTCTAAGTCCGAAGGCTAACCTATTAAAACCTTACGGTTACCACCTAATCTCCGAAAATTGTTCCTATTTAAAAATGTGTTTTATTGTGTCTGTTACTTTTTACTATGTTTTTGAATTATTTCAAGAAAATGATTTTTTATTCATTTTTATGGGTTGACCCGAATGGGTGCCTACGTACGTGCTACTCAGGATCAAACAAGCCGTAGTTCACTTTTCCTGAAAACTTTAAGTTTGTTTGTGAATTTTAGTTTTTGAAATCTCTTTCGATTTATGTTTTTATCATTTTTGGGATTTTTTCTAAAAAAATCTAAGTCTAAGCTTTAATCTGATTTTTGAAAATGATTTTTAGGGAAAACATCAATTTTGTGTTTATTTTAGGAAAATGGTTTTTCTAAGTGCTAAAACTTATTTTTTTCTATTTTTATATAATTTTTGAATTTTTATTAATTTTTATGATTTTCCTTTTTTTTGTAATTTTATGATTTTTATCATTTTTATGATTTTTATCATTCTTCTACAATTTTTTATAATTTTTCTAAGTTTTCATGATTTTTATAGTTTTTATGATTTTTATTAATTTTTATAATTTTGTGAATTTTTGTTAAAAATTTTATCCTAAACTATTATCTATCCTATTTTGAAATCTAAAGTTCTATTATTATTTTTTCTAATATTTATATTTTTTTCCTACATTTTTATTATTTTTTTATTATTTTTCTACATTATTAAATCCTAAAAAAATCTAATTTCTATCATTTTCCTATTTATTGAAAATAAAACCTAAACCAATAAATAAATAAATAAATAACTACCTAAATAACAAATAATAAATCACAAATAATAACTCAATTCGGAATAAATAAATAAACAAAATAAATAAATAAATTAAAAAATCCGGAAAATCCGACTTACTTGGATCCGGGTCGGTGCGCGGGTCGGGTCGAATCGGGTCGGGTCGGATGGGTCGGATGTGGCGGCGAAGGATGCTCGTTCACGGCGTTCCGGCGGTCTTTTGTCGCGGGTGAGGTGTCGAATCCTAGCTTCTTGACGGTGCTGAATCCAATGGTGGCGATGATTTGCTCCCAGATTGTCTCCTGGTGGTGGTTCAACTCCGATCGGTGCTCGCGGTTTTGAGTTTCCTCCGATGCTCTCCGATTTGCCCTCTTTTCTCACTTTCTCTCAATTGTGATTCGTGTTTTGGCTTCCTCCCTTCGATTCCTATTTATAGGCGTTTGAAACCTACTCCGGATAAGCTCAAATCCGGCGATTTGGATAAACCCATATTTTTCCGTTTTTTATATTTGATTTTATCCAACCGATTTGATGCCGATTTGTTGTAATCTTGTGATCTATCTGGATAATTCGGTTTTAGATTTATTGAAATCCAAAAAGATTCGAAGAAATCCAGTAATTTCAGCCTTATCAGGACTTCTGCCGGATTTTTCTCCAGTTGGGCTCGAGGAAGAAGAAGACCACATGCGGCACGCGTAACTTCCCTCGGCCAATCACACGCTGCCACGTGGCAGCTCCAGGCGAAAGGAAAAAAAATTGCACAGAGTGCTCGGGGGAGGATTCGAACTCGCGACCTCTAGCCTCCACACGCTCCCCATGCGCACACACGAGCCAGTTGAGCTGGCACAATTTCCCGATTTTATTTACATCGCAAATTGTACATATGCGATGCAATTTTTCCATTTTTTTGTATTTTTTGTAATTTAAAAAATTTGTAAAAATTATTTATTATTCATTATTGCCATTTCTGAAATCATTTTTCAAAATTGATGTGTTTTCCTATTTATTTTCATTTTTTTGAATATTTTCATTATTTATGCTAAATTAGAGAAAAATTGAAAAAAATTGGGAAAAATTAAAAATTGATTATTATTCATTGTTATTCATTCCTAGGGCAAAAATGGGGTGTTTATAAATTACTTGAGGGATTGCCACCTATGAGAGCAATTGAACATGCCATTGATTTTTAGCTTGGGTCAATTTTGCCAAATCAACTTGCATATCGCATGAATCCTGAAGAGGCTAAAGAATTGAAGAGTCAAGTGGATGAACTAGTAGAACGGGGTTTTGTTAGGGAGAGTATCAGTCCTTGTGCTGTTCTTGCACTTCTTGTTCCCAAGAAGGATGGCACATGGAGGATGTGCATTGATAGTAGAGCCATCAACAAAATTATCATCAAATACAGGTATCTCATTCTTAGACTTAATGATATGTTAGATGAGCTACATGGTGCGTAGGTATTTTCCAAGGTGGATCTTAAAAGCAGATATCACCAAATTCGAATGAGGGAAGGAGATGAGTGGAAGACCACTTTTAAAACACGCCATGGTTTATATGAGTGGATGGTCATGCTATTTAGGTTGACCAATGCCCCTAGTACTTGTATGAGACCGATGAATTATGTAATGAAAGAATTTCTGGGCAAATTTGTTGTTGTTTATTTTAATGACATTTTGATTTACAGCAAAAACCTAGAAAATCATGTTGAGCATTTACAAGAAGTTTTCTTAGTAGTGAGGGAACAATAGTTTTATGCAAATCTTAAGAAGTGTTCTTTCTATCAAACTGAGGCAACATTTCTTAGATTTATCGTAATTGGTTCTAGTGTCAAAGTAGATGAAGAAAAAGTGAGAGCTATTAGGGATTGGCCAATATTACAATTAGTTGCTGAGGTAAGAAGTTTTCATGGGCTGACTTCATTTTATAGACGTTTTGTCAAGAATTTCAGTAGCAATGTCTGTCTATTAACTGAATTGACCAAAGAGAATGTTCCTTTTGTTTGGGGAGAACAAGCCTAAAAGAGTTTGGACGAGGTGAAAGCAAAGCTAACTAGTGCTCTCGTGTTAGCTTTACTTGATTTTGACAATTTTTTTTAATTGGAGTGTGATGCATTAAAGGTAGGGATTGGTGTTGTGTTGATGCAAGAAAAGAAGCCCATTGCTTATTTCTGTGAAAAATTGAGTGGTGTGCAAACTACTCAGTATATGATAAGGAATTTTATTCCTTAGTGAGGGTGTTGATGACGTGGCAACTTTATCTTTTTCTTGAGGAGTTCATTATTTATATAGATCATGAGTGACTAAAACACTTCAAAGGTCAACATCTATCAAAACGCCAAGCCAAATGGGTGGAATTCTTAGAGAGTTTTGCCTATGTTATTAAGTACAAGAAGGGAAGGATTAACATTGTAGCTAACGCCTTGTCATGCAGGTATGTGCTTATCACCTCTCTATAATCAAAACTGCTTGGATTTGAATTAATGAAGGAGTAGTATGCTCATGATGAATTCTTGAAATTGATTGTTGAGAGATGCTCTTGAGGAAATGTAGTAGATGGGTATTATATGATAGATGACTTTCTATACAAAGCAGGAAAATTACGTATGGTTCTGTTAGAGAGTTATTGGTCTGGGAAGCTCAAGCTGGAGGGTCATCTGGTCATTTTGGTGAATAGAGAACTTTAGAGTTATTGAAAGACATTTTTACTGGAGGGGTATGATAAAGAATGCCTACAAAGTATTGGAGAGGTGAAGTGTTTGTAAGAGGGCAAAAGGGAAGAAGGGAGTTCAGGGTGAATATATGCCTTTACTTCTACCTACACAACCTTAGATTAATATTAGCATGGATTTCATTTTAGGTCTACCCAAGACACGGATAGGAAAAGACTCCATCATGGTTGTCGTTGATCGCTTTAGCAAAATTTCACATTTTATGCCTTGCCACAAAATAGATTATGCACTTTTTATAGCTAACATTTTTGTGCAGGAAATTGTAAAACTACATGGTGTTCCCCATAATATAGTGTCTGATAGAGACACTAAGTTTCTTGGCATTTTTTGGAAGACACTCTGGAAAATACTTGGTACTAAACTCATGTATAGTACTTCATGTCATCCCCAGATGAACGACCAAACAAAGATTGTCAATCGTACTCTTGGTGCCTTATTAAGAGCAACAGTTGGCAAGAATTTTACTAATTGGGACTTGTGTCTTCCTATTGTTAAGTTCGCTTACAATAGGTCAACTTATAGTTTAACCAGTAAGTCTCCCTTTAAAGTTGTATATAGCTATAATCTTAGCCTTTCATTGGATTTAATAGCTAATCTGGCAATAAAGGAAGAAAGCTTAAGTGGAGCAGAACGTGCAAAGGAGATTCAAAAACTTCATCATAAGGCTTCTGAGCATCTTAAGAAAACTCAGGAACAGCAGAAACTTCTGAGCAACAAAACCAGGAAAACCAAAATTTATAATCCAGGTGATCTAGTTTAGATTAATCTTAGCAAAGACAGGTTTCTTCACAAGCGCATAAACAATAATGCATACAAGATAGAGTTACCAGAAGAATATGACGTCTCTACTACATTCAATGTTGCAGATCTATTCCCTTATATACTAGACGATACCAATGAAGACCCATTAGATTTGAGGGCAAATCTTCCATAGGCCCAAGGAGATGATGGGAATCAAGCTAATGTATCAACATGACCTATAACAAGAGAAAGAGCTAGAGGACTACAGAACTTAACATTGAGAATTCTTTTTGAGCAAATGGAACCTAAAGGCATTCACATAGTGTCTTCATTTACTTTATGTTTTGTATTTAATCAGGTATACTTGTTGGTATTATAGGAAGACAATCAAACACACTAGCACTTGGTTTAGAGATGAGTTACGGTCCATGATGAATCGAATTGAGCCAAGAGGAGCCGGCCATGTGTTGTGTATTTTGTTAACCGAGATGGGCATAAAAGACTGGCCATTTTTCACTATTTTTTTATGTTATTTTTCCATATTTAGGGATTAGTATAAATACTTATAAAGGAGAACAACAAAGGCACTTTTTGAGAATATATTTGCAGCTTATTTTCACGTGGAAAAGGGGCTTTCCTCTATTTCATATACACTCATATCAATTCTTCTAGGGTAGTGGCCAGTGGAGGCTTAGATTGTTGTGTGTAAAATCAACAATTGCAAGTTGTTTTTCCTCATTCTACTAGTGAGTAACATCTGGTAAGAATTTGGAGTTTTATTTTGTTCTTATTCCATGAAAATTAGGGTTCACGACATATTAGGAAATCACGCCATTTTTGAAACAATTGCTCAATTGTATCTTCAATTAGGATTGTTTTAATTGAAATTAGTTTGGCATATCAACCATGTATGACATCTCAAGCACATAATGCACACCAACATAACCACTCTACACTAGTACACACTAACATAGCATATAACACACACATGGTAGCACCAACATTCCAGCACATATATACAGCACATTCACTTGCCACGTCCAACACACTCACTCTACATGCCCATGCTGCATGCCTCTGCACACTTTACACGATATACCCCTACACACACAACACACACAACAGCACACTACTCAATTGCCTTATTGCATAGCCACCTTCACCTCATCTACATTCAACACAATTCTCACTCTTTCAACATGCACACAGCACCCAATCATTCATGTGCACACAGTCCATACCAACAAAGATATATATATATAAACACCACAGCATCAATTATAGTATATCATAGAGTTTCTACTCACCTAGGTCTCATTTTCTTTATAACTTATAGTAGTGGGTAAATATGTGGAATCAAAATCTTCTCCTAAAATACAAGAAAATAACATTATTACTTACTACTTTTACTAATATTATCCTATCTAGTGTTTTTTTTCTAGAAATTTTTACTATTTTCTAAGCTAAAAACTAAAATTTCTACACATATAAATATTGTATTTAAATTCTAAAAGTAGGACTTTCCCTTGCAATTCTAGTTTAGATTTATAGGACCCACCTTAAGGATTGCGTAAGTGGTCCCATATTATAATTTAGACGTTGTATGCACACTCTGTGACAAATGTTTCCTACTTTTTCTTCAGTTCTTTCCTTTTTCTTCTCCCCTATTTTTGTCTTTATCTTTGCTTTCCTGTTTTGATGGTTTTATTCACTTTGTTCCTCTCCCTTTTGTTGGCTTCTGGGTTTTGGAAAAGTGTTAGGGTAAGCTGGTTTAATGTTTTTATATGAGTAATTTTTTTTTTTTAGGTTCGTTTGTCTCGCGTGATAATTTACGTAAGCATTTTATCACGAAATTTTACAACTACGATAAATGAGTTATTTTGAGCATAAATATTTACTCAAATTTTTCATTTGACTATCTTAAATCTATGATTTTAATTTATTTTATCATTTATTCTAAAATTTTTCATGGTTTGCCTTTTAAACAATTATTTCTTTTAATTTAAAATTATACGGATTATAGATAAGACTTTTAAAATAATTTATAAGCTAATTTGGTATTAAATTTTTGCTAGTTTCCTGGGTTTTACAATCATATTCGACCTAAAACCTAAAATGGATCTTGCATCTCATAATTTCACATATAGAAGGTTGTCGATATCATGCAATGGTATGGAGAGGCCATATGGAGGTGATTCTCAATACGTAAACTTATCTTAGCCTTTTGGAACTACTAAGTATTGGGAAATACTACCCTTTAATTAAGATTGAGTTCGGAGATTCACCGCTTAGGGGTAGATGAGACTGAGGGTGCCATCCATATCCATACCCATTTAGGCATATATGTAGTAAATTTAATATTATTTTATTATTTACCAAAGTTATATTACATTATCAACTATTAAAGAAAAGATATTGGCAAACCTTACCCTAGGTAGTTGGAACCTACAGTTGACATGTTAGTTGTTATTTCTCAACCTAGGTAATGGAAGGCATTAAAGCCATGCTATATATAGCTTTTAAATTGTCGTATAGGTCGTTTCAACTCATATATGTGTCATGCATCCGTATGCTTGTATAATTAACGTGTTTGAAAATTGCTTGATAGTGCAATATGAGGAATATCTTACTAAGCTGGATATAACTTACACCCCTATAATATGTCTTTGTAGCAAGGGCTCATTTAGTTAGAGCCTGGCAAATGTATGTTAGAGTTTAGTATTTAAGATGTTAACTAGGAGTGAAGACAAATTGAGAGCATGAGAGATCACTTCTTAAATTCTAAGACTCTCCTTATTTATGTTATGGTTATAATATGAGTAGATTTCATTGATTGCCTTTAGATTATTATGTTTGCTAGTACTTGCTTTTGACAATTGAATACTTAGTGGGACCCAAGTCTCAATCATGCTATTAAGTAATGTGAACCTATTATAATCATTATTGTTCTTTTGTTACCTAGAATTGTAGTTTCAACCCAGAGTAACTAGATGTGAGTATGCCTTATACACCATATGGTAAATCTTTGAATAATAAGAAAGTTATTCTCAAATTTTTATGTAGTGTACAACAGGTTATTACATATAGGGTACTTATCAGGGCTAATAGTAATAATAGCAATAATAATAACAACAACAACACCAGCAACAACAACAACACCAACACCACCACTACTACCACTACCAACAACAATAAATATTACATGATTAGGCTAAGATTTCTTTTCACATGACCAAACTGACCAATTTCTTCCTTAAACTATATAAATCTAACTTAACTAGTCTAGTGCCCTTTAGGTTAGTTTTGACTAATAAAATCTACTAGTAATTTATTTAATAAATGATAATTGAAATTAATTATTAAATAATTAGAATATGGCTGAAACCCCATTGCACTAAAC
This sequence comes from Laguncularia racemosa, assembly GCA_037954665.1. Lineage (NCBI taxonomy): Eukaryota > Viridiplantae > Streptophyta > Magnoliopsida > Myrtales > Combretaceae > Laguncularia > Laguncularia racemosa. Next base: position 710,067 of record JBBMOL010000024.1, on the reverse strand, counting down.
CAGCTCAAGTCCAATTGCAAATTAGTTCAACTTCCTCTAAATCTGTTCACCACCCTTGAACCAATTTTACTAAATAAGTTCAAATTTTAATTAATTAAATAATAATTAGATTAATTTAATAATTGGACTTACTAGCCTTAAAAAGTTAATCTTAGGAAATAACCTAATTATAATCCATTAGGCTTCAAATATGGACTTAGTAATTTAGGCATAATAAAAGAGTTTGGAGCTTAGGGCATAAACCCTAATAAGGTAAATATCTTGGTCGTTCCGGGTTGGCGAGAGACACCCCCTAAATTGGGTTTATTGCTACAATTGTTCCTCTAGGATGATGTAGTATTTAGGTGCTTAGGCCATTAGTGGTACCTCAATGGGTAGTCGAGAGGAGAGAAATGCATCAAAATAACAATTATTGAAAGTGGAGCGAAATTATAATGGGTATTATATGGTAGAGTAGGACATATGTATAATATGTTGTAGATTAACTACCATTGATGTCATCTAAATAATGATAATAACCTTTGTTTGAGACCACTTTTATGGTTTTAGTTGGACAAAAAGTTGCCCATTCTCATTGACCTCCAATTGCACTACAGTGGATCAAGCCCTTATTACCTTGATCGTGTTATCCAATGTCATGAGTACTCCCATGTTGCATGTTTTGCATGATTAATATAGTTAATAATTAATTGTTAATTGCATTAGTTTTAGGCATGTATGTAAGTGGCATGATATGTGGTTATGATTACTATTGTACTAAGTTCCTTATGGCCTATTCCTTATTTTCATTTTCAACTTTTGTTTAATATTATTGACTTGTAAGGCAAGTTTAGATATGGACATGTAACTTGTTATAAATAGTGAATTACTACATATGAACTTTATAGACCTTAAAAGCATATGGGTTTTATAATACTATTTGTATATTTAAAATTTTTTTCTTTCAAATAAAAATTAATAAAAGTTTTCTAAAGTTGAAATAGTATAAAGTGTAAATAATAAATGAACTAGATGTTTTAGTAGCCTTACATATTTTATAGAAGTAAAACATGTGGTGGATTATCATTTCCTTTTAAGTTTCAGGTCATAACAATAATATTATTCTAGAAGTGTCATTTTTAGGTTTGTAATTATATATATTGGCAATATCGTATAAGGATAATAGGATACTATAATAGTGTTGATAGAGTAATTTGGACTTAGACTCCTAAGGCTCATTTTAGCCTACTCAAACTCCTATTTGAGCTCCATTCGTCTATGTCGACCTATTACGTTTCATTTTAGCACAAAATTGCTTGGCTTTAAGTTTGAAGTTCCCGACCTCCTCTAGCTCAAATCCCCATGTCTATCCCACGATGAATAAGCACAAGAGAATGATATAGATAAAGAAAGGAGCTGGTCAAAGATACACCTGTGCAATATTAGGAGAAGATCTTGAGAATTAATGCATTTCATATATTAAGATCATCCATAACCTTTATAAACAAAGGTTGAAGACTACCAAATAAAGGGCTTTTTAACCTTAATACTCTCGACATTCCATTATCTTATCCATTTTCTACTTATGCTTGGTTCAATGGTGTAATGTTAGAGATCCCTAACATCAATACAGGTGTTTCCTTTAACGCAATAATCCAAGGTGTCAAGCCTGTTAACGATTTCTTTAAATCTTTAATGAAGAATAAGCTTAACAGCTTTAAAGAGTTTAAGGGAAAAGCTAGGAAGTACATCCTACAGGAGGACTTTATCCTTGCCAGGAGGCAATATGATCAAAGTATGTCGGACAAGAAGAAGGATAATAAGGGATCTATTAAGGATCGCTTAAGCCCAAAGTAAGATGAAGGATCATCTCGGGATGCACAAGTGTCCTGTCTAAATCAATAAGACTGAGGTAATTGAAAGAGGAAAAATTCTAACAAGTACTATGACTTTCATAAAGACATGGGCCATGATACAGATGAGTGTTATCAACTTAAAAACACAGTTGAAGATCTAATTCAATGTGGATTTCTTTGAGAGTGTATTGTTAACCCCAATAATTTCATTGAATGACCTATTCAGAGTTGATGGGAAGAGCTAGGTTGCAATGAGTTGAAAAATGACAATAATGACAACTACCCTAATCATGTCACTAACACCATTGTTAGGAGGCCGACTAAGCTCCTTAAGCTTGGCTAATGCCTTAACTAACTGGCGGGTGATAAACCTATATGGTAGGAAGCTGAAGGTAGATATGTCTGTATCCTTCTCAAACGAAGACCTTGAGGGGTTTAAACCCCTTATGACAATGCCTTGGTGATCAGTGCAAGGAAAGCTAAATTCAATGTCAGAAAGATCTTGGTCAACACAAGTAGCTCTATAGATCTAATATTTAAACATGCCTTTGACCACATATGCAACCTAAGCTCAAGACAAAGATGAAGCCTTATAATCACGTCTTATATGGGTTCAACAACCAACCTGTATGCGCTATGGGCATCATCACCCTCCTTATGGAGCTTGGGGACAATGATATTGTGGCTAAGCAAAATATAGAATTCTTGGTGGGGAATTGCTAGTTGCCCTATAATGTAATATTGGGGTGATCAAGTTAGAACACATTTAAGATGATCTCCTCAATGTCGCACCTTAAGGCAAAATTTCCAATGCTTAAAGGAGTGGGTGTATGCCATAGAGATTAAGAGCTGGTGTGTACATTATATCTAAAGGCCTTAAAGTGGAAGGAGGTCTTCACTATAGAAGCTGAACCTCATGAGAAGTTGAGTTTTAGGGGAGAACCAATCAAGGAGACAAAAAAATCTAGCTTGGTAGTAGCTTTGAGCAAACCATACAGGTAGGAACATTAATGCTCACTGAACTTAAACATTAACTCGTCGACTTCCTCAGGTCTAATGACAATGTATTTGCTAGGTCCTTATCGAACATGCTAGGCATCTCCCTTGAAGTGATGACATACCGCCTCAACATTGATAGTAATGTCAAAGTTGTCAAGTAAAAGAAGAGACACTTTGCGCCAGAGCGGTAGGCAACTATTAAAGGAGAGGTGTAGTAACTACTAAAAGTGGGATTCATTAGGGAGGAACATTACCTGACCTAGCTAGCCAACTACGTACTAGTCAAAAAGTCCAATGAGAAGTGGTGGATATGTATAGACCATATAAACCTCAACAAGGCTTACCCAAAGGGCTGCTTTTCCCTCCCTCAAATCGACCAACTCATTGATTCTTCCTCCAGCCATGCCTTCTTCTATTTCGTGGGTGCTTTTTCTAGGTACAACTAGATAAAGATGGAGTTAGAGGATGAAATACACAATTCATTCATTAGTAATTTTGGTATTTACTACTCTATAGTCACGCCCTTTGGCCTAAAAAATGTTGAGGCTACAAACTAAAGGTTAGTGATGAAAATGTTCAAGCAGCAAACAAAACATTGAAGTATACATTGATGATATGATTGTTAAGAGCATAATGCCCAAAGACCATTTCCAGGACTTACAAGAAACATTCGTCACCTTGAGATAATGTAATATAAAGCTTAACCCCAAAAAGTGCATTTTTTTGGGTCATTTTAGGTAAGTTCTTAGGATACATGATCACATAACACGACATTGAGGCTAACTTAGAGAAGATACGAGTTGTACTTGAGATGCAACTCCTTAAGTGAATAAAAGAAGTACAATGGCTCACAGGATTAATTACTACGCTGAATAGGTTTGTCTCCAAGAGTGGAGATAAATGTTTTGAGTTCTTCAAGGTTCTAAAGAACCTGACCAATTTCTAATGGACCGAATAATGTCAAATTGCCTTTAACAAGTTGAAGTAATTTTTTACAAGCTCACCTATACTCTCAAAACCAATCCCAAGCAAGGACTTATTCTTATATCTCTCATTCAGTGACTAAAGGGAGCATAAGTCAGTCTACTATGCTAGACATGTCCTCTAATGGCTCGAGATAAGTTACTTAAAGATGGAAAAAATTACCTTTGCAGTGGTGATCTAAGTTAGAAGATTGGCCCTATTTCAAAGCACATCAAGTAATAGTCTTAATTGATCAACCATTGCGGAATATATTACACAAGTCAGATATATCAGGTCGGATGATAAAGCACACCCCCGAGCTAAGTGCTTTTAGGGCACAATACTAACCAAGAAAAGCAATAAAAGCCCAAGTCCTTATAGATTTCATAGTACCATACATAGTGGACGATGTCAAGACATATAATAATGACAAGCTATTATAGACTCTTAATGGAATTGAGCTAGCTTCATGCTACATTAGCCCCATGGGTCAGAAGTGTTGTATGCACTTACGTTTAAGTTCTCAACAAGTAACAATAAAGCAAAGTATGAAGCCCTTATTGCATGTCTTAGACTAGAAAAGAAATAGGCACTGAGAAGATAGAGATATATTTAGACTCCTAGCTTATTATCCAGTAAGTAAAAGGAGAATACACTGTTAGGGATGAAGCAATGAGCAACTACCTCTAGGTCATTAAAGATCTCACCTCAAAGTTTCCTTCTTGAAGCATTACTAAAGTCCTTCAAGCTAAAAACTTCGAGGCTAATAAGCTATCAAAGATTGCGTCCATAAGCATTCTTGACTTAGACAAATGGGAGAAGAAGGTCTTCATTGAGTACCTTCCAAACAAGAGCATCAACAAGAAGTTGGCTCAGGTCATGAAAATTCATTCTACACCGGCTAAATTGTGCTAGATAAACCCTATCATAGACTACCTAAAGAATGAAACTCTTCTGCAAGATAGAAAGGAGGCTAGGAAGCTCGTGTGCAAGTTCGCGGATCACACCATTATTTGCAACCTTCTCTAGAAAAGAGGCCTAAGCATGCCACTCCTTAGATGTGTTTAGCTAGAAAAAAGCCAACGGTTGTTAGAAGAACTACATGCGAGGATATATAGCAATCATGTCAAAAGCTGAGCCCTTAGACTTGATTATTATTAGCCTACTATGAGGGAAGACTTAGAGAAGTTTGTGAGAAAGTGTGTGCAGTGTCAAAAGCATCCACTTATGGAGCATGCATTGAGCAATTATTTGTAGTCCCTCATAAGTCCTTAGCCCTTTGCCCAATGAGGATTGGACATTTTAGGAGCCTTCTCCTGAGCTTTTGGACAACAACAATTTATGATTGTCGCTATAGATTACTTCACTAAATGGGTAGAGATTAAGGTTGTGGCCAAGATTACTAAGAGAAATGTCAAAGCCTTCATCCTCAACAACATCCTTAGTAGATATGGTGTTCTATATGTATCAATAATTGATAATGGGATGTAGTTTGACAACCAAAAGATCAGGAAATTTTGTAATGACAATCACATCAAAATTCACTATAGCTTAGTAGCATATCCTCAATTTAATGGACAAGTCAAGGATGTGAACAAGATTATGCTTAATAGCATAAAAAAAAAAAAAAGACTGGATCGGGCCAAAGGTAGGTGGACGGATGAGCTTTCGACCATCCTATGGGGGTATCAAACTACTCATCAGACCTCCATAAGAGAAATGCCATTTAGGCTCGCCTTTAGCTTTGAGGTTGTCCACCTTGTTGAACTGGAGCTCCCTAATATTAGAACATTGAGTATAAACTTAGCAACTAACTAGTTTAGACTACAAGTTAACCTAGACACATTTGAAGAGATTCGAGACACTACTTAGATTTGAGTAGCTGTGTATCAACATCGAGCTACTCGCTATTATGATAAGAAGGCTAGGAATAAAGTCTTCCAACTTGGTAACTTAGTTTGTAGAAGGTTAGAAGCCACCAGATCTCAAGAAGGTTAAGAAAGGCTTGCGCAAAATTAGGAGGACCCAATCAAGATTGTTAAAGACTTAGGCAATGGGGCATATATGTTTGAAAGGATATATGGTCAACTTATTCCTCAAACTTGGAATTCCAACAACCTTAGGCTACACTTTGATTAGATTTTCATTTACTCATTTATATACACAATCGTTTGACAATGAATGAAATTATTGCATATTGTAAATTTGATTACTTTAAATTATGTTTATGTGCTTTATCCTAACTTATTCCAAGGTAAACAGACTTAGTAGACTTATTAAGTCCCAACTTACTTAATGTGAATAGACTATTGATCACAACTAGTTCCAACCTTACTACAGTTAACGAACTGCTAATTATATCAAGTATATGCTTTAAAGTTGAAAAGCAAATAGACTCTTGATGACCTAATGTCCCCAACATTTAAGGAGTGGATGGACTCTTTAGCTCTTGAACTATTGTTAAACAGTTAGAGCATCCAATTGTTTAGATTTGCATAGAACATTCATGGGTAACTTGTTGACAAAACTTGAGGTCCAAATGTCCGAGAAGAATCCACGAGCATAACTTGTCAAATAAGAAATGGACCAAAACAGGAATTCAAGTTCCAAAAAAAAAAAAAAAAATTCATACAATAAGCAAATCACAGAATAAGCATGCCAAAGAGGTAGAAAATAAATGTAGTAAATGCGAGCATATCAAATTCAAACAAATATAATCGAGGTCCATTGAATTTTACATTTTAAAACTTGGCATAACAACTTGAAAATAACAATTTAAAGTTGATACATGTCACGAGTTAATGGAAAACTTAATAGATTTGATAGAAGTCCTTTTTAAGGTTTTGAAAATATTAAAGACTCAAATAGAAGAAAAGAAAAAAAAAAGATTGAAGACTCAAATGGAAAAGTCGGTAAACATTAAAAACTAAAAATATATTTTTCTCTTTACTTAAATGGTTTTGTATGATAATAAAGGAATGTTAGCATAGCCACGAGCTCATGAGAATAGTAGGTATCAAACCTACAACTTCTAATTACTCCATGTCCAAAGAGACCTACTATTAGACCATCAATGATTTCTTGTTACATTTGGCAATTTAATTAAAAACATCTTAAGCTGTTGTTGGTCTAAAAAACCAAAATTGTTTGCTTGAAATCGTGTCTTAAAATTATGATTTGTTGGGAATACTTTTGTAGTGGGCTTATTCTTGGGATTTTTTTTAAAATATATATATGTTATTAATTTTTTTCCCTTCAATAATAGGGGATGAGACAAATATATCTTCTTCTTTTATTTATTTGTTTTTGTTTTTTATTTAGTTGATATTAGAAGAAAGAAACAAAGAGAAATAAAGTATGTAGTTGACTAAATTAATCCTATTGAGAGTGTGTTTGTGTTGGGATGTTTTCCTACTTATTTAATAGTTTTTATGATTAAAAACTTTATGTGATAGTTAATCACCATTAAGTAATTCGCTGTTATTTTTTACAACTAGTATTTATTACATTCAAAGGCCATTGGTAACTACAAACTCTAGAGATTAATACTTGGGATGGGAGTAGAATCATATAATTGGGAGTTAGACTCACCTTATTTAAGTCAATATTAGAATTAATGATAAAAAAAAATATTTAATTGCTATGGCAATTATAATACATTATATATATAAAAGAATCTTGTTAACAAGTACACTTGCAATACTTTTTAATATTAAATAAAAACTTTTTTACAAATTAATTATGAGTACTTGCTACACTTAGTAAAATGCTAAAAGAATAAACTTTTTAATATTTCTTTGGAAATATATATTAATTAAAATCTATCAATTTCTTTAAAAAATGAAAAAAAAAATCTTAGAACATCAAATAATATGACTTCTATTATTTACTAATACTTTATACGATAAGACCAAAATGCTTATTGAATTGATTACTAATAAATAAATAATCTCTTATGAGAATTTATTTAGTTAACCATTTTATTTTGATAAAGGAAAATTAATTTTATTAGTAATTATGAAAGAATAAAAAACAAAAGAGAATGAAAACATTTATGAAGAAATACATAATAAATGAAACTTAAAAAAGTAAAATAATAAATTTAGATTATCTCATGCTTTCTAGGATATGTTTTAAGCCACTTCACCATGTTTATCTTCATGTTATTATTTGCTTTTAAAAATATAAGCATAATACATATTTTCTCATTTTTAAAAAATATTATATAATTAATTCTTTTACAAACTTGCCCCTTTTGGCATACCTTAGTGATCTTTCCATGATTAATACAAAAATGTTAGCTAATTTTAAAACTTTGATTATAATAAATATATAAAAAAAGAGAAAAAAATTCGAGAAATATTTCTACAAAAAGAAACACTGTCTAAGAAATGCTCTTATAACTCTCATTTCCACCCATTTTCACACATGAGAGATGTGCTTTAAAACAAAAATACTTTCTTAAAGTTCCTTTTACTTTCATGTATTCTTGCTCTTCACTTAATTTATTAAATACAAAATTTCATTCCATTTTTGTCTATTCCTACCTACCATGACATATGGTTAATGTAAACTCCACTTTTTGCTTCTTTATTTATATTTTTTTTAACAGTTGAATGAAATATTCATATATTTCTATCAATACTAAATGGCACATAATAAGTTTCAGTTTTAGATTTTCAATACTTGTAGTTACAAAATAGTTTACATATTTATTTACATATGACAATGTATTTACCTTAAACCTACTTATAACCTATAGTTACAAGGTTAGTTATAGTGGATGGCTTAGTAACCACCTTGAAACTAGCTTGAAGCCTGCACTCTACATGTTACAAGTTATAATTTTTCAATATATGCATGACACCTTGAATTGCAAACATGATTGTTAAAGTTGCGAGTTATCTTGTACAAATTTACATGTTTAAGATTTTATAAAGTTTTTCCTAATTAAAAAATGGATTTAAAATCATTTAGGTGCACACTCTTAATTTAATTATGAGTTTAGGTGTATAATTCCATCACTTATACACAATTCCACCAACTTTATACATTCCAATTCTTGGTTAAATAGTGAATTTAACTACTATAATTGCAAATACATATAATTAAATTTGACAAATATAATGGAAATTCAACTATATTGTCTAACTTATACCTATTATTTTTGTGGAGGATTTAATTGGTTATAGGCTTAGCCTGGCCTAAGGAGTTAAGCCCATTTATTTAGCGATATTTGAGGAGATTCCCCTTGGTGGATTCTAAAGAGGAGTTACAAACACATTAATGATAAATGTATCCTGTACATTGACCCTTAGAAAAATCCAGTGAATGTTGTGGAAGATTCGTTTGATTCATTGATCTCTAGAGTCATCCGAAGGTTATGGACGAGCTCCTAAACCTAATGTAAAGGGCCATTTTAGAGGCTCAATTTAATATCATGAATTGGTTTCTTAAGCTAGTGGTAGGGTACAAGAAACTAGGCCCAATTTCAAAAATATCCCTTTGGTAGGCTTGAAACTGGTATTGTTAGACCAATTGACCCACTCTTAACCTTGTTTGGATTTCTTGCACATGAAAATAGACCTTAAGGGAGACCATTTATTTATGAAAGACCTCTTGGGCTTTCTTATTAAGCCTTAGGCTTATATTATAAAAGAGTTGTGTTTATTCTTATTAAACCCTATGAAGAATTGGGCCTAGTTTGGTCTATGCTCATATAAAGCTCATGGATTCTTAAGGAAAAGAAGGCTTTAGTCTAAACCATTGATCATTAGAAAATGATCCAATAATTATCATTAATGGTTCATCTAGTCTATTCATCTCAAGATCATCCAACAATTGAGATTGGGAGTTGAAATCTATAAATAAGTGTCTCCTCCTCATTTGTATGAATAAGGAATGTTGTCTTATTTAAATTAATGTTAGGGGGTGGTGGGGAAGGGACTAGTCTTATTTAAATTAATGTTACTCAAAGAAAAATATTGACTAGCTTTTATAATAATAGTGTATCTTATATACATAAAAAAAATTGTTAATAAGTTCACTTGCAATACCTTATAAAATTCAATGACAATGGGATCAAATTTTTTTGTGAAATGATCTTTAATACTTAGTACACTTAAAAAAAAAAGAATAAATAAAAGAATAAGTTTTTACCTTCTCATTGGAATACATACATACATATATACATATGATTTTTTTAAAAAAAATGGAATTAACATACAAAACATTTGTGAGTTTTGTTATTAATAAAAATAAATCATGAAACATATTTAAACAAAAAAAAATCAAATTCAATATAAATAACTAAATAAGCAGTTGCTTAATAATACCCATTCATTTTCATTCCATTAATTGCAAAAAAATTGTCATAACATTAAGTAATATGACTTATTATTTACTAACATTTTAAGTGATAAAACCAAATTTGTTATAGCATTGATAATGTCGTTATTATTTATGATATGAGTACTAATAAATAAATAGTATGTACTTAAAATTTATCTAGTTAACCATTAATTTTAATAAATGAATTTAATTTTAGGATAAATTACATTTGAGGTACTTGTGTTTTTCCACTTTAGGTAGCCTTGTTTTCATTTTTTACATTTTGGGTATCAGTGTTATACAAAAATGAGAAAAACAAAATTGACATTTTACACCATTAACTCTAAATGGATAAAAGAAATAGGGGAATATACTTAAATAATATAATTTTTTTTAAATTTGCAAAATAGGTTATTTGCACAAATTATTTTAAAAATAGGTTGTGAAGGTGTAGATCCGATCCACGCCTTCAACACTTTGTACTGAAGGCGTTGATGGGAGTCAAACCATTCCAATTATGGGACTACTTACTCGAGCTAGAACTAAAGGATTACAGAACCTTACATTGAGAGTTCTACTTGATCGAATGGAACTCGAGGAGAATCATCTAGTTTCTTCATTCATTTGGCATGATTGTTGTATCTTCAATCAAATACACTTGTCATTGCTTTAGGACAACAATTAATGATTTAAATGGGTGGTGTATTTTCAAGGCTGGCCATAAAGGCCGGTGGTGCACTATTTAAGTCGGCCATAAAGGCTAGCAATGTACTTTTCCAAAGCTAGCGACTTACAATTTAAGCTGGATATGTTATGTTGTGTCAAACTAAATTTTTAGGGGGATGAAACTTTGTATTTAATATATACATTAGGCGAATGAAAAAGACACAAAACTTTACCTTTGAGATATACACATTTGAAAGTTTTCTCTTTTACTCTTATCAATCTTTGGATTGTGGCAAGTGATGGCATCTGGATTGTTATGTGTCATATCATAATCCATGCTAGGACTATCCTCTTACTAGTGGGTAATATCTGGTAAGGATTTAGGTTTTATGTTGTTGTTGTTTTTAATTGTTCAGATTATTTGTTGTGATTATCAATTGGGATTGCAAGTGTTGGGTTTTGAATTGGAATTAGGCACATCATAATTTGGTATCAGAGTAAAGGTTGAGCATTAAGGTTTGTGTGATTGTAATTAGCCTTGTGATGTGGTTATTGATAGTGAATTGAAGTTAGGGTTTATACTATCAATAGTGTTGTGGTTTGATTGAAATTAAATTGGGGATTGAGTAAAGGTTGAAAATTAAGGATTGTGTCGTTAGGATTGTTGCGGTGTTTGATTGTGATTTGGGAATTCTTGTGTTGAGATTGTAATTTAGCAAAGCATGTCAAATGATAGTGTGAATGTAGGAATTGGGATGAAGCCAATAATCGGGTTAAAGGAGGAGGTCAAGGATGTCGTGCTGCAGGTGGTAGGAGAAATTTAGAAGAACAATTGCAAGACCTAATCACTATTGTTACTAATCGAGCAACGTGAGTAGATCAGATGGCATTACCTTAATAGCCGGTGGCAAATCCATACCTACCTCAGGTTGCCCTTAATGATTTACGTAAATAAGGAGCATTAGGAGGAAATAGGGGCAGGTGAGTTGGAGGAGATTATTACGCTTACCGGGAAGAAAGGGATGATAACTTTGAGGATGAATTCTATCCTAACCGTAAGTTTAGGCCACCTAGGGGTTTGGAATATGTGAAATTACAAATACCTTCATTTGCTGGAAAGGGATCTGTAGAGGATTATCTTGATCAGGAGGATAAGGTAAAAGGACTTTTTGAGTATTATGAGATCAATGACCATAGTCAAGTACATTTGGCAATAGTTGAGTTTACATGGTGTGTCACCTTATGGTGGAAGAACATTGTGGCCAGTAGGAGGAGAGATGGAGATGTTGAAATATGTACTTGGCAGGAGATGAAACGGGTTATGAGGAAGAGGTTTATACCAAAGCATTACAAATAAGAGCTATTCATGCATCTTCAAAACATTGAGACAAGGAAGCAAAACTGTGGATGAGTATGTCCAAGAGTTTGAGACACTAATGAATTGATGTGGAGCAATTGAACCCCCTCAATAGACGATGGCACAATTTGTGTTCGGTTTGAAATATGATTTCGCTTGTATTGTGAAGTTACAACAAAATGATACACTTGATAAGGCTATTTAGTTGGCTTTGAAAGTTAATAGACAAAGGCGTTCTAATCCCTATAGAGCTATGAGTAATAGGTATGAATCCTCTACTAAACTATATGGATCATATAGTAAGCATGTTGATAAGGGTTGATATGGTAAAAATATGAAAAAGAATAAAATTATTCCAGACGACAGAGGGGAGAAGGAAGTTGCTGGAAAGGGAAAAGCAGTTGCTGGAGATGAGAATAAACAAATGACAACTGGGTCAATAGGAGGAAAGAATTGCCAAGTCAAATGCTTCAAATGTTTAGGTTTTTGACATATAGCTGCTCAATGTCTTAACCGAAGAGTGATAACTACTATGGAGGTAGAGAGTAAGGATGAAGAGGAGGAGATGCATGAACCCACAGATTTGTCAATAGTATTAGATGAGTATTATGGAGATGCAGATGCTGAGGTGCATGAGGATAAGGGAAATGATCAGCATTTGGCTATCAACGTGTTGCATCGAGTGATGACTACCTTTCCTACTAATGTGGAAAAATAGAGGGAGAACCTATTTCATATTTCCTACAGGGTCTAAGGTAACCTTTATACTTTTATCATTGATGGTGGTAGTTGCACCAATGTAGTGGTTGCTTGACTAGTTAATAAATTAAAACTAGTCACTACTTATCCTAAGCCCAATAAATTACACTAGTTGAGTAAACAAGGCAGTCTGCATGTCACTCAAAGGGCTAAGGTTCCATTCACCATAGGGGAGAAGTACCATGATGAGATTGTTTGTGATATTCTTGCTGTGTGTATATCACACATACTGCTTGGCAGGCCTTAGTTATATGATAGGAGGGTGTTACATGATGGGTTTATGAACACCTATGTATTTTAGAAGGAAGGTAAGCGCATTGTATTGAATCCCATGTCACCTACCGAAGTACAAAAGGCATAGAGACAAATTAATAAAACTGTTAAAAAGAAGACCTTGTTTGTAGGACAACATAAACTGAGGATGTAATCCAAGAAGAGAGACCGGTGTATCTATTATAGATGACATATGTATTGAAGTGGATGGACAAGAGCAGTTACCCCCAGTTGTGAATCAGATGCTAGATAAGTACATGGATATATTCCTAGACGAGTTGCTTAAAGGATTACCACTAGTGAGAGGCATTGAGCATGCCATTGATTTTCAGCCTGGATTAGTCTTACTAAACCAACCTACATATCGCATGAATCCTGAAGAAGCTAGAGAATTAAAATGATAGGTAAATGAGCTGATAGAAAGGGGTTTTGTCAGATAGAGTACTAATCCTTATACTATTCTTGCACTTTTTGTCCCAAAGAAGGATGGCACGTGGAGAATGTGCATTGACAGTAGAGCCATCAACAAAATCACCATCAAATAGAGGTATCGTAGTGCTAGACTTGATGATATGTTGGATAAGCTTAATGGTGCACAAGTATTCTCTAAAGTAGATCTTAAAAGCGGATATCACCAAATTTGTATGAGGGGTGGAGATGAGTGGAAGACCACTTTTAAAACACGACATGATTTGCATAAGTAGATGGTTATGCCATTTGGGTTGACCAATACCCCTAGTACCTTCATGCAATTGATGAATCATGTCTTGAAGGAATTTCTAGGAAATTTTGTTGTGGTCTATTTTGATGACATAATGATTTTTAGCAAAAATATGGAAAGTCATATTGAACATTTGCAAGCAATCTTCTCAGTATTACGGAAACAACAGTTGTATGGGAATCTCAAGAAGTGTTCATTCTATTAGTTAGAGGTAACATTTCTTGGTTTTGTTGTGATTAGTACTAGTGTAAGAATGGATGAAGAAAAAGTTAAGGCTATTTTAGAGTAGCCAATGCCACAATTAGCAGCTAAAGTGAGGAGTTTTCATGGTTTAGCTTCATTCTATAGGAGATTTGCTAAGAACTTCAGTAGCATTGTTAGTCCATTAACTGAATTAACTAAAAAGAATGTTCCTTTTGTTTAAGGAGATCGGGCTCAGAGGAGCTTTAAGGAAGTGAAGGTGAGGCTAACTAGTGCCTCGATTTTAGTACTACTAGATTTTGATAAAACTTTTAAATTAGAGTGTGATGCATCTAGGGTAGGGATTGGTGTTGTGTTGATGTAGGAGAGGAGGCCCATTACATATTTCAATGAAAAACTGAATGGTGCACCTTTGAACTATTCAACGTATGATAAGGAGTTTTATTCCTTAGTATATGCATTGATGACGTGGTAACACTATCTTCTCCTTAAGGAGTTTGTTATATATATAGACCATGAGTCACTAAAGCACTTCAAAGGCCAACAACGTTTATCTAAATGACAAGCCAAATTGGTGGAATTCATAAAGAGCTTCACTTATGTGATTAATTACAAAAAGGAGAGTATAAGTATTGTAGTTGATGCATTATCATGCAGATATGTACTTATTACTTCTCTCCAATCAAAGTTACTTGGGTTTGAGTTAATGAAGGAAGAATATGTTCATGATGATTCCCTAAAATTGATTGTTAAGCAATGTTTTGGAGGAAATGTAGTAGAGGGGTATTATATGGTAGATGGTTTTCTATATAAAGAAGGAAAATTGTGTATACCCTGTGGCTCTGTTAGGGAATTGTTGATCCGAGAAGCTCATGCTGAAGGGTTATCTAGACATTTTGGTGAAAAGAGGACATTAGAATTGTTAAAAGAACATTTTTACTGGAGGGGTATGCTAAAATATGTCTACAAGGTTTTAGAGAGATGTGGTGTTTGTAAGAGGGTAAAGGAAAGAAGGGAGCTTGGAGTGAACATATGCCTTTACCTTTGCCTACACAGCCTTAGATTGATATCAGTATGGATTTTATCTTATGTCTTCCTAGGACACAAAGAGGCAAAGACTCCATTATGGTGGTCGTCAACTGCTTCAACAAAATGTTACACTTCATACCTTGCCACAAAATAGATGATACGCTTTTTATTACTAACCTTTTTGTGCAAGAAATTGTACAGTTACATGGTATTCCTCACAGCGTAGTGTCTAACAGAGATACTAAATTTCTCAGCTTCTCCTAGAAGACACTTTGGAAATGACTTGTTACTAAACTCATGTATAGTACATCTTGTCATCCTCAGTCGAACGGCTAGACAAAGGTTGTCAATCATACTCTTAGGGCCTTACTAAGAGCAATGGTTAGCAAGAATTTTACCAATTGCGACTTATGTTTCCCTATTGTTAAGTTCACTTACAATAGGTCAACTCATAGTCCAACCGGTAAGTCTCCCTTTGAAGTCATGTATGGCTATAATCCTACCTTTCCATTGGATTTAATAGCTAACCCGACAATGAAGGAAGAAAGTTTGAGTGGAGTAGAGCGTACCAAGGAGATTCAAAAACTTCATCAAAAAGCTTCTGAACATCTTAAGAAAACTTAGGAGCAGTAGAAACTTCAAAGCAACAAAAATAGGAAAGCCAAAGTTTACAATCCAGGTGACTTAATTTAAATTCATCTCAGCAAGGTAGGTTTCCTCATAAGAAATCACAGAAACTTTCACCTAAAGTAGATGGACCATTCAAGATACCGAAATGTATCAACAATAATGCTTACAGGGTAGAGCTACCAGGAGAATACGACATTTTTGCTACATTCAATGTAGTAAACCTATCACCTTATTCATCAAAAGACCTTCATGAAGAACCACCGGATTTGTGGGCAAATCTTCCACAAGCTAGAGGAGATGACGAGAATCAAACCATTCCAGTTATGGGACCACTCACTTGAGCTAGAACCAAAGGATTATAGAACCTTACATTAAGAGTTCTACTTGATCAAATGAAACTCGAGGAGAATCATCTAGTTTCTTCATTCATTTGGCATGATTGTTGTATCTTCAATCAAATACACTTATCATTGCTTTAGGACAACAATTGATGATTCAAACCGATGGTGTATTTTCAAGGTTGGCGGTGTGCTATTTAAGCCAACCATAAAGGCTAGTAGTGTACTTTTCCAAAGCCGCGGCTTACAATTTAAGCCAGTTATGTTATGTTGTGTTGAACTAAATTTTTAGGGGATGAAACTTTGTATTCGATACATACATTAGGGGAATGAAAAAGACACAAAACTTTAACCTTTGAGATATACACATTTGAAAATTTTCTCTCTTACTCTTATTAATCTTTAGATTGTAGCAAGTGATGGCATTTGGATTGTTGTGTGTCATATCAACTAATCCGTGCTAGGACTATCCTCTTGCTAATACGTAATATCTAGTAAGGGTATAGGTTTTATGTTGTTGTTATTTTGAATTGTTCAAATTATTTGTTGTGATTATCAATTGGGATTGCGAGTGTTGGGTTTTGAATTGGAATTAAGCACATCAAGCATAGAAACGGTCTACGCCTTCAATAAAATTGTATTAAAGGTGTAGATAATGAATTTTTTTCTTTTTTTAAATCATTTTAAAAATATTTATGAAAAATATGTAAAGATCCCACCCTTCTATGCTTTATCTTATAATAAATGGGAAAAAAAAACTAGGTCTACTACTTCGTCTTTTTTTTTTTTTATCAATCCAGTAGCTAGTAGCTCATAAAAACATAGCAATTTGACCCTCATAAAAATATTAAATGGCAATGCAACTTGGTCTTAGCTATAGTATATTCAAATCTGTATTTTTTTATATATATTATGGGCTCCATAAATCTACATGAGTAAAAAGTTATGACCCTTCAAAGTTAGAAAAAGAAAAAAAAAAAAACTGATGTTGATGTGATTTTTTTTTCCAACTTTGAAGGTTTATAATTTTTCGCTTGTGTAGAGTTATGGAGCTCATAATATATTAAAAAAAGATTGATTTGAATGTACTATAGTTAAGACTAAATTGCATTATTGTTTGGTATTTTTATGAGGTCAAATTGTTATGTTTCCATGGGCTACTGGCCATCAAATTAATTAAAAAAAAAAAAAAAGACTTAATAGTAGACCTAGGTTTTTTCCTCTCTTTTTTTCATATATCATAAGATAAAACATAAAGAGTTTTTCATAATTTTTTTTTCAATAATTAAAAAAAAAATTATACCAAAGGTGCATATTGTCTATGCCTTCAATACAATTGTGTTGAAGGCACAAACTATATCCATGCTTTCACAACCTATTTTTGGAATAATTTTTGCAAGTGTCCTATTTTGCGAAGTTAAAAAAAAATTATTTAAGTATATTCCCCAAAAGAAATAAAGTTAAATAGTTTCAAGAGAAACATCGTTGTTGTTAAGGGGAGAATGTTAAGTTCTCTAATTTAGTTTTGATGTTAACAAAAGAGGAATAAGTGTAACGAATGTTTAAGATAGCACGTAATTTTTCTAAAGTTGAACAAGGAGACAGAAGCTTGTTCGGAACCTTCAAAAGTATTATATAAGCTATTTTCGTTCTGATAGAAGGTGTTTCAGAAGTTATGTAATATATCCGTAGTTATAGTGGTAACCTTTCAAAAGCACTTTCAGAACCTTCAGGATTGTTTTAGAAGCACTTTCAGAACCTTCAGGACAGTTAACAGGTTTGCTTCATAAGCACTTTCAGAACCTTTCATGTCTGTTACGAATTTTTCCAGATTATGTTCTAAATTTTATATCGATAGTTTTAATAAATTTCAAGGCCTAGCTCCACGTGTCAAGTATTTTTTGGATAACTTACTTGATGTGTTTTACTAAAGTTGGATTTTATATCATGGGTTTTTTAATTTACATCAAGTTTTACAAGATTTTATTCAAAGATTTCATTTTATGATAAAGTGAGATCATATAGGATTTACAAGTTTTATCCAGATTTAAAATTGGATATTTGTACTATATTTTGAGAGATCCAGCAATTACAAAGATAAGGATAAGAGATATGGTTGTTATATCAAGATATGGTTCCACAATGTGAGGGATATCTTCAACAAACTTGATCCAAGAGATATATCCAAAGAAGATCTCGGTCAAACAAATTATCCAAGCTTATCCTCATCAAGAATATCACGAATGCAGATCTTCCTCAACAGATTCAACTTATTTTTGAATTGAAAATTCAAAAATAAATTCAAGATTATCACGTGGAAAGTAGCCGTTATGTTTTCTCCATATATAAGGTGTTTAATTCAAATGAAAAAGGTGGAGAGGTGAACGTTGAAAAACCAGAAGAAACAACGTTGTTGAAAGAAAAAAAAAATTACACACGAGAAGAAAAGACCCATACATCTTCAAGCAAACATCGTAACATATATATGTGATCTAGAGGAAATTTGTTATTCCTCGTTGTTGTTGTTGTTGAGATTCCTTTCGTGGAAAGGGAATTGTTTGTTGTTTCATCACTGTAGTTGAGTGATTAGCTTAGTGAAGAAGCTAGAAAGGCTCAACAGTGAGACTTTGCCTTGAAGAGGCTTGTGTTGTATATCTTCGATTTGTTGATATAGTGAAACACAACCGGTATAGACAACCGGGACCCCGACGTGGAGCTGGAAGAGAGGACTGACGCTCAAGGCGGAACCTCTATAAATATCTGAGCATTCTACTCTTCTCTACTTTTATTTACTACACATTATTGTTCTTCATTATTATTATTCACGTGATTTTATTAGTCAAGAGTTTTGGTTGATTTGCGAAAAAGTGGAATTTTAAGTAATTAATCAATTCACCCCCCTCTTGATTAATCTAATTGGGACCAACAATTGGTATCAGAGCAGGACTCATCTATTTTGAGTGATCCAAAATGGTTGAAAATAATGTTGCAATTAATCGAGCTCCCAACTTCGATGGCTCAAATTTCTCATATTGAAAGATGCGTATGGAAACTTACATCAAAGCTAATGATTATGATTCATGGCAGGTCATTTCACATGGAGACAGTTTAATCACCTTAAACGGAGATTCAACCTTGTCAGATTCGGAGAAGAAAATTATCGAGAAGAACAACAAAGCAAAAAATTTATTACTGACTACTATTGCTCCATCAGAGTTCTATTTAATATCATCGTATGCAAGTGCAAAAGAGATTTGGGATATCCTATCCGATACATATGAAGGGACTGATACCATCAAGGACACTAAGATAAATGCTTTAATTCAACAGTATGAATTATTTAAGTTTAAGTCTAATGAAGATGTCAAAGATGCTTTTAACAGGTTTACAGCTATCACAAATGAGCTTGCATCACTTGGAAAGAAACTTCCAAATCCAGATCTTGTGAGAAAAATGTTGAGGATATTGCCACCATCTTAGGATGCAAAGAAAACTGCTATAGAGGAAGCTCAAGACCTAAACAAGCTAACTCTCAGTCAATTAAGAGAAAAGCTCATGGCATATGAGTCACACATAAAGACCACGCAAAGAGGAGAAGACGGTACCAAAGGAATTGCGTTTGAAGTCAAGGAAATAAAGCAAAATGAAACCGAAACAGATGATAGCGATGATGAGAAAGAAGAGGACATCAGTCTTCTAGCACGTAGACTTAACAGGCTGCTCAAGAAGCAAAGAGGTAAGAAGTTTAATGTTTTCAAGAAAAGTACTGAATATAAGCATAATGATGCAGGAAAAGCGTACAAGGAGAAAGAAAAGAAGAAAGAGAAAAGGGAGATTCAATGTTATGAATGCAAAAAGCCAAGACACATCAAATATGAATGTCCAACACTGATCAAGAAAATGGAAAATTATAAAAAGAAAAGTCGAGCAATGCTAGCAACATGGAGTGATTTAGAGGATACAGAGACAAATTCAGAGGATTCAGAAGAAGAAGAGGATGAGGCGAATCTGTGCTTAATGGCTAGTTCTGAGGTACATTCTAAATCTGATGAAGATGTAACTGAAACTGACATGCTAGTAGAAATGAGTAAGCTACTAACGGCACTAAAAAGGGCTAATACAAAATTAGCTAAGTGTGAAAATGAGATAAAAGCTCTTAAGAATGAAAAGAAGGCAGTAAAGCAAACAAATTCGTTACTTGCGGATCAAAATGATATTTTGAAACAAGAAAATGAATCCATGCATGTGAGTATAGAGAAACTAAGAACAGAAAATCAACTACTTGAAGCAGAAACAAGTAATATGAAGGTAAAGATTGATGAACTGTCAAGTTCGTTGAAAACTACCTTTACGAAATTTAATGAAAGTGATAAGATATTGACTATGTTAATTTCTTCACAAAGAGTTTCGAATGAAAAACATGGGTTAGGATATGAGCATGGTTCGAGTTCAAAATCGAATCAAAATACAGTTTTTGTTAAAGCTAAGAAAGTCTTAACTGATAAATTCAAAAGTAAAGAGTACATTTCGAATACAAATATTGTTAAAAGAGGAAAGACCAGAGGCTTTTACAGAAGTTATTCTGACAAGAAGTATCCACACAATGGGTACTACAAAAGCAATATCAGAAGGTATAACAGAAGTTATACAAACCAGAATTTCCAGAAACAGGTAAATGACAGGTATAGGAATGTTAATTCTTATGCATGCTTCTGTTGTAATAAGTTTGGTCATATTGAGAAATTTTGCTATTATAAAAGAAATAAGCTTAGTAATCAACAAGTAAATCGAAGAAATCAAATGAGCTTATCTTTTAAAGGGCCCAAACTTGCTTGGGTTCCTAAAAGGACTTAATTCTTTTTATTTGTACAGGGACATGAAGCTAAAATAAGAGGAACATGGTATTTGGATAGTGGATGTTCTAGACATATGACTGGAGATGCTTCATTGTTCAATAGCATAACTTGGGAAGAAAAAGGATATGTAAATTTTGGAGATAATGGTAGAGGTAAAATAATTGCCACTGGAACGATTGGTATGCCTACGTTTCTTATTGAAAATGTATATCTTGTGCAAGGTTTAAAACATAATTTACTTAATATTAGTCAGTTATGTGATAAGGGTCATAGGATGATTTTTGATCAAGACAAGTACTATGCTTTTAATGAAAATGATGAAAGATTATTTGAAGGAATTAGGAAAAGAAATATCTATCTTATAAAACCAGATGAAATCAATAATGATTGTTGTTTAATTTCTTTCAATGATCATGTTTTTGCTTGGCATAAACGACTAGGACATGTTAATTTTAATCACTTAGAAAAATTATTTAAAAAGGATATTATTAAAGGATTACCTAAGATAAATATTAAACAAGATGTGAAATGTGATACTTGTTTAAAGAATAAAATGGTTTCTGTTTCTCATAAAAGTAAAAATGTAATCTCAACTAAGAGACCACTTGAATTATTGCATCTAGATCTTTTTGGACCTACTAGAGTCTTAAGCATGGGTGGAAGCAAATATGGACTTGTTATTGTTGATGATTTTTCAAGATACATTTGGGTTATATTTTTGCGACACAAAAGAGATACGTTTGATTCTTTTCAAAAGTTTGCAAAACAAATACAAAATGAAAAAGGAGTTTCCATAATTAGTCTTCGAACTGATCATGGAACAGAGTTTCAAAATGCAAGTTTTTTAAATTTTTGTGAAGAACATGGTATATCTCATAATTTCTCAGCTCCATACACTCCTCAACAAAATGGAGTAGTGGAACGTAAGAATAGAACTTTACAAGAGATGACTATATCTATGTTAAATGAGAGTGGAATTGCTAAGTATTTCTAGGCAGAAGCAGTTTCTACAGCTTGCTATATCATCAATAGAGTTTTCATTCGACCTATGACATCAAAGACTTCTTATGAGATGTTTTGAGGTAAGAAACCTAACGTTTCATATTTTCATATCTTTGGATCTAAATGTTTTGTGAAGAAGAACCCACTCAACCTTGGTAAGTTTGATGAAAGATCTGAAGAAGCTATTTTCTTAGGATATTCTTTAAATAGTCGTGCTTATCGTGTTTTCAATAAGTCATCAAACACTATTGAAGAATCGATAAATGTTAAGTTTATTAAGGATTTAAAGGATGTTGATTCTGATGAAGAAAAGGACTCCAATTCTAAAGCAGAAGTTAGTTCAGAACCTAAGACCGAAGCACCTGCTGTTAACATTCGAGGATCTGATCATCTAGAACCTATTTCAGAGGCAAATACAAAAGGTACTTCAGAAGTTGTAAGATCTGAACAAGAGGCTTCTAAAGCTTGGAGGTATAAGTCCGCACATCCTTCTGATCAAATAATAGGTAATATACAATCGGGTGTTAAAACAAGAGCTAAACTACAAAATCTTGAAAATCATTTTGTGTTGTTATCTGAAATGGAACCTAGTAAGATTGAAGAAGCGTTGAATGATGCTAATTGGATTATATCTATGCAAGAAGAATTAAATCAATTTCAAAGAAACAATGTATGGAATTTAGTTCCTAGACCTAGAGGAAAGT
Organism: Laguncularia racemosa; assembly: GCA_037954665.1. Classification (NCBI taxonomy): domain Eukaryota; kingdom Viridiplantae; phylum Streptophyta; class Magnoliopsida; order Myrtales; family Combretaceae; genus Laguncularia; species Laguncularia racemosa. Next base: position 687,404 of record JBBMOL010000024.1, on the reverse strand, counting down.
CTATAATTGGAACCAAATGGGTGTTCAAAAATAAATTAGATGAAGACAGTAAAATTATAAGAAATAAAGCAAGATTAGTAGCTAAAGGTTATTCACAAGAAGAAGGAATAGATTTTGATGAAACATATGCACCTGTTGCTAGATTAGAAGCAATATGGTTAATGCTTGCATATGCATTTTATAAGGATTTTAAAGTTTTTCAAATGGATGTAAAAAGTGCATTTTTAAATGGATTTATAAAGGAAGAAGTTTATGTAGAACAACCACCTGGTTTTGAAGATCCTTTCAAATCAGACTATGTTTTTAAATTAAATAAAGCACTATATGGTTTGAAACAAGCTCCAAGAGCTTGGTATGAAAGATTGAGTATGTTTTTTATCTCTAAAGGTTTTCATAGAGGAAAAGTGGATACTGCTTTATTCTTAAAAACTTTTGATAATGATATCTTAGTTGTACAAATATATGTGGATGATATTATCTTTGGATCTACTAAAGAATTGTTGTGTCAAGAATTTGCTAAAACCATGCAGGCAGAATTTGAAATGTCAATGATGGGAGAGTTGACATTCTTTTTGGGACTTCAAATAAAGCAAACGAAGGAAGGAATTTTTGTTCATCAAGAAAAATACACAAAACAAATATTGAAGAAATTTGGATATGATGGATGCAAAAAGGTTACAACACCTATGAGTACTTCATTAAGGTTAGACTCTGACTTAAATGGAAAGAAGGTAAGTGAAAAACTTTATAGGAGTCTTATAGGTTCTTTATTGTATTTGACTACATCTAGACCGGATATTTTGTTCAATGTGTGTTTGTGTGCTAGATTTCAAGCTGCACCAACAGAAATTCATTTATCAGCTATAAAGAGAATTTTCAAATATCTAGTTAATACTTCTAATTTAGGCATATGGTATCCTAAAAATCAGAATTTTGATCTAATAGGAAAGTCTGATGCAGATTATGCTGGATGTAAAATTGATAGAAAAAGCACATCTGGTACTTGTCAATTCCTAGGTGATAAATTAATTTCTTGGTCTTCTAAAAAACAAAATTCTGTTGCTCTATCCACAGCTGAAGCCGAATATGTTTCTATTGGAAATTGTTGTGCACAAGTCTTATGAATAAAACAACAATTGAATGATTATGGAATAAATTTTAAAACTGTGCCAATTAAATGTGACAACACAAGTGCAATAAATTTGACAAAGAATCCAGTACATCATTCTAGGTTAAAGCATATAGAAATTAGACATCATTTTATTAGAGATCATGTGCATAATAGAGATATAAATGTTGAATTTGTGTCAACCGATAATCAATTTGCAGATATTTTTACTAAACCTCTTGAAAAGGTAAAATTTGAATTTATTAGAAATGAATTAGGAATTTGTAACCCCTTTTGATTTTTTTCCCCTCGAAAATATTGAAAAATCTTTAATCATTTAAAATATTTTTTCTTTTCCTTCGTTTTCTTTCTTCTCTAATACTCTTCCTTCGAAATCTGTTCTTTTTCTCTCTCTCTCTATTTTCCTTCTCTCTCATTGCAACTCCAATGGCGCCTAAAACATCAGAATGCCTCAAACGAAAATCATTCAAAACCAAATCATCAAACAAACCTTTAGTGATTCATGATGAATCTTCAAATTCTTCGGAAAAATATCAAGAACCTTCAACAGAGGAGAATCCAAGTTCCCCTGATTCCGAATCTATCATAGGTTCCAAGAAGATTTCCAAAAGAAAACGAGCTGCATCGTCTTCACAAGGAAAAGGAAAAGCTATTCAAGAAATCTCTCCGCTCAAGAAAGCATCCAAGAAGCAAACGAAACAAGAAAATGTACTAACTTTGAAACCCTCAAATTCAAAACCTCTCCGAAAGAAGAAAAATGAGGTGTGTTCTTGTAGTTTTGTGGATTTCAATTTCTTTACTAGTAATGGATTCTACTGGAATGAACTGTTAGAACCAATAGGATGCATGGAACTTTGCTCTACTCAAGTTCTAGTTTATGGGGAATGTGTCAAAGAATTTTATGGAAATTTAAGTCTTGCAAAAGGGAATGTCTTAATTTCCAGAGTATGTGATCAGGACATTTTAATTTCTAGGGAAGATTTGGTTAAATGTCTACATCTACATGATGTAAATGATGATGTAGAGATCACGAACATGCCTATGAATGATCTGTTTGCTATTATAAATGGAGGATTGCAAATGGATTATGGAAAAGAAGCAATGGTCATTGATTTCGAGCTATTTCCTCGAATCATTCATAAGATAATTGTTGAGTGTCTATGTCCAAGAAAGGGCAGTTCTACTTCAATGTCCATTGAACATGCTCAAATTATCTATGCAATGATTAACAAAAGGAATGTGGACATGGCTTCTAGAGTCATTGATTAAATTTGGAGGAATAAAGAAAGTTTAGTGTTTGGGAATATACTGATGAGATTGTTAGTGTTTAAAGGGATAGTATTGCCTACCAGCTCATCTGAACCTATTAAATTAAAGAGGATAGGTAAAGAAGTTTTTCATCATATGTCCATCTTTGTTAAGGATTGTTTGTGGTATGCGAATGATGGTGCACATTTTGTCCATCAAAAGCATATGAAAAAGGATAGTTCCTTTTGGAATATCTATTCAAGAAGGAGGTTCAGAACCTAGTTCAAAACCTAGAATAGAGGTTGAAACAGATCATGGGAAGAAATCTTATGGCGAAGAGGCTGGGAAGAGTGGAACAAAAGAAGTTATATCCAATGTTGATCTGGAACAAATAAAGAATGTTGTTCGAGAAAGTTTGAAACATGAACTATCGGATTTCGTTAAGAAAACTTTGACAGATGAAGTTCTACAACGATCTGATCTGAGGAGACTTGAATCAATGGAGTTACAAGTTAAACAAACTTCTGATATTCTTTCTGATATCAAGAAGAATTCTAAGAAGATGATTACCGATCTCCATCACTATAGGATTCTTTATGATGAATTTAGTGCGAGAGTCAAACAAGATCTATCTAATAATGTGATTGCGTTTGATAAATTTGTCTCTCAAGTGAGGAAGATTGGAGATTCAGTTACTAACTCCTTCAATATTTTGGACTCCAAGACGGATAAAACCTCCCAATCTGCCACAAGTCTTCATGGTGAAATCAAGCTCTTCTTATCCAACAAATTTCCAGATTATGTTCGCTCTGGCGCTCACATCATCGACTTGGATACTTCACCAGAGAAACCTTCGTCAACCAAACATTCCACCACTCCCTCTACCTCACGAGTCACAAGATCTAGAAAATCTTAGTTCTTTTAAATTTTGTTTTCGAATCCAGTTGTAAAAGACTTTTGTTATCTTTTATGCATCGTTTAAAGGGGAGATATCCCTTTTGCTATTAACAAAAAGGGGGAGAATGGTAAATGTTGATGTTAGGAGAAGAATGATATCTATTCTATTATATCTATCAATACTGCTTGTTGCTTTGTTTGCTGCTTATAATGATTCTATATTGCTTATGAATGCTTATAATCAATGTGTTATAGGAATATATGCTTAAACATGAAAGTTGTGTATATTTTGATTATCTAATGGTGTTTTGTTATCATCAAAAAGGGGGAGAATGTTAAGTTCTCTAATTTAGTTTTGATGTTAATAAAAGAGGAATAAGTGTAACGAATGTTTAAGATAGCACATAATTTTTCTAAAGTTGAACAAGGAGACAGAAACTTGTTCAGAACCTTCAAAAGTGTTATATAAGCTATTTTCGTTCTGACAGAAGGTGTTTCAGAAGTTGTAATCGTAGTATAAGTTGTGTAATATATCCGTAGTTATAGTGGTAACCTTTCAGAAGCACTTTCAGAACCTTCAGGATTATTTCAGAAGCACTTTCAGAACCTTCAGGACAGTTAACAGGTTTGCTTCAGAAGCACTTTCAGAACCTTTCATGTCTGTTACGAATTTTTCCAGATTACGTTCTAAATTTTATATCGATAGTTTTAATAAATTTCAAGGCCTAACTCCACGTGTCAAGTATTTTTTGGATAACTTACTTGATGTGTTTTACTAAAGTTGGATTTTATATCATGGGTTTTTTAATTTACATCAAGTTTTACAAGATTTTATTCAAAGATTTCATTTTATGATAAAGTGAGATCATATAGGATTTACAAGTTTTATCCAGATTTAAAATTGGATATTTGTACTATATTTTGGGAGATCCAGCAGTTACAAAGATAAGATAAGAGATATGGTTGTTATATCAAGATATGGTTCCACAATGTGAGGGATATCTTCAACAAACTTGATCCAAGAGATATATCTAAAGAAGATCTCGGTCAAACAAATTATCCAAGCTTATCCTCATCAAGAATATCACGAATGCAGATCTTCCTCAACAGATTCAACTTATTTTTTAATTGAAAATTCAAAAATAAATTCAAGATTATCACGTGAAAAGTAGCCGTTATATTTTCTCCATATATAAGGTGTTTAATTCAAATGAAAAAGGTGGAGAGGTAAACGTTGAAAAACCGGAAGAAACAACGTTGTTGAAAGAAAAAAAAAATACACACGAGAAGAAAAGACCCATACATCTTCAAGCAAACATCGTAACATATATATGTGATCTAGAGGAAATTTGTTATTCCTCGTTGTTGTTGTTGTTGAGATTCCTTTCGTGGAAAGGGAATTGTTTGTTGTTTCATCACTGTAATTGAGTGATTAGCTTAGTGAAGAAGCTAGAAAGGCTCAACAGTGAGACTTTGCCTTGAAGAGGCTTGTGTTGTATATCTTCGATTTATTGATATAGTGAAACACAACCGGTATAGACAACCGAGACCTCGGCATGGAGCTGGAAGAGAGGACTGACGCTCAAGGCGGAACCTCTATAAATATCTGAGCATTCTACTCTTCTCTACTTTTATTTACTGCACATTATTGTTCTTCATTATTGTTATTCTCGTGATTTTATTAGTCAAGAGTTTTGGTTGATTTGCGAAAAAGTGGAATTTTAAGTAATTAATCAATTTACCCCCCCTCTTGATTAATCTAATTGGGAGCAACAAACATGGTAGATTAAATCGAACTGCCCTTTCCTAAAATCTCAAACAAAGAGGAAGGATTCCACATTAAGCTCCTAAGATTCATCTAAAATTCAAGATCAATTTCAATAGAAAGTTGGCTTAAGTATCTCTCTCTCCTTCTCTATGAGAGATGTTGGTGTTCAAATGAAAGATGTTGATAACACTAAGTATACAATTTTTTTTCTTTTAAAAAAAATAATTGGAAGATTAGGTGCTCATGTTCTATAAGTGCAAATCCATCTATCATGCAATGGCAGTAACATTCAGAATGAGGAATTTTTTATAATCAAGCACCATATGTTTAAACACCAAAAACCCATAAAGAAAATCATGATTAGAGTTGGAAAAGCGGGTCAAATGGGCCGGCCTACCCCGACCCACACTAGCCTACGGGTTGAAGTGGGTCGGCTCGCAATGGCCCGCGTCAAAAGTTGGCCCTCCCCACCTCTAAGGCCAGCTTGCCCCGCACACAAAGTTTTTTTTTTTATATTATAAAATTAGAAAGTTAATGTAGTGGTTTAATGCTTAAACTTGCATGTTTGATATTTAATCTAAAAAGTTTATAATAACAAGTTTAAATCAAATTTGAAGTTCCATATAACTTTAAAAATGAGGTAATACATATTTTATAAAAAAAAAAAAAAATCCTAAAGAAATCTATTTAAGTTCAGCTTAAGTGGAAAATTAAAAGATTCTCATTTTGACAAATTCATAACTCCAAATTCAATAAAAAAAATATAATAGGTGAATATATACTTAAAAGATTAGTATTCATCTTAAATGTTTCCAACTTTTTTTTTTTTGTTACAAAATATGCAAGTAAACTAATAATTAAGGATATATAACTTCCAAGTTAAAAGTAAAATATACAAGGTCTTTATAAAGTATTGTATTAATAACTTTATGATTTATTATACACAAAATTACTTCTATTTGATTGCTTTCAAATAGTACATTTTTAATTACCTTTTTATAAATAAGAGAATTAGATTTAGTTAATGCTCTTGTAATCCAGTAATATAAATACTAATTTTTCAAAAAAATGAATTTAGGTTTAACTCTCCTTTCCCCAATAAATAAATAAATGAAGAGAGAATCAAATCTATATGCAATCACTTTTCTTTATATGTAGACTCTAAAATCTTACATATTAATAAATTAATACAAAATATACTCAAAATTTTATGTACAACTAGTTATACCTATATTTTCTAAAAAGAATCTATTTTTAAGTGGCATGTAGAACTTATTTAGTTAATGAGTTTCATCCCTAGTAATTGGTTCTATGTAATGCTATAGACATGAATGTTTCATCCAAATGCTCTCATTTAGTTTTTCTTTGTTTTTTTCTTTAATATTGTGCGGGCCATGCAAGTTAACTTGTGCCTGCATCAATGTGGCTCGCCCGGACCCATAGGCCTGCAGGGTGAGCCAAAATAGCCCGCACATCTTACAAGCCAAATTTTCTTGGTCTACCCGATAAAAATTGTAGATTGGGTGGGTTGGCCCACCCAGCCTACCTCGCACTCCCACATCTAATATGATACATGTTTACTGAGTGAGAAAAGAAAAGGATATAAACTTTACAAAACACAAAAATTAGGAAAGATGGAAACTTTATAGAGGTTTTAGTATAGAAGCTAATCTTTGTAATGTTGCTACTAAGGAATATGTAATTGAGCCAACCGACGAGTGTAATTAAGACTACTGACTGAGAAAAATTGGAAACTTTACTGAGGTTTTAGAGCAAAAGCTAATCTTTTGGGATTTTGGGATGTGAAGTTGGGAGCACCAAAGAGAAATAAATGTCTTGGAAAAGGGGGATGATTTTTTTTTTTTTTTTACATTTAGGACACACTAACGTTCCTTCAGGGATTCTTTTTTTTTTCGTTTTCTTATAATATAAGTAACCAAAATGTAAAAAATTAAAATACAAGTATTCGAAATGAAATAGTGAAAAAGCACAAGTTCCCTAAACATAATTTACCCTTAATTTTATTAGATATTAAGGAATAAAATAATGGAACCCAATTAATGAGAAATAAACAACAAATGTAACTTTAAAAAGTAGAATACTTATAGTGAAATCACAAAAAGCACTTAAACAAAAAAAGAATAAATTCAGTATTAGTAATTAAACAATCGTTTGTTTAATAATACTTATTCATTTTCATTACTTTTATTGTGAAAAAAGAAGAAGAAGAAGAAGAATGTTAAAGCATTGAGTAATATGACTCATTATCTACTAATGTATTATGTGATAAGATCGAAACTACTATAGCATTAATAATGTCATTATTAATAATCATATGAGTACTAATAAATGGATAACATGTAATTAGAATTCATTTAGTTAACTATTATTTCTTAAAAATGAATTTAATTTTACTAGATACAAGGAAAAGGAAAAGAGTAAAAAGATAGTGAAACTCATTTAATAAGAGAAAGAAAAATAAGGAATGCTGAACCAGTTAACCATACTTAAAAATATGATAAAATATACTCTTTATAATACTTAATATGCTATATATTTTTTCCTCTATTGATTTTTTTTTTCCAAGGGCTTGTCCATGGCATAAATTAGCAAGTTTAAAAGAAATTTCAAAATTCTACCAAAATCACTCCATAGAAGATTGAAACAACAAATTCATCAAAAAAAAAGTGAGAACAATAAAGAACACCGGGTTTCATTTATTGTCACATGTGTACTTTACAAATTGATTTTACCTATACCTCCTTTGTCTCTTCCTAACAATGTTTTTTCATGTGTCATCAGTTCAAGATTCTACCAAAATCACTCTATAGAAGGTTGAAACAACAAATTCATCAAAAAAAAGTGAGAACAATAAAGAACACCGGGTTTCATTTATTGTCACATGTGTACTTTACAAATTGAGTTTACCTATACCTCCTTTGTCTCTTCCTAACAATGTTTTTTCATGTGTCATCAGTTCAAGACTTCTCTAGGGCCGATTCGCACACCTACTACACTTGATCAACAATTACACCAACCCCACCACTCATCTATAAATAAACACTTCTTCCTCCTCATTTGATATATTAAGAATATTTTAAATAGACAATATCATGTTGCTAAAACTCTACTCTAAATGATCAAACACTAGATTTGACAAAGAATGTTCATTTGTTGCTCAAGAACATTTAGCTTTTACTCATGTACATTCATTTGTTGCATACGTTAGCAAGTTATTAGGATCGTCTATTTCTCTTCTTTGTATCTCTCTATAATCACATCTCTCCATGTGTTATTGGATCAAAATTTCTCTAAGTTCATCTAAAGTGTGACATCATGCAACGTACACGTGACTAACTACAACATCACAAACCCAAAAAATAAAAAAATAAAAAATAAATTAATACAACAATTAATCAAATGGTAAAATCTACCTTAAATCTCTAATTTTAATGGTATCATAATTTATGTTTATTTTATTTTGTTATTGTCTATAGATGTTGGGTTCTACTTGATTCTATCACGTGAATTGCCACATAGGTCTCATGCAATCTGTAATCTTAGAGAAGTGACATATGAATAATACTTGGAGAAAAATACTTAAGAGGAAGAGGTTGGAAGAAATAATAGGCAGTCTCATACTGTCTCAAATATACTTGTGAAAGGTGATGTAGCTATTGAGCATCAACCTCAATATTCTTGATCAATTACTGACTCATTCTTTGTTTAAGTTCTGTTTTGATCTTCGAGAGCAGAGATTCACTTGATTACATTGTTTCCATGATCTCTAAAGCTTCTAAAAGTAATAGATGATGAGGTATTGTTAGGTATTTGTAGATTCTTGAGCCAAATGGCATCCGTCAAATCACATTGATAATTAACAAACATGATTAAGCTTAATCATTCCAGGTTATTATGATGAGCTTGTAATGGGCTCAAGTTAATGACCTACCTTATTGAGTATAAACTTGTTTGAGAGAGGTTGAGAGTGGATAAATCGATCAAACAATCCTTGTTTTAAGCCCATCAAGTAAAATCTCCTTAAGTGATAAAAAAATATAGATTGAACTCTCTGAGCCTTATTACTTAGCTCAAGAAGTCAAGCCCAAATTTGCAGTGGGCCTAGTCTAATATTTTTATATAACAAATTTGGTCCTCTACATTGTCTTATGTTTTTATTGAAATTTGTTTTATTTATATTTGTTATAAAAGCAATATTAACTTACAATTTAGATAACATGATTCTAAACATGAATGATTAATAATGTTTTGACTTAAAAAAAAAAGCTTAAAAAAAAAAACTTACAGGTTGTTAAGGTAGTTTCAAAGGAGTTCCAAACGAGCTTCGATTCTAGATTTATGATACCTATACATGTAAGGGGGAGAAAGGCATATAAAGTGTTTTTAATTTCAGATCTAAGTAATTTAGTATCTAAAGTTTCATTTTTTAGAAATTTTATACTTGTATTTTGAAATAATGTACGATGTAATGTTTCTATTAAGTACTGTTGGTAAAGCTTTTTTAACATGAACCCCTATGGCCCGATCCAACCTAGTTGAGCTATTATCCACGCTTTTTAAGCTCGAACTGACCCCTTGCAGATCACCACAGTATAGAAACATCAAAGTCTAACTAGTATGCCTCGATCTCAAGCTCACATCAACCATGCACATCTTAGAATCGGATAAGGAAGAAACGCTTTAAACAGATAAGGAAAAAGCTGGTCAAAGATACACCCTCCACAAAATTTGGAAAGAATTTCATATATGAATATACTTATCAAATCAAGATCGGTCTTAACCCCTATAAATAGGGGTTGAGACTACTAGATAAATAAACTTAACTCTTCCGACTCTTATACACTCTTTTACACATTTTGTCTTATAACTTTTATACTGATTTAAGTATCTAAGTAGACACGCTAAAGCAATCTCTGATATGTTTTTCCTCTTTTATGGGCGATTCAATCAATTGGAAAATCTTAACACAACAGATACTAATTTTTTTTTAAAATAAAACTTTAAGTATTAAATTACCCAAATTTGAAAGTAAAGATATTTTGTATACCTCAATCCTCATATAAGAATATGGGACATGATCCCTACCTATCCATCCTGAGCCGTTCACCACTAATATTTACTAGCACAATAGCATCAATTGTCTCCATTGATGATCAATATTCTTGTTGAATGTTCAAAGTATCCACCTCTTCGATAATTCTGTGACAATACATATTTACCACTTTAAATTAGCATGAACGATTTTACTTGCTGCTGAAATATCAGAACGAGTATGAATAAATACATAAAATGATCTCGTTGATTCTATGGTCTAACGAGATGCCGTTTTCATAGCAGCAACCGTTGGTTTGCCTGACTTATTAGAGTAGTCTGCGATCTGGAGCATCGGGCGGTTGGAATTAAAAGTTGGATGTAATTTACCAGGAACGCAGGATGGTGATGTGAGTCAGGAAGTAAGACCATGTTGGTAGATTTTTAAAAGTAGAAGAGAAGGACAACTTATATATATAATAAATAATTGAAGAAAAGATTCTATCTTGATTGTGATCGGAAACATTTATTGAAATAATAGTTAGGATCAAGATCTTATAAAATATGGGATGCCACGCAAACATTCACAAGGTTAGGTGAGATTTTCTATCTCTTTCATTATTATTTTATAAAAATATGATCCTAATCTCCCCTCCTAATTAGTTTTCACAATCCATAAAATTTCACAACAAATTAAAATGAAAATCTAAATTTAGTCTACTTTACTTATATTATAACCGAGAATATATTGAGTTCATCATTACAGCTCAAATAATGGTATAAGCAAAATAAATATTATTTAAGTTTAACTCAACATTACTCAAAGTTTGATTTAATTCAATCAAGTTTAAGCTTAAACTCAAACTCCAGCTTTATAATGCTCAACTTAACCATCTCGTATTGAGATTAAAATCAAGTTTCAATATCAATAATCATTTTAATTAGAATAATAATAATTTTTAAAAGATAGATAATCTAAGGAAAATGAACTTAGCCTACTCGAGCTTGACTTCGTTGAATGTCACTTCAATTTGAGTATAAGCTCAATATTATTAGTTAAATTGAGTTGTATGAAGCTTGAACTCTAAATTTTCTAATTGAATTTAAGCTTAAATTTAACACTATAATATCTCTACTTGGCTCGTTCACCACCCGAAACTCAACCAACATGCAAAATCTTAATTTTATTTTATGCAGCGAATTTGCTAAATTGACATAAGCTTACGATCCAAAACAATCTTCTATTTTGAAAGGAAGGCCGAGAAGAAAAGTATGCATCCCATAATTGCAAAAAGGGGAAAATCCTTTTTTCGGCTTTACAATGTATAAGTAGAGCTACTGGAATTTCATTGCAAAAGTCTGAGTAGGTCTTACTTTGAATATATATATATATATATAAAATATATTACCCAACAAATTATTATCCAGTTTAGCATGATGAGATAGGCCGTAATAGTATGAGCAATCCATTTCATATGACATGCACCTAGAGTCAAGAACCAAAGTAAGAAGATAAGCGAGTATGCAAGACTTTGATTCTGCTATGGAAGGATTAGGAGGTAATCTATTTTTCTCCTTTGCAATGCCAAAGGAAAAATCAGGTGGTCTTTCTGTGATGGTTAGTAGTAGAAACGAGGCCAGACTGGAAAAACTCACACACTACCACGCTTCCTAGGAAAGAGAACAGAGAATGAAAACGAAACCCTCAAGCAGTTTCCATAACCTCCGTCTGAGATCCTCCAATATTGACCTGAAGATGGTCCCCTTGTTGGGATACTTTTTTAATCCGGGTGTAAAACTGAACTTCAGCATTCCCTGCAATATGAGAAACAATATCAGACTCGTATGCTTCTTCCATTCTCTCTCTATAAGTTCATGGCAACATGATATGCAGGAGCTTTGTATGGATTACCATCAAAATTGATATCACCAGCAAACGATGACTTGCTACCAACAACTGATGCAAACGGTAAATCTGAGACTACAACATTTATTCCAACCTGTTCAGAACAAGTCAATGGAAAAAAATCGGCATAAAACTTGCACTGAATACTATTACAAGAGATGACAATTTTCAAGTGGTGTCCCACAATGAATTGTCAGAAATTCTGACAACTGCATCAACATGTGTATTTCACTTGCCCGAACCATCTCTTAATTTCCCTCATCTTATCCTCTTCAAACACATCCATACATGATATAAAAAGATATTAGTGATAATACTTCGAGGAATTGAAACAGCCTTGTGATCAATCAAAAGGTAGGCCTTAAGCCACATAAACATAGAAACAAAATATGAAGCTGTCTTTCATAAAGGTTAAGAGGCAAGGCCGAAGGAGCAAAGGGGGAAGACTGAGGAAAACAGAGTGTTTATTTTTCCTGGCCCACAAAAATTATCGAACACCAAGATTTGGAAGGAAAATACAAAATCTATTCCTGATTATCCCCTCTCAACAAAACAGAAGAAAGGATAATATGTGTTTTTCACTTTCACTTCTGATGGAGCACAGGCCTTGGCCTCTTAGTAAATCATTGGAAAACATCTGGGGGGGAATACAGAAATGCTATTGCTGCTGTCTGCTATTATACTTGGAAGAAGAGGAATGGATGCTGTGTTGGGGGAACAGCTCACTCTGCTCTAGTGCTTTTGAGATCTGGTTTTTTATTTTTTTTGCATAGTTTTGTGCCTTTTCCTTGGCAGCACTTTGAGCTTTAGGGCCATTTTATCAACCTAGGCATCCTTTTGACTTTTGATGCTTATGTCAATTTAGTAGGTTTCTTGTGTGCTTCCTTTTTTTATTTGCTCCTTTTTATACACATGTTTAGAGAAAATCACAAAAAAAATCTTACCTTACCCAAAAAAACAAGGTTCATTCTTCTTCTCAGCATTCCAAATCACAAAATTGTTACTTTATCATTTTGATAATTAAAATCAATGCATAGGGACAAAGCTATGAGATACAATGCTAAGAAATATCATACAGGGAGCCCAATGTCCTAACCTGCGCAACTTCAACTTCAGTTTGAAATTGCCTAGCATTTACAGCAGAGTTAGTAAATATAGATGCTCCACCACAATACCTGAAAAATGATCGTGTCAGATTAAGCTTTCCATTCTTTCTAAAGTTTCTCACTTATAGAGGAGAAAGGGTTATGTAGGCCCTACTTATTTCCATTAATTGTATCAATTGCTTCTTCAATGCTGCCAGCCTAAAAAATACTCAATGCAAGAAAAGTGGGTAAAATGATGAGAATTAATTGATCCATAGCTAACAATCTAAGTCTAGCCTAAATACTAACCTGCATGCAGAGAAGAATTGGGCCAAAACTTCCTCCCTGCAAATTAATACAACAGATGAAACTCATAGAATAGGTATTCGATACTTCATTTTCATCTGATGATGACAAATAAATAAGCAACCTTGTAGCAATCCATGTTGACCCTGACATCAGATAGGATGGTGGGACCAACAAAATTTCCCAACTCATATCCTGGAACCTTTTTAATTTGAAAATATCAAAGTCTCAGCAAATGCTCCAAAATGCAGCACATCAAGCAATGTTCCAAAAACTAATTACAACATCAAACAACCATACCAGAGTCTCTCGCCCATCAAGCAGAAGTCTGGCACCACTTTCAATGCTGGATTGTATCCATTTAGAGACTTTCTCCTTTGTCTGGTAATCATAAAATTCACAAAATTGAGTCACTAAGTGAACAGGCAGCATAAAGATTCATGGTGCACAGAAAAATCTTTGTACATACACAAACTTTACTACTACATTGCTCACTATCTCAACAAAGTTCCCTGAGTCAACAAGCATTACCACATTCTTACATATTTACTAATCAGTGGACCAAGTTCTGCATCTGGCTGTGTTCCCACGTTCACTTTGACTGCTTTTGCACGCTCCACTAGCTTTTCCTCCCTGGAAAGAGGTCATATAAACACCATCTTAAATCACAATATCACTATCCACCTTCATAAGTTCAACTTGGTCAGCGGCGCATCTCTAAAGATGCACTAAAAATTTGAGGTAGAAGCTTCCTAAATTGTTGTTTTCACTAAAAAAACTAGGAATGCAACCAGGGCAAGTCATAATAAGGTATCCGGCTCGACCAACCCGATAAAAACCCTATAAGGTTTAGGGTCGGGTTTTGAGATATAAAATAAAACCAATAGGGTTTACAGTCGGATTACGAGATATAGAAAAAACTCGATGGGATAATGTTATAGGATCGTTCTTTAGGTCCCTCTTCCTTATAATCAATTATTAGGTCAGATTCACTAGTAGTTCTTAGGGTTTTTCTTCCACATCTCCCTATGGTTGCTAGTGGTTCTAGGCTCATTAGAGAGAACCCGGCAATCTCAACAATTTCTTATCAACAGAAGAGTTTTTATTGGGAGAAAATAATTTTTGCCCCTTTTTTCCTTCCTTTTCTCGACTTTTTGAGTGCAATCTGGGCAGGCTGTATCCCTTAACTGCCTCATCCCCATGCTCCCCCTATTTTCTCTCCCACGACTCCACTTTTACAACCCCCCACTACTAACCGTATACATAGTGATCAGTAGCATAACAGCAACACTACGCCTGACTTTAGGACACCTGGCACACTCATCTACCATAATGAAAGGCTACAATACTTAAGACACCACCTCCAGCTGGATCGGCAAGTACCCATTAACCCGCTGGACATGTTACACTAGGAAAAGAAACAAAAAACTAAGACAAGACACAAATACACCTATACAGTAGATCAAGACAACATTTTGCAACATTTATCCAGTACACAAGACACGACTAATACACTAGGTGCTAACTCTTTATGTGAACGTAAGCTAACCTCGCATGTAACAGATAACCCAACCTAATATATATATATTTTTAAATAATAAATTAATATTATAATTTATAATTAGTATATTTTATTTTTTTATTTTTATATTTTTAATTAGTATATTTTTATATTTTATTTTATTTTTATATTTTAATTTTTACATTCAATTTTTCTCTTCTTTTCATTATAAAGAGATTAATAATAAATTAAAGAAATAACATAAGAAAATAAGTTGAAACATGAAAAATAAAAAATAAAAAAGATTTAATTACCATTTGGATCGAGATCGGGTTGGGTTCAGGGTGCTTCATTTGTTAGACCAGGCGAGTTCGGGTAGGGTAAAAAAAAAATGTTAAGCTTTAAGCTATAGGGCAGTCAAATCTTGTTTCAAAATCCCAAGAGGCTGGCCAAGGTGTAGGATTTCTGGCATGAGTTCCTAAGTTCAAATTCCACTCATGCAACTTCTTGGGTCTACTACAAAATTTAAGCTAGACTATGATTCTTACATGGTGGTTCGCCATTTGGAGGCAGGGATCTTCCTTAACAATCACAATCACATAGGGAACACTTCTACGCATCATTTCTTTTACAATGCAGCTAGTTAAAGAGCTAAAAAACAAGTTAGAAATCGACAGGTTTGGCATCAGCACATGAATCTTAGTCTTGCACTACGAGAGGGGGGAAAAAACCATTTTAAAAAATCTTCCCCCTCATCCTGTCCCCATCATCAGTAAAATTGAAATCGGCAAAAACTGCCATTGTGTTCCTCATGATGCCATTTCATTACCTAACTGAATTGGAATAAGAGACGACTTTTTTTTTTTTGGATAAGTATAAAAGATGACTTTGTCAGTGCATACAAATTACCAATCCTTTCATGTGTTCACATGTAAATGACTGTGATCAATCTAGCATAGATATCCATTCATTATGCATTTTCTGCTTTATTCTGAATTAAGAAAGTTCATTGTCTATGCATCTTCTCTTCCTTTTTTGATGAGCAAGGACCTGGGAGAGCAAAATTTTTAAAAAGAGGTGAAAATGTAACTAGCCACAAAAATTTAAACATGAACAGCTGCTCCAACGAAGCAAATATGAAGAAAAGAAGAAAGTTCAAAAACTAATCTAATCAGCCTAGGGCTCGATGGCCTATTCAAGTCATATGCAGATCTCATATTTTGATTACACTTGTGCAATGAAATTATCATACAAATCTCACACTTTGATTATACTTTTGCAATGAAATCCTTTTCAAAGGTAAGGAAGGGTTCCTAGCTATGAAAAACATAATGTGAAAGAAGGGTTAGCAATTACCAAGTAATGGAACTTCCAACAAAAATAACCGTATCCAGTGCAACACACTTTTGTCCAGCAGCACCAAAACCAGCTGCAACTAGGGCATTTAAAGTGGCATCCATGTTTGCATCAGACATAACAACAGCATGATTTTTCACTCCAGTTTTGATCTGTGATAATCATCCAGCAATGCCATGTGATTTCAAGTGATTCCCTAAAGTAGAATTTGCATTCATATGGAGAATAGACATCAGCAGGACACAATAATTGATTACCTGGATATGTTTTCTGTTAGCAGATGCCTTTTCATATGCATAAGCTCCAGCCTTCAAAAATCAAACCCAAAATTTACGCCACTCAGAGAATGCTTTTGTTATTATTATTGGGTGGGGGGGGTGGGGGGGGAGGTGGTGGGGGTGGATGGAGGTGGGGTTTGGGTTGTTTGTGGAGGGGGGTGTGAAGGGGGAAGTCGGGTGGTTTATAATATCTGGACTAAGATACCTTACTAGATCCATTTCAGCAAGCAATAAATGCAAACTTTACAATTTTACTGGAGCAAAAGATTTAACTCCCCAAAAAAAGTGGGATGGGAAAGAATAACATAAGTCATGAACTTGCAATTAAAAAGAAAGAATGGAGATGAAAGCAGCTTGTGATAAAAAAGAAAGTTCGGCAATAACTTACTGCATCTGAACTAACAAAGGAAACCGCTTTGATATCCTCCTGGTCACAGATAGATTTAACTACTTCCTGCCCAAAAGGGGAAATAGAGTGAAAATGTCAATATTATAATTGCCAAGGCTAAAAGCACAGAGATGATTGGAGAATTGGAAGTGAGTCTCAAAGAAGGTGCAAAATACGAGTGCACCCAAAGGTTAAGCACTTTGTGTAGAATGCTCAATTGCCCATTATTCAGTGTTTAAAGCAAAAGAAAGAAAATTTTTAAGTTGAAGCTCTACATCGGTGCCATGAACAATGTTTAAGACGCCACATGGGAAGCCAGCCTCCTTTGCCAACTCTGCAAGCAGAATGGAAGCCCCTAAAAAGGGCATCAAAGCACAAGTTAGACAAAATTTAATAATAAAAAAAAATTTATCAATGCTAGATCCTGAAGCAAATGCTCTTTCCTCCTATTTCTTTCACGCCAGCCAACCTAAGAAATGATGGATGGGGTGGCTGATACCTCCTCTTTTTCTTTTTCTCCGTTTTTTTTTTCTTTTTTTTTTTGGGGGGGGGGGTGGGTTTGGTGTTGGTGTGGAGTTGGGGTTGTGTGAAGGGTGGAGGTTGGGATAGAAAAAGGTGCATGAAGCAACTCCTACAACTAATATTTTAAACTTCAGCCAGAATTTTACACAAAACCAGTACCATGCTATTGCTAACGCTATCCCACAAATTCAACCTTGCATCTCTCAGCAAGGACAACTTAACCTGGAGAATAGGTCAACTTTAACCTTACAAGTAAATGATGCAAAAAATATATTAGAATTACTTCAAAACAGTGCAAAAAAATTGTGTGTTTTCTGGTTAATGCTAACTAGAGGAACATGCAACCACAATGTGTTTGTTCCAAAATATATGAGAAAGCTATTGCTCAAGGTTAGATGTAAAAAAATTACATAACTTGATTAAACACTATGTTTATAAAATAATAAGTGTCATTTCTTGGTTTTGTTTTGCAAAGAAGTAAAATTTGCAGGTATTCTTCATGACATTAGTTTTGCTTTGATTGAAAAGCATAAAAGCAAACACAAAAAAAAAACCACCATCCAATACTTTTATAACCAACCCATTCTCCCTATATTTTAGTATTAAAAGTTGTATGTCAATTGTCATTATATGGTGTGGTGTCCAAGTAGAATTGAAAGGTATCGGCTTAATAGTATAGATAAAATGCTCTAAATATATTATCAGGCTTATACTGCTAAACTATAATTTACTAAAAAGATTATGCACTCTTGGTTTCTTAATATTCTATATTATCAAGATAATATTGAATTCAAGAAAATTGTAGATGGAATTTGACTTTTGAGTGTTTGTCACCATTACATGTTCTCATAAATAATTTTTTTATTAATTAGGAATTTAGAATGGTGTGTTGCTGCATCAAAGATGACAGCTTCTAAAGGGGACTTCATCTACTATTAAAAGACTGACAAATTAGAATAGCTCTATAAATTAAATGTCATTATATAATTTTGTTCATCAAACTGAATTGAAAACCATATCAAACCTAACTGAACTGCAACATATAATTCTTTTTACGTTCCGGTTCGGTTCGAAAAGTGTAACATCTTCTAAAGCTCATAAACCTTTGTTGAGGGTTTATGAGAGATGTCACTAGTCATGTGGTAGGAGTGGGGTGTGGTGTTGTGTGTGTTGTGTTGTGTAATATTTGTTGTGGTGGAGTGCTGTGTTGTGTTGTGTGTAATATTTGTTGTGGTGAAGTGCTGTGTTGCATGTGTACTTGTTAGGGTGATTGACCTATTCTTTGGGATTTATAAGGGGGTGTGTGGTGGTGTTCTATAGGGGTATTTTTGGAATTTCGATGACCTTAGTAGTGGATATTTAAATAAGATGTGGAGGGAGTAAAAGTCAGTTAGACATATTGTTGAAGAATAATAGAAAAATAAAAGAGAATTGAGGGCTAAGTGTTCTTCCATAACTAGGAACCTTGGCTTGGACGAGAAGTGCTAAAGTGGTGGTGATTTGCTTCTCTGTCAAAGATTATCTCATAAGCTATATGCTACTTTAACATGAATTGAGTTTAGTGGCTATAGTTTTGATCCTAGTTCCTCTCTTTGTTACAATTGGTGCCATCTGTGGGAAACAATTGAGAGGATGATGACTAGGATGGAGTCCATGAAATCAGTGAGGAAATGCATGGGAGTATTTCTGAGTTTCATCATTAGATTGAAACAGTGGAGAGAAATACAAATGCGAATTTTCAAGGTATTGAAAAAAGGATTTCTAGCATGGAAACGATGATTCATGATCTATGGATGGATCGAAAGAAGGAAGCACGGTCCAAAGAGAAGGCCTCTAGTTCAGCCAAGTTAGGGTTTCGACCAACTTCTAAACAACATTCGCAGGTGAATAGAATCAAACAATTGGAGATATTGTAGGAGGATATAGACGATCAAGCTCAGACAGACATCAGAACAGTAGTGTTGCTGGCGTTCGATGGAAGTGCTCCGGTACGCTGGATCACCATGGTTGAACAGTACTTTGAAGTGCAATGAGTTCACGAGGAAAACAAGGTGGCTCTCGCTTCCACTTCCTTGCGCAGCCAAACGATATACTAGTACAAGATGATTCAACGAAAATATCCACAGCTTGACTGGGAAAGTATGAAATCAGAGCTACTCATTCACTATGGCAGCCTAATCTCTAGCAATCCCTTTAAGTCTCTCCACTATTTGTCAGGAAACAACTGTCACTAGTTACGTGGAGGATTTCGATGCCCTTACTGCTCACGTTCCTAAGTCAACTGAGATGTAGTTTCCGGGACATTATTTGGGCGGTTTGAAGGACGAGATTCGGGTGAGAATACATACATTCCAGCCAATCACCTTGTCAGAGGCCATTGAGTTATCCCTCAGTGTTGAGCAAGAGTTTGCATGTGGAGTCATGGTGGTTCAGAAAGGAGGAAAGGATGATAGACCTATACGACGCCAGTCATATCAGAATCTGGTGTATTCGAATCCGGCTTATTCCAATTTCAATCGTTCTCCAGTGAGCTCTCCTCAGTCCAGCATGTCAATTGATAGTGGTTGGCGATCTCATCCAATTTCTAGCAGCTCGCAGTCAATAGATAGAAGTGGAGTTGGTTGGCGTGGGATCAGGGGAACTGGCAGCAGCAGGTTAGTGGCGACAACGGCTGGTGGAGTAAACAGAACTGTAGATGATGCGCACAACTCAGGTTCGCCTGGTCCTCAGATAAACAACGCTAGTAGGGGACTGCACTAGATGAATTATCAAGAATAGTTGGATAAGCGAAATAAAAGATTATGTTTTAAGTGTGATAAGCCGTTTAGTCCAGGACATAAATGTCCCAATAAAACTTTACACATATTATTGATGGAAGATGAAACGACAATCAGGATGCAAATTGGGTAGACGTCAGAAAAAATGAAGGTTATCTTTGCTACCATTGTCATTCTCAAGTGACTTCAAACATGGAACTTTCTCTATTAGCTCTTCATGGGTTTGATAGACTGTGAACAATGAAATTTAGAGGTGACTATTCTGGAACTTCCATTTCTATACTTGTTGATAGTGGAGCTAATCACAACTTTATTTCTTCCACATTGGTATATACATTGGCATTAACAATTGAGAAAACTAAGCCTTTTTCTGTCAAGCTTGGGGATGGACATAAGGTTTCCTCCTATGGAATATGTAGAAATGCGATGTTAATGGTTGATGGGTATGAGATTTTAGTTGATTGTTGTCATAGACATTGGAGGAGTGGATCTTATTTTGGGGGTTGCTTGGTTACAGACTTTACAGGAAATCAAAGTGAATTGGAAACTTATGACTATGAAAATTCCATGTGATGGTAATGATTGGGAATTGAAAGGGGATCTAACTTTACATCGGTCGAGTATCACTCTTAAGCAATTTCTTAAAATGCATGACTTTAAGTATAGAGGAGTGTTGAAATTACATGAATACTTGTGTTTTTCTGTTGAGGAAGCGGATGAATCTGTTGAAGTAGGTGCTTTATTACAAGAATTTTCTGATATTTTTGAGGAAATCAAGGAATTACCACCTTCGAGAATACAGGATCATCAAATCAGACTTAAAGAAGGGGTAGAACCGATTAATGCTTAACCTTAGCAATATGCCTAAATTTAGAAAGACGAGATTGAAAAATTGGTTTCTGATATGCTGAAAGCCAGGTTTATTAGATCTAGTTCGAGTCCTTGTTCAAGTCCTATTATTTTGGTCAAGAAGAAAGATGGGTCTTGGCAATTCTATGTTGACTACAGGGCTTTGAATGCTGTGATGGTGCCTAATAAGTACCCCATTCCTGTTATTGATGAATTGTTAGATGATTTACACAGAGCTTCAATGTTTTCTAATATTGATTTGCGCTCAGGTTATCATCAAATCCATGTTTCTACCCATGACATTCCTAAGACTACATTTCGAACACATCATGAGCACTTCGAATTTTTGGTTATGCCTTTTAGGTTGACAAATGCTCTAGCTACTTTTCATTCCACTATGAATGATGTGTTTCAACCTTATTTACAAAAACTCGTATTGGTTTTCTTTGATAATATTTTGGTCTATAGTTCTTCTCTGAATGACCATCTTCAACATTTACATTTGGTTCTAGATTTGCTCTGAACACATCGCTTTTATGCCAATAAGAAGAAATGTCACTTCAAGAAATCTTCTTTGGAATATTTGGGTCATGTGATCTCTTTTCAGAGAGTTAGTATGGATCCTTCAAAAGTTCAAGCTATTTTAGATTGGCCAATACCAAAGTTGTTGAAGGGTTTATGGGGATTTCTTGGACTATCAAGATATTATCAAAAGTTTATTAGGGATTATGGAAAGATCGCACAACCTTTGACTCAGTTGTTAAAAAAGAATTATTTCTTTTGGTCAGATGAAGCTACTACCGCTTTCCATAATCTTCAGCAAACCTTGACTCATGTCCCAGTGCTTGCTATGCCTGATTTTTCTCAACCTTTTCTAGTAGAGTGTGATGCTTCTGCTCATGGTCTTGGGGTAGTTCTTATGCAAAATCAGGAGCCCATAGCTTTTTGGAGTGAGGCATTATCTAACAAGACATTGGGTAAATCTACTTATGAAAGGGAATTGATGGCTTTGGTTTTAGCTATTACCCATTGGCGATCTTATTTGTTAGGACAACATTTTACAGTGGTCATGGATCATAAGAGCCTTAAACATCTTATATCTCAGCGCATTACAACTCCAAACCAGCAACATTGGTAGGCAAAATTACTTGGTTATGATTTTATTGTCGTCTATAAATAAGGTTCTTTGAATGGTGCAGCTGATGCTCTTTCTCAAGAATTTGAGGAGCTAGATTTAGTTGGAATTCTGATCCTATTTGGACTGATATTGATGAAATTCGTAAGGATGTGCTTGTTGATGAATTGTTGGCCACTAAATTGCATTTATTGCAAGAGGGAAAGGATGCTGGATAGGGCTTTAATCTCCACAATAATACTCTATTATCATGACCATTTGGTTATTCCTTCTCATTTCAAGTGGGTGCCTCTGTTTTTACATGAATTCCATTCTTCTTCGTTGGGAGGTCATGCTGGATATGTGAGGACATATCGTCGATTGGCACCGTTTGCCACGACAGAAGTTACAAAATGTTTCTCCAGCTGGTTTACTTTCTCCTCTTCCTATTTCTCAAGCTATATGGGAAGGTATTTCTATGGATTTTATCACCAGGCTTCCTAAATCTAAGGGGTATGTAGTAATCTTTGTGGTGGTTGATCAGTTTTGGAAAAATGCTCATTTTATCCTCCTTAAACATCTCTATACAGCTCGGTCGGTAGCATAGATCTTTATTAAAGAGGTGGTTCATCTTCATGGTTTTCCCCGCACTATTGTTATTGATCGTGATCCTGTCTTTGTGAGTAATTTTTAGTAGCAATTGTTTATCCTCCAAGGCAACCGATTGCATTTTAGTATAGCCTATCATCCAAAAACTAATGGTTAGACGGAAAATCTTAATCAAAGTCAATTGAGTGCTATCTTCATTGTTTCACTAGGGATTGTCCTAATGTTTGGGCTACTTGGATTTCTTGGGCAGAATACTCTTATAATACCTCATATTATTCTTCGATTGGCATGACACCCTTTGAGGTGGTGTATGGGCATGCTCCTCCCTCTCTACCTTCTTATTTGCCAAATGAAGTTGCTAATGTTTCAATTCGAGTGGCTCTTCGTTCCTGTGGTGATATTCTTTTGCAACTAAGGTCCAATTTGGAGAAAGCTGAGGTTTAGATGACCATTAATGCTAATCACCATTGTCAAGATGTGGAATATCGAGTTGGTGATTAGGTTTTCTTAATGCTAATCACCATTGCCAAATGAAGTTGCTAATGTTTCAATTCGAGCAGCTCTTCGTTCCCGTGGTGATATTCTTTTGCAACTAAGGTCCAATTTGGAGAAAGCTGAGGTTTACATGACCATTAATGCTAATCACCATTGTCAAGATGTGGAATATCAAGTTGGTGATTAGGTTTTCTTATGTCTTCGCTCTCCTCATTCTTCTAAAGTGGTTCCTAAATCTGTTACTAAACTTCAGCCACGATTTTTTAGGCTTTTTCAAATTGAGGCTCATGTGGGAAAGGTGGCTTATAAGCTGTGTTTGCCTCTAAATTGCTGTTTGCATCCAGTTTTTCATGTATATCTCCTCAAGTGCTGTGATGGCTCCTTCCCTCTTATCCAAGACCTACCTTCGGATATTTGTAGTGATGAGTTTGTTCCTGTTTGTTATCCTTCTCAAGTGTTGGGCCACCATTCTATTATTCGAAATGATCTTGAGGTTCCCCAAGTTCTCATTCGTTGGGTTGGTTGTTCTTCTACTGATGATTCTTAGGTTGATACTAAGGAAATTATGCTTTTATTCCCTGATTTTGTCCTTGAGGACAAGGACGTTTTTTCAAAGGGGGGTATTGTAACATCTTCTAGAGCTCATAAACCTTTGTTGAGGGTTATGAGAGATGTCACTAGTTATGTGGTAGGAGTAGAGTGTGGTGTTGTGTGTGTTGTGTTGTGTGTAATATTTGTTGTGGTGGAGTGCTGTGTTGCATGTGTACTTGTTAGGGTGATCGGTCTATTCTTTGGGATTTATAAGGGGGTGTGTGGTGGTGTTCTATAGGGGTATTTTTGGAATTTCTGTAACCTTAGTAGCGGATATTTAAAAAAGATGCGGAGGGAATAAAAGTTAGTTAGACATATTGTTGAAGAATAAATAGAGTTGAGGGTTGAGTGTTCTTCCATAACTGGGAACCTTGGCTTGGACGAAAAGAGCCAAAGTGGTAGCGATTTGCTTCTCTATCAAAGATTATCTCGTAAGGTATATGCTACTTTAACATGAATTGAGCTTAGTGGCTATAATTTCAATCCTAGTTCCTCTGTTTGTTACAAAAAGAGTCCAAATGTTTTGTGATTCAGTTCATGGGGTCGAGTCGCTTCTTATTAAAAATAAAAAAAAGGGCAATATTTTTTAGTTTTAAGCCCCATCAACATTTCAATCCAGGCCTATTTACCTTCTTTTTCTTTTTCTTTTGTCGTGTCCCATCTCACTCTCAACATCCACAGCCTACTCCTATTTTTCTCACCATCCTTGTTTTATCTGTCAAGTAAACTGTACGCCTTCACTAACATCTAAGATGCAATGTCACATTGATATAATACTATATGGCTTTAATTCTTGCATGATGTTCCTCAATTTGAATATAATTGTTTGCTAAAAAACTCTAATAACTATTAGTATTATCAATTAGAACAAAACACATTTTTAAGTGGTTTGAACCGAACCAAACCAAATTGAATTTGAAGAAATTCAGTTCAGTTTAGAGACCCAAACCGTTAAAAGCGGTTCAATTCAATTTAGTTCAGTCCTTAAACCGAACTAAACCATGAACACCCCTAAATGTCAAAGCCTAAATACCAATGGCAAGAAGAATCCGCTTACAACTGAGTAGGCTGTTCTGATTATACAGGAAATGTCAGCTACTAGTAGAAAAACTTGACCTTGGACAAAGATGCTCAAGTAAAATGTTGACATAGCATAATATTGAACAAGAATCACCTGGATCCTTTTCTGAAGGCTTCAAAATGAAGGTATTACCACATGTTATGGAAATTGTAAACATCTGCAAAAAAGAAGCCGTATTAGAATGAAAAGCATTGAAGTCTGCATATGTCATCCAGGCAAAGCAGCTCTGTCCTCCTGTCATTCCAAGCTTATAAACTGTCTAATAATGGCCCATAGGCAATTAACGCAAATTTGCCAGCACTTTCTTCTGTAGGCAAGTGGTTTAAAAATTTAATAAAATGGAAAGGACATTTATCTACATGCTACAGCAAGCATACCCATAAGGGAATCACTGCTGGGAACTCAAAGGGACAAATACCAGCACAAACACCAAGCGGCTCTCTGGTGCAATAACAATCAACCCCATTGAAAGCATTTAAAGTGAATTCACCCTTTAGCAAATTTGATAGTCCACAAGCCTGTTCAACCACCCCTGCCATGGAAAGACCAAAATAAATTACAAGGAGCATCACCATTACAACTGATGTTATAAGAAGGAAGCAGGACTAAGAAACTAGATTGAGAGGACAAAGGGTGTGCAGATGAAAAACAAACCTAAACCACGTAGAATTTCATCATAGGCATGCTTTAGTGATTTCCCATGTTCAGTTGTAATGCTAACAGCTATTTTCTCCTGAAAGAAGAATTGTTAGGATTGAATGGAAAATAAGCACAAAAGATGCAAATTAAGAAAAATTGACAAGAAACGAGCAACTTTGACCCTTACAATATCTCTTCGGATAAGCTCCTGAAACTTAAACATTACACGCAGACGAGATGAAACCGGTGTCTTCCTCCAAGCTGGAAATGCCCTTTTTGCAGCACATACTGCTGCTTTGAACTCTTCATTTGAGGTTATAGGAACTTGAGAGACAACTTGTTGCGTTGCCTATAAAATCATGCACTCTAAAAAAACTTGAAGTCCATCTCCACCAATCATTAAAGAAGATTAAAATACAATTGTGTTACTCACAGGGTTTATTACATTAATAGATTTAGGTGACAATGACTCCAAAAAACTCCCACCGATAAAATTGGGAACATGCTGACACCGAGTAGAAACAGAACTTGGTCAGTCTGCAACCAATAAAGTTCAACAAATAGAACGGCTCGAAGACAAGAAGGAACTTGTGATGACAGCAATTAGAAGGACCTTGGTTGGTCCGTTGCTTCCAAGCATGAAGTGATTTTACCAGTAAAGTCTCAATAGTGAGCCAAGTCATCTAAGTTAAAAGTATACTCACAGATGTGTTGCGCTGCCTCCAAGCGGGCTCCATTGGAGCTTCTGAGTCATTTCTAGCAGCAGATATTTGAGTTCTTAGCGACTTGAAGTTTCTGACTGCAGTATCAAGCCAATAGAAATAAAACCAATGAAGAATAATATTCCTCTCAGTTTGTTTTACATAGTGGATGAAAAAAAAAAAAAGGCAGGTTTATTCTGTAATACAAAGTGAGAACATTTTCTTCTGTAACCTTATGTAAAACGAATGACTATAAAACAAGATAATCTGCAAGGTTTACCAATCATATGCCTAGAAGAAAAGTGGTGTCCTCTACCCCTTCGTACGCAGGTGAATCTCCAAATTGCCAGGTGCCCACTTAATTTCCTAAGGACTGCTCTTGAAAGGTGAAAATGCCAGCAGAGAAATGGATGCAAAAAGGAATTTTGTAGTCTGAAGGTAGAGTGGCTCAAGCTATACAACTCTATGTTTGGAAGTCGAAAAATAAGAAATGGTAACAAGTGCCCTAGGCACTTGTTAAGAGGCTAAAAGAAAATGCTTGCCACATTCAGAGTACTTACTTCTTGTAAAATGCATAATCAACCTTTAAAATATCAAAAGTTTATTTTGCCTCTTAGCAGGTGGCCTGAGGCATCTACTTACAGAACCCTTAAAAAAACAAGAGCACATTGAATTAGTGGAAAGAAGGCAAAGGAACCTTGGTATGTTAATTTGAGAAATGGGATGACAATCAATGCATACAACTAATCTAAGGAGAAAACTCAGCTTTCCTCTCTTACTTTCTCTATACAACTCACACTAGGGAAAGCATGGAACTATTATCACATATGCTCTTCACTATATTTTTATAATTTTCCAAATAGGTAAGAAATTGAAAAGAGTAAAATATTTGGCATATCTCTATAAAAGAACTACCTTTATACAACATTTAAGTTAACCAGATGAGGGTCTACAATCCCACAAACCACATAGTAATTACATATGAATATATGCATTGCTTTTGAAAAAGGTTTCTGTAAGCCATACAGCCAAAATCTCACATTACAACCAAGACAACAACCCTTGGTTCTATAATATAAGCTATGCATTATCCAATCTAAAAAAACAACACCCTTTTGTGATGATCTTGCAGCAATTACTATGAAAAGACATTATTTTTATATTTTACTGTCATAAGACCACCTGTTGTGTTTCCTTGCCGAAGCTTAGCTTTAACATTGTACACATGCTTTGGAGTCGACATTAATTCTGGGTTGCTCTGTCTCAACCTTTTCAAAATTTGTCGAGGCTTTAATCCAGCTTCTGTCATCTCTTTGATCTCCATAACTTCTTTCTCCGTGAAGCGTCGGGCAGAAGGATGTTCAGAAATATCATTTAAAGGTTCATGATTATGTGTTCCATTTTTTATGGTAAGAACCCACAAATCATCATTCTTTCTTCCTGCAGCTTCAAATGGACAGTTTGTGAGCCGAGAACTTGTTTTTCTTCGACGGCTTTGTTCCATGGAGGATCCATCACCAGATTTTTTCCTACTACGGTAAACACCTCCTCTGTCACAACCAAGGATAACGAACCTGTCTCTCTTAGAATGCTTGATAGTAACCACATACCCCTGGGACATAGCAAAGTCACCAACATGTTGGATAAGTTCCTCACGGTCTTTAAAAGTTCCAGGAGGAGGTGGAAGCATTAGCCGGGCCTGGACCAGACAAGTTTCTGTGCCCATTACAGGTAGCAAAAAGGAACACCCTGTGTGGTTAAACTAGCAAATCAAAATTTAAGCAATCACTTGAGCAAATGTTTCCATTCACCTATGTGAAATTGGCCAGTATTGCTTGAGGCATTTGAGATGAACAAAGAGTTTCAAAGTTCAAGGGCATATATCTAATGCATGTGTGGATCTTCCCTTACACAGATAACATTATGGAGCGGAGAGGATTTAGTCTCTCCAGAAACTTCTTGTCAGTTCTTGTGCACCAATAACATCCAAAAGAATTCCATTCATGTAATATATGACCAAAACAGAAGAGAGACATAAAAGGTGAATGTTTTACATCACTAAAGTTGCTCCATTCTGCCACAATCTAGTTTTACACAAAATGTGAGAAGGCCATAATCCTTTCAACTTACCTGAACAAAAATGGAAGAATTAGACCCCCAAGAAGTGTTATAAAGATTTTATCACCAATAGCAATTGCACCTATTAAGAGGGGAATATTTTATTACAATAAACAGCAGAAGTAGAGTGGAGAATCGAGAATGTTTCTGCTCTACGAATATGATCCTTTCCAGGCATTCCTAATAATGAATTGCTAAGAAAAATAATAGGTTAAATATAAGGGAAGGATAATAAAGATGCAGGGTTGTTTGTCTACTTGGTTAGTCAAGCATGGCTTGGACTTTAACAAGAAAGGCCAGGGGTAAGAGTTCACATATACATATATACAAATGATGATTTAAAACCACAAAGTTAAAGAATGCATCAATGCAGAAGTCTCCATAACCTGACCTAAGATACTAGAAGTTAGTTGAAATTAATGATGACCACAACACTCGCAAGGTTGAGAACAAATTGCTGATGCGATAACTAGACCTCAAGAACGACCTGGTGACTCAATAATAACCCAAAGAAAACAATTTTCCATAGAGCAAGAACAATAGAGTTTCCATCATCTTTGCAAACATACATCATTTCTGATAATCCAATAAAATCAAATTTTGGAACAAATTGATAAAGCCACATGGCGTTCAGAGTAAAACAAAGAACAAAGATAGGAAAGATTCCCCAGAGAGAACACATCCATTACACTATAAACATAGCTTTCAACAATATTACGCTATAAGAAGTGGAGAGAAGTAAATTAAAAAAAATGACTTATTTAGGTATTAATGAAAATATGCCTTATGATGGAGCACAAAGACAAAACAGGATAACGCTTGAGGGTCTCGTTGTTGTACAATATAAAATGTGCCCACCTGTTGCAACATTGTTGGCACTCATACACTGTAGATCAACTACCCATAAATTTCTGCACATGGCAATATTAGTGTGTGATTTTCAAAAAAAAAAAAAGCTTCCATGAGACTTTGAGGAACTGCCACGTGTTAAATCCTTATCGGTAGTTGCTCACAACTCATGAATAGACATGACGGTGAGTTCCAAACACAAGTGACTGGGGTGAATCTCCAAGGGTTGACTAAGAGGTAAAGCCCTCAAATTCCTAACAAAATGAATAAACCCTGATTTCTAAAATCACTATGTATGTTTCTTGGACTGGCAAGCAATTGCGCATATGTGTATCCAGAGATACTCGGTTCAATTAGATCCGGTCCAATTACGTCCCTCCTTACTAGAAAAGGGTACACGTTCATTGTGGCTGCGCACTTGTCAAAGACCCAAGAACAAATTTCATATTTTCTAAGACTGATTAGACAGCTTCTCCATCAGTCTCTTAAAAAGTGGCAGGGCAAGAAACAATTAACACTTTCCATGGAAAAACAAAATAATAAAATTAGTGATCTGGGGGATGATGAAACCGTCAAATGCATGTAGGAGTCACGTATGATATTCGTATTAATGCTAGTATTTGACGATGCAAACATTCAATCAAGCCCTGGAAAATGGAACGTATTAAAGTACAGGATTCAAGCGTTCTACTTTCATGGCAAATACAGACAGTGAAAACAAAGAAGAGAGACATTGAAAGTGGGTTACCTTACCAGTGATGGCGATCAACTTGTTGAAATCAGGGTGCGGAAACTAAAGCTTTGGTATAAACTCAAAATAAGGGGAAGTAAAATCACACTTTATTAATATCATTGTTTTGCAAAATAAAAATAAAATTTGATTCTTACGAAATAAAGTAGAGTAGTATTAGTTATTAATAATATTAGTAATAAATTAAGAAAATATTTAAAAATACCAATATAATATGCCTACTCAATTCATGATTTGATGGGCCTCATGTTTGATATGGAAATATATTGAAAAATTAAAGAAAAAAAAAAGCTTTAATCATGATCTCATGAAGGATAAATTTTCATTTCAAGCAAAAGAAATTTCTTACAATAATAATTTTGCCACCTAAAGATATGAATAGGTTCTCAAAGAAATACCTATCCTAACCTAACATGTTGCAATTTAGGCTCATGTCCATGTAATTGATAGTTTGTAGGATTATTCATAATTTATCCTAAAATAATTCATTATATTTAGATAAATAAGTAAATAATTAAAAATTGAGTCTAATAAATAAATTTTTTTAATTAGGACCTTTCATATATTAAAAAGGTAAACCTTTATCATAACATTGCTAATTTAGAAATTATAATACTACCAACAAAAATTTTTAGAGAAAAGAAACAAGTGGAAATGATAAAATTTAAAAGAAAAGAAAGGGGAAAAAAAAAAAAAATGTGATCATTATTGTGTTTGGATTTCTTAAAAGTGGTATTCACCTACAAAAGAGAACGCATGAGATTAAAGAGAGATGCTAGGGATGGTTTCAGCATGATCACTCTAATGCCTAAGTTAAAACAAATTACTTTTAGGAAATCAATAAGCTTAAATATATATGTAAGAGCTTAAGATTTCGAACTTGAATCCAAGGGTTTTTTTTCTCTATTTATAGATGTTTAGGTTAAGACATCTTGATAAGTACATTAAGTGCTTTGTAAGCATATTTCCCATGCGAATTGCACCTTTCTAGCTTCCTCTATTGGTTAGTCGAGTGTGACCAACTCAAGCTCAAGCTCGATCCAGCTTTTAGCTAGATCTCATCGATTCTCATATCAAGATCTAGGAGTTCAGGTTTAGCTTTAGAGCTCAATCATGGGCTTATAGTATGTCGAATTGGGCATTGGAGTTCAGGCTTAGCTTTAGAGCTTGATCCATGTGGAGTGGCTAAGCAAGCAAGTGGCTAAGCTAAGATTTGCTTGTGCTAATGAAATTGGCATAGAGGGATTAGTTCTGAGCTGGCTCTTCAAGGGTTGAGGTTATGCAAGCGATTTATCGAGTTGTCATGCTTTATCCCTTAAGCCGAGCTGAACTGGTAATGGCCCTCATGGGGTGATCAAATAAGCATGTGCCTAGGTTAAGTTTCACATGTGCTGGATAATTAGTCAAGAAGATAGTCTCAAGCTGGCACTTCAAGGGTTGAGGTTAAGCAAGTGATCTATCAAGCTATATTAGGCTTTTGCTCCCCTAAGTTGAGTTGGACGGAGCATAGCTCTTTAGTTAACTAAACTTCTGAATTTCCTTTGATAGCATCTAATCTAAGGCTATAGTGGCTACTCGAAGAAGCCTTAATTCAATTTTTCATAGGTTCACAAATTTTAGCATATTTAATGTTAGAGATAGCTATTATACTCATATTGCATGAGGTCTACACATGAGATCCACACTATCCATTTAGATTTTAGGACATGTGCCAAGATCAGCCTAGGAGAAATCATAGCTTTTTCACTAATTGTCTCTTTGTTTCCTAGGCCCATGCTAATATATATTGGGCTCTCACTTCATTTCAACATTTTCACCTTCTTCACCACTCTTTTTGTCTTCAAGCATTTTCTCCGAATTTCTTCAAACTTTCTCGCATTTTCTTTTAAGTTCCTTGCACATCCCTCATGGTTGAAGCATCTAACAACAATGGATTAAAGAGAAACCTCAATAGCATAGATCCCTAAAGGATGTCTATCTTAATGATGGTGAGGATATAAAGCCATTGTGGCCAATACACATGGTAGTGGAGGAAGAAACACCCTTAATGGTGTCAAGAGCAACCTTACATTTAAGGAGTTCATGAATCAAAGGAAGTACTTCCACCATGTCCTCAAGGTTAGAAATTAGACCGACCTCAAGCATACGACAAGGTAGCTCTCACCGTGAAGCATCACTTCTACCTATATGTGAAGCATGTGGAATTCGAACTACAAGCTTCATTCTTTGAGTTCTAACAAAAAAAAAGAAAAAGAAAAAAAGAAAATTTCAATCATCACTGTGTCTTGCCACACATAGCTTGTGCCTAATGCGTGCAAATTATTGATTAAATTTGAGGCATTATGCAAGCATTTTGTGTTATAAGCTACTCTTTAGCTTGAGGTACTTCTATAGGCTAAAGAGATCAAATGATGGGTGGAATTACTTGACAAGCTAACTTGGCTAGAAGTTGCTGGTCAGCTTAAACTCCTTGATACATGGTTGGAAGAGCAAATTTTTGGTGGTGATTGCCGAAAAGGATCCAGACTTTTGGACATATTAGTTAACTTGAATAAGATCTAAGCTACCTAGTCTCTAGGTCCCAGTGAAAAAGTTATAGCGATTGGATCTTTGAGCCAAGAAGGAAGTTGAGTGATTTTTGGAATGCCCTCAAGGTTGTTGATGAGTATCTATATAATGGGAAGTTGAGTGAAAGTGTATTCATTGAAGATGAAGGAGCTATGACTACTACCATTGCTGTGCTAAGGTAGGCTTACCGCAAAGAAGTTATTCATCTAGTTCACTGGGGAATATGGTCTCCTTAAGAGTTTGTGTTCAATACAATAATAGTTTTTTTATCGCTTGTCATATCTCTCCTAACTTGTTCTTTACGTTTGTGCAGATATGCAATTGAAGGAGTGCTCCACTACTGACCTACTCACCATATGAAAGACTGCTGCAATCGCAAAGAAGGGTGGAAAGGTTGTTGCCCAAATTGCTTAAAAAAAGGCACCCTCTCAAAAGTCCAAAGGCACACCATTGACCATAAGGGATAAGGACGTCTCGGCTCCAATAATACGTCTAACCTCATGGTGAGAGGTCGACCCTTCAACATAACTGAGGCTAAAGGAGAAAAAATTGGGGAAAGTGCTAGCTAAGACTCAAAGAGGAGGCCTTGAGATGAGGTTGTGTAATTGGATCCCAAGCTTAAGTCTTCTATGCATAAGGCTCAAAGAAAGTGTACAAGGATAACCCATCTCGTTGAAGAGAGGGTCAAGGAAGTGGGCTTTTCAGTCTTGAGGCTCTTAGTGAGATTTAAAGTCGGTGATTAGATATTACGACCTAACTAAAAGGTCTTTAGATCAAACATTAAGCTAGGTAATGGGAGGAAGAGTTGTGAGATCTTAAGGGGGTCTATCTTTCCTTAAGATGTGGTTACCCTTAAGGAAAGATTTCAAAGGATAACTAAGGAGGCAATAGAGAGGTTGATCTGTGCCAAGCTCCATGACATAAGTCTTTATTATTGTAGCTCTTCATTTTTCTCTTTACTTTGTTTTCAATGTTACTTAACTTTGCTTCTTTTACTTTTGCAATTCACAGCCCACCTGATGAAGTTGTTTAACATTTGGGGGTTAGACCTCGAGTAAATGGGGGAGCTTTATTCTACGTGCGAAATCCTTGTGTCAAAGCATCAAAGACTCTATGGAGGATATGTAAAATTTTCTAATGACATATGTATGTTGTCTTAGAAGGTGAAGGAAGCAGAGGCAACTATTTAAAGGTTTAAGGGGTGGACGCCACTAAATTGGAGGAGTATAATCAAGATCTAGTAATTGAACTCAAATGTCTCTCTAGTCAGTTAGTCAAGGCACAGAGGTAGTTTCAAGTTTGGGAGGCCAACCATGTTGAGAGAGAAAGAGGTCTCCAGGAAGAGAGGGAGCAACTCCGCCTTGAGGCCAATTAGAACAAAGCTACTACAGAGTTAGATTAGGTGACCGTAGAGAGAGAGGTCTTCAACTAGATCATGGAGAGTGATGAATAAGCAACCCTTTAAGATCATAAATTTAATGAGGGTGTTAAGACAACCAAGTTGGGGATATTGTAGGTGCATCTTGAATATAACCTAAGTTGCTTAGCCTTCTATGGTGAAGAGGTAGAGGCATCTAAGGCGATTGAAGAGGGGTAGGTTGTTGAGAACAACCTAAATGAGGAGGAGTTACTTGGTGGTCAAGGCTAGTACATAGAAGAGGAGACCTATGCTGAAGAGTAAGAGCATAATGTTGAAGAACAAGGCTAAGATTATGACTAAATTGAAGACCTTCCTCCCCCTCCACCAAATTTAAATCCTCCTGCCAATCCCCCACTGCCGATTGAGCTACACCCAAACAAGAAAGCGATGATCTTGGGGGTCAATATAGCCTTCAAGCGCCTGATGGAGGCTAGTTTGGAAGAAAAAGAGGATCTATAATTTTTCCTTTTCTTTTTGTATTTCTTTTTTATTTCCTTATATTGTATTTTCCTTCTTTTTTCAGAGGTCGGGATGTTGGTTTATTGCTATGTACTTATATCCAATGAATTGAAATGGAAATTTTCTAAGTATTTGTGCATTATCTTGTTCTCTTCCCCTTCTCTCTCTTCTTTCTTTACTTTATGTGTTGAAGGGAGTCTTAAGACATCTGGACTTAAATTTTGTCAATGAGCTACTCATATGGTCAAAAAGTGTAAGTCTTCCAACATGACTTAAAGAGGTTGGGTGTTCTAACCTTTGAGGTGATCAAGGAGCATGAAAGTCCATTCACTTCAATAAAATTGAGACTTAGTCAACATCATGAATTTGTTTACTGAGGTACTACCATAGACTTAAGGATTTGTTTGCCTAAGTATTGGTAAGGAATTTATATCATCAATGGTTTGTTCACCTCGAAAAAGGTTAGGACATAATGTTTATATCAATTTGTTCATCTTGGTAAAGGCTAAGACTTAAAATTATAACTTGCTATGAGATATAATAGAAGCTCATAAAGTAAAAATGAAAAACAACATTCAACTTTCATTACAAAATATACATTACATGAGCTTATTTTATATGTAGTCAAAATATGGCCTAAAGGTTGTCAATATTCTAAGTTTAGGATTTGAGATGATTGTCAAGCCTCTCTTGTCTATAGGCTCGATTGCCTCAATCTTAGATAACCCTGACTAGGTCTTCCCAATTTAGTGTAAGCTTCTCTTATCCCTCTTGAGATCTAATGGCCTTTAACCTTTTACAAACTAGGTCTCCTGGTCTAAAAATCATGTGTCTGATCCTTTTTGTCATAGTAACAAGCAACTCAATGCTAGTACACCGTTACCCAAGCTTTAGCAATGGCTTGGATCTCTTCAATGATGTTGAGGTTAGCTAAGAGTTTGATTTAGTTGGCCATTAAGTCTAAATTTTGAGTCTCAAAGTTGGGGAGCTCAAGTTCTATGGGGAGAATTACTTTTAATTCAAATGCAAGTTTAAATGAAGTTCCTCTCATGAAGGTCTTATGTGTAGTTCAGTATCCCCACAAAATTGTTGGGAGCTCATTTACCCACTTGCCTTTGGCTTTATTCATCTCTTTTTAAGACTATTAAGCATTATCTTGTTTATAGCCTCAACCTACCCATTGGATTGGGGGTATGCGACTGAGGTGTAATAAATCCTAATCTTGTGCTTATCACAAAAGTCTTGAAACTTTGCTTATCAAGCTGAGTCTCATTGTCTATTATAAAGATGTAGGGGACTTTGTACCTACTTAGAATGGAGTTAAAGATGAAGGTTTTAACATTCTTCTTTATGATATTGGCTATAGCTTTAGCCTCTACCCATTTTGTGAAATAGTCAACAATTACAATGATGTAATGTTGTTGACCAAAAGCTCGAGGGAAAGGACTTAGGATGTTGATCCTCCACTAAGCAAAGGGTTATGGACTAGTGAGGGATTGTAAATAGTTGCTAGTGTGTGCTCTAATGGTGCATGCTTTTGACATTGCACACACCTTTAAACATGCTACTAGAGTTTTCTCTCATAGTGTGCCAATAGTATCAAGTTAAAGAGCTCGAACATAGAGTGCTTGATTTTTAATGTGGTTGCTACATACTCCTACATGTAGCTCTTTAAGTATTCGCTAACCTTCTTTAGGTTGGACATATCAAAGAAGAGGAGAGCTCAAACCTCACTTGTAAAGAAGGTTGTCAATGATTGTATTCTTTGCTACCTTGTACATGACCTTCCTTGCTTCTTTCTTGTTTGATGGGATTACGCCATTCTTCAAGTACTCAAGTATTGGATCTATCTAGCGTAGCTCGTTTGGTGCTGATCGTATCTCCATGATGTAAGCTTGCTTCTTGTTGATGCTTTTATAGGTAGGTATTTGATGAAGACTTTGCTATCTTGTTTATCTAAGTCAGGAATGTTGGTGGATGCAAGTTTTGACAATCTATCCACTTGATGTGCTTAATTGGCTAAAGCACATTCAAAGATCAAATGGAAGCAATTCAACCACCAAAATCTACAAATGGCGTGAATCCCTCAAGTATCAAAAGGCTTCCATGCAAATGACAATCCAATAGCAATTGATTAATCACAAATAACAACACACTTTAGGATCTAATTCCACTAAAATGGCATGAATCAATAATAGAAATGAAACCCTAAAAATGGCGTGATAATAAGAACAGACAATAACAAACTAATTTGTACTAGATATGACACACTAGTATGAAATTGGAATCAACTTAAGGGATTTGATATTACTCACAAATCCTTAAGCCTCCACTTGCCACAACCCTCGAAGGAGTTGATAAGAACCTTATGAAATTAGAGCAAAACCTTAGATTTCATGTGAAAGTGGGCAGAAAAATATTATCTCCAAAAGCTCCTACGAACCTTACTTTAGCAAGTATTTATACTTACTCTACTTAAGGTTAAAATGACAAAACAACTACATCTATGCTACTAGTGTGGCCGGTCCTAAATCCAACAAATACAACTAAATAAAATGTCCCAAAATGATTACAAAGTGACCGGTTGAAAGATAAAATTACAAGTACAAAAATAATGGTCTTCAAAGAGTTAGTTCGTCAAGTCAATTGTGATCACAGTGGGCCATTGGATGTGAGTCAAATGATGTTCCTAATTTGATCAATAGTGTAGGTGATTTGGCATCCTATGAAGATCGATCACTGTACCTACTATATTACCATTCAAACTTTATTAGATAAAGAAAAATGTATACATGCAAGTGATTTGGATCATCATCCAAATCAAGTTCCCTGACCATCGAGATTGCAGGGTAGATTCCCATCACCACTTTAAAGTTCTCAACTTGAGTAGCTCTAGTGATGTTCCAAGAGGGGAACTCTAAAGTAAGGATATGCATGACTTGAAGATATTTGGTTATACCCACATTTTTCTCTGTATATTCTCCTTTAACTTGTTGGATTACGTGCTAGGAGTTTGAAAACATCTTGAGCTTCTCTACATCAATCTCTTTTGTAAATTTAAAGCTAGCTATTAAGGCTTTGTACTCTACTTCATTATTATTGGCTAAGAATCTAAACTTAAGGGCATATGATACCTCGATCCCATGTGGTTCATGTAGCATAAGTCTTGCTCCACTTCCCCCTTAAGCAAGGTTGTCAAACTTATGATTTTACCTAAAATTGTCAAAGGATCTATAGAATCGGAATATAGAATTGAATCATAGAAATGTAAATTTTAATGACTTATATAAATTAATAGTAAAAAACTATAAATATGTTTATAGAAGTTATAAAAAACTTAAAATATATGTTATAAATAAAGAAATTCAATATAAATTTTGGTTACAATATAAGTTATAGTATAAATATTTATTTATAAATCATTATACTAATGCATAAAACTAAAAAATATATATTAGTGTAGATATAAATTATAATGAAAAACAAATCATCATGATAAAAGAAGTTAAATTAAAAACAAAACATTAATAATCAACTATCCTAAATTATCAAAACTGTCACAATCTCACTTAATTGTAATCATAATCAATTTTATCATTATCATTATTATAATGTCATTATTGTACTATTACCAATAATATCAATATTTTATTTTTTCGAGTTTTTTTTTATAGTATTCATTTGTATTTAGTCTTCAATAGCATCAATGTCATGAATATCTAAAACATCTTGATTTCAACTTTTCTAAGTGATAACTCTCTAAATTTGTAAGTGTACTAATTTTCTCCATA
The DNA here is from genome assembly GCA_037954665.1 of Laguncularia racemosa. Classification (NCBI taxonomy): domain Eukaryota; kingdom Viridiplantae; phylum Streptophyta; class Magnoliopsida; order Myrtales; family Combretaceae; genus Laguncularia; species Laguncularia racemosa. The sequence goes on along the minus strand of JBBMOL010000024.1, from coordinate 649,156 downwards.
ATATTACTCTCATGTTTTCCTTATCTTTTTCACTCGAAATAATATCCAACCAATCATCATTTGATAGATTAAATATCTTCTTCCTCATTTACCTAAGCAAAAAGTTTTCAATAGTGAAGTTAGTAATGAAATCAATTTGAGTTAAAAATAAAAAAAGCAAATACAATATTATTTCACTCATCATTTGATGAGTTTACTTTAAATTGTAGGAACTTAATTTTTTTTTCTTAGTTTTAATAGCCTATTATACTTAAATAAAGTAGAATCATGTATAATCATATGGAATCATGTGGAATTGTAAAGTCATAGAATCGTATACTGAAATTTAGATTCTACATGAGTTTATACAAAAACAATTTTATATGCGATTTAACTCAAGAAACTCTTATAAAAATGTAAACTCGTAAAATGTAAGAGTAGAATCACGATTTTGACAACTATGCCCTTAAGTGGATGAGCCATCAACATGGAGAGTTTACATTGGTTTATCATTATTATCTAATGCTTCCTCTTCCTATGGTGTATTCAGCAATGAAATCTTGACTCCATAGGCGCTGAGCTTAAGCATGTACTTCACCATTCGTCCCAATGTGTTAGGCTTGTGCAAGATATTGTGCAGTGACTAGTCGGTTAGAATTATCACCTAGTGAGTTTTAAAATAAGGTCGGAGTTGCCATACTAAGACCACTACAACAAAGGTGTACTTCTCCACCTTTGTACATTAAACCTCTAGTCCTTAGATGATGTGGTTGACGTAGTACATCGATCTATGCTCTCTCCCTTTTACTTAGAACAATATCAAGAAGAGAGCTCAGTTACTAACTAATAAGTAGAAGAGAAAGTCTTCTCCTGAGGGAGGCTTAGAGAGCACTGATAGATTTGTTAGATATTGCTTTAACTTTTTGAAGGCAGCTTAACATTACTTGGTCCATTGAAAATTTGTAGGATTCTTTAGTACCTTAAAGAGTTCTTAGCACTTATCACTGCTCTTGGACATGAACCCATTCAATGGAGCAATTCTTCTTGTGAGTCATTAGACCTCCTTTATTGTTTAGGAGGTGTTGCATGCCTAGAACAACTCGAATCTTCTCAAGGTTTGCCTTGATACCACCCTAAGTGACCATGTACCTTAAGGATTTGCTTGAGGCTACCCAAAAGACATACTTTTGGGGGTTGAGCTTCATGTTATACTACCTCAATATGTCAAATGTCCCTTACATGTCTTGGAGGTGATCTTTGGGCTGTTTGCTTTTGATGATCATGTCATCAACATAAACACTAATGTTCTACCTAAGTTGTGGCATGAACATCTTTGTCACAAGTTGTTAGTGGGTCACCCTTGACATTCTTGAGGCTAAAGGGCATGACCTTATAACAATATATACCAAAACTTATGACAAAAGATGTATGCACTAGGTCTTCTAGCTCCATCTTGATTTGATTGTAGCTTGAAAAGGTGTCCATGAAACTTAGAAGCATGTAGCCGAAGGTGGAATCTATGAGCTAGTCTATTTTAAGAAGGGGAAAGTAGTCTTTTAAGTAGGCTTTGTTGAGATTAGTATAATCAAACACATGCGCCACTTCTAATTTGACTTCTTCACTAACACGCAATTGGCTAGGTAGATTGGATAACATTCTTCTTTAATAAAACAAGCCTTGAGCATCTTTTGCACAGTTTTCTTGATAGTGGCTATCGTTCTGAAGTAAAGTTCCTTCTTTTTTGTTTAAAGACTTTGGTGTTGTTATCAATGTTGAGGTAATGCATCATGAGCTTAAGGGAGATGCCTGGCTAATGATAAAATGTTGTGCTTGGATTTCTCAAAGGTGTTAATCACCTATAAAAGGGAATACGTGAGGCTAAAGGGAGATGCTGGGAGTGGTTCCAACATGTTCACTTTGATAACTAAGTTAGCACAAGTTCGTTTTAGGAAATTAATAAGCTTGAATGTGTGTGTAAGGGCTTAAGATTTCGAACCCATATCAAAGGGGTTTCTTCCTCTATTTATAGATGGTTGGGTTGAGACATTTTGGTTGGTGCATTTACATTATGAACCTTGAGCTTTCCCATGCGAATTATGTCTTTCTAACATCCTTTGTCAGTTAGTCAAGTGTACTAACTTGAGCTCAAGCTTAGTCTAGCTTATGGCCGGAGCTTGGTCTGATCTTAGATTTCTTACATATTCTACCATACAATTCTTATGAGTGGGTTTATCTATAAAAACCTACTCGTTAGTTCACCCAGTTTACCTAACTCCAACATGGTTCCTAATAAATTAGTTTGTGTAATTTTATCTAAACATTCAACTTTTCTTAGATAAAAGTCAATCTTCAAAAAATCATTAAATTAATCCATATGGTAAAAGATAACGTAAAGGGCATTAATGGTCACATGTCATTTTGTTGACATGGAATTCATACTTGGTGTAGAAAATCCAAGAGACTATTTTCCAAACTTTAACAATCTTTCTTGAAAAGTATACATTCGTGTCACAATTTTTAGCTTTTTAATTAAGCTAGCATATTTGGCATACTAAATCCAAAGTCCAACAAGGTTAAATTATACCAGGGCCAAAAGATCCATCTAAGTTGACATGACTCTACAACAATTTCCATTAACGACCTCACAACCCATCTAGAATTTAAAAATAATGGACCTATTGTATAAAATCAACATCTCTCCCTCCATACACCAAACACTTCAAACTTATAAGTCACCCTTTTCCTATTTTTATATATACACTTACCAATATTTTCCATATAAATTGCCTTTGAAAAAGAATATGGCTTAGATGTTCTGGTTCTGCTTATTAGCTTGTTTCACTTATCCTTTGATTATCTCACATGCGTAAACCTTAGCTGCTTCACCCTCCACTTCGCCCATAGCATCACCAACTATAGTTATACCGCTTGTAGTAACTTAGCTAGGTTATATTCAAAGAATGACCCATAACGCTAATTCAAGCCAACCCATCCTTATGCCATGCTCAATCTAAGCCTATGATTACTATTTCTTTTAGAACTTCAATGAACATATGAGTTGTATCATGAAACATATGAGTTGTAGCATGAATTATAACTCCTAAACACCTAACTTTAATCTAACTAGTAGGAGTTATGACATTAAAATTGAAACCTATCTTTGTAATCGCATTAATAAACATCATCTTGTAATTTCTATCACTACTATCATGGAAAAATTAAACAAAGAATAATAATAAAAAAAATTATAATCGCAAATCAAAACATAAAAACCCTAACAAATTTATGGCGATAGACACGTAGAGAGAAGAGAGTGTAGCATGTTTAGATTGAAGCTGAATGCCTTAGGGCATAGAGTAAGGATATGTCGCATAGAGAAGCAAAGAAGACGACTAAGGATTTTATTTTTGTGATTTAAAAATATGTTTATTTTTGTCTAGAGAAATTGATTATTGTATTATATTTTTTTATGGTACAAAAATTTAGTATTTTTTCTAATACTTTAGGATCTTTTTTGTTTAGTAATTATGTCGAATGTACAAACCAAATAAAAGATAAAAAGTTTTATCCAATATAATACCATGAAATCTTGGCAATCAAAAGATACCTAACTATATTCCAAATATGGTACAATTGCTAAAATATGACTAGAAAATTGGTTTATAATATAATTCTCAACTTTTCATTGTTTATGGTAAAATCATATGAAAAGTGATAATAGTTGTCAAATTTGAGAAGAAAAAAAATTAAGACTTGTCGACAAGTCTCTTGGGAGCGACAGACAAGATGCAATAATTCCCCCCATTTGTGAATACTAAATGGAGAACATCATATGGAGATTATATGGATAACACAATGGACATCATATGGATTATACACACCATTATGTTCATGGATGTTGCTGTAACTGAAAATTTTTATTAACAATTTCTCAAATTAAGCTCCAATTTTTGCAAATACAAATATAGAAAATCAAATAAACACTTAATTAGAGCTTCACTATAAGAAATCAAAGTTTAAATTTATATTAAAAAGGGACATCATTAACAATTTTTTTTTTATTTATCGCAATAAATAAGTTTGGAATCATGTAAATAAATATGAAAGCAAAAGGCCTTAATTGCATAATGCACAAAATTCAACATGCTTATTTGTGTTTTTTGGGTGTAGGAAAACTCTAAGTGCATTAAAAAAGATACATGATATCAATAAATGAATAGGGAACCAAGAGGTAGGAAAATAAGTCCCACAAATAATTTGTTCAAGGAGGGAAAATTAATGAGTTCGAATAGCAATACTATTCTAACCTTAATTCTTCTAGAATATAGCTATTATGGCTTTTAATTGCATTTTAAATCCATAATTGTAATTTCATAAATATTTCTACTATAAAAAGTATGGAATTGTCATTCATTACTCAAATTTACATTGGAGTTGATTTTTTCTCTAAAAATACCATCACTAAAATCAAAATCAACAAATGATAATCCTATTGCAACTCTATTCCATTTCTTAATATTAACTATTACATTTCAATGTTGTTCCATTTAGCAAAGTAAACAAAAAATATGTGTTTTCACCATAAATATTAACACCTATAGATATAGAACCACTTGCAACAATTGAATGTTCTTTTTTTCTTTTATTTTTTTAATTTTTTCCTTTCTGTTTTGGAAGAAATAGTATGACTACAACCTCAAAAGACTTCCAAAAATTGATATAGGTAATGTTTGGATTGTAGTTTTAGATAGTGTAAAAAGAACTGAATAGTATAGAATAAGAAAAATAAAATAGTATAATTTTTTATATCACATTTTGTATGTGTAATATTGAACATGGATTCTTGTGATGTCCATTATTTGGATATACAAAGTATTGCACTAAACAAGATATGCAAAGTAATAGTTTGTGTTGATTTGTATTTTTATTCAGTGAATTTGATTTTTGTATCATATTTTGGATGATACAAAAAAATAAATATTTTATTTAATACTTTAAGATCATTTTTATTTAGTAATTAAAAAAAAACATGCAAACTAACTATAGGTTAAAATATTTTATCCAGTCCACTATTATAAAAATTTGATAACTAAACGATACCATAACCTACTAAATTAAGTCCTTTTAAACAATCTCTTTCCAAACACAACCATTTTACTGTTAAAAATCTACATATCCGTTACTGCATTATTAATTTCATCCTCATCCATAAGAAAAGAAATGCCACTGCCACCTATTATGCACGATCTAAAATCACAAACTTGCGCAAGAACCCGATCAGTATCATTTGGAAAACAAGTATCACAAACATCCCAAGTAATTCAGTCTTAGTCATCCATCATCTGCAAGTGGTGCTCATTTTGTATGGGCTTTTAGTTTGATGTTTCTGTTCCGCGTGTGTAGGTATCGACAAGAACTTGTTCAATCCATGTCTGAGCCGTAATAAATTTAAAATGTTACTTTTGTTACTCAGGTTAGAGCTTTGAGCATTGTACGAGAATGTGCTGTAGTAGCCAGTAGTAATCCACTGCTTCCATCGCCCATATTACTACGCCAAGATTTGAAAGGCTCAGATCAAGAAGGCAGGTGCAAAGAAGGCTGCGAAGTTCACATTTTGCAACTGTGAAGCTAAACATTCGGCTCACATATGACCCATAATACATTTGGCAAGAATCAACGATAACCATATGCTGAACAAAACAAGAATGAACACCACCTAGACAGATTCATGGGCCAGAGTACATGTACTAGAAACAGAAGAACCTTATCCGTGTAAGGAAGGCGGCGAATCATCCATGTATGCATTATTACAACTAACTCGGATCAACATCTAACTTCATGCTACAAAGAAGGAAGTATAAACTTCCATTTTGTATTATTCCTTTTGTTTTCCCTTTTTCTATGCTCAAAACTATTTACAACATTTACAAAATCCAGTACATCATACCTCCGAAACTCAAATCAAAGTATCAAACAGAACTTTGCCATGATGCCGTTGACATTACAGGAAGAAATTCTGCACTATTACATCACGGGGTGCACTGTTCAATACTCCCCGAAACAGATTCATCGAATTCAAGAGAACTGAACAAAAAATCATCATCTTCAGCATTTTCTTCTACATTTGATTCATCTCCGATACTTTTCTTGTCATTCCCCTCCATGTTTTCATCACTTTCGGTATACATATCAATATTCGGTCTCCCCCTATACAATCTCAATTCATCCTCTAAGACTCCAATATCTGACTCCAGCTTGGATACAATCCACCGAAATGATTCGATCACTTCATGATCATACTGTTGCTTCTGCTCCGCCATCCTCCGAAAATGATTGGCTTCCCCCTCAACCAAGCTTTTCTCATTCTGCAGCCGGAGGATCATTGACATTGCCTCATCAGCAGCTGCAGAGGAAGCCATCCGATCCTTCTCAAGCTCCAAACGTGCGGCATTTGCTCTCCGCCTCTCTAATTTGACTAACCTCCTCAGAGACATTACATCAAACATCTCGTCTTCAGGACAGCAGTGTTCATCATCTCTAAATTCGATCTCGAACTCATCAATTTCCTTAACTCCCCTATTGAAAATCATCCTACCCTCGTTATCAATCACTTCCTTATTCTCACTCAACAGCTTCAAATTAGGATTAGGGTTAGAGTTAGGTTTTTTCAGAACATGTAAAGAACAAAGCTTGCAATCAGAATCACAATTAGAACAACCTGAACGACAATTCAAACCAGACCCATTTCTTAAAAGACTGTTCTTTCCTCTAATTCCGAATAAAAACCGGAAAAACCCAAATGCCAAGGACTTCAAGTACCCTACATGGGATATTAATAAGAGAGCAAAAGCAGTGCATAGTGACGTGAAACATCCCAATACAGTAACAAAATCGTCTCTTTTGAAGAGGAACATGGAAATCGAAGCACATTGTGTATGCAAAAGCAGTGACAATCTCTTCAATGAGTTAAGAATTAAGCACACAAATACCAATAAGCAGAAACGACGAAGTATCAGAATAGGAAGCATGTGGTGGTCCCAGTAATCCCTTCTTGTTCTACATTCTATGCCCATCAGAAATTTAACTTTTTTTTTATATTAATGATGGTGATGATGACTAAGATATCTTGGATGAAGGAGATAACAGAGAGAGAGTGGGAATAGGAATGGGAGTTTGGAAGACGAGCCTCCAGAAGAGTAACGGCGAAAACATCGAGATGGCGAGTATAGATATGTCATTGGGATGGAACTGAGACACGTGGCAGCATATAAAAATAGTTATGTTAACGGGTGCTTGCAGGAGTGGAAAAAGAAAAATTTAAAATTTTCACCATTTTATGGCAATAAAAAATAAAAAAATTTAATTTTCCTTTTATTATACATTTATGGTAAAGACTAAAAAAAAAGTAAGCTAGTAACTTAACGTGTATGACTAAAACACCTATTACTTTGTAACATTACAATGCAGAGATTAATTTGGCTCTCATATCTTTTAAAAAAATCACTTTTTATTAATAAACTATTTCAAATACAATTTAAATTGAAAACATAACTCTTATCTTACAACCAGTTAAAGATTAATTCGGTCCAATTTATTATATTTAATACTATTAGATTATAATGGTTTTGAGGATTTAAATACATTAATTAATATTATTTTAATGAAAAAAATTTAAAATTTTTTCCTAATTAATCACCAATACCGTTTGTTTCCCGTTGTCTTCTATTCCTTGCTAACGGTCCTCTTTGAGTACCTGTTGGCTGTTTCAATAATACGTTTATCTCTCTAGATATCACCATATATTTATATGGTACGTGTAGTATATATATAACAATACTGTGTGTTATTAGTACAAATTCATATTTCTTTGCAACATAACTACATGTATATGCAAAACCTACTCATACTTGTGTATTTTTCATCGATTTGAACTAAAATATTGAATTAGATTACAATAAGAAAATTTAATTGCATAATTATTGCATATTTATCTTACCAACTTATGACATGTATATAATTTGTAATTTCGAATATAAGTTTACAAATACACATTTCAAACAACTTGTTGTGTGGTAATAAATAATATGATTTTAATTTATCAAATTTGATATTCTTAAATGCTTCATTAATTCGAATCTACGCTTTTAAATTTGTGTTGAATGTGAACTTCTAATTTCACTAAAACTCTACTATATATCTATACTTTGAAATTTACCACCGACTAATTGAATAGCTAATAATGTTATGATTATATGCTTTGAACAAATGACATGTTTTTATTCTTTTTCTTATCCTCTCTTTTCCATAGACAAACTAACAACCTAACCCTAATATACTTGAATACTCATCACGCATGCTTCTTGTTACTCATTAAGAAACAAAAGGAATTTTTTAAAACATTTTTAAGATTACTCACATTTTCACAAAAAAAAAAATATATATATAATAAATAATACATTTTTTTCTCTATCAGTGTCTCAATATATTCATTGTCATTTTCTATCCAATATTGATCGAAAAAATATTAGCAGTGTTTGTAGGCATCTGTTAATAATTAAAAAAAAAATACATACTTTCATGTACTTTTTTTCCCCTAAGTGTGTAATTAGTTTTGAAAAATATTTTTCTTTTTTAAATCTTATTAATTAGCATTCCAAAATTAAACGGTAATGGAGCACAATCTTAATTTTAGTTGTTTACTAGACTTGGCCCACATAAATAATTTCCCGTCAACATAAAATTTTAAATCTGCTTCTATGCGACAAACTAATTTTAATGGATAAATGGAAAATAATAAAAATAATTGTATTTTAGGTAGATGGTTTGCATTTTTAGAACCATTGAATTAGTGTCATAAATAAGCTGAGTTGATCTAAATTTTTTATGGATTAGACTTGGCTTGTTGGAAAAACTATTGAGTTTGAATTAAGTCAAGTTTTTACCGATCCTAAAAATTATAGACTTAAACTCAAGTTTAAGTATTTTAAGAAATTTAAAACTTAAGCTCAATTTATTTAAATTGACAAACCTTAGCTTGTTTAAATAAACAAATTAAAATGAGTCTATATTTGAGATTATTTAAATAAACGAGTCTAAATGAGTTTGAATTTGAACTTATTTAACTTTTCTTTCCGTTATAATAATAATTTTTACTTTAGCCTATAGGGTTTATCTTTTCTATTATTATATTCTTATTATTGCATTTTTTAAAATTATATAAGTTTTATGCTTATATAATTTTTAATATAATACATAAATTTATGAGTTTACTTGCAAACTCTTGTCTATTAAAATTTAATTTTATGATTCTCTCTCTATATATTCCTATTATTATGTGGAACCTTGGGGCTCGCGATTCGTTTCAAGGATAGTGTCCGATTGAGATCCGTTATCTTTGCTATAAATAGAAGTGATTATATATTATTGGTGGTACTTGTAACGCCCATAGATCTATCTAATCCATTTACGAGGCAAAGGTTGCAATTTGCTGCTGCAAGCATGTTCAGGCATTTACCTAATTATCACTTCAACATTTGGATTTTTCTGGACAAGTTTCGTTTGATGCAAGATGTTATATTTCTCCAAATTTTTGCATTATCTTCTTTTAGGGTTTCACGCAAGTTTCATTGAAGTATATGTTGACGTTTTCTTTTTCCAAAAAAAAAAAAAAAAGAAACCTTTTGTATCTACGAAATTCTGGAAAGGATATAAAATTTTTAGATAAAGATTAGCTGAACGAGTATAAGCATGGATGCATTGAAAAATAAAAATATTCAAGCAAAACTTGTCCACTCTCCCGTGTGGTTTTAGTCCTTCTCATATTTACTAGCATTAAATTCTAAAATTTATTTGTGTAATATTAAGAAAAAAATTTAATAAATCACTTTACTATAATGAATTTATTCGAGAAAAAAGAAGCTATTAAATATGCTAATGTTGGGATTTTATGATTACATCGTCAACAAAAGAAATATTTGCATGGAAGTTAAGAACAAGCAGGTCCTTTTGCTCTTATTTTTCTATGAAAAGACCTAAGCCTCCTCTATTTCCTTCTGCAAACAAACCTCAGTTACATTACAAATAGTGAAATCAATATAGCTCTCTCTAGGGTTTCCAACTCGCGTGGCATTTAAGGCCCTATTTAAGGAGCTGAGAAGTCCGTTGGTCCGCCGTTGATTGGTTTGTGTTTTAGCATGTGGGAAATGACTTCAAACTTGTTTGGACGACGAATTGAGAGATCTTTAGTAGCAAGAGAGTTGCAAGCATACAAGAAAATGAAAAGTTTAAATTGTTGACCACATAGGTGCCGGCTCTCTCAGATTAGCTTAATAGAATAGTTGGCCGCCCGAGCATGTCTTACCAACCAGTGACATACATGTTGTGCGAAGGACACGAGAGCTAAAGCTGTCAAGTAGAGAGCCCATTTTATCTTGAAACTCCAATGTGGAACAAGTAAATTACTTGAATAATTTTCAAAAGGAAGGAGGCAATTTAAACCCCTACTCCAACGCTTATAATTTTGTTTGGAGGAATCATCCTAATTTGGCACGGCATGACAACAACTAAAATTTCCTTAAGAGTACCACTATAATAACCTAACCCGCTATCATACTAACAATAGTTGTTGCGACCAAAAAGAAAGAGAGAATAATAATTTGTTAAGAAGGATGCCTATAATACAAGAAATTTTAATTATTTATTTAATTATGAAATATCAGTATTATTATAAAGAGCTAAGGACGATAATGGAGGTTATAAAAGATGAAAGGGCAATTTGGACATTTCACGACGAGGAGTATTTATTCTGGAATGACCTAATGTGCCTCCTTTTTACTCCTCATAGTAACATAGTAGACAAAAAAGGCTCTCTAAACAAACCTTAGGATGACAAAAGGAGACGACGCAACCTAATTCCAATAATGAAGGTAAGGGATCTTATACAATTTAATTGAGGATTAATGAAAGTTGTAGCTTTGAGCGTCGATCTTTCATGTAGAGAACGAGGTGCGTGAAGAGATGTATGAGAATGGAGAATCGACGATCCGAGATTTGTGACTTGTTGAAATTTAAGTAAATATGCAATTCTTTGTAAATTGAATACAATTATGAGTTATAGGGACTTAGTTAAGCTTAGGAATATGAATGATTAAGTTTTGGATAAATTGAAGTAAGAGAAATAGGGTTCGTGGGGATTGCCAAGGGTAGCATGGCCTACCAATACGGTCGTGTTTCTACCGTGTTGAAATTAAAATGTGCACCGAGAGATACACGACCTCCCAACACAGTCGTGTTTCGACTGTGTTAAGTTAAGGGCAACATGGCCTCCCAACACGATCGTGTTTCGACCGTGTTGAAATGGAAAGGTGAATAGAGAGATACACGATCTCCTAACACAGTTGTATTTAGACTACATTGAAACTAAAATTTTCACTGAAAGATACACGACCCCTAACATGATCGTGCTTCATCCCGTGTTGAGCAACATGATTCCCAACATGATCGTGTTGAATAAAGTATAAAGTAATTACCTATTTATTTAACTTCAAATTAAACTAATTTTCCACTTAACCTAGATAACTAGTAAAGCCTTAGAGAAATTAAGTAAATAGGATTAAGAGATGATATTGATCTTAGATTAAGTACTAAGAAGTACTTGTTGATTGAACAAATTTCAACCTAGCTTACATCCAAGACTGGGAAGTGCTTAAGACTAGGATTCAAGGTACGTGTAACTTACGTGTTGATTTATGCTTGTTTAAGTTAGTCTATGTATGGAAATTGTTTTAATTAATGAATCGATTTAAGTGTTTAAGTGGTATGCTATATATGCTTGGCTTGGCTTAGGGTCTTGTAGTGGCAGATCCCTAGAGAGCACCCTAATGATCCTTATATGATGTTGTCCCTAATGGAGTCATGCTTGGAAATGATTTGGGTTGAATGTTGATTAAGTGGTTAAGCGTACATGGGTGTGGGGCCCATAGTGGCAGTTCCTATTACCAAGTTCCAAGTTTAAGTATACATAGGTGTGGACCCATAGTGGCAGTTCCCATCACCAAGTCATGCTCCAATGTGTTAAGTGTGTTAAGGGGGTTATGAGTACCCTGTTGTTTGTTTGTGGACATAAATTATATTATGAAATGGTTGTTTGTGTTTAACTTCTGCATGATATGTGTGACACTTGTTTATGTTTGTTCATGCGTATGCATTTGTATTATACGTACTAGGCATTAGCTCACCCTTCGAGGAATTATTTTTAGATGAAAGTGTTGAGGGAGATGAGAACCCAGAGATAACTTAGGTTTGGGTGAACCACAAAGAGAGGAAATTGAAGATTACCATAGTTATTATGGTGTTTAGGTGTTGGTAGAATTATTTTATTAGATTGTGATAGACATTATCTTTTGAAAATGTTATTTTGGTGTTTAAAGACTTTTGTTACGTTAGATGTTTGATATGGTTCGAGTTATTATTTGAAATTTTGGAGATATATGAAATTTTTTTATATAGGAGTTACAAGGTAAAACATATTAGAGTTGTTTCAGAGTTTTAACGTGTTTTTATGAGATAAGTACACGTGACCGGCAGAGCCCTAGGTTTTATGATCTTTAGAGACTTAAGTTTTGATTTATAGAGTATAGGTTGTTGATCTTGGAGAGCTTAAGTAATGATCCTTAGCACTAAGTGATGATCGATAGATATATGTTTTAAATAATAGAGTCTAAGATATGGTCTTTAGAAGGATTAAGCACTGGATCTATAAGATAGTTAGACATGAAGAGAGTGGGTAAAATATGGGACATTTACTTAATTATGTAATTATTTTCTTGTATTATCATTTAACTTGTATTTCTTTAATTGCTAAGCTTTATATATGAATAGACCCCTTGTGTAGTGGTATATGTATATATACTTATACACTATGAAATTGACCATGACTGATATTAACATAAGTAGACCTAGATGTCTCTTCTTAAACAAAATGCCTCTAAGAAGAATTATCAGATCAGGAGCTAGAAGGGGTGCTAGACGTGATAACCCTAATGAGGAGGAAGCTCAATACCCACAGTAACAAGGGGAGAGAGGTTAGATGGCTGAAGAGACAGTTCAACTATTGCATACTGTGAACCACTTGGTGGGACTACTGATACAACAACACCAAGCACCCAATGTCTCATAGCATAGGAATGCAAATGGACCCATCAGCTTTGATAAGTTCATAAGAGTGGTTAAGGAATTTAACCTCAGAGTGGATGGCCCAATTGAGGCTGAGGATTGAGTACAGGAAATTGAGAAGACCTTCACTGCATTTTAGATACTAGAAGATAGGAAGGTGAATTATGCTGCATTCATATTGAAGGGAACTGCAGCAAAATAGTGGGCTTCGATCCCTAGACTTGCAGGAGAGTGCATGAATTAGGCAGTGTTTAAGGAGTTGTTTTATTAGAGATACTTCCTTAACAGCTCTAGAGATAGAATGGAGAACGATTATTACAAATGTGAATAGGGGAACCGAAATGTTGAAGAGTATGAAGCAGAGCTAAATCGCCTCATTCAGTTCCTTCCAAAAAATGTACATAATGATGATAGGTCTTAAACCAGAAGGTTCCTAAGAGGAATATAATTGGAATTGGACCTACAACTTGTAGTAGGGGCCTTTCAACTAAATATATATTTTGAAATGGCAGATAAAGTAAAGTGCCTTGAATAGAATAAGAAGATCATAGAAGAACAGAGGAGCCGTAGAGCAGTAATAGCTCTGGGGAAAAGACTCGCCTTTAGTGGAATAGGGTAAGATGGGGATAAAAGACATCACTTGCTGCAAAGAAAAACACCCAAAGTTGTTGCCCCTCCTCTTCAGATCAAGTAAGTGCCTTTGGGAAGACAGGGCACATTATTAGACACTGTTATGGACCTCATGAGCTAAGAGAGTGCAGGTGGCTAGATGGAGTATGTTTCTCTTGTGGGAAGACATGGCACATTATTAGACATTGCACTGAAAGGTCAGTTTCCCTAATTTTTTGTTATGTGTGCAACCGAAGGGGACATAAGGCAGTCAACTCTCCTCAAGGATAAATTAGAAACAGGGTCAGTTTAACAGGCAGCTAGACCTTTAGTGAGAGGATTGGGAGGTAGACCATAGGTAGGAGGTCTTAGACAAAGAGTTCCTATTAGGGTGTTTGCCATTCATCAGTAGCAGTATTGAGATATCCCGGATGTGGACAACATTGCAAGTATGCTTCTTATACACTCCTACAATGCATATGTACTATTCGATATTGGTGCGTCTATGTCTTGTGTGTTTGAAAATTTTGTCTGTGCATATACTTTGGATGTTGAAAATATAAATGACTACTTAGCTATTAGTACTCCTTTAGAAGTAAGAGGAAGAATAAGTAGGATATGCAAAGGAGTGAGTATAGAAATATATGGTAGGATGATGCCAGCAGACCTCTTGGTATTAGAGATGATAGAGTTCGACATTATTTTGGGTGTCAACTGGCTATCAAAATATCATGCCACCATTGACTGTCACAACATGGTGGTATAGTTTAATATATCCGAAGATAGATATTTTGAATACAAACTAGAAGTGCAGAGACCTACTAGATTGCCTACCTATAAGATGTGGGGGAAAAAGTATATTGGCAACTATATTTGCTGGAGCCAGTGAAGAAGTTAGGATGGAACAAGTATAAATAGTGAGGGAATTTCTTAATGTGTTCCTAGAAAATCTTCCTGGTTTATCCTCGACCAGGGAAATAGAATTTAACATTGACTTAGTACAAGGTACAATATCCATATCAAAACCAGTCTACAGGATGACACTAGTATCATTGGAAGAACTAAGGAAATAATTATAGGAGTTACAAGATAATGGTTTTATAAGACCTAGTGTCTCTCCTTGGGGTGCACTAGTCCTGTTTATGAAGAAAAATGATGGAAGTATGAGACTTTGTATAGACTACAGGGAATTAAACAAGGTCACCATAAAGAGCAAATATCTTCTTCCCAAGGTAGATGACTTGTTTAATCAGTTACAGGGAGCTTAGGTGTTCTCTAAAGTAAACTTGAGATTAGACTATCATCAACTCAGAATCAGAGGAGAGGACATCTAGAAAACAACATTTAAGACTGGATATGGGCATTATGAGTTTCTGGTGATGCCTTTGGACTAACGAATGCACTAACTACATTCTTGGGTCATGTGGTTAACAAGGATGGTATATCTGTAGACTTAAAAAAGGTGAGAGCAATAGTAAACTGGCATAGACCAAAGACAGTTATAGAGGTAAGAAGCTTCTTAAGTCTAACAGGCTACTACAGGAGATTTGTAGAAGGATTTTCCAAAATAGCAACTCCTCTCACCAGATTAACAAAAAAGAATGTGAAATTTGAATGAGATGATAGATGTGAAGTCAACTTTCAGACGCTTAAAGAGAAACTGGTGTCGGCACTAGTTTTGACTTTGCCCAAGAGTAGAGAAGAGTTTACAATGTATAATGATGCTTCAGTTTAAAGGTTGGGGTATGTGTTGATGTAAGGTGATTAGGTAATAGCATATGCATCCCAACAATTGAAGTTGTATGAAAAGAACTACCCAACTCATGACTTAAAGTTGGCAACTATAGTACTAGCTTTGAAGCTATGGAGGCATTATTTATATGGAGAAAAGTGCAAAATCTTCACTAACCACAGAAGTCTAAAGTACATATTTACATAGAAAGAGCTGAATATGAGACAGATGAGATGGTTAGAGTTAATTAAAGATTACGGCCTAGAAATACAATACCATTCAAGAAAAGCCAATGTGGTAGCAAATGCCCTTAGTAGAAAGAAATAAAGCAATATAGCCACTCTAATCACTTCATAGAAGGAGTTATTGGAGGACATGAGCAAAATGGAGATAGAAATCTTAAAACAAGAAGTGGAAGCGAAAATGGTTACATTAAGGATTTAGTTAACCATAGTAAACATAATTAAATTGGGTCAGATGGAAGATAAGGACATTCGAGAGCTTAAGATCAAAATGGAACAAGGCAAGGCATCAGAATTCAACTTAGATGCAAAAGGGACCTTGAGGTATAAAACGAGACTATGTGTACCGAAGGATGTAACATTGAAGAGAGAGATAATGAAAGAGGCGCATTACTCCACCTACACAATACATCATGGAAGTACCAAAATGTATAAGGACGTGAAGAGCTATTATTGGTGGAGAAACATAAAGAGAGAAATAGGAGAATATGTAGCCAAATGCCTCACATGCCAGCAGATTAGAATAAAACACTAGAGACCGGTTGGAGAATTACAGCCTTTTCCAGTACTAGAGTGGAAATGGGAGTATGTGACAATGGATTTTGTTATAGCCCTTTCGAATACTAAGGAGAAGCAGGATGCGGTTTAGGTCATGGTGGACAGATTGACCAAGTCTGCTCATTTCATACCTATCGGAGTGGGATATAAATTGGAGAAACTGGTTCAGATATACATACAGGAGACAATCAAACTATATGAAGTGCTAGTGACAATCACTTCTGTTAGAGACACAAGGTCTACACAAGGCATTGGGCACCAAACTGCAATTCAATACAACATTCCACCTATAGATAGATGGTTAGTCTGAAAGGATTATACAAATACTGGAAGATTTGCTCAGGGCGTGTACTAGACTTTGGAGGGAATTGGAATAAGCATATACCTCTGGTAGAGTTTGCCTATAATAACAGCTACTAGGCAACTATCTAGATGGCACCATATGAAGCTCTTTATGGAAGAAGTTGTAGATCTCCACTACATTGGGATGAAGTGGGAGAAAGACAGATGATGCGGTCGGAGTTAGTGCAAGAAGCAGTTGACAAGGTGAAACTAACCAGGTAGAGAATATAGATGGCTTAGTCTCGATAAAAGAGCTATGTGGACAAGAGAAGGCGTCCTCTAGAATTCCAAGTGGGAGATAAGGTATTATTGAGGATTTCTCCAACAAAGGGAGTGATCAGATTTGGGTTGAGGGGAAAACTAAACCCAAGGTATATAGGCCCATTTGAGATCTTAGAGAAGATAGGCACAGTGGATTACAGGTTAGCTCTTCCTCTAAATTTGGCTGGGGTACATGATGTATTCCACGTATGCATGTTGAGGAAGTATGTACCCGACCCTGATTAGATAGTGGCCTTAGAACCACTGAATGTGCAGCCAAATCTGACATCTTTGGAAGTGAGAATGTAATACATGAAATTTTAATTATTTATTTAATTATGTAATATCGGTATTATTATAAAGAGCTAAAGATGGAGATGGAAATTATGAAAGATGAAAGGGCAATTTGGACATTCACGATGGGGAGTATTTATTCTCAAATGACCTAACGTGCTTCCTTTTTACTCTTCACAGTAACATAGCTGACAAAAAAACTCTCTAAACAAACCTTAAGACTACAAAAGGAGATGGTGCGACCTAATTCCAATTACGAAGGTAAGGGATCTTATACGGATTTCAATTGAGGATAATGGAAGTTGTAGCTTTGAGCGTCAATCTTTCATGCAAAGATCAAGGTGCGTGAAGGGACATAAGAGAACGGAGAATCAACGATTCGGGATTTGTGACTTATTGAAATTGAAGTAAGTATGCAATTCTTTGTAAATTAAATACAATTATAAGTTGTAGGAACTTAGTTAAGCTTAAGAATAGGAAGGATTAGGTTTTAGATAAATTGAAGTAAGAGAAATAGGGTTCATGGGGATTGCTGAGGGTAGCATGACCTATCAACACAGTCATGTTTCGACCATGTCAAAATTGAAAGGTGCACTGAGAGATATATAGCCTCCCAATACGGTCGTGTTTCGACCATGTTAAAATGGAAAGGTGCGTCAAGAGATACATGATCTCTCAACATGGTCGTGTTTTGACTGTGTTAAGTCAAGGGCAATACAACCTTCTAACACGGTCGTGTTTAGACTGTGCTGAAACTAAGTTTTTCACTGAGAGATACATGACCCCTAAAACGGTTGTGCTTCATCTTATGTTGAGCAACATAGTCCCCAACATGACCGTGTTGAATAAAGTATAAAGTAATTACCTATTTATTTAACTTCAAATTAAACTAATTTTCCATGTAACTTAGATAACTAGTAAGGCCTTAGAGAAATTAAGTAAATAGGATTAAGAGATGATATTGATCTTAGATTAAGTACTAAGAAGTACTTGTTGATTGAACAAATTTCAACCTAGCTTACATCCAAGATCGGTAAGTGCTTAAGGCTAGGATTCAAGGTACGTGTAACTTGCGTGTTGATTTGTGCTTGTTTAAGTTAGTCTATGTATGGAACTTGTTTTAATTAATGAATCGGTTTAAGTGTTTAAGTGGTATGCTATATATGCTTGGCTTGGCTTAAGGGCATGTAGTGGCAGATCCCCAAGGAGCACCATAATGATCCTTATATGACGTTATCCCTAGTGGAGTCGTGCTTGAAAATGATCTAGGTTGAACGTTGATTAAGTGGTTAAGTGTACATGGGTGTGGGGCCCGTAGTGGTAGTTCCCATCACCAAGTTCCAAGTTTAAGTATACATGGGTGTGGGGCCCGTGGGAGTTCTCATCACCAAGTTTAAAGTTTAAGTGTACGTGGGTGTAGGGCTTGTAGTGGCAGTTCCCATCACCAAGTTTAAGGATTAAGGGATCATGGGTTTAGGGCCTATAGTGGTGGTTCCCATCACTAAGTCATGCTCCAATGTGTTAAGTATGTTAAGGGAGTCATGAGTATTTGTTGTTTGCTTGTGGACATAAATTATATTATGAAATGGTTGTCTGTGTTTTACTTTTGCATGATATGTGTGACACTTGTTTATGTTTGTTCATGCGTATGTGTTTGTGTTATACGTACTAGGCATTAGCTCACCTTTCGAGGAATCATTTTTAGATGCAAGTGTTGAGGGAGATGAGAACCTAGAAGATAACTTGGGTTTGGGTGAACCATAGAGAGAGGAAGATGAAGATTACCATTATTATTATGGTGATTAGGTGTTGGTAGAATTATTTTATTGGACTGTGATAGACATTATTTTTTGAAAATGTTATTGTGGTGTTTAAAGATTTTCGCTGCGTTAGATGTTTGATATGGTTCAACTTATTATTTGAAATTTTGGACATATATGAAATGTTTTTATATGGGAGTTGTAGGGTAAAATGTATCAGAGTTGTTGCAGAGCATAACGTGTTCTTATGAGATAAGGATATGTAGCAGGCAGTAGCATGGCTCAGGGTTTTGGGGCATTACATTGTCCAACTAAGAAGCTAGCCTCTAAGATGTGTAAAAGCAGTTAGATTAAATTTTTAATTTGTTAAATGACTAGGAGTAAGAAACTTTACTAAGTAACATAGAAAAGAATCCTAAAGGATAAATGGTGGTAAAGGCCCTTGTTAACTCACAAGTTAGACCATTTGAAAAAAAGATAGATAGGTAAATGCAATGGACATAGAGAAACAAGAAGAGTCGATTTGTATAAGTTAATGGTTGAAGATCCTTTGGAGAATTCTTGCTATTAGAATAAGGATCCAAGGAAGAAACAATGGATAGTGTTAAAGAATAAAAGGCTGAGAGTTATAAAGAAGTAACGTCTGGTGAAGAATTTTGAATTGAGGTTGTAATAAGAGACAAACAAATATGTTGCCAATAGGCATAAACGGAAATTTATCCAGATACTCTATGAATGCTCTATTCATGAGATCTATGAAAACTATTGGAGTGTTCATTAAACCAAAGGGCATAGTTAAAAATTTGTAATGCTTGTACCTCATCCTAAAAAGCCGTCTTAGGGACATCTTTTACCTTAATCCTTGGCTAATGATATTGCGATCTTAAGTTGATCTTATAAAACACTTTAGTTTCTCTCAACTAATTGAAGAGGTTGCCAATTCTAGGTAATGGGTACACACTATTACCTTATTCAATTCTCTATAATTGATCCATAATTTCATACTCCTGTCCTTTTTCTTAGTGAAGAGTATAGGAGCTCCTACGGTAAAATGCTTGGCCTTATGAGCCCTTTATCCAAAATCTCTTGCAATTGCACTTTCAACTCTTTTAGCTTAGTGGGTGCCATTCTATAAGATACTTTAGATGTAAGGAGGGTTCCTAGCATTAAATTTATGACAAATTGTACTTCTTAAGTTGATGGCAAGTTAGCTAGCTCTTTTGGAAACATATATACAAACTTTCTAACCAATGGAACTTCACCTATTTTTTAATTTTGGAACCGCTTTTGAGATCATAGATGCTAACATTGTAGGTCATTCCCATAATTCCTTATTTAACAATCTAACTAGTCTCTATAACTCTATCTCATGTTGAAAAGGTTCTTTTCCCTCAACATTGAAGTATATCACCAAATTCCAACAATTTATAGTGGCATGATATTGAGATAACTACTCGATATCTAAGATTACATCAAGCTCTTGTATCTCAAACACAGTAAGATCTATTAGCATGTCTCTACTGGTGATCTCTATCTTTACATCTTTAAATGCTCGGCATATTTTGGGTATACAGATAACTTAGAAGTCAAAGTTTTAATCATGGTACCAAAAGTAAATGCAAATGCATTAAATATATAACAATGAGTGGCACCAATTTCGAAAAAGTGTATGGGCATAAATAGAGTGTACTAGAAGTGTTCATGCCATGGTGTACATATCAGGAACATCTCGTTGGCTTATGGCTAAGACTCTAAAACTAGTGGTCTTCCTCTATGAGTTCTCAATTGACTTTTGAAATTATAACGTTGGCTTTGCATTATTATTTTTACAACTTAGAAAGACATGTCCTCTTTACTTACACTTAGAATAAAAGAAAATTGGTAAGATAAGGTCCTTACACTTAAAACTTTTGTGGCCAACCTTTCCACAAGCATGTGCCTTACACCTATTGGCACTTAGATAACTTGTGAGGCTCATAACATCTTTCAAACTTAAGAGTTGAAGGAGGTGCCTATAAGTGAAATGAGTTCAAGATGGTTGACTCACCATAAATTTCTTGGCATTTCCTTAGACCTTAGTTATTGGAAACCTTGCATCAAGGGTTTCTTTCCCAAGCTCTCTTAAACCTTCTTGCTCTCTTGTTCCTTAATACTCTTGCATCCTTATTCTATCAATTTAGCTTTATCAACTACTATGGCATATGATCACAATTTAAAGCCTCTCACCTCATGCTATAGTTAAAGGTCCAAACCATCTAAAAACTTGTGAATTTTGACATTTGTATCAACCTTCAAGGAATTTAGAGCAAGTAGTTGATTCAATTCTATCTCATACTCTTTCATGATTTATTTCCTTGCTTAAGGCTCACAAACTTCATTGCCAACCATTGCTTAAGGCCATTTGGAAAATATTTCCCATAAAGGCTTCTTTAAAGATGTTTAAGGTAATAAACTAAGTAGTGTTCCGTTTTACATGATTCCACCAATTTGAATCCGTTTCCTTCAACATAAAAGTTGCATAATACGCTTTCTCTATCTTTTGGCACATCATAAGCCACAAATGCTTTCTCAAAAACTTTGCCATCCAATTTTCAACTTCAAGTGGATCCTTATGTCTTCTATTACATAGCTTCACCAATTGCACAAGCCCAGTTAAACCAATTATAGTTCCTAGTCTCTCTTCCACATTAAGTGCCATTGAACCATGTTGACTCCTTATCTTCTCTGAGTAGCTAGTTCTTATAGGATTTGTTGTTTAACCTACATCATGTGGAGCATTGCCTACATGATGGTCATCTAGTTAGGTTTAAGAGTGGGAGGTGGTAGAGGGAGAGTGCTCTCTTAATGATTACCAGCCTTGTTAACTTGGTTGTTGGTACAGTTAGAGTTAGCTTCCATAGCCATTCTATTTAGAGTCAAAGGATCTAGAGTTAGAGGGGTAACTATAGTAAGGTTAGCAATCTAAGACTTGGTGGTAGCACAACTCGAGTAAAAGTAATTAAATTGTTCCACTTTTCAAGAAAAAAAAAAATCTTTTTCTCAGTTTCATTTACTTTCTTGTTGACTTATTTTCATGTAGCTTTATCATCTTTTATCTTTTAGATTATTTTACTTTTCAAGTAAAAATCTTATTTCACTCAACATTTGTCCTCAAAATTCATTACTTTTTTTTTTCTACTTACATTAAATCCATGATATAAACTTGATTTTGTTGAGTGGAGTTTTTAAAGGATTTATAGTGATGACTTAAATGAGTTTATGAAAATCAAAAGAGTATTATTCTTTCTCTTTGATGAATATGTGAAAATATTGGTAGTGGTAAGTCAAAAGTCAAGAAACCTATTATTGATGAATGGGGTGATGACTTTTAGGTAGCTTTATTTTTGTTTTCGACTATGTATTCTAGTTTTACAACTTTGAA
The DNA here is from genome assembly GCA_037954665.1 of Laguncularia racemosa. Classification (NCBI taxonomy): domain Eukaryota; kingdom Viridiplantae; phylum Streptophyta; class Magnoliopsida; order Myrtales; family Combretaceae; genus Laguncularia; species Laguncularia racemosa. The sequence continues at coordinate 626,785 of JBBMOL010000024.1, read as the reverse complement.
GCTAATTTCATTTCATATGATGCTTGTAATTTTTTATCTTATCTATTTGTCTAAAAGTTTTTTTTTTTATCTTATCTTGGAATTTTAATCTTTTGAAGCATGCAAATCCTTAGGGGTGTCACCAAGTTTAAACTAAAGCTATATTTGGATGAGGAGTAACATAAAATGGTGGAATTGGATGTATTGAGTTATTAGAAAACTAATTAATTATGATATACTCAAGTTGATATCTCAAGCATATCGATATCTACGATAACTTTTGAATCCACGTTTAGTATTAGAGGTTAAATCCATGATCAACATTACAGTTTCTTGAAGCTAAAAACTTTAAAAGTTCTTTTATGTAGAAAGAATTGGCTCTATAGAAAAAAAAAGAAGGTAATAAACTAAACTATTTTAATTTTTTAATTTTCAATGTCATATTATATATTATATGATTCTTTTTTATGTATAGATTGTTTGACTATCTCCCTTGAAGATCTAACAAAGAATATGATGAATTTAGAAATTAGCATAAGTGATAATGTCCACTTAAGTCATGGTTCAACTTAATTTGATGTTGTTATGCAACTAATAAGTTTTTAGATTTATTATATTTGATAAAACTTACTTCACTAAAACTATTGTTTGGGTTGTAATTATATGTTAATCTTTTAGACTTGATGGCATTAGTACTTGTAAAAGTTAATTTTATTATCGTCATTTTCACGTTGAATATATAAGTATTTTATAAATTTATTTATAACTTTTTAATTAATAAATGGGTCTAACCCAAACACTAGACATGCAGGTGTAGGTTATGGGTTTAAATTTTTATACATGATTAATAAATGAGTTGTGTGATGGATTGAAGTTTTTCAGATACAAACTCATTTAAATATGGACATGACACACTACACAATAACATGAATTGCCAACCCTAAACTATGGTTAGGAGAGACATCTATCCATAATCCATAATATTAAACATTCAAATGAAATCTCCAAATATAAACAATACTCATAGTCCATAACACAAATAAGATAAATCTAATGAGCCATAAATACATAAACAAGTAATCATGATCACTTTACACTATCCTAAACAATATTCATAGTCCTAACTAATGCTCATCTCACCATCCTAAAGATCAATTCTCTATATTCTATAGATTAATTAAACTTATGATTTGATACCACCTAAAGCTATTATGCTTCGCACAAAATGCAACCGCTTCACCTTATATTTACACCTCAGCATAAATACATAAAGGTTAAATTGTCGAATGTCATGAAAATTTTATAAACTCTAAATCTCTTGATTACTAAAAAAACCTCAAAGTAACATAATTCTCATGATTTCCTAAAAGGAGAAAGTACACTTTTGCTCATCGATATTTACTTACTATTCTATTTGACTTCTCAATATTTTTTTTTCTATTTGAGTTCTCAATATTTTCAAATTACTTGAAAGTATGACTTCCATTAAATCTATTAAGATTTTCATCCATTTATGATACATATTAGCTTCAAATTGGTGTATAATAGTTAATTTAATAAATGATAACATTCAACACATTTAATTACGTAATATAACAAAAAATACTATTAGAAAAATTTAATTACATAATATAATAAAAATAATAAAAAATAGATAAAAAAATAAAAGAAGAAAAAGGAGTTGAAAAATTGCACAACCCCAACCACCTTATTAACTACTCTAAGGCTATATAGAAATTAACATATAACCAAGATGAACAAAAAATTTCAATGAATTTAATGGAAGTCCTTTATTTGTAAAGATATTAAAACATTAAGAAATTAAATGGAAGAAAATGAAAAAAAAAGAAGAGAACTCAAATAGAAAAGTGTGTAAATATTAAGAACTAAAAGTATACTTTTTCCTTTCTCAAAGCAACAAAGTTGCTAATTTCGACTAGCACTAAAACAAGTCTTTTCTTAGAAAAAAACTAAAATTAAGATCATCTAAAATCGTATGATATGTTCGTTCACAAAGTTCTAGCAGCAAAATATGCACATGAGAGATCATCACCATCCCCTTCAAAATCATCATAAAAATACTTCACATCATCATATGCATAACTTGAAATTTTTTAAAGATTCCTAATAGTGTGAGTGGTGAAACTCGGTATGAACTATTATGTTAACAAGTATGTATAGGCACTCACACACAATCCTATAAATGCTAATTGCAACAAGCAACCGATTGATTATTTGATTAATATAAGCCAATCAATCAACACAATTTTGACAACCAAAATTTAAAATTAGCATAGATTCCACTTTCACACGAATATTGACACACAACACATATAGATCAATAATGAAAGTTGGATGTAGCTTATATCAATGATTATACTGATTACAATTGGATTATAACCTATATCAATTATTACACTAGTTATGGTTAAACTGCAACCTACAATTACAAGCACAAACAACATGGTAATTTATTAATCTAAATATTCATTAATTAGATTTAAAATATTCTAACATGCACAAGCAAAAACATAATAGCTACATAACTATCGTGAAAAGCTTTGATAACTCAACAACTCAAAATATTAACCACTTATAATTCAATATAGAATAATTCTTAGTTTTACGTGCTTGAATCAAATTCCAGTTCTTTAATTCAATCATAACCTATTAGTTATATCTAAATCCACCAAATACATGAGTTTGAAATTCAACAAAATTGATTAAGCCATTTGAAAAACAAGGACTTATCCTAAATAGGGGCTAGTTGACTGTAGCTTCGCCCGAAACATTAATTCATCCATTAAACTTGTAAAAAAAAAGAAAGAAAGAAACATCCTTTTTGGATTCCTTCTCCTAAGGTTTCAATCTGAACCACTTTTCAAGAGTTTTAAGGTTTATCTAATGTTAGATCTTGTACTAAAATCTTCTTTTATTAGTGAAAATCAAACCTTAATCAAAATCTCCATTAAAACCCACAAAACTTAGGTTTTTAGTGAAAATATTTATTTCAAAACAAGTTTCAACCCTTGATCTCATTAAAATGCACTTAAATCGATTTTTAGGGTTATAAAGTAAAGGTTTAAAAAGGAAGATTGAGTTTTCCAAACTTATTACCTTAAATTTCTTGAAACATGGTAATTCTTACTAAAGAAAGTCATAGTCCTTGACTTGTTTTCCCTTTTTTTTTTTTTACCTTGGTTACAGATTCAAATAGATTTTGCAGAAAGAAAATAGATCAAAATCATTGGTTGATCTAGTTACAAATCTAACTTTTGATCTCTACAAGATTATAGGTTTAGGTTCTGATCTATTAAGTTAGAAGATCGAATTAATAACTGAAAGGATGATTTTGGCAGTTTACTTGGAGGTTGGGTTTCTCTCACTTCGTCACTAATAACAAACCCTGATGGAGGAGGAGTCTCTAAGATTTCTCTAATATTAGTGCTAATGAATGAGAATAAGAGACCCTAAGGTTTATATAGTGCTCATTATGAAGCCTTAGAGAGATAAAAGGGGCTAAAACTCTAGCCTCCTTTAAAGAAATCTAAAACCCATTAAAGGAAAAATAGAAATCCCTAACTTCTCTCCTTTTAGGCATTGCTAGTATTCTTATCAAACCAGCGACTAATTTCAATTTCAATTTTAAGCACTTAAGCATGGATTAATGAAATGGATTTAACTATCATAGTGCACTCACATTAAATATGATGATGGGCTAAAATTTATTTTGTTAGAGAATGCAAAGTAAGTATACATATTTTAGTTAACATATTAAAAATCCACAACAAGATATGCTATCAAATATTTATTACAGCTTATGAGTTTCATTATCATCAAAACTTATTAAGAGATCATCATTATATTATCATAAGTTGATACCATATCTATAGTGATACTAAAACCTAATTGTCTAATACCATGAAACTAAAATCACTTCTTGACAATACAAATGGTATTAGTAAATTATAATGTCACGTTTGATACATAGGAATGGCCTAAAATGAAATAAATTGGAATCGAGAATGAATTGACCAATCTGTTCCTATGTTTAGAAACATCACCATCATTATGTTTGTTTGTGTTACCTTTGGAGTAGAATGGAATGTGAATATACTAATGTTTGACAAAAATTTCCTTAAGTTGTGTATAGGTATATGTAAAAATGTTATATACATTGTACATATAAATACATATGCATACATATACTAGTGTTTGACAAATATATCATCTATTTTTTTTCATATTTATACATATATATTTATAAGTGACAACAAACATATGATCTACATACATATGTTATATATATATTTATTGTACTTATACATAACATTAGATAAGGATGTTATGAATATAACATATATATAGTTGTTCAATTTGTTTTAGATATACATAACATTACGCATGTACAAATGTTGTATGTGTAGCATAGGTAACAATTATATTTTATATATTTGTCCATATATATAAATTATATATATACATGTGTACATAATATATATAATAATTGTATAATCTATTAGGTTTATTTTATAAATAAATTATATGGGCTTAAATGTGTTATATAATAATATAATAATAATAATAATAATAATAATAATAAGGCTATCATATTATATAAAGTCCAAATAATTAGAAGTGATTTAATAAGGTTGTGGACTTTAAGACATTAAGTAAATATGGGTTAATATGTGTAGAGATTGAAAATATGGTTTACAATTTTATGATAAGCAAAATTAGAAATAATAAAAGGCTAACAAGTAATTAATATATATATAATATATATAGTATATATAGTTGGTCCTTATGTCATCGATAATGCTATTTTATTCTCTCTAACACCCCATCATTTGAAAGGACAAAAGACAAGATATCTCTAAGGAACATTCCATTGATTTAGAAGGCCGCTCCATTACATCAAGTAATGCGTCTCTCAAGTAATAGATTTAGGTATACTTTTGCTTATTGTTTCTTTACTTGTGTCCTAATTTTGCACATGAATTGTTCTTAGATGCATTATAGTATGTGAATAATTATAAATTAAATCCCAACAAGTGGTATCAAAGTATTCATGTGTAAGATTAGAGCCTAATTTCAATGAAGTTTTGTTAAATTTCATGAATCTTGTTTGAGGGCTATGAATTGTGATTAGGGTTGATATGAAATTGCATGAAATAAGTGCATTTGATTGAAAATAGAGAGATTATATAAATATCTAATACAACCATAATCTCTATTTGACCTTATATAAAGATAAAATCGAACCTAGAAGGGAATTAGGGTTTATGACATTTTATTTTAGGGAGGAGAATTTTGTGCCTAAGTACATGCCTAAAGTACATGATCATGTACATTAAGAATGGCATATTTGGAAACGCCTATGTAACTCATGAATGGGATTGTGTTCAAATGATAGGAACATAAACATGTTAAGCTCTAGTTTAAGAAGACAAGAGGTACATGGCTGTGTTCTAGGTCGTGAACCTATTATTAAAGAAATATGTTAGGTGTATGACCAACATGACCTTATTCATGGCTGTGTACCTTATACAAATAAGAACATATAAAGTACACAAGTGAGAACGCGTTTGTGTTCATGCTTGCGTACCTTAGGAATGAAGAACATGGCTAAGAACATAGTTGTGTTTAGCTTGTGAATCCTTAAAGTTTAACTAAAAAAAAAAAGGGGAAAGGGTGCTTTGTAGCTTGATTCGAATAATGGAAAATTGATATATATCCATTATTTGAAATGAATGATTGAAATTATATATTGCCGAAGTAACTTCTACTATGGAAATTATTCATTTTGAATAGGTAGAAAAGGATGTGTGTATGTAAATCATGAGAATATTGATCAGCCTAAAGGAAGATTAATGTTTGGCTGACTTACTTACACACCTGCAGTGATAAATATGAGATAATTGTTTGGAATTTCAATAAGTAATTGGTTGGTCAAAAGAAATGCTTAATCATTTGACAAACTTTTATCATCATTATTTAATCATTACACCAAGACTACTACTTACAAGTTGATATTTCTATCTAAAGACTAGATATCAATGTTGTGCTAGGTGTCTTATGATGAGACTTGCCATTATTTGAATTTTAATTTCTTTTTAGTATGAATATGAGTTTAATTTTTGTTTTACTTCTTTTTTTTTTCCTATTAAGTTACTCATTCTATTGCGAATATCTTTACAAATATTAATTCCATTTCTATGCTACATGGCACAAATTTTAAGGCATGGTAAGAGAACGTAATGATCATTCTTGGAGTCATGGCCCTAGACTTAGCATTGATGGAAGATTGCCCTCGTACCTCTGATGAAAAGATGGGAGCGATCAAAATGTATAAGTCTTATGGTCATAAAGCATGCCATTCCAAAAGTATTCATGGACACATTGTCCGAGAGTATACAAATAAATAAGGACTTCTTAAAGGATCTCAAGAAAAAGGTTTACCAAGAATGAAAAGGTTGAAACAAGTATGCTCTTAGCAAAACTTATCTCATTGACATGTAAAGGAAATGTCAATATTAGGGAGTACATCATGGAGATGTCTTACATTGCCTCAAAGCTTAAGGCACTAAAGTTGGATTTATCTTAAGAATTATTAGTGCACTTAGTTTTGATATTTCTTTTGGCACAGTTTAGTTAGTTTAAGGTAAGCTATAACTTTTAAAAGGACTCTTAGTTCCTTAGTGAGCTCATCTTACAATGTTCAGGAAGAGAGAAGGCTAAATTATGAAAAGACTAAAAGTGCCAAATTAGCCAGTACTTCTAAGGACAAAAAGGTAAAGAAGAGAAAGAAGGGTAAGGAAGTTATTGTATAGACACCACCAAAAAATAACACAAGGAGCAAATTGAGGATGCTTGTTTCTTGTGCAGTGCAAAAGGACATAAGAAGAAACAATGTACCAACTATCATGCTTAATGTGTAAAGAAAGGTTCGTTTCTTAACTTTGTTTTGAGGTTGATTTGACTTTTGTACCTAGACATACATGGTGGATAGATTTAGGTGCAGCAACTCACATTAATGTATCTACGTAAGGTTGCCAAAAGCCCAGTGATGGTGAAAGATACATCTACATTGGTGATGGCAAGTCAATAGAGGTTAAGGTAATAGGGAGCTTTAGATTTTTGCTAAGAGGTGGTTGCTATTTGGATTTGAATGAGACATTTGTTATATCGTCTTTTAGATAGAATTTAGTTTTTGTTGTCACTTTAGACAAATTTGGTTACAATTGTTCATTTGGATAACCAATTTAGTTCCTTTTATGATTCAAAACTAGTTGATATCGGTTTATTATCTTATATTGATAATCTATATTTACTTTATATAATTGCTTCTTATAAATAATCCTCTCTTGTTAATTCATGAAATTTAAATTGCAAGTTAACCGATGAAAATTTAGTGTTGTTATAGAATAAGAGATTGGGTCTTATCTCCAAAAGGAGAATAGAAAGACTTATATCTGACAATATTCTCACTCTCCTTGATTTTATAGATTTTAATATTTGTATTAATTGTATTAAGGGGAAACAAATAAATGTCAGGAAATTGGGTGCCAATAAAGCTGTAGAAATATCAGAATTGATTCATGTAGATATTTGTAGACCATTTTCATACTTCTTGGAATAGTCAACAATACTTCATAATGTTCATAGATGACTTCTTAAGATATGGCTACATGTTTCTCATTTATGAGAAATCTTAGTCATTGGATGTGTTCAAAACTTATAAAGTTGAAGCAGAGAATCAATTAGGTAAAAGGATTAAAGTTGTTAGATTTAATCGTAGTAGTGAATAATATGGTAGATTTGATGGATTAGGTGAACAACATCTAGGACCATTTGCTAAATTCCTAGAGGGATGTGGTATTGTCCTAAAGTACATCATGCTAAGCTCACCTGCAATGAATGGTGTTGCTAAAAGACAAAATAGAACACTTAAGGACATAGTAAGGAGTATGCTTAATCATTCTACCTTACCAAAATCACTCTAGGAAGACGCTTTAAAAACTGTAGTGTACTTTCTCAATAGAATACCAACTAAGACAACTAACAAAACCCTTTATGAGCTTGGGACAAGTGAAAGACCTAATTTAAAGCACTTGCATATTTAAGGATGTCCAGCTAAGGCTAAGCCTTATAGGCTAAATGAAAGAAAACTGAATTCTAGGATTGTTAGTTGCTATTTTATTGGGTACTCTAAAAAATCAAAGGGTTATAAGTTCTATGATTCTACTCTTAAGGAATTTTTGAGACAATAAATATTATAATACTTGACACTATTTAAGAAGCAAATCTAGAACAAGACGTTGTAAATGAATCTCTCGTTCTGAAACAACAAACCTTACAACCTTAAGAACTAGTGCCATTAAGGAGATCAATTAGTGAAAGAAGAAATGCAATTTCACATGATTATGTTGTGTTTCTTTTTAGAACATGAGGATGACATTGGAATGATGGAAGATGATTCAATCAACTTTTGTCAAGCCATGGAAAGTTTTGATTCTCAAAAGTGGATATGTAAAACTTGCGAAATTAGTATAATTACAATATTGGATTAATTGATAGATTATACTAAAAGTCCTACTTATAATCCATATAATTTTAAATTAAAAGAAATAATCATATAAAGTCAAATTGCGTAAAATTTCTAGATAAATGATGAAATGAATTAAAAAAATAGGTTTAGGATAGTCAAATGAAAATTCTGAGTAAATATTTATACTTGAAATAATTCATTTAGTTTAGTCGTAAAATTTCATATTAAAAAATTAAAGTTACTAAATTTACGTAAATTAATACGTGAAATGAATGGACCTAGAAAAACAAAAGAAATTATATATATATGTCCCAAACTACCTTAGCTTCTAGAACCTACGACTAAAGTAAAAAAAAGAAAAAGGAAAGTGAGACATAAAGTGAGATTGAGAGAATGAACAACAGAGAAGAAAGGAGAAAGGGGAAAAGGAAAAGAGAAGGAAAATTCACCATAATGTACACATACAAAGTCCAAATCACAAACCGGGATCATTTACATGATCCTTAAGGTGAGCCCTATGAAACTAGACTAGACTTATGGGGGAAAAATTTTACTTTTATAATTTAAAAATAAATTTAAAATGTGTATAAAAATAAGTTTTAGCTTAAAAAATAGCAAGCATATCTAGAAATACACTGGATAAGATGATATTAGTAAGAACAGTAAGTGATGGTACTATTTTCTTGTGTTTTAGGAGAAGATTTTCATCTCGTATTTTTACCCAAGGATTATCACGAGTAATTAAAAAACAAGACTCAGGTGAGTGGGAACTCTGTAATATATTGTTATTTGTGTGTGATATGTTGTATCTATATAATATATAAATAATTCTATGTATCTCCATGGATTGTTCTGTTTGCTATCCCTTTGTGCCCTATTATGTGTGTAAGGTTGTGGTGTGTGTATTGCTAAGGAAAACAGAGCTTGTGTGCGTATTGAGGTTGTTTTGCTCATTGTGTACTGCAGAGGTGTGTGATGTAGTAGGATGTGGTGTGGGATTATGTATAGAGCACTGAGTGTTCTGTTTTTTCTTGTAGAATTGTTGTATGTCTATTGTATGTGGTAGAGTATTGGGAATTGTAATTGCAAATATTGTGTGCATATCTGTATTATTTTGGGGTGTAGCTTATTGGTGTGATTGTGTGTGATGGTCTATTGTGTGTGTCGTGATGTGAGTAGTAGTGTGAGTTGTGTCATGTGTTGTTGGGTTACTGGTGCTGTTGCTATTATTGCTGTTTCTGTTACTATTGTTGTTGTTGTTACTACTGTTGCTGTTACTATTGTTGCTGTTGTTGCTATTGCTGCCATTGTTGTTGTTATTGCTACTATTACTGTGCTGGTGTGTTGTAGTGATGCAGACTTGGAATGCTCTGAAACCAAATGATTTCGAAAACGGATTCGAATTCCTTCAAACACACCAAATCATCAACAACAATCAAATAACACAAATTTTTAGGTTTTTTCTGGATTTTGGTACTAACGAACAAAATCAAAGATATGGATAAAATTATCAATCTATAGATGCCAAGATTGATAAAATTAAACTGATTCGCAATCAAATCATAGAATGATAGAGACCACGTTCTATAAATCAATCACTACGGTTAAAGAATTCTAAGAATTTAATAACGATGCTTGCTACAAATTCTATAGGAACCAAGAATTTGATAAGAATAATACGAATATAGTGAAAATCAATTCTCAATATTCTCAAATCTCCAAAAGAAGACTCACACCACTCAAGTGTCTCTGTTTTACAAAACAAAATCATCATCTCCCACGAAAAACCCTAAGGACCTTATTTATATCATCCTAAAAAATTTGTGCGAAAACATTCAAGGCCGGCTTAAGGCCGGTCAAAGGCTGGCGGCCTTCACTTAGGTCGGCACCAAAAGCCAACGGCCTTCACTTAAGCCAACACTAAAGCCGTCGGCCTTCATTTAGGCCGGCTCCAAGGCTGGCGGCCTTGAAGTGAACTCGGCCGGCCTTTATTCAAGGCCGGCTTAAGGTTGGCCGGAGTTCGCCTTGGATCCTCCCGACGCCTATGTCCTTCTTTTTTTGGTGCTCGTATTTTTGCTCTTGGAATCATATCATTCCCTCCATGTTGAAAATGATTCGACCTTGAATCTGTATTGTCCATCCTGCTAGGCTACATAAACAGACTCCTCTTTCCCTTGGGCTTCTTAAGGCAATTTAGTCTTGTGTGTTGTACTTTAGTTGGACTCATAGCAAGAAGCTTGTATGTCTTGTCCTGTTGCTGAATGGTATACTCATTGGTGTATCCATCATACTTGGCTCTGAGGTCATACTGCCAAGGTCTTCCAAGGATCAAATGTGTAGCTTCCATGGGAGCTACATCACAAACAATTTCATTAGTATAATCACCAATTAGTAATGGAACACGAACCTGTTTGTGTACATGACCAGCTCCCTGTGGACTCAACCAATGAGGTGCATAAGGTCTTGGATGCTGCTCCACCTGTAAACCCAACTTAGTAACCTAATTTGCTGAAGCAACATTAGTGCAACTGCCTGTGTCAACCACAATCAAACAAGTCTTTCCCTGCACCATGCCCTGGATATGGAATAAATTGGCCCTCTGATTAGGAACAGTTTCATCCTGTTGAACCATTAGCATATCTCCCTGTACTGGACTCGCTATAATGTCCTCATCTTCCTCTTCTGCCTCAGCACTCTTCTGTTCTTCTTCCTCACTCTCAACTTTGTCCCCCTTGATGACTATAACCCTTTTATTAGGACATTGAGAAGCAATATGGCCAAGTCCTAAACACTTAAAACATTTGATATCTCTGCTCCTCTTTTGTTGTGTTTGGTCAACAACCTCACTAACGACCGCTTTTCCCTTTTCCTTCCTTTCCTTCTCCCTCTTGCCATCATCTGATTTATGGTGTTGATATGATTTCTGATCCCGCCTACACTGATGCCGCTCAACCCGAATGGCTAATTTAATCACATCCTCAAGAGTCTGATAATGCTGGAGTTCCACTACACTGGCAATGTCCATCTTCAACCCATTGATGAAACGAGCTATGGATTCATCTGATGTTTCCCTGATATCACATCTTGCCACTAATGTCTCAAACTCCTTCACATACTCTTCTATGCTCTTCTTACCCTGCCTCAAGGATTGCAACTCCATCAGCATCTCCTGTTTATAGTAGTCTGGCACAAATCTGCATCTCATCAACCTTTTCATCAAAGCCCATGAACACACTTTCTCCTCATCAGCCCTACGCCTCTTAGTTTGTAATTTATCCACCATAAACTAGCATATTCAGAGAATGCTAAAGACGCCATCTTCACCTTCATGCGCTCATCCCACTCATAACAGTCAAACACCTTCTCAACCCGTGGCACCCAGTTTAGGAATTCCTCTGGTTTACTACTACCGATGAAAGTTGGAATTTTCAGCTTGATGCTTTCAATCCCCTTACGCCTGTCAACATTGTTTCCTCTCCTACTCCTTTCACTACTAGAGTGTCTCCTCCTAATTCCTGCACCACTATGGCTTCTTCTATCCCTAACCTCCAATCTCTCCATAATCAATCTAAGATTTTCTTGGATTTGATTGAACTCAGCCTTAGTCACAACCTCACCCCCATTATTAGCATCATTCCTATTATTGTTGTTATGAACACTTCCATGTGACGGCATCTCTACCCTTCAATAATCAACAATAGAAATTCACTAAAAACCAAATTCTCAACAATAACCCCACACACCAATTCACAGCAATCCAACACTCAACAACTGAATTCAGCAAAATCCCCAATTCTCAACTACAGCCCAATCACCAATTCACAGCAATACAATTCACAAAACAAATTTCTAAAATTTCCAACCAACAGCAGTATTGAATTAAAACTACAATTGAATTGAGAATCAACAGCCTTATCGATTTAACCCACGATTTGATCGAATCCTTCGCTTTGACGAATCTAACCTTTGCTCTAATACCAAAATGATGCGGACTTGGAATGCTCTAAAACCAAATGATTTCGAAAACGGATTCGAATTCCTTCAAATACACCAAATCGTCAACAACAATCAAATAACACAAATTTTTAAGTTTTTTATGGATTTTGGTACTAACGAACAAAATCAAAGATATGGATAAAATTATCAATCTATAGATGCTAAGATTGATAAAATTAAATTGATTCGCAATCAAATCATAGAACGATAGAGACCACGTTCTATAAATCAATTATTACGGTTAAAGAATTCTAAGAATTTAATAACGATGCTCGCCACAAATTCTATAAGAACCAAGAATTTGATAAGAACAATACGAATATAGTGAAAATCGATTCTCAATATTCTCAAATCTCTAAAAGAAGACTCACACCACTCAAGTGTCTTTGTTTTACAAAATAAAATCATCATCTCCCACGAAAAACCCTAAGGACCCTATTTATATCATACTAAAAAATTTGTGCAAAAACATTTAAGGCCGGCTCAAGGCTAGTCAAAGGCCAGCGGCCTTCACTTAGGCCGGTACCAAAAGCCGGCGGCCTTCACTTAGGTCGGCACTAAAGCCAACGACCTTCATTTAGGCTAGCTGATGTGCCTAATTCCACTAAGACGCATAATCAAAAGACTCAAGAAAAGCAATCTCAAGTCAAAGTGATAACTGGATCCACAAGGGCTAATTCATGTGAACCCTAATGAAGATATGATGAAATCCAAATGTTCAATGATGCAATTGTGAAAACTCAATGATAATATCTTCTAATAACACCCTAATCTCATATAATCCACAAATTAAAAGGAAAAACCTCAATTCCAAGAACTCCTTTCCAATAGAGAAGAACAAATTTTCAAGGGAATTCTTCAATGAAGATTTGAATCCAATTGCAAAGTACTTCAAATAAACTCAAGAATTCGAATACAATTAGAAGCAAATCTGTCCAAGAACTATCTCAATTCAACCCTAGATATGATACACTAGAGAAGAAAAGAAATCACAACAAAATGAAATTGATACAACTCACAATTTCAAGGTGTTGCACTTGCTACAATTTCAACTATTGGGATTGAAATTGATAAGAGTTTAGATGACAATTAGGAACCCTAATTCTTAGGTGTAGAAGAAGTGTTTGATCTTCCAAAATAAGCCTCCTCAAACCCTCTCTTAAGCAAGTATTTATACTTGCTACTCCTAGGGTTAAAAAGTGCTTAAAATTACAAGTTTGCCACTTTTAAGGTGGCTAACCCTAAATGAAAGTTACAAGGAAATAAAAGTGTCCCAAAACCAAAATACAACCAAAATAGTTCATAAAAGAATAAATATATAAAAGAAATGGTCTTCAAGATGCTGGTCTTCTATAGGATCCACCGGCCCAACTCATCACCGGTTCAGGTCGGTCCATGGATAACCCACAAGTTGAGTCTGAGGAAGTTTGTCCATTGCCCTATAGAATATGATAAGTGTGCTTGTTGGAAAACACAATACAAGAATAATAGAAAAGAGGTTAATATATAAATAATTCTAGGGTCGATCTGCTCAAAATGGGCCCTCATCGCCAAGATTTGAAATCCTTTAGTTCTTGCCCCAATGATAGGTCTTGTCGGATTTTTATTCCTATCATCTCCTCGAGCCTCAAAAAGATTTGTCCTCAAATCTGGTAGACCAAATGCAATGGAGACTTTGTTTTCTCTTAGTAATCCATCTGAAGAAGTATCTCTACAGAATCCCAATATCTGAAATACTACAAGTGGTGATTGTCTTCTCTCTTCAATTTCTAGGATGTATCTCATCCGCAACACAAATAATGACCCATTATCCACTGAGGTGTCCCCTATCTCAACCCATTTCACTGATATTGTATCCTCCTTTTCTAACTCATATGTGTGTCGCTGATCCTGATGGTCTTCTAGTGGTTGGCCCAACTGCTCATTGCCCTCTGAGACCTTAAAATACTCCAATGGTGTACTCAACTGCTCGTGAATCTTTAGTGTCTCTGAAGGAGAACATAACTGACCCTGAACAGTTTGGTTCCCTAATAGTCTACTCCTAGTATCCTGGAATGAATATGATTGCCTCTGTCTTTCCACTTTCAAGGCTAACTGTATAGCCTCATCAAGTGTACTATATCTCTGAAGCTCAACTACACAAGCTATCTCATACTTTAACCCAGATACAAAACGTGCTAGGGTTTGTTCAGGAGATTCAACTGATCCACATATGATCACTAGTGTCTCAAACTCCTATGCGTAGTCATCCACTATTTTACCCCCCCTGTCTCAGTGTCTGGAGACGCGTAAATAGCTCATGCCTATAGTGTTTCGGTACAAACCTATTCCTCCCTTCGCCTGCTGATCACCATAGTTTCCCACCACAAAGCGGCATGCCCTGTGAATTCTATAGCTGCAAGATATACCCTGGAGTCATCATCAATCTCATAACACTCGAAAAGACCCTCAACTTGGTCTTCCCAGTCTAGGTAATCATCTGCGGAACCCTACCATCAAATGAAGGCATTTGTAGCTTTGCACACTTTGGTCCTCGAGGTGGTCTAAATTCCCTATCCGGGTATAGATTAAGTGCAAAATTATCATCTCTATCTTCCCTAAGAGCATGATAATCTCCCTCTATTCTAGGTGGTGCCTGAAGGTTTACCACAGGTGGTGGTGGCAATGTCATCCTATCAATCCTTGTTGCTAATGTAGCAACAATTGTGGTAAGGTCCGAAGTTGTTCATCTAGAGTTCTTCCATTTGTATTTCGACGACTTGGTCTGCTACCCACTTGGCTATTGGCCTCATTGCCAATGTACCCATTCACACTATCATATGACATGTTTGTGGATGCGATTTATCTGAAGTACAAATGTAATCTCAAATAATTTATAGCACACTCCCTTCACTTCACCACGTCACAATAACAAGTTTGGATAACAACACACACACTTGTACACCCACGGTGCAACAAGTCACCAATGCAACAAATACTTCTTATCACTTCAAGTATATTAGAATAAGTGAAGCACAAATAAATACTTCTAAGTAGTTAAGAAATTAAATTCAACTAACAAGTGTTGAAGTAATAAGTTCAATTACTTTCGCACTTTAATGTTTGTTTTTGAATTCAAATTCTACTACTTCAATTTTCCTTTCTTGCAACGGTTTCACACCTACAATTGATCTTGATGTGCAGCACCTTTAATCCACACAACTCCACAACACGGCAACAAATTCAAATAAACATCCTTAATGCATTTTCCACAAATGGTAATAATCAAATTTCAAATTCAAATGGAACACAATCAATACCACTTAATAACTTCCTCAACTTAATGGATGTGTTTGAATTTCAAATAAATTCCCTATTATCCCACACAATGCAATTATGAAAATTGTACACTTCCACTTCCAATTTGCACAACACCACACAAACACCTTCACACACACGGTGCACTTCTCCACTTCTACACAATTTATCAACCGCAACTTACAACAACATACACGTCACATGTAACACAAAACTTTTTCAATTCATTACTCTTTATCAAAGCAATTTCAAGGATAATCACGTTGCAAAATTCTTCACTTCAAATACAAATCCAATCCGCAACTTACATAAGAAGGCAGCAAATTAAATTTGAAAATCAAACCACTTCATTAATTGCAACCCTTCCACATTTGGTAAGATGCAATTTTTTCAAATTCAAACAAACACACTTAACTCCTTCACTCTTAATGCTTGTTTTGAAATGAAATAACTTCCCTTCTTACACACTAATCAAATCTGGAAATTGCAAATGTTCTCCCCAATTCCGAATTCAAACAATGTAAGAACCACAATTCTCTTCCTACACAATTGCACTTCCAAAATTGCACTAAAAAAATGCACTATCTTTCCTCTTCCTTCACGGTGAAGTCCAAAACATAGAAGCTTCAACAAGTACTTCAAAATCACTCCAACATGCAGCAAATTCAACTCCTACTCAAGACAATTCACTCTACTTCAAACAACAACAACAACAATTTCAATTTACCCGCAATTTTGGAATTGATGATGTAAGAACATGAACCCTAAATTTCCAAAATTCAAAATCACTTAATCCCTTCTCACAACCACAAGCTCTAATACCAAAAGATGATGTGCCTAATTCCACTAAGAAGCACAATCAAAAGACTCAAGAAAAGCAATCTCAAGTCAAAGTGATAATCGGATCCACAAGGGCTAATTCACATGAACCCTAATGAAGATATGATGAAATCCAAATGTTCAATGATGCAATTGTGAAACCTCAATGATAATATCTTCTAATAACACCCTAATCTCATATAATCCACGAAAATAATCCACAAATTAAAAGGAAAAACCTCAATTCTAAGAACTTCTTTCCAATAGAGAAGAACACGTTTTCAAGGGAATTCTTCAATGAAGATTCGAATCCAATTGCAAAGTACTTCAAATAAACTCAAGAATTCGAATACAATTAGAAGCAAATCTATCCAAGAACTGTCTCAATTCAACCCTAGAGAAGAAAAGAAATCACAACAAAATGAAATTGATACAACTCACAATTTCAAGGTGTTGCACTTGCCACAATTTCAACTCTTGGGATTGAAATTGATAAGAGTTTAGATGACAATTAGGAACCCTAATTCTCATGTGTAGAAGAAGTGTTTGATCTGCCAAAATAAGCCTCCTCAAACCCTCTCTTAAGCAAGTATTTATACTTGCTACTCTTAGGGTTAAAAAGTGGTAAAAATTACAAGTTTGCCACTTTTAAGGTGGTTAACCCTAAATGAAAGTTACAAGGAAATAAAAGTGTCCCAAAACCAAAATACAACCAAAATAGTTCATAAAAGAATAAATATATAAAAGAAATGGTCTTCAAGATGCCGGTCTTCTATAGGATCCATCGGCCCAACTCATCACCGGTTCAGGTCGGTCCATGGATAACCCACAAGCTGAGTCCGAGAGAGTTTGTCCATTGCACTATAGAATATGATAAGTGTGCCTGTTGGAAAACACAATACAAGAATAATAGAAAAGAGGTTAATATATAAATAATTCCAAGGTCGATCTGCTCAAAATGGGCCCTCATCGCCAAGATTTGAAATCCTTTAGTTCTTGCCCCAATGATAGGTCTTGTCGGATTTTTATTCCTATCACCGGCTCCAAGGCTGGCGGTCTTGAAGTGAACTCGGCCGGCCTTTATTCAAGGCCAGCTTAAGGCTGGCCGGGCTTCGCCTTGGATCCTCCCAACGCCTATGTCCTCCTTTTTTTGGTGCTTGTATTTTCGCTCTTGGAATCGTATCATGTAGAGTGGAGATTGGGCGCTAGTGCTGTGTGTATGAGATGTGGAGTGTGTGTGCAAGAATTGTATAGCCTATGTGTGCATAAATGGCATGTTTGTGTGCATGATCTGATTTGGTTTGTGTGTATTTGTGCTTTGGAATGGTGTGTGTGTGTGTGTGTACACACTGAAATGGTGTGTATGTGTGTGAGAGATCTAGTTTATGTGTGCATATGTCGTTGTGTTGGAATGAAGTGTGTGTGCGTGAGAGATTTGGTTTGTGTGCGTATATGTGTGTGTGCGTACGTGCTGAAATGATGTGTGTATGTGTGTGGATTTGGAACTGGTTTGTACGTGATGGGTTGTGTATGCTACATGCATGATGGGTTGTGTGTGCATGGTAGGTGTGTGGAGCGTGCATAGGTAAGAAGGAATGGATGCATGGGCATGTTAGCTTAGGTGCTTGGGCATATAAAGTACGTGACCATGGGTATGTATAAGTTTAAGAAAAAAAAGAGAGTAAAGGAGTATATAATTGTAAAATTACTATTTTTAGGATATGATGAGTATGAAAAGGTATATATATATTTGTGAAATTGTTATTTTGGGTTGAAAGAGGAAGGAAATGTGATAAATTAATTTCGGATAGAAATATGAAATCTTGTGATTTATCCTTCCGAGTTTTGAGTGCTATTTCGTGATTATAATTGATTGATTGTTTTTAGTATTTGACTTGGATGTGACTATTTCTTACATGATCACTCGAAAATTGAAAATTAATTATTATGGCTTAAATAAAAAATTTACATGCATTGCACGAGACGTTGCATGAAGTTGAAGGCCATCACTACTATAGGGCACATTGGAAGTAATTGGGTAGGATTATTGTCCCGTTAGGGGCAAATTAAGTGATTAGGGGATTATCGTTTCTTTGATAGTTTTGAGTTTGGTTTGTTCTTAAAGGCGTTTATTATTCGATGTGCTAAATTACATCTAAGTTTATGGGATTAAATTAAAAAAAAAACTTCTAATGAAGAGCTAAGATTAAATTAATGAAAAGAAAATTTCTTCACGAAACTTTTGGGAAAGAATGTAAGGCTGAGAGTAGAATGACCTTCTTTTGTAAATTGATATTAGAGTACTGTGATTAGATATCTATAAATATTTGATCTGAATTACTGAAACTTTTGGGTTGTTTTTGTGGGACCTAAATGAGGCTTGCTGCTAAAGTGTTATTGTACTTAATTTCGATGAATACGGAATAGTTGAAATAAATTAGTGGAATGCTAGAAGCATTCAAAGTTTGGTCAATTGTTGTATTTTTAACAAATAAATGGTTTATGTTGAGACGCTTCATGGTTATTTGTTAGGAGCTGAGTAACCGTGGTGGCTTGTCACGAATATGGTATCTTGCTAGGCATGACATGATAGATATCGTGAATAAGGAGATGAAATCCATGAAGGACAATGACGTATAAGACCTTGTTCTATTATTTGAAAATGCGAAACCCATCGGTTGCAAATGGATATTTAAAACCAAAAGGGATTTGAAATGCAATATAAAAAGGTATAAGGCATGCCTTGTTGCTAAGAGCTTCATACATAAGAAAGGCATTGATTGTAAAGAGAATTTCTCTCTGATTTTATCAAAAGACTCTTTAAGGATACTAATGGCACTAGTAGCTCACTTTGATCTTAAATTACATTGGATGGATGTAAAGATAGTGTTTCTCAATGGTGACATTGATGAGATGATCTACATGGTGCAACTAGGAAACTTTGCTTCAGGATATTGAAAGCAAATGGTGTGTAAGTTAAAAAAAGTCCACCTATAGACTTAAGCAAGCATCTCACCAATGGTATTACAAATTTCATCAAATCATTATCTCATTCGGTTTTGAGATGAATGCTATTAATGACTGTGTATAACATAAGTTCAGTGGGAGTAAGTTTATCTTCCTAGTTTTATATGTGGATGACATATTACTTGGCTACAAATAATATGGACCTATTATATGATGTAAAGAAATTTCTATAAAAGAACTTTGAAATAAAAGTTCTTAGAGAAGCCTCTTTTATATTAAGAATCTAAATACATTGGGACAATTGTTGATATATTACTACATTATCTCAAAAGAGTTATATTGAGAAAGTGTTCAAAAGACTTAGCATGTAGAATTGTAAATTAGGAGATACCCTTGTTGCTAAATAAGACAAGTTTAGTTTGGATCAATACCCTAAGAACGACCTTAAAGGAAAAGAAATAAAAATGGTCCCTTTTGCTTTGACTATGGAAAGTCTTATGTATGCTTAGGTCTGTACGCATCTAGATATTGCATACATTGTTAGGATACTAGGGAGATATTTAAGTAATCCAAAAATAAATCATTGGAAAGTAGCCAAACAAGTCATGCACTATTTATAGAAAGCAAAGTGCTACATGCTCACATATGGAAATAAGATCAACTGGAGATCATTGGTTACTTTAATTTTGATTTTGCTGGATGTAGTAGAAGATTCACATGAAGATATATCTATTTGCTTATTGGAGGAGCATTTTCTTAGAAGAGTGCTAAGTAGACACTCATAGCTTCTTCTACTATAGTAGCGAAGTTCTTAATATGTTATGAAGCATCCAATCATGGATTATGGTTGAGGAACTTTGCCATTAGGTTGTGTGTTGTGTTAAGGTATGGCTCATACTCCCCTATGATAGGAAAGCATGTGGGTCCTGCTCTACACTAAGTAGGCAAGGGTTTGGGAGAGCTGCCTTGGTAAGGTCTCAAGGGGATAGCGTCCCCTGGACACCAAAGGGCTTTTAGGATTTAAGCTCATATTTTTTCATTAGCAGTTTGGGCTTGAGCTTATGAATAACTATTATTATATATTTTCTTTTTTACTTGTAATTGAGTAGTGTAACGAGAGATGCGAGGAGCTAATTATAGTGGAATCCCTACTAGATGTAGCCTTAGTTTAAGGGTGAACTAGGATAAAATCTTATGTTTCAATTTCTGTCTCTTTTTTTTTTTTTTTTTTTTTTTTTTTTTTTTTTTTTCTGTTTCTATACTTTACTTTGTTATTGTGCGTCGATCCTAACATGTTGTGTATGATTTTGAAAGACCATTAAAGATATATTGTGACAACAAGTTAGCAGTGTTATATTCCAACGACAACAAGAGTTTAATGAAGTCAAAGCACATGGACATCAAGTTCCTTTTTGTGAAAGAATAAGTTTAGAATAAACAGGTGTCTATGGAGAGCATAGGAACAAACTTTATGGTTGTGGATCCTCTAACTAAGATATTACTACTCAAGGTCTTTCATGAGCATGTTACTCATATAGGTGTTATGTATTTTCAAGATGTTTAGTTTTAGTGGGAGTTTGTATTTTTTAGTGCTTGTTTATTAGATACATTAATTGTTACTTTGGATATAGATTATAATTTCAGTTATGGTTATAGTAATTTTAGTAATAAGGTTATTTTCAATTATCAGGTATTTTGGTTAAATTTATTTTTGAATTCATATAAAATTGATCTTACTAAGGTATAATTAAGGACCGGTTGGAAAAAAGCATGTTAGATCACATTACATGTATTTTTTATACTACACATCCATACTTAATCTATATTGTTTGATTATATCAATGTATATGATCATTGATAAGGTTAGTTACAACATATGTAATGAAACTTGCTTTGGTTTAATGTCGATATAATTGATGGATTGGATTATGTGGAAATGCATTTGGTAATGATAGTAAAATTTATTAAGTATTCATAAGGATTATACACAATTATAAAGGTCACACATACAGTCCAAGATAAAAATTGTTAGGTTTATTTTATAAATAAATTGTATAGGTTTATATTTGTTAATAATAATAATTATTACTATTATGTAATAAGGTTATCATATTATATAAAGTCTAAATAAAGTGATTTAATAAGGATACAAACTTTAATGTATTAAGTATGGGTTAATATGTGTAGAGATTGGAAATATTATTTTTAGTTTTATAACGGACAAAAGTGAAAATAATAAAAGGTTAACCCATTTTTGTCTCTTAATTATTATTAGTGTTTTTCTATTTTCAGATATGAAGGAAAAATAATGATAAAAATAAAATAAATAAGAATAATACACAAATAATAACAATAAAAGATATTTAGGGATTTTTATTAAATTTTAGGATTTCAAAATAATATAAAATTAATAAAAATTGCCAGGCTTATATGCAATTTGTGTGTAAAGAAAAAACTGAAAAATGGGCTAACCCAACTGGTCCATCTATTGGCCTGTGTATGCAGGGAGGGGGTGTGGTCATGAGTTTGAATTCAGGCATAGGCACTTTGTGCCGTTTTGTTTTTTCCCCCCTAGTTGCCACATGGTAGCATTGGATTGGCTAGCATAAGCACGCATAAGGCGTGTGCTCGTCTTCCTCCTTCCTTCGGCCGACGAGAGAAAAAAAAGAGACGAGGGGAAATTGGAGCAAAATCCAAACAACGCAAGGTGATTTTTCATAAGATCTTTTGGATAAATCATAAAAAATTTCCAGATAAGAAGATTTACATTAAATCTTTAACAAAAACAAAAAAAAAAGAGGAAAAAAAGAAAAAAACCCAAAACACGGTTTAGATCTCTATTCATCCTCAATCGACCCTGCACCTCTATAAATAAAGCATGGAATAGAGGCCGAAAGGGGAGAGACGAAGAATTAGAAAAAAAAAAAAAAGGAAAAGGGGAAGGAAAACACATTTGCTGGAACTCTTCTCTCTCTCTCTCTAAATCTCGCTGTAGTTGCTCGAACCGCCGCTTAGGGTGGTTTTCTATAAAAACCAACACCACCATTAGATTCCTCACCCTTGAAAGCTTCGGAAACCCCTATTGATTGCCACTAACCACTGTTGGAACGCCATTGACGAAGACCTCCAGTCACTATGATCCAACTTAACTTGAACCGTGACCCATGTCTAGGTTAGTCGGATCTCTTCATTTTTTATTATTATTTATTTATTTGTTATTATTAGTTTTAATACTAAATGAAATAAAATAATAATAAAAATAAAATAAAAAATAAAAATAAAAATAAATATAAATAATAAAGATGTATGTTTTTTAAGGATGTGTTAATGAAACTAGGTTTAGTATTTTCTAAAAAATATATATTTATTATAATAAAAAAATTTAAAAAAATAATAAATATTTTATCACTTAGGAAACTTTTTTTTCATAAAAAAATCATAATAATTGACGTTTTTTTTTTAATTACAGGTTTTAGTTTTTTTTTTTTTTTAAATTAAGAAATAAAGCTTAGGCTTAGAAATTTCTTTAAATAAATTTAAATGGTAATAAACGTAAACCTGACCTGTTTTCATAATTAAAATTAATTAATTCACTAAAGTTTTATGAAAAGCGAACTATGGCCTATTTGATCCTAAATAGCAAGTACATAAGTATCCTTATGGGGCAACTCTAAAAAATAAACAAAAATATTTTTAATTCATTATTAGTATAAGAGTTGTATCATTTTTTTTAGTATTTTATTTTATGCTAAAAAAAAGGATATCATAACATAATTCGGATTTTAGAAGAATAAGTTGGTAACTTTAGGGTTTTAATAAGATAGCCCCCCGAGTCAAGAATCTCTAGTTTTTCTTTCTTTCTTTCTTTCTTTCTTTTTTTCTTTTTAAAAAAGAGATTTCGTCGACTAGTTATTTAGATTAGAATTAATCCACTCAATTAATTCTAATTCAATAATTTTTCCCAACTTTAGTTGGGTGGCGACTCCAAATAAATAATAAAATTCCTAGTTTAAGTGGAGGATTTATATTGGATGAGCATGAGATCTAATATGAATTGATTAGGGAGATAATATAAAATTTTTAAATTAGACTTGACAAGATAGCGACTTCACTAGGGATTCTTAGTGGGCTAGCCACCTAAACCTTTTGAAATCATCATTTCTAGATATCCTTATTTAGCTCTCAAGTTGTAAAATATCATTTGCACTAATGTTTGTATCTACTCATGATCTAAGGATTTGATAACGTTTATTTTTTAT
This sequence comes from Laguncularia racemosa, assembly GCA_037954665.1. Classification (NCBI taxonomy): domain Eukaryota; kingdom Viridiplantae; phylum Streptophyta; class Magnoliopsida; order Myrtales; family Combretaceae; genus Laguncularia; species Laguncularia racemosa. Next base: position 602,917 of record JBBMOL010000024.1, on the reverse strand, counting down.
TTTATTTTATTTTATTGAGTTTTCGTGCATGCAATTATGTGATTAGATACAGTCAGACTTAGGTTGTTTAGGACTTAGGACGGAGAGCCATTGTGTAAGTTCTGAGTGAACTGACATATTCACCGCTTGGGGCCGATTAGGCTACCCCACCCAATGCTTCAATATAGCCTGAGATTCATTTCTTCGAAAATGTGGGAGGCTATAGAGCTTAGGAACCTTTAGAACCCACCTTTTTGCATACATGAAGTCATGAACTAGCAAATGATTAATGATGTGATTTCTTTCTTTAGGTTTCAGATGTAATCGCTTGTAAAAGAGTTTTTATTATGTTTTGCAAGACATTTGTTTGTAATTAAAAAAATTTATTTATTGTAATCCTGCTAGATGGCTAGCACTGTAATTGACCGCCTCCTTTATAAAGAAATCCAGGTTTGTAAACCTTTGGATCCTAAACTAGTATTGGACCATTGGTTCACCTTATACAACCTTCAAGAGTAGACCTTCATCCAAAGCAAAATAGGGCCCATTTTTTTGTTGATGAAAATGGATGTCAATCTACTTTTAATACGAGCTATATCACACCTCTTGGAAATTGAGCCCGTAGCTTTCTTTATTGGGCCACACGAGATCACACCAACCATAGAAGAATATACTTAGCTTCTCTAGGCCCCTCCACTTTCCAATGGGGTGTATATGCCAGACCTCGAGGTTGGGCTAGCAGGTATCTTCAGCAAACTTCTAGGAATTTGTAGAGTAGTGATCAATCGAGCATTGGAAAATAGGAACGGGTATTGCCTTCAAATGGATAAGTTAGAAGCTTGGTTTATCGCTCGATGCGACGATGGAAGCAAGAAAGATATCTTGTATGGGGATCCCAAGGGTTACAAATAAAGACGGGTTAATGTTTTCATCTTGACAGCATTCGCGACCATCCTTTTTCCTACCGGGATCTTTCATATTCATTACAGAGCTGCGGAATTAGTATTCCAATTCTTAGAAGGAAAATCTTACATCCCGGCCCTACTAGTTGAGTAGATTTGAAACTTAAATTTTGTGAAGAAGAAGGGTCATGGAATTCTCTACTTAAACATTAACCTCATTCTAATTTGGTTCGTGAGCCATCTTAAGTGTTTTGGGTTAAACATGGTTAAGAGATCATTGGCTCAACAAGTAGACCTCATAGATTCATGTATAAAAAAGGATGAACCTGCCAGACGATCTTTCCAGCCACAATTAAGTGAAAGTGCTCAAGGGTTTCAGTGCTGATGATATTCTTTGGACTACTAAGTGGAGTTGCTCTAATGTGTAGAAACTTTCAAGCAGTTCCATTAATCGGGCTTAACTAGTGTACAGGTTATCACCTGAACTCAGTAGTCTGTTAGTTTAGCACTATTTAGGATATAGTTTATAGACCATCATTAGAAGGAATCGCGTTTGAATATTAAGACCTGAGCATGTTAGTGGCTAATAAATTCGCCAAGTTGGCAGAGGTCAAGGTCCTATGGGAAGCTCGAATTGAGAGTCCTAATGTAGACCTTGGAGAACTGAATGGTGAAGTAAGTAAACACCGAGCTACTAGAGATTTTGTTATCAACCAGTTGTACGAGATAGGAGAGAGGATGTACTGTGCTCCAGATGTCACTCAACCTGCATCGATTAACCCAGGCCTAGAAATAAAAACTTACATGGAACAAGTGAGGGATCAGATGGAGGTCTATTTTGAGACCATGGACAGTAAAAAAGACGTATGGAAGAGTAGATTCAAGGAATCTAATCAAAGAAACAAAGCATTGGAGGCTCAATTGAAGAAGACTCAGGTAAGGGTTAGAGCACTAGAAGCCATCGTTAATGGGGAGTCAACACTTATGAAGTTAAAGAAGAAGAAGCTTAGAAATTAGGAAGTTAGATTATAACATTCTTTTCTTATGTTTTCAATAAAAGCACTAAACCCCAAGTTTGTAATATTAATGAAATTTTAGTATTATTACATCATTAATTAAATGTTGGTTCTTTTGCATCCGTGTGGGCATCTTGTTTGCATATTTACTAAAAAAATAATAACAATAAAGAAAAAACAAAGCCAAGAAAATTGAAGAGTTGGTAACAATAAGTGATCCTTTCAATGTCCTAAAAGTTGCTTTTGAATGGTTAGTTTAACTCAAGGCTCATAGTCACTTACTTTGAACATAAAGCTAAAGACTTCTATAGCTTGCTCTCAATTTGAAAGACCCCATTTACTTCAAAAGGTCTCCTCATACGTTGATTTAGCCTCGAAACACAAAACCTTCTAACTCTCTCCAATCCTAAGGGTTACACTTGAACTTTGTCTCAATTAGGAGTTATATAAAATAGACACAAAGTCAATTAATTTTGGGGCACATTTTTGAAGTGGCTATGGTCAATTACCAACGAAAGCATAAAGAAGACTATCCTAACTAGCTTCCCAAGAGAGCCAAGTTAAGATTAAATCACTTGATAGGGGCACATAACTCCCAAAGACATCACGAGACATGGTGAATATGGGCAAATTTGGTAAAATGGAAGGATATCTCATTTGTTCGAGTGGTTTAAGATGACAATAGGCAAACCACATCCCAAACACTAACCTTTAAACACTCGAGAGTTAAGTGTTATTAATGTGAGGTTTTTGACTCACTCCTTAAAGGAGGTCTATCTTGAATTTGATATGTTAATCAAATTAATATTAGACATTCATTTTTGCTATCCTAAACACAATAATCCTTTGCCAACCCCATTTGAGCTTATATAAAAAGAGTTTAAAAATTTAACCATGTCGAGAACTATCCTACAATGGGATGATTAAAAAGATAAGGACATCAATTAAGAAAAAAAGAATTAACTAAATAGTGCTTGCCCTAGTTGTAACAATTCAAGGGTAATTTTTGCCATGGATAATTTATTTCTTTTGATGAAGAAAAGTTTACATTTTGAAAAAAACACACATGACCCATAAGAGATAATCACCATTGGGCCTAAAAGAAAAGGAAAAAAAAAAAGATGGAAAAAGAAAATGAATGAAAGAAAAGAGAAAAGCCCAAGAATGTAGTTAAACCTATACATAATAAAAAAACCAACAATACTTGAAAATACCAAAACTAAATACAAGAACCCAAACATTACAGCTAAAAAATATACCACCCTTCTTTGAAGACTTCTCTAAATCATTGAAAATAATTTATCTTAAGCAAAAATTACTAGAGCAAGTACTATTATAGTTTTCTTGATTTGTAAACCCAGGTTGAAATGATGATTCTTTCAAAATAAGACCTTGACATTAGTACCTTTTTTGAAACTAAAAGCCTATTGCATTACAAGTCCCAAAAAGGTTTAACAGATTGATCAAAGCGTATTACCTACAAGAGAGATCATAATTTTTGGAATAAAAGTCAAGAGTAACATCTAAACCGAGAGATTGTAAGGAAGTACTCTTAGATTAAACCAATTAAGAATGGGATATCTATTTCCAAATAGAATGAGGGAATTTAAAGTCATTTCCCGTTGGCGTTGTTTAGCCTAAATTTTAAATATTGATGCCCCCCAAGAAGAAGATATGAGTCTTAATTGTAAGAAATCCCTCAAGAGGTGATTGATATAGCTAAGACACGACTTTTTCAAGATTAAACCAAACCTTCCAAGTAAAATGAGGCAAAAGAGTAAGTGATTATTGAGTAGTAGGGGAGGCCTACCCTTTATTTGTATTTTTGGGAACCTTGTCAAACTCTTTACTTGTTAGTAATGTTTAAAAGATAAAAAAAAATTAAAAAAAAATTCTTTTAGTTTTTTTAAAAAGAAAGAGAAAATTTTCAAAGTTTGCTAGAAAATACTTTAATACTTTGTTGCCTTATCCTTAAGTTTAGAAGAGTAATTATTTCGAAGATTTTTAGAAAAGTTTTAGTTATCATTTGTACAAAAGTTTTAAGTCATCCTAAACTCTTGATTATTATTAGAAAAATAAGATTCTCACTTAGGAATTCGTTATTAGTTTGTTAGCCCATAATGGGGCATTTTCCTAAACTTTCTTCTTCAGGGTTGTAAGTTTAAAAAGACACTTCCCACCATCAGTTAGTTAGCCCATAATGGGACACTTTCCTAAATATCCTCTCTCAGGGTTGCAAGTCCAAGGAGACACTTCCCACTATCAATTAGTTAGCCTATAATGGGGCACTTTCCTAAATATCCTCCTATTACAATTGCTAGTCTAGTGAGATACTTCTTATCATCGATCGGTCAGCTCGTAAGAGAACTTTTCTAAATGATTTCTCCTTCATGGTTGCTAGTCTAGTAAGATGCTTCCTATCATCAATTAATCAGCTCGTAAGAGCACTTTTCTAAATAATCTCCTTTTAAGGTTGTTAGTCCAGTGAGACGCTTCCCATCATCGATTAGTCAGCTTATAAAAGAACTTTTCTAGATGATTTCTTTAAAGTTTGCTATTCTTGTAAGACGCTTCCTATTATTAGTTAGCTAGTTCATAAGAGTGCTTTCCTAAACAATCTCTTCTTTAAGGTTACTAGTCTTGTAAGACGCTTTCTATTATCGATTAGTTAGCTCATAAGAGATTTTTTCTAGATGATTTCTTTTTAAGTTTGTTAGTGTTGTAAGACGCTTCTTATTATCAGTTAGTCAGCTCATAAGAACACTTTTCTAAGTGATTTCTTTTTAAGGTTGTTAGTCTTATAAGACGTTTCGTATTATCAGTTAGTTAGCTCATAATAGCACTTTCTTAAACAATTTCTATTTAAGGTTGTTAGTCTAATAAGACGCTTTTTATCATCGATTAGTCAGCTCGTAAAAGCACTTTTTCTAGATAATCTCTTTTTAAGGTTGTTAATCTAATGAGACGCTTCTTGTCATTGATTAGTTAGCTCATAAAAGCACTTTTCTGGATGATCTCTCTTTCAAGGTTACTAATTTGGTGAGATGTTTCTTGTGTAAGACCACTCCCCAAGGAGTATTAATCACCATAAAGTAACTATTTTCTTTTGCAACATGGAATTGTTAGCTTATGGAGCATTTTCCTTAAACTTTTGGTCAGATAACTCCTAGTGGGTCCAGGTTTGGATAACCAGTTGGTTACAACGTTATCTATCCTTTTTATTAGGCAAAAATGGTGCTTTTGTTATCTTTGCAGTTAAGTTTTTCAAACTCTACTACAAAGAGGAGCAGCTATAAACACTCCATTTTTGTCCCTTAATTATTATTAGTGTTTTTCTATTTTCAGATATGAAGGAAAAATAATGATAAAAATAAAATAAATAAGAATAATACACCAATAATAACAATAAAAGATATTTAGGGATTTTTATTAAATTTTAAATTTCAAAAAAATATAAAATTAATAAAAATTGCCACGCTTATATGCAATTTGCATGTAAAGAAAAAAATTGAGAAATGGGCTAGCCCGGTTGGTCCGTCTATTGGCCTGTGTGCATAGGGAGGGGGTATGGTCACGAGTTCGAATTTGGGCAAAGGCACTTTGTGCCATTTTGTTTTTTTTTCCCTTAGCTACCATGTGGCGGCATTGGATTGGCTAGCATAAGCACGCATAAAGTGCATGCTCGTCTTCCTCCTTCCTTCTACCGACGAGAGAAAAAAAAAAGAGATAAAGGGAAATTGGAGCAAAATCCAAACAACACGAGGTGGTTTTTCATTAGATCTTTATGGATAAATCATAAATAACTTCCAGATAAGAAGATTTACATCAAATCTTTAACAAAAACAAAAAAGAAAGAGAGAAAAAAAAGAAAAAAACCCAAACACATGGTTTAGATACGTGTTCATCCTCAATTGACCCCGCACCCCTATAGATAAAGCATGGAATGGAGGCCGAAAGGGGAGAGAGGAAGAATTAAGAGGAATCAAAAAAAAAAAAAGGAAAAGGGGAAGGAAAACACACTCGCTGGAACTCTCTCTCTTTCTCTTTAGATCTCACCGTAGTTACTCGAACCATCGCCTAAGGTGGTTTTCGATAAAAACCAACACCACTATTGGATTCCTCATCCTTGAAAGCTTCGGAAACCCCTATTGATCACCATTAACCACTGCCGGAATGCCACTGACGAAGACCTCTAGTCACTGTGATCTGACCCAACTCATGAACCAGACTCGACCCGAGTCGCGACCCACGTCTAGGTTAGTTGGATCTCTTCATTTTTATTATTATTTATTTATTTGTTATTATTATTTTTAATAATAAATGAAATAAATAATAAAAATAAAATAAAAATACAAATAAATATAAATAATAAAGATGTATGTTTTTTAAGGATGTGTTAATGAAACTAGGTTTAGCATTTTTCTATAAAATATATATTTATTATAATAAAAAAATTAATAAAAATAATAAATATTTCATCACTTAAGAAACTTCTTTTCATAAAAAAAATCATAATAATTGATTTTTTTTTAAATTATAGGTTTTAGTTTTTTTTTTAAATTAAGAACTTAGGCTTAAAAATTTCTTTAAATAAATTTAAATGGGAATAAACGTAAACCTAGACTGTTTTCATAATTAAAATTAATTAATTCACTAAAGTTTTATGAAAAGTGAACTATAGCTTATTTGATCCCGAATAGTAGGTATGTAGGCACCTTTATGGGGTAACTCAAAAAATATTTTCAAATCATTATTAGTATAATAGTTGTATCATTTTTTTAAATATTTTCTCTTATGCTATAAAAAAGGATATAATAACATAATTCAGATTTTAGAAGGATAAGGTGATAACTTTAGGGTTTTAATAGGATAGTACTCGAGTCAAGAATCTCTGGTTTTTCTTTCTTTCTTTCTTTCTTCTTCTTTTTTTTTTTTTTTAAAAGGAGATATTTCATTGACTAGTCATTTAGATTAGAATTAATCTGCTTAATTAATTCTAATTCAATAATTTTTTCCAACTTCAATTGGGTGACGACTCTAAATAAATAATAAAATTCCTAATTTAAGTCGATGATTTATATTGGATGGGCATAGGATCTAATATGAATTGAATTAGAAAGATAATATAAAATTTTTAAATTAGACTCGATAATGGGCAGTTAGCTTGTGGATATATATATATATACATACATATATATATATATGGTTGTGGTCCCTAAGTCACATATGATGTTATTTTGTTCTCTCTAGCACCTCATCATTAGAAAGGATAAGAGATAGGATATCTCTAAGAAATATCCTGTTGACTTGGAAGGGCGCTCTATTACATCAAGTAATGCATTTCTCAAGTCATGAATTTAGATACATTACCATTTATTGTTTCTTTACTTGTGACCTAATTTTGCACTTGAATTGTTCTTAGATGTAATAGTATGAGAAAAATTATAAATTAAATCCGAACATAATCTATATACATATTATATATATGTATATAATATATACTACGAATATATGATCTTTATATTGTTATATTTAAACATATATATGTTTATATATAATAAAAAAATTATGATCTATATTCATATGTTATATATATTCTTACAAATACATAAATAAGATATATATGTGTGTGTGTGTGTGTGTTATATGTATAGCATAGATAACAAAAGCCCCATATCTAGATAACTTGAATGATAAGCATCACAAAAAAATAAAATATAATTCTTCCATCAAACTTAAAATAGTTAAGCACTTGTTTATTGCACAAGGAAGATAATTTAGACAATAGACATTTTGTTCATGTAAAGAAGAATGAAAATGCCAATTCAATGCTAAAGTTACTTTTTCCTAGACTAGATAAAAAAGGATTATGTTTTGTAGAGTCTTGGGCAAGCTTTTGTTAACTTCTATCTTTGTGTACAACAAAGTTGATTCCACTATTCTACTGATGAGATCAAACTACACGAAGAAGACAAACACTAAAACAAAAAGAAAAATAAATCCATTGATATGGATAGGTCTATCATTAATTAGCGATAAATCTAGGGCTATGCAATTATATATTAAATAAGTTGGAATGGAATCATGATTCTAGTTTTTTAAAATACATTCAAAGGTGAGAATTGGAATAGAATCCAAAATTGCGATTCCATTTTAAGTCTATTCTAATGTACCAAACATTATATAAAGTTAAGCGGGTAAAGGACGGTAGGGTATGAGACTCTACTCATATCCTACCTTGTATATATAAATTCTTGAATTTTTGGAGTTAGGATTTATTCTATAACACCTTGAAACCATCTTGAAGCTCGTACCCTATATACATACAAGATATAAAGTACTTTATAGAAACTAAAATTTTTTAATTACATTTTATAATCATAATTTTGAGGTAAAGTTTTTATTATTTATACCTACCAATATTTGTCATAACAACTTAATAGTGCAAATTTCATGAAAGATTTAGTATGCATTTACAGATTCATTGCAATATAGTGGTGTGCGAACTTTTACCATAGTAATGAGTATTTTTTACATTTCAACTTTGCATTTATACTTCTATATGCATACTATTATATTAATGGCACAACTGATGACTTAGGATTACTCATCCAATTCATTATAATAAGTAATGAGATTTTGTTAGGCAACTTTTGTATAAAAATTCATAACTCATAACTATGTGTATGTGTGTATATATAAACTTTTGAAAATACAACCATACTCCCACTTTTTTTATTTGTACATCTAAAACTCTATCATGTAATATTGAATTGCCCTATAAAAGATAGTCCAATGTATGTTCTCATATATGTAGTGTAAGCGCCCAATAAAAAGATTAGTGACATCTATATAATTCTAAAAGTTTATAGGAGTATTTAGTGTAACTTCCCTTATTTTAACTAACATATTCTCCCTCTCTCTCTATAACATGTTTATCTAATTAATTTTTTAATGCTATGAAGAGCATTTCGTAATCAACCCTTCTTATAAAAAGTTTGAAGCGCTTCTAATGGGTAATAAGTATACTATGTGAAAGTTTCTTTTTTTTTTTTTTTTTTTTTGAGTTTCACATGAAGTTATTAGTAGCGGTGGGTGAATATGAGATGAATAAAGTTTTTTTTTTTCTACCTTTCTTATTTCAAGTTTATGTGTTTCTATGCTTAGCAAATGGGGTGGAATAAGGGGGAGAATAGAAAACATAAAGTTAGGAAGAAAAATGAGAAATAATAGAAAAATATAAACTAAGAGAGGTAGCATTTGGTTTAACCCATTTAGTATTATTAACTTATAGCCTTGGCTCTTATTTTTTTTTCTTTTTACTAAAATATTTACTTACTCTTTATCCTGTAAAAGTAAGCTCCAAAAAGCTTATATTTAGAACATGTATTGTGACCTTTAATGCTCATTTAAAATCTATCTTATTAAATATGATACGGATGAATATCATATAAAATAGGGTTATCCGCTAATCCTTTTAGTTAATAAAAAGTTAAAAATCTATTCATGTGAAAGAACATGACTACTTTTCATCAAATAACTCAAAAGTTTATTTTTTTTTTTTAAATTCTCCCGAAGAGCTTCTCAGACAACTAATCGATAAGTTACAAGACCACTTGTCGGCAATTTGATCACATAAAGATTTTTAATGTCTCTAATGGTGAACAGAGCTTGTAACTAAAGTTCGTAATAGAATTTATAAGGTTTGTAATCATCCCAACTTGTTCCTTTTATTTATTTTTATTTTTTGCTTTGACTGAAAATATGCAAACAAAAACTCATCGTTTCAAACGTGTCTACATGACGTTTGATGTTATATAGACAATTATAAATGATGTGTACTAGGCTTTGAAATTTGTAAGTTGCTTAAGAGAATCATAACTTTCCTCGAAGATTACGTTTTGTTTGCTGTAAAGTTCATTATGTTTTGCAATTTTAATGAATAATGATGCTTGTGACTTTTCTTGTAATTTCGTAATAAAGCACACAATTCATGCTTCTCTTCCACTGCTCGCAATTATCCTTAAAAATGAAATTTACCTAATATTTCGTTCGTTTCCTTCATATTTCATACTTTTTATTGTAAGATTCATGAATGGACCCATATTGTAATTCACCTTTTCTTCGTACATAAGGGGCTTTTTTTTTTTTTTTTTTTATAAATAGCATCCTTATATATTTTTTTTTCCTTTCAACTTTGTGAAGTACTTTAGATAAAAGTTTTATATCTGAAACATATGTAACATCAAGCTTTATACCAACCTTCGACTAAGTTTACTTCATAATAATATTGAAAAGATGATTATTTTTCTTATGTTCATATTTTTAACATAAGTTTGTATTTAGTTACAAGACTTCATTATACATCATAACATTTTGAAAACTATCGTCTAAGTTTTGTAAATTATCTTCAATTCTGTACAACATCATAAAATTTCATATTAATGAATTTAGATCACTGCACTTTACTAAGGGGTAATAAAGACTAAAACTATTCCTATTAAAAGCAAGGAACCTACGTCCCATTTGTAATGTCTCAAAAATTTTGAAAAACTATAAAAAAATTAAAGAAAATAATAGAATAATAAATACTTCTAGACTGGGTAACGAGAATGACAATTTTGCAATATTAAAAAATTTGAGAAATTTATAACACCGTGATACATTAATATTATTTTAATAATTTACGAATAACTAAAAATTTATGAGAAATAGTAATAGGCTTTAAAATAAAAAAATGAGGAAGAAGTGAGATCCATTTGATAAGTATAATAAATAATGAGAAATAGACATTTAAAACAATTTGAAAGAATAATTGTATGTGAGAAAAGGGATAACAAGCTTAGAATTACAAATTATATGAAACATATTACTAAATAAATTTAGGGAACGAAGTAAGATAGAAAATATCTATATATAGGTATATAAATAAATAAATAAAAACAATTGCAAGCCCTAATTTTAGTTTAGGCAATTTAAATTAAAAGAATAAATTTCCTGAAACATAAATTACGAACAATATTGGGTTAAATAATGAAATTAATTGAAATTATAAATTTAGGAATTTCAAATGAAAATTTCGAGTAAATATTTATGTTCGGAATAATCAAATTAGCTTAGACATAAAGTTTTGTAATAAAATACTAGAGTTACAAAATTTATAATTATTGTTGTATGTGTGTGGAATTGAAAAAAATCCTAAAATATAAATAATTATAATATAAAATGTAATATATATATATATATATATATTAAATTTGATGGCAGCAGGTCGGCAATCGACAAAAAAAAAAAAAGAAAGAGGCAAAATGCTATAAAAGGAGGAGAAGCTCCCAGAAACTTATGGAAATCGCAAGAGAGATGAGAAGAGAGGGAGAGAAACATGAGAGAAAGAGGAGAGAAAAGAGAAAAGGAAATTTAAAGAAAAAAAATTCATAACTTCCATATACGACCTCTAATTCATGATCTGTGACTGTCAACATGTTCCTTGAGGTAAGTACAATTCAATAAGACTAATTTTACGCAAAAAAGATTTATTTTTTAGAGTTTAGGTACTAATGTCAATTATGTAAAAATTTTAGTATTTAGCCTAGAAATTAGCTGTATTAGTTAGAAATACTATAGATATGAGTATCCTGAGTTCAAATAGTATATTATAGTGTATTTTTACTTGTATTTTAAGTGAAGAAAAATTCTTTGAAAGTATACTTGAATTTTTTTTAGTAGAATCGAGGAAAACGAAGCTCGGTAGTGGAGATCCTATGGTGTGTGTAAGGATGGGGAGGTGATCTGATGTGTGAAATTGTATATGGGTGTGCTAGTGTGTGGCATGGAGGTATTGAAGTGTGTGTAGGGTGTATGTATGTGTACGTGAGGTGTGTGTGGTGTGTATGTGTGTGCGTGGAAGGTGTGTGTGTGTGTGTTGTGTGTATGTGTGCGTGTGGGGGTAGATGTGTGTGCATGCATGGTGTGCGTTGTGTATGTGCATGATGTATGTGCATGAGTGTGTAGAGTGTATAGTATATGTGTGTGCATGGGTGAATGTGTGTGTGTGAGTGTATTGAGGAGCGTATGTGTGTGTGTGTAGTGCTAGAGTATGTGTGTGCGTATATGTGTTAGTGTAAGTGTGTGTATGTGTATGTGTTAGTGTAGGTCTGTGCGTGTGTGCATATGTATATGTTGATGTACATGGATGATGGGAGTGTGATGTGCAAGTTAATGTGTGTGTGAATGTGGAGATGTGTATATTTGTATGGGAAATGTGAAGATGTGTGAAAGTATGTATGTGGAGTATGTGTACGGTGATGTGTTTGAGATGTATATTTATATGCATGAGGTTGCGCATGAGGGAAGGTGTGTATAGCATGAGCGGTTGATTTGGAAATGGGATGGCTATGGTGTGAGGAAGTGCATGATACATGAGTAAATGTATACACATGGCGAGTGTATGTACAAGTGCAAGTATGTAAGCGTGTTAATGCGTAAGTGAAGTTGTGCACATATACAAGCATGGTTGTCAAAATCGCGATTTTACGTAGAATTGCCAGGGGGTCCGTAGAATCGGAACGTAGAAACGGAACGTAAAAACGTAAGTTTTTACAACCTTTACAAAATAACTTTTAAATATTAAAAATTTACTTACAGTAGTCATTAAAAAATATAATGGATAATATAAATTAAAAATTTCAGCATAGAATTGGATCATAAATCACAATAAAAGTCATAATATAGATAATCAAGCATAAGTTGTATAATATAAATAATCAACCAAAAGTCTCAATAAAAGTTATGAAATCATAAATCATATTACAAAACAAGAACTAAAATAAATCATCAAAATTTCCACCATCTCTCTCATCCATATCATCATCATCATTTGCATCTTCATCATCTTCTTCTTCATCAATGTCAACATCATCATGAGGTATACTGCTACCAATGATTTCCATATGCTCTAATTCCAAAATTTTTGAAGTTCTTATTTGCATTTCAGCTTCAACATTATCAATATCATGAAGGTCCAAATCATTTGGGATTAGGGACTTACTGACAGGACCCTCCAAATTGACATAAGCACCAATTTCGTCCTCCTCCGCATCATCTTTATCTTCATCCCCTAGACTTGGAAAGATATGCAACACACCTTGACCTTCATTCTCATTTGATGAGTTAAACACATTTTCTTCTTCAACTATCCATTCATTATTAGATGAGAGATCTTCAATAGTGAAAGTAGAAGTGTCAATGTCAGTAATGCATCTTTCTTTCCTATTTCTTAATTTCAAGTTATGCATTACAAAGACTAAATCATTCATCTTTTGTTGATGCAGCCTATTCCTCTTTTTGGTATGGACTTGAAAATGAAAAAGGTTATACATAACTTTATAAGATTCATAATCTTAATAAGTAATAATATATAAAATTGAATAAAAGAACTATTTGTATCGTACCATTTCAAATGCACTCTAATTTTACTCACAACCTGAAGAACTACAAGTCAAACTTAAAACACGAATAGCAAACTTTTGTAGTTCTGGGCATTCATCTCCATATGAATCCCACCATTTAGCTGGAGCTTTTTTGTTTCTTGCTAACCTTGCAGCTTCAATGCCAAATAGTCCCTTAGCATCCTTAAATCTTTCAAGCTGCATATCAATCTTACACCTTTTTGTTGGATTAGAAACCATACGCTCTATGCAACCATATAATCCAATCTTAACATCGGCATCAACTTTAAAATCATCACTATAATGATAATGGGGATTCAAATAATAAGCTGCAGCATGTAATGGTCTATGAAGTTGAAGCTCCCATCTCTTGTCAATAATCTTGAAGATAGGTTCATAACTACATTAAATAAATATGATTTCAATTTAGAAATGAAACTTTAAAATTAGCACTAAAGAATATATATATATATATATATATATATATATATAGTTAACAAGTTACGATATTACCTTTTCTTCACATTGTTGAAGTTTGCTTTAATTTTCTACTTAACACGATCCATTTCTGGATAAATGAAACCCATAGCTGGTTGATCATCAGAATCCACTAATCTAAGCACTTTAATCAAGGGAAATGCAGCTTTAAGGCAAACAATAACATTCTTCCAAAACCTACTATCCAAAACCACTTGTTGAATCCACTTTCCATCACTTGTGGTCGAATACTTACATGATTTCCAATGACTAGAAGTGAACATCATCATCAATGAACTTTTCAACTCACTAAGGCAACCTAATGTCAAATACGAAGTGGCAAAATGAGTTGCACCAAGTCTAATCAAGTCCCTCCCTTTAGTGTATCTTCTCAAAATTGAGATAAGTATAGTCTTGGAATAAATATATGTAGTAATTCGCCTTCCTTTTGCAATTATCCCCTAACGGATCTTCAAATTCTTCTCAAAGTCTTCCAAGATCAAATCGATGCAATGTGCAGCACAAGGTGTCCAATATAAGCATTTTCTCTTCTCTATCAATTTTTCTCCTGTTGCTTTATAATTTGCAGCATTATCTGTAATAACTTGTACAACATTTTCCTATCTAACCTTCTCCACAATATCATCTAACATTGCCAAAACTTTGTCGGTTGTCTTGGATACATCAGAAGCATCTATAGATGATAAGAAGACCGTTCCTTTAGGGCTATTAACCAAGAAATTGCATATGGAACGCCTCTTTCTATCAGTCCATGCATCAGACATAATAGAGCAACCTGTTTTTTTCCATTCAACTTTGTAGTCATTAAGTAATTCCATTGTTCGAGCTACTTCTTTCTACAAACAAGTCACCCTTAGCTCATGATAAGAAGGAGATTTAAGCCCACATCCATATCGACCAACCACTTGAAGCATCTTCACAAACTCTGGATTTTTGACACAATTAAATGGAATTGCACTAGTATAGAAAAAACGAGCAATTTGTTAGCTACATTCTTCTCTCAAATCTTTCTTCATGAATTGGTTAATTGTACCTTGCGTTGCCCGTGTTCCACTTTCACAATTTTTTTCTTTTTTTGTTTCAGAAAGAAGTCTATGCAATTCCTTTCTTTTTTGTTTATCCTGTTTGCTCCACCTCATCATCAGCATCATCAGAATCTTCAATGCCATGAATTTTCTTTCTCTTCATTTCTGATAATTTTGCCGCTTTTAGCATCATTGTTAACATTTCATTTTTTACGTCATCCAGGACACTGGTGCATGGCTCTACATCTTTACGCGTACACCCCAAGTGATTCTTGAATCTGTAAATGCTTCCACTAACAACTTTATTACAATACTTACATTTAACTTTTTTCCCATTATTGTCTATATCAATTCCATGCTCCCAACCTACATCATATCTACTTCCAAGTGAATTCTTTCTTTTCGAACTCTCTCTAGATGATTTGGAAGATGACATTTTAACTTAATCGATACTTAAAATCCTGTAAGAAAAAAAAGAAAAGAAAAAAGGAGTAAAGAGAGGCGAGAGCTATGGTAGAAAGTAGAAAACTAGAAACTATAAAGTACTATTACATATTTACAAATTACATATATAAAGTAAATTGCTCATGCTCATGCTCATGCTCATGTAACAAGTAATTACTAATTACAATTTACAACTAGAGGAGATAGCAAGAAAAATAAATATAAAGGTTTTCTTTAAATCATCATCAAGAAAAGGAAAGCAAAACATAAGGAGTAATAAGCTTTACATTCCATAAAGCTAGAAAAATGAGTATATTATAAATTTATAACTAAGTAATATAATCCCATTTCCAAATTATAACAATATAACTTAGCACACCACATGCTCAACCTAAACCCTCTAAATGTAACTTGTATGAAGGATTAAGTTTATCTGGAATTGGCTTCATTGATATTTAAGCACATAATACATTTGGATGGGATATCAACTTGGATTGAGATCGGATAAGATAAGAAAACACGAAGAAAAATGCTTTTTGGAAGGAACAGGGAAGAGCACGGCCGTATGTCAAGGAAACACGCCTACAGAAGCACACACGGTTTAACACACGGTTGAAGGCACGACCATGTGTTGAGCTTGAAAATCCATAGAAGCACATACGGTTGAGTACACGGTTGAAGGCACAGTCTTGAAAGCCATCAACCCATTCAAATACCCAATCACAATCACAACTCACAAGCATAAAAATTCACATGATACACTACATTACAATTGTACAAGTACAAGTATTGCTAGTCAGTAGTCATACAAGTCATACCTAACACAAAACTCGCGTCTATGACGATGGATCTCAACTCGATGGCTTGTTGCAAGAACGATTGCTGCTTGGCGGCGCTCACTCGTCTACGAAGGAGAAGGATCGCTGGCTCGCTGCTCGGTGCTCTTTGTTATGATAGTATCAACTCAGCTCAGTGTGGAAGTGGATGTAGAACTATGGATCTCAGCTCGTGCTCGCCTCTCCTGTTTTCACTTTTCACTGTCTCTCTTCTCCTCTCTCCACTGAACTCTGAAGAAGTTCAACGTACAGGCTACAGCAGGCAGCAGCAAGCCGGAAATTGCAAAGGATGTGCTGAGTTGCCGATTGGGCTGGGCTGGGTTAGGCTTGGATCTGATCCGAATGGATTAAGCCTGCAATTGGAAATATGTGTGGAATCGGTTGAAACGGATAGAATCGCGATTTTGAATGATTTTACTGTTCAAAATCGCGATTTTATTACGATTTTGCTCCTCTCCGATTTTGTATGCGAGTTAACTGGGAATATATATACAAACTTGTAAAATCGTTGAATCGTACGAGTTGAAACGCGATTTTGACAACAATGTATACAAGTATAGGAATGATTTGGTAAGTTGAGGGCCATGGGAAGAAGGTTAGATGTTGAAGATGAAGAAGAAGATTGAAAGGGGCGAACGTTTGAGGAGAGAGGGATTTGATGTACATAAAGGACGTGGATACCGTCAGTGGGACATTGGAAATAAAAAGAAAAGAAATAAGAGATGGAGAAATGGCTAAGTGTAGATGTTGGAAATGGAAGTCCGATGTTGAAGAAAGAAAAAGAATTGAAAGATATTAGAGACAAATTGATAAATAAAAGATTCAAAGTTGCTTCATGTAAAGGAGAGAAGAATAAGGAAAAAGAGAGAAGAGGGAATGGAGCGGTGAAGCCGAGAAGAAAATAAGGAATTTTATGAAGGAAACAAGTGTATATGTAAGTAAAATTAAACGGAAAAGAAGAGATGTTATCGGTATGGAAACGACGGCTCAAGTAGCTTGACCAAGTGATCAAGTTATAAAAGGAAGTCTTAGAAATGCATGAATGCAATCGATGAAATGATTGTGTGTATGAGTGAGTGTGGAAAGGATATGTAATTATAAGATTATGAAATACTAATGCAAAACGAAGAAATTATACTAAAATACTAATTAGGTATAAGTAAAATATAAACAAACCTTACTTAATACGTTTAACTAAATTAAGGGTCGACTTAGATTTAAACAACACTTACCCTAACAATAAAACGGAGAAGTTATTTTAGGACAATTCATGAAAATCTCATCTCAAAGCTTTTTTTTTTTTCATTAACATTTTATTTTTCTTTTTGGTTGTTTTTAGTCATAATATCCGTAGGTGTGGGCCTAATAGTAATAATAAAATAATATATAGGGAATTAATTTAACAAAATACCAATAAATGAAAAGATTTTAATGGAGAGAGTTTTTGAAATGCTGATGTTGCAATTTAAGAAACAGCAATAAAAATATATTATGTTTTTACTAAGTTATAGAGGAAAAAGGGACAGTAGGAGTAGAACATATTACTTACATATATATCCCTAAAATTGAAGATGCATGTATATTATATATATATATATATATATTTGTAGATGACGGAGTCGAAATATTTATTGCTCTTCTTCAGCAGGCTATTATCATATTGCCAGAGCAGCTTGAAAATATGGAGGTACTCGTAGACGGCCGCCGGCCATGTACGGCGATGCTTTCTTATCCATAAGGACTTGCATATCCAGACGCTGATCCATCATAGGCCAAAAATTGAACAAGGTAGTTTTTGTACGCAACGTAAGTGTCCTCCTTCTTTTTATTTATTATTTTATTTTAGAAAACTACTGGGCAGTTTCTATCTGAATGGATTTTTTTTTTTAAATATCGAATCATAATTAATAGTCAACGTTGTAATTAGAAAATAAGAGTAAGAAAGTGAAAGCTAATAATTTGATTGGAATGAGTAAATTCATAAAGAGTAGAATATGATCTTTTATTTGTATCCTACTGTATAAAGTATAAATTCTTAATTTTTAGAATTAAAATCTACTTTTTAATTGTATCATGTACTCTATAAAATATATAATGCAACATATAAATTTTATTTTTTTATAAGTTTTAAATTATTTAATATTAAAAAGTAATTTATATATAAATTATAAATTTTTAATATGTAAAATTTATAAAACTTATAATAAAATATATAAAATTAAAAAAGTAATTTTTTAACCTTAATTATTTCAAGTTCAATGATTTTACTATTTAGCAAATGGAAAAAAGACAAGGTAAAAGAATAAAAGACCTAAAATTAGAGAGGAAAATAGGGAAGAATTAAAAAAAAAAGAAAAAGAAAGAGGAGCGACATTAAGTTTAACAGTTTAAGATTATTAATTTATGAACTTAAAGCTCTTTTTTACTAAAACATTTATTAAAAAAAATTACAATATTATTATTTACTATTCATTTATTAATATTTGTCAAGTAAAAATATATAAAAATTAGTCGATTCGTTTTTGTTTTTGGGCCACGTGAATCTATAAAAGACTTCTACGTATATACATTTTATAGCAAGAAATCATATTCGTGTGCCAAAAGTGATCATGGGCGAAATTACTAATGCTTATATATCATTATTTTATCTTTTAATATATTCAATGATGCAGCCACGATAATCCCATTCAAAGTGAAAAATGAACAATTAAATAATCTAATTATGTTAGAAAGGAAAAAAGTCAGCAATCGTTCATTTGAATATTTGATAAGATTAGCCGTTGAATGGATGCTCCATCTTAATTAAGTTAATCAAAAGCAATTGCTAGAAAGAAGGATGTAATTCTGTATAATATATATTATATTTTTTTATAAAATATGGTATTTCTCATCGTCCTAAGCTTATTATTATTGTCATGTAATGTACATACTCTAATTAGTAATATAAAACAAAAAAAAACTAAACAATTTTTTTTTTTTTATATACATTCAATATGAATGCGTTCCAATTGGAACCTCAAATTTGTAGGGGGAAAAAAAATCCCATACCATAAGCAAAACGAAAAAATAAAATTCAGAGGTTTTTGTTTTGTTCGCCCCTACTTAAACACTTGACTACGGTGAGAAATTGAAATCACACTCATGTGGCATGTTCAGTGATGGAGACAGGGGACACACGGCCTGAACACACGGCCGTGCTATAAATGATAGAGCCAGGGGACACACGGCCTGGACACACGGCCGTGCATATAGATCGTGTATCCAATTTAGAGCCACAGACGTATACACGGCTTCCTCACACGGTTAGGAGACAACCGTGCTTCGCGACCGTGCCCTTAGACAGATTTCCACAAAAGTATACACGACCCTACACACGGCCGTGTATCGTGACCGTGTATAACGATTGAGTATCCCACAGAGGCTGACACGGTTCCGGGCACGGCTTGGGACACGGCTTGCGGAACTTTCACAGAATCATACACGGCTTCGAAGCACGGCCGTGTATGAGACCGTGTACTAGGCTTGTCACTTGCCCAGAAGCATACACGGCCTGGAGGCACGGCCGTGTATGCGACAATTTATAGACGTGTATTTTACTATTTATTTCCACGTATACGCTTAGATTTTCCCCTTTTAGATATTTTACGGGGCCATATAAATATTCTTTTGTCAGATAGGTTAGGGTTACGTTTTAATATACATTTGAATACACTTTGAGAGAGAGTTTTCTCCAATTACCGGGTTGTGCGCAACCTAATTTGCATCAAAGCGTGTGTCTTTGTTGTGTGAAACCAATCCAATTTCGGATTCGTTTCGTTTTAGCTTCCGCGCTGCGTCTGTTGGTATCAGAGCAAGGTTATTTCCTGTGGAGATGTCGGCTAACGACGATGTTGATGGCGGTCGTGTTCTTGACGGTGTTCAAGATGCGAGGTTTCAAGGGAACCATCAATGGGTTCCTAGGGCAGAGTTCGACGCAATGCATCAGAAGGTCGGGCGTATGGAATGGCGCCTTGATGAGCTGAGCGAGCGTTTCGATGCTCTGGTGGTTGACCCCAATAGGGTTGGGGGCGCTGGCAGAAATCCACCACGTGCGGTGGAGGAATTCGGGGGACGCGTGATCCGACCTGTCGTTGAGAACAGGTGGGGGCGTGTGGAGAGTGAAGAGTCCAGCGAAGAGAGTGATGATACGTACGGAAGTAGACCGCGGCGAGGACGTGGCGGAAGAGGCGGTGGTCATCAGATGGCTCCTCATGGAAACTGTCCTAGAGAAGTTGATCACAGGAGGAACCGTGGGGGTTATGATCACGAAGATGGCGGAGACTACCGGTTGAAGGTTGATATTCCTTGGTTCGATGGTAGTCTCAACATCGAAGGCGTTCTAGATTGGTTGGCGGAAGTGGACCGGTTCTTCGACTACATGGAAATTCCCGAGGATCGTCGGGTAAGGCTAGTGGCGTGCAGGCTGAAGAGTGGTGCTTCGGCATGGTGGGAGAGATTGCAAAGTAGGAGGCAGCGGGAAGGAAGGCACCCGGTAAGGTCATGGTATCGCATGAAGCAGCTGCTGCAACATGACTTCCTCCCGCCGGATTACGAGCAAATATTGTTCCAACAATATCAGCGGTGCCGCCAAGGACAACGTTCCGTGCATGAGTATACGGCGGAGTTCATGAGGCTGGCAGAGCGGAATGATTTGAGGGAGAGCGAGGGTCAGCAAGTTGCGAGGTATGTAGAAGGGCTAAAATTACAAATCAAAGATAAGATTGGGGTGACGATGGTGAGAACCCTCGTTGAAGCAAAGAACTTGGCTCTCCGAGCCGAGCTTGTGTTGCAGGAGCAAGGGAGTAGATACGGGGGAGGACGGAAAGGGTATGTAGGCGAAGCTTTAGGTGGTGGTAGTCGACCGATACTTGAGAAAAGTCGAGTTACACCATACAAACCAACGGAGGACATGTCTAGGAGGGAGGAGAAAAGTGAGGGGAAGAAGCCGATGGAGCCGAAAGGAGTTCAAAGACAGAGCAATCCCTATGCCAAACCCATATTGGGCAAGTGTTTCCAATGCAACCAACCGGGTCATCGATCAAACGAATGCCCAGCGAGGAAGAGTGTCAACATCCTCGATAGGGAAGATGATGAGGAAATTTGCTGTGAGCCCGATGGAGAGGGAGAGTACTATGAGGAAGAAGAAGAAGCAGCGGAGCCATCATATGTAATTCGTCGTTTGATGCTCACTCCAAAGCAGGAAGAGTTCACGCAGAGGCACCAATTGTTTCGTACACGGTGTACGATCATGGGGAAGCTATTTGAGTTGATAGTAGACAGCGGCAGTTGCGAGAACATCATAGGAAGGGAGGTTGTAACACAACTGCAGCTACCCGTTGAGAAGCACCCGAATCTTTATACTATTGGCTGGATCAAGGCCGCCGAGAAAATTGAAGTTAAGGAGAGATGCAGGGTACCTTTCTCAATGGGGAAGTACCGGGATGAAGCATTCTGCGACATTGTAGACATGGATGCTTGCCACATCTTGTTTGGGAGGCCATGGCAGTTTGACGTGGACGCGCAACATGCGGGCAGAGAAAATGTCTACCGGTTGGAGAAGGAGGGTGTGGAGTACACCTTATTACCATTGAAGAGGGAAGGACGTGCTAAAGGGAAGAAGGTTGAGAGTCGCTCATTCTTAACTGTCACTCAATCCGAGAAGGAAGTGATGGACGACTTGAGGGAATCGCGAGTAGTACATGCCCTCATCGTGAAAGGAGTGACTGAAGGAGGGGAGGAACTTGATAGAGAAGTGCCAGGGGCGGTGAAGGATCTTCTTGAAGAGTTCAAGGAAGTGATCCCAGACGACCTACCCGAGGGACTACCTCCTTTGAGGGATATTCAACACCAGATTGACCTGGTGCCCGGGGCTAGTCTCCCAAACCTCTCGCATTACAGAATCCCAAGGAAGCCGAGATTCTCCAGGAGAAGGTCCAAGAGCTTTTGGACAAAGGTTTCATCCGGGATAGCTTAAGCCCATGTGCGGTTCTGGCATTGTTAACTCCCAAGAAAGATGGGAGTTGGAGGATGTGTGTTGATAGCCGAGCTATCAACAAGATTACCATAGGGTATAAATTCCCTATACCCCGCATTGAGGATATGTTGGACCGTTTGAGTGGCGCTACTATTTTCTCCAAGATAGACTTGCGGAGTAGATATCACCAGATTCGAATCCTTCTTGGAGACGAGTGGAAAACGGCGTTTAAGACCAAGGAGGGGCTGTATGAGTGGCTAGTGATGCCATTTGGGCTGAGTAACGCACCGAGCACCTTCATGAGAGTAATGAACCAGGTATTGAAACCTTTCAATGGTCGTTTTCTTGTTGTGTACTTTGACGATATTCTGATATACAGTAAATCCGAAGAAGAACACTTAGAACATATAAGGTGTGTGTTAACTACATTAAAGGCGAATAAGTTGTTCGCTAATCTTAAAAAGTGTACCTTTATGTCAAGACGACTGTTGTTCCTGGGGTTTGTTGTTAGTAGTGAGGGAGTGATGGTAGATGACGAGAAGGTAAAAGCAATTAGGGAATGGCCTGTTCCAAGAACCGTAATGGAATTGAGAAGCTTCCTCGGCTTAGCCAGTTTCTACAGAAGGTTCATTAGGCACTTTAGTACTGTTGCTGCACCCTTGACCGAATGCCTAAAGAAGGGAAAGTTCCAATGGGGTGAAGAATCTAACTTGAGCTTCATGAACCTGAAGCAGAGATTGTGTAGCGCGCCTGTACTAGCTCTACCAGACTTTGAAAAATTGTTCGAAGTGGATTGCGATGCTAGTGGGGTCGGAGTAGGTGCAGTACTATCACAGGAGAAGAGACCAATAGCCTTTTACAGTGAGAAGCTGTGCGAAGCAAGGAGGACTTGGTCTACCTATGATAAGGAGTTCTACGCCGTGGTAAGGGCCCTTAAAGTGTGGGAACACTACCTGGTCGGGAAAGAGTTCATTTTGTATTCGGATTGTGGGGCTCTTAAACATTTGAGTGGTCAGACCCGAATTAGTAAGGATATGCACGCCAGGTGGATTGAGTTTTTGCAGAGGTTTCCTTTCAGGTTGATGCACAAGTCAGGTGTGCAAAACAAAGTCGCGGACGCCCTGAGTAGAAGAGCGAATGTCCTGCTTACTTTGAGTACAGACATTGTCGGCTTTGAAAAGCTAAAGGAACTGTACGAGACCGATGGCGACTTTAAGGACACTTGGGTTAAGTGTGCCAACAGGGAACCGTGTGACGATTACCATATACATGAGGGATATTTGATGAAAGGGAAGCAGTTGTGCATTCCCGAATCTTCTTTGCGGGAAAAGCTTATCAGGGACTTGCATGGTGGAGGATTGGCGGGACATATGGGTAGAGATAAGACATTAGCTGCAGTTACCGCCAGATACTTTTGGCCTCGGTTGAGGAGGGATGTGTACCGGATTGTGGAAAGGTGCTACATTTGTCAAGTGTCTAAGGGGCAATCCCAAAACACTGGTTTATACACTCCTCTCCCCGTGCCTTCAAACATTTGGGAGGATTTGTCGATGGACTTCATACTGGGTTTGCCTCGTACCCAACGAGGTGCTGACTCTATGTTTGTTGTAGTTGACAGGTTCTCCAAGATGGCTCATTTCATCCCATGCAGGAAGACCGCCGACGCACGGGCTATTGCACGGTTGTTCTTCAAGGAAGTGGTGCGGCTGCATGGAGTCCCAAAGTCTATCACATCAGATAGGGATAGCAAATTCCTTAGTCACTTTTGGAAGACCCTCTGGTTTATGTTTGACTCCTCCCTGAATTACAGCAGCACCGCTCATCCTCAAACCGACGGACAGACCGAGGTGACTAACAGAACCCTCAGAAACCTCATCAGAAGCATCTGCAGTGAGAAACCGAGACAGTGGGATCAAGCATTGGCTCAAGCCGAATTCGCTTACAACAGTTCTGTCCACCGAACTATTGGAAGGTCTCCATTCTCGGTGGTATACACAAAAACACCACAACATGCGCTAGACTTGCTCAAATTACCCAAGGACATGGTGGGCGATGTAGCAGCTAAACATATGGCGGAGCAACACCAAGCCACTACTGAAGAAGTTAAGCGAAAGATAGAGGAATCCAACACACGGTACAAAGGGGATGCAGATAAGCATAGATGGCAGAAGATCTTTACAGTTGGCGATCAGGTAATGGTCTACCTTCGGAAGGAGCGATTCCCTGTAGGGAAGTATGGGAAACTTCAACCCAGGAAGTACGGTCCCTATGAAGTTGTACGCAAGATCAATGACAACACATATGTTGTACAACTCCCGAAAGATATGAATATATCTTGCACTTTCAATGTAGCGGACTTGTCACCTTTTCATGCCGATGATACTCCTCTATATCCGGATGAGAACTCGGGGTCGAGTTCTCCATTGGTGGGGGAGAATGATGGAGATAGGGGACACACGGCCTGAACACACGGCCGTGCTATAAATGATAGAGCCAAGGGACACACGGCCGTGCATATAGACCGTGTATCCAATTTAGAGCCACAGACGTATACACGGCTTCCTCACACGGCTAGGAGACAACCGTGCTTCGCGACCGTGCCCTTAGACAGATTTCCACAGAAGTATACACGGCCCCACACACGGCTGTGTATCGTGACCGTGTATAACGATCGAGTATCCCACAGAGGCTGACACGGTTCCGAGCACGGCTTGGGACACGGCTTGGGACACGGCTTGTGGAACTTTCACAGAATCATACACGGCTTCGAAGTACGGCCGTGTAGGAGACCGTGTACTAGGCTTGTCACTTGCCCAGAAGCATACACGGCCTGGAGGCACGGCCGTGTATGCGACAATTTATAGACGTGTATTTTACTATTTATTTCCACGTGTACGCTTAGATTTTCCCTTTTAGATATTTTACGGGGCCATATAAATACTCTTTTGTCAGATAGGTTAGGGTTACGTTTTAATATACATTTGAATACACTTTGAGAGAGAGTTTTCTCCAATTACCGGGTTATGCGCAACCTAATTTGCATCAAAGCGTGTGTCTTTGTTGTGTGAAACCAATCCAATTTCGGATTCGTTTCGTTTTAGCTTCCGCGCTGCGTCATTCAGGAAGCTACTAATTCCTTAAAAAACTTAAATGTGCCATTAACCGGCATAAGATTTTTTATATTAACTATATGGTCTATGGATGGTTAATTTTACATTCTAAGATATGAGGAACCGTATGTGCCTGCATAGTCCATGTATACTGGATCAACTAAAAAGAAAAAAAGAAAAATGCCTTTTAAGGTATAAAATAAAGCAGCCACAAGCACAAACACAAACACACTTGGAGATTTCCTTTTTTATATTTCTAGGAATTTAATAAAATCATAGATATTTTATATCTTCATGTTTCCATATGTTTATTCAATTATCAGCTCATTGTTTTTCCCCACCGATAAATATGCAAGACTTCATTGAACCAAAATATCATGTATATCAACATCTTTGGGTGGAGGAAACCCTGATCTATCTTGCATCACGACAGACGCTTGATCAATAGGCAAGTCCTCAAAAAACACATACAAATCATCCATAGGTTTTGCAAAATTTACCAACATATACTAAATATTGAATCCTAGGAAATTTGATAGCTTTTTCCTATAAGCAGCAACCAAAGAATTATTCATTTTAGAAGTGCAGATACCCTTCGATCAATGATACACTTCTTGGAGGAGATGGGAATAATCAAGGAACGAAGGATCATTCCCATCTATTCTTCACATGCCCTTATACAGCTTGCATCTAGGAGAAGATGTGTAACCAGCTTCACTACCTGACTTCATTTAGGAATTGGTAAGGAGTTACAGACTTGCTAATAGCAACTGCAAACTCTCCATCTCCAACCTTTCAGCAATGGAGAGCTGCACTTATAGTTGCTATCTACTGCATATGGCGAATACGCAACAAAGTTAGGCTAAGGGATAGTTTACCTAAGTGGTTTCCATTGAAAACTAGATTAGAGCATATGTCAAACCTTTGTAACGTTAGGCAATAGTTTTTTTTTTTATGCATTTTACATTAATTTGCCCGGTTGTAAATCATTTATCATTTGACAACTGAATATTTTTGAATAAATAAAATCTCAATTATAAAAAAAATATACACTTCTAAGGCACCTACTTCTATAATAGCTCTTCCAACATTAAGCCCTTGATAAAACTCTTATCCCCATAAAGCACCTTCCTAAGTTCTACCATAAAGTTATTAATAACCACCCAGAAAGTCGCTTATTATTACATTCCTTCCACTACTCCAACATCAGCTACCTACTTATGATGGAAGAAAAGATTCATTAATATAAATTCTACCTATGATTGGTACTTATATATCCATAAATACATACACATAGACGTGCATTACGTAATGAGTCTTTTCTCTACTCATTGTCTCTAATAGAGCCGTCATATACCAGTCTTGTGTCATAATATTTAACCTTTTCCCATGAAATAAGATAATAACAGCGAAGAGACATGCCATGAATATTTTTGCTAATAGAGGCATAGTCTTCGACACACTGAAGATTTATTTTCTACCACACCTCCAGAGGTAGTGAGAAGGATGCTCCGTGACTACCTGAGATGTCCGCGCCTCATTGCAAACACCCTTCGAAACTTCACAATCCTTAGCAAATAGATTCAGGATGTCTATTACATACTTAAATCTAACACATTTGTCATGCACCACAACATTCCTCGGAAGGAGATTTATAAGCAGCAGTAAGGATGGCACTTAAGCTGCATTTCTAGATGAAGTTTTGGATTTTTGGTTAAGTGGGAACAACCGGAGCCACTTCGAACTGGGATTACTCCCCCTTATTTTCACTGCCTTTTATTTTCAGTCAGGGGATATACGCTGACTTGGTAGTAAATTGTCACAAAGCCCCACCTTTCCACTTCCAACCATCTTCTTCCTCCCTCCATGTATCAATATGGACAGCTTTAGTCAAGAAACCAGGACTTTGATCCACACGAAAGCCTATTAGATATTCTCTCAACCTACTTACTCATCCCAGGCTTCATTCACATTCAGCTGCTAAAATTGAATCGTAAGTCAGACAGCCATATTAGAAAATCAATTAATTTCAATATTCTTAAGTTGCGAAAATGAAATGAGATATCTCAAACATACTAATATCTATGATAGCTTTGGAACCTACATTTAGTATTAGAGGTCAAATCCTTAATCAATATTATAGCTTATTAAAATTAAAAATTATAGAAACTCTATTATATATAAAAAATTCGCTCTAGAAAGATATAAATAATAAACTAAACTATTTTTATAAAATTTTTCAATAATATATTTTTATTGATATCATTCTTTTATATGTATAAATTCTTTAATTGTCTCTCATGAAGATTTGATAGAAAATGTTAGGTTACGAGTTTAGGTTAATTCAATAATGTTATGAAATTTATGAGTTTTAGATTTGTTATATTTGATCGAACTTCACTTAAATTATTGTTTGGATTGTAATTTCATGCTAACATTTAAGGCCTTATGTCATTAGTATTTGTAGAAGCTAATTTTAAGGAGAATTATACTTTTAGTCCTTAATATTTACCTACTTTTTTGTTTGAGTCCTCCATTTTTTTATTTATTTTAGTTTTAACATTTTAAAAATCTTACAAAAATAGAACTTTTATTAAATACATTAAATTTTCAGTTCACTTTAAGCATACATTAGTTTCTAATTAATCTTGAGCTAGTTAGCTAAAGTGATTAGTGTATAAACAAATTTTGCTAACCCATTAGATTAATCCTAAGCTAGTTTCTGGTTATTTTTGTATTTTTATTATTTTTCATTATGTTATATCATTATATATATTTAATATTATTATTTTTTATATTATGTAAATAAATGTATTTAATTCTATCATTTTGTTATTTTAATTATTGTGGATTGAATTGAAATTGATATATATTACGGATAGATGGAAACCTTAATAAATTTTACATAAATCTTTTTTTTTTATAAGTTTTTGAAAACGTTAACTACTTAAATAAAAAAGCAAAAAGGTTGAACACTAAAATAGATAAATAGATAAATGTTGAGAACTAAAATGTACTTTTCTTGTAATTTTTTTATTGAATTTTTTCGCTTTGTATGTATAAGTATTTTACAAATTTATTTATAACTTTTTAAATCGATATATGAGTCTAGCTTAGACACAAGATATGGTTATTAAAAGAGTTAAATTACGAGTTTAGATTTTTATACATGATCAATAAACAAATCGTATTACAAGTTAAGGTTTTTTAGATATGGATATGAGACATTACACAATAATATGAATTGTCAGCCCTAAACTAAAAGGAAGTTTCACTCCCATTCCTTATTCTACACTCCACTAACATCTCTTCACTACTCTTCTACATAATCTTCCACAATCTTGAGAGCTCTATACACCTTGGATTTTGAGTATTGACTTTATACTTGGCTTTAAGTAGATTTAACATACGTTAAGTAAGTTTAGAGTAAACACCTTATTTCTAACTTTCAAGCCTAAGAGGCCCAACCCCCCTTTCTCCTTGTTTCTAGCCACTTCCTTCTAATTAAACCAATATTTTTTTTCTTTTCCTCTAATGAACCCCAAAGGAAGTTTCTATTTATCTTTTTAACTTGTCTATTTCTCTTATAGGTATACGGTATACCCGCTGCTTGTACATAGCAGTTTGGTGGAGACTCCACCATGACTTTATCAACACTCCTCGCCTCGTAGAACTAAGTAACTTAGTCCCCCATCCATCTAACTTTGCTTTGATACCATCCATAGTAGAAAGTTGAAATCTGCATTCTTAATGTCTCTATTCTTAGGGATTTGAAATATTAGATACTTCCCCCATTTCTTCCAATCTACTTACTCCCACTACTGTGGCTAATTTGTCCATCTCGCCGATAGCAACATTCTTAGGTAAAATAAGTCAATTTATTCTTGTTCACTGAGAGTCTTGCCATGATTGGAAATGAGTCTAGGGTATCCGGGATGCCCTAAAACAAATAGAAAGAATAAAGTACTATTGTGGCAAATACAACGAACAAATAACACAGTATTTCCAAATGAACGACTTTAAATAAAATTATTATAGATATATTTGTGTTCTTAATAAAGTAGATTTGGATTAACATAGAATTTTCGTATAAGGAATTAGTAGAGTTTTGTTATTAGAAATGCTTAAGAGAACAATATAGACAAACATCTATAAATCAAAATGTTATAATTTATCAAATGGAAATTTAATATATAGATAAATAATAAACAATAAAAAAAAGTTTAAAACAGAGACAAAACTAAAGGGATTGATAGTTTAGGATACGCTAGGAAATGAACAAAAATTCAATAAATAGAACATAAGGCTTTCCTCTTCCAATTTGCTCCAACGAGAACTTCTCGTTGCATGTGGAGAAAGAGGAGAAAAACACCATTAATCAAAGTAAGTTCCTAATCTTGTATGCATGCTGAAATCCTACTCTTGAGAGGTTTGTTTGGGATTTTATCAAATAAGGAAAAAACACAGTGAACAATTCATAATTAGATAATATAGAAAATTATATGGAAATTTACAAATTTAAAATTTCTAAATTTCTTTCAAGTCAATTGATAGCCTCAATCTATTGATTTTCAAAGAGATAGAGTGCTTATTCTTGTTTTGATGTGAAGAGGATCGAAAACCATGATATTATCAAATTGATAACATCTCTAAACCCTAATTTTTTAAATTACAATTTCCAATTAAATTTTAGAACTTTGTGATCGTGGATCTTGATTAGCTTGATTATTAAAAAGCTTTAGACTCCTAAATCAGTTTTCTAAATTATAGATTGCGAAAGTCCCAACGTAACTTTCTTACATCAATTTGAAAAACCTAATTCAATTGTTGGTCAAATTATTTTGAAATCCCCAATTTTTATTGAATTCATTAAATAAGAACCCTAATTGTTTAACCATGACAAAAAAAAAATTCATTTATGCTAAATAAATTTGAAACCATTGAGAACTATGATTCAAACAATGATTTTCCCGAAGGATGTCTAGGGAAGAGCATATTAGATTCTTACCATTTTTTGGTTTTATAGTTAGGAGATGAAAACTTAAATGAAATGGTCGTAACAATCTTATAATATTACTATGGGGTTAGTAAGGAATACTAAGATTCTATAAAATGAAACTATGATAGAACTTTCTTTTAACTCGTTCACTTGAAGATGTAGAGGCTGATAACTCGTTCACTTGAATATGTATAGGCTGATAGGAAATGGACATAAGAATGCGTATGGGATCACGGACAACTCAAGTGAGTGGTTTACAGTTGTATGATGGTTGTGCATGTAAGATTTTAATGGAAAGATGTGACAGGTAATCAGTATCTTTGCACAACCCTAGAACGCATGAGGGATGTTCCAACCAACCATGTGTCCCATATCAAAATTTAATGCACGAAAATAACTACTAGATGACAGCACCTGTATAGACATGTTCAATACTCGCATGACACATGCCTAGGGATTTGAGTGTATGTTGTAGCACGCACGACAATGAAATTGAATTACATTTAAACAAGCATGCCCAACATTTAGAGCACTGGAATTTGAAAATCCCAACCCTCTTTGAAGGAAGCAACAATTTTGGGAAGTACAATCGCCACAATAAAATGTTTGGTAAAGATTGCCGGTAGCTTAGCTCGAAAACATTTCAGTGAAATCCAGATCAGGCAAATTAACACTTAGTAAGGTCTACGTGGAACATTTCCTCTCGAATTTGATTTGGCGCAAGAACAAACCAAGACCCTACTCAGGATAACTGCTCAGCTCCTTGAAGTATTACGCCACTCACGCTCGAATATTCAAGTCAGTTTAGATTTCACTTAAAATACACAGGTCAGGCTAGAATTCACTCAGCAACCTCATGCCACTCGTCCGAGGGCTCATTCAACCTGGCAAATTAATGCATACATGGCCTAGCTAGTTGAACCATCAAGCTTACTAAATCTAGATTGACCCCAACAATTGTAGGACCGCCATGCCTAAACAATGTTGGAATTTTGATCGATTAATGCATAAGTTAGCCCCCAATCTTGTAGCTTAGCACCTCGGATTGAAACACCAAGATAGGATTTTGCCCAAGCGCTCAAAAACCACACCTACGTGCTCGGAAGCCTAACTCAGTTTAACTCTCCTTGTCAAGTAGTCGACTACAACAGTGGGGAAAAGTATTGTATATGGATTTCAGTCTTTTGGGCCTCCAAGCATCATTCCAACCCACAAGGATCATATTTAACAATAGAATGGATCTTACGCCAGTGACAATATTATTTTCGATGTAAGAATTCTAGAATATTCAAAACAATGAATCTTCGTATATCTGTCACGATCCTAATAGTTGACTTTACACATAAAAAGCCTAAAAGGTCTCCTTGATAAAGGATCTAAATATTCCAAAAACCTATATTAATATTGTTGGATGGAATTCTTCGCTTTTACTCTACTAACCTGAGGATCAAAATGTATGTGCTAGAGCTAACTCCAACACTCTCTTAGCTTTTGTTTATTCTTTTGCAGGTCATACTTTGAGCCTATCTAAACCCATTTAATCTTTACGAACCTAAGAGAATTTTCACCAACAATAGAAACCATAGACCTTTCCATATATTTATACTCTTACTATCACTATTCTATTGACAACCACTTTCTAAAATTACATCCTTTTCTTTTTTGAATGCTTTGCTAACACTATGAACACTCCTCTAGTAGAGTTGAGAAAATTAGGCCTAAGGAAATATATATTCTTAGTCACAAAAATGCACAAAACATTAATATTTGATACTATTCTCCAAGCCATCTTTCCTACCATGAAATCATTGAAAGTTTCCAAATCTTTAAAGTCTAAGCCACTTGGTTCTTTGGGATGGTGATGTCGAACCATCTTTCCCTATGAATTTTCTTTATGTTTTGATCTCCCTACACAACAAAACCTCGCCATCAATAAAGTAAGTTCTTTGCATCATCTCCTTAGAAATTCAAATACACTTATCGCATAATTTGGGGTAGCTAAGCAACAGCTTTTATCGAAACTTCCACCCACCCCCACCCCTTGGGAGAAAGAAACAAGGTCTTGCATGCAGTATCGCCCTGATGCGCTCCTTAACAAATCTCATTGATTCATACCTTCCCTTACCCCAATCTATAGTTATTCCCAATCACTTTTCAAGTTTATGAGTCTTCTCAATTAGAAATAAAGTGCAACACCTTTCTTTAACATTTTTTACAATGTTTTGACTAAAAGATATTGAATATTTTTGGAAGCTAATTTGTTGTCAAGAAGCCATATGAAACACCCCCAAAATTTAAAAAAACTATACTAAAATTAAAGAAAATAAGCGAAATAATAAGTACTTCTAAGTTAAGATAGCAAGTATAATAATTTCGTAATTCTAAAAAAAAATTAAGAAAAGTAATGAAAATTTTAATCACTATAGTATATTAATATTATGTTAATAACTTACGTATAACAAAAATATTATAACAAATACTAATAGAATTTAAAATAGAAAAATAAGAAAGAAATGGGATCCGTTAGATAAATATAACAAATAAGAAGTAAGAGCTAAAATTTTATATTTATGATAATTAAATAGAATTTTTAAGTATATATTTATATTTAGAATATTTTATTTATTATAGACATAAATTTTTATATAAAATATTATAATTTAGATAATATAATTAAATATTAATATGCTTACTAATCGAACCCGTAATTGAATAATTATGCACCGACTAACCTATTGAACTATAAATTCTTCTCTTTTCTCTCTCCTCTCATTTGTCTTGGTCAAACACATTTCTTTCCTTTCTTCTTCTTTCTTCTTTTTTCTTTTCTTCTTCTCTTCCGATATCTTCTCCGATTCCTTTTTCTCCCTTAAACTTCAAAAATCCATATCTTCCTCGTACTAACTTCAAATAAAAAACCATAAGTGCCATTACGATCCTTGGAAGGAGTGTTTCGCAACAAGACAACACTTGTTAGGTAAATTTCGAGTTCAAAATTTGAACTAAATTCCATACGAATTTAAAAAAAGAATAGATTTCATTTTTATTTTAAGATTATTGAGTTTAACTAGTAGAGTTAGTTTTAAGTTTGTTATTCATTTATTAGTAAGTGAAAGATCCGAGTTCACGTAACTTTCCGAGAGTTATTTAGATTTTAAAGCTAAGAGATTCAAGTGAGTGGAAAATTATGTGACGTACTACAATATTTATATATTGCTTATAATATAATATATATATGTGCAATCTATTGTGTTTAGATATTATGATATTATAATTTTTTTTCCTTCTCTAGTGCCCTTTTTCTCCTGTAAGTTCCTCTCTTTTCTTTCCTTCTTTTTCCTCCTATCTTTTGCATGTGTTTCTTATCTTTTCTTTTCTTTTTCTTTTACTTTTCTTGTCTTTTCTTTTCCTTTTCTTTCATTTTCTTTCCAATAATGTATATATGTATGTACAAACATATATATTTAACAATAGCTTAGAAAAATAAAATATAGATATAATATAAAATATATGTACATATAAAAAAATGAGAATATATATACATAAATATATTAATTATTGATCGTGTGAATATATATGTATATTTATATACATATATATTTATAATTATAGAGTTTATTATTTCTAAATTATTGATGACTATGGAAAAAAATGATAAGAAAATTAGAAGACAAGCTTACCTAATTTATTTATTTATTTATTTTCTTGTCTTTCTTTTTTCTTAACCAAAACCTCCTTAATTATGCCTAATTGTATATAAATATATATATTTTTCCTAAACCAATAAGTTTATGTATAAAATACAAATAAAGTGTATATAGGAATTTGGAGTTAATATATGAGTATTATTTGATATAATGCATTGGATTAATTATCAATTTCACTTGGTGTAGTGTATAATAATAATAATAGAAGAATTTTTTATTAGGACAATAAAGTCATAAATGAGAGTGTGGATTGTAACGGTGTAGATTTAGTAGTTGTGATTGATAATTATGTGGTGTATGTTGGTAGCTTATTTTTTATAAATTTTGAGATTTTGATAATTGAGAATATTGCAAGAGAGTACATTTGGTCACCCTGTTTAGCTCTTAAATGTAGAGAATTGGGCACTTGAGAAGTGAAATGGCACGATTGTGTCAAGGAATAAGAACTATAGTTCAATCATGGATGGTTGATTTGACGGTTGATGAGATTAGGCTATACTATATTATTATTGATCTAACCTTAAATGTCGATTCATTTTTAAAATTTATTTCTTTATGATTTTGTTGTCCCATTCACTTGATTTTATTTGTTTGATCCGGCTTACCTTACTTATCCATGATGTGTAATGCTTCATTCTATTTATAGTGGTGAATGTAAATATAAAGTATGAATTATTTTGCTTGTGGGGTTAACTTGCCTTCTTTTGCTTGCCCTTGGAATTGTGTTTCTTAAATGCTTTAATAGTTTATTGTCTTGAATGTGGATTGACTTGTAACTATATATTGTTTAATCACCCCAAACCAATTAATTAAAGGATTGGACTTAACTAAAATTGGACATACATTGCATGAAATTGAAGGTCATCACTGTTATAGGGCGCATCGGAAGTAATCGGAGAATTATTGTTTCGTCAAGTGTGAACTAAGTGATTAAGGAATTATCGCGCCTTGACAGTTCTGAGTTCGGTCTGTCCTTGAGGGTGTTTATTGCTCGATGTATGAGTAACACTTGAGCTTATAACATTAAGATTAAGAGAAAATATCTAATAAAGAGATAAGAGTAATTAATTGAGTGTGAGACCTGGGCACTGATGGTATGATCTAAATCCTTAACCCAAGGTTAAGGGGGGCGTAAACGTTAGATTTCAAGCTGGTTATCAAAAAACCGCATGCGATGTTACATTTATATGGTTGCCCATGCATAACATATGATTTGAAAACTTATTTGAAATTACTTGTGCGTGTGTAGTATTGAGAGTATTGCACTCACGTCTCACTAAACTGTAGTGTGCTAACCGTTTTATAGACTGTTTTGCAGGAAACATCACAAAACTCGAGATGAGATGAGATATGATACAATGAGAGCTTTAGGAATCAAGAATGATAGAATAAGATTTGTGATTGATAGATTATTTAGATGTAATAGTATTCTTAGGAACTTGATGTGGAAATTGAAATTATGAGACTTAAATTTTTTTTTTGCATTTTACTGTTTGGGTAGAGAATTCCGATTCTCTGTGATCTCGATCGACAATGGAATATGAGAATCCATAGTTATATTCTTATTATATGATTATATGTAATATAATTAGTTGTAATTATTTAAATAATTATTTAGAGTTTTGCAACATCTGACTTGCAAGATAATTGTTATGTTATGGATATACACGTAACGTGATGGTTTTTAGTAAATACTTCTAGACCTCATTTGGAGCATGACACCATACAATACTTTTCCAATGTTGACTTGAGTCTTGCAAGATTATATTCATTTCTATTCACAAATAATGAGTCATTTCGAAGGTTGATCTTGATTTCCTTAATGTTTCCTCCACATTTGTCTTCTTAAAGTAAGCAAAAGAAATGATACTCTAAAACCAAGAGTAACATAATTTAAAAAAGTACTAGTGTCATCAAGTAGAATCGGAGAAAAAAAAATGAAAGATCGAGACGAGTGGCATCACTAAGGTGTGATCATCCCCATGAAGGAAGAAAAAGCCTCTCTCTAGAATGAGCAACTGCATAGTTTTTCAAATGTGAGAGAATGGAGTTTGGACAGTGAGTATATTGATAATTTTATTAGAAAGAGGAAATATGTATTTTATTAAAATAGCATTGTAGTCTTCGTAAAAACTGGATCCACTTAATCTGACGGGGACGCCCCGACGAAGTCATTTCCTTCAGCTCGTGTATCCGTTTCACAAATACCGATTAGAATTTCAGGTCTCTTGTGCTGATTCCAACAGAAAATTTTATAATATAATCATTCAAAAATTATTATAATATAGCTATAGTATATTATTTCAAATTGTTGTATATAAGACTTATTAATGATATAAATAAAATTGTTAATAAATTTTATATACTATAATTCAAAATAATATATTATAACTACACTATATAATTATTTTTTTAGTGATTATAAAAGAGTATAGTTAAAAAAAAAAACCTACCGCATTTTTTTCTGTACGTCTTAATTGTAGGGTTGTTTTTGAATCTTATATATGTTTTATTTCTTAGACGGTTTTTTTTTTTTTCCCCTCTAAAAGAAGAAGAAAACATATTCAACGGTAACAAATAATTATGTTCTCATGGCATGTATACAGCATTACCGTCAAGAACAACCTAACATGAACGAGATATGCAACTACAAAGTCGCAAGTGGACCATATGATATTACGAAGCTACAACGGAGGTTTGACTTTGGTGAATAGTAAAATTCAAAAGGTCATATTGCTGCAACTTTATATGTTTGACTTAAATGAGCTTAACATATAAATTCATTATATTCACCATAATAAGAAGTAGTTCAATATATAAAGAATAGACTATAACCCATATAACCGTATTGTTATTATTGAATTTTTATTTTAATCACTAAAACCATTATACTTTTAAAAAAAGTCTAATTATACTATAACATCCTGAAACCTGGGTACACTACAACCTGCCACGTGTCCTCATTTCTTAAAAACACGCAAATGCTCAATCACTACTATTTTTCAAATACTTTTGATAATAGTCTTAAATCATCTGTTGCATAACAAAGATTAATGAATTTTTTCACCCTCAACAATAAGTCATCAACAATCTTCTCAATTTAAATAGCAGAAGCGATTAACATTCACTTATAATAGAAATTCTCAAAATGATTAAATAAAAATCTAACATGCCTTTCCTTAGTCTATTTACTAATCATCGTAATAGACATATTCTATATTCTCTTTAGTGTTTTGATCTTGAGTTGATTCCCTCAGGTTTTCAACATATCCTATGATCTCTCTAGTAGTATTTGTAACTAAAAAAATTTCCTACAAAGGGTGAGCTAATGCCTAATACAATGCATACCTACACATGCACATGTAAATCATGCCAGAAACAGTAACACATGCAAAATACACCATAATATTCATTCACAATTTTATTTATCTTTCACAATCTTTAGTTGATACACAATCACAACATAAACATCTTTACCCATAAAATTCCTAAACATCCTTTCACAATCCATTCACAAACAATAAATACAATAATAATATATATATATATATATGACAAAGGTAATCATCTGTTCATGAGTTTCTTATCATACATAATAATAATATATATATGACAAAGGTAATCCTCTTTGTACATGAGTCTCTTACCATACATAATAATAATATATATATATGACAGTGGATACTCCTCACTATCCATAAGTCCATAAGTCATCGTACATCAACCTTCAACATCTATATATATATATATATATATATGACAATAGATACTCCCCATTATTCCATAAGTCCATACACTACAACTTTTCACATCACAACATTTTATAACACAACCTTCCACATAAGATCCAAATCATTTCGGTACACGACTTCACTAGGGACAATGTCACATACCGATCATCGGGGTGCTATCCTAAGAACACCGACCCACACTCGGTTTCTTGGACCCAGTAATTTACAATCACATACACATTCAATCCGATTCACTTACAATATCATTAAACCTACACACAAAGTCTAATTTATTAAGCACAAGCAACAAACATGGTATACACGTACCTGACTTTGCAAAACTTGGTTTGTTTTATACTTTTCTAGCTTCACACTCTTCTAAATCTACACATGATTCAAATGGTTTGACTTTAGAATTATATTCCTATAAATATCAAAAGGATACTAAACTCGTTTCAACTCAACATGGTCATGTTGGGAGTCGTGTAATTGAGTGCAGGGTAGTACATGATTGTGCCAAAGGTTATGTATAAATTTTTTTTTTTTCAACATGGTCATGTTAAGAGGTCATGTGTCTCTCTGTTCATTATTCATCAACATGACCTCAACTGACGCAACGCGAATAGCGTAACGAAACAAATCCGATTATGGATTGGTTTCTCAAACAATAAAGAATAACGAAGAATTACTCTTTGACGAAATCTGGTTGCGCACAACCGATAAACGGAGAAAATCCTCTCTCAAAAGTGTATTTCAAATGGTTCATAAAACGTAACCCTAAAAATAACCTAATGACTATTTATACATCTCAGTAAAACATGTGAAAAAGGAAATAAATATGTACATGTGGAAGTAACTCCTAGGGTTTCTTGCCCTCCGTCCAAATCGCCGCACTTATGATAGGCGGCATCCCGCCGTCGCAGACGGTTCCGCCCACTGCAACTCCGTCATATGCCAACGCCCTTCGTGGCCGACCCTCAGCTCCTGCTCCCTTTGCAACACTACCTCCAAAATTCAATATGACATCCATGCCCACCATCTACAAAGGAGAGCCAACCTTCATCATCACCAAGGCCGAAAGTGAGCAACTAGCAACACCATTCCGCTTAGCCTTAATCGGAAAATTTTCAAAGGGAAGACCGAAGATAGACTATCTTAAGAAGGAATTTGGTAGAATTGGTTTCAAAGGGGGTTTCTCCATTGGAGCTATTGACTTCGACACATCCTCATCAATTTCGATTTAGACGAAGACTACCAACGGTGTTGGATTAGATCCGTATGGACCATGGATTCATATGTGATGAGAGTCCTCAAATGGACACCCTCCTTTCGTCCAGACAAAGAATCATCCCTAGTTCCAGTTTGGGTATCTTTGGAAAAACTTCCGATTCACTTCTTTGAAGAACGCTACCTGCGTCGTATGGCCCTGATGATAGGTATGCCTCTCAAACTTGATGAAGCTACAAAGAGGAAAACTCGGCCTTCTGTAGCCCGAATTTGTATTGAAGTTGATCTTCTAACAGAACTACCAACACGTCTTCGCTTGGGGGAAGGCGATGAGATTTACTTTCAGAAGGTGATCTATGAAGACCTTCCTTCCTATTGCCGCTTGTGTAACACTGTTGGTCATTCAGCTGACAATTGTCGCAATCGGGGACTGAAAGCAGCTATTACTATAGCTAAGCGTACCAAGGAAGCCGAGGTTAAACAAGTCGTCCAGCTAATTCCTGGAAAATAAACCCTGTATCGGAAATACCCCCTTCCTCATCTGGGCTACAAACCTCCGACAAAGCAGTCACCTCCATTGATGCCCTTGATAAACAAGCTGACAAATTGCCTGCGTCTGGAGATAAGCTCTCTGATGGAATGCTAGTATCTACAAATAAGTCTATAGAAAAGTCCATTGATAAAGTGTCGGAGCCAGCTGAGAATGTGGATACGCCAATCTTTGAACGCACAGCTCAAGAGAACACTACCATAAAGTCCTCTGTTGTAGAGGATTCTGCAAAAAGAAGATCAGATGAAGCCGCAGCCGTACACTCTAATTTAGGAATTATGCATAATGGCCCTATTACAAAAGCCATGGCAACTAGTACTGTGAATATGGTACTTGCTGCTCCACCATCCTCTCAGGTAACAGCTCTTTTGCAAATTGAACCTAATTTCTCATCGGAAAATACTACTACTACTATTGCATCCCTGTATGTGGAATTACCGAATATCTCTGTTGCTCCTCTGGTGACAACATCCTCTCGGTTTAATGTGCTTGCTGATAATAATGATCAAGTGGATGAGGAAATAGATTGTGATCGGTCACTAAAGGAACCTCCCGATGTATCTGAAGACGCCTTGTTGCCTCGAATACCCCCTCGCTTGACACAGTTAGATGATGAAGCCACCACAGTTAAAAAACCCGGACGACCTCTTGGCTCAAAAAAGAAAATCACTTCCTGTCAAGAAAATCCTCGTCGCTCTGCGAGGATAACTGGTGACCCTCAACCCCCCTCTTTCTAAATGATAAGTATGCTTTTCTGGAATGTGCGTGGGATTGCTTGCAAGGCATCTCAGCGTCGTCTTAAGTTTCTAATCCAATCTCATAAACTATCACTAGTTGCTCTCCTAGAGCCGATGGCAAATGTTGCTGTTCTCCATGCCTTGAGGAATAAATTTAATCTTGCTGCAACCTTTTCTTCTGCTAACAATAAAATTTGGATTTTCACTTCCAAAGAATTTTCTGTGTCGTCTGTAACTGATCACGAGCAGGTCCTATCCTTTGAGGTAATCCATCATCATCTTCCCACTCCGATTTTGCTATCTGTAGTTTATGCTTCTTCCACTACACAGGGCCGGTTGGGTTTGAGGTTGACGATGCAGAATCGCTCCAGTTCTTCTCACGGTATGCCATGGCTAATAGGTGGAGATTTTAATGTCATTCGTTCAGTGGATGAGTATAGGGGTAACTCCACTCCTAATCGAGGGGCGATCTCTGACTTCAATAATTGTATAACTGCGTGCAACCTTATTGAGCTTCCAATTGTGGGGAATGATTTCACTTGGCAAGGAGTTCGATCAAATGGTACAGTATTCAAGAAGCTTGATCACTTGCTGTTCTCAAGGGATTGGATCTCCACGTTTCAGGTCAATTCTATACAACATTTGAATAGGTCTTCTTCAGACCACTGTCCTATCCTATTTCAATATCAAAAGGAGGCATTATCCAAGCCAAGTTTGTTTCGGTTCCAAAAGATGTGGCTGCAAAGACATGAGCTATTTGATATAATAAAGGACAACTGGTCTCAACCTACGAATTCATATGGCATGCTAGCTTTCTCACTTAAACTTAGGCGACTCAAGTCTAGGCTCAAGGATTGGAATAAACAACATTTTGGTGATGTTTTCCGCAATCTGAAAGACGTTGAAGCTCAGGTTTCAATTCTAGAACAGTTGTATGAAGAAGCGGGAGCAGTGGAGGACAGACTTAATTTGGAGCGGTCGAAATCAAACCTTTTCTTACGTCTCAGGGAGCACACAGACTATATGCAGCAGAAATTGAAGATAAAATGGTTCCGAGATGGCGATGAAAATTCCACTTTATTCCATACCTTTGTTGCAGACCATCGTTCCAAAATGGGGATCCACAAGATCAAAAATGGAAATGGTGATTGGATCTCATCCCCCACTGAATTGGAAGCAGAAGCTATTCAATTTTTTACCAATCTTTTACGGCAAAAGCAAGTTGATGATGATGCTGGTGCCGAGAATAGGCTGCTTGCTAACATCCCAAATTTAATTACCATCGAAGACAATAGATCATTGTTGTGTCCTATTGAGGGTCAGGAGCTAAAAATGGTTGTTTTTGGATTAGACGCAGACAGCTCGCCTGGAGTTGATGGCTACGGGGGCATATTCTATCGCTCTTGTTGGGACATAATAGAACAAGATCTCCTAGCTGCTACTCGAGATTTTATGGCCGGTACCCCGATTCCAAGGGCGGCTGCAAGCACCCTAATTGCGCTTCTGCCTAAAAAGCACTCTACAACATCATTCGCGGATTATAGACCGATAAGTCTCGCAATTTCTTGAACAAAATTTTTACCAAGGTCCTAACAGAAAGGTTGAAGTCAGTTTTACCATCGATAATCTCACTGGAGCATCGGCCTTTCTGAGCGGTCGCGATATCACAGAGAACATCCTCCTTGCTAAAGATCTTGCCCAATTCTTGGAACATCCCTCAAGAGGCGGAAATCTAATAATCAAGATGGATATCATGAAAGCTTTTGATCGGTCTCATGGTCATTCCTTCAGAATCTAATGCTAAAATTTGGCTTTGCACATCACTTCGTCTCACTCATCCTTGCTAATCTAAGAGCTGCCTGGTTTTCGATTATATTGAACGGAGGTCCAGTTGGTTTCTTCCAAGCATCTAGGGGTATCAAACAAGGGGATCCATTATCTCCATATCTCTTCTTGTTAGCTTCGGAAGCCTTATCTCGTGGACTTAAAAATCTTGAAGAGACAGGGAAAATACTTCAGTTTCATACTCCCGCATCAAACTCAGTTAAAGTAACACACCTAAGCTTTGCAGATGACATCTTGGTGTTCACTCGTGGGGATAAAAGGTCCTTGCAGCATCTAAATAGATTCCTTTTTGATTATGAATTGGGCTCTGGACAAAAAATCAATAAGGACAAGAGCTTCTTCATTCCTCCAAACAATCGTCCCCCAATATATCTCCAACAAGCCTCGGCTTCTCTTGGCAATCCTGGTGGTTCATTTCCCTTTCTATATTTAGGATGCCAACTATACAGGGGTAGAGTACGGGAATGTTATTTCTCACACTTGATCGATAGCTACGAACGGAAACTTGGCCATTGGTCCAACAAGATCTTATCGCCTGGAGGTAGACTAACTCTCATTCGCCATGTTTTGCAAGCTATTCCATTTCACACGCTCACTGCTATTCAGCCTCCTAAATCGGTGATAAAGAAGCTTGAAAATAGATGCCAAGAATTTTTATGGGGATCTTCAGACTATGGCAAAAATAAACATTGGAGAGCTTGGCATAGAATCACTTTTCCATCGAATGAAAATGGTCTTGGAATCTGGGATTTTTCCTCAATGATCACAGTTGCCTCATTGAAGCTATGGTGGAAACTTGACCATGGCAAGAGCCTTTGGGCAAAATTCATTGGCTCCTTGTCTGAATCATCAAGGAAGCGTGCTTCTTGGCGGCGTATCCAGGCTGTACATGACATTGCAGAACGGAATACATGTTTCCAAGGTAACCATCGAATATGGATGCCATCTGTTACTGGTGCATTTAGCTATAAAACTGCATATGAATTGGTTAGGCCAAGGCAACAATTCATTCAATTTTTCGATAAGCTAAAACACCGTTTTTTGCCTCTTCGGATTCGCATATTCATGTGGCGTTTATTTAACAAGTTACATGCATTTCTAGAGGTCCTTTGTGGCTTTGGTTTCCTCCTGAATCCCTCTCAGTGCCCTTTGTGTTTGAGTGAGATAGAATCCATACAACACC
This sequence comes from Laguncularia racemosa, assembly GCA_037954665.1. Classification (NCBI taxonomy): domain Eukaryota; kingdom Viridiplantae; phylum Streptophyta; class Magnoliopsida; order Myrtales; family Combretaceae; genus Laguncularia; species Laguncularia racemosa. The sequence goes on along the minus strand of JBBMOL010000024.1, from coordinate 559,668 downwards.
TTTTCCTCAAATGCAAAGTAGCTACAGATTTATGGTTTCTTATGGCTAGCTGGTTGGACATCCATATTTCCCCGGTTGCTGGTTTGTGGAATATGATACAAAGTTGGTTTCAAATGCATCCAAAGGGCACAATATTTAGCTTAATATGCCAGTTAACACCGTCCTTTATCTGATGGGAATTATGGAAGGCTAGAAACAGAATGATTTTTGAAGGGCACACAACTTCAATTGGAACCCTTTTCCACCTGGTTAAGGATCAGCTGGTCTTAACTCTTAGATCCTACTCTCCCAAAGCAAGTTCCATACAAGAAACTGAGGCTATCAAACAACAATTTGCAACCACTTTAGAGGTGAAGGTGAGAAGATGACTAATTATCAAATGGCTGAAGCCTACATCAGGTTATGTCATCAATTCAGTTGGTTCATCAACTTCAGATAGAGCGGCTTGGGCATACATTTTGCGACGAAATGATGGCTCGTTTATACATTTAGAAATGCAATGTATAATGGATACATCAAAGGCATTATCCATGGATTTGGAGGGTATTCTCTTTGGCCTACGCTCATGTGCTACCAATAATATCTCCCCAATATAGATTCAAATCAACAATATGTTACTTGTATCTTACCTTCAAGGAAAAATAGGGTGTCGTGGCAACTGTCCCCCAAAATAACGGAGGCAAGAAACCTGATGCAATTACTATCGGCGTCCGTTGTTTATGTGTATCGTGAAGCAAATGCTTTAGCGGCAGGTCTTTCTCATTATGCAACTCAACTTGATAGTATCAATATTGTGCGCTGGCAAGATCTTCCCGAAAGACTCAGAGGTATCTACCTCTTAGATCTATCTGGGTATCCATACATTAGAAGTTGATAGTCTCCTTTTTCATCTTACTGACAGTTTTTGTATACATCTTCCATCTGGGAGAATGCTTTTTATACAGTATTTTCAAATACTGCTCTCTGTAAGAACTATTGATGCTATAATAAATACAATAGCCATCTTGGCTTTTCTTGAAAAAACAAATGTACACGTGGAAGTAATTATAAGTATACACGTTTGTCGTTGGAAAGTACACGGCCGTGCATACAGGTCGTGTATGCTTCTGGGAGGAATCCTGACCGAGTATACGGTCGTAACTCTGGCCGTGTATATAGGCTGTGTATGCTTCTGGGAATGCCCCTGACATGTTACACGTCCGTGTATCCACTCGTGTATATAGGCCGTGTATGCTTCTGGGAATGCCCCTGACATGTTACACGGCCGTGTATCCACCCGTGTATCAACCCGTGTATCTTTCTGAAAGTTCCCCTGACATGTTATACGGCCGTGTATCCAACCGTGTATCAACTCGTGTCTCCATCATTCTCTCCCACCAATGGAGAACTTGACCCCAAGTTCTCGTCAGGATATAACGCCGTGTCATCGGGGTGGAAAAGAGATAAATCCATGACATTAAAAGTACAAGAGATGTTCATGTCTTCAGGAAGTTATACAATGTATGCATTGTCGTTTATCTTGTGCACAACTTCATAAGGCCCATACTTTTTTTGTTAGAGCTTCCCATATCTACCCGCAGGGAAACGCTCTTTTCGAAGGTAAACCATTACCTGATCGCCCATGACAAAGAGTTTCTTCCATCTATGCTTATCCGCAAGCCCCTTTGTATCGGGTATTGGCTTCCTCTATCTTGCATTTAACTTCCGCTGTGGTGGTTTGGTGTTGTCCCGCCATATGTTTAGCAGCAACATCACCCACCATGTCCTTGGGTAATTTGATCAAGTCCAGCGCATGTTGTGGTGTTTTTGTATATAACACTGAGAACGGTGACCTCCCAATAGTTCGGTAGACGGAACTATTGTAAGCGAATTTAGCCTGAGCCAATGCTTGATCCCACTGCCTTGGCTTCTCACGTAAATACTTCTAATGAGGTTCCCGAGAATCCTGTTAGTTACCTCTGTTTGACCATCGGTTTGAGGATGAGCGGTGCTATTGTAATTCAAAGATGCGTCAAACATATACAGAGAGTCCTCCAAAAGTGACTAAGGAATTTGCTATCTCTGTCGGAAGTAATGGATTTTGGGACCCTATGTAGACGCACCACTTCCTTGAAGAATAACCGTGTGATTGCCCGTGCATCAGCGGTCTTTCTGTAGGGGATAAAGTGGGCCATCTTGGAAAACCTGTCAACTACAACAAACACAGAGTCAGCACCTCATTGGGTACGAGGCAAACCAAGTATAAAGTCCATCGACAAGTCCTCCCAAATGTTCGTCGGCACGGGAAGAGGGGTATATAGGCCAGTGTTTTGGGATTGTACTTTCGACACTTGACAAATATAACACTTTTCCACTATTCTATACACATCCCTCCTTAACCGAGGCCAAAAATACCTTTCGGTAACTGCAGCTAGGGTCTTATCTCTGCCTATATTCCCCGCCAATCCACCACTGTGCAGGTCTCTGATAAGCTTTTCCCGTAAGGAAGATTCAGGGATACACAGCTGATTCCCTTTCATTAAGTATCCCTCATGGATATGGTAGTCGTCACAAGGTTCTCTGTTGGCACACTTAGTCCACGTTTCCTTGAAGTCGCTATCCCATTCGTATAGCTCCTTTAGTTTCTCAAAACCAACAATGTCCGCACTTAAAGTAAGTAGGACATTGCTCTTCTACTCAGGGCGTCTGCGACTTTGTTTTGCACACCCGACTTGTGCATTAGTCTGAAAGGAAACCTTTGCAAGAACTCAATCCACCTGGTGTGCATGTCCTTACTAATCCGGGTTTGGCCACTTAAGTGTTTAAGAGCCCCACAGTCAGAATACAAAATGAACTCCTTTCCAATCAAGTAGTGCTCCCATACTTCAAGAGCTCTCACCACGGCGTAGAACTCCTTGTCATATGTAGACCAAGTCCTCGTTGCTTCACACAATGTTTCACTATAAAAGGCGATAGGTCTTTTTTCCTGTGACAGTACCGCTCCCAAACTCTAACTCCACTGGCGTCACAGTCTACCTCAAATAACTTCTCAAAATCTGGTAGCGCCAATACAGGAGCGCCACACAATCGTTGCTTCAAGTTCATGAAACTTGCTTCCGCTTCTTCGCCCCATTGGAACTTACCCTTCTTCAAACACTCAGTCAAGGGGGCAACGACTGTACTAAAGTGCTTAATGAATTTCCTATAGAAACTAGCTAAGCCGAGAAAACTTCTCAACTCAGTAACGGTTCTCGGAACAGGCCATTCTCTAATCACTTTCACCTTTTCGTCATCTACCATCACCCCTTCACTGCTAACTATGAACCCAAGGAACAATAGTCGCTTTGACATAAATGTGCACTTCTTAAGATTGGCAAACAACTTATTTTCTTTCAGTATCGACAGAATACACTTCAAATGCTCAAGATGCTCCTCTTCAGAGTTACTGAATACCAAAATATCATCGAAATACACAACTATAAAACGACCATTAAAGGGTTTTAACACCTGGTTCATCACTCTCATGAAAGTGCTTGGTGTGTTACTAAGACCGAACGGCATCACCAACCACTCATACAGCCCCTCCTTTGTTTTGAATGTCGTTTTCCATTCGTCTTCGAGACGGATCCGAATCTGGTAGTACCTACTTCGCAGATCTATCTTGGAGAAGATGGTGGCTCCACTCAACCAATCCAACATATCCTCGATGCGCGGGATGGGGAATTTGTACCCTATGGTAATCTTATTGATAGCCCTGCTATCAACACACATCCTCCAGCTCCCATCTTTCTTGGGAGTTAACAAGGCTGGAACCGCACATGGACTCAAACTGTCCCGAATAAACCCCTTGTCCAAAAGCTCTTGGACCTTCTCCTGTAGAACTTCAGTCTCCTTGAGACTCATCCTATAATGTGGGAGATTTAGGAGACTTGCTCCGAGAACCAGGTCTATCTGGTGTTGAATGTCTCTCAGAGGTGGTAGACCCTCAGGTAGATCGTCCGGAACCACCTCTTTAAACTCCTCCAGTAGACTCTTTACTGCCTCCGGTACTTCCCGGTCAACTTCCTTCTCTTCAACTGCCACATCTTTTACTATGAGGGCATGTACCACTCGCGACTCCCTCAGGTCTTCCATCACTTCCTTCTCTGATTGAGTGACGATTAGGAATGAACGACTTCCCACTCTCTTCTCCTTCGCGTGTCCTTCCCTTTTTAAAGGCAACAAGGTGTACCTCACACCCTCCTTCTCCAATCTGTATACATTCTCTTTACCCGCATGTTGCGCGTTCACATCAAATTGCCATGGTCTCCTGAACAAAAGGTGACAAGCATCCATGTCTACAATATCACAGAATGCTTCATCGCGATACTTCCCTATTGAGAAAGGTACCCTGCATCTCTCCTTGACTTCAATTCTCTCCGCCGCTTTAATCCAACCAATGGTGTACGGGTTCGGGTGCTTCTCGATAGGCAACTGCAGCTGCTTCACAACTTCCCATCCTATGATGTTTTCGCAACTCCCGTTGTCTACTATTAGTTCAAACAACTTCCCTTTAATAGTACACCTTGTGCGAAACAGCTGGTGTCGCTGTGTGATCTCTTCTTGTTTCGGGGTAAGCATCATTCGCCGAATCACATAAGTCAGTTTTGCTGCTCCTTCCTCTTCTTCATAATACTCTCCCTCTCCATCAGGTTCACAGCAAACCTCCTCATCATCCTCCTTATCAAGGATGTTTACACTTCTCCTAGCAGGACATTCATTTGACCGATGACCTGGTTGATTGCATCGGAAACATTTACCCAAGATAGGTTTGGCATAGGGATTACTCTACCTCTGGGTTCCCTTATGTTCCATCGGCTTCTTTCCCTCACTTTTCTCTTCTCTCTTGGCACTGTCATCAGTAGGCTTGTATGCAGTAGTTTTACCTTTCTCAAATCCCGACTTACTACCACTACCCACAGCTTCACCGACATATCCCTTCCTTCCTCCTCCATATCTACTACCCTGCTCCTGCAACATTAGCTTTGCCCGGAGAGCCAAATTCTTTGCTTCTACTAGGGTCCTCACCATTGTAACTCTAATTTTATCTTTAATTTGGAGCTTCAGCCCTTCCACATACCGTGCTACTTGCTAGCCTTCGCTCTCCCTCAAGTCATTCCGTTCGGCTAACCTCATGAACTCCGTCATATACTCATGCACTGAACGTTGCCCCTGGTGGCACCACTGATATTGTTGGAATAATATCTGCTCATAGTCCGGCGGGAGGAAATCATGTTGCAACAACTGCTTCATGCGATACCATGTTCTCACCGGGTGTTTTCCCTCCCATTGCCTCCTACTCTACAGCCTCTCCCACCATGCTGAGGCGCCACTCTTCAACCTGCACGCCACCAACCTCACTCGGCGATCTTCGGAAATTTCCATATAGTCAAAGAATCGATCCACTTCCACAACCCAATCGAGGAAGCCTTCGATATTAAGGCTACCATCAAACCATGGAATGTCAACCTTTAGGCGGTAGTCTCCTCCGTCCCCCTGATCATATCCTCCACGGTTCCTCCGATAGTCGCCATCTCTATGATGGTTCCCATAATGAGCCGTCCGATAACCACCACCTCTACCACCGCGCCCTCGCTGTGGCTTACTCCCATACGTATCATCACTCTCCTCGCTGGAATCCTCATCCCCTACACGTTCCCACTTGTTCTCAACGACAAGTCGGATATACGTCCACCGAATTCCTCCGCTGCACGTGGCGGATTCCTAACAACACCCCCAACCCTATTGAGGTATATTGCCAAGGCATCGAAATGCTCGATCAGTTCATCAAGGCGTCGTTCCATACGCTCGACCTTCTGATGCATCGCGTCGAACTCTGCCCTTGGAACCCACTGATGGTTTCCTTGTGACCTCGCATCTTGAACACCTTCAAGAACACGACCGCTGTCATCGCCTTGATGAGTTGACATCTCTACAGGAAATAGCCTTGCTCTGATACCAATTGACGCAGCACGAATAGCGTAACGGAACAAATCCGATTATGGATTGGTTTCTCAAACAACAAAGAATAACGAAGAATTACTCTTTGATGAAATCTGGTTGCGCACAATCGATAAACGGAGAAAATCCTCTCTCAAAAGTGTATTTCAAATGGTTCATAAAACGTAACCCTAAAAATAACCTAATGACTATTTATACATCTCAGTAAAACATGTGAAAAAGGAAATAAATATGTACACGTGGAAGTAATTATAAGTATACACGTCTGTCGTCTGGAAAGTACACGGTCGTGCATACAGGCCGTGTATGCTTTTGGGAGGAATCCTAATCGAGTACACGGTCGTAACTCTGGCCGTGTATATAGGCCGTGTATGCCTCTGGGAATGCCCTTGACATGTTACACGGCCGTGTATCCACCCGTGTATCTTTCTGAAAGTTCCCCTGACATGTTACACGGCCGTGTATCCAACCGTGTATCAACCCGTGTATCCATCACTATTCATCAACATGACCTCAACATAGCCGTGTTGAAATTTTTTTTTTTAACACTGTCTCAATACGATCGTGTTGAGAGGTCGTGTATCTCTCTGTTCACCTTTCATTTTCAACACGATTGTGTTGGGAAGTCATGTATCTCTCTATTCACTTTTAGTTTTCAACACGGTTCCAATACAGTCATGTTGGGGGGTCGTGTATCTCATTGTACACTTCGTAAATCGATCCATTAGCTCGATTTCTATTCAATTTAATCTAATTGATCCATCTAACATAAAATTCATAATGTATTATACTAGTAGATACACTTACTTGACCTAATTTGTGATCATGATGAGTGAATCGCTTATTACACCCCTTGTGTATCACAGATTGATTTAGATCTGTAAACCTCAATGCATTCATTTCCTATGCTACCATATACATACTTAAATCATAATTCACAATCGTTGATTTAGGTACTTACCTTAATTCGATAAGCTATTGATGGGAAAAAGGTCATCTCCTTCTCTATAGATTCACACAAAAAAGCTCTAAGGTTCTGTGAGAAGCAAAGGAAAGAAAAAAGGTCAATAAGGTTTATAATGACCCATTTATAATCCTCGTAGGAATTACCAAATTGCCCCCAATCCCTTTATATTATTTACGATATTAACCTTAGCTGCAATATTCGTGTATCTACATATATGAGGGATTTTACCTCATTTGTAAATATCAAATGACTTCATAACACTTTATATTGTTGTGGTAATTGAGAAGAGTGGTTTGAGTTGGTAGCTAGGAATAATGAGAAATAGTATCGAAGCAACACTCAAGGATTCAAGTGAAGGACCTTCACATGGACCTCCTTAACAATAAAACTAAGTCTTGAGTGTTGGGTTGGTCCCTATTAGAGGATCGACTCCTATAACATTTTTTTTTTCGTTTGATTTTGTCAAACTTATTTTTGCATGCCACTTGACTTCTTTTCTCTTTCCTTCTTGTATGATGGCTTGCAACAACTACTTTCTCTCTCTATATATAGTATGAGCCTTTAAATGATATAAAAAACTTATAAGCTTTTTTTTTTTTTTTCTCTCCCAAACCTTAAGAATAAAATGAAAAATATGTAAATAGGACATCCTTAGAAATTGATGTGACATGATGGCCACCTTGAATAAAGATGCTCCCTTAATAGATATTGACAGGAAGAAAAGAAATAATAACAATAAGGTTTTCTTTTCTTTTCAAAGGAAATCTTAATATCCTGCTATACCTTTTTCCAGTTTCCTGAGACATAGACACATATTTATGGTAGGTTGCCCTTCCGGATATAATTGATATTTACATGAAAGAAACACAAGTTGTGAAATGCCAATAGTTTAATTCAATTCCAATATCCATTTGGTGAAAAAGGATTATTATACTTCCTTTTCGAATTAAAGTTAATATTTAGGAGCTATCTGGCTTATACTTCATGCATTTGATGAAATTCCGAATAAGACTTAGACGATAGCTAACAGACCTTAACAAGGGAAAAAAAAAAAATGGTAGACCCAGCGTTTTCAACTATTTACCGATAGCGAGATAGAGAAAGGTTAATTATTTATATTGGTAAAGGCATCTAGATAATTAAGCTTAAATTTGGAATAATTAGAAAGTTTTTAATTGATGAATTAGGAATAAAGCTTAGTAAAATTAGCACGATTAATCTTAACCTTTCTAAGTAGATTTATGTCTTAGCATATGGCCTTTAATAATTTGAGTGCTTCTTTTCATAATTTTTCTTTTTTTTGTAAGTCCATTATTAGGTTTAATAAACTATGGTAATCTTATTGATTGATCATCACCGAATCTTAATGTGATAGTTAACAGTTATATATGATTTCTAGAATACCATAAAACTTTTTTTTATTAAGAATATTAATTTTACACCATTATTACCAACTTTCCTTTTCAGATAGTTCTCCAAATGAACTCTAATTTCATTATCATGATAAAATCTTATTAAAACATTTAAAATGTAATATTTGTTACTTACATGTAGAATACGTGATGCATGTTGCATGCACATAACCTACATTTAACAAACCCTTGTGTTTGCATAACCTAATATATTTCCTATCTTTGGTCGACATTATATACCCTTTATATATGTTGGACCGGATCAATGTAAGCAATCGTCCTTTATTTGTATATCTCAGTACACTTCGACCTAGAATGTGCAAAGCCCAATGTCGACAACTTCGTAAAACCGGGATTTGCTATATTGATGCTATAGCAGCATTTTCAGTCTGCTTGTATTGGTATTATCATTAAAATTGAAACAAGCCTTTTTTTTTATAATGATATTAGTAATACAAACAGTAATGTACATATATATCAATTTTGTTCGTAAATTATTCGGTCTACGATTGTTTATGATAAATTAATCAATGAGTATGCAGTAAATTAGATTAAGGATTTTGTAAAATTACAACTTCGCTAATGAACTCTCTCTCCCCCTCTCTCTCTCTTTTCTATTTTTTTTTTCCCTTCACTTAATTTCTTAACGACACACTTTACAATTATTTTAACTTGCTATCTAACAACTCATTAGTACTTTGGGACCACTCCAACATCCATAAATCGACTAAATTTATATTGGAATCCGTGCCTATTTCGGTAGATGAATTACTATTGGCTGTACCTATGGGGACAAGATTCTGTATGGACAGGTGAAGGTGCGATCATGCCTGAAAACATAAATGACCAAACCTAGGATTTAGAAGAGGGAAAGAGACATATAACATAAAAAAGAGGGTGGGGCCGCAAATTCAATTTTTAATGTTTACATTTTTTTTGTTTAAGATATTAATATATATTTTTAAATCCCTAGTGTTTTCTAATTTTATGAAATTATAATTTTTATCAACTCAATTAGATTGCTTATTAATTTTTTACATGTGTCTATTTCTAATTAGTTATGAGTAGTTGACTAAGGTGCTAGGATTTAGACAATTATTTATGGTTTTTTCTTTATTTTTCTATGATTTATTAATTTTTCTTTCTAGTATATTATGTAATTAAATATATTTAATAATATATTTAGGATATTAAGTTATTAAATATATTAAATATTATTATTTTGTTTGATTGATCATTATGGATCAATTAGAGGCTAGTACACATTAGAGCAACATATAAAATTTCAAAAATTCCATGAAAATCCAATTTTTGTAAAAGTTAAAAAAAAAAGTTGAAGATTTAAATAGAAGAGAAAAAAAATATTAAGAACTTTAATAAAAAAAGCAAGCAAATGTTCAATTAAATTTGCATTTTTTCCTATAATATAATCTTGTGGAGCACTCTGATTATTTTGGTGATGAAAAACAGTGTATGAGAAGAGGTAAAAAGATTATAGATATATAACCTAGGATTTGAAAGATCAAAAAAGACACATTAGGAAAAATTTGAACATTCAATTCTTAACATTTATTTATTTTATTTATTAATATTCTTTTTTTTTAATTTTTCACATTTTCCAACTTTTATAATAATATGACTTTTGTCAACTCCTTTAATTTGTTCATTTATCCTCAACATGTGTCAACTTTTGATTAGTCTTAAGCAGTTGACCAATGTGGCTAGGTTTGCATAATTATTTATAGCTTTTATTTTCTTTGTTTTTATTTACTTATTTTTATTTTTATTATATAATTTGAGTAAATATATTTAATAATATATATTATTATTTAGAAAATTGCAAATAGCCCCTTCAACTTTGACTTTGGTGCAAATATTCCTCATGAACTTTCAAATGTTGTAAATAATCCTTGCAAACTTTCATAAATTGACAACATAAATGGCACTTGCTTTTTTTAGTTAAAAAATGCACTAAGGTTAAAATTTAGGAGGCATTAAAGTAAACATGATAAGTTAAAGGGGTTTGGCACTAAGATTAAATTTTAAAAGAATTATTTGCAACTTCTAGTGGCTATTTGCTACTTTACCAAAGTTTAGATGGTTATTAATTATTATTTTATCTAATTGATTATGGGCTAATTAGAAGTTAATACGTGTTAGGAAATTTTATTTAATTTCACATAAATCTAATCTTTGTAAAAGTTGGAAAAAGTTTAAGAATTCATTTTTTTTTTAAGAAAAAGTTAATGACTCAAATAAAAAATCAAGTCACCTTTGAGGACTAAATGTGTAATTTTCTTTTTCATATAATACAATCTTATGGAGCACTTTGAGATTAAAAAAGAAAGGGAAAATCACAAGTAAGGGTATCAATGTTCTAGGTCAAGTTCAAATAAAGGATTGAACTTTAAAGTAACTCAAATAGAGGATTAATGTTATACTAAATAATTCAAATAGGGATCCCATTATGGTGCAATTACAAATGGTAATAGATTTTCTTTTTGATTAATTGAACATGTTTAAGAGATATTAATGGATCATTTGTTTGAACTACTTAGCAAAACATTGATAATTTATTTTAACTATTTGAAAATTTAATCATTTATTTTAACTACTTAATATAACGCTAATCCTCTATTTTAACCATTTAAAAGTTTAATTCCTTATTTGAACTTGATCTTAAACGTTAATCTCCTCATTTCTAATTTTCCAAAAAAAAGAAAAGAAAAAGAAGGAGATTATTTTAGTGATAGAAAACAACTTATTAGAAGGGGTGAGAAGCATATCAAGATTATGAATGGTACACATATAAATAGATGTGCCAATCTAACATTTTTTCATATAAAGAAAATCAAGATTTAATATAATGATTGCTTGACTATATGTAGCCCTTATGCCTTTATGTAACCAAGAAAAAAAAATGAAAAGACAGAGGTGTATGTAAAATAAATGGTTATGAGTATACCTACTTTTGTTTATAGAGACGATCAACAATGAGTAAACCTTAAGGCTCAATTGGTAGAGTTCACAAATGCAAGGTTTTTAGCACCTAAGATGAAGTGTTCTTCCTTTCTAGTTAGAAGGTAAACATGAGAAGAGCAAAGCCTAACTCCTCTAATTCCATATTAAAATTACTAAATATTGTGATTAATGAGTGGGTTTAAAAAGGGAGGCAAAGAATCCATTACCATCAACCCTTTTCCTTTAAGATGGAATCTTCATTACTTTGTGCTCTTACCCTATAGGTAAAGAGGTGTAAGTGATGCAATAGGGAAAGGATAGTGTTAGGTAGCAAAGTCGTTCGAGCTCTCAATATCCCCACCCCTATACCTAATTAGTGGATTGGATGGTCAACATTTGCATACAATTCATGTAAAATAGCTTTTGATTTTCTTATAGAAGCCTAAATCTACACTAAAGATCGATAAAGCTTATTGAAGTAGTGGGGAGGATTGAGTGTAGACACCTTATTTTTACCCTTCTTTTATTTTAATTTAATATTCTTAGGTTTATAAGGAAAGAGAGAGAGAGAGATAGATAGATAGATGAAAAATAAAATAAAAAAATATGAAAAAATACCAAAAAAAAAAGAAAAATAAGGAAAGAGAAATAATAAATATGGAAGTTGGCTTAGGCTTGTAAATGGCTTAAATAAATTTAGGTTTCATTATGTGTAGAGAAATGTACATAACCTAGTTAGTACACAATTTGGTCATGGTTTACGTTCCACAAGTTGTAGTTCCAATGGTTGTCATATGGGTATAGGGCCATTTTTTTAAACTTATTATTAAAGAATGGCCCTTTTGAAACTCATTAGTCAAGTAGGGTAGTGAAAGTACCTTCACCTGTTAACCTTCATCATGGACCCTTTAAAATGTCTTGGAAAAACCATACTATACGTAAAAAAACACAAATATAATGTTCTCATCTCTCTCAATTCCACACTCCCATGATCAAACACTCTCAATCTCTCAAGTTTCCTCATTTTTCTCTCAACACAAGTAATGTAATTCATCCTTTTACTATTTTATACTTTGATTTACTCATATTTACGTACATTTACATATGAAAAAATCAAAAATCTTAATTGTTGCATATGTACATATAAATATATATTATGATGATGAATAATCTATGTATGGAATCAATCAATGGTGTTACATAGTTGGGTTATATATTGTTTGTATGCAAATATTTAGTGTGTATTAGTTATTGCTGCACACTAGATGGAGCAAAATATGTGCATAAATTTATGTTGCCCATTAGGTGTTCATAGAAATGTCACAATGAAACATACGAGTGTTTTTTTTTTTTTTTTGAAATTTTGTAAAAGGCATAAACATGTGTAGCATGCTTGATAGGCTTGGATTAGCTAGTTACAATCTTACATCAATAGGTTGAAAATGGTAGGATTTGTCAAGTTAATTATTTATGCTTATGGAAACATTGTGAGGGCCTATTGGGAGTTAGAGTACGATAGGGATTTGGTCAAGAAACTAAAAATGAAAAAAAAAATGCTAACTATACTAAATTCTTACATAAAATATGTGAGAGCATTCGTGTAAATACCTTATTTTTGCCTATGTCTGGATTTTTTTTTTAAATATATAAATAAATAATAAAATAACAAAAAAATAAGAAGCTTAGTTTACAAAAAAATAAATTAAAAATAATAATATATACATAATAAAGACAATAATTAAAAAAGAAGAAGAAGAAGAAGAAGAAAGCAAAAAATAAAGAAAAATGAAATTTTTTTAAAAATGATAAAAAATAAATAAGAAAATTAATAAAAATTGTGAACATTTTCAAGGAAATATGAGACTCTAAATTAAGTTTGAGAACCTCAAAATAAATAAAAAAATAACAAAAACCGTTAGCTCATATATAATTTAATTGCAATAATAAAATGAGAAAATGGCTTACCTAGCTGGTCCGTGTCCATGGCCATGTGGAATGTGTAGCATGCAGGTTTTAGGTTCAAATCTTACAATGGGCAGAATTCCACGTACCGATTAGGATCAAATCACTTCAATCCTCATCACAAATTGATATAATCTTATCCTATTTTAACTGAAAATCAAGGATTATCTTAAATCTACACTGGATCAAAGATAGGACAAAAATGGGTTTTCAGTTGAAAATATGATTCATGTCAATCCGGTGTCCTTGGAGCTTGTCAATGGTGCCTATAAATACCATGGGATCCCCAAAAGTAAAAAGGTTAGAAAAAATCACAAAAAAAAACACCCTCATACGCTTCGACCAAGAACTTTCTCTCTCTAGGATGTCGATCGCCACCTTCTCTCTGGGATAGATCCATTTACACACCACCTTAAACCACCATTTAGGCGTTAGAAGACTCCTAAGGCCACATAGAATAGGAAAAACCCTATATTTTGACCCAATTTTGCTTGGATCGACAAGATTAGAAAACACCCAAAAATGCCACTCTTGGCCACCTCCCAAACCACCATTTAGACTAGCTTTTAGACAAAAATAACACCACCAATCAATTCCTCACCTCCAAAAACCTAGGAAAGCACCCATCAATCACCCTAACAGCCGTTGAATTGCCGCCGACGAGGTGCTTTACCACCGCAACCTACGACCCGAGATCCGACCCACGTTATCTAGCAATCCAGTTGGTTTTTCTTTTTTTTTTACTATGTTTATTTTTTTATTTTTTATTGTTTTTGTTCATTTTTTAGATTATCTTTAATTAAAAGTAGAAAAAATATAAAATAATAATGAAAAAAATAATCATAAAAAATAGAGTACCCATCGAGTTGTCATAGTGTATACCACCGTTCGATGGCGAATAAAAAAATTTAATTAAATAAAAATCTTTAGCAAATTAAATAAAGATCTAAAACAATAAAGAACATGAAAATGAAAATCTTTAGTACGAGTTAGGAATTTAGAAATAGAAATATAAATGTAAAAATAAAAATATAAAAAATTAAATTAAATAGGTAAAAATCTTAGTATAAATAAAATATTAAGAGCAAGTAAAAATGAAAAAAAAATATAAATAATAAATAAATAAAATTCTTTTTAGTTAAATGAATAGAATAAGAATAAAAAAAAACTTTTTTTTTAAAATCTAGCATTTTAGGGTTTTGTCACTTAGAGCTTTTTTCCTAAATAAATAAAAAATTTAATATGAAGTTTTTCCTAAACTTAGGTTATTTTAGATTTTCCAAAAAAACAATCATCTAATAATCTAGGCTATTTAGGTATTTTCTTAATAAAAAAATTAATATGATTAAATAACGTAAACTTGGTGCTTTTTATTAAATAAAATGAACCATCAAACTAAAGTTTTTATAAAAGAAAAAGTGAACTACAGACAATTTAATCCTAGTTAGTAGATACGTAAGCACCTTCGAGAGAAACATGATAAAATAAAAACTTTAGGTTAGGAAAATAATCATAATAAACTAAAAAAAATTAAGTTAAAAAATAAAATAATGACAGAAAAAATTTAAAAAAATAATAATGATAAATTAAATAATATAAAACCTTTAAAAATTTAAATAAAATAAACACTTTAGAAAAATTTAAATAAAATAAAAACTTCATAAAAATTAAGATATAATAAAAACTTTAGAAGAATTAGATGAATAAAAACTTTAGGTTATTAACAATAAAAGCCTTAGAAAAATTAATATAATAAACATTGGAATTTAAGTTTTCTTTTAACATAAATTCAAAATCTTATGAAAATATAAAACATAAAAATAATAATAATAAATAGCATATTATGGTAGTAGGAAAATAAAAAAAAAAATAAAGACCTTTTAGTAAACATTTTTGAAAATTTTATGTGGTAATCAATTTAGGTTTTAATATATTAGCCATTGAATTCAGTACCTTTGGTTTATATTTTTCTAAAATACTTTTTAGGAAAAATTCGTAGATTAGTAGCAAGTTAAGGTTAATCAACCCAATTAACTTTAACTTTATTTTCTAACTTAAGTTAGTAGCGACTCCTTTTTTTTTTAAAAAAAAAAAATCAATTTTCCATAATTTAGTCGAGTAATCTATGTTAAATGAGTATGATTTAATATAGATTAAAATTAAGAGAAATGATCAAAAACACGTCTCGACATTTGGTATCAATCATAGTGTAGTTATAGAGGAGATATTGCATAGACACCCTCATTATCTCAATGCCGATGTGTCCTACTCCTTGGTGGCTATTATAGATGATGATGATGTTGAAAACCTTGTTGAAATGGCTAAAGCTCTCGAGGAGGAGCATATACAACACTTGTATGTTAAGAATAGCAAAGAATCAAGGACTTGTCCTCATTAATGTACAATTTAAGCAAGCACTTCTACTCATGCAACACCATATATGCATTAGGTGATGACTGATTAATTAGCCTTTAAAGAGCATGATCCAATACTTGTGTTTGTGCCGTCATTTCATATAAAAAATGCAGTTGAGGAAGCAGTTGGTCTAGTCCTTTAAGATCTAACTTTGGATGATTTTGATGAGTGAGGTACTGGAATGGGAATGGAGAATCATGGGACTTCTAGAGAGGATGATAAGACAAATGAAAATGTTGTTGATGAAGTGCCTCTAGGAAATCCTTCAAGCTCACTACACTCCATGCAAGCATCGGTACATCCACCAAAAAATGAGATAGCTAGTATGGAAGTAAGGGATCCTATTTGATTCTTCAATGCTAGTGGAGGTGACATTTACATAAGTTTTGAGGAAACTAAGAATGCAGTGTGTGATAACTTAAGTAGTAGTGAAGAACTCAATAAAGACACGAGATTCAATACCAAAACTAATCTCATTCAAGTTGTTAAGATATATTACATCAAGAACCACTACAACTTTAATGTGAAAGAATTAAATGAGATCGTGTGGTCAATATTCTGTGCAAAAAAGGACAAAGGTTGTAAGTGGAGGTTGCAAGCATATAAAAAGAAACTAGAGGGGTTTTCATTATAACTAATTATGAGGAACCCTATATGTATAAATTTGATCATAAATCATGATTATCCACAACTTGATTATGATATGTTAGCTAGATGCTTCCTCTATCTTGTTAGGATTCAATCTGACACAAAGACTGCCACTTTCACTATTGTAGTGCAAGATAACTTTGGCTACACAGTTTCCCCAGAAGGGTGTGGGAAGTAAAGAGAAAGGCAATTGAGATTGTATGGGGCAATTGGAAAAAGTCCTAAAATGATCTACTGAAGCTTTTAAATGCAATCAAGATTATGAACCTTGGAACATAGTTTGAATGGGAGTCATATAGATTGGGAATAACTAGGGAGTCATTTTTGAAGTGGGTTTTCTAGACATCCAATCCATGTACAGAGGCCTTCAAGTACTGTAGGACAGTGGTATGTATTGATGGTACTTTTCTATATAGAAAATACATGCAAAAACTATTGATAGCTTGTAGCACGGATGGAAACAACCATATAGTCTCCTTAGCATTTACCTTAGTCAAGGTGGAAATAGTTAAGACATGGGAATGGTTTCTAAGAAAATTGAAGTAATGTGTAGTTGGTGAGTGAGAAGAACATGAAACCATTTGTCTCATTTTTTATAAATACAAGGGTATTGACTCTACAATTATCAATATCTCTATTAGACGATGCCCTCCATTTGCTATGTGGAGATTCTACATATACCACATCACAAATAATTTTAATAAAGTCCACAAGACTGCAATGTAAGAATTTAGTAAACCATGTTGCAATGGAAGCACAAGCATGAAATTTTGATCATTTCAAGCAATAGGTGGGAGCAATAAAGGAAGATGCCCTAACTTGGTTCAATAATATCAACTGAAAGTAGTGGACACTTGCATACAGTGGTAGCTACCATATGGTTATATGACTTCAAACATTGTTGAAGCATATTCAATTTTGAAAGATTATCAAGGCTTACTAGTAGTAGCACTTGTGAAGAAGATTTTCTACAATTATGTTCTCAAATTTGAAGAAAGGTATCATGATGCCATGAAAGAAATAGCAGAGAACAAGGTGTTCTTAGACTATGCATCTAATTTTATTGGAAAGTGAAGTCGTTTGGCTAACTCTCATATAGTGATCACCTATAGTAGACACAACAAAATATTTGAGGTGGTAATTGGAAGCTAATGGGTAGTGAATGGACTGAATGGGTGAGAAAAGACTTATACCATCAACTTTAAGAATAACACATGCACATGTAACAAATAACACATAGACATAATTCCATGTTCGTATGCATGTGTAGCAACATGTTTGAAGGTCGATGTCTTTCCCATTATTGGGCCTTAGTATAAATAAACACATCAATAGCAGACATACATACTGACTTCTTCTTGATCGAAGATGAGTTTAATTGACCATTGCTTAGCTTTCTATATCTCCAACCCAATCTACATCTTCAATGTGAAAAGGGTAAGCCTATGAGAAGATAGTATTATATGGAGATGAACATTTGAGGGTCTCCAGAGCAAGTTACATATAGTCTTTGCCAAAGAAAGGGACACAACAGAAGAAGGCATTTGTAGCAAAATAGGTGTGGTTAATAAAGCAAGACCGAACAAATACATGTGTTTTATTCATTTAGTATTGCTTTTTTCCATTTAGCATTGTTTGTATTATTGTTAAAATTGTATCTAGTATGGCACTAAACCACTTATGTTTCATTTTCCATATTAGATGGAGCCCGAACTACTTAATAGATTGGTTTTTACTCACTAGGACATGCATTGCTCACAGGCCATTTGGAATAGAGAAGTATCTTCTATGATTCTTAGCTACTTGCCTTTCCTTTTCTATGAATGAATATCACTTACATTTTAAACATGTGTATTTTCAATGAGGATCTTAGCTTGTGGTCTGACTACACGAGTTGAAGTTACATAATGACTAGCGAGATATTCCACTAGATCTAAGAATGGAGCTATATCTCATGCAGACGAGTTTTTTAAGATAGAGGCAACTACTATTTATTAAACTTAACTAGCACTTAATCACAACCCTAGTGAAGAGGTGGAGGGCTAAGACCCACATAATCCACATAGCTCATGGGGAAGCTAATATTACCCTACAAAATGTTGAGCTATAACTTGGTATTTCTCATTGATGAACATTTGGTGATAGAAAGCACACTACATCATGGATAACGCATTGTTTCACAAAAGAGGAATAATAGGTTCATATGTAAATATACAAAATCACATAGATGTGCTTTTATATGTACATTTTGATTAGTATTTGTATTGTGATGCATTTCAATGAAATTAATATATTTGAAGTTTTCTTGGAGCATTGGACCTTTGAAATACTTTGTATACTTAAATTAGATCTTACTTTTACATTTTAAGGTTAATTTTTATTAGAAGTTGAAATATTTTGCAAGTTGTGAAAAAGCCTAAATTTATAATTACGGTTATTAAATTCAAAATCACTTGAGAAGGATTTAATAAAATTTAAGGACAAATTTTTCTAAAATGACCTTTTTTTCCTTGGACTAAATTTTATCAAAACTAGCTTAGGAATGTTCTTCTAAACCTAAACTAAGTAAATTGAATCATTAATAAATTGTTCTAAGTCAATTAGGATTGATTATTTGAGGTTTAGAGGCTAATTCTTGAAAATGACTAAAATGCTTCCATGCTTAATTCAATTGAGAAAGGACACTAATCAATTTTAGATAGTTAATTGGGAGAGTTAGGATGTTAATAAGTTTAATTGGTGATTAAGAAAATCTAAACACCCTAAAAGGATGACACTTGGCAATAGATGACAAGAAAGCATCAAGAGAAGTTGTGGGGCCCACAAGGAATCAACCTAGGGATTTTGGAGTATCATTATATAACCCTAAAAGATGCTACTAAGCCCCCCATGCCTCCACATTCCATTTCCAAAGTTTTCTAAAATTTAAAGCTTAAGCTTCTCTTACCCTTGAACCTTACGCTTAAGCCATAATGACTGTCTTAAGAACCTTATTAACTTAAGCTAGTTTGATGTGTTTAAATAGGTTTGGAGGATTAGGAGAGGGATTAGGGAGGCTCTTCAAGTGACCGCCACCTCCATACATCAAAGTGTAAGTCCATTTTTGTGAAGTGGATATATTAGGTTTGATGTGTTTAAATAGGTTTAGAGGATTAGTTGAGGGATTAGGGAAGCTCCTCAAGTGACTGACACCTCCATACATCAAAGGGTTAGTCTATTTTCATTAGGTTAATATATTAGTATGTATGAGTCTTGAATACTAGTATTAAGGTACTAAATAATTTTATTTTTTTTTGGTTATAGGTGCTTTTGGGAGTAAAGAAAATCATCTTTGGAGCTCTTAGTGTTGTGACTCAAGGAGAAGTGTCAAGCTTGGTGCATTCTTTAAAGAGGCAAGCCAATAAACTTCCATTTAATGATGATTGAAGATGTGTGGAAGTGCTTTGAATGATTAGAAGTCTTGGAGTGAAATGAAACCCTATTGTCGCCACCTGTAATGTCCCATGAGTGCTTCTTTTGTTGTTTTCAAATGCTAATTGAAGATTACACATGTTAAGATAGACGTTAGACACAAGTTTAAGGAATTAGAAATGAGTTTAGGGCACAAAATTATGAAATGGAGGTATATGCTTGCATGTTGCCACCTATAAATGTGGTGTAGGGATGAATATTGATTCAATTTGCAATTTAGATGTTGAAGCATGTTGAAATGGTGAATGGGATGGTGATTCCTAGGTTAGATGATGAATTATGAGCTAATGGAGGTATAAATGATGTTTAGGATGGTTAATCTTGCATAACTGGTGAATTAGAATGTTTGATGGATATTTTGAGGTTATTTGTTGAAACTTTCAGCTTATATGCACTTTATTTAGAAGGTAATTTAGTGTTTGATTAATAACCCCTTGATAAGTTAGGATTTAAATATAGTCTACTAAGCTAAAAGTTAAATTAGGAAGGAGGAATTGCATATTAAAGCTTTATATATGTGATTGCCACTTGCATTGGAGGATCGTTGCTTGATTTTGTTTGAATTAATTGATGTTATGATGTTCTTAATTGATGGTTTTATTTGATTTGGAGGTTAAAAGAAGAAAATTTGATATATAATATGTATATAGTGACTTAGGGTCCTAAAATGGTCATATTAATGGAGATATGTTAAATTTGATTCAATATTATCCATTTTCTAGCATGTTCCAACATCATAGAATGTGAGTTATGATCTGATTTTGATACTTAAAGTGATCTATTATGTAATCTTGAGAGCTGGTGATGATTAGGGATGATTAAGGAATGATTCTCAACTAATTTTAACTCCTAAAAGTGTGTTTAAGAATTTTTCGGAAAATTTTTATAGAAATTCAAATTTTCTTGAATGTTCCTAATATTCAAGCTATTCTTGACAAAAAAAAAAAATCCACTTTTGATCTGTTTTAGGGCTTAAATTTAGTATCGATCTATCCTATTACCTTAAACCTATAAGCAAGTACACTTATTAATTTTATAGTATAGTGGATATAGATATCAAGTGTCATTCCCATAGGGATTATAATTATTAGTAATTACTCTTTTTTTGTTATTATCTAATATGTAAAACCAAGTGAGTGAATAAAATCAACAATGACTGAATTAAGGAAAATAATAAACATTAAAAGTGTACCTAGATATTGAATCCTCCTAGAATTACTAATATAATTAACTAATTATTATTTAATTTTCTTATTGTATTCTTAGACGGTGAGAATTTCTAAATTGAACTAATAGCTCTCTTGAGTCTATTAATTCCTAATTTCAAGTTGATTAATTGATACCTCTTTCTAATTAAAACCACTAGAATTGCAGTACATTCAATCTATTCCTAATATCCTAATTTTGGCAATGGCACCAAAAACTTGGTATCAGTCTATCCAACTACCTTGGATCTGTAGGCAAATGCACCTATCAATTATATAGCATAATGGATTTAGATATCAAGTATCGATCCTATAAGGATTATGATTACTAGTAATTACCCTTTTTTTCTTATTATCTAATCTACAAAATTAAGTGAGTCAATAAAATCAACAATGAATAAACTAAGGAAAATAATAAGCATTAAAAGTATACCTGAATATTGAATCTCTCTATAATTACCAATGTAATTAACTAGTTATAACACAATTTCCTTATTGTATTCTTTGATCGTGAAAATTCTTAAATTGAACTAATAGCTCTCTCGAGTCTACTAATTCCTAATTCCATGTTGATTAATTGGAATATGTTCCTAATTAAAGCCCCTAGAATTGCATTACATTCGATCTATGAACTCCTTTATTAGGTTTGACCCTAATCCGAAAGATTTATGTCGTGCTATATCTAGGATTACATGCAACCCTTTCTAATTATGCTAAATCTATTCTAATATAAAATCTTTCGATTTCTATATAAGAAATCAAACTCCAAATTAATACAGTGACAATGTTAAATTGAAAGCAATGAAGAACACATCATTAGATCACAAAAATGACAAATAAATTATTGAGTAATAAAAAAATTGCATATTCATTCTAGGGTTCATCATACCTAAATACTAAGAAAAGTTTAAGCTAACAACATATTAAATCTAACTGCGGTAATATACAAAGAGAAGCATTAAATCTAAAAATCTATCACTATTCTACTATTAATCTCCAATACTCTATGTAATACTCTATTCTAATAATCCATTCTAATCTTCTATAGTGAATTCATCCTTATATAACCATCAACTTGGCAGCACAGTCACAACATAGGCATCTAGATGCCCGTGTTCCATTCTATCCCAATATTACCTTCAACACACCCACCAACACGGGCATGTTCTTGCTCGTGTCATATTACGTGATTAGTTACACGGTCCTTTGTACAGCTCTTGTTTTGTTCTGTTTTGTTTTGCACGGTTGGACATGGTCGTGTTCTTCACTATGTTGGTTTTCCCAATCTTGTAAAATTGATTTTTTTTCTTCAACTTTCACATAATTCTTCTATTAAATCATAAATTATATTTCAAGACTTTGAAATCAAAATAAAGATTGATTAAGTACAATATCCATACAAAATATAAATGAATTAAATAAAAGTTTATTATAATTATTGTAAATAATAAATATTTTATAACCTTTATCAAAATTTTATCAAAAAAGCTTCTTCTTTTTTCACACAAAATGAGTTAAAAGTGTTTTTAAATAGATCTTTTGATGCTAAATCTATTTATAAAGTCAAAACTTCCAAAACTCAAATACATGAAACCTGAATTTAAAATTAAGTTGTGTTGTGCTAAGATTTTTTAGGTGATTGAATCAATTGCAAAAGGAAAAAAAGTAGGCTATTGGGGGGGGGGGGGGGGGGGGGGGGGGGGGGGGGGGGGGGGTGGCGGGCACCATAGATTGCTCGGGCATGGTTACTTTAAGGCTTGAGTTAGCACAAGATTTATAGGATGAAGAGTGTATGAGAGTCGAGAGAGTGAAGATCCTTTATCCATTGGTTTCAACTCCTATTTATAGGGGTTAAGATCGATTTCGATTTGGTAAATGCACTTATGTCCAAGATTCTTTCAAGATTTTATGGAGGGTGTATCTTTGACCGACTCATTTCCTTATCCATTTCAAGCATTTCATCCTTACCCAGTTTTAGGATGTGCATGGTTGATTTAAGCTTTAGAGCATATCAATTTGATCTTGATGCTTTTGTGTTATGGCAATCTACAAAAGGTTGATTTATGCACACAAAGCTTGAATAAAGGCCCGAACAAGCCAAATTAGGTTTTGGGGGTTTATGTCCAAAAAGCTCTATCAACAACTTGAGAATCAAAGTTAGTTAAGAAGTGTGTTTAATCTTGTAAAGTGAGGTGAACTTGGTAAAAAAGTGTTTGTAGTCAATTTTGCGATTTTGGAAATTAAATAAAAAATAGTCATAATGACGAATTAAAATAATAAATAACGGTAAATAAATAAGTTAATAGATTTGAGCTAAGGCTGGACCCATACTAAGCCAACTCACTAAAATCAGCTCATGAACCTACTTAAAACCTTTCCTAATGGGTGGTTCACTAAACCTTACGTATATTTTTCTAATTGGGCCTAATTAATTAAAATGGTTCAATTAACTTGATGTTAGGGATAATTTAGTAAACTAATGAAAATTATATTTAATAACTTGGTTAAGCCCAACAAGCCCACTTCCTAAGATTAATTGGGCCTATTTATTCTCTAAAGCCCATACCTTAATGGGCTTTAGCAAAATAAAATACCTAAATAGGTCTTACACCTAATATGACCCAAAATTAATTAAAGACCTAAATTAAAACTAACTTAAGCATAATATCACATAACAAGCTTGAATAACTTAATTGGATCTAAAATGGGCATGAAAATACCTAATTGGGCCTAAATTACAAATTAACTTAGATAAAATAAGTTAGGCCTACAATACCTAATTAAGCCTATGCACATGTGTAACACCTTAGAACTTAGAAGCATTACAGCTCGCTATGTGTCCCTATCAGATAAGGATATGTTAAGGCACTTAACCCTACTTTGATACCACTTAAGCTTGTAAATCTTATAAACCACAATCAAATATATCTAATACTTCCAACATGATATAAATACATCATATATAAACTTTTAACTCTTCAAAGAAATATTCTTAATACATCAAACTAAATCACTTAAAATATTTAAATATTCTAAGTTTTAATAAATATCTATGCTTCAACTGTTCAGTTCTCAATTAATCTCCATAATAGTAATGGAAATCTTCCTCTTCCTTTTCCTACACATTAATCCTAACTCCTCTTCATGAGCAACATTTCCCTCTATATCTGCATCTAAAAAAGAAATAATCCCTAAGGGGTGAGCTAACGCGTAGTATGTATAACTGCAAACATAGAGGCATGAGCAAACAAAAACTTTAATCACATACATATATGCAAATCTTAAGCAGCAATCAACAGGTTCATATTTTACTTAAGTCTAGATAACAACAATGAGATACTCATGACCCCACCAAACACGCTTAAAGACTAAATCCTTAACCTGGTGTTGGAAACTATTGAATCCTTAAACTTTAAACATTCTTAAAACTTAACCTAGTGTTGGGAACTGCCACTATGGACTCCAACACCCATGAGTTCTTAAACCTTAAACTAATTAAGATCATCTGCAAGCATGATTCTATTAAGGACAATGTTATACAAAGATCATTAGGGTGCCCCTAGGGATTTGCCACTACAGGCCACTAGGTTAAGCCAAGTACAACCAACAAACACTTAACCACTTAAACTAGTCATCGGCTTAACCAATTTGATACTAACTTAACAAGCACAAGAAAACATATAAATTACACATACTTCGAATCGTAGTCATAAGCATAACTGGTCTTGAACCTAAAGTGTTCTGAAATTTATCAAAGCAACAATGATTTTCTCTTAGTGCTACTTTAAGAGTAATCTAAGTTTCTTACTTCTCTTCACTTAATCATTATATGATTCCTTTTCTTATGCCCTTGGAGTTTCTAGGTTTGCACTGTGTCTTTAGGTTGCACAAAAATTCATTTAAATGTATATTAAACTAATAAGCAAGATATTACTATGTACACGGTCATGTTTTAGGCCATGTACTATCGTATAGTTGAGATACTTGATCGTATATAGTGGTCATGTATCTTTCTATGGATTTTATTATTTTAGCATGTCTAAATACACTGTCGTGTAGAGTGGTTATGTACATTTCTGTAGATTTTCATATTTTGATACACCCAAGTATACAGGCGTATACTTTAGCCGTGTACCTCTCTATACATACATATATTTTTGCATGGGCAAGTATACAAACATGTACTGGACCATGTATAATGTTATCCTTCATGATCCCTAGTTCCTCTTTTCTAATTTGTTCCAATTTTTAAATTCCTTGATCGTAGGCCTAATTGAATCCTAAAACTATAAAATTCTAATCAAATTACATAGGCTAGTTTACTTGTCAAATCCTTGATTCAAATTCCTTAGTCGCTTGATTTAGTGTTCGTTTTACTTTTTCCTTGATTTGAATTCTAAAGAACAATGTAACATTTGCATAAATTCTTAATTCCATAACTATGCACACTAATTCTATCGTTGAAATACTCACATCATTTAGTCAGATTGAACCTTAGTGTAATTCTCTTAGTCACCTTTGTGTTCATAAAGAGTGTTTAGTTTATTACTACGTAAATGGCAAAAAAGGAGGAGCATTAGGTCAACTTAGGTTTATATATTCCTTTAAGGAAATGACCATTTTATTCCCCATATTTTATAAAAATCCAACTTTTGACCTTAGCTCTATCATTTAATAAATATTAAATAAAAATTTTTGTTTAGCCATTTACATTCTCCTCCCTAGATAAAGACTTTCATCCTCAAAAGTTACCTGATTTTGGAAGAATTCTGGATATTTCTTCCTCATCTCTTCTTCTAATTTGCACATCACTTCTCATTCAATTTGGTTTGTCCATTGTACCTTAATATAGGAAATCACTCTTCATCTTAGCATTTGTCCTTAACATCTACAATCCTGACCGGTCTTTCCATAGAGAACAAGTTTGGCTATACATTCAAGGGCTCTAAAGCCATTATCTGATTTAGGTTGAGTATAAACTTCCTTAACATGGATACATTAAATATATTATGTACTTCAAATGGGCCTACATACATTGGGTTTAGCTTTCCTCTCAAACCAAACCTGATCACCTATTTGGTTAAAGAAACTCTCAATAGAACCCTATCTCTTACTTGGAATTCTAAGAGGCACCTTCTCTTATTTGAATAGATCTTTTGTCAGGATTGAGCTATTTGTACCATCTGCTTTATCAATTTCACTTTATCTAAAGCCTCTTAGACTAATCCTAGCCTCAACATCTGCCTTTCTCCTACTTCATCCCAATGTAATGAGGATTTGCATCTTCTTCTATATAGAGCCTCATAAAGAGCCATTTGGATCGTTGCCTAATAATTGTTGTTATAGGCAAATTCAACCAAAGGTATGTGCTCATTTCAATTACCTTCAAAATCCAGTACATAGGCTTTGAGCAAATCTTCTAAAATTTGTATGGTCATCTCAAATTTCTCATCGGTTTGAGAGTGGAATGTAGTGCCAAGCTGCAATGTAGTGCCTAAAGCGTTATGTAAGTTATTTCAAAATCTACTTACAAACCTTGTATGTCTATTAGAGGTTACGGTCACCGGTTCTCCATGTAGTCTTACTATTTCCTATATATATATATGAAATAGTCTAGGTTATTTTCTTTAGTTTGTATCCTACTTTGATAAGTAGAAAATAAGCAAACTTGGTTAGCCAGTCTACTATTACCCAAATTGCATCATGTTTCTCTTTGGTATTCAGGAGGGTGTTAATAAAATCCATTATCACATGTTCCCATTTTTACTTTGGTACTAGAAGAGGTTGTAATTCTCTAGCTGACCTTTGATGTTTAATTCTAATCTGCTGGTAAGTTAGGCATTTGACTACATACTTAGTTATTTCTCTTTTCATATTCCTCCACCAATAGTGACTTTTTAGGTCCTTATACATTTTGGTACTTCCATGATAGATTATGTAGGCTGAGCAGTGTGGATCTTTCATTATCTCCTTCTTTAGTTCCACATCCCCTAATACACATAATCTTGTTCCATATCTTAAGATCCCCTTTGTGTTTAAGTTGAATTCAGGAGCCTTACCCTGTTCCATCCTACTTTTGGTCTCTTGTATATTTGCATCCTCTACTTGGCTAGTCTTGATTCTATCCATTAGGGTTGGTTGTATGCGTAAAATAGCCATTTTTACTCCCATTTCTTGAGTCAAAACATCTAACTCCATCTCTTGCATATCATCTAACAACTTCCGTTGTGAAGTGATGAGAGTAACAATATTACCCTTTTTTTTTCTATTAAGGGCATCTGCCACCACATTAGCTTTCCCTAAATGATACTAGATTTCTGTGTCATAGTCTTTTATTAACTCCAACCATCTTCTCTACCTCATGTTCAGCTCCTTTTATGTGAAAATGTATTTCAAACTCCTATAATCAGTAAAGATCCTACATCTCTCTCCATATAGGTAGTGCTTCCATAGCTTTAAGGCTAATACCACTACCGCCAACTCTAAGTCATGAGTTGGGTAATTCTTTTCATGAGGCTTTAGTTAGCGGGATGCATATGTTATAACTTGCCCACCTTGCATCAACACACATCTTAAGCCTTGGGTTGAGGCATTATTATATACAGTAAATTCTTCCTCACTTTTAAGTAATGCCAAGACTGGTGCTAACACAAGTGATGCGCCTTTGTCCAATTACAAGCACACAATGCAATTTAGGATTCAATTGAATGATATACGATCAAAATGGCATGAAACCTAATTGAAAATGGAACCTAAAAATGGTGTAAAAAGGATAGAAAAGAAAAGAACTAATTCCTTACCAGATATTACACACTAGTTGAAATTAGGCTTGATTTTGATGTTGTTGATATTACGCATAACACAATCAAAATCCACTCGCCAAAAATTTTAGGAGAATTTGATAAAAACAATTGCGTGAAAGGAAGTGTCCCTCACATTTTTAATATAAGAAAAATGATAAGTCAAAAGCCCTCTCTAAATTCTACTTAGCAAGTATTTATACTTGCTCCAATTAGTGTAAAAATAACACAACAAATTACAAATAAGCCACTCCAATTAACTGGTTCTAAAATACAAAAATACAAGTACAAATAAGTCTTCAAATGGCAGGTTCTTCACTTCAATAGAACACTTGCGGACCGATTCTTCTTTTATTTATGTAGGTCCATGAAGAACTCACAAACTAAGCTTTAGCGAGTTTATCTACCATCCTATAAAAGCCGATAAGTGTACCTGTTGGAATGAACAACAAATATGTAATAGAAAAGAAGATACTAAAAAAATATTCTCGGGGCTTGACTATTCAAAGAGGACCTTTATCACCAAATTTTGTAATCCTTTAGCTCTTGCTTTGGTGATAGGTCCTATAGGAATTTGATTCATATCATCTCCTCAGACCTCAGGAAGATTTGCCCTTAAATCTGATAGGTCTTCATGAACATCATCAGGTAAATAGAGTGATAGGTTTGTAACATTAAACGTAGTAGAGACTTTGTATCCTCCTAGCAAGTTATCTATAAAAATATCACTATAGTCGCCCAGTACTTGAGATACCATAGGGGGTAGTTGCTCTTGTCCCTCAATCTCTAGAATATACCTCATCTACAATAAATATGATGGTCTATCATCTACTATAGCCTTCCCTAACTTAAACTATTCCACCAATAAGGTCTTCTTCTTCTCTGTTTCACTTATATGTCTCTTAACCTCTTGGTGATAGGAATTAGATTCCCATAGGACCAATCACTAGAGCCCGGGCTAAGGGTTTACAAAACCTAGCTATGAGGATCCTCCATGAACAACTAAACCCTAAAGATGTTGATTTAGTATCTACTTTTGTATTACATAATTGTTGTGTATTTCAACAGGTACATTTATTAGTTTTATAGGATGGTGAATAAAACACGCTAAGGATCAAATTAGGGACATTCTTGGACTCACATCCAACAGTCCACAATGTGTTCACTTGACTTGAAGAACTGGCCATTTAAAGACCATTTTTGTACTTGAAATTGTAATTTTGGAATGGGCCACTTAGTGGAAACTTTGTAATTTTGTTGGTTTATTTTACCCTAATAGGAGCAAATATAAATACTTGCTAACTAGGGTTTTTAGAGAGCTTTTTGATCATTTGAAAATACATACTCTTTGAGTCGTGAGGGAGAGCCTTGCAAATCAAAGATCTCTTATCAATTTCTTGTGAAATTGTGGCAAGACTCAACAAGAGGAGATTATGAGCCATATCAATCTTGCTTTTATTGTAAACAAATTGTATTTAGTGAGTCATATCTAGGTACAATTTATGGTTACTTTTCATTCACGTGATTTAGGTTGTAATTTTTAGATTTGGTCATTTTCAATTTTAAAATTGCTTCCTAGTGTAATTGCGTGATTTTCCATTAAAAAATCACATACTTAGTTCAAATTTCATTTAGTCATTTGCTTAATTGGGATTTCAATTTCATCACGCCACTTTATGGAATTTGTTTATTTGATTCTTCAATTGCAATTGAGTGCTTGTGATTCGGATTTTAAAGCACATCACTTGGTCTTCTAAAGGTTTACTCATCTACCTTTGAACTTCTTGGACCTCTGTAGGTTTACTTACCTACCTTTGAACCTTTTGATCCTCTGAAGGTTAACTCAACTACCTCTGAACCTCTTGGACCTCTGATGGTGACATTGGGATTAACACTATACGTTTACCCTCCTATTGGAACATATAAGTATTTTTATAGCCATCATGCAATACCCTCCTGTCATACAACCAAAGCCTACCAAGCAACATATGGGATGCACACATAAGAAGGATATCACATAATTCTCATCATGATATTTATCCCCTATACTGAAAAGTATCCTAACTCTCTAGGTAACATGAAGACTACCCTACTCACTCAGCCACTGTAATTTATAGGTTTTAAATGTGGGTTAGTTATAAGTTTCAATTTTGATACTAATGATGCAGCCACTACATTAGTACAACTACCACCATTAATAATAATAGCATATAGATTACCTTGTACTTTGCAAGTGGTGTGAAACAAATTTTCCCTCTACTCATCAACAATAGTAGGAAAAGTAGTCATAGCTCGTCGTAGTACATTAATAGATACATATCGATCATTTGACATGGTTGCTTACTAACTTCAACAAGCCAACAACATACTTCACTATACACACCACGGCAACACACACTTACACACCCATGGTGCAACAAACAACTAATGTAACACACACCCTCAATGACTTCACATACACACTCCCACAATCACGCAACACACACTCTCCCACGATTCATTTTACTTTACACCACAACACACAATTCCAGCACAACAACAACACCCTCTACACCTACAGTACACACACACTTACGATACTTCAACACACAACCAAAGGCAACAAACACCTTCACAACAACACGTCTACACCTATGGTATACATACACTTCACACCTCACCTACACTCAAAGTGCAACACCTACAAGAACAATTCCACAATCACAAATAATCACGGTTCAGCACAAATGATTCCTAGTGCATTCAAGGGAATTAATGCACAATTTACTACACAAGATAAAAATGGAATCAATTTGAAAAATATCTTCCCAATTTTCACGGCAAGATGACTTCCACACAAGGAAAAATTTCTGAAATTTTACACTTTCAATTTCGAATTTACCAATGTAGAACACAACACAATCAATTTAATTTCAATTCTAATGGAAACTAATTACAATGATTCCTCTAATTCATCTATGGTAAAGGAACCCTAATTCAATCTCCTTTAAGTTTCAATTCACAAATATTATTGAATTAAGGAATAATTCAACACAAGAACTCAATTCCACTTTTCACAAATTCAAATTTTATAATGAAGGAACAAGAACCCTAAATCCCAATTTGTGATACACGAAATTCCCTTCTCAAAACCTACTCTTTGATACCAAATTATGATGTGCCTTTGTCCAATTACAAGTACACAATGCAATTTAGGATTCAATTGAATGATACACGATCAAAAGGGCATGAAACTTAATTGAAAATGAAACTTAAAAATGGCGTGAAAAGGATAGAAAAGAAAAGAATTAATTCCTTACCAAATATTATGCATTAGTTGGAATTAGGTTTGATTTTGATGTTGTTGATATTACGCACAACACAATCAAAATCCACTCGCCATAAATTCTAGGAGAATTTGATAAGAGCAATTGCGTGAAAGGAAGTGTCTCTCACGGTTTCAATATCTGAAAAATGATAAGTCAAAAGCCCCCTCTAAATCCTACTTAGCAAGTATTTATACTTTCTCTAATTAGGGTAAAAATAATACAACAAATTACAAATAAACTACTCCAAATGACTAGTTTTAAAACACAAAAATACAAGTATAAATAAGTTTTCAAATGGCGGGTTCTTCACTTCAATAGAACACTTGTGGACCGGTTTTTCTTTAATTTATGTAAGTCTATAAATAACCTAAAAATTGAGCTTTAGCGAGTTTATCCACTGTCCAGTAAAAATCGACAAGTGTACTTGCTGGAATGAACAACAAATATGCAATAGAAAAGAAGATACTAAACAAATATTCTTGGAGTTTGATTGTTCAAAGAGGACCCCCATCGCTAAATTTTGTAATCGCTTGGCTCTTGCTCTGGTGATAGGTCCTATAAGAATTTGATTCCTATCAACAAGCTTCTCCTTAAGCATCTAAAAGTTGGCTTCACATTTTCCTTTCACTTGAACTTCACATTCTTTTGTTAGCCTGGTGAAAGGAGTTGCTATCTTGGAAAATCCCTCAACAAACCTTCTATAATAACTTACCAGGCTTAGGAAGCTTCTTATATTTGTTACTGTCTTTGGTCTATACCAATCCCCTACAACTCTTACCTTTTCTAGGTTTATACATATTCCATCTTTGTTAACCACATGACCCAAAAAAACCATATGCTCTAGCTAGAATTCACACTTATTGAATTAGGCATACAATCTTTCTTCTAGTAACCTGCCCAACACCAATTTTAAGTGCTCTTCATGTTCTTTATTACTTTTTGAGTATATCAAGATATCGTCTATAAAGACAATTACAAATTTGTCTAGGAAATCTCCAAATACTTTGTTCATTAAATCCATGAATGTTGCAAGTGTGTTAATTAATCCAAAGGGCATCACCAAAAATTTATAGTGCCCATATATGGTCCTAAAAGTTGTCTTCTGTACATCTTCTTCTTTAATTCTCAATTAGTGATATCCTGATCTCAGGTCTATTTTAGAAAACACTTTAGCTCTCTGAAGCTGGTCAAACAAGTCATCTATCTTGGGAAGAACATATTTGTTCTTAATAGTGACTTGGTTTAACTCTTTGTAATCTATGCAAACCTTCATGCTTCCTTCTTTCTTCTTAACAAAAAGGACTAGTGTACCATAGGGAGATACATTGGGTCTTATGAAGCCTTTATCTTGTAGCTCCTATAACTACTTCCTCAACTCTTCTAATTCAATTGTCACCATCCTATATACCAGTTTTGATATTGGTATAGTACCATGTACCAGAACAATATTGAATTCTATCTCCTTAACTAGGGGTAAACTAGGAAAGTCTTCTAGAAACACGTCTAGAAACTCTCTAACTAGGCATCGTTTCTAGTTTTGTTTCTTCACTAGTCCTCGTAGTTACCATTGCCAGCATATTCTTTCCCCTTAACTCATAAGTAGGTAATCTAGTTAGTCTTTGAGCTTCTAGCTTATACTCAAAGTAGTCTTCACTGGATATGTTAAACTATACCACCATGTTGTGACAATCAATGATGGCATGGTATTCTAACAACTAGTTGACTCCCATTATGTTATCAAACTCTACCATCTCCAATATCAAGAGATCTACTAGTATCACCCCGCCTCATATCTCTATTCCTGCTCTTCTGCATATTCTATTTATCTTCCCTCTAAATCCCAAAGGAGTACTAATAGCCAAACTATCATCTATATGCTCAACATCTAATGCACATTGACATATAAAATTTTCAGACACATAGGAAATAGATGCACTAGTATCAAAGAATACATAAGCATTGCAAGCATGTACTTGAAGCATACTTGTAATGGTATCCATGATTGGATTGTCCTGGTGATGTTGTTGTTGAATGGCAAATACTTTGGTGGGAACCCGTTGTCTAGGGCTCCCTGCTTGTGGTCTACCAACCTATCCTCTCACTAGAAGTCTTGCTACTTATAGAGCAAAGGCCGCTTGATCTCCTGCTTGCCCTTGAAGACAATTAATTGCCTTGTGTTTCCTTTATTTACATATATGGCATAATACTAGGGGGATTGACCTCTCATTGCAGTGTTTGTTGATGTGTCATATCTTTCCACAAGAGAAGCATGCACCATTTGGCCATTTACATTCTCTTAACTCATGAGGCCCATAGCACCTGGTGCATTTAATAGTAGGGCTTATTGTAGACAATGCCAAAGGCATTGGTCTGATTTGTAAAGGAGGGGCTACAGCAATCTATGTTTTGTTCTGGTACATGTGGGTTCCCTTACCCTTATTTTGCCCTATCCCACTTAAGGCAAGTTTCTTTCCCAAAGCTATTCCTGCTCTACGAATCAACTATTCTTCAATCTTTCTCTTGCTTTATTCTAGATATTTGGTCTTATCTACCACTTCAACATACTTGTTAAGCTGAAAGACCCCCACCTCATGATGGAGATCTAGCTCCAATCCCCTTAAAAATCTTCTAGCCCTAGATCTATCATTAGTAGGTACATTCTTAGGTAGGACTTAAATTAGGTTATTTAATTCCACCTCATACTCTTCCACTATCATGTTCCCTTATTCATAATTGTAGTATTCATTCTCCATCCTATTTCTGGAATTGCTAGGAAAATACCTCTAATAAAACAATTCCCTAAATACTACTCAGTTCTTACACTCCTTTGCTAGTCTAGAGCTGATGCCTACCATTTTGCTATAGTTTCCCTCAGCAGGAATGTAGCATAATTAACCTTTTTGTCTTCAAATATCTGGAAAATAGAAAATGTCTTTTCCATCTCCTACATCTAATCCTTAGCCTTAATTGGGTCATCCACTTTAGGGTTAAATTCCTTTGCCACCTTGATAAACCTATCAAAGTTGATTGGTTCATTGGAATTTTTATGCTATGGAACATTGTAGGTTTGATGTTATTGTGTCAATAGCTCCACTAAATGGTTTACAGTCAATAGTAGTTAGATGGTCTCTTCTACCATCTAACCCCATTCCCCTTATG
This sequence comes from Laguncularia racemosa, assembly GCA_037954665.1. Lineage (NCBI taxonomy): Eukaryota > Viridiplantae > Streptophyta > Magnoliopsida > Myrtales > Combretaceae > Laguncularia > Laguncularia racemosa. Next base: position 525,381 of record JBBMOL010000024.1, on the reverse strand, counting down.
GCTACCAACCCTAGATGTTCTCCTCATTTGGGTTGCCACGTCTAGCACCCCTTCTTGAGCTTAATCTAGTGATTCTTTTGAAAGACATTCTGTTTAAGAAGAAACAACTAAACAAACTTAAAAGTTAGTGTTAGTTCGAAGGTTAGTGATATTATGTTTAGGTATATACATATACCTCTACACATAATTGTATAATCATATATGAATACTTAAAATTTAAAAGAACTGCAAATAAAATAATAATTACAGTAAAATAAATTACTAAATAAAAATAGTTATCCCATAATTTCCTCCACTCTCTTCATATCTCACCATCCTACAAATCAAATGTTTAATTCCTCTAAAGATCACATCTTATTTTCTACTATTTGAAACTTATACCTAATGACCATCACTTAGTTCTTAAGGATCATCAACATGTGCTCTATTAATCAAAACCTAAGCTCCTAAGGATCATCATCCTATACTCTATACATCAAGACTTAAGTTTCTAAGGATCATCAACATGTGCTCTATGGATCGAAACCTAAGCTCCTAAGGATCAACAACCTATGCTCTAATAATATCTAAGTTGTAACACTCTAGAACTTGGAAGTGCTATGGCTCACCACGTGTCCCTATTAGATAAGGACACATTAAGGCTCTTAACTTTACTCTCATACCAATTAAGCCTGTAAATGCTATAAGCCACAATCAAATATATCCAATACTCTCAACACGATATAAATACATCCTATATAAACTTCCAACTCTTAAAAGAAATATTTTTAATATATCAAACCAAATCACTTAAAATATTTAAATATTCTAAGTCTTAATGAGATGTCTATGCTTCAACTGTTTAGTTTTCAATTAATCTTCATAATAGTAATGGAAATCTTCCTCTTCCCTCTTCTATACATTTAATCTTAACTCCTCTTCATAAGCAACATTTCCCTCTATACTTGCATCTAAAATAAAAATAATTTTCAAAGGGCGAGCTAACACCCAATACGTATAACAGTAAGCACACATGCATGAACAAGCAATAACTCTAATCACATATATATATGCAGATCTTAAATAGCAATCAACAAGTTCATGTTTTACTTAAGTTTACATAACAACAATAAGGTACTCATGATCCCGTCAAACACGCTAAAAAACTAAATCCTTAACTCAGTGTTGGGAACTACCACTATAAGCCCCAACACCCATGAATTCTTAAACCTTAAACATTTTTAAAACTTAACCCGGTGTTGGGAATTGCCAATATAGGCCTCAACATCCATGAATCCTTAAACCTTAAACTAACATAGATCTTCTCCAAGCACGACTTCACTAAGGACATTGTCACACAAAGATTATTGGGGTGCCCCTTAGGGATCTACCACTACAGGCCCTTAGGTCAAGCCAAGCAGAATCAACATACACTTAACCACCTAAATCAGTCATTTGCTTAACCAATTTAATACTAACTTTATAAGCACAAGAAAACACACAAGTTACACATATTTGAAATCGTAATCCTAAGCACAATTGGTCTTGAACCTAAAGTGTTCTAAAATCTATCAAAGCAACAATGATTTCCTCTTAGTATTACTCTAAGAATAATATAAGTTTCTTACTTCTCTTCACTTAACCATTATATGATTCATTTTCTTATGCTATTGGAGTTTCTAGGTTTACACTATGTCTTTAGGTTGCATGAAAATTCGTTTAATTGTAAATTAAAATGATAAGTAAGATATTACTAAGTACACGACCGTGTACTTTGGCATGATTAGGATACACAATCGTGTATAGTGGCCACATATCTTTCTATAGATTTTATCATTTTAGCATGCCCATGCACACAATCATGTGGAGTAATTGTGTACCTTACTGTAGATTTTCATATTTTAACACGTCCAAGTACACGGGCGTGTACTTTAGCCGTATACCTCTCTATACACGTGTATTCTTGCACAAGCAAGTACACGAGCATGTACTTGATTGCGTACCATGTTATCCTTCATGAACCTTAATTCCTCTTTTCCAATTTGCTCCAATTGCTATATTCCTTAATCCTAAGCCTAATTGAATCCTAAAACTTGAAATTTCTAATCAAATTACATAGGTTAGTTTACTTACTTATCAAATCCTTGGTTTAAATTTCTTAATTGCTTGATTCAATGTTCATTCTGGCTCTTCCCTGATCTGAATTTTGATGAACAATGTAACATTTGCATAAATTCTTAATTCCATAACTATGTGCACTAATTCTATAATTGAAATCCTTACCTCGTGTAGTCGGATTGAACCTTGGTGTAATCCTCTTAGTCACCTTTGTGTTCACAGAGAACATTTAGTTTGTTACTACGCAAATGGCGAAAAGGAGTGCTAGGTCAACTTTATATACTCCTGTAAGGAAATAACCATTTTGCCCCCCATATTTTATAAAAATCCTACTTTAGACCTTAGCTCTATTATTTAATAAATGTTAAGTAAAAATTTTTGTCTAGGTATTTACAACATGAATTAGAACATTATAAGCCCAATTGGATAAAATTAATCAGATCAAATAATTAGATGACTAATTAGATATATTAATTCAATTAATAGGGATAGATAACTTAATTAGACCTAGTGGGCCTAAATTCCAAATCTTTTGGACCCACTTTTCTTTAGTGCCCAACACCTTGATTAAGCCATACTAAAAAACACATAATTGGAGACTTGGGCAATATAGGTAATTTAGTGTAAAAGTGGGCCTAAGCCCAATAGGCTTGATATTTGGAAATAAATGAACTGAAACACAATTGAGCAACTAAAATAATAGTTGGCAGTTGTAATAGCATAAATTGGCTTAGTTAATAAACATTAACTATGATGGGCTAAATTTAGCTAAAAGTTAATTGAGCCTTTTGAGCCCTTGTTAGGTTCATCACTAGTATGGGCATTCATTAGATTTAAACCTAACCCTAGATTAGTAACCTGGTTGATTTAAGCAAATTATTGACTTTAATTTTCTCTCGTAATGCATAAAATTAAATAATCTTACTTAACGGGATTTAACTTTTGACTTCAGAATCTTCAACCTTCTAAGTATGTAGCAACATGAGTGTTACATGCTAAAATAGAAATAAAGTAACTAGACTAATAATCAAACTTGGTTAAGAACCTTGGTGCTACTTGTTTGTGGTCGCCTTGAGTTAGCGAGCGATGCCTTAGACTTGGAATTAAGGTTATAGTCTCAATTTTCAGTGACCATAGTAGTTTAGGCGCTAAGGCCATCAAGAAATGGTTCAATGGATAGCTAATAAGTATAACCACAGCAGATAACGAGCATTGTAAATGGAGTGAATGTATATAAGAGTTACTTGGGATTATGGGTTTTGACAGGCAATATGATATAGCTAGATTGTGATTTATAAGGATTGCATAACGATAGTCACACTTAGATAAGGCTATTTTAGGTTTAGTTTTTGACATGGAGTTTAACTATTTCTATCAATCCCCAATTTTTGTTGTGGTAATATCAAACCACAAGTCTCCCATCAAGTTTCCAATCACAAGTACTCTCATGCTGATTATATACACTATTAAAGATAAATATATATTATATGAATGCTTGCTACATTAGATTTTGGGCTTACTTGACATTTGCTAATGCTTGTGTTACTATTGTATTAGGTTTTTTTACTCATTTTTTTCTTTTTCAAATAAGGCTATTTTTATGGATTTATTATACAATTCAATGGGGGTATGGCTCTAAGGATGAGTTTTGGAGTTATGAGGATGATCCAGAGGATAAGGACTACTAGCTATTTATTTTATGACTTATCTATTTGTATCATACTATGTTAAACTTATTATGGGAACCACCTATGACTCTATGACTTGTTTCCCTTATGTATTTAAGCTTTGATGTGGGCCCTTTATGTCATGGGACCTAACTTTTAAAACTGGAACTTACTATCACATTTTTCTAACTCAAACAAATCATCATGTTTTTCAAAACCTAATTAAACAATTTTGAAGTCTTAAAACTGGTTTAAAAAACCATCTACTAATTTTGAATCTTACATATTCTACTTAAGTATGTTACGTGATAAACTATTGTTTTCATAGAAAATTGGAGGCAGAAAAAGGTATATAATGAACTATTGTCGTCATAGAAGATTAAAAGCATAACAAGTTAGGATTAAGATTATGTTTTTTGAAGACTGGAGTTTAGTGTTTGTGCGGATGTGTTTTCAATTGATGGAAGTTGAGGTTTGAATATGTGCCAATTGTGTTCATGTGTTAGTTGAATCATTGAGTTTGGTGCTTATTTGTGTTGTATTGTGTTTACTTTGTTTTACTTTGTAGGCTATTACTAATCTAGTTTTTTCATTTGCAAGTCATCTATTGAAGGCGTATATAGTGTACACATCTTCAATAGAAAGAAATGAATTGAAGGCACATTACTTATGTATGCCTCTAGTTCATTTCGCATTTGCATTGGAGAAGCATACAAGGGAATGTGCTGTAATACAAATGAAATGAAGGAGCATTCCTTATGTATGCCTTTAGTTCATTTTCTTTTTTAAGGGGTGAAGATGCATACAATATTTGTAGTAAGGGAATGTGCTTTAATATGAATGAAATGAAGGAACATTCCTTTACACATCTTCAGTTCATTTTTTTTTTTAAAGGTGAAGGTGCATATAATATATGGCATTTACTACTCTACTCAGTTAATAAATTAAAAAATAAAGTCATTTTTAATTCATAAGTTTAAAAATGGGCCTTAGGTCCATACAAAAACTAACGGTTGCTAACCATATCCATTGGATGTGACCTAAATTCATTGGAGCTCCAACTCGAACCACATTGTTGACTTGTGAATTAGACCCATTAATCCATGCCTAACTAATTTGTCGTGTTCCTCTAGTTTAGTTTTCTTTTTTTTTTTTTACTTTAATTATCTTTAATCCTAATTTTATAAAGAAAGAGAGAAGAGAATAAAAAAAAAAAAAAACTTTTAGAAAAAATCAAAATTTTTAGTTATCAACTCATTTTATTTTGCATGTTTAATTTAATTACTTCAATTTGCATGACTCATTTAGCTAATTTAATTTGCATGTTTAATATGATTAGTGTAGTTTGTATTTGTTGCATGAGGCAAATTGCATGTTTAATATTATTATGTGGTTGCATGTATGAATAATTTTATGGTTTGTTAGATGTTTGCATGATTACTGTAATTAATTAACCCGTCCTAATTGTCTTATGATTTTTGCTCATTTAATATAAAAACTAGGTCCATTTCCAATAGCTGGAGGATAAGAAACATTCCAAGAACTCTCAATAAGGCCTTAATCTTTACTAAGAAGAAGATGTGTGTTCAATTCTTCTATAATATAGTTATCGTGAAATCAACTTGTACTTACAAATAACTTACATTTGATTATTCTTATTAAGAAGCTAGAGTTCTTACGTTCTTTGATAAGATGCTAAATAGACAAATTAGGGATGGGCAAAAAAACTGACTGAACTGTGAATTAAACTGAATCAAATTGAATTGAATTGTAAATTAGGTCTGAATTATCTTTTTAGGTTTCAAAAAATTACAAACCAAACCAAACCAAAACAATTTTTTAGGTTTGAAAATTTATGAATTGAATTGAATTATGAAAAAAAAAAGTGATGGTAAAAATTTAGAGAATGTATGACTAAAAAAGAAGATTTATCTATTTAATTTATTCTCTTGCTTGGTTTTTATCAAGTAACTTACTATTTTTTATTTCATATTTTTATTTTTTGATTAATATAGAAACCATAACTACTTTAAGAAAAATAATAAAACCTCACTAAATATATCAAATGAATATTAAATATGATGAATGATATCGAATAAATAATAATAGATTAATTTTTTTAATATCAACTATAATTTTCCATAACTTATTAACTTGTATATAGAAAAAAAATAGTAATAAATGTAAAAATGATTCGAACTATTTATTGAACTAGATCAAGTTGTTCTTTTTAGGTTAAAAAATATTATGAACCAAATTGTACAGTTAGTTTGGTAGAGGAAAAAAAAATTGAACCATAATATATGGTTTGGTTCAATATAAGAGATAAACCATATCGAACCGAACTACGTCCACCTTTAAGATAGATTAGTGGTATATATTAGAAAGAATTAAGGTCTATTTAGATTGTCTTTTTCTCTTTCTCTTTTTTTTTTTTATTTTAATGTATCTTATCTATATCTTATTTACATCTACTTTATATTTGATTTGTATTTGTTTAAAACTCAGTATTTAAAAAGTTATTTGAATCTTATCCGTTTCTATTTCATAATTATGATGATGGTAATTGGGGAATAAAAATTGGGAAGTAAAAAATTTAAATACTTTTAATTGAAAAGAATTAAAAATTAATAAATTATATCTTATTTATTGAAAAAGAAAATTTTAATTAATATTTAAAAATAAATAAATAAAGTAAAGAGTAGATAAACCCAACTTTATAAGGGTTTATTAGACATTTAATTTTATAAGAAGGTAATATATATTTATATCTTTATATTTTTTGTATCTTATTATTAGTAAATGTAAAGTTTGAAAAAATGCTATAAAGATACTAAAACAACAAATAAAGATGGAACAAATGGTATATTTTGATATAAAATAAGATATATATCACATGTATCTTATATTAAACATTGTTGTTGCTTAAAACTCAAGTACAGTGGGCTTGGGCCCAAAAGGGAGTTAGTGAGCATGGTAATGAAACATGCAAAAAGATATAACTAAGGATGGTCAGGGCATTTCGGTGTAGGGATTCCGACACTCAAATCAAGGATGTAAGAGTGGATATATGAGGAAGAGTAGGTAATAGCAAGTAGAGTGTAGGACCTAGAGGGTGAATCTTCTTACCGGTGGGCTTTGTGGTATATTTATAAGCGTGACGGGGGAAGGACATGACAGCTATTCGTCCATGCCCGACAATCATTCCTTTTGCCTTTTCAAGGCCATGTTCGGTCGATGAGTAAATGCGCCGGAGGAATTGCAGGGGCTAGAAGATGAGGTGTGGAAGCTTGCATTTGTTCCTTCTAGGCCGAGCTTACTTCTTCGTTTCAGGCCATACTCAGGCTTGGAGGGCCCAGTCAGAAACGCTCATCAGCAAATATTAATATTATATACATAAATTATCTAATGCAATATAATATATCTTAAATAAAATATCATTACATTATCATATTGTATATTGGTAATTCAAAATTTCTTAATCTGATATTAAAGCATAATGTCGATATAATATATTATATCTTTCATGTATTATAATTATAATAAATATTACATATTATAATTAATAATTATTCAATATAGTTATAATATTTGTACTGCATAACTTTACTAGTATTTTAGTATAAAGATAATATCTATCTATTTTATATAATACACATTAAAAACTAATTATATTAAAACATATTATATTAGTGATAAATTACACGAATACCTCTTAAGAAGTTTTAAAATTATTTGGACTTCTTACTTTTTTCAATAGTTAACACATAAATTACATATCATACACTAAATATATTAAAAAATATTATATTAATGATAAATTACACAAATATCCCTTAAATGGTTTTAATAGTAAATTATATTAATGCTCAACACGTAGACCCTCGAAACAATTTTGGAGCCTACTTCTTTTATCTTTTGGCTACTTATGTGTTATTTCCTAGTGATATGGATAACAAATGTAATATATGTAATTAACATAACTACTAAAAATTAAAATATTAAAAAAAGGGAAATTGCAAGAGATTATAAATATGAAAATCGACAAAAAAAATAAATAAATAAGAAGTGGGTCCTATAGTTGTTTTAAAGGATTTAAGTATTGGCTTTTGAAAAACTATGGAGTCTATGCAATTTCAAAGCTTTTCAAGTGGTGTTTGTATAATTTATCCTAAAAAATATAGTTAATTAACTAAAATTTTCTAAGATGTTATTTATTTATTAATAGTACACTATGAGTAATGATTACATTTTAGTACCACAATTTTTTTTTTCATTTTTTTCATGTAGAGCATTACTAAATAATTACAATCATATAACTTGACGTATTAACTTTTTTACAATTAATATTAAGAAAATTGATGCAAATTGTTCGATTACTTATATTGAAAATGATAAGCATTGTTAATGAAACTATCTTATGAAAGTCAACATAAAGAAGAAATCATAGAATATCATGTTGCTCTTTTTGCTCTATTTGCAATTTCCTATATAAATTTTCCTTGTAATATATTTTTTATTAATAACAAAACTTGCATAAGTTTTATATATTAATTTTATTTATTTTTTTATAAATCGATATCCAAGTTTCAATTAATTTTATATTACTTGAGAAGGTAAAAAAGTTATTCTTTTAGAATTTTGTAAAGTATGCTGAGTGTCATTGTCCATGATATCAAGAGAGAAGTGAGAGATTAACTTAGGGTGTCATGGTCCATGATATCAAGAGAGAAGTAAGAGATTAACTTGGGTTTATAACATAGTGAGTGATATTAGTAAGATAGTTTGTTTTAAAGGTGTAGGTACTTTGAAAACAGGTTTGATTATCGATGAACAAATTGATTGGGGGTTGATATCGCTCTCCTAATAATGGTCATGATAGATCAAAACCAGTTGAAAAAGTTGGTTCACATAATCATAAGAGAAATCATGACCAAGTTAGATCAAGGCTTTTCTAATGAGAGATGGGCTCGGAACAATTCTTGAGTAAATAGAAAAAAAAAAAAAACTTGACTCGCTATTTAGAATTGAGGAAAAGTATGAATGTATGGATGGCCGAATGCCATACATAATCTCCATTAGGGTTGAACCTCCCAACTTGTAACACTAAGCATCCTTAATAAATACCTAAAGATTTTTAATTTTCTTTCTTATTAAGCATTAGAAAATGCTACAAATATACTGTGTTAACAAACTCCTTTTATGGACACACAATGCACCATAATAGCAATAATTAGCAAATTTTTTTTTTTGGCAACTTAGTATTGATTTAAATAAGATAACATATGTCTGGTTACATGATTGTGCAATCGTTCCTACAAGGTCACGGCTGGAATGGATTATTTAAAGGTATCTCCATTTTTAAACTCAAAGTGGCATCTCTATAAAACTAAAAAGAAAGGAAGGGATCGAACTTAGTGTGGAATCATAAAATTTTCCAATAAACAAATTTAAAGGGGGAGAAAAGCTACTTTTTATGCATATACGTATATGTATTTTCATTTCTGTTAGTTTTCCTTGTATTTTATAAACTAAATATTAGATATGTTTCATTTTATATGCTTTTTATGTACCCAAATAAAAGGTTCTTTGTTCTTTCATTTTCATTCCATCTATTTTTTACAATTCTCTTCGATTTCCAACCTTTTTATTTTATTTTATTTTATTTTTTGGTTGGGTAAGATTCAAACCCGCTGTTCCTTGTTAGTATTATTTTTTTTCCCACTAATATCCACGTTGATGGAATCCGGCCCGGTGTTGGGATGTGCTTGGTTCACGGTGCAGTCTAACCTTATTATTATTATTATTATTATTATCTTTTTTGACAGGAACCTTTTCTTATTAATTAGAAAAAATCAGTCCAACGATGCTGAGGATTCCATAGTAATTTAAATGTAATCTATCGTGCTGCCCATAGGTTAAATTATTCAACCAGCCAACGGCCTGGGGGTTGGGATGACTTCAAGTACTGATAAATATGTCTATATTTTTGCCACTAAAAGTTTTCTAAATAAACAACGTCAGATGCAGTCAGTTCCGCACTTGGTCGATCGAGGAGTCTCCTCATGCCCACGTGACCGACACCACGCATAGCAACACTTTAATGGGATAAATTCTATAGGTTAGCCACTTAAAAATATTAGATGTTATAATATTCTTTTGATGTAAACGATCCTTATGTCCTATAATTAAAAGTATTTAATTATTGATTTACTATTTGAAAAAAAAAATTATTAATAATTTTTATATATACTATCAATAGATTTTAAAGGCTATTTGTTTTATTATACTTAGAGTGGTTTTACTGTAATTGAAAAAAATAATTATACTATTCAATCACTTTTAAGTGATTAGATAGTAGAATTTTCCTTTCATTTGAGGTGTGTTTAATCTAAAAAAATGTCTTTTTCTTTTTCAATTCTAGGTATACTCCTATTTTTCAATAAATGAAACTTAATGATTAAGGGAAAAAGAATTGTATTTGAGTAAAACACACGATAATCTTATAAAATAATGAAATTTGATATTTTCTTTGTTTTTTTATATATTTTTTTATTTTAATGGATCTTTAGGATTTAGGATTTAAACAACGAAACAAAAAGTATATAGATAAATTAATCTAATTGATAAAACTATGATTGCTATAATTAGATCAATTTGAACTAGGTCTAATTGATAAGCTAATAGATGCCACGATTAGATTAAACAAGGTTATAGATTCCAATAGGAATTGATAAAATCAATAGAAGATCAAAACTCGGTTTAGGGTTTCTAAATCAATAACAATAACTAGTAATGTTATAAAAGAATATAAAGGAAGTCCTAGGAAACTCTAAGGGCATAAAAGTAATTCCACTACTAACATCAAAGACTTAATCTTGAATGTCTAAATATAAAATACATACTGGAATCTAATGCTAGAAAATAATAATAACACAAAATAACCTAATTACTAAATAAAGTAACAATTTAATAAAATAATAAGAATAAGTCTTTAGCAAATGAATCCACACCGTATATCCTTAAATTGCGCCTTGCATGTCTTCCGGAGTCATTGAATTAAAATAATTCTTCTGAAATTAAGTTAGGGAAGTTGAACCCTATTACTTAATTCAATTAATTACTATGAAGAAAAAATGACCCAAAAAAAAAAAAAAAAAAAGAGGAGAAGGCCACTCAAGTAAAATAAAAATAAATATATAAATGACTCTATTAAGAATAAAACCCACAATTTCATAGCTACAAAGTCATGCAATTAACCATTCAAGTGTACTTAGCATCATGTTAAAATTTGCTCTTTAAAATATATATAATATGTACTTCTTTTTGAAAAATTTTAACAATTGATTTTTTTTTTTTTACAAACTTACAGGGATCAAGACCCCTTCATCCCCCTTGGTTCATCTGTGCTAACATGCTCTTAACTCTCATATAGATACTTCATATGAAATTCATCATCTATTTGTATCACTAAAAATATATATTTTCTTTTTGTATCATTTTAGTGTAATATTTATTGCCTATTTGTACATCATTTAAAATTGAATCAAGAAATACCCTCAATAATATCTAAAATGAGGGTCCAACTTGTAATTTTGTTCATGAATTCCTTATATAAAACCGAAACCCTAATTGTTTTAGCATAAACCTTATACGATTAATAAAAAACAGTCTCTCCCAACTCTCTCTTTATATCGGGGCCCTCCACCTTGCTACTGTCATCACACAAGTTTTCTTGCGAATTTGTAAGTAAATAAATTCTGACTGGAAATAGATCATTCATGGCGGAAGAATCCAACGTATTTTATGTGATTTCTTATTTGAGAAAATCAAAAGAGAGATAGTGAGAGTAAGGTGAAATCAACAAGCAAAACTTTGTAACTAGAAAGAGTTCCAACTTTTGACATATTCGTGGTAGGATAAGAATTCAATACCGAATCCTATTGAGATTATCCTAACAAATAAAGTTAAAATTAGTTTATTTCCAGTCATAAAATCAAAGAAAATAAAACTTTAAGACCAGAATTTAAATTATAAGTCGACGATTTCAAGATTTTACCAGTTGATTGCCAATAACGTTTGATGGTAGCTATTATTTACGAATTTCTAAAATCGTCACAAAACTCATCTTATTATGGATATTTATTTTAATTTACATCATTATTACCAACTTTGCTTTAGAGATAGTTCCTTGGTATGTACATAATATACATTATATAAACCCTTATATTTACATTAACTAATATATTTCCATATCTTTTCTCAACATGCACTATATGTGTTGGATAGAATTAGTGCCGGTAACTTATGTTAAGCTATTATATTTCTATTCATGTCTAGAAGATCTTAATCTGCAACTTAACTCATTTATTAATTATATATAATTTAATAAGTGTGTATCATATTTGGATTTAATCCATTTGTTGATTAAAAAGTTATAAATAAATTTATAAAATAATTATAAATATATAAAAAAGGTAATTATAAAATTAATATTTATAAATAAAATAATATAATATTAACATTTAAATATAAAATTACAACACAAAATTTTAATAAAACAAAATTATATGTATTATATATATTCTCTCTCTATATAGTTTTATAATCTATATTTAAGTGAAGTATGCATATATTATTATAATATACAAACTGATATATATAACATATGTATTTAAGTTATATATTTACTATATATATATATAATAAATGACTTCATAAATAGTTTACAAATTAAACTTAAATCTGAATATAAATTTTATTATATTTAAATAAATCTGATTGGCTTGTATCTCATGCAATTTTTTTTACATATAAATTCACTTATAATTACATCGTATGATATCTAAATTGGTTTCCAAAACTATCAGCCAGAAACGGAGTTAATACAAGCATGCCTACTTTATGAATATCTCAGTAGACTTTGACCTAGAGTGAGAAAGGCCAATGTCGAAATCTGCGTAAAACTAGGACCCCTTAAATCTGACAAGGACGCCCGATGAAGTCATCTCGTTTAGCTTATGAAGCTGTTTCCCAAATGCTGATTAGAATTTCACGTCTCCTTGTGGTTGGTGCTCAAAATCAGAATCAGAGCTGTAATCTCGGGGAATGTACCAAATCCAACTCATTCGCAGGTACAAAAGCTAGGTAAACAAATCCACTATTTTTAACTATAAAGCCTAATCGACAACTCAGCATCATTGTCGAACCTAAACATTTTAGGAAAATAAAATAAAGCGAGCGTACATAGGAAACTGTTTGTGATAGTTTTGAACACATGTAGGTACTGTTGTCCTCATTTTTCTGTCCTAATCACTCCGAGCTGAGTGTACTCATTAATGGAAAATAAAAATATATGAGAAGAAGTCGTAAATAAATCCTTTTATTTTTTATGTGTATTTTAACTTTTTCTTTTTAAAATTAAACATACAATCAAATCTTTAGAGAAATGGTTTTAAATCTCTATATAACCATTATATCATTTAAAAATAAAATAAAAATTCTTTTACTATTCTTTTATTATTTTATTGAATAATAAAATAATAAAATAGAATTTAAAAACATGTATGCTTTAAGATTTTGGGGTTCAAGCACTTAATTTAAAATGTAAAAGATATAGATACATGTGAAATGAATATAAAAAGAATATATACAATTTGGTGAACATATTAGTTATACGAAATACATTTTAGAATTACTATTGAGAATGATAGGGACATTTGAGGATAATGGAACCATATATAGGATATCCTTTTGTTTCAATAAAAAAATAACCATGTAAAATAACCTTTCAATGTAGTTCTTCAATTTCTATAATTTATATAGAAATCAAATCAGTATCTAATGAGTTAAATAATTGAAATATTTGTATGTATATATGGATGGATTTGGATCTCTCACTTTATACTCTTAATTTCCATCAATTATCTTTCTTTATAGATAAAAAAATGAAAAATCAAATTTAATCCATCTTAACAAGAGATTAGTATTGACAACATTAAATTATAAAAAAAAAATTTAAAATTTCATATTTATACACCTAAAATTAACATGTACAAATTAATAGACTTCTATTTTTCTTATTAAGTATGTAAATATATTAATAAGTGTAGAAATCACTATCATCTACACTTATAGATGGCTTCCATTATAGGGAGGGATCTAGGGGGGAATAGAAGGGGCTCAACCACCTGATCTAAACAAAATTTAATTGTTTAAATTTAATAAAGGATGAATGAAAATGCATTATGTTGATATTTTAATGAATAAAGCATATAGCTAGTAACAAACTAGACGTGGTGTAGTGGTTAAGAGTCAGATTTAAGTATACTTAAGGTTAAAAGTCTAAATCCCTTTTAAAGGCATTTTATTTTTTTAGTTTGTTTTTATTCTTAAGTAGCTATCAAAAACATTTTACTTTTTTATACTTTTATATAAGAAAAAAAGTTATAAATTTACTTGTTAATAAAATCACCATATATATATATATATATAAAAGATGTAATATAAACATAATAATAAGTGGATATTTTTTAATTAATAACTCTAATATAGATTCGAATAAAATAAACCTTTGCTCTCTTGTTGTATGATTCCACACATATATTTATCCTCCGTTGCCAACCAGGATTATATTCGATATATACTTTAATCATTTGAATCGACCTGGTTGGCTATGCAATGCATATTTGTTTGGGGCCTTTAGCCATTGTACGCATTAGTTAGGCAATTATGTAAGAGCTTACCTCGTCTGTGGGAGTGCAGCTTGGAATCTTTCTTTTTTGAGTTGATTAGAACCCACCAATATAAAAAATTAAAAATATTCAAGCAGATTATATGGAAAATGTTGATGGTTATTTAAAGATATGTATTAATGGTTTAAGGAGAGAATTTTTATATCTTATAAGTGATGGAAAGCATTTGTTTTGATAAAATAATTAAAAATTTGGAAGAAAAATAATATTATCATGAAAAACATTAATGCATGTTTCTAATAAACTTGCGGACAAGCTAAATAAAGAAAAGAATAAACGCTATATTTTTATGTACTATTTTTTTTTTTTTACAAAGTACATAATCGATTTAAAAATTTATAATAATTTCTTCCTCTTCCTTAACACACGAGATACCGTGCTGATTGTTTCGTTGAGGATACATTTATGATTGTTTAAACTTTCTATTTAAATAGTGCTTTGGGACCACGCCAACGTTCATAAATCGACTACTTTAATATCGGAATTCGTGCCTGCTTTGGTGCACGAATTGCCATTGGCTGTACCCATGTGGACTAGATTCAGTATGGACAGGTGAAGATACGATCTTACCTGAAAACATCAGTTACCTAACCTAGGATTTAAATGATCCGAAGAGGCATATAGCATAAAGTTAAATAGTATACATTTAATTTTTAATGTTTTTCTTCTTTTTTTTTTTAATTTAAATTATTAATATTTTTTTTATAAAAACTGGATTTATATCAATTCAATTAGATTTTTCATTATTTTTTATACGTGTCAACTTTTAAATAGTCTTAAATAGTACACTAAGGTAATTAAGATTTGCATAAATATTTGTACCTTATTCTTTATTTTTATTTTTATTATATTATCTGATTAAATATATTTAATAATATTTTTGATATTAAGTTATTAAATATATTAAATATTATTATTTTATCTAATTGATCATTATGGACCAAATAGAAGCTGGCACCTATTAGGGACACACGGACAATTTAATGAATTTCATCGAAATCCAAATTTTGTAAAAGTTGAGAAAAGAAAAAAGGATTAGAAATTTATATAGACATAATATTGACAATATATTTCATAATATATTAATTTAATACAATACACGATATTCCCTCTTTATTTGGCCAATCAATAAACTTGTTCGGTTCTGTTTTCGACACAACCATGAGATCGGGTTGCAAAAGTATGATGATCCTTTGGCTTTAGACTTTCAGCTATTTCGTTACTTTCAAGAGCAAATTTGATTAATTTATATGGATAGATAAGCAAGTCTCTATTGCCCTTTATTATCAGCACGGAAAGAATTAGTAAGACGTTAGTAAAAAGCGGAATAAGCGTTATCTTTTGAAATGTTTAACATAGTTATTATAATTTTATTGCATTTTAAAAAATGTTTATGTATATACGTTGTATATTTTCTCAATAGACTACTTCAATGTACCTAGCTAGAACTGGAAAATAAAAGGCATCTTTTTAAACAGTACACACATGCCAAGTTGTAGTCACCTAGGTGTTATGTAATATGTATTATGTAAATATAGTACGTAAAATACCAATATAAAAATTTAATATATATACGGACGTGACGGCATCCGACGCTGTATATTATGGATATCTTTAGTCGCAAATATAGACATATTCATCAGTTTCACACTTGAAGTTACTCATCAGCCGTTGGCTGGGTGAAACATATTAATCCATGAGCAAGTGGAGCGTGGAGCAGATCGGGTGAAAATTATTATGGTCTCCTCTGATTAGCATCGTTGGAGAGATTTTCAATGGAATCAAGATGCCATTTTTTTTTTTCTGATAAATAAGAAAGGTTCCTGTAAAAGAAAAAAAAAAAGAGACTAACTATGCACATTGCTCCAACATTGGGTTGCCATCACCGTGGATATGAATGGAAGAAAGTAATATTATTAACAACGGGGTTGCAAATCGGAAAGAGAATTGTAAAATAGAGATGGAAAGGAAGTGAAAGAAAAGAGAAGTTATCATTTGGGTATATAAGAAGAAAATAAAATGAAATATATATATCGTTCAGTTCATAAAATAGAAAGGAAATCAAAGTATATACATACGTATATAGACAAAAAATAGCTTTTTCCTCTTATTGTTGTTTATAGGGAAATTCCATGATTCTATACTAGTTTTTATCCCTTTGATTCTCTTCAGTTTTATAGAAATACCATTTGAGTCTTGAAAATGGAGGTTTTTTTTATCCATTTCCACTTTCGTTTAAACTGTCAAAACATTAAAAAATTGCCACCTTTTCCCTTCCATTTTCCTTGGCTTCTCTAATTCTATAAAATTGTAAATTGACCATGTATCTAACTCGTGTGCAAGTCATTCATTTGAGTCGTGCCATTGACTTTTAGGAATGAATGCAAAATTATGCAACTGGAGGTAAGATTTACCTTGTTTAAACTAATATTTGCTTATTATTGCATTATAGTGCATCTTATATATTGATAAATAAGTGGACCTTATACCACTTTTTGATACTTAAGAGGAAGGAAACCTTAAAATTTTAGAAAATAATTAAGGATTTTTAGTGTGTTTTATGAAAAATTAAAAGAATAAAATTTTTATCTTCTTACTATAGCATAAAATAAATTAATTGAAAATTAACTATCAATTTATATATAAAAAAACTAAAATTAATCCAAGAAACTTGTGTAAGTTTTGTTATCAATAAAAATATATCACCAAAAATATTAATATAGGAAATTAAAAGTAGAGTGAAAAGATAACACTATGATTGTTTCATTATCATTTTCAACTTGAGTAATTAGACAATTAGTTATTTAATAACTCACATTCATTTTTATAATATTAATTGTAAAAAAAATGCTAGTGCATCAAGTCTTATGATTGTGATAATATTCTATGCAATAAGACCAAAATAACTATAGTATTAAAATGTAATTATTATTTATAGTATACTAATAATAAGTAAAAAGCAGCTCAATACAATTTAGTTAGCTATGTTTTTTAATAAATGAAACTTAATTTTGTTAGTTAGTAACGAAGAATGTCATTCAAGTAAAATAAAAATAGATGCAATTTGAAAATATATAAATGATTTTAATGAGAATTGAACTCATGATTTCATGGTTATAAGGTCATGCAATTAACCACTCAAGTGTGTCTAACACCACTTTAAAACCTATACATGCTTCTTCTTTTTGCAAAAAAAAAATAATTATCGATTAATTTCCTAAACCTAGAGGAGTTAGGACCCTTTTTGACTCCTAGATTTGTCCATGTTTACATACCACTTAATTCTCACATTGATACCTTATATGATGTTTATCACTCATTTGTATCACTAAAACTATACATCTCCACCACCCAAAAAAACCACCCATCCCCCACTCTTTTTTTTTTTTTCTTGTCTTAGTGTAATATTTATCACAAATTTGTATACTATTAAAAATTAAATCATGAAATACTCTTGATATAGTATTTTAAAATTAAGGAAAAACTAATAATTTTTTCTATGAATTCTTTCAATATAGAGTGGAACCCTAATTGTTTTGGCAGAAACCTTAGAAGCTTAGTAATAAACTTAGTCTCTCCCTCCTCTCTATCTCTATATCTTTGCACTCAGCCATCCTAATCTAATGTCATCAAGTAATTTTTCTTGCAAATACCAAAATAAGAAATTTTTTTATTGGAAATAGATCATTCATGGCAGAAGAGTCCCTTGTATTTTATGTGATTTCTTATTTAAGGAAATTAAAAAGGAGAAACATGACTATAAATTGAAATCGAGAAGCAAGAATCTATAATCAAGAATGATTCCATATTTTATCATGTTTGTGGTAAGATAAGAATGCTATACCATATTCTATTAAGATTATCCTAGGTAATTAAGTTAAAACCATTTTTAAGCTTCCAATAATAAATTTGGAGAAGATAAAACTTTGAAACTAGGATTTAAATCATAATATCAATGATTTTAAAATTTTGATGTTAGATTTATAAAGATGTAGAAATTTGGGATGATTATAGAATATGGTAAAATTATTGCACAAAACATGATTGGAATTATTTAGTTCTTCTAATTGATGGTTACTTTGATGATTATATGGTTGAATGAGGTTGGAGAAAGCATTTTGGAGTTAAAATTCAACATTGATGACACAGGTAGAGTCTCCAACAAGAGAAATGAAAAAAAAAAAAGTAGAAAAAAGGGCAAGAATGGACAACTAAGTTGAGAAGTGGTCAATCACATATTAAGTTTGACAAACTAGAATGGTAAATTGGTTGAACAAATTGGATAACAAGGAAAAGAGCAATGAATTGGATTTGGAAAGTGGTCGACCACTTTATTACAAATAGGGATCTAATTGAACCAATTTTGTTTAAGCTTAACCCAATTGGGTTATATTGAGATTTAGACGTTAGGTGTACGACTTTTTAGTATAATTAAGATTTAACTGATTATTTTACATGTAAGTATAGGATTTTCATCAAAGTTTGATTTTTAGTGAACTAAATGTAGGTATGTGGGTTACTAGAATTTGCAATATGTATGTATTAGATAAACAATCTAATAACTATTCAACCATTAATTATTGTTTGTTGTTTGTATGTAACCAAAGGCCATAGCTAATTAGATAGGTCGATTATAGACTAGGTGCTCATCACCTATTGAGGGTTAGGCATTTGAAATTAAGTGGCTTGTACATTAGTGTTGCACTACCATGTGCAGGAGGGTAGATCATCACTATAACTGACTACTTTTGTATGGGTTGAACCTTTTAAAGGGTAGTAGTTGCTTTGTCATGCTACTAATTTGGGAAACTATCATGGAGTGGTTAATCGTTAACTAATATGAGACGATTTAACTTTGAATTTTAGCAATTTGAGGATCTACATTATGACTCCTGAACTTTAGAGATATAATGATCTGACTAATTAGGAACGTCCACTTTGTTTGTATTTGCTGCCCCTAGATAAGATAATTAACCATGCCTATATATGCTATTTGCTATAGTTTATGAACTAGTATATCTATTGAAGTATGCATGTGGCATGTCATATACATGTGTTTTGCACATAGTTAATTTATTTATATGGGCTTCACAACTCACCTGTGTTTGTTGCATGTGATTTTATGTACAAAGGAGTTATAGGATGTTGATGCTTATGGTTACTTTGGTATGATTTTGGTGCGGGAATGGAAATGTGATAACACCACTTATGACTTTGAACCATAGAGACTTTAGTTTAAAGTTAAGAGAATAATAAAATTTCTAGTTCAATGGAACTTAAAGATTAATTTAATTTATATTTAGGATATCTTGTGAACCAAAGGAAATTTTTTTCTAATAACGAGTGAGAGGCTTATTTAGGTTGTATTAAATAGTTACATTTGGAACACAAATAGGCATAGAGCAAAAAGCAACCGCTTTTGGCCTTGGTAATCGAGGGGAATATTAAATATAATTAAATGTACATGATTTGTACAAGATAAGGTAATCATAAAACCTTAACCAAAAGATCTATGACTAATCCCTCCCTCTAACAATTTATTATGAAGTATGAATATCTAGATAAATGACTATTTTCTAAGTTTAAAGATGTGATTATATGATATTATATCATGGATTACAGTTGTAGGTCTTTAAGCTTCACATGTCTCTAAAAGTGTAGGAATATGCAGTAAAATTGTTAAATCCTGATAATCGGAAGGCATATAGAAAAGTTGGACTATAAAATATATTGAATATAAATTAAACCCAATGATAGGGTTGGGATAATTATTTGAATAGGTGATGATATTTATATAAAATTAGTGGCTTAAAAGTAAGTCTCAATAAAATTAGTGGGGATGATTTTAATCTTTGTGAATTGACTTATGTATGAGCATGAGACTTTTAATGATTTGGGGACTTCAATTCGTATCTTTTCTATAGTCCATTATTATTTGATAATAAGTGACGCTTAATGGTAGTTATCCTAAAAACATCATAAAACTTTTCTCATTATGGACGTTAATCATGATTTGCACCATTATTACCAACTCCCTTAGATATAGTTTCATTACTCATCATAGTTATATGAACGCTTGCCGAGGCCACCTGCTTCCCATCTCAATGACTATGACTTTCTATCTCATCCAAATTCTCGGAGGCATTTAAAATACAATACTTATCTCTTGCATGCGATAGTTATTGCATGCACATGATATACAGTTCAAGCAGCCCATATATTTACATTACCTAATATATTTCCGTATCTTTTTATCAACATGGTATATTCTATATATATATATATATATATATATAGGAACGAATCAATATAAGCATCCCTCCTCCTTCTTCTTCTTCTTCTTCTTTTTCTTTTTTTTTTTATGTATCTCAGCACACTATGACAAATCTGTGTCGACATCCTCGTAAAGCTGGGATCCACTCAATCTCACAAGTACGCCCGATGAAGTTGTTTACTTCAGTTCATGGGCCCATTTCACCTGAATAGAATTTCGCGTCTACTTGTGCTTGGTCCTCAAATCAGAATCTTAGCTATGATTTCGGAAATGTACAAGGGCACCAGCCCTTCCGCGGGTATAAAAGATAGGTAAACAAATCCACTACTGTGATTATAATGGCCAATCAATAACTCAGCATCATTGCTCGACCTAAACATTTTTACTAAAAAACTAAAGCAAGTGTACATAGAAAATAGAAAACTGTTTGGGTAGTTTTATACACATGTAGGTTCAAACGTACACGCATCATCTGTTGTCCTCACTCGTCTGTTCCAACGACATGGAACGGAGTGTACTTATTAATGGAAAGCAAAAATATTGAAATATATTATTTTTTTAGGGATAATGTTGTGAATGGTATCTCAACTTTGTCTAAATTTATGATTAGATACTTAAACTTTTAAAAGATCAATTTTGTACCTAAGAAACTTTGTGTGGTTGTAAATGATATTTGCACTAGTTTTGTTAAGTTTAATTTGCAGATATAGAACTATAAGCCAATGAAGAAGTGACACATGGATTCAAACACTAATAGAAATGAAAACATGTCTACGTAAGCATAAATGTGATGGTTTACACGTGTCACATGTGCAAGCAACTAGAGGAAGAAGTAGTAGTGATGCAAGCTTGTCCTAGCAGCTTTGGTGGTTGTTGGGAATATCCAAGGTGTCCGGCTTAGAGTTTTTATGTGTGAGAAATTTATTGGTGGTGGTGGTTTTCCTTAAAGAAATGCTTAGAATAGTGGTTTGGAGGGTGTTGTTGACGATGGGTTTACTAACTTTCAATCTAATTGATTTAGATGAAATCGAATAGAAAGTTTAAACTTTTATCAATCTATGAATGCTAAGAACCTATTAGTGAAAACATCTCACTCCAGTTTTGTATGTAATGTGAGTAATCTTAGAGAGAGAATGGATGGGTTCAGTTATGGAGTTTCCAGAGAGAGAAAACTTTGGTGAGGTTCCATTTGTGCTAGTGGGAATGAAAATTGATTCCCTCTAATTGTTCCCTAAGCTATCTTATTTATAATATTGCTATTCGTATCAAGTTTAGAGCTTGAATCATACTTAGCTGGCATAGGAGATAAAGCTTAGGTTTTTTTTTTTTTTTACTCTTAGTTAAATTTTTATTCTGTTATTGTCAATATACATTAGTTAGATAAAATGAACCTTGAATTAATTTTGAATTGTTTTGCATGAAAATCCATAAAAAAACAATTAAGATTTGACAAGATATGAAGAGGATACATAGAAAAAACTACTTGCTAGATTTCTCTCCCCTTATCATTGTTCCAACAAAGGCTAATTACAAAAGACAACCACATGCACAATACGTGATTGGACTAGGCTTAGAATCCATGTGTCACTTCCCTATTGGTTTATCGTTCCACCTTTCCAATGGAACTTAACATAATTAGTGTAGGTACCATTTAGGACTTCATAAAGTTTAATTAAGTACTAAATTGATTTTTGAAAAGTTCAAGTAGCTAATTACAAATTTGAGTAAAATTAAGACATTACTCGCGACATTAATCCTTTTTTTTTTTTTCTTATGTAGAGTTAGCTCATTACTTTTAAAACTGAGTGTATAGTAGTCAAATCTTAAAAAAAAAATGTGATTATAAATCTCTACATGGCTATTTTATCATTTAAAAATAGTAAAAGAGTGCTTTTAGTATGCTTTTATTATTTTATCCAATAACAAAACATCAAATTAGAGTCTAAAAGCACATGCGCACACACACATACATGTACATATATTTTAAAGATTTTAGACTTGAATTGCTTAATTTAAAAATAAAGGGCATGAGCATTATAGAGTAAATATAAGAGGGAGTATGTGAAATTTAAAAGTAGTAGCTATACCTTTTAAAATTATTAATGGACATTAGGGGAAAATGTCAACCGTTCATTGGATATTCTTTTGTTGCAGCCAAACTATAACGAAGTAAAATTTGACATTTTTCAAAATACTAAGTTCTTACCTTTGATTTTCGATTTTTTTTTTTAAAAAAAGAAAAATCATTTTGCCGAAACATAGTTTTCGCAATAAAAATCAACTGGATAAACGATGATAATATAGCATACATTTTAGCAACGAGCATTTTCAGTTTGTTACTTATATTTGCTCTCAAATCGTAAAAGACACGTCCGATTTATGGAAAAGACGAGGACTAAAAATCCCTTTACATACATATAATGAAAATTCAACAATATGAATTTATTAGTAATTACAAGACCTTGTAATCCAATATAATAAAATGCGTTCAATTTCTTCATTTATTTCCCATCCTTTTAGTTGGCAAAAGAAAATTCATTTGTGTTTACATTGTAGTGAAACTCGTTTGTAAACTTTTTTATTATTTTCAACTAGGTCTAAGTGAAAGCAATAGCAAATTATTTGATCTACGAGTCCTATTACGTATATAAAACCATATATATGACTGGCGTAACGACTCAGCCTCCTATGGGAATTTTTCGCAGTTTCAGAAACAGAAGTTTATGATGAATTCTTAAATGTTTTTGCAGTAAAATTAAATTAAGGGATTTTGTAAAATTAGAACTTTTTTTTAATGAATACTTTCTTTTTTTCCATCGTTTAATTTCTTTAATAGCTCATTTACTTAAAAGTAATTAAGAGGGAATAGAATAATTATTTTATTTTAACTATTTATTACTTTATTTACTTAAAAAAATAAAATAAAAATTAATTCTCAGGACTTTTCTATTTTTTCTCAATTGAGAATAGATATTATTTAAAAAAATATGAATTTTTTTATTCTCTTTGATTGGAAATAAAAAGTTAAAATATTATATCCATTATATCTTTATTAATACTATAATTAATGATTAAATAAGGGTAAATTTGTAATTTTACTTTTGTATTTCTATTTTAATATTATAATTAATAATGTGAAGTAAACATTAAAATAGAAATTCTTTACAATAAAAAAATATGAAATAAACAATGAAATAGAAATTCCTAACCCATTTTTGATAATAGTTATTCTCAATGTATAATTTTTTTTTTATTTTCTATCTATTTGGTGCAAGACATGAAAATAATAGTAATTAGAATAAGAAAAGCAATGTGTAGTAATGCAGAAAATTAAATTAAACAAGAATTATAATAAGGAGTACCAAGAAATTCATTACAAGTAATAAAAAGAAACCTTCTTTTATGTTCTTGATTTTTTTTTTCTTTTTTGTTAGAACCCTTGCATTCTTGTTCCTGTCAAAGAATTCTTGAAGCCAACAACAACATTTATGAAGGCTAGAAACTTTAATCAAATCCTCGGCTAATCTACGTTATGTAGAAAAGGACAAAATATGGTTGAATTGGAAATTTTCATTTTTGATCACTGCTACTTTATCACCAAACAATATTAAAGCATTGCGAAGTAGGCTAATGATTGTATTCGTAGTTCAAGTGATAATTGAATTTTCATAACCAAGGAATTTCTATGAATAAATCTTGTAGCAATCTTAGGAAATAAAAATAAAAGATGATGGTCTCGCACCATTGTAAATTTTATTATGTCCTCACACTACTCATGAAAAAGATGGAATTACACCAATTTTAAAAGAAATAATCTATTCAATTAATCAATGTTTCAAAACCTTAAAAGGAATACTATTTATACAAAGGTAAAAGACAAATATAGATCTTATGATCTAAAGATAATATAATGGCTAATTTCCCATCTATAAATAATAAAAAAAATTAAAATGTTTTTATAAAACAAAAGATAATAATATAACTAAACTTAATAGTCTAAATAAAATAACCAAATATAAAAATCGTTATACCATATGGGCTGATAACATTGATGCGAACTTCTACGCATGTATCTATGATTCCCATCATTTCTTCCTAGATTTGGAAGATTCACCTTTGGTGAATTAAAACTAATATATTGCTCATAAATAAAATTATGACCATTACATTTTGTGTAGGTATGGAATATGCTAATTTATCTCCAATCATCCTCCTTTCTAAGTTGGGTAAAGAGACAACTAACGACATTCAAATTGCCCTCATCAAAAGTGATGGAGCGAGGAAAGCGTAAACTCGAAACCAATTCTAGGATTGGAACTCTAGAATAAACAAGGAGGAATCAGAGTTTATTCTTTAATAAATTTCGATTGCGCACAATCGAAAATACAGAGGAACTCGTCTCTCAAAAGTGTAATTGAATATCGAATAAAACGTAACCCTAAAATGACCTAAGACTATATATATACTCTTCTAGAAAAATACATAAAAAAGGAAATATAGATGTACACGTGGAAATAAATATAAATATACACGTCTATTCTCTATCGTATACACGGCCGTGCCTCAAAGTCGTGTATGCTTTTGGGAATATGCCTGGCGTAATACACGACCGTGTTCCCTGGCCGGGCCTACTTCTGGGAGAGATCCTGGTAGAACACACGACCGTGCTTCCTGGCCATGTAAGAAGCCGTGTACGTTTCTGGGAGTCATCCAGGTTTCTTACACGGCCGTGCCTCTTGACCGTATATGCAGCCGTGTGTGTTTTTGGAAGTTCCCTGACATGATACATGACCGTGTATCCACCCGTGTCTCAACCTGTGTTCGCCATGATGTCCGCATCATTCTGTCCCACCAATGAAGAACTTGACTCCGAGTTCTCTTCTGGATAAAGGGGTTCGTCATCTGCGTAGAATGGGGACAAGTCAGCTACATTGAAGGTCTTAGAGATTTTCATGCTTTCCGGAAGCCCAACCACATAGGCGTTGTCATTGATCTTGGCGACAATATTGTAAGGCCCATATTTCTTTAGCTGCCACTTGCTATACGTTCCCAAGGGAAAGCGTTCCTTCCTTAAGAACACCATCACTTGATCTCCCACCTCGAACAGTTTCTTCCTCCGATGTTTGTCTACGGTTTTCTTATACTGCTCATTTACCTTCTCAATTCACTATTTCAAGTCAGATGCCACCGTGTGGTACTGTTTCGCTAGGTGTTTAGTAGAAACATTGGTTTCAACACCCTTAGGTAAAGAAGCTAAATCCAAGGCGTGAGAAGGCGCCTTGGTATAGACTACTAAAAAGGGCGATTTCCCAATAGTTCTATGGATGGAATTGTTGTAGGCGAACTCGGCTTGAGAGAGTGCCAGGTCCCATTGCTTCGGCTTCTCTTTAGAGATGCTTCGTATTAGATTTCCAAGGGTCCTGTTCGTCACTTCTGTTTGCCCATCGGTTTGAGGGTGGGCTGTGCTGCTAAAGTTAAGGGAAGAATTAAACATGTACCATAGCGTTCTCTAGAAATGGCTATGGAATCGGGTATCTCTATCAGAAGTGATGGACTTGGGAACCCTGTGCAACCTGACCACCTCCTTAAAGAATAGCTTGGCAACGCCTTGTGCATTAGCCGTCTTCCTGCAAAAAATGAAGTGAGCCATCTTGGAGAACCTGTCCACAACCACAAAACAATATCAACACCTCGTTGGGTACGAGGCAAACCTAACACGAAATCCATGGATAGATCCTCTCAGATATTCTCAGGTATTGGTAGTGTAGTGTACAACCCAGTATTCTGAGAATGCCCTTTGGATGTTTGACAGATGTAATACCGTTGTACAATTCGCCCTACATCCCTTCTCAATTGAGGCCAATGGTATCTTGCAGCCACTGCTGCTAGTGTCTTGTCATGCCCCAGATGGTTGGCCAATCCCCCTCCATGTAGGTCTCTAATCAATTTCTCCCTTAAGGAGGATTCGGGAATACAAAACTGGTTACCCCTCATTAAGTAACCCTCCAGGATGTAATAACTATCATTGAGCTCTTTATTGATGCATTTTCTCCATGTAGCTCCAAAATCCTCATCTGTTTCATACAACTCCTTCAACTGCTCAAATCCTACCACTTCAGCCCTCATGGTAATAAACAAATCCGCTCTTCTGCTTAATGAGTCGGCCACCTTATTTTGGACCCCAGATTTATGCATCAGGCGAAATAGAAATTTTTGCAGTAATTGTATCCATCTAACATGCATATCTTTGCAAATACGGGTCTGATTACTAAGGTGTTTCAGGGCGACACAATCTGAGTATAGGATAAACTCTTTGCCAACCAAGTAGTGCTCCCACATCCTTAGAGCTCTGATACCAACTGACGCAACGAGGAAAGCGTAAACCCAAGACCAATTCTAGGATTGGAACTCTAGAATAAACAAGGAAGAATAAGAGTTTATTCTTTAATAAATTTCGATTACGCACAATCGAAAATACAGAAGAACTTGTCTCTCAAGTGTAATTGAATATCGAATAAAATGTAACCCTAAAATGACCTAAGACTATATATATACTCTTCTGGAAAAATACATAAAAAAGGAAATATAGATGTACACGTGGAAATAAATATAAATATACACGTCTATTCTCTACCGTATACACGGCTGTGCCTCAAAGCCGTGTATGCTTTTGGAAATATGTCTGGCGTAATACACGACCGTGTCCCTTGGCCGTGCCTGCTTCTGGGAGAGATCCTGACAGAACACACGACCGTGCTTCCTGGCCGTGTAAGAAGCCGTGTACGTTTCTAGGAGTCATCCGGGTTTCTCACACGGCCGTGCCTCCTGACCGTGTATGCAGCCGTGTGTGTTTCTGGAAGTTTCCTGACATAATACACGATCGTATATTCACCCGTGTCTCAACCTGTGTCTGCCACAATGTCCGCATCAAAAAGTCAAGCCCATGTCTTCTTCATCACTAGCACCCTCTTTTGGAATATGATCTAACTCCTCACAATCCTCATTCTCTAATAGTTTTCCCTCCCCTACATAAAGGTTCCTAACTAGGTATTGCTAGGCAAAATGACTAGAATTAAGACACTTATAACACTTCTAACTTGAGTTAACATTTGAACTCTCTATAACTATGTTCCTACCTTTGATGCTTTATCCTAATTTATAGTAGGATTGCTAAACCCAAGTGCTGTAAGAGTATTTCCAATGGACCTATTAAATCTCTCACAAAGATCGTTACTCTTATAGATTCACTCTCCAACTTGAGAACTAAATCTCCTTTATGGTTCCAACCAATTTTCGATCTCTAAGGCTTGTTAGAAGGTTTGTTCTAAGGTCTTATTATATTAAGGTTGAAGTACTCTTTTTAACCCATTCCTAAACCTAGAAAGTGTCAACTTAGGTGACTTTGGCTCATCACACCTAATCAAGAGCTCATCAAACCTAGCGATAAATTCCTTAACTATCATGGTTCCTTACCCAAGGTTGATATATTGTTGGTAGAACTTATCCTGATAAGATAGAGGGATTTATTTCTCCTTCAGTTTGATTTTCATTTCTACCCAATGCTTTATAGGTGGTTGTCTTAATTGTAGAAGCTATCATTCTACATTAGTCTAGTATAGTTTGGCTTAAACAGTTAATAACATCTTAGCAAAATGTACTCCATGGTTCTCAAGCATCTTATAGAAGTCAAAGTATTGTTCCACAGTAGTTATCCAATCTATTAAGATAGCTGGGTCAAGACTTGAATGTGAGTGGATCTACCTTAATATGCCTAGTGAAGTCATTGATAAGATTGTTATGGTGTGAATTTTCGAAGCTAGGTTCTAAATAATCATCATATGACGCACTAACTCACCTCTATGGATGTTTTGAACTCTAGATTCCTTTAATGGTGTCGTTTAGGGGGTGGGTTATCTTCTAAGTCAAAATTTTTATTTAGGGCTCGATTTACAGTATCTTCATCCTCATCCTGACTGACAAGTAACATAACAACTTCTAAGATATCTATGCGACCTGAAAAGGTTTCAAATTGGTGACACATTGTACTTATGGCAGTTGTAAGTTCATTCATCTTAAACATTCATTGATTCAATAGTTTAGTGGTATTATTTTTCATAGGGGAGTCATCTCTGAAAGTTATAGCACTATGGATTTTTCTGGTATTAGACTTTTTTTTTATGTATTAAAAAGAAGAGTTTTTTTTTTCCTTAAGGAAGAACACTAATCTAGTCTTTGATGCCAAAATTGACATAAAACATGAAAATGATAGTAATTAGAGTAAGAAAAACAATGTGTGGTGATCCAGAAAATACATTAAAAAAGAACTATAATAAAGAATGTCAAGAAATTCACCATAAGTAATAAAATGAGATCTTCTTTTATATAAAATTCAAACTTGTTCTTGGATTTTTTTCCTTTTTTTGTTTTTTTTTGTTAGAACCCTTGCGTCCTCATTCCTATCAAATAATTCTTGAAGCCAAAAACAAGATTTATGAAAGCCAGAAACTTTATTTAAATATTTAGGGAATTCACGTTATGTAAAAAAGGACAAATTATGGCTGGATTAAAAATTTTGATTCTTGATCATCACTACTTTATCACCAAACAATATTAAAGCACTGTGAAGTAGGCCAATGATTTGTAATAGCAGTTCAAGGGATAATTGAATTTTCACGACCAATGAATTTCAATGAATAGATCTTATAGGAATCTTGGGAAATAAAAATAAAAGATTGATGGCCTCACATCACTAGGAATTTTATGATGGATTTACAGCACAACTGGAGATGGAATCACATCAATCTTAAAGGAAGTAATTTTATTAAATCAATATTCAACAAATCAATGTTCCAAAAGAATACTATTTATATAAATGTAAGAATAAATATAAATCTTACGATTTAAAAATAATCTAATGATTAATAATTGCTCATCTAAAAATAATAAAAAAAATTAAAATATTTTCATAAAATAAAAGATAATAATATAATTAAACTTAATAATCTAAATAAAATAACTAAATATAAAAACTTTATATCATACGGATTGATAATGTTGATGTGAACTTATATGTATATATTTGTGATTTCTATCACTATTCTATTTTAAAAAGTAAATGAGTTGTAAGTATATTTCCATCAAGTAAGGTGAAGTAGATTGTCTTATTGAAAAAATCAAGGTTTAGGGTTGCCTTTTGAAGCAGGTACTGAACTTCGGACATCAAAGCCCAAAGGAATAGTGCAGTCAGAATAAGCTTTGTATTATAACATGTAATGTATTTTAAAAATAAGAAACCTTCAGCTTCGTACATGCTAATATGGCCATGCGGAGGAAGAGAGAGAGAGAGAGAGAGAGAGAGAGAGAGAGTTCAGTTTATTTTTATATTTAATTTCTTTTGCCAATTTTTTTAGGCTTTTATTTGTAGTTTAAATAGATTATTTTCAATATATTATCTGACACATAGTATGCACGATTTGACAGAAAATTTTGAGCTTTACGATCAATAAAATTCATATAAAAATGTTATAGGCATTTCTAGGATTATTGTTAAGATTATAAATGAAAATTTTCTTTTTTTTTAATATAATCAATTTTTGATGAATATGTAATAAAAGTTTAAAATGTGAAAAAATAATTTCCAGGCTCTGCTTAAATAAAGTATCCAATTTATATAAGGTAATTGAAAGTCTTTCGTAAGTCTACCACTTGCGTGTTCTACCATTTCACCACAATAAACAGAGTCGTAACGCTGGCTCCAAAACCATATTTCAGCTTCAAGAAGTGCTACACAAGCCGAAGGCTACCTCGCAAAGTATGACCGAATAATATAGAATGTTTTTAGATTTCATTTACCAGACAAAATAGGATTTAATATCTATATATCTCAAATTGATATTTATAAATTCCACTTAGTATTAATTTCTTCATTATTAGGTTATAGAAATAATTTGATCACATGAAACAAATAAAAGAAGAAAAGTTAGAACTATACGAGAACAATGAATAGCGTTGGTCGAAATATACACAAGCTAGCATATAAGAGTTTAGTGAAGTGTAAATACAATATCACTTTTTAAAAGGAAAAATTACACAATACTGACATGTGTTTTTGTATTTTTACAAAGAGCCTACCCATGTTATTATCTTTTTGTAAATAGTTGATATGAAATTATCTTTATAAGGTTCTGTCAGTAAGGATGTTAGTAATAGTACATGCATTGCACATGAATGGATAAAAAACATACCATAAAACTCCTTTTACTTTGAAACTATGCATCATCTTTATTTCAAACTCTTGCATTTCTCCTCCCAACTAGAAATGGTGCATCTCTAACTGCCATTGAAGGAAGTAATAGAGAATTCCGAATAGCATTGGAAGACCAAAATGGTGCAAGTATGTTGTTCAACAAGGAAGGAAACAACGGAAGAAAATGCCATAAATCCTCATTTCATTAAAACCTTAAAATGAAAGAAAGAGAGTCATCTTCCCAATTTCATGATTAAAGTTATGTAGTATAGGAACCTATTATCCTTTCTCATTATCTCTATCTCACTCTATCTGTTTGTTGCATTGAAGTTGAAAACTCAAAATGGATTAGCAAGTGCAGTCTAACATGTAAATGCTACAATTGGAGACATAGTTGAAAAAGGTACGACGTTAAATTGGTATGTTGTACTTTAACTATTTGGTCTTTTATAATACAAAGTTGAAAATTGAAAAAGTATTTTTGATTAGTTTTAGCATAGTTGGTTGAATCCTATGTTGAGGTTTTGGTTGAATAATATGGTTTTTTGAAAAAAAACAAAGCTTGCTATATTTTATTTCCATTTGCATAATAAGTTCATGTATCGATCCCACTTAAGCCAAGTTAATTCCACATCATATGAATTACAAAAAGCCTTATTTTGTGTAACTTTTGTTGTTGTTGTTTTCTTGTTAGGTTTAGCCACGGACATGAGAAAGAATTGTTTTACTTGAGTTTTGTTAGAGGTAGTAGATTATTAAGTAAATTGCTTTTTTGATAGATAGGATTATGCCAATACCTTATGAATATCTAACATGTATTTGCTATTTGGTCTTTTTAGTTGATAGAATTATGTTTGCAACCTTTTGAATATCGATGTAGTCATGGAAGAATCTTGACAGACATATGATTAAGAACCCATATATGGTTCCTAGAAATCAAT
The DNA here is from genome assembly GCA_037954665.1 of Laguncularia racemosa. Taxonomy (NCBI): domain Eukaryota; kingdom Viridiplantae; phylum Streptophyta; class Magnoliopsida; order Myrtales; family Combretaceae; genus Laguncularia; species Laguncularia racemosa. Next base: position 493,402 of record JBBMOL010000024.1, on the reverse strand, counting down.
AGTCTTGTTGAAGAGTACATAATTTACAATAGTTTAATGTAGTGTGAAGAAATTAATGATAAGAAATGGCTAAGATTGGTTACAAAATGGGAATAGATGGGTAAGTGGAGATTTGATTCAAGTCATAAGTAGCAATATAGATTATAGATGTAAAGCATTTGAAAGTGTTATGAATGAAATGAAGCCAGTGATAAGTTAAGTAAAAAAAGATTAAAATTGTTGTATCTTCAAATTTGGAACAACAAATTTTGATACTTGGAAACAATTTGACATGTTATAGTATAAATAATTATTTTCAAATGTAGAGAAAATAGTTGGGAAGATGAGTAGTAGCCCCATGTCAAACAATTCTGCCTATTCGAGAGGGAGAAATACAACTTGCTACTGTGGGGAAATGATACGTAATTTTAATGTCATGGCAACCAAGAAGTTTTGGAAGAAGATTTCGAGGATGTCCTAAATATTGGGTATGTGTTAATTTTCTTTCTTGCAATCGCGTTATTTCGTATGTGCTAATTGAAAAGAAATTACTAATTGTATAGGATGGAGAGGGTTGTAATTATTTCAAGTGGATAGATCCGCCTACATGCACCTATGGCTTGGAATTTGGAAATAAAGTGTTAGAACGCATTGGTAAGATTGAACATGAATTAAAGAAAACAAAACAAAGGCAAAAGGAATTGGCTTATAAACTTAAACTTGAGTTGAAATGCATGAAGTGTGAGATAACGAAGTTAAGGAGGATCCCTTTTCTAACTTCATTATTTTTTCTAATAGTGATTATATGTTGTATTGTGCTTGGCAATGATAGGGATAGGCTAAATGCATAAATAGATAAAAGCTAAAATAAAGGATGGAGGCATCTACAACAAGCCTTTTCACCTTCCTCGGGTTCTGGGTTGACTTTCGGAGTCACGACTTAGCTTATAATATCTAGCCTTTTATTGTTGCCATAACTCATATATCTTGCTTCCCATCTCTAGTGGCTCATAAAAGTCGTCCTATAACTTGGTGGGCATTTTGACTTTTAGCCTAAAAATATCAAGGTTGACCATTTCTTTTTGCAAGTCGGATATGTCCTCCTTAGCTAACAAAGGGTTGGTAAGCACACATATGCCTTCACCTCAATAAATAAACAAAGCACAACATATTCCTCACCACATGCAAAATATTTCCATGGTAATGTCACGTTATAGTTTTTTAATGTCTGTTACTTCCATAAATGGATGGAGACAATAAATCCTTCATATTTCAAACTTGTGATAACTTAATTTCATAGTTTTCAATTGTAGACACCATTTTGCCTAATTTTGAAAGTACAATCACTTGTGTGGCCATTTTACCTCATTAGATTATACTTGAAAATTTTGTCTCATAATGAAAAAAAGGTCTTATAATGACATGAAAATCCCTTGTAAGATATAGAATATTTCAATGATCAAATAAAAATGACATGAATTCATAGAACAACATAGAAATGTGTCAAACATAAACTTAAAAGGAAAAGTAATTAATTTAATTGCGAACTTTCAAGTACATGGAATGGCGAATCAATTACATCCTCTTCATAATTTGCCATGGATGGCATAATCATTAAAACTTCTTTCGAATTGTCTTAGAGATTTACATATAGATGAAGAAAATTCAATCTAGCATATAAGCCTCTAAGCTTATTGATTGCATTGTCATATGCACAAGCAATCAAAATACTTTTGTGCTTAACAACAAGACCAGTATTTATGTGTCCTAATTATAGAAAGTGAAACATAAGAAAAGCAATAGCATCCGCTGACATATTCAAATGCTTTGCACTTGGCCCATCAAGTTGCTCATCTTATGATACACAAAATGGCAATGGATATAACTTCCACATGTGCCAAGTCTACCACATTGCACTAAACTTGACTCACCACTTCCACTACTCCTTTCTCTTCCAGAGTCTCCAATTAAGCTGCTACTACTTGGTTAGGAAAACCATGCTATTGTTGTCCATTGGGCATGAACCTAGTTCACAAAATACATATTAGTTTTAAAATTCACCCATTCCTATCTAGTTTATGATATATTACATAAAACACACTCCTACAGCTTGTGATGATGGCATGTGAGGGGTATGTTATGATGTTGAAGTTGATACTTCATTTTATTGTAGAATGCATACCGTCTCTACTATTAGTTCCCCAACCTCATTGCCAATAACTGATACCCTGTTGTCATTTGTAGTGTCATCCGATAGAATTGTGAAATCTTCCTCCATTTCATTTTCACACATGTCTTCATTGAAATGGTAATGCACATCATTGTTGTCACTATTTTTGTCATCCTCATTATCAATATTCTCATCTAAAGACTCATCAATGGGCTAACCAATAGCCCCCTACACTTCTAATAAGTAATGCATTCAAAGTAGGTAGATTCATAACATTTAACACCATTGGTTCCTTGACCACATATAACATCACTGTGTAGACCCCAATAGAGTGGTGTAGCTCTAACATTGCGACAACATCCACATAATTTTGAAGGGGTCTGAGCCTACTATCTAATGATTGCCTAAGTACCAAGTCTTATACAAATGAGCTAGGTGTTTCACCTAGATTTATAACAATATCCTACATCTCAAGGAAATCCATCATATCAGGATCAATGCTCTTTCTCATATAAATAGAGCCTCTATTGTATGTCTAAACAACTCTTTTCACAAATCTTTCACCATAATGAAACTAAATTCTATAATGCAAAAACATAGAGCATACTCAAGTACGTCACTTCTTTTCCAAAAAGTAAGTCCTCAAGATTTAAATAGGAAAAAAAAGAAAGAAAAGAAATAAGGATCATAGGAAAGCACAAAATGTAGGCATGTATGGGAAAGCACCTAAACATATGTACTCAGAGTAATAGGTAAGACATGATAAAAATTACCAAAGTAAATTTATGTCTAATTCCAGATTACCATCATCAATTAAGAATATAACTTCACATTTATACGTGTTTATAACTTGATACCTTTAAAATATTAAACAGCTAAGGAGCACCCTATTACAATACCGGTTTTATGACCATTCACTACTACGTACACCTTAAACATGACAAAAAATTATACTAAACGACATATCTAAAACTAATTTTATCAGCTACTCTACTTTTATTCCTCTTCTACATTAAGTCCATTCTCTTCTCCCCTTTTTTGGATGTTCCTTTCTTTTGGTAAAGAAATTGATCCATGCAAGATATTTTACCTAACCAAAATGAAGGGAAACTCAAAAACTACAAATAGTAAATATATAAGTGGAAGTAATCAAATATGAAGTAATACCTCAAGTGCACACATTTGATCCTTAAAGTAGAGAGATAGAGTGGTTTGGGGGTTTCAACTCTATAGAGCTTTTATTATCAAATTAAGATGAAAAACTTAGGATTTTCCTTTTTGGAGGAGAAGTGCAAGGGTTTGACATGAAGATGATGCACAATTTCAAGGTAAAAGGAGTTTTTTGGTGTGTTTTTTCCCCATTCACATGCAATACATGTGCTGTCACTAATATCTCTGCTAATGGAACTTTATAGAGACAAATTGTATGAGTAAGTTCTTTATAAAAATGCAAAATAACATATCAATTTTGTATAATTTCCTTTTTTTTCAAAACAAATTACATTTATTAACTAGTTATAGTACATATTTTTCGAAAAAAATATAATTTTGGGTAAAATCCTGGCTTATAATTTTCTTTTAAGGGTTTCAACGGAACAGAAAATGTAAGAATATGTATTGATAGATAAGTAACTATATACATATTTAACTCTCGATCATACCCTATTTTTATGTCGTAATTCATACCCAATTATGCTTAAAGAGACGTTGATGTCCGATCCAGGTACCATATGGTTATTTATTTATTTTTAGTTTTTTTTTTCCACAATTATAATCCATGATGGACAATGAATAATTTAGAAACTTTCTCCATATATACTAAGGTAATGCGTATAGTTCTACTAAAATTTAACCTTTTTATCTAATTTTCATATATCATTGTGATATATGATGAATACATGTATTAATGTTGGGCGTTATATATTTCTGGAAATGTTTTAAGCGTTATGGTATTTAACTGTCATATTTATACATCGAAAATATTGATATGTATATTCCTATAGACTTCTATTTTTCTTTATTAAGTTTGCCAATATGTTTACGTGTGTAGAAATTAATATCATTTTTTTAACCTATCGCGTTTCTTTTGGAGTTTCTACCCTTTATAAGTGGCTTTCATTACGGGGAAATACCTAGGAGGGCCAGAAGGTTCCCGGGTCCCTTCCCGGCCCTAAAATCATCATTATTTAAATTTATTAAAAATAAATAAAGATGTCTTATATTTATATTTTAAAGAATAAAATATTTAATAAAAACTAGACATTATATATAATATGCTGGCTAGACATGTTTAAGCAAATTGTAGAAGGTCAAAGTTCAGATCCCATTAAGGGTGTTTTACTTTTTGGTGTTCGTACTTACCCTTGTGTATTAGGCCATCAAAAACTTTTTTTTACATTTTTACACTTTTTACACGGAAAAAGTATTATTGATGTACTTATTGATAATAACTATATATATATATATTATATATAATACACTATAATTATAATAATAAATAAATATTTCTGATAAGTAATTTTATTACTAATTCCAATAAGGTAAACCAAGACTCCTCTAATTACATGATTCTAAATCCCTCCTAACTACCAACCACAATTACATTCGAAATTATTTTAATCTTATAGATACTGTGCAGAAAGTACCGGCCTAGCGAATTCCATCATCTCAATCAACCCTTGTTGCTGTGCATTACATTTTTGTTTGGGGCGGCAATTCATGTAAGCGCTTATCTCATATGTCGAGTGCAGGTCGGAGTCTTTCTTTATTTTATTAGATCCACCACTATAAAAATATTTATAGGTATGAGGATCTAGTTAACTATTATTACATGCATGCTACATAAATCTTACATTATATATACCTTCATATGATCTTAAAAGAGTAACATAAAAATAACACCGAAAGGATAATTTAAAAACGAGTGTTAAAATTAAGAACAAACAATTTAAGTGGTTTAGATACATGAATAACGAGTGAAGGAATTTTAGAACAATAACCTCACTATTCTTAAGTAGAGTTAACTCATTCTTTATTTGATCTTTTATTTAATCTTTAAAAGTAGACATAACCATCTATTGTTTTTTTGCTCTATGGAATTGTGTCAAATTAGGAGGTGCTATTAAGTATTTATAGATCCTAAGGTTCAATAATATCCCTTATATCATTTTGGTGATTGACAATTAAGATAAAACGTACTCATTTTAAGGTTATTCTAATGAATTTACACTACCATGAGCTCAAGGTTTGTGACCAGCCTTAATGAGTGTATAAGTCTACTTAGAAAAGGTATACAAGGACCAAGTCAGCCTAAAGATCCCTATTCTAAGTCCATCAAAACAAATCTTATAAATAGACTCCTTAAACCTTATTACGTAATTTAATAAGTCAAGTTTGAATTAATAATAAGTTTAGTATAATATTCTAATATTCTAAAGTAAACATTTTATCTTTTTACAATATTCAACTTGATTACATTAAAAATGTTAATAGTTGTTGAAAGGTATTATATTAATGGTTCAAAAGGAAAACTTTTATAATTATTTTAAAAAATATTATATTTGATGTCTACAAACTTTTTAAGATTATTGATAATGTTTGTATTAATTTCATTCAAGTAGTTAATTAAAAAAAATTAAATCTAAATATTAATTTTATATTTTTAAATTTTAGATAATTAATTATAAAAATAAATAAATTTAGATATTAAATAGTAATATTTATGTATCTTAATTATTTTAAGCTGTTTAAAACATAGTGCTTTGGTCGCCGACGATCATGAATCGACTAAATTTACATTGAAAGTTGTGCCAACGCTGGTGGATGGATTTCTATTGGCTGTTACCCACGTGGAGAAGATTCTGTATGGACAGGTGAAGATAGGTCTTTAGGTTTAGAAAATTGACGAAGGATAATCTAATGTATAACCCATTTCTATCATATAATCTTGTCGAGCTTTTTGAGATTAATATATATATATTATTTTATTGATGGAAGACAGTGCTATTAGAAAAGGTGAACAATATGCGATCATATACGGTTAGATTCACTATTTTAATAGAATTCGTAAGATCCATAATTTTACTATTAATTTATATTATTAAATATTTATTATTAATTATTATTAAATTCTTACCATTAATATTGATATTAATAGTAAAATTGAAGATTGAATTCAATCTTATTGAAAATATGACAAAACTATAAAAAATTCTGAGCAGTATACAAAAATTATGGTCCACATATAAATAAACATGTCCGTCTACTGATTCTCATATAAAGAAAATAGCGATTTAATATATTGATTGCTTAACCTTCCGTAGCGCTTATACCTTGGAAGAAGAAAACAGAAAAAATTAATAAGAGATGCTGGTAAAATAAATTGATATGAGCATACCTACTTACACTTTAACATTATAGATTTTAATTCATTCTTTAAATTGTACATTGTATTTCCTATGTCTATTTATTATTATTATTTTTCTAAATATTTCGATTATTTTTGTAAGCAGATAATATTTTGTGCTTTATTATTGCTTTGGGTCTTATGTGAATTGATAGGTTTCGGAGTTTATTGTATTTTATCTTAGATGATTAAACTTTGTAGTTACCGATTTGGAAAGAAATATGGGAATGGAATGCCGTTATTATTCTGAGCTTGTGTGAATGAAATGAACAAAATATTATGGAAACATTGATTGGTTCAAGTTCAAGTTGTAAAAAATTAATGTAAGATTTTAATATTATAAAAATATAATTGGAAAACTACAGCTTGTATAAGGTACAGATTTAATAATACTAAAATTATCCTATATTAACTTTGAATTCTAAATTTAGGAACATATCCTTTATAATAGGATATAAATGTGGTCTCATAACCTATTCATCCAGTTTCCATTCTTTATCTGCATTGTATTACCCCTAGTTCAAATATCTTCATACACCAAGATGTATTTTGCATTCAGATGATTCTTAGGGCTGCAAGCGAATATATGTGTATATATACAGTGTAGCCATTTTTTCTCGTAAGAGTTACTGTATGTATATAAATGGGATATAAGATTTACCTAAAAAATCTAGGCATTTGATGGAAGACTGCTGCATAAATTACACGTAATAAATTTGTTTGATTCAAATGGCTTCGAATATCCAACGAATGAGTTTTGGACACAACGGCTATTATATTTTTATTGCAATTGTATGTACGTTATATATTCTCAATAAACTACGTTCAATCAGCTTTTTGGGCTTCGTCGAATTCATAAACTAGATATACTCCTATACCACCGGAAGTAAAAAAAAAAAGCAAAAGGGATTTATCACTCAAACGATGCTTTAGCACATTAAATTTTGATACGTGGTAATTTTATAAAATATAGATAGTAAGATTTTAGAAATTATCTTTTGTATTGAAATATGATCATTGTTTTTAACTTACTATCCATAAAAAAGATTCATTAATATTAATGCACTAATTATAATATATATTATTTTAAAAAACTATCATTCTTTTTTCTATCGGACATTGGCAAAACCAAAAGACCACCCGAAATGTCAAACATGAAGGAATCATAGGACTTCTCGACCAAGTACGGAAGTGATGGGGTTGTTGACGTAGTTCACTTAGGATATTCTCATCCTTAATCACAAAGAATAGACATGTATTCATTGTTTTCACACTTGGAAGTCGATGATGACCCCCAGGTCGTTGTTGGCTTTTGCCGGCTGAATAATAAGTAAATACATGGGCAAGTGGACCTTCGACTAGATCAGGTGGAAAATTAATTATTATCTCCTCCTATAATAGATTAGCAACATTGGAGACATCTTCAAAGGTATCGACGTTTTACTTTGTCTAACGAAATAAGAAAAAGGTTTCGATCAAATAAAAGACAAGAGCATGGGTTTAGACTGCACGGTAATCGTAGCACATTCCAACACCCGTGCACATGAATGGAAGGGAAAGAGAAAAGTTATCAATGGGTTTGGATAACGTAAATAAGGTAAAAATAGATGGGAGGTAAACATCATCCCAGTAATATATATCACATGGCGCAAAAGAGCGTTCAAATATCGCAATCGATATGAAACTTGCTACCAATATATTTCCAGAGTCGCAAATTAGTATAACACACGTACTACAGTGGTCTTCATCAATCCTAGAATTAAGAGTATAATAATTATTGAATGAGTATAAAAGAGAGTCTAAAATTTAGTGTCACCAGTTGCGAATTTGCAAGATTTGACACGATTACCTGATGATTCCTAATCGTGTAATTGAGCTCCATACAAATAACAGCATGGTTGGATAGCAATACTGCCGAAGTATATCGGATCTTGCTGATTTCGACATATAAGGCCTTTTATTGAAAAAAAGAAGTGTTTTTTTTTTTTTTTTTCTTTCTTGTTGAATACAATAATTCTTTAAACAAGCAACTCTATGGAGTTGATAGACACTGATCTTGTCGATGTGATAATAAAACTAGAAACATGTTTGATTTACGAAATAAAATAAAATATTAATAGAATTACAATACTTAAGGAATGAAATAGATGGGTGATAACTACTCCTTATAGTTCATTTAAATCTCATAGATAAATATTAAAATATATTGAAAAAAAAATCAAAATATAGTTATTTCTTTTGTTGTATAAAGGAATTACAAATCTACATTTTGTAGTATTATTGTTTTCGCAGTATAGCCATTCTATCAACTAGATATAAGAACAGGTTTGTAGGAGATGAATAACCATTTTATTATACTCTTATGAAATTAACCAAATGTTCCATGAATCTTTTAGTGAAGACATTAGCTACCTAATTTTTGGTCAAAATGGGAGAAAGTGAGACAAGTCCTTGTCAACCATGAACATGAACAAAATCATAGTTGATTTCAATATGTTTTGTTCATTTATGAAAACTACGATTAGTAAAAATATTAATAGCATATTTGTTGTCACAATACAAATAAAACTGGCATTGATAATAGAAAAAGAAAGTCCCAAAAAGAGTGATTTTAGTCATGCTATCTTTATAGTGATGACTACTATGGCCTTATCTTCTACTTCAGTTGAAGATTGAGAAATTACGGTTTGTTTCTTAGAGTACCAACTAGTGGGAGAGATTCCAAGAAATATGATGAATCTAGACATGGATCAACAAGAAGTTGGATGTGAAGCCTAATTTGAACAACAATAATCAGTAATAAATGATGAACTGGAGGCAGTAAAGGAAGTGTTGTGATTCAAAGTGCCTATGATGTATTGAAGAAGACATAGCACACTTTGCTTTTGAGGAACTTTTAGGTTTTACATAAATTGACTTAAGAGTGTAGAGGATTGTTATATTAATGTTCTGGATTAAGCCCATTAATTATTTAGCTTTACTCATTAAACTATGTGACATGACTTAATGAGTTCAATCTATAATTTGCGATGACTCAAAGAGAATTGACTTAGGGGGCTCAAAACAAGAATTGTTAAACCAGTTCGTTCACATCCAATCTTTCTTGACCAAGTTCATGTATTCATTGAGAAGGGTGACTAGCCTTGGATTATTTGCAAACTCATTAGGATAACTCTAGAATAAGCATACCTAGTCTTGCTTATTCATCACTAAAGTGATTTAATGAATGGTATCAGGACTAAAAATCTATAAATACTCAGTCATTCCTCATTATTTCATACAATTCCAAAAATTAGGGAAATGGTATTCCATCGTGAATTCTCTACTCTCAAGGATCAAACAAGAGTTTAGGTAAAGAACGGTTTCCATTATTTAAGAACTACAAGGTTGATACTTGAGGTTCTCTTAACTCTTTTGTTTGTTACTTGTGTGTTCAAGACTCTTGAGATTACTTATTCCTCATCCTTGCTACCTTTTCTTTACTTATCCCATTACATGTCATCTCCATATCACTTCTCTAAAGTTATGTGTAGTATGGTACTTGCATGACTATTCCAATTGAAAGCTCTCATCTACCAAGAGTTTACATAAGGTAGATAATGTCTAGTTAACTAAGAGTTAGATTATTTAGTCTTCCAATTAGCATTGATATTGACTTCGATCTTCTAGGAATTCATTATGGAATAAGAGTGTGAATAGGGTTGGTGTATTACATCCTTATATCGAAAAGTAGATCAGTAACATACTTGTGTTTGAAACATAGAGACGTTGCCATTGATTAGTGTATTAATCCAAAGTGGATTCAAATGATCTAAGATTGTTGAGATGAAAATATCTATGTAAATAATCCTTACATACATTATCATCAAATAGTATCAATGGTAGCAAGAATTATGTCATCAACATTAAGCATCTCCCCTTCTTGATTAACAATAAAAGAGTCATTCGTCATGCTTTGCTTGAAATCATACCAAGTTAGTTGATTTACATCAACTTAACAACAGTAAGGTATTTGAACTAAGTATATTTGGGTAATGTGCTTGAGTTAAAGACATGACTATAATTTGTTCATAGTTATAACAATTAAAACTTATATCATTTGAAGTTTCCTTTTAATATTTTCTAAAAACTTGTTTTGTAGCTATAATAAAAAGGAGGGTGTTTTCATAAAGATGATTTTGGAAAGTTTTAGTTGGAGATAAATTATGGGTAGCTAGCCTCTTGTATGTTGAAGAGGATTGATATAATTAAAAGTAGATTTCTAAGGGAAAGATATAGTATAGCTCTTTCTCGTGATGTAAATGAATGGGTTATTTTTGGAAAGAATATTTGCTAGCGTCTATATTATCATAATAGTTGTTCTTTTTTGAATTTATCTTATAAACTTTTTAAGTTTCTACACATAGATTTTTCCTAAGTATTTCCTAGTAGTTATTACTTTAAATCAAAAGATTTTTGTTCCATAAAAATGTTTTATCGTTGTAATTATGTCATACTTGGATGAAAACACAACCTCTATATATTTGAAGTCATGAAGATTGGTAGAGACACATATGTGATATAAGTAATTGAGTATTGCTAGTAAGAAATGATTTGTCAAGAGATTCAAAAGCTTGCGAGATATTTCTACTGGTATAGCTCTAGGGATTCCCAATTTATTGTATTATGTTTGTTTTTTCAAAACATATATCTTGAGTGAAGAGGTGCTATAGTGAGAATGTTTAGTTGTAACTAGAGACTTAGACTCAAAGATCTAGGGAAGGGAAGTGAAGGTGTCTTGGGTGGATCTAGTTAAGGATTACACTAGTGTAAAGTCAAGAGAACTTGAGAGAACCGTGAAGGACACATGAATGATTGCTTCTACAAGGTGTTGCTGGAGTTGTCTCAATGCCAAAACTCGTTGAAAAAATTTAGTGAATTCACAACGATTAAGTTAGTGGTACTAATAGAGGACATAGGTAGGAAGCCAAACATCTATATATTTAAACTTATCTCTCTTACCCTTTTTCTATATACTTTGCGGCATTTTGTCTTATTACTTGTTTATTATTTGAGTTATAACTTATATATAGCATTATAATATTATGTAGAAGTATATAGACACATATAACTTTGATATTTATGTAAGGGCTTGCACATTATTAGTTTTAAGGGGATTAATTGATTTGAATTTAAATTTTTATTTAATAATAAATTCACCCCTCTTTTTATCACTATCTAGACCTACAAATTCCACTTCACACCATCTGTCGAGAACGACTTCTTCTTGGAAATAAGAGCACACACATAATCCTTCAAATAACCTAAGGTTTGTCTGACTCGTTGAGACCATCAAAGTTGAGTTGCCTCTCGGGAGTTTTGAGTCTAATGTGCGGGGCTCCTTGGCGTGTAATGGGGATTTTGTGTTCAAGGATCTGTTTCAAACGAAAAGAATGAATCTAGCATGTCAAATTTCAAAATCCATCATGTACTGTGTCTTATAATTGTGGGTTGCATAAACTATACATATTAGGCCTATTATGTGACAATTTTATTCTATTTAGTATGAATTGGATGTTGAATTATTTATCTAAATTAACAAATTAAATTAATTTTTATCCTTGTTTTGACAAATCACCATATATGAAAAATACATAATACATAATAATTTGATATTTGATTTCCAATATTTATTTAATAATATACTCTATTTCATAATTTATATCACACCATATCATCTTATAGATTGAACTAATTTATTACCATATAAATTATTGAGCGATGTGTAAGAATATCAAATCTGAAATATAAGAGCTATATATAATTAATTAAAATATAAATTTAAAAATATTATGCATAAAATTTTTTTTTTCATAAAAGTATGAAAATATTAATTAAATTTATTAGGTGATGCGATGTTTCCTAATTTTCATTGAATACAATAAGAAACACCAATGCACACTGTAAATCACATCTCTATGGGAGTCTGGTAAATGTTGTATTTATTAAATTTGTTAGTGGAGGAGTTACAGTAGCTTTCCTCGGTATTCTATATAACTTTTCTATTATTTACTAAAAACTTAGAAGGTAAAGTTCATTTTTTTACACGAATAAAGATTGAAATATAATTGCTAGAATCATACGACCTTCACAAAATATATACTGTCATAGGTATAAACTATGATGTTGGAGGAGCCACCAATTTATATCCTATTTTCATTTTAGGTTAACTTGTAACTGTTTTTTTTTTTTTTTTTATGGGTTAATTAGGGCATTTGCGTGCTTTAATTGCTTTAGGAGTTTCCTAAGGTTACCCATGGCATTTTTAGAAACCATTGTAGCCAGATTCTGCTTATGAATAATAAACAACAAATGCGTAGTTGAATTTGCTGCTTTCTTGTCTTGGTTGTGTGTCAGTCGATGGTTGTGACATAGTCGTTGACTATAAAGTAATGGCGTGCACCAACCATCCGGCTGCCAAGGGCCATGGGATACATGCCTTACGTTTACTATTTGCCGTCCTGAGGCGACACCATATAATAAACGCAGCGTTCTTTGGTAATAATCGTAGAACAAACCGGCTTGGATGGATCTAGAGAGACATCTCAGTCAAGGAATTAACAATATAGTACCGAGAAGGTAAAGCAGCTTAGGTTAGTTTCGTGGCCAAATATTTGTGAGCTTGCTCAAAATTTTTCTGATAATTGTCCTTATGCTCATCCTTAGATTTGGGATGGCAAGAAGCAAGATGATTTTGATTTAGGTGGTCAAAATGAAGATAACAATCTGAAACTTGTGCTAATTGTTTCGATGCTTCTCTCTAGATTGGATTAGCAGAAGAGAGCAATTTTGGGGGTGGGCCCATTTTGATTTTAACATGATCTTAGCATTAAGAGTTGTCTGGTCAATTGTATAAGGTTGGCGGTTGGAATATATCATCCTCATCTTGATTGATGAGTGATATCAAATTGCTTTTGAATGCCTTGTTTTGTAGCTACGCAAAGGAAATTACTTATCAAATTACGTGGTTTTAGTCAAGCAAATACCACATCTAATATAGATTAAATATAAGTTCTAATGACTTGCTCCACAAGTTCCCAGTGGAAGAAATTTGTACGTATTAAATAAAAAATTCTGTTTAGAAAATGTTTTGGAAGGAGTCATCTATTTTTGTACTAGCTTGAATTATTTATGGTAGTTTACCAATTAATTGTGTACCGTCATAAGAGTAGTCAAAATAAATGCAACTTTATTTGACAATTGATAGTTGGTAATATTATAGGTAAAAGGAACTTTCACCTATTTATATACTTTAAAAAAGAAAAAATCATGCTTTATAAATACATCATTTTCTATCTGATCCTATTTCTAGACTCAGCAAGCTTTCCCAAAATCCTCCGAAATATATCTTAAAATAGAAAATTGGACTAAATGAATTCAACTTCTCGTTTAAGCATCTTGTCCTCATTATTTTACTAAATCGGAGAAAGAGATATGTCTATGGCGTGCATGCTGGAGGAGCCCATTTCATTCACAAGTGGGAAACGAATTATAAAATCTGTTTATTAGTTTAATACGGACATTGGAGCTTGAATTATTTGAATATCAAAGTACGAGGAACTGAAATTAACATTTAATTAGTCAAACATTGCTAGCTGTAATGGCTTTTGAGTACTCTCTCTTGATAGGTGGATCCGTGGCAGCTTTCGTCTCATCCATCCACACCGATTACTGTTTGTTATGATAGCAACGTGCTTCTCGTTTTTCTTATTACATAAAACTGAATGGGCAGTCGCATGTGAACTTGATGCAAAATTGCCATTATCTGATGTTACATACTATTTCTAAATAAAAGATTTCCATCCCCAAATAGTATATCACCATACATATTATTTCCAAATAAAAAGATTCAATCCTCAAATATCATATCATTACAATCTATTATATCTAAAGAATATTCATTGTATCATTTTATACTTCCTTTTTCGTAAGTTACAACATGTGATCAAACAGAATATAAATAAAAACATCATCATTTAAAAACATGAAAACTTCATCAAATGATTTTATATGAATTATATAATAAGACTTCTTCAAATCACATATAGAGATGGCCAAAAATAAATTGCAATAACTCCATTATATACCAAAAGGAGGAGGACGAAGAGATATGGCAAATATCATTTGTTCGATGGTACATGTCCTTTTTTAGTTATTTAATTAGCTAATAATGACCCACTGGCCCAGAAGGGCGAAAAGAAAAAGAAAAAAAAGAAAACAATGATCTTTTTTTTTTTTTTTTACATGGAAGAAGTAATAGTTGTTTGTTCCAATATTTTGTGCCCTAATGAGTCATAGGTGGAAAGATTCCACTAACTCCAGTAGATTTAAGTTACAATCTACTGACATGCCATGCTTTGACATGTCTTCAACAAGGGACACATTATTCGAATCAATCAATGTAACTACTATCTAATACCGCAATCTACCGCTTTTACCTTTGACGGCAAGTCCAGACAACTATCCTAACATGGACTTTTCTAATTTTAATGTATAGATCTTTATGCCATATTCGATGCCAATATGAGGATACACTTTATCTAATAATTTATTACAATCTGAGATACACACAAGCCAGAAAAAGATCTTTTTGTAGATTAATTAAGTATCCTCAACTTGGAAAGGAAGGTTGATGGCATATAGTTGCAACTTCCATCTAACTTGGCATTTGGAATATGAATAAGATAAATGTCAAATGATTGGCATTTTGTACTAGGGTTTTCTTGCTTTAGGAAAGTTACTAAGAGAAATTAATATATTATATAATATTAACCCATATAATATGTCCAGTCTTTCTTGGATTCAATACATGGTCTTAGTTATTCACTTAATGACAACCAATTATAATCTCCTTGTGCTTCTTCAAACCAACTAATGCCTTTTCTTCAAAATGGCTAGGGAGCGATATTCTTTTTGCCTTGTGCAGAAGTGGGGGCTATGTATAGCAGCCAAATTAGTGGGTGTAATCTGCTGATTTCAGATGGCACTTGTCTCATAATTAATATTGTTTTGCTTTGCTTTGCTTTGCCAAGGCAAAAAAGTGTGCTTGAAGAAGATAATTTTTGCGATATGTGTTCGCTCGATAAGGTCAAGATTACGGATTAAAAAAAAAAAAATCTGTCCTATACTTTCAGTACACTAAACGTGTAAGAGAATCAAATATATACAATGCCTTGCGTCATGGAGTATATTATCACAAATTTCATTTGAAAAATTTAATAGGCATTTAGAAAGCAATTATTAGATTACTAAATGAAGAAATCTTTTAGCTTTTGTATATATTTTATTTATTGTAATGTGTGCAATTGATATTCACAAGTCTAAAAGATTTCTCTTTTAGGTCCTTCGCAGATAACTTGGATGATCCTGTGATGGAATATCGAATTATGCTTTAAATTAGATACAAATAGTTTATTGTTGAGTTTATGACTTGAGTTTATATGAGACTCTTGCTTAAGAATATTAATAGACAAATGAATGAGCAAAAGGACAAAACCTAGACATCAAAATGAGCACGGTTAGTGGATTCCCAAAAGGAAAGGTTCACTACTAGACTTCCATTCAAACTTTAATTGATTGACTAGTTGCATGGTTGCAAGTTGAACATGCCGTTGCACTACAATTGACTAATTTATTCTTGCTTGTGGTTTTCTATCACCATTCATTTTGGGTTTTTCATCTAAGTTTTACTTGTTTTTCTCTCTTTACTTGTTATATCTTTTACAAATTGTGTATTTTTTTTATCCATAAATAACAATCCAAACCATGTCCCATTAAATTGATATCATAGTAAGGTTAAGAGATGGAGAATTTTGAGAGTTAATTTATGATCTACACACTAAAGAAATATCCACCAAATATAATATTGATAAGTTTTATGATTGCATGAATTTCATATTGTGTTAAGTCTGAATATAGGGGCTCTTGGTGTAGTCAAGCTTGAAGAAGATTTTGACTTAATAGCTAGAGTCCATAAAGGATGATGAATGGGTGAAACTTGATGAGAAGGCCATAACAACAATCAAACTAATTTTGAATATAATAATGTTTTACTAAGAGTATTGGCTAAGAAGATGATTATGAGATTGTAAGAAATTGGAGAGTTGAATATGACCAAGCGTTTTTTTTTTTTTTTTGTGAATTCACTAGTGTTAAGGTAGAGAGTATTTTTGTTAGGGATGAGTGATAGCTCATGACTAAGACAATATGTTTTAAATTTCATGTCCTAGATTAACAATTTGAAATATTGATGTTAAGGTTGAGCTAAAGACCAATGATGATCCTATTGTGCTTTCCATCATCCTCCTTTCATGAATTTAAGGAGACTGTGATCTATGCCAAGGATAACTAGTTGATAGAAAAGGTAAAACCAAAATCTATTAAGCGAAGACTAAGTAGACCATAAGATGGGATCAACAAGCTACAAGGTTGAAGACATATAATTGTTAAGGATTTTAGGTCTTGTGGTAACAACAACTTTAGAGGAGACATAGAGGTTAAGGTATTATTTATCATCATTGCAAATAGAAGGGCAACATGAGAACAAAGTATCTTGAGGGGCAAAAATAGGGTCAAGCATAAGATTATAAAGGTAATGATGCTATTGATGCAATAGTTGTTAATTTGGAGGAAGGTAATGAGATATTACTAGTATCTAATGGTCAAAGGAAGTATTTAGTTAAGGTTTTAGACTCTAAGAGTGCTTTCCATATGTGTAGTAGGAGAGACTAATTTCAAACCTACAAGCTTAGTGTAGAATGGTTCTATACATGTAAGGAATGGCCAAAGGTCAAGGATTATTAATGTAGGTGGAGTCATAGTCAGACTATAGGATAAGCGAATGTGCACTATATTGGATACTAGGTATATGGCTAAGTTTCCTTTTAGTGTTTTCTCTCTTAAGTTAATAGATCATGCTAGTTTTTGTGGTATAGTCTAATCTAGTAGAACTAAGGTGTCTTGTGGATATCTAGTGGTTTCAAGAGGAGTTGGGTCTAGAAACTTATTCTTTTTGCAAGCTAGGGGTATTCTTGGTGGTTCTGTTAGGAATGCCAATCCTAAGATGAAGGATTTTAGTAGTTGTGTTATTGTTTATAATAGAGTAAGCCATGTTGGTTATGTAGAGGAAAAGTCCTTGTTATTTCACTAATGTTGCACGAATTCCTAAGGTAAAGAGAATCTTAAGTAATGTAAAGCTTGAAAGGTTGAAGAAATACTCAAATGACATCGAGTGTTTTGGTCTAGAAGAGTCGAAGATGTATCATGGGTGCCAAAAGTTGTAGGTGGTTATGCTTATTGAAGCAAATAGATGATGTCATCTAAGGATAAGGTGATGGAGGTTCACAGGTATGTGCAATGCACTTAAGAGCATGGAGACAACATTTACCAAGACTAAATTAGAAGAGTTATATTATAGGTTCTGCTTAAGTATATTGTAGGTGTTTTGAGATGTGTAAATTTAAGCTAAGGTGGATTTTTGTTGAGTTTGTGTCTTGAATTTACACAAGACTCAGTTTAAATCATCAATATATAAACTGAAGAGTAAAAGAGTAAAGCCAGGACATGAGTTGTCAACTAGACTAGGCTAGTTGATTGGCCAGGGTGGCTAGTTATTCCTTAGTTTAAGATAGTTCATTAATGCATATAGTTCGCCAACCAAGGCTTCTATTAGGGCCCTTATAGCTTCTTGTTTTGTAATTCTTACTATTTAAGTACTTCTAATTTTACATATTAAGGTTGAGACAACTCAAAATACTATATACATAAAAACCAAGTGCTATTTATAGTGCATAAACAAGTAGAAGATCCTAAGGACTTGTTAAAATAATTAAGTATTCTAAAATTGTGAGAGAATCATTATAGAATGTTATTACACTACATGCCTATGGTGGTTTCTTCTTCTTCTTCTTTATTTATTTATTTGTTTATTTTTTGCCTCTACTCTTTTTGGGCTTTCGACATGAATATTGTGTCTCTTTCCTTTTCTTTTCACTTGTTATATCTCTTATAATTTATGTAATGTGATCAATAATCGAAAAGTGGAATCTTATGTAAACATCTATATCATGCCCATTTGGTTATTACCTTATATTGATTTTGGTTTCAAAATTTGCTCTCTTGAATC
Source organism: Laguncularia racemosa (assembly GCA_037954665.1). Lineage (NCBI taxonomy): Eukaryota > Viridiplantae > Streptophyta > Magnoliopsida > Myrtales > Combretaceae > Laguncularia > Laguncularia racemosa. Next base: position 474,685 of record JBBMOL010000024.1, on the reverse strand, counting down.
AAACATAAAGCAATCAGAATGAAAATATAAAATTATGTGCTAAATAAACAAGTATATATATGATTAGCCTAAACATACAAGTAAAAACAAAAATATTTAAATAAATTCTTCATCAAATACATTAAGGATAGTGTTTCGAAAGTTGCAACATGACATACTAGTTTACCTTTTTATTATTTTGAAATAATTAGAGAAAGTAATAGTTTATTAACATTTACTTTTAAATAATACAAGCATTCAACAAATTAAACCACTTTGCAAACTACTAACTTTATGTAGGATTATATGCACACCATAATCATTATGTAAGGCTAGTATTAGACGGTATACATTTTGTTGAGTATCATTATTGTGTTTTTTCCTCCTCCTCCTCCTCTAACCTCTCTCTCTCTCTCTTTCTCCAAGTCACCCTTTTTAATTTTTGCTCCCTTATAATGTGTAGCATATTAGATTGAAGGTATCTCGATTTCTAAGGATATCCCTTAGGCATGTTTCCAAGCTTTTCTTTTTGAGGGCTTTCATATTCAATGACACCTCCTCAAACATAGTTTGATAACACCACTTCATATACCAGGAGTCTTACATCCTTATCATATAGGGTGGCAATAAATGTCTTTGGTTTCAATCACCTTTACTACTTTACTTATCGAGATTCATAAAACAAATTAGTATAAAAGATAAATGTTGCATTTTTGATGATTTAGCATAGGGTACCATACTATGGCAATTGTGTTTGAGCTTTTTCCATGTGATTGATATATCAAATGATTTATTTAGGTAACAAAAAATTTAAAGTAGAGAACAAGAGGTGAAATGTGCTAGAATGTATATGAACATGCTCACTATTTTGGTGTTAGCAAAGTGTTAAAGAAGGTGAGAAATTGGTATTCAAGCCTATAGTTAGGGTTTGTCGAAATGTAAAACCCCAAAAGTTTAAATAAATAGATATATGATAGTTGGATTTATGCTAAAAAAGGTAGTAATGGTAGTTTAATTTCAAATTATTACATATGAATGTGTTTGATTGTATAATAGATTTATACAAGTAAGAGCCTAGATAATAATTAAGAGCAACTATAAAATAACATAGCCATAGAAAAATCATAATGTGATGGTACTATGATAATGCAATTACTAATGTAAAATTTAATTTTGAAAATTTGATAATTTAAGGCCTTTAAAGATAAATATATAATAAATGAAAAGCATATATTAAAAATACATGTTAAAAGTGACAAGATTAATTTTGCAGAGTATATAATAGTACTCAACAAATTATATATAGGCTATTGGTGAATTTTCATTGAAAAGCATTTAAAAAGTACACTCGAAGATTAATTGCCTACATGTATTTTAGACTAAAGATTTAAGAATCTTGATAATCTTATCAGTGGTCCTCCATGTGATGCTTCTTATGTTAGTATGAAAAATCCTTTTAAGAGGAGAACAATAACTGCTACCTTATTGTACCAATTGAATCACTACTCATGACTAAGGATTCTTTCGTATATACATCTCCTTCATCTTATATATATTATAGAGGTCATCAACTTTATTTATTTATTTATTTTCCTTCTCTTTCTATACTGTAATTGTAAGGAAAAGAGAAAATTGAATATTTCCTTCATTAATCCATAGGTTACACATATATATAAGTTCTAACAAACTAAAAAAAGGAAACTAAATTTCTATTTTAAGACTAATATATATCTAATAATAACTGTATCCTAATTTAACTAATTTATAGCCTATAAAACTGTCCCTTAAGCTGAAGCATAGATATTAATCATGTTTAGCTTGTTACACAGATAATCAACCTGAGCTCCATTTAGAGCCATTGTAAGAAGATTTTCTAATTGTTCTCCAATCTTCACAAACCCTATAGAAATTAACTCTTGCTGAATTTTCTCTCGAACAAAATGACAATAAATCTTGATGTGCTTAGTTCGTTCATGGAACACGGGATTCAAGGCAATATGAAGAGTGGTATGACTATCACACCATAGTTTCGCAGGAAGTGAGATGCTCAAGTCGACTTCATTTAGGAGTTGATATATCTACATTATTTCACACACTGATTGTGCCATAACTCTATATTCTAATTTTGCACTAAATTGAGATATAACATTCTGCTTTTTACTTTTCCATGAAACCAAATTTCCACCAACGAAAACACAATACCCTGAAGTAGATCTGCTATCCTCCTTACATCCTACCCAATCAACATCTATGAAACACTCAATACTAGTGTGACCATGATTCTTATACAAGATACCACGTCTAAGTGCTCCTTTTAAATAACACAAGATTTGCTTTACAGCAGCCCAATGATCAACTGTTGGAGATGACATGTATCAACTCACAACACTGACTGAATATGCAATATTCGATCGAGTTACTATAAGATAATTCAATTTTCCAACCATCCATTTGTATCTTTCAGGATCCTCAAACAACTCTTCTTCCTTTGTCAATTGCAAATTAGGAACCATTGGTGTACTACATGGTTTGACACCCAAGTTTCCTGTTTTAGGTAACAAGTCAAGTACATATTTTCTTTGTGATAGAAAAATTCTTTTCTCACTCCTCATTACCTCAACACCCAAGAAATATTTCAACATTCCTAAATCCTTTGTTTGAAATTGACTTTGAAGAAAGGATTTGAGAGTTGAAATACCTATAGTATCATTATCGGTGATAAAAATATCATCCACATATACTAGTAACAGAATAATACTAGCTATAAATCGTTTGTAGAGACTTATGAAGATGACAAACCTTTCCAGACTCCCCCTAAGCAACAAACCCTGAAGGTTGCTCCATATAAACTTCTTCTTGAAGATCCCCATGCAAAAAAGCATTCTTGATATCTAACTGATGTAGAGACCAATCATATACTACAGCAATGGAAATAATAGCCTGACAAATGTTAATTTAGCAACAGGAGAAAAAGTGTCAGAATAATCTATTCTATAAATTTAAGCATATCCGTTAGCAACAAGATGAACTTTTAAGCAAGTAATTGATCCATTAGGATTTACTTTAATAGAAAAAACCCATTTACAGCCAATGGCCTTTTTCCCTATAGGTAAATGTACCAAATCCCAAGTATCATTTTGATCAAGGGCATTCATCTCCTTTACCATTGCACTACACCATCTTGGATGTGACAAGGCTTCATGAACAGTTTTAAGAAAGGAGATAGAATCAATAGATGTAATAAAGGAACAAGAGGAGACTGACAAATGATCATAAGACACAAAAGAAGAAACAGGATAAGTACGTTGATGTTTACCTTTACAAAGGGCAATGGGAAGATCGTTCCTTGAGATTGAATCTGATGACAAGGAGTTACTTCAGGACATGCATTATGAGTTAGCTCAGGAGTACATTGCTTGTGAGAGTAAACTTGAAGAGGTGGTTTAGGAGTAGAAGTGGTGGATGTAACTGTATAGATTAACAGATCATCATCCTCCCCCTAGCCTGTATGATTGAAGGGTGGAGAGAAAGGGATATCTTTACAAAAAGTAACATCAATCGATACTAAATACCTATTAAGGCTAGGATAATAGCATATGTATCCCTTCTAAACATGAGAATACCCAAGAAATATACATTTTAATGACTTAGGATCCAGTTTTGTAACTTAGGGACGCACATTCTGAATAAAACGCATACAACAAAAAATTTTGGGTTTAATTGGAAATAAAGATTTTTTTGGAAAAAGAGTATGATAAGGAGTCTCACCATTTAGAATAACTGGGGGCATTCGATTAATTAAAAAACAAGCTGTAGACACCGCATCAGCCCATAAGTGTTTGTGGACATGCATTTGAAACAATAAAGCCCTAACAGTTTCAAGCAAATGCCTATTCTTTCTCTCAGCAACACCATTTTGAGACGGTGTATCTACACAAGAAGTTTGATGAATCATGCCATTCTTAATCGTGTATGATTGAAAAGATTCAGATAAATACTCTTTGGCATTATCACTTCGCAACACTTGGATAGAAACATTAAACTGAGTTTTAATTTCAGCACAAAAATAAGAAAATAACTCAAAACGATTCTTCATTAAATATAACTAAGTCACTTGAGAATAATCATAAAAAAGGTAAAAAAACTAATTAAATGCAATTTTAGATGTGATTGGACAAGGATCCCATATATCTGAATAGACTAACTTAAAAGGAGAATTTGCTCGTTTATTGACTCTAGGGCCTAAGCTAACGCGATGATGTTTTGCATACTAACATAACTCACAATGTAAGGATTCCGAATCGTGAAACTGAGGATAGAGTTTCATTAACAAAGAGAGAGACGAATGACGCAATTGACAATGTGCTTTAAAAGGGGTTACAACTCCAGAGTAAGCAATAGATTTTGGTATCTCTATGTCTAGTAGGTAGAGACCCCCGGATTCATGTCCTTTACCAATAGTCTTCCTTGTCTTAAGATCCTAAAAAAAGGTAATGGTTAGGAAAGAATGAGATACGACAATTAAGTAAACGAGTGAGTTTACTGATAGATATTAAATTAAATGATAGATCAGGCAAGTTTAAGATTGAGGACAAAGGAACTAATGGAGTTGGATTTGCTGTGCCAGTCCCAAGGACATGGGATGTTGACCTATTAGCTAAAGTGATAGGATAACAGGAGGTATGAGATTGAAAAGTAGATATCATGTAGTCTGTAGCACTAGAGTTAATGAACCATTTGGAAAATGAAGAGAGAAGACATGTGTTTAGTTTACTTGATTCAGGGATGGCAGTAACGAGAGTAGATGAAGTCCTTAATGTTTCCTGATACTGTGAGAACTTGGCAAAGTCATCTGCAGAACCTGTGATAGATTTTTCAGATGCATCACTGGAAGAGGCAACCTATATTGATCGGAATCCTTGATTCCAACTCTGTAGTTTCCTATAATCACGCTTCATATACCCAAGCTTATGACAATAATGACATATAATTGCCCTAAAACTCTATCCTCGGGTATCAACTTGGTATAAATTCTATCCCTGAGTATCAACTCTCCTACCATTACTCCTATATTATTTTCTTCTAGCTTCATACTCATACCGACGACTTACAAGAGCACTACCAACCTATGCTGATCGAAATCCCTGATTTTGACTCTATAGTTTCCTACAATCACGCTTCATATGCTTAAGCTTATGACAATAATGGCATATACTTGCCCCAGAACTCTATCCCCGGGTATTAACTCCCCTACCACTACTCTTGTACTGTTGTCTTCCCGCTTCATACTGATACTGGCGACTTATAATAGCACTACCAGACTGAACAGATTGAGGATTCTCCATACGTAGAATCCTACTATATGTATCTTACAAGGATGAGATCATAGACCCAGAGAGAATATGAGATTTAATTGCTTCAAACTCAGCTGGAAGCCCTTCTAAAAAACTCATCACAGCCATCTACTCCCTTTGAGCCTATTGAACTTTAATATCAAGACTAACAGGTAATAACATATTAAGTTCTTCATAAGTCCATTTAAAATCCATGAAGTAGCTCATGAGAGACCTATCCTATTTCTCACTACGATAAAAGGCCTTGCAGTCTTCATAAATACAAGAAACATTTCCCTTTCCAGAATACAGGAAATCCAAATATTCCATTAATTTCTTAACAAATTCACAATGATTAATTAACCCAACTACTTCATTATCAATATAATTTCGTATTTGTAGGAATAATCGAGCATCTTCTTTAAGCCAAGTTTGCTTGAAACTATCATCTGTGGGTAGATCTTTAGTCAAATGATCATCTTTATCAATACTACATAGGTAGAGCCTCACAGTTTTAGTCCAATTCAAATAATTAGACCCATTAAGTTTATGTTTTGTAATTTTTGACATTACAGGTACCACATCTGATGTAACAACAGATTTGTTATTCACTTTTTCACACATGATTTCAACCCAAATTCCTTCAATAGAACAGATAGATGAACTAAAGTTAATGTATGTCAGCCCACTCTCGATTACTGACACGCCAAATCAGATGTACCGGATCAATAGATTTTTACGTTAGCCCACCAATTGAATAGAATAAATACAAATGGATTGGTACATCAATAGAATAAACACCAACAGTAACTCATTACTAAACGTGCCAAATTACAACCAGAACGACCAAACACACCAGATTAACACCAATAGACGACGAATTAATCATCAATAACAGACAAATTAACACAAAAAAAATAATAATTTGACAAGAGGATCACAAACCAAAGTTAACAAACCCACACCCAAATATCTATTAAACAAATGAACTACAAACCTAGGCTATACACGACAGGCGAGATGATTGGTGAAAGCGAAGAGCAAATCAATGCTGCACGCGTCGATGCGTGAGAATTGTAGCGAGTGCTGTGGTGGCACATGTACACCACGTGCGTCGAATTTCGGCGCCGAACTTTCCAGAAGCCTTAGTCAGTGGGTAGCGCATCTCCCTAGGCTAGTGGTGTAAAAATAAATAAATTAAATAAGAACCCTCAAAAACCGATTCTCTCTCCTGCTCTATGATATTCTCGATAATAATTTTTTTTCCCATGGCTCTAATATCATGTAATTGTAAGAAAAAGAGAAAAATGTATATCTCCTTCATTGATCCATAAGTTACACATATATACAAGTTCTAATAAACTGAAAAAGGGAAGATAAATTTCTATTTTAAAACTAATATATATCTAATAATAACTGTATCCTAATTTAACTAATTTACAGCCTATAACATATACAAAGCTAACTTTAATTCCATTTTTATATTTCTATAACTCCCTCAGATCTTACCAATTAAATTCTTTAAATTTTATAACAATTCTAGAGCAACAAACTTTTCAAAACAATCAAGTTTAACTCCAAATTTGCCTTCTATAGTAAAGAATTCCATGTCTTACACATTAAATTTGTTTTTCTTCTCTCTTGTTCAAATTCAATTTCATGTTTCCCTAAAGCCATTCTATAATACTTGAATAATCACATATTATCCATCTAGTTGGTTTATGTTTAAGTTATTTCAAGTTCTTTAGTAGTAAAGTGATTCAAAACAACACAAGAATCCAATAACTGAATTAAACAACAAATTAAAAATTTAGACAAGTTGGTATTCTTTGCTTAAAACTAAAATTAGTTTTTAAAAGTTGTTTCTAAAATCAAAATGGCATCATAACTTGCTACTCATTCATTTTGCATGACATTCCTAGATTGTACCAAGTTGTGGAGATTACTTTGATTGAAAATGAGCTCAAGGTGATTGGGATGATTCAATGATTTACTACATTGTTTATGCTTATTAGATTAGCAAATGAAGTGATTTTGTGATATTTTGAGTTGCAATATTGATGAAACATCTAATAGAGTTGCTAAATGAAGGAAGCTGGAAATTTGAATTGATATGTGCGTGTCCTTTATTTGTCCCTATTTCAAGTATTGCTACGAAAGGCATTCAAATACATGTAGAGAGCCATCTAGATGACTCTTCTCTACCTAGGAAAAATTAAGTGACTAAATAGAGGTATCTAGACGCCTGATCTTAGGCATCCGAATGACTTTGCTCTCTACATAGATGCATTTATGTTTTGTTAAGGCTTTCAAGCATCTTAATAGGGCTAGAGATATGGTTATAACTCAATGATTGGTGATTCATTTCTTATGTGTTGGTAAACTTTATCATGTCATGATTGATTTCTTATGTATTGGTAAATTTTATTATGTTATGATTGATTAATGGTTAAGTATCGGCACTTTGAATATGGATTATTTGTGATATATATGTTGATTGGTCACCCTATATTAGATTAACTAACAACTTGAGTTCTAAATAAAACTTAATAGCATTACACAAAGGCCATCGCTTCTATATGGTAGGTGAAGAAATTAAGGGTAATCTTACTCCACCTTTTGCAAATTGAGTGAAGGAGGGAGTGTTATGCATGTGGTATATAGCTATGGTCTTATGTTACCATCTTAAGTCATATTTGTGTAAATTTGAGGATGTGCTAAGGTATTATAGAGGCCATGCCAAAGAAATAAGGTTGATTAGAGGTGAAAAATCTCTAACCCAAGATTAAGGAGAAGTTATAACTAAAACTTCATGTTAATTATCGAAAGATCACTTGTTTTTATACTCATGTGGTTACTTATGCATAGCATATGATTGACGACTTATGTATGCTTACAAATCCATCTCACTACTCTATGGTGATAGTGTCCACCTCTTTATAGATTGTTACATTTTACAAAATTTAAGATCTATAACTTGGCTAGAAGAATTGAACTATTGAGTCACTATTGTAGATCCTTTAAGCTTTTGGTGAGATTAGAAGAAAAAAATGTAGTTGGATCCTTAGTTTACTAGACTTCTATTATATTCTATAGGTGGACAATTTTTTGTTTTTCTAATACTCTTATATTGTAGTTATTTTTTCCTATCTATGAAATCGTCATTATAGTTCAAGCTTTTATTTGTTTATGTAGTGGTAATTAGAAAATTGGTGAGTGTTGGATAGAATTTAGGCCACCTGTGGAGGTATCCTCCCTTCCTAGAGGTACCTATAGTGGGTTGTCACTACTAGTGTACCTTGTAGGGCATGATAGTTTTCATTAGTATCAAAGCTTAAGGTTGAAACTTAGTATAAAATCTAAATAAGCTAGAATAATAAGTCTATGATCAATGCCTTAATAGATTATTTAAAGACTTAAACTTTAGGTTAGGATCCATTAATTGATTAAGTGAGTATAGGTAGCTCTTGGGTAGTTTTCTAGATCTACATTCAAAAAATTATGCAAACCTTAGGGAGTTTAATTACCTAAACTAGAGATGTAATAGATATAAATCTAAAGCCTTTGCTTTTAAGGAATGATAAGTAGAATTAGTCGAGCTTGGAATGATTCTTGATGCTTGAAGACTAAAGTTCAATAGCCTATAGGGTAAGGTTGTAGGAGATACATAAGAGATTCAATTTCAACCATTACCACAAAATGGTGGATTAGGTTATTGAGAAATAAACATCAAAACTTATTGATGATTGGAAGATAGGCTTAGATAGGTTGAGCAAAGATATGTACCACAAGCACAATCAACAAATTGCTATTCCTACCTTCGTAAAGCATATAAAAGGTGTTATGGATTTGAAGAGAAACTTAAGTCAGTGTTTGTGGCAAGGCATAATTTATGTTTTGGTTATCTAGTGGAGACTAGACCTGGTCTAATTTGATACAATAAGTCTCAGTCAATGGTATTAGATGATGTCTATGAATGGAAACCAAGATGTGAGTAGATCCTTAACTTTGTGGAAGAATCATAGAATGCCTAAGGTATAATGGAATGGATTAAATTTAGCTACTATTTTAAGGGCACAGTTCCTTAATAGCTAAGAGAAGAATTAGAGGAAGAAGAAGAACTAGAAAAAATTCCCCTTAAAATGAGAATGTGCATTTAGAGGATGCACCTTCAAGATGAATAAGAGCCTAAACATGAGAATAGTGCGACATATTATCTAGTTCAAAGCTTTAAGTTGATTGAAATTTGGACAAGAGAACTAACACCTTAAAAGATCTTTTGTAATGGTAAATCCTAATAATCAAAGATGAAACATATTGCTAGTGTTTCTCATAACTTTGACATCCTATATCACTTTTGTATGTAATTTAAGATTTGTGAAATGAAATTAAAACTTTATCTTAGAGTCTACTGTTTTAAAGTAATATACATCTACTAACCTATAGTTTTAAATTCAATAATAATAGAGAATGTAGTTATAGAAAGTTAGTCCAAGTAAGACATAGAGATTCATAGGAGGTAAAATGTAGAGTGGAGATTGATCCTCTAAAGCCTCGAATGCCTCCTCAAGAAGAGCAAGTGGAATAACCAACGATTCTGCGAAAAGCTCCTTAATGAGCTTCTTGAGCAACTATTCATCTGAATGTTATTGTAAGAAAGGATACAATGGATCAACTATTGGATGTTGTTTAGTTAATCGTGTAGCAACAAACTTTAATAATGTAGCTCTTGGTTCCAAGAGGATTACCCCAGCTTAACCTTGCTTCATCTACACCTCCTCTAGTGTTTATATAACTTGCCTAAGTAATAGCAAATAAAGATCTAAATCAAGGCCAATGAGAAGTTAGATCTTAAAGAATCCTCTTATCATATTTTATTTGATTAAATAGATTCTTTGATGAAAGCATATAAGTAAAATTGAAGAAGCTAATGATTGGCTTGCTCGAGTACAAAGACCTTTTCTAGCTTATGAAGTACTAGAAGCTCAACCAGTGTCATTTGAAACTTACAAAAGATGAAAACCCACACTTGGTAAGATGTTAAAGAAAGAAATATACCCTACCCAATTACCTAGAATAGCTTTAGATGAGATGAAAGAATTCTTCCTTAATAACTTAAGGTTAGGTTGAGAAGTTGTTTGACTTGGAAAAGGGAATCCAAAATGTAGATTGATATGAAAGTGAGTTTAGTCATTCATTGTAGTTCGCCTCGTGTTTTTATCATAATAGCAAGGCTTTAAAGATAAAAATATTTATAAATGAGTTAAAGCTTAAGATGTAGTGTAGACTAATGGAGTTTGAAGTAAAATAATTATACTGAATTGGTAAATAAAGCTAAAATAACAAAAGAAACTAAGAAGATGGTTTTTTTTTTTTTTTTATCCTTGCTAAATAAGAGGACCTAGCACATGGTTAGGAATTCCATCTAAGTACCTTGCACTCAGTTATGGAATGAGTGATAAAGGCAAAAGGCTAACATGGCCATTATGCTTACAAGTGATTAGAACAATTTCACAGCCTCCTAAATCTTATCCAATGTCCTTGCAATGTTGGAAGTGTAAGGTGAATCACCACCCTAGATATTGTCCATAGTTGAATGATCATTGTTATTTGTGTAGAACCAAGGAACATAAGATAGGAAATTACTTGAAAAACAAGTAAAATAGTATATTTTCTATGTTAATACTCCTTTGGAAGACTCTTCCCTATTGGATAAAATTGTGTAAATGAGCAAAGGCATTTAGATGCCTAATCTTAGGCATTTGAATGACTCTACACTCTACTTTGATGCTTATATATATATGTTTTATCAAAGTATGTAGATACCTCAAGAGAGACATTTAGATGACTCAACTTTTTTTCAACCAACTTCAATAAACTTATGTGCCATTCCAATGGGCTAACCTAACCACTTAAAAAACAAAAGGCTACATAAATTGGAATATCTTGCTTGAAATTTGGTTACACTCTACTTTATAAATATCTACACTAGATGTGTGGTTATAATGCAATAGTTAATGATTGGTTTCTTGCATGCTAGCATACTCTATCATGTCATGATTAGATGATTGTTGAATATTGACACATTGGTTATGAATTGTCTACAATATATATTGATTGGTCATCCTATTTTAATTTAATTAATACCTCGAGTTTTAAGTGGATTTTGACACAGTGCATTAACTCTTGCAATTCTCTAGACCATCAGCTTCATATGTTAGCCAAAATGATTAAGAGTAATCTTACTTTGCTATCCATGAACTAAAATGCTAAAGGGAGTGTTAAGCTTCAAAGAAAGCCAGAGTCTTATGTTATCATTTTAGGTCATGTTCATGTGAATTTGGGGGTACACTAAGGTACCATGGAGGCCTTGTGAAGGAATCATTTATCACCATTTCAATGACTCGAGAACTAATGGGAGACGTATAGTCCTCAAAGGTTTGGGGGGGGGGGGGTTTGGTTATATGGTAAACTTCACAAGAGCCTTTAGAAGACTACCTATGATGTTGCATTCATGAGGTTACCCATGCATGGCATGTAGTTGACAACTTGCTTACCCCTATATTTATGTATTGCAATGAGAAGGCTTACAACTCCCTTATCACTGAGCCATGAGGATAGTGTTCACCCTTCTATAGATTGTTACATTTTACAAGATCTATGATCTATAACCTAGCTAAATGAACTACTGTGGTGATTCACCATTGTAGATCCTTTAAGCCTTAGGTGTCATTGGAAGGAAAGAATGTACTTTTGTTGTATTTTATATATAGACAAGTTTTGTTTTACAGATACTCCAAGTAAGGCCATGCTGTTGTTTTATGGATGTTTTAGCTACCTTTGTTTATTTATGATGTTGTTGTTATAGTTCAAGTTTTATTTGTTTGTATAGTGGTAATTTGACTCTTTGTGGGCTGCGGATTAAGAACACCTATGGAAGCATCCTCTCCCCTTAAAAGGACTCATGATGAGTTATCATAATTATAGTATCCTATAGGGTTTGGCAGATGAGGTTTGGTATTTCTCAAGATTCAATCTAAAGTGAAGATTTGTTGAATATGTCTTGAACTCTTTATTGCTTTGATATAATATTTTGATGATGGTAAGAGCTCCTTACGGATGAAAAATGTATTTGATGAGATTTTTATAAGAGAAGTGAAGCAATTTCACCATATAAGGAATCATGGTAGCTGATGTTTATGATGATTAAGCAAGTTATTTTAGTCAATCGAACACCAAGATGGTTCATCATGCTTTAGCCTTTTCACAATTTTAATTTATCTTATTTTCTAGTTTTTATAGTTACCAATTTTATGCTTTCTCAATTTAAGCTTTCTAACTTCTTTAGCTTGGTCCCCCTTCTCATTTGCATGCAGAATATAATGCTTAGAATTATATTTTAAAATTGGCTTATTCCTATGACTTGGTTCATAGAGTCTCTTTGCCTTATATCAATTGGTAAGAATTTATAATACTCTATAGCGAATTTTGGTTTAAAATGTTTACTGAGAATGTTGTACTCTAAAATAAAGTTTAAACACTCTCGTGTGCTTATTATAATTTATGATATTTCTTATTAATATAAGGTCTTGGATTCAAATCTTACAATATTGATTTATTATTTCAAAACTACATTTATCTATTTTTTGTTTTACTTTTTCTTATAATAATTAATAAATGAAATGTCATTTACTAAAAATTATAATAATATTCTGGATTTTTTTTTAAAAATTTAAAAGTTTTTTATTTATATATTACATAATATTATGATGCATTCATTAAAAAAAAAGTGATAAGTTCAATCTCCTTAACTATAAGGCTCTAGATCCACCTAATAAAAGTAATAATTAGAACATGTAATAAAATAAAATATAATAGTGACCATGATTTATGGTCGATTCAATTACAATTTTCGGAGTGAGAAGAAAACCAACAGTCAATGATGAGTAGCTAGCTTTTGGCCTTTTTGGGGTGGTGGGGTGGGGGGCATGAGAATGATGCCTATCCCTTAATAGAAAATGTACAAAGAAAGAGGCAGGTGAGCGTGGTCAAAATCTAAATCCAGTAAAGGCAAAAACCCTCCCAAAAGAAGGAAAGAACACCGCCCTCGGTTTTCCATATAAGAAAAAAAAAAAGCCCACATGTCACCCATCCATACGTTTACCTTTTTTGGATCGTCCCATATTATCCTATTCGCACGCCCCCAGGAATCCGGGGCTTCTACACTCCCTTCTCCGTACTCTCGCTTCCATACTCGCTCCATGATCCTGACACTTGTCAACTACCTCCGCTTCTCTTCTCTGATTCTATTACCTATATACCTACACCTACCCGTGACTAGCTAGCGCGTGTACCTTCACACGGCAACACATGTGAGTAGCCATAGTTTACCTAGGATGCAGACACCTGATGCAAAACTAGATGTAATTTTTGGATGTCATGTAATAGAAAACCGCTTTCCGGTTTTCCTTTTTTCCCTTTATAAAATGCCTATCATTATAAACCTTCATTTGAAACCTAAGACTATCTTTTCTCTCTCTCTCTCTCTCTCCTAAAAGACTAAAAGAGGACATTTTCTCCGTCTTTCTTTCTCTCTATCCTCTTTCAAAAAAACTGAAAGAGGACTTTCTCTCTCTCTCACATAGTAAGCTTCTATTTCACCCCTTATTCATATCAAGTCTTTGTTGCCCTTTCTCTTTTATTTTGACTTCACATGTTCTTATTTGATTTTGCTTTGTTATCAATGATGTTATAGCCAGACTAAGATTTTTTATAAACTATGATTTTTTTTCTTTTTTTTTTCTTTCGATCTAGCATATTGAACAAGGTGACAAGTGTCGATCGAGGTGTTTCTATTGGAAAAAAAAATAAAAAATTAATGGGGAGGGGTAAGATTGTGATTCGAAGGATCGATAATTCGACAAATCGACAAGTGACCTTCTCCAAGAGAAGGAATGGATTGCTGAAGAAGGCGAAAGAGCTCTCGATTTTATGTGATGCGGAAGTTGGACTTGTAATCTTCTCCTGCACCGGGAAGTTGTATGAATTTTCAAGCACCAGGTTAGATAACAATTTTCTCCTCTTTTTATTATAGTATACTCTATTGGTGTTTATTTTTTTCTATTATTAAGGTTTGCCCTTTTGCTTCTTTTCTTATTCACTAATCTAAACCTTTAAAGAAAAAAAAAAGTATATTCATATATTAATATATGCAGATATGTATGACATTTTCATAGATTATCAAAATGTGTCACTAACTATTATAAATATAATTGTTTTCTTCGATATTAATTAATATTATTGTTATAATATTTAATTCCTAGTTTATTAATGCTCGCCAAATAATTCAATTTTCCACCTTTCAAGCTAATTAAACAAAATTTTAGAATAGTTCGAGTGTAGGAAATAATAATTGTTGTGAAGGAACTTTAATGATGACAACCAGTGGATTCTCCTCACCTCATTGGACTGATTTCTTTACAAGGGGCAATCCACAGAATCATGTCTTCAGTTTTATTGGGGATGGTATTCGATGTTTCTGGTTCTTGGAAATCATATAGTATTTTTTCAAATATTTTTTAAAGTTATCCTTAAAACCTTGCTTCTAAATTAATGAATGAGACACGCACTATTACCCAGGAAATAACATATAAATAACAGTGTCTATTAAGATATTATCAGAAGATCAAGAGACTCGTATCATGGGCAGTATGCATGTATACTTGTAAACATAGGCCAGTTAATAGTTTTTTATCAAATGATTCCATAACAATTAGCATATGATATCGACAAGTCAATGGAGAGTTGTACTAGCCAATATATTCTTTTTCACGTATGAAAAATGTATAACTTTCAAGTTCAAACTCATCATTAGCTAATTAAAGAGTAAAACAAAATAAAGCTTATTCATTCATTAGATGTATCAGCTACCTTATTTACAAAGTGTAGAACTAACATAAACTAAAGAATGATGCAATGCAAAGCAATATAGTGATATCAAATCAATGAGCAACGAGGTGTGTGTATTACATTGTGCCATGGTATCGATATGCATATATATACGCTTAATATATCAAGCATGTGTCATGCATGTGAATAGGTTTCTAGGTACTAAATTCAAATTTCTCCTCCATATGTGTTGACTTCATCATCTACGTTATGAATAGCAGAAAATATGTCTAAACTCTAAACTAAGGTTTTATCCGGTCAAGTGGAGAAGGCACGTTGGTAAACTTAAAGCCAACATTTGAAGTTTAAACTTTGACAATTAAATATTTTGCTGCAAGTTTGAGCTGGGATTCAAGCTTCCTAATGATCATACTCGACCAACTTGAATTCAATCCAAGACTATACCCAAGGGCAAACTCAATTCGAAAGTTTATATGCAAGCATAAATTAGATTTCGAAATGATGTAAAATGTGCTCGAACTAATTTATTCGACGCAATGATCATTGAGCTCAAACCCATTGGGATAACCTTGGTTTTCTAATGAATTGTGCTATATGAGTAGCTGGAGATTGAATTTGGTGAGCTCATGCTCTAGAGTTCTACTCTTATAAAGTTATCTTCAAGTTTCTTTTTAAAATGTGATGCTCAATGAGTTTGAGTTTGACTACAATCAATGTTTCATGTGCTCATATTGAACTCAAAGCAGTATTTAATGAGATCAAATTGGACTCATAGTGATATAATGAGCTCCATGTTGATTTAAAGCAATGCCTAGCCTACTAAGTTCAAGCTCAATTTGAAATAACATTGTTGAGCTTGAGATCCTCTTTGATTGTGCTTAACTTGCCTCATAACTTGTGTCCTATCCAATGAGCTAAACCTTGTGTAAGGTGATTCTTTATGGGTTTAAATTTATTTCATAGTGATTGTGACATTCAACAAGCTCAAATTTGAACTAATGATGCTTGACGAGTTCAAGATCAATTTCAAGCAACATTTATCAAGCTTGAATCCAGTAGATGGACTAGGCTTGATTTTCTGTATATGTTCTACTACTTGATAAGCTTAGACATATACTATGATTCATGAATTGCTTAACTCAACATAAAATGTAAGTCCCTCAATATAAGTGATACTCATCTAGCTTAAACTAAATCAAAGTGACGTTAGATAAGCTTGAGCTTCATTGACGTAATATTTGACAAGCTTTAGACCTACTAAACTCAGCTCAATATATCTTATTAAATGATCTAGCCAAACTTAAATTGAAAGTAGATTTTCTTCTAAATCTAATTCACAATGATATAGAATAAGGTTAAAGTTGATCTTTAGTAAGCTCACAATTCCCTCAAGTTGAGTATTCTAACATGAGTATTAGAATATTTAGCTATATTCCTCTATTGACTCTTAAACTTATTAAGTGAAGAATGCTAAAAATTCAAGTTTTAGATTACAAGTTACATCATAATTTTAAGCACAAACTTAACTAGAAGTAATGCAACCGGTTGATTAGGCTTGATTTTCTCTGTAAAATGAGTTATCTTGAATTAAGTTTAAATTGAAGCTAGTAGTACAAAACTGAGCTTAAGATAAGGGCCACCAAAATTTTATAAACCCGTAGGACTTTAATAATTTAACACATTTCCCCACCCCATAGGTACACACAAATTTTAGTAAGTTTGAGGTCACCTTAATTCTCTCAATAGTCATTCAAATAAAAATAAGATGAGGAAATGATGGAGGAGCAAAGAGAGGAAAATCAAGAGGGTAGTGTAAGATAAAGAGAAAAATAGTTCTAATACCAACTTAATGTAGGACAATATGAAATTGCAAAATAACGCATTGAAATCACTAAGAAACTATAATTTAAATGATAATTAAATTGAGTGTGCTAAGAAAATTAACACTATATATATATATATATTGCATTTTTTAAAATCAAAGATAAATGTGGAAAGGGATATATTTGATAGCTTCACACCATCTAATTGGCTACACATCACATCATAAAGGGCTTATTAAAGGTTCCACACCAACATGTTATTGGTTAATAACAACAAGCGTTTTAATGGAACCCAATTGAAACAAAAAAAATGGGCCATACCAATTTCTCATAAAATAGTTTGTATTTAATATCTTAATGCCTCCTCAAAACCCTAACAATATATTATATTTGTATAAGTAAGGCCAAATATGAGCCTATGATCTTACTCAATCTAACAGTTATCAAATAACCACTATAATGAAGAAAATAACAAAAGAGAAACTAAAAGATTCAAGATCCTATAAATAAGATGGCAATATAATTAAATCCTCAAAACAATAGACCAAATCAAATCAAATAAAAGATGATGACGACGACGACGATACCATAACAAGCCCAAATAATAATAAAATAGATATAACAAATTTATCATCTCATATTGGCTCTCTCTTGATCTACACCTTCCTCTCTCCTAAAAAGATTCGTCCTCAAATACCTAAAGTTTCCTATGGATTCTCTCTGTTCAAACATCAATTTGTAGGAATCAAGCTTAAATTCATAGCACTACGAATTCCCATGGTTTCCATCAATTTTCACTAGTTAGAGAAGCTTCAACTTTGGTGAAGGGTGTAGTATTTGTTCTAGTCTCTAACAATGCCTCTAATCTCTTCTTTTTATCTTTTCACAGTTATAAACTTTAACTTCATTGCTTTTTTTCAACTGAATATATAAATGCTCTTTATATTACCAATTTATCAAAATTTAAGGATTATTTACAACCTTTAAAGTTTAGCAAACTCTAGCCTAAATAATATAAAATTAAGACATACATAGCAAAATGATCTCTTTTTTGATAATTAAAGGATTTTTGAAGCTCTATCAACTACGACTAGACTTGCATAGGGTAGTCTTTTCTCACTTTCCTTCTTTTTTATGCTAAAGATCTTCTTTATCTAATTTATCTACAACCCTTTTAACTCATCTAGTGGCTACTTAGATTTGGTACTTTTTTTTCAATAATTTGGTAGTGTTTTTTAGATGCATTTGGTGTTGTTAAGAATACTTCTTCTAAACTAGTAAGATGTCTCTTGAATTTAAAATAGGTGTATGGATATAATGTGTTATTGCAGTTTAGAAGACACTAAATCGAAGATAAAGTTTTAGATGGAGTTATGTAATGCCTCAAAACTTAGGATGCTACAACCTATTACGTGTTATTATTGGGTAAGGACATGTTAAGACTCTTAACTTTGCTAATTCCACATAACATCGATAGTAACTATAAAAAACATGACAAATAATCCACCAATCAACATAAATGAGTGACTCAATTGAGTCTTACTTTTTAATCCACAAAATACAAACTTTTAGGATCTACAACTAGAGTCTAAGGCTCCTACAATAACAGTAATGTAAAACTAAGAAACAAACATAATAAAAGCATCTAACTTTACCATCTTAACACTTAGAAATTCACATAAAAACAAGAGTCCAATCTTCTAAAAATAAATAACTACAATTGACTATAGTCAAGCTCCACTTAACAACATTTCCATTTATTGATCATCATAGTAGTAATGATACTTTACGTTTTCCCCCTCTTAGACATACTCCACTATGCTCTTGTCATATGATATGTAATCATCCATACCTATAGTTAAAAAAGAAAGGACCTTAACGGTAAGTTAATACCTAGCACATGTAAGTCGAAATCACATGCGTATGAATAAACATTTCAAATTCACAGTCTTTGTTATGGCTAAAACCTAATCAAAGATATAAACAACACCTATATAACTCCTAGGAATCATACTAATGTGTGAAACTTGTAATTAACAAAGAAAAGAAAGGGAAAAGCTTCACAAAAAGGAATACAGTTAAGAACATGGCCATGTTTTTTTTATCATGTATCTTTTGTCTCTCAAATCCCAACTACATGGCCATGCTTCGTGGTTGTGTAGAAGTACATACCCAACTCCATGGCTATGCAATTGGCCATGTATCTCTCGACACATAAAAATCTAACTTTTCAACTATACTTTAAGGCTATGTATAGGTACATGGCCAAGTACATAGGTGTATACCTCCCCTACTCGATTTTTCGTCTCTCTACTTCCAAAACTAACCTTCAATCCTTTTAAGACTTATACTAATCATCATAAATCATGAATTATTGCTTTTTACCTAAAAGAACATCATCTTACCCGACTTACACTTCCTATAATATAAAATTGCACTAACACTCTTTGTAAGAGAACATTCGTTAATTAACTTACAACCCTTATTATATGTTACACATAGTTTTAAGCATAAAGACATGAAAAGAATGAAAGAAATGAATTATCCATCACACTTACCTTGCAAGATCGCATTAATTTAAAAATTTGTGTGTGGAAAAAAATGTCAAGAAGACTAATGTATGAAAAAGGGGGAGAAAAGGAAGAAGGGATAAGGATAGGCAATTATATAAAGATGCTGGATTAAAATCTTTTGAGCTTCCAACTTCACCCCCTTAGCTAAAACTCATTTTACCACACTACCCATCTTTAATATTATTTATTTTATTCTTCTCTCTTCTTCTTCTTCTTCTTCTTCTTCTCTCTTTTTAATTTTTTTTTTTTTTTGCCAAATTTCACATCCTTTCCTCAAAAGAAACTTTCATCCTTGAAAATTATCTAATTCCTGAAACAACTTTAGATACTTCCTCTTCATTTCCTCTTGTAGCTTTTAGGTAACTTTTTGCTCCAACTAACTTATCCACTGCACCTTTACATAAGGAATGACTCATCTCCTTAGCACTTGTTGTTTAGTATCCACTATTCTAATGAGTCATTCCATAATGAAAAGGTTTGGTTGAAGATTTAAAAGCTCCAATGCTATAAATTGAGTTATAGGTGAGAATGTCTCATGATCTGAGTTGATCACATACTTCCTTAACATCGACAAGTGAAATGCAACATGTACTCTAAACAAACTTAGTGGTAAAACCAATCTAAATGCTATATACCCAATTCTCTCTAGGATTTCAAATGGGATTTAGTTTTCCTCTAAATCCAAATATGACTACTTGTTTAATGGGTAATATCCTCAAAACTATATGATCTCCAACTTGAAATTCTAAAGTGCATTGCCTTTTATCAACATAATTTATTTTTTTTTGCAACTCTAAGGTGATTGCATCCTCTGCCTAATTAGCTCCACTTTATTAACTGCCTCCTATACCAACTTAAGTCTCAAAACTTGTCTTTCCCCTACCTTGCTCCAATGCTTTGGTGATCTACATTTCCTTCCATATAGAAGGCATCACCTCTTATTAGCATAACTCTTTTGGCAACTCTAGGTTGATTGCATCCTTTGCTTAATTGGCTTTACTTTATTAACTACATCCTATACCAACTCAGATCCTAACACACATCTTTTCCTTACCTCATCCTAATGTAATAGGAATCTGTATTTCTTTCCATACATACCCTCATAAGGTTGTGTATAGGTACACGATTAGGTACTTAAGCATTTAACCCACCCCTACACCACCCCCAATGCCTATGCTCAACTTTTCTTCTTTTTCTACATCTAAAATCGGCCTGTGATCCTTTCAAGACTTACACTAATCATCATGAATTGTGAATTATTTGTTTTTACCCAAAAGAACATCATCTTACTTACCTTAAACTTCTTGCAATGCAAAATCACACCAACACTCTTCACATGAGAATGCTCCTTGATCAACCTATAACCTTTATTACATGTTACACACAGTTTTAAGCATAAAGACATGAAAAGAATGAAAGAAACAAATTGTTTATCATTCTTACCTTACAAGATCACGTTAACTTGAAAAGTCATATGTAGGAAAAACTATGAAGAAGACTAATGTAAGAAAAGGGGGAAAAAAGAAAGTGGGGATAAGGAGAAGCAATTATACATAGATGTTAGGTTATAATCTTTTGAACTTTTGGCTTTACCCCTTTGGCCAAAACTCATTTTACCACATTGTCCATCTTTAATATATTTACTTTATTCTTCTTCTATTTATTTATTTTTTGTTGGATTTCACAGAAAGTGTTCATTACTATTACAATGTTGTAAGTTTAGTATTGAGCATAAGCTAGGCACTTGATTTACTACTTATTAGGGATAAACAAAGAAAGAAATAAGGGTAGCCGATCATACCATCTTAAAAATCATATTGCATAGGTTTATGATTACAAAAGGTGTTAAGAAAGGAACAATTAACTTCTTTCTCATGTGTAATGAAATGGAAATAATAAAAATAACAAGTGTAAAGAATAAAAATATAAAACATCAAGATTTTACATGGAATATTTGAAATAAAATAAATGACAAGACTACATAGATGAAACCCTTCCAGTATAAAACTAATGGACCACATATATATCTTCTATATTACTTGAAGCTAAACAAAGACTTAAACATAAGCTTGGATGTTGGAGTAATAAAAATGCAACATTATGTAATAACATGGTCACTCGAACATATTGATTATAAAAACATCAAATACTTATTGAATTGAATAGCTTAATCCAATTTTTCTCACTATCTTTCTCTTCCCTCTCAATTTTTTAATATCTTACTCACTCTACATATGTACTTGTTGTTTGTGATTTTCATCATGTTGCAAAATGGCTTTGATGAGCTTATTTATATAAGAAGAACAAATTGCTCTTCACCGCCTCAACTTAAGTAAATTAGCTAGTAATTCCTTTTTACCTTGTTTTTGGTAAAAGTTAAATAAATCTAGAATCCACATAACAATCTCACCCTCTATCTAATGTGGGGATCTACTCCATAAATATTATTTTCCTATAAAAAACGAGTTTCTCTTTTACCAATGTTGTAATTATCATGTTAGTCTTATCATCTATATAATTCTTAGGAATGAACTGCATCTCAAAGACAACTCAGATTCAACTGTATCCAATATCAATGTATTTAGATCTTAAATGAAAAGTAAGACTGTTACTAAGATGCATCTTGCTCTAACTATCAAAAGAAATGATGTACTTGTCATGTTGCTAACTCAATTATTTAAGAGATTTCTTTATCCATAAAACTTCCTTACAAGCTTCAATAATAACAATTTACTTGGCTTCTATAGTAGATAAAGCAAAGAACTTATACAACTTGATGTTAATTTTTTTTTATATATATATCAACATCAACTAGCATAAATACATCTATAAACCCCTTAAATGTAGGTTTATTGCTACTAAATTGAAGACATAGCTTGGCAATTACTTTAAATCTAATGTTATAGGACATAGAGAGAGAGCTAACAACACTAAATCCATAGTGATAACACCATGACATATGTGAGACCACCAACAGCTAATGCATAAGGCACATTCTTCATTTGTTCTTCCTTTGTCTCACTTATGGAGTACTAGATACTAAATTTTTAAGTGACTAACAAATGGTGAATTCCCTAGCTTAGCATTGCTGATGTTAAATCTCTTTAACAACTTTTGTAAGTATTTCTCCTATGATAATCAAAACTTCTACTTTTCCTATCATGCATGATTCTCATATTAAGAATTTGTTGAGTTGGCCTTAAGTCTGTCATATCAGAAGAATTACTTAATTCCTTTTTCAAAATATGTTAGGCATCACTATTGATAATCAACATACCATCCACTCATAAAAAGAGGATAATGAACTTACTATGATGTAATTACTTGATAAATACACAATGGTCGAATGCAGCCTTTTATAGCCGTGATCAATTATCACACCCTCAAGGCACCCAAGTCATGATGACTTATCATGAGTTTCTTTAGAGAGAAAGACCTCACCTTTAATGTCCTAGATCCCATTAAACATTCATAAAGCATCTAGACTACAACCTCCTCAAATAAATTTATAGGTTAGACAAGTATTAACATTCAATTGAAATCCTCACTAAATGAGTTATGAAACTCAATACACAATTACTACATCAAACACAAACATATGCCACACCACACACAAACCTATAGCTAGTAAATAAAACAAATAGGATTCATTAAGTTATACTTATAAAGCACTATAAACAATACAATCTTGGTATCCCAAGATTTTGAGTAACTCAATATCGATACCAAAATTTACGAGGGACTTAGCATTGCCAGCACCACATAAATCATCGCATGTTGGCTCATTACCTACATCATGCCATCAAGAGCAGAGTCCATTATAATGTTTATATTAATGTCTCA
Source organism: Laguncularia racemosa (assembly GCA_037954665.1). Taxonomy (NCBI): domain Eukaryota; kingdom Viridiplantae; phylum Streptophyta; class Magnoliopsida; order Myrtales; family Combretaceae; genus Laguncularia; species Laguncularia racemosa. Next base: position 451,225 of record JBBMOL010000024.1, on the reverse strand, counting down.
TTCCTTTAGTGTGCCCCACTTACAACTTCACCCCTTATGAAATGACTTGTATCAATTGTCATTGCCTTATGTTGAAAACTCACTAAGCCATGTATAACAATCTAGATGGTTAATTAAAAAGCCATATTACCCCAAGAATCTAACCCGTCACAAGGTTACTAACTGGTCTGAGTCCCAATGTGTGCAAATCTCATCCTTGTGTAAATCAAACTCATCACATGTGTTTATTAGGTCAGATATTTATTGATCTCGTTTTATCTAACCTACAAACACATACATCACATAATAGCATTCCAAAACTCACTCAAATTATTGTGAACAAATGGAATCAAAGCAAGCTCCTAAAATTAAGTTCAAATACAAATGATTAATACTTAGTTATACTAAAGGATTTCACCTACCAATACTATTATTTAATCTCTAACATAAATGATTTTTTTGAATCCAAATTTGATTATAGAAAACCTGAAAATAACAAACTAGGCCAACCTATTTTGTGCTCAAAGGGGTTTTAGTCAATTGGGCTTCAAACTTTGAGACTCAGTTATTCAAATTCTCGCCTAAAACTTGCTAAGCCTTATTTTGTATATAGATAGTTGTATTGTATAATTGGTCGATCAATTGAAATTTTAATTTATTTAATCATTTTCTCTTAAACTTTTAAATTTAAGAGGATTTATTCTTATTTAAGAGAAAATTTTGAGGTATGTTGACCTTCATGCTCTTGATTTTAAAATAATTACTTGAATATATAAGTATGTGAAGGAAATACTATGTCATGCCCTAAAAAGGGGCTTAAAAGTTTTTACTAAAATTATCACATCTTGTGTGCACCCATAATGCAAAAACTATCTTGCGAGTTAGAAGTTATAAGACACTAATTAAATCTATTTTAATCATAATACATATAACTAATTATTATATAAAAATAACTAAGAAAACTAGTAATCCATAGTTTACTAGAACTACAAAGAATCAATATCCCTTACCAAATTATAAAATTGGGTTGTCACAACTCTAAAAAAGTCTAGGTTCAAATAAGTTTAAAGGAAAATAGATTTTGAAAAGAAGGAATACACAAGTTTTACAATTTCTTGTTACTTTATCTAAGTCTAGATCAACAATTACTCTATCCTATACTTATTCCTTGATATCTAAGTTAGAAGCTCTCATCACTTGATTCCTAGCCTATTCCTAGCTTTTGACTTAACTTGCAAAAGAGAAGTTGTTAGGGTGTAAGCTATAGTAGCTTAGTGAGAAAACTCTTCTACTAAATCAACGAGCAATTAGCAAGCAAGTTATTTAAACAAGCATATGCAATGCATGATCACTCATAGGAATGCAATAGTACATATGGTTGTTCGGAAACCACATACAACACAAATTTATCGCCCTTCGTTGCTTACATTAGGAAATCACAAACTATATGTCGACTCTAAGTTCCATTTCCAAACTTTTCCTAATGACATTTCATCATGTTCATGCTTTGGAAATTTTATAAAATATGAATAAAACATCATTTTGGGTGTCATTTTGATGTTTGAGAGCAAGCCTTCCACTTTTCTAACCTTTTCCCACTACTAATACACATTAACCACTACTTAAGACTCTTGAGGTTTGAAGTCTACTTAATACATAAAAAAAGAGATGATTATTGGCTTCCTAAATATGGCATTTAGAAGTGTACAATAGAGTCTTTATCTTATTTCCATCATTTATCTCTAAATGTTACACAACTAGCTCATTATAAGATGGCTACTTTACATTGTCCACTATCCTAGCTTAGGTTTACATCAAAATCTTGCATCCTTAGCTAGGTAAAATTTAAATGTGTAAGTAAAAATTACAAAATCAGAATAATATTAGCCATTCTAATCTAATTTACAAAGAGATATTATAAAAAATAGGAAGGTATAAAGGTAAGTTAGTGTCCTACACTTAGTGGCCTTTAGTTGGTTCTCCTAACTTCACTCCTTAGCTTCCTTCTTGCATGAGGTTGCTTCTTGATTTTCCTTCGATTCTTAGATCCTCAAATGTCCTCCTAAATGGAATGAAAGACTTCTGGAATTTGGCTTGAAGTGGTGTTGTTTGGTGTGTTGATTTCTTGTTGAAGTGATGGTGTCATGTGTATAGCAATAGGGTGATGGTTTGGAGGGTGTTTGGTATTCAATTTTTTGGAGTTTTCTTGCAGAGTTTTTGAGAGGATGTTTTGAGGGAAAACTTTTAGAATAAGGTTTCTTGAAGTCCACATGCAAATGAGAAAGAAATAGAGTGATTTAGGTTACTTAAGTGTTGATTTTTACCCATGAGTCAATAGGGTGAGTTGGATAAAGGTTTTACATATTGGGTAAAGGGATGTATTGTATCAAATCACCTTACCTACTTTAAAAATGGTTGCTTCCATAAGAACTTAAGTCTTGTCTATGACCTATACTTACACACCTAGTGTACTTGAAGCCTTCTAAACCCTTGGATCACACAAGTTGTCAATCTCCTTGTACTTTGGATGTGACCGGCGGTGGTTAGGTGTTTTTGTTGCTCTTATTTGTTTTGTTCCTTGGCTAATAAATGTAGGTTAATTAGGGCTTGATTAAGGTAATTTTTAGAGGTCAAATTGGGTAATTTATCTAAGCTAATGATGGATATAAAATGGCCAACTTACCTTTCATGTTTATGCCAATTATGAGGTAGTTGAGTGGGAATTGTTTTCCATCATTTACCTTATCTAATTTGATTAATTAGTAAGGTTAGTTTTGATTAAATTATTAGGTCTTTTATATTATTAATGATGTAAATTGTTGCTTTTAAGGTTTTAGTTTTGGTTGAGTTGAAATGTAGGTTTTTCTAGCTTAAGATTAGTTTCGACGTTTCCTATTTGTGACCTTAGAGTTTGTTAATTGATTTGGGGTTTTCATTATTATTATTATTATTATTATTATTATTATTATTATATTGGGTTTAGGTTCAAGTTTGGAGTTCAATTTTTCATTTTAAGGTTTGCCATTTAAATTAGGATTTGAATTGTTGATTTAGGGTTTATGAGTCAATATAAGGTTTTGAATTCTTATTTTAAAGTTTAGATTTTTAGGGGTTTGAGATATTATTTTATGTTTTAGGGATCAATTTAGGTTTTTCATAAAATATTTTGTGGTTACTGAACATAGTCCTTAAGTATAGGGTTAAATATTCTATTGATTCTTGGAATTTTTTTTCAACAATTTATACCCTATTTTAGAATTTTGCAGGGTTTACATACCAAGTGTTACACATTTAGGTTTTCTATTCATTAATTTCATGGAATAGAACTTTAGAACTCCAACTCGTTATATAAGGACAAGGATGAATATAAAAGTGCAACTCCAATCTCATCCCTTTAAAATCTTTTGGAGTTACAAATATTATTAAGAGAGAGAAATCACAATGTGAGGACTTGATAGGTGTGAAAACATATTTTGATACCATCATTCCCAATTCAATGTTGGATTCCATACAATCTTATTTAACAAAAGAGCTAAAAGAGTAACATCTATTTTCTTTATATAATCTTAATAGAAATTTTTATGTTCATTAGCAGTGCTCTCTCTTTCTTCCCTCAATTTCCTAACTTTCCTCATTGCCAACCTTTTCTTGTTTCTTAATCTCTTTCTAACATCAAAATTTTCATGATGACCATTTTATAATATTTTAGAACAAAACAATCATGCTCCGAACTTTCATTTGTATAAATCATGCATGTAAGTTCACTTAAAAATTATATTATGGTACAATCCATTAACTAACCAAGCAAAAGTTCTACAATTCAAATATTCCTAAATCATATTGTGCAATTTGATTCAAAACTACATCATGAAGAAGAAGAATAAGAATAAGAACAAGAAACTATATTTTATGGTTTGATTTCATTTGAAGGATACTTGCCTCCCTTGCATTCTTCGAATTTCAATTAGAACAAATTTCCAAATTTAGTTATTTTACCTAAAAAAAAAAACAATTCTACTAGATGTAGATGAATATTTACAAATAAAGTTAATCAAAATGGTATTAGTTAACAATTCAAAAGATCTTTGCTTGTTGAAAACAAAGTTTTGTTAAGATTCTTAGTTCTCTTGCCATTAATTGCTCATTCACTTAGCTTAATGGAATAAAACTATAATATAATAGTTATTACTAAATAATGGAATAGAGCTGTAATAAGATTATCATTTACCAATTTTGATTTTTTATGAGGGTACTTTAAAGAAAAAAATTACTCCACAAGGTGACTTGTAAAAGTTGTGTTATGGAATAACCTACTAAGTTGGAGGCTTAGGAAGAGTCAAATGGTTTGTTGGATGAAAGGTACTTATTTCAACTAAAGCGGGCTTTAAAGAAATGGATGAGTAGATTTAGTTTTGTCCTTGCATAGTTCGATATCACTCTCTCTCTTCTAGATTAACTGATGAAGGATATATTTTGCTTAGATATAGGTAGCAATTCTATTGGGACAACCTCTTTAACGGATTTTTGAAAAAATTTCCCCCATAAAGATTTAAGAAAGTAAGAATGCATTCTTAATACAGGTAGCAAAATTTTATGAAAGGTGTACTTCTGAGTTAATATAGAGTAGTGAAATTCATTGCAAAGTAATATCCCAAATGGATTTAATATGTATATAAAATTGTTTCACTGCGCTTAGTAGTACATATGTGATGAAGCCACTTCTCAACTTAATTTTGTACATGCATTTTCGGAAATGTTTTCGTTCTATCCTACATTTTTCTTTTAACAAGTATGCATCAAATAAATTGACTAAGTGTGATTTTATTTTATTTTTTAGTTAGTATACTCACAATATGCTGAATTATGAGTTTGACTTGTTTTGACTGGGCCTAACATGAGTAAAAAAATAGCTCGCCAAAAGTAGCTTGCGGCTTCACGATCAAATACTTAAGCACAATATATGGCTGTGGCTCAAGCCGCATGTGAATTAATTTATTAACTCTTAAGTTAGAATTCAAAGACGACAATGCACCCATGAAACTGTAGAGCGATAGTCAAGCTACTATTTATATTGCCACAATCCTGATATTCATGACCAAACAAAATATATTGAGGTGGATTGCTAATTCATTAGAAACAAAGATCATCGAGGACACTAGTCCATATTATATTTGCCATTGCTGATGTCATTGCAAATCATTAAATGGCAATAGAAATTGAGATCCATTTGATAAGCGAGTCGTGCTAACATTTATTTGCTAGCTTGAGATGTATTAAGAGTATAGTATCACTATAATTTCATATTATTTATATATTCGGGAAGGGTTTGCTGGTTGTAGACAAGAGTGGCGGAGCAAAAGAGATAAAGAGCATTAGATAGACAAGGTAATCTTTTGTTTGGCCTAGAGAGAACTTTGCGGCTTCTCAATGCAAGAAAAATAAGCTGTCTCATAACCTTTTAATGAGTCGAGTTTGAGGATTCAACATCCTTCTAATTACTAAATAAGTCAAGAATTCCACTCTTCAAGGAAAATGTCACAAGATATTGATAGGTTATATTATTATGCATGTGATCATTATCATTGAATTTTTGCCAACTTAAACCTCTTGTGCAGCATGACATCAATAATTGAGAGATACAATAAGCTAAAGGAGGAACAACATCAACTACTAAACCCAGCTTCTGAAATCAAGGTAAAGTTACTTTAATCTAAGTAGATTAAGGGCACAATATCATCACATTTATTTTAGAAATTCTCATTTTCTATGGGAATGACTAACATACAGCGAATGGCAATTTAATTCCCACTCAAATTTTTTAAGAATGAAAACCAATACCCTGATATATCTAAAAACCCATGACTATACTTTACGCAACTGATATCGATAATAAATATCATCACAACACAAGTTGGGTGATAGGTTTATCTGTTTTACATAAAAGACCTGTTATTTATTGATAATATCACTCATAATAGACTGGGTTTTTCTCTTGTTTGACAAAATATTTCACTAGATATTAGAAAAGATACATATCCACATTGTCAGCTAAAACCAATCGATGGAAAGGATGATAATAAATAACAAAGGTTTTTAATCATGAATAGAAGTTTTCCAATGACCAATGATCAATATAATTTGGTCATGTGCTCTGTCTTCATCATATGCATTCTCCGTGTTGCTTGCTTAAAAGCACCCCATTCAAAATTGGAACTAACGGAAGTCTCTCTTGGAGTTGAACAGGAACAGCAGACAGTCAAAGTTGATAATAATTTTTTTAAAAAAAAAAAGAAAAAGAAAAGAAATGAAAAGTTCATGCAAACTAGGTGAGCTAATCATATAGATCAATTAAATGCATTCATCCTCAGTAAACCTAAAAGATGTCCAGAAGCTAATAATTATTGGATAGCATTCACATAGTTCTGAGAACACAATCGATTGTGAAAGAAGTTGAACTAACTGAAGATCCTCAACATGTATCACTAGATACCCAATCCACTCAGATAAAAGTTAAAACAGATACAAAGTAAAATCATGTATGCAGATAGAAAGATATGAAAGATTAACCCATATGTAATACAAGGTTAATATGCATGTAGTTAATGTGTAAAAAAATGCATTGGCATAAAAGAAGCAGAAAATGTCAGGGCAGACTGCTCTTTAACCCCAATAGGATACCAAGCACCATTTTTGTTGCATTAACACTATACTCTACCCATCAGTTACTTGAAGCTTAATTATCTAGTATGTGTTTCCATACGTTAAATTCAACTATCTCCCTCACTCATGGGAAAGGGGCTTTAACTAATCAAATGACAAGGAGACTTGAATTTAGGTACTGCACTAATACCGTATTGAATTGTCCACAACCAACTAATAGGAAATATTATGTTTTCAGATAAATGTGTTTCTTATTTGTTTTTTGATATTTAGTCTATTAACTATCGGACAACGAAGATTTAAATTTTTTAGCATGATCCATGAATTATCCATAAATCTAGCCATCTTAAATTATCAAAATTCAATCAAGGTGTTATCAGTATATTTGATTCCAACCAACGGTGTTTAAATCCTACATCTTCATCTCAAAAGCCATTTTCATGCTTTTATCTTGCTACAATATAGGAAGACAGATCATATTTCATCTCATCCTATGAACCATATGTTTGTTTAATTCGTTCACTTTATAGCTCGGAAATTGTGCGTTGATGATCAAAAGTATTCACCAACATTACCTCTATCTTTCTTTCAGTTTTGGCAAATGGAGGCAACAAGCTTAAGGCAGCAATTGCAGTACTTGCATGAATGTCACAGGTGCTCTTAAATACTCATTAGATAATCCAATAACCTACATAGCAGATGTATTATAACTTGCTGAATTACCAAAAAGGAAAAAAAAATTATATATATATATATTCTAAGAAGTCACTTAGCCATCCGTTCAATACTACTCACCAAACATAAAACATTTAGACAAATCAGCACCGGTTTAACTGAGATAAATGTATTGGTTTTGGTCTTTTCTAGCTCCTTAATCCCAATTGGAAACATGAAAGTATCTATTATGACACAATATACAACAACTATGAAGTTTAGGGGAAAAACAAAATGGTTAAATAGAAATGATAGAAAAAGCATTGTTGAATCAATCTACAATTCATATGGCTAAGGTATTGGGGGTCACAATAGAGTGCAAGGAATTACATGCAACACAAAATACGTTCCAAAATGAAGTAAATACATAGCCACCATTTAAGACATGTACTTCTAGTATGGCTAATATAACTCGTCTGATAAAAAGTCTATAGATTGGACTCATATGCTTGGATAAAGTCAACAATGGCCTGATCCTTTCATTAAAAATTGTCCTAAACAAAACTTTTAAACTTCTCATTAAAACCCACAATTAAACAAAAGCACTACATAAAAGGTAGAATTAGACTTCTTTGATTGTGTTGTCTCAGATATGGGAGAAAAACAAATTCCAACCACAAATAGCAGTTCATCTCAATAGAAGGCAACTTTCATTCTATTATTCCAATTAAAGCAATAGTATGTAGGTTAAGAAGGTGTCCATGGGTGGGAGTATAGGCTAGTGTTTACAATAGTGATGTATGTTTAGATGGCATTTAGGGTCAATGGGTAGATAATATAAATGGTGAGGGTTTAGTAAAAAAGTATAAGCAGTGAGTGGTTAGGGTTTGGTTGAGCACTTAGCTAAGGGCAATGTATGCTAGTTGAATCACTTAGATAAGGGATGTAAAATAATAAAAAAAAAATGAAAAATCACCATGTCACCACCAAGTTTAAAATGCAAGTAAATTAACGTACTTATTAAGGAAAGATCCGTTCTAACTCCAAGCTTCTTCACACAAATAAAAAAAAGCTTGACCAACTCAAATAGAAATCTTGCCTGGAAAAGCGCCTTATGTCACCAGTTATTTAGAATCTTCACATCAGGAAAAATAATGGTCCATCAAATATTTTGTGATGAGGAAGTGTGGATCACTAGAAGGTCTATAATTATCTTCTCAACCAAATTCTAGTCAAATTTATCTACCTAGCTTAAACTAGGGTATAAGTTTGAATTTGAAGGTCAGTAAAAAATAAGCTTTAGGCTTGAAGCTAAACTGGGAAAGAAATAAGTGGAAAGAAATCCTTGATTGACTCCCCTTTCAATCTATGAAGAAATGCTTTGCAAAAGAAATGTAAGGTCAATAAAAGCTACTATCACCCTAATTTACATTTGCAAATCCTTAGATGTCTCTTTATTCTACCTTCTTAAAAGAACATTCCTTTATTAGGTGAGCCCTTTAAATATTTTAGAGTTGGGTGTGATTCACAACATCCATTTGATTTTTTTGTTAGACTCATGACTTGACTCATAACTTCTTATTACATAAGCTAAATCAAGTCTAGTGAGAAAGATAAATTAGTCTTCCCATTAAGCATTGACACTACCCTCTATCTATCAAGTTTATCGATTTGGTCTCAACACCTATATATTTCCAATTTAGGGAAGGTGTAGTTATCATAACTTGCATATAAGCTCACTAGTTTCTTTGAAGAGATCAATAATACATTTGTATTGAGAAATGAGAATTCCAAATTTACTTCTAACCACTTCCATTCTTAATTTTTTTTTAGCTCATTAAGTTCCTTAACATCAAATCCTGACGTACTCTATCTTTAACCAACCAATTTCCTTGGAATCATCACTAGTGGTAATGACATCATCAAGATAAAACAACTATAATGGATCTTTTACCCTTATGGTTCAACTTTATTAAGAGAGTATGATCAACTTGTCCTTCTGTAACCCAATTAAGTCCTAACATGCAAAAACATATGAACCAAGCTTTACATGACTATATTAACCCCTATAAAGATATATTCAATTTTCATACTTTTCCTTCCTCTTTATCTAAAGTGAAATGTAGAGGCAATTTCATGCAATTTTTCTTTTCTAACTCATTATTAAAAAAAAGGCATTTTTTACATCTGTATGATAAAAGAGGCTAGTCAAGATTGCAACTAATGACAAAAGTATTCAAACTATGTTGAGTTTTGCTCTTAGAACAAAAGAAGCCAATCTCCTTTAAGTCATCACTAGTCATTATGATATCATTAATATAAACAATTTCGTAGTCTAAGATTATCAGTGAGCCACCAATCTTAGCTTTATAACATTCTACACTCATTTTCATTCTTCACAATAGACACCTATTAGCTTCCCATAGCTTTCTTTCCTTTAAGTAAAGCAACTACATCCTAAGTATTGTTCTTATATTCATTTCCTCCATTACAGCTTCTTTCCATCTAGGAATACTAAGAGCTTCATGAATATTTCTTCTTAGTTTGTCCATATTGACCTAAGTAATAAAAGTCTCAAGTCGAGTGGATAATTTATCATACATTACATAAATGAAAATGGGATATTGAGTGCACATTCCTTTCTCCTTGCAAAGTGATGTAGGTAGCTAGTCAATAATTTTCAATTGATTTCTTTCATCTAAATTTTGGTTTCCCCACACACTTTCTATTCGAACTATCTCTAAATTCCTCCTCTCATTATGTTATGAGATACTCATGAAAGGATTGAACAATTTGCTTTGTTGAAAAGCTTTATCCCTTTTTATAAATACTCATAGATTAAGGTCTAATAACTATTGGTGGTGTATGTAGACTTTAGCTTGAGTTTGTAGACCAAAGTAGAACATGACTAATCCAATATAGGACTATGTTGACCTAATTAGGACATGGATTAAAGCTCAAGACTCAAAAGAGATTGAGGTAGAGAACATGTTTAGATTTCTTGAGACATAGGAGATATAGATATTTCACTAGATATGTATATGTTTGAAACAAGTATACCCCCTCCACTTAAATTCTCCCCTTAGAGAAGAGACCCATAGAATGATTGATCTTTACAAAATACATACCAACAAAGGTCTTTTAAGTGTGTATCATTTATTCATAATTGTCAACTAATTGTAATAAACTTTAAAATGTATATTCCTTTACTACTCTCGAATAAAAAGGGATACACATGCTTCCATCCACCTACAAAATGGTATATTACTAGATAAGAGCATGTTGAAGAATCTCTAGCAACACAATTCACAAAATTCTAAACATTTAGAAGTTTGGAGGGCTTTCAATTTATTAGATAGGTTACTATCACAATGGCATCCCCTAACAAGAATGTGGTACTGAACTAGCTAACCTCATAGCTCTTGCTATTTCTAATGATTACATATTTTTCTTCTTAGCTACTCCCTTTCATTGAGTATATGAATAAGAATTCTAATGATTATGCCATTTTCTAGGAGGCAAATTTGGATGAAAATTATTCTTGCCTATCCTTATGATATAAATTGGGGTTTGAAACATATCACTAATGAACTTATGAAATCAATAAAAGACTGTAAACACCTTCTATTTATCTTTTAACAAATAGACCTAACTAACTCTTGTGTAATCATTTAAGAAAGTTATAAACCAACTTGACAAACTTTGAATTTCAGTTTAACCCCATATATTTATAAGATGAAAGTGCTAAGGTGACTAATAAAAGTGTGTATTATAAGAGGAATGACAATGCTTTTCCATGATACAATGTTCACAATGAAATTGGACATAAATATAGTTTAAGGACAGGTTAGATTCAAAAGGAGGATTTAAGTGTTATCTTCATCCTAAAGAAAATAGAGGCAAATTCCCTCCTCATCACTATCAATCTTCCCTAAAGATAAATCCTAAAATACACAATAACAAGCAAAGAAAATTACTTGACAATACATATCCCTTATCAACTTGCTCATAAACAATAAGTAGTACTTTATTTTAGGTTCAAATGAAGTGGAGTGCAACTTTAATCTTGAGATGCATACAAAACATTACCCTTTTGTTGAAACCTAGTTTCTATTAGCAATACACACACTCATAATCTCATCACATTTCTTATATGTTTCAAACTGCTATAGAGAGTTAGTCATATAATCTAATGCTCTAGTATCGACAATCAACACATTTGCATCAAGTGAAGGGATACAAAAGAGGGCACATGATTACATGTGTTGTAGAGGCCGATAGACCATTCTCCTATGCTTTGCTCCCTTCTACAATATGTGCTTTGATTCAATAATTTCATTCGACATCCTATGCTGATAAATTGAAAGGTTAAAGGTCTCCCAACACTCATTTTTGTTGCCTACACTATGCATGAAGACCCTTTCTGCCTCCTAACTTCAAATTTTACGTCTTACCATGCAACTTCCAAAATATTTCCTCAATGTGATATAGCTTGTAACAGTGCTTAGACTATGGCTTCTTTCTTTCCTTCAATAGTGTATTTGTCATCCCTTCCTTTTTGGTAACCAAAGCTAAGTTAGGTAGCTAATCAATAATTGCACTAGATGACATAACCTCCTTTCTACTCTCTTCCCTACAAACTTCAGCAAATGCCTCTCCTAATGCATGAAAAGGCTTCATACCTAGTTAACGGCCTCTAACTTCATCTAGATCTAGATTTAAATCCTATGAAAAATCTTTTTACTACATTTTGCTAAATTTCATGTCATCAACTGTAGACTTCCAATCAATATCATAAAACAAGTCCATTTCATACCTTATTACATACTAAACATTATAGTATTTAGTTAACGTGATACAAGATCAATTTAAAATAAATTTTCAAACTCGTTGTAAAAAGAACCCAACAATCTCTTTTTGGGTGTATTGTGTGTGTACTTATATAGTGTAAATTCATGTGTTTATCTTGACTTATTAAAGTGTTTCCTAGAAGTCAAGATCAATATGTAATATCATCGTGTGTGTATGTCTAAGTGTAAGGTCAGGCTATTACGTTTGCAACCGAGTTGATGTCAATCAATACGGGAATTGTGCAATTAGTGGTCAGTTAATGCAAATTGTGTGTACTGTTTGGAGTAAGTTTAGGAGTACTCATCATGCAAATGGGGGAAGTGAGGTATGTTTGTAACTAACACTTATTGTACTTTAAATCACAGATATGAAGGAAGGAAAGCCTATTTTCTCCATATATATATATATATAGAATTTAGTGATAAAGTAATCATAGGGTTCTTTTTAATCGTGCCCTAAAAAGAGATCATTGGATTTCCCCAATAACAAGCCCAAAAGCTTATTTTAAATCGATCCTATAACATACCAACATGGAGCTCTTGAACCATGTCACATATCTTCATAGCTATTTCAAAAGAGATGTGTCCTGTTAATTACCCTTAGTTCTATAGGATTTATTAGACAAGCCTTACAGCTTCCGATTCTCATATCCTTCATCTACAAAGTTTGGCCTTACAGTGGCACCTATGAGATACCCAATTTTGCCTCATCCCCTAATGACCAATCCAACCAACTAGAACCATTTTTGAAAGTTGTGGCCACATAGCTTGAGCTGGGTGATTTGTAGTGTGTGTGTTCACCAAGGTTGGAATGGGAAGAGATTGATACTATAGTTATGTCTTTGGGTCAAGGAAATTGAACTTAAGTTTTAGTTCCTACAAGAGGGTTTTAGGGTTATTTCCATCATCATAGATGACATGTCTCAACATTTAATTAGGAATGACTAAGCACTAATAACAAAAAGAAAACATTCAACACAAAAATGAAATCTTGTTGATCATAGTCGCATGTACTTATAATGATACAAGGTATTCTTAAGATACAAGAAATAGAAATAAAAGACATGAGATCAAATTTAAGAGATATATATCTCCATTAATTCGGTTAACAGCTAAAGCAAAACCAAAAAATTCGATATAATAATCTAATTCTAGCCAATAAAATCTGACTTTAATTAATCCGAAATCTCGTGCTACTAATTTGAAATCCTACAACAACATTTATCATATTTCGTATAAGTGTGCTTTATATGTACTTCAGGCATGAAAATTACTATATATTACTAAAAAGCTTGAACCAACAGAAAGACCAGTGAAATTGATATAAGGCAGAAGAGACCATTAACGGGCCAAGTTTGACACTTGCCAATGTACATAACGTGATAAGTGTGGTTGGTGTTAGGCAAGTGGGCTAGTTTGTACTGAAGTCATTTTCTACAGCTTTTTTATCAATGGTAACAATGCACAAAGATATTAAAGCAATAATGTTTTTGACAGCGTAAAGATCTAATAAAAATAGCTTTTGAATATCTTAAGTTTTGAATTATAAGTATTGAATTAACTTAGACTTTGGTCCTGTGGTATTGGATTTATTTCACTTTTGTCTACATATTTTAAGTTTACCATAAATGTCAGACACTAACAAGAAACACTTAAATTTCAAGAACCAAAAGAGGAGAAAATTTTCATTATGAAAAGAATTAGGAAATGTCCAAAAGCTTATGAAGACTACAACTAATGTATACACAAAGTAGAGGGAGATTCCAGGATTACTTGTAATCGTGCATTCCTCTTAGAATCAGGACAATAGTTATAAAAGTGAATTGCACACACTTTTTGCCAAATGAAGAAGTTTCCATAAGATTTAACAAGTACCAAAACATATTCCCACTAGCTTTATCATTTTGGAAAGAAACTTGCCTCACAAGAGATGGTGCATTTGTAATATGTTAGCTCATTCATGATAATGCATGCGTTAAGTGGACCTAGATCAATTTTAAGAGTAAAAATATCTTGGTCACAAAAGAGCTAATCCCCAATAGCCATGATTGAAATGTAATGCCTGGAGCCATCAGGTCATCAACATGCAGATAATAGTCTTAATTGAACATGCAGACATTTGATGGGACAAGAACTATCGGGACTCAGTGTGAAAGATCTTCAGAATCTGGAAAACCAATTAGAAACAAGCTTAAAGGGTGTCCGCACGAGGAAGGTAACATTTCAGGTCTCAACCTGTGCAACAGAGGGAAAAGAGCAGAGAGAAAAAGGGAGTGAACGAACAACTTCCTAAGTCCAATTTTAATCGGCATCTCTTTTCTTAGTTTGTTTGGAAAGCAACTGTTTCACATGCATGAACACTCATAATGATTTGCAGGATCAACTTCTGACCGAGGAAATCAAAGAGCTGAACCGAAAGGTATGGTCAAGATCTGTCTATCCATGTCGATTTGCATTTAAGTAACAAATAATATTTAACTCCATTTCAGGATAATCTCATACATCAAGAAAATATAGAACTATGTAAGAAGGTGAAACTCAGCAATCAAGATAACATAGAATTACAGAAGAAGTAATTATTTCAGGAAGCTGGACAATGCGCAAAAAAGGAGCACCACATATGTTCTTGTATCAATAACCACTAAAAGCATGCATTCACTTTCTATGAGGAAAACAGCCTAATAACCTACCCCAAAAGGTCCAGGCTTGGGCATCAGACCTCCTTATTAGAACCACGACCAAGTTAAAAGTCCAGTGTTGGTTCCAATAATGTAGAAGAAGAAATTGCTCTATCTTCCATTCTTTACTTGTATGCTGATTGCAATTTCTTGTCAGGTTTATGGCACTAGAGATTTAAATGAAGCGAGAAGAAGCTCTACTGTTACCTGTTCTACAAGCAGTGGATATGACTTACATGTCCCAACCAATCTGCAACTAAGCCAGCCACAGCCACAGCCACAGAATGGTGAAACAAGAATAATGAAACTGGGGTAATATCTCTAGTTCATGAAAAGAGCACAGTACAAATATTTTCTTTCCCAATCGTAGACTCACACAAAGCTTAAATACTTGGCAGGCTGCAGCTGCATCAATAGCTAAATAGCAGCTATGTGTATGTCGTAGTTAACCTGATGTCTGAAGTTTAAAGTCTTATTGGAAGCTACATTCTAACAAGATAAATCAAACTGGAGAACTAAGCAAAATATAGCCCACTGAATCTCCGAAATGTTGTATGCCAATATGTGAATTAAGTTTCAAGAATTGCTGCCAGATGATGCTTAATGTAAATTTACAAAATAAACTGAGGATATGCCATGTGCATTATTCTGATTGTCTTCAGAATCAGTTCGTGATCCATTTGTAAAATATGATTGGTATGTTTTGGCAACAATACCTTTTATTTTGGTAGGTAAAATCATCTGTGCCAACAATTCAGAAAATTTTCTAAGAAAACAAGTTACCAGATAGATTGTAAATTGCAAGCTTTTTATTTATCCTGATTCTCAACATCCTAGATAAAAGAGTAATCTTTATAAATCCAAAGAGAAGGAAAAAACTTAAACCATCAAAGCAACCATGATTACAAGAAGAAATAAATGGTGACAGGAAAGATTGCATTGCCGTCAAAGGGAATTCATCTAAAGAATTTCTTTTTTGGGTAAATCAATAATTGTATTAAAGAGGAAGTTACAACCACATATAACAGAAAGGGGAAGATTGTAGTAAACTCCAGTCTGTTACAACAAATAGAGTCTACAAAAAAAAAAAACTGTAAGAAAAAGCCATGAACCATTATATCTAGCAAAATATAATATGTGGTGCACTCAGATTTGTCCAACTTAGAATGCAACCACTTAATCATAATTCTTTCATGTACAGTAAAGCAAAGAACAAAATGCTTGCAGCATCTTCTAGAAGTTGCAAGGTTCAAATGGTTTCCTCTCTATATTACTGCACATACAAACCAAAATTTTAATACTTACACTGCATCCTTTCTATGAGACTAGTTTAATTCAACTAAAAGAGGCAAGGGAATCTTCCACAGGATCCATTAATATGACCAAAATTGACGAAATTTTCCTAATATGTTTTTACCTGGACAAATCTAGCAACAAGAAAATGATCTAATAAGCAATCACTGGCTTCCATGATGTTCTTATCAACTTCCAAAAAGCCCTTTGTTAAAGCAAAGACTTTCTTAGAATTGGCTTTCAATTACTAACTAGAATTTGCACACTTCAAATAATCTCAAGGAAGGGGGGGTGGGGTGGAAAATTTGATGCATTCACACTTATATGTGGAGAGCATTTGGAGATCCCAATCCTAGAATATTGTTGTCAATGGAAGACATCTTGACCACCGGTGAGAATCCTGTATCATAATTACAAAAATAAAAATTAAAAATTAAAAATAAATAAATTTGGAATTTATTTTCCCGGAATCTTTATATGGTAAAAGATGATATATGCAAATAAAAGAAATATAATGTTGTAATTGCCGACCTTATCATGGCTAAGGTTATTCATGCTAAGTATTATCCTAGTCCACCTGTTTCGAGAATAAACATCTATATAAAGTGTGTAGCAGAGGAACAAACAAAGGATGCAGTGTGCTCTCAAGCTAGGTTGCATACTCACCTGGTCACTAAGTAGCATGTAGAAATTTAGGTCCTAAGTGCCTCCAAGATGTCATGTCATGAATTTTTTCTCTTCATTAACATTTAAATACGTATACTACAAGAGAAAAAAACAGGTGGGTGGGCCTAACTACATGTAGAAATAGACACAACTTTTATAGATTATTTGACACTTGGAAAAATATGACCTACATGTGCTTCATTTTTTTGTGTATGAGCCCAAATATCCTGTGTTAAAGAGTAATAGAATTGCATCCAAAAGTAAGTATCCCTACCTATTTCTCTACTCAAAGACTCCACCTGGACCATAAAGGGAAAAAAAAAAGGAAAAGAAGACTTACACCTACCACTCTAGTGCTGTCCAAGCTAAATCAGGCTATATCCATTAGGCTGAGTTTAGATAAAGCATCATGAACCAAGAAGATGGCTACAAGCGAATAAGCATCAAATTTTGAGATGGGATATTTTGTGCTTAATCAACTTGATTTGGTAAGCTGTATTTTTCATGGCTTCCAATAATAATATAGATGAAAAGAAAGGCAACACCCAGGCATAAATTTTTTATTTTTTATTTTTTAAAAAAAAAGATCCCTGTATTTACTATTTTTATCCATTAAAGCTGAAAGAAATTTGGTGCAAGTGCATCATTTCATTTTTCTCAAAACATTACCAACTAAAGTGTCAAATACAACATAAAAAATGATAAAAATTAAAAAATATACACATAAATTTCACCGAATGCTACTAAATTATGTTCTAGCTTAAAGCTACAATTCATTGCTATCCTGAAAACATGAAAAAAGGTGCAAAAAGTAGGTGTAATTTCCAAACTCATACAAAGATTGAACTACTTGCAATTTCAATTTAAAAAATGTAAGAGATAACTTGCATATTCAAAACTTTCTCCAACACAATCAGAAGTTCTTTGTATCTACATTGTGATAATATTAAACATCTATCCAGAGAGAAAAACATAGACAAATTTAGCTCTCAAGGAATGAGATCACAATCAAAACCAATAAAAGTCTTTTAAACATGGCAGACACTCTGATTTCAGCTCTCTTTCATTTTGACAAACGTTCTTCAGGCCATGTTTCGTTTCTAATCCTAGGATCCAACTCTCGGAATCTAACTTTTGCAATCCCAATCCAAGATATTGGATTGTCAATCCATTTGTTGGTAAATCTCAAACAATGGAAATTTATTAAAAAAAAAAAGTTCCTTTTTTTGGATGTAATAATAATAATAATCATAATAAAAAAGTTCCTTGGAATAAAGTAAACATAATTATTGATGGTGGTAATGGCGGTAACATAGCTGTGGTGGAGATGGAATCAGGTTTAGAAGGAGTGAGATTTTGTATATTATTATGCCTGTCAAACAAGATAAGAAGAAACAGAATAGAATTACTTGCAAACAGAACATCGCCTTAGTTGAATTTCAATTCCATAAACTTTAACACAAAGCAGTCACTATCTATAGAAATCATAAACAGTAAAGTGTGCCCTCAGATAGAACAACGACGACCACGATACATTAAGAAATATTTTAACAATTATCATGCGAGAAAACAAACGCATAACGAATCTTGATTGCAGAAAATATCAAACTAAAATTGACATCGAAGGCGGATATATGAGAATCATCAATGCATTTATGATCATTTCAAGCGATTATAATGCAAGAAAAAGAATTCATAACAAATCTTGCGTTCGGGGCATGTATATCGAATCACAGTTAAAGTCAATAGCGCTATATAAGAATCATCAATGAAAAGGAACGAGGGAGGGAGAGATTTAGTTCATCTCGCTTCTTGTTTACCTGTGCGTTATAGCAGTGGCCTCCAATCGAAGAGCGCGAGAGATTGAAGGATATATGTGGGCGTAAAAACCGTCATGAAACGGTCACGATTCGATTGGTCGCCTGAAATTCCAAAAGGAAAGCACCCCCTCCTGAATAGAAACGCGCGCTTTTCAAAGAAAGAAATAGAAGAAACTAAACAAGATTTTCTCGGTGAGGGGGTTTTTTTTGTGATTTCAGTTACTGCTTAGCTAGTTCTTAGACCTGCCACACGTAACTGCAAGGCAAAGCGAGATTTAGTGAAGGTGATCCAGTCATTTGCATTGCTTTCCGCTTTAGCTAATTACTCCAGAGTCCAGGGCGAGCCCAAAAAAAAAAAAGTACCAAACAATTGTATAGTTAAATTCTTAAAGCAATTATTTCCAAATCTTTTAGAAATTTTTTTATCTTATTTATAAATTTAAATTTATGAGATAATATAAAAATTTTCTATTTTTTTATAAATTTTAATTATGAAACAATTATTGCTATAGAAAGTTAAAATAGATTTTGAGCTTTTAAGCCCAATAATCTATACTCAACACTCTACTTTAAGGTGACACAACCTAATAAGTCAAGTCCATAGAATTTGGAATGAGTAAAGAAAATTTGGCATTGTGGGTTTAGAATAAAGTCTTTTGGATTAGTTTGTTTACTCTCAAAATTTTCTCCAAAAGCTTATATATTTAAAAATGCTTTCCATGTGTATGGACTCAAGAGAAGTCCTTGAAAGAATCCATCAAGTGGAAAACTCATCTCGACTATCGATCATTAAAGCAATCCAACAACTCATCTTAACTGTCAATCATTAAAGTAATTCAACAAACATTGTCAATGGCTGATCTTTATAAATACTTAAAGCTTTTCTTTATTTAATAGATTTCAAAAATTGAGATAAAAGGCCATCAAATTGTCAAATTACTTTCAGAAAAGATCAAATAGAGCTTAAAAGTGAAAAAATATGCTCTCTCTCTTTAATAACTATAGAGTTGATGATATATAGATCATCCACCCATCACTAGTGCATTTGAGCTCTTTAAAATTGTTTATTCCTCTTCCTCACCTTTCGCTCTTAATCATGCTTTATGTGTATCATTCCTCTAAAGTCATTTGTAGCACAAGATACACCTATACATATGTGATCACTATAACCAAATCCCTTCCACTATAGTTGTATTATTGCTTATGATCTTATTTATTTTAATTTATTTGCACAATATTTTTTTTTTAAAATACCGTTTACATAATAGTTATTAGAGATAAAAAGTTAAACTTAGACTCTATTAATTTTTTAGATAATATAAAGTTAGATTTCTTACACAAAATTTTTTTAACCTTACCCAGAAAATATAGAATTGGATTTGGAAATTGATATACCAACTGCACTTGTTGAGAGGCTTAAAAACCCTTCTTTTTTTTTTTTTCTTTTTTCATGTATTTGCTTTTGCATTTTAGCTTGAAAAAAGTATAAAAAAAATTATTTTAAGTTTTAACAAATGTCCTAAGCACATTTATTAGCCAGACTTTATATATATTATGTTTAGCAATTTTTTAAAAAAACCTAAAATAGGTGGAATAAATGAAAATAAATAAAAAAGAGGAAAAAATGGTTCCACAAGAAGTATATCGAAGAAATTAATAGATTTTTTTTCTTATTGTTTGGTTTAGAAAATAAAATAAATGAATAAAAACGAAATTTATGGCTTAGTTTTTGCATGATCAAGATTACCTAGCCAATAATGATCCGTAACAAGGAAAGTTGGTTTGCCAATTATAATTATTATTCAATTTTTTATACCTTTTTTAATTTTATATATAAGTTTAAAAGTACTAAATATCATGTCAAATTAAAAATTTTCACCTATCATTGGTACTGGAATCATCACATTTATGTTCCTCAATCAAATACTATTTACAATGACACCTCTTGAAAATGATGGAGATTAAGGCTAGGCAAAAAAAAAAAAAAAATGATTGAATTGTAAACCAAACCAAACTATAAATTAGGTTCAAACTGTTTTTTAGGTTAAAAAAAAGTGCAAACCAAACTGAATCATTTTTCTTTTAATTTTTTAGGTTCAAAAAATTACAAATAGAACCAAACTATAATATATATAAATATATGTGTGTGTGCGTGTGTATAAAGGTAGAGTAAAAGTTTAGAGAATGTATGACTAAAAAAAATGGACTCCATGTCATTTATTTAGTTTACCCTCTTATTTGGCTTTCATTGAGTGATTTGCTACTGTTTTTATTTTTTATTTTACTTATTAAGAGATATAGAAATTAGAATTACCTAAAAAAATAATAAAATCTTTTAAAATATATCAAATGGGTTTTAAATATGGTAAGTGATACTGAAAAAATGATAATCAGTCATATTTTTTTCCTATTCAATACAATTTTCCCTATCTTATTAATTTGTGTATAGAAAAAATTAATAACAAGTGTAATAATAGTTCGAATGGTACACCAAACTAGATTAAACTTTTTTTTTTTTAAGTTTAAAAAAAATTGACAATAGGGCAAAAGAAAAAAAAATCTGATCTATTTTATCTAGCTCAGTTTGGTTCAAGAGATGAATTATACTAAATTAAACCATGCCTAGCCCTAATGGAGATAGTTGATAAGATATAATTTGATTGGTATAACAATTAAAAATTTCAATCGTCAAATTTTAAGTTTGACAAACAAAAGTCTAATTAGGTATTTCACTTAGCAACTTCAACTTAGATGGAGAACTTTAAATGCTAAGGTAAAGAAGATAAAGACAAAGGCGATTTAGCAATTCCACTATTGGTCCTTAAATAAAAACCAAATCTTCCTTATTTTATCATATTTAAATTTAACAAAATTCTTTTGTTTATTTCAAAACCAAATCCAAAAACTAAATTGAACCCAAAAAACAAATTTTTAAATAAATCCTTCCCACTTCCTTGGTGCAGTTCTATCAAAACAAAAACTAACTCCCCACTCTCCTTTAATTCCTATCTCTTTCAAGAAACCATCAATTGCCTGTTAAATCAAAGGAAACTTCTTTTCCCTCTTATTTGTTTCTTTAATTTCTCTATCTTTTTTGGCCCAAATTAATGGATGGGTTAAAGTGTAGAGTATTGCCATTCTCTATGGAAGGTGATGTTTGAGAAGTGTGGTATGTGCTTATATCCCTTTTTAAGTGTAGGAATTATTTAAGAATTCTAAATATAGGTTCTAATTATAAAAGGGTTTGTAAAGACTAATGATTTCAAATATAGATAGTACTTGTGTCTTGTCAAGAATTCAAAGCATGATGTGTGATTAATCTTGCTTCTATCTTTAATTAAGGTTTGAGGATAATTAAAGTTTTGGCTTCAATTCTTTGGAGAAGTAAAAGTATTTGTTAGGGTTGTAGCAAGTAGAATAAAGGCAAACCCACAAAAGGGTTATTCTTTAGAGAAATTAAAGTATTATTTTTGTTTATTTTTTTGTTGTTATTAAGGGTGGGAATTGCAGGGCGGGTCCGCGGGCTGACTTGCCCCGCCCGCAAAAAAATGCGGGGCGGGCAAAAAATTTTGGCCCGCTGAAGCTGCGGGCCATTTTTACCCGCACCAGCGTGACTCGCGGGGTGGGGCGGGCAAGTTCCCGTAGGTGTGGGTTGGCCTGTGGACCTACGACCAGAAAAAAAAAATTGCTGATTGGCGATGGCGATGGCGAGCCATTGGCTACCCAATTCATCGAATACCTACATCACACCCAAGTACAACACTCGACTACTCGAGTCGAGCTCGTGAACTATGACAAGTGGAACGTTAGGGCAAAGGATGTCTTGTCAAGTGAAGCGGAAGAGTACAGGGCGAGGTTCGTGGTGGTGGCAACTGGGGAGAGTCGTGATTCACTGGCTAGATCAGGCCAAGGTTCGTTAGGGCAAAGGATGTCTTGTCTGGACATGGTACGGACTTAAGAAGATCGGAGGGAAGGATAGGAGGTCCGGCGGGGTTCATCAGAGTGCAGCCAGCCTCTGCTAATACGGCCACCATTTTGTCGACGACGGCCTTTTCGCCGGCGCAGGGTACGTCTGGACATGGAAAGAGGACTGTCATCTCTAGTTTGTGACTGAGTGTGGAGGGACAAGGGAGGAGTCGAGGGCCTCGTCGAGGACTATCGACTCGAGGCGAGGACGATGGTTGACGGACAAGGGAGGAGTCAAGGTGAGGACGACGGTCGACGGACGAGTGAGGAGTCGAGGTGAGGATGACGGTCGATGGATGAGCGAGGAGTTGAGGTGAGGACGACGGTCGACGGACGAGCGAGGAGTCAAGGTGAGGATGATGGTCAACGGAAGATCGACCTGCACCGGCCACCGTAAGTTCCACTTCCACAGGCCACTGCGGGTCGTTGCGGGCCAGACCGCATTGGCCCGCGGGACTGGGTGGGCTGATTTTGCTGACTTGCGAGACTTGCGGGCCACTGCGAGTCAGCCCAGGATGACCCGCGGACCGGTGCGGGTCGGGGCGGGTCGACCCATTTGGCCTGCATTACCGACCCTGGTTGTTATTGTTGTATAAGTGGTGTGTTATAGGTTAATTAACACCATAAGAATGAGTTATTAGAGATTAATTATGAAAGAAAAGAGATATAAGATTTAATTTGGGAAAGAAATTGAATTTGCAATTGTCCTGTGAAGGAGTTTGATGGAAGGGGTTAGTTTAAGGTAATAAGGTCAACTATTGGGGTAAAATAGAAGGGTTAGCCAACTAGCCCCATACCCAATTGACCACAACTTTAACCCCAATGGTTGTTGATTGCCCCTCTCCTAGCTAATTGATCACAAGCTCTTATAGTAACCTTAGTCAACAATTTTAGGTCTCAAGATAACCAACTTTCTTTTTAAAAGTCCTAATTAAATCTATTGAATTTTTAAAACTAATTTAAGAGTAAAATCAACCTCTAGACATAGAAATGAATGCAAAACATTATTAGACATTTGATAATGAAGTTATACTTGTTTCTAAGTGTTAATGATTTAGAATGCTGATTTGAGTTTGGTGGGCAAGACTTAAATATGTAGTTACCTTATGTGCTAGATGTACTTAATGGGCTAAAAATTAAATGAACTTAATTATATTGGGATTCCTTAATATCAAATGATTGTGTTTGCCTAAGGACAAAAGATTTAGGGCTATTGAGGATTGGTTGGGGGCCCACTAATCAATGATTAAGGTATCTTGAGTGGGATAGTATAGTAAATAGATATTATAGTTGGCATTGATTGCTTTATGGGATTTTTTTTTTTTAGATAAATCAATAAATCTCATCAATAATAAGAGGAAGTTATAGCCACATAAAGCGAGAAGGGGTTACTAAAGAACTAAAATAAAAGAAGCTCAGGTAAACCAAACTCTATCAATGTATAAGCACATATGCATAAAAAAGTATTTGCCTAAATAGGAGAGAAGAGGGAGGATAAGGTTGTCCTAGGCAGGCTAAGTTTCAAGCTCTCCAGATTAAGTATACTACTGCAATAAGGTCAACACATGCACACTTTGTCAAGGGGACTTAACTTGTTGAGAAGCGGTAGTAACTCCTTGTTAGGAAGAGAAAGAACCTAGAATACTTAACTTTCTAACCACAATTGACCAAACTTGCATAAAAAAGGGACAAAAGAAAAACTGGTGGTTGTGGTCCTCATTTGCTTTGTTGCATAAGAAACACAAAGACAAGCTTGCTATACCTCAAACTTGTAATTTATTAAGAGTATAAAGCTTGGAATTCCAAATAAGCCAAAAAATGAAAGAGTGCCTAGGTATTAAACTTGCACACCACACAAACTTCCACAAGCATACACCATTACTTAGATTACTCTATGCTTTATACGTGCTTTTAATTGAGAAAGCACTCAAAGAGTTAGGCGAGTAAATAAGCATATCTTTTGAGGCTAGATTTGGCTTGAGAGAGAGTAGGATGCTAATATTTTCCAAAATGAAGTTTAGGGAAATGCCTATTTAGTTCCCTCTATTATCGAGCACAATTTGGATCAAAGGGGCAATCTAGAGCCTGTAACCTCTTTTGCAAAGAAAACATCCACTAAAAGGCCTTATGGTAGCAAATAATCAACTAGAAAGAGATGGAAACACCATCACCAACCCTTCACTTGAACTCGGGATGAGCAATAAGCTTAAGCTTTAGAAGTTTCTTCCAACTACAGGAAGAAGAGGTTGGACATTTAGTAATTTAGAAACTATTACCGTTAAGAAGGACTAAATTTACCCACTCTACCCATATACCTTTGGTACCATCCTTACACAAGTGCTAAATATGTTTTAATTGTACAACTTTGTTCCATAACTTTAGTTTGGGAATCCTCAACCCACATTAGACGATAGGTCTACAAACTTGTTCCCAACTCAATTTTTCCTTGGTTGAAACATCAGGTTGCCCACTCCATAAGAAATTTCGCATCATTTGCTCAATGTGATTCATAACTTTTGAAGGGAGAACAAAAGTTGAAACCTAAAATACAATCATGGAGAAAATGATAGACTTTATCAATTGCAACCTACTTGCATGAAAAAGGAACTTACTTGTCCAAGAGGAAATATAACCCATAATTCTTTCCACTAAAGCTCTACAATCTTCTTTTTAAAATTTATAAGGAGATAACAACACCCCAAGACAACAAACCGGTAGCATGTCCTCTTGGAAATCAAGGAACTAAAGAGAGGCAAGCTTAACTATGGCGAAGACATTTGAGAAGAATGCAAGACTTTTGCTACCATTCACTTGAAGAACCGAAACACTCTCACAAGAAACAGAAGCCTACTTAATGGATGCTAAATCTCCTTTACAAAAAATCATAAGGTCATCGATAAAAGCTAAATGAGTAATCTTCTCTTACTTACACCTCTAGTGATAGGAGAAGGACAATGAAGAGGCCACCTTCCTAAGATAACCCGTAAGGCCTTCCATTGCCAACACAAAAAGATAGAGCGAGATTAGATCTCCCTGTTGAAGACCCTTCGAAATCAGGAAAAAAACCCATCAATTCTCCATTTAAACTCAAAGAGAATCTCAGTGTAGAATATTGCTGAGCTAGAAGACGATGATAAAAAGAAAGAAAATTCAAACATGGAACAACACGATCTAAATAACTCTAACTTACTATGTCATATGCTTTAAGTATGTCCACTTTGATAGTACATCTAGGTGGCCCATGGTGTAAGTGATATCCATAGATCAATTCTAAGGCTAAAAGGATATTATCCTTAATGCACTAACTTAGAAGAAAAGTTGTTTGCTCATGGGTTTTTAACTAGGGAGGTTATTGAGATACTAGTTGGTAATGTTGTAGTAATGAGTTACAACGAATCTAGGAATGCCAAAATTGCATTTTGTTGAGCCACCTAACTAAGGATAATATATTAAGGGTATGTTATGTGTAAGTGACTTGATTGAATGGCATTCACATGTGCCTATTTGATAGAGGTTAAGGCAAGTGGGCTTATCTAATGATTCCTATTCTAAACTTGTCAAGTTAAATTTCTTTAAGTTATCTCAACTCTCTAGACTCTATCAAGTTAAGATTGAATTAATAGTGAGCTCAATCAAATATTTTAATATAACCAATTCAGCTCTTTATAGCTATAGTAAAAGTAGTACTATCAAAGCATATATAATTTTATTTCCATTGATTAATTATAGAACACATATTCATGTTAACACACTTTTTCAGTTTACATGTCTTTTTTTTTTTTTTAAATAACACTTTGTATATTTGTTTTCTTTAGAAAAATATTAATTAACTGATAAAACTAGTAGTGTTGACTGAAAAAAAGAAAGTTCCAAACATATTCCTATTTTAATTTCTCAAACCCAAATTTAAAAAGAAAAAAAAAATTCCCTGACCTATCGTATGACTATTTTCAATAAAGTACATGTATAGTGTAAACAGTTCAAACACGGATTTACAAATGAAGATCGGTGATAACACGGGTTATTTTTCGTAGCCCTTTAAGAATCCTTATGTTACAGCCATATGAATATACTTCCAATCTATCCGGTAAGAAAACTTAATGAAGTGATAATGTAGAATGTATTACTATCAAAGTTTACCAATATTATGAAATTGTAAAATTTAATTAAATGACTATTAAAAAATTATCAGTTATTCAAAAATGGATTCCCATAATTGATTGGCAAAGGGTTTAGGGTGATGGGTTCTAAATTTCTAATTAAATATTATAATTTGCTTCTTCAGATGAGAACTGTGGGTACATTAGAAAAAAGAAGAAAGGAAAATAGATTATGTAAGATCGTTGGAGGATAATGTGACTAATGATGTTACGTATGAGTATGAAATCGAAAGACTTAGTATATATCAAGTTCTAAATTTAATATTCAAACTCCCTTCAAGTTTTGTCATCCAACAACTCAAGCTGGAGCACTGCTCAACGAAGCCGGGCTCGTTAAGATTAAACTTTTAAATTTCTTTTATTTGAATAAAAATATATTCTTTCCAAATTAAAATAATGATGATGTCAAAACTCTACTTGATTTACATTTACACTGAGTTTGGTAACTTTTTATTGGAAAAGAAATTAGTGGAAATGAACACATCTATGTTCTTGACTATGTGCATCTTAATGATATGTTACATTTTGTATTTAGTGTGCCAAGAGATATAATCAGGTACATAGCGTGTACTTGATCATGTTTCTCAAAGGAAGTGATTGAAAAATTGAATCCGAAAAATACACAATCAAAGTACATAACTATAGGCCATATACCTACTTATGTACTTTATGATAGCAAAATTGAAGAATGAAATACTTCAACATGTTGTGACTTGTGATCAAACTTTCAGAAGTTTTAATCACAAGAGTTACATCACTTCAATGTCAAGGATTTAGATTCATATGTGTAGAAAAGATTCTAGCTTTTATTTATTTAGAGAATTAGTTATTGTTTCTTTATTTATATTAGATTTTTTTTTTAGATATTGTATAGTTTCCTATTTTGTTGATATTTCCAATTAAAAAGAAATCCGGTTTCTTTTTTATGGAATGGTATGCCAACCATCTTAAAATATATATATTATAATGTATATAGTTTAAATAAAAACATAGTTTTCTTCATGGTATCAAAGCTTAGTCTCTAAACCCTAATCACTACACTCCTTCTGCTACACGCTGTCCTCTCTAAACATTACTTTTACCATCTCTAAACCTGCTGCACCGCTGTATTCTCTCCTGCCTTTCTACCATCTTCTTTAGAGAAAGATCATTCCTGCCTCTCTGATTATGACCAAATACAACATGGCCTCACAATCTTCCTCCTCAAAACCACCATTGTTCCCAATACTTCCTCTCATCTTGTCACAAATCATAAACTCCATGGCCATAATTTTCTTCAATGGTCATAATCAGTCTTCATGTATATCTGTGGTAGAGGAAAGGATGGACATCTCACTGGCGAAATCTCAATTCCAAAAGCTACAAATCCTAAATATAGAGTGTGGAAAACTGATGATCACCTGGTCATGTCATGGTTAATCAATTTAATGACCACAGAGGTTGGAGAAAACTTTATACTCTTTAGGACAACTAAGGAAATATGGGAGGTAGCATTTGAAACATATTCTAGCACCAAAAACTCCTTGGAATTGTTTGAGATTGAGACCAAATTATATGATCTACATCAAGGAGACTTGAGTGTTACTCAATACTTTAACACTCTCACTCGTTGTTGGCTGCAATTGGATATGTATGAGACTCATTCTTAGAATTATATTGAAGATTTTACATTATATAGGAAAATTGTTGAGTAAAAAGGGACTAATCATTTTCTTCTCAATCTAAATAAAGACCTAAATGAGGTAAGGGGGAGAATCATGGGAATTAAACCCCTTCCTACTCTTTAGGAAGCCTTTGCAGAAGTACGGAGAGAAGAGAGCGGAAGGAAATTGATGATGACAGCCAACACACCTGCTATTGAAGGATAGGAGAATCATGGGAATTAAACCCTTCCTACTCTTCGGGAAGCCTTTGCAGAAGTATGGAGAGAAGAGAGCAGAAGGAAATTGATGATGACAGCTAACACACCTGCTATTGAAGGATTGGCATTGTGCACTCACAATTCATCTCAAAATAATAAGCCTAGGAAAGGACGACCATAGGGCAACCATTGTAAGAAGCTTGGTCATATGAAGGAAACATGTTGGAAATTACATGAAAACTTGCAAATTGGAAGTCGTCTAATAGTAGATATGATAAGGAAATTCGTGTAAATACTACTGTTACAATTGATGATAATGCCAAAGCCATTCCATTCACCAAGGAGCAAATTAAAGCACTTAAAAAAATGTTTAGTGGCATCTCCAGTTTGGTCAAGCATCTCAATCTTGGTTGAGCAACAAACTAGCTTCTTAACACACTAAGGTATTCTATCCTACACTCATATTGCCCAAAATAGCACTTGAAACCTTGGATAATTGACTATGGAGCTTGGATTACATGATTGGAGACATCAACATCCTTAAAAACTACTGCCATGCACTAGACACTCTACTGTATAGATAGCTGATGGCTCTTTCTCACAGTGGCTAGGGATCGGATTAGTCCAATTGATAAAGGAACTTCACCTTTTATCTATCCTTTATGTTCCTAAACTGAATTGCAATCTATTCTCAACTAGTAAAATCACTCGTAACTTAAAATTGTAACTAAGTTCTATTCAAATATTTGTGATTTTCAGGTAGTGGACTTGGGAAGGTGATTGGCAGTGCTAAGACGCGTGGTGGCCTATATTTACTCAAAGATAATGATCTCCTCAGTAGACAAGTTCATCCATCAAGTTGTATTTCTAAGTCTAGTTCAAAGTCAGCTAAGTTTGATTATAATTTTGTGTTTATTACAAAGTCCAGTCTAGACGAGAGTCAAGTTATGTTATGGCATTATGTCTTGGTCATCCAAACTTTAGATACATGGAAAAGTTGTTTCCTCATTTGTTTTTCAATAAAAACTCCAATTCTTATCAATGTGAAATTTCCAACTTGCAAAATATACTAGACATATATATTCTGGTTTGAAATACAATCCTTCACATCCTTTTTCTGTAATACACAATGACATTTGGGGACCTCACGAGTAAAAATATAAATGGGGCTCGGTGATTTGTAACATTTATAGATGATCATACAAGAACTACTTAGACATTTCTTATGAAGGAAAAATCTGAAACATCAACCATATTTCAATCCTTTCATTCTATGGTCTCCACTTAATTCCAAAGCAACATTTAAGTTCTTAAAACTGATAATGCTAAGGAATATTTTAATTATGTCCTTCATTTTTATCTTTCAAAACATGGGATCATTCATATAAGCTTATGTGTTGACACACCTACATACTAACAAAATGGTGTCATCAAAGAAAAAATAGACATTTACTTGAGGTGCCTGTGCTACTATGTTATCTAATAATTACCTAAACACTTTTGGGGGAAAGCCATTCTCACAGCCACATATCTCATCAATAGGATGCCTAGTCGTGTCTAAAATTCCAAAATCCTCATCATGTCCTCAGGCAAGCATACCCACATATTCGGTGTTTTTCTTATGATCTACCATTGAAGATTTTTGGTTGCTCTTCCTTTGTTCACATCCACCAACAGCACCACACCAAACTTGATCCCAAATCCCTCAAATGCATCTTCCTTGGTTATTCTTCTAATAAAAAAGGATACAAGTGTTACTCTCCAATACTCGAAAAATATATAACTCTATGGATGACACCTTCTTTAAAGACCAATCTTACTTTCCCAAATCCGACATTCAGGGGGAGAATTCGAGGGAATATCAGATTTGGGATCTCATTCAAGACACTCAACTAAACTCTGTCCTAATTCATTTAAACCAAAGTGTTGTCACTTTAGTTCCTACCTGAAGTTATCCCAATAGTCTCAAATCAACCTCAACCTGATACCAATAATCTTGAACTTTGTGTCTATAGAAGGAGAAGACCAACTGAGCATATAAAGGCTACAATGCAGACCCAGGACTATCAAGAATCAGAACCAAGTCATCCTGCATCTAATAATCATAATGGTATGGATTTCTCAATTCATGACTCTTTGGTACCGATGACTGATGACTCCTAATCAACCAATTGCACATAGGAAAGGCGTCTGAAGGTGTACTAATCATCCAATCAAACGATATGTAGCATATGGGAAATTGCTACCTTCTTATAAGGCTTTTGTGTCAACTCTTAATAGTGTGTAGATTCCTAATTCTATTCAAGAGGCGCTGAAGATTCCAACATGGAAACAAGCAGTTGAGCAAGAAATTTAGGCTGTAGAAAGTAATGATACATGGACACTTACTAAACTCCCTCACAACAAAAACCTTGTAGTTGCAAGTGGATATTCACTATCAATATAAAGCAAATGGAAGTGTCGAGAGATTCAAAGTCAGGATTGTAGCAAAGGGTTTCACATAGTTATATGGGATTGTTCAACTAAGTTATGTTCTAACAAAACTTCAGATTGTTGATATTTTACTAAAGCACTACCAAGAGTTAGTTTTGATGAATTGAATTCCAAGCTAGGCTTATATAATATATATAACCCAGCTTAAGAGAGAGTGTAAAAAGATTCCAGCTTTTATTTATTTAAAGAATTAGTTATTGTTTTTTTTATTTAGATTAGATTTTTTTTTCAAATATTGTATAGTTTCCTATTTTGTTGAGATTTCTAATTAAAACGAAATTGGTTTTCTTTTTTATGGAATGGTATGCAGTCATCTTAGGATACATATATTAAAATATATATGCAATTTTGAAATAAGAAAAACATAGTTTTCTTCAATATGTAATTGATTTAAACCCAATCTTGAGAACCATTATAACTCGCTAAAGAGCTGTAACCTTTTTATTTGTATCTTATAAGTAAATGTTGCAACTTTGATTTTGGGAATTTTTTTGATTACTAATTTTCTGCAAATCCTTCCCTTTCAAAACTACAACAAAATAAACACCCTTCTATATTTAAGTGTAGTTTGATATTTAGATTTTTACCATCCAAATATCAAGACTTAATTATATTTTAGAAAAATTTCACACCATAAATTCGCATGGCAAATTGAGTGTGAGAGGTATAAATTTTCTAGGGAAAGCAATCTAATCAAATCGTGCCTATAAGTTGTTTTTGTTTGTGAACCATACTCAATTCCTAACTTATACACATAATCTTAAGTCAATAAGGGAGAATTGGTGTCTTTAGTATTTTAAAGCAAATATTATTTCAACAAACTATGATTACAAATAGTCTTTACACCTTTTCCCTATGTTTTCTAAGGGGGAAAAGGAAAATTTCCACGTTCCCATGGAATAGCTAATATCATCGCACATTTCCCATTCTACAAATAGCTGCATTTCGAAGCTAACTGCTTCATTTCATTAAAGATCCAAATTTATGTCCCTTCCAGATTTTCTCACAACTGATTATTGGACCATTGGAACATTTTTCTACTTTCATTTTACTTTTTGTGTGGGACTGGTTAGTTAACAGTTTTTGCCATATGTTATGTGTAAAACATTATACATATGTTCCATGGTGAAATGAAGTCCAAAAAAATGGAGTACGAGATTAAGAGCAATCAAAAGTTTGAGCATTTTGACCGAATAATAATGTAAAATATGAATTGCAAATAAAAGACAAAAGAAAAATCAGAGACTTCCATATGGTTTTTTCACTTTTAACTTGCATAGGAAAATGGGGTTCTCAGAAAAGAAAGACTATTTCTCGATTTCATTTATTCAAACTATGTTATACTTACTTAATTTTGCTCGAGCGCATTCACCGAGAGCATCCGTTTATCAGCAAAGTGAACGCAAAAAATAATAGTAACAATCATGCGTACATCAATTCGTACTATGTAGTACTTTGAAGGGTCGAAAAATCAAATGATTTATTCACATGGAAAAGAATATTTAAAAAGGAAAAAAGAAAAAAAAAATTGAAGTTGTGGTAAAGAAACTGAAAGGCGAGAGCAAGCACAAGGGGATCTCCCATCACTTCACTGATCAGGAATTGAAAGCCCTATTATTATCTCACGAAAATGCGAGAAAGCTAACGAGTGTTTCATTTTTTTACTTTTAAGTGAATATGCGTACGTACCTCCTGCAAAACGAGACACAACACCAAACAACCAGCTGCCTACATGGAGAAGCGCAGCTGAACACCATCACGTATATCAACGGCTGTAGCATTATTATCTGCCCCATATTTTCGGCTGCAATACCAACAAAAAAAAAAAAAAGGACCATATTTGATACTTAGGGAGCAATTGAAAATAACGTCAAAGATAATATCCAATGGTCGGTTCAGTGGCTAACAAGTGGGAAGGAAATGAATACCTAATAAGGTTCGGATCTTGATAAATTCACTTGTGGATGAATAACGTCTCTAGCCGCAAACTGAACATAGCGCGGATTATGCCCATCTCCTAATAGAGGCAGTGAAATCGTTGGAAAACCGAAAAGAAGGGTAAAAATGAAAGAAAGGAATAAGAATAGCCAAGAATGAAGAAACTGCTACCTGTAGCACAACGATAGTGACGGAGAATCTGGGCAGGAAGATGAGATTCACCTGCACATCAACCGAGAAGAAGCTGCAAGAAGCCTACCTTATTGTCATGTAATAATCAAAAGGCTGCAGGTACAAGAATTCAGCAAATTGCCGGTGTCGGACGTGTAAAGAGAGAAGGAAAAGTCTGAGGTACGACCGAGGGAGGTATATGTGATTAAATTAATATGAAAGTACTGTTAGGGCTGGGATTTCGTGCATTTTCAACGTAATCCTATACGTCACTAAAAGTATGCACGATACCAATTATATCCCTAACAGTGTGTTTGGAAGGAAGGAAAACGAATGGAAAGAATGGAAGAGGGAAGGAATTGTAAAGGAAATTTTTTTATTTTATAGTTTGGAAAGATAAAAAAATTAAAGAGAAATGATTGGAAAGGAACTATTTTCTTGGGCTCCACTTCAGTTTTTTCCCTCCTTAATTGGAGATAAAGGAAGGAAAAGTTAGAAAAAAATTTGTATTTTTAGATTTATCCCATTTTTATCTATTTTTTCTTCCTTTTTTTATAATTTTAAAGATGCATTAATAAATTTGTATTAAATCTTATTTTATATTTTGTAATAATAATTTTAAATCCTTCTATTTTCTTTTTATATATTATTCAAACATATAAGAAAGAATTAAATACTCCCTATATTCTTTCCTCTCATATTCTTTACTGCTATGTCCTTTCATTCTTAATTCTTTGCTCCATTCCAAACATAGTGTAAATTTGATGTTAACTTCTTAAACAACCTTTTAAGAAGCTCATAGCATACCCCTAAAGTTCTTAGAGAGTTCTTAAAGAATATAACCCAAAATATAAAATTTAAATAAAAACAATATGAGGTATTATTTGATTGGCATCGTTTTATTGTACTAGGTTGAATAACATCCTTAATTGTTTGATTGGTTTACATAATGAAGCAAATCACTAGACCAAAGGGACCTCAATTTACTTAACAAAACTCAAAAAATGGTACAAAAATTTATTTTCCTAAACAAAATAAATATATTGTCAAAACACAAACAATAACTCTATACTAATATATATATATATATATTGCTATTGTATCTATATCAAAGATCTTTTAATAATTTCTTATGTTGATGTCAAATATTACTCTATATTATTACAACAATTTGTTTTCTATACTATACAAACTAAATATGATATAGAAAAATTATATTGTACTTTTTTACACAAAGTGCTATTTTGTTCTTCTTATATTGCCATGTTCTAGTAACCTAACGTCACCTAAAAAAAAGCAGAAAGAAATTAACATTTTAGGATGTTCCACAAAGATCCAACTTTTTAAAGGACTCTATCTTGATGCATAAGACTACTAAAAAGGATCCTTACCGTTGAGAGATGTATTGAGCACCTTTGTTGTATACGATCTTATAAGGTTTGCTATTTTTAAAAAATAAATAACTAAATAAAATGTTAATGAGACCTCTTATGCAATTTTTATTATTTTGACCAATTAGATCATATTATATGCCATTTTTTAATAAAAAATTTAGTACAATCGTTAAAAGGACTTATTTGCAAATA
Source organism: Laguncularia racemosa (assembly GCA_037954665.1). Taxonomy (NCBI): domain Eukaryota; kingdom Viridiplantae; phylum Streptophyta; class Magnoliopsida; order Myrtales; family Combretaceae; genus Laguncularia; species Laguncularia racemosa. Next base: position 416,450 of record JBBMOL010000024.1, on the reverse strand, counting down.
TTTATAAATGTTGAGGACTTGAATGCAAAAAATAAAAAGTTTAGGATTAAAACATAAAATGTGACAAATATTGATGATTAAATTTATAATTTTCCTAATTATATATTGTAATAAATAATAAATATAGGACAAATACTATTATTTATTTATATATATAACTGTTTCATAGGATTTTTTTATATAAAATAATATATCATTAAAAAGAATCATCATCTTTCAAACTATAGGAATGAATATCACGAACTCGAAGGATTGTGTCATTTTGTATTAATTATGTAAAGGGTTTCAACTATTAATAAAATTACATAGGTAATGACTAAAAGTTAATACCAAATAGGTATTATTAAAAGAAATAAAGTTAACACAAACGTACAGTATGATGTAATACCAAAAAAGTATTATATATATATATATATATATATATATATATAAAAGTAATTCTAAAGAGGTATGATTAAAAAAAAATCTGAAATTATATGTTATAATGGATTATTTTTGGATATCTATTGGTAAATGATTGGCTAAAGAGTCCAATTTAACTATGGTCCCCAAGTGAAATAAATGGTATAAATCAAAAGTTTAAGCAATCAACAATTCAAGTAGTAAACCATTAAATTCGATCGTTTTAAACAAACAGCATTGGATTTTTTAATCAACAATTTTCAAACTAATGTCGCGTGGGCTTCATCCCTTTCGGTAAAACCTATGCCTAATGCTGTTGGTTGAACAAGTGGCGAGTACATGATTGTCTTTCTTTGTTTTTTCTTGTTGCATCATTGCACAGAATTAAGCAAGTAACCAAATTGACATAAAAGCATAAAGAAAAGGCTCTTCTATAATTGAGATCGAACAAGCTGTACATTTAGCGACCCAAACCAAAATATATAAATAAATAAAATAAAAAATAAAAAATTCACCGGTCGGCTACTTGCTTGGAGAAAAATGTTTAAAATATAGAAAAGCAAGGGACTAGGAGTATGGTGATGGTGGTTAGACAATGAAAGAAATTTAGAAAAAAAAATGCTAGGGATACATAACTAAAGTTTTTAGAGGCTATATTAGGAATTTTGTTTTCAATATAATTGCATTTTACATGCTTAAGATCTAGCCTTTGGGTTTGTTTTGTTTCACACTTTTTTTTTTTCTGTTTTTTTTTTTTAATGACCAGGCAAAAAAGGAAGGTAACTAACTGTGATAAATAAAAAATAATAGGATCTAGAGTCATTTAGGGGATTCATAAACGGAGTAATCAAGGCACCCTATTTCACTAATTTCATATGTATATCATGATTTATATTTTACACCTTACAATTATTTGCCAATTGCTTTACATGTGATAAGAGAAACTGTATTAAATATATATTCTATCATAATAAAAGATTATTTGTTCAAACCATACGGCTATGCAAAATATATTCTTTTACAGTATCTCTTAACCATTTATAACTTTTAGTTTTATTCACTAGCACTTTTTTATTTACCAATAGATTTTTACTTGTAGCTTTTTATTATTAATACTTTTTCACCATTAACAATATTGCCTTAAAATTTCCAAATACAAATGAAATTCCTTATGTATCTTACTATATCCTATATGAATTCTGGACTTTATATACAAATATCCAAATGTGGCTTACTAGAATATAATATAAATTAAAAAAATAAATAAATCTTAGAATTTCTATATAAATGTTAAACAACGAACATCCCTATTAGAGCCTATATGAATCATGCTAAGAAAGTCAAACAACTTACACTAGCGTAAGCAATAATTTGCTGTCGATGAAATAGCACATTTAACCGAAGGAGTATTGAAAAGGAAAAAGAAAAGAAAAGAAAAGAAAAGAAAAACTACGAGATTAAGATAAGGTGTTGTGGGGTTGATACTGGTCATTTGTATTTCATGTGATCTTGCACTTTAGATGATGTTGGAGAAGTTTTAATCCTATAACACATGGAGGGTATAATTAAGAAGAGGTGTAAGAGGAAAAAACAAATGAACAATCTCATTAACTCTCTAGCCTGTGTAACAGCTTCATTGTTCTTGAACAAGATTCAGGTGTTCTCCCTTTGATTGACTGTTTGATCTTTCAAAGCAAGATTTTGGCAACATGACAATGTTCGTTTGAGGCGTTTTATATTGCAAGTGTGGAGAAGCATCTGCATAAGGATTTTGGATCTTTTCCTAATACATCCCCAATAAATGAGTTTGTTTCTTTACGCCCTACCACTAATTTAAAGAGTCATTCCATAAATGTTAAGCCAAACCCAATACCAAATAGGTCTTCTATTTTTTGCAACCTAACAAAAAATCTGAGGACAAAGTCTTAAGGCTTTGGGTATAGACTAAACATGTCGACTCTTTACTTGAAACATATAAATTGTTAAACTGTAGCCCCGTTGCTAATCATGTTTGTGGAGCTCATTGTGTATATTGTTCTCATAATAATATCATTGCCTCGGAGAATAACAAAAAAAAAAAGGCGCATACGGTATGGTTGTTTTAGTCTTGAATTTTCCAATAAATCTCCCCCTTTTTTTTCCTTTTTTAATTAAATCGGCTCCTTGTGCCTTCAAATGAATATTTTTCTTGGAATAAATATTTAATGGCAGTTTATTCTTTCTCCTTAAGCCTCAAATAAAAAGGAACTTCTTCAATGAATGCTTGATGATGAGTGTTCTTTGATTTTTGACTTCTTTTGATGTGTTTGGACATGCTTAAAATGAATTTGTTGCAACTATGATCTTGCAAACTGGGTAGCTTAGATGATAAATTATGTCCACTTGATGCTAGAGTTTAGGAGATTGGCTTCTCTTCAATATGCTTTGTGCATTTTCTTTTCCTTTTCTCTTTGTTTTTTTAAGAAAAAAGAAGCCATTTGAATGACACCCTTCTTCTTCGATAGTCCAGTAGCGTACTCTTCCTCAACATTTTTCCAAAGTTCGTTGCAAAATTAGTCAAAACCCGTTGCCTTCTTCAATTTATGGACTTCAATAATCATTAGATTATTTTTCCATTAGATTCATACATTTTACCATTGCTCTTCATTGCCTATTCATCTTCATTTCCCTTTCCCATCGTCCTCCATTTCCTGTATATTGGAGCTTCTCTAACACTTCAAACTACACCATACCCAAGGCATACTTAAATTGTCTTTTGTTAGGGATTTTGTACGAGACAAGACTGTTCTAAAAGTTCTAGGAGTTGAAGAACATCCGTAGTTGCATGAATTTTGAGGCTTTCTTCAATAAGTTTTAACTCGGTTCAATTCTTGATTTATTACAATTCTCTCTCTCTCTCTCTCTCATGTTTATTTGTGTTTCTAATGCTTTGCTCATCTTGTTTTCGCAGAAATGTGGAGATTTCCTATGAGTTATTCACTTGTCTCTATTGTTTGTTACTTGTCTTCATCATTCGTCTCCATCCTTGTCCAGAGGTAGGAGATGAAGTAGGATTTGAAGCATCCAAATAGCCTAAAGGAGCCATACGACTGACACCATTCCATGTAGACCCTCTCGATTTTCATCCAAGAGTCTGCATGCTTTCAACGGACCGTCTGGACGCCACCATTCCCCCTTAGTATAGCTTTTGTCTAAAGACACCACTTATAGCTTTTAAGGAGATGAGCAAATCGTCCCTCAACTTCATACTTTATGCTTCAAGTCTTATTTCTTGCAGGGCAATGGTCAGTTTTAACCACCATTTTGACTCCTTGGCTTGTGAAAGGCTTTTCCAACACTAGCAAGAAAACTCTTGAAGATTATGATTAAAGCACAATCAATTCAATCCTTTAGTCTTGTCATCCTTAGAAGAGAAATCCAGCACCTGGAGAAAGGAATGATTATCCCATAGTCGCTCCAACCACTTGCACTTTTACACCAAGTTTTCAAGTCAATACCTGAAATGCCCTAGAAAATAAATTAAAACCAAGCGCAAGAGGGCATCTTACCCTGGTCCCCTCATATTATAAATAACTTCCAGACTTAGACCCCTTTTATATGTAGGAGTTTTAGAAACTCTAAACCCTCTTACCTCACAACACACTACTATGATTATCTTGGCTACGATTTGTAAACTGGTGAGGTTACTTTTTTCCCAACAACATCCCAGCAATCTTCAAAAAAATTTATGCCTTTTTTTTTGCTGTCTACTCCTTTGTTTTATATAGTGGGGTATACCGTTTTGTTACTTTTCTTCTTTTCAACGAAATTTCAAACTTAACGAGGAAAAAAGAAAGTTCATCAGAAGACTTTCTTGGATTGGTTCTTCTTTACTTGCCAAATGAGCTTAATTGAAGCACCAGCTCAGCTAAGGACTTGCGCTGTTCTATGAGGCTTAAAGCATCTATCTATAGTATGGTTCCCGGTATTTCTATAGTAGCTGCACTAAACTCCATTAACTGCTTTCTTTGTTGCCATGGTCAAACCTAAGCCAATAAGAATTCCATCATTACAACCTTTTATGACTTTTGTACCCTAAAAATAGAGAACATACAATGGCAAGTTTCTCTTTCCCAAGGATTCAAATTCAAACTTGAATAAGCATGGCATTAAGACTGTAATGCCCTAGAACCTAAGACGTTATGGCTCACCACTTGTCTTTACTAAGCAGGGAAATGTTAAAGCTCTTAACTCCACTTTGATACCACTTAAACTTGTATTTTTTGTAATTTTTGACATTCACCAATCTAATAAATCATTTGATAACATTCATGGTAACTCTAGTAAAACCCATTACACCCATCAATCTCCTTAATACAAACTTAGCAATTATTCTCAATTAGAACTGAAACAGTTGAACTTCTAAAAATTTAATAGTTTATTATATTCCCATGAACATTTTGCTTAGAACATAAAAGAACTCTAATTTATCTTATATCTAATCACCATAATAATAAAATAAATCTTCATCCTCCCTCTCCTGTACATTTGATTCGAGGTTCGCTTCATGGGGAACGTTTCCCTCTATGTCCGCATCTAAAAAAAAACATAATCCTTGAGGGACAAGCTAATGCCCAATTGTATAACCAGCAAACACATATACATGATCAAGCATGAATTGAATCACATACATTATGTAAATAATAATATCATACAAAAAATTCTTATTTTACTTAAATTCACATAACAATAATGAGGTACTCATGGCTTCTGCTAATCATATAAAGATACTTCATACAGTATTGGGAATTATCATTATAGGCCCCAATACCCATGAGTCCTTAAACCTCAAACCTTAACCGACCAAAATCATTTCTAAGCATGACTCCACTAAAAACAACATTACACAAGAATCATTAGGATACTCCTTAGGGACTTGCCACTATGGGCTCTTAGGCTGAGGCAAGCACAAACAACAACATAATAACTTAAACTAACTTAATCCAATCCATTACAACTTAACCTAATTTACCACTATTTTAACAATCACAAGCAAAAACAAAAGTTACACATTTAGAATCATAGTCTTACGCACAACTTGTTATGGACTATCTATTAAGCTGTAATATGTAGAAAGGTAAAAACTTACTCTCAATACTAATCTAGGTTTCTCAATTTTATTCACTTGATCGTTATTAGATTACTTTTCATTCTCTACTAATCTTTTTAGGGTTTTACTAGATGTCTATATTGCATGGAACCACGTTTTGTTAGAAATTAAGTCGAGTAACAAAGTGTTTCTAAGTACATGGTTATGCTTTAGGTCATGTACTTTGGCATAGTTGGATATACGATTGTTTAGAGTAGTTGTATATCTTTCTGTGGATTTTGGCATTTTTTGCACACTCAAATACACGGTCATGTAGAGTAGCCATATATCTTTCTATAGATTTTGGTATTTTAGCACACTCAAGTACACAATCATGTAGTTGGCTGTGTATCTTTATGTGGATTTCCATATTTCAATATGCCCAAGTACATGGGCATGTCATCCACCATATACCTTTTTGTACACAATGTGTGTTTCTACATTGGCAAGTACATGAGTGTGTACTTGACCATGTATCACGTTGTTCTTTACAAACCCTTTTTCCTTTCTTTCAATTCATTTCTAATTCTAATTTCTTTAATCCTAAGCCTAATTGGACCCTAAAATTTGTAAATTCTGATGAATTATGTAGATTAGTATACTTGTCTAAATTCGTGATTCAAACCCCTAATTTAATGCTTGTTCTGCTCTCTTCCTTGATCCAAATTATGATGAGCCATGTAATGACAATTGATTCAATCTTTAATTCTATAATCATGAATAACAATTCAATCATTGAAACCCCTTACCTAATTGAATCGGGTTTGGTTCTTGTTGTTGTTCGTTAGGCCACCTTAGGTTTTCCTTGTTCCAAAGAGTGTTTTTTTTGTTCAATCATTGTGCAAATGGTAAAAGGGAGGAGCGCTAGGTCAAACTTTGGTTTATATACCCCATCTATAAAAAGACCAAATTACTGCCCGTTTCTTATAATAATTTCACATTTGACCATGATTTATATTAAATAAATGTTAAATAAATATATATATATATATATATATATTTTAGTGTTTTCAAAGACCAATAAGAAAATCAAACACACAATCTCTTTCTACAAATTTTGAGAAGTGTATTAGTGTCCTCGACACTTCCATCTTTATAATCTAATAATGGAACCATCTCTAATCACAACTATTCCATGAGAGTAAAGTGATTAGAGGGATCAAGTACTTTTTCTTAGTGCTTAATATTTTTGTCTTAACTGCATAGACCACAACAACACCATGGATGTTTGAGTAGGTTTGTTAAACCTTCTCTTAAATCTCTTGAGCAACATATAAGTTCTACTGATTTCTAAATGCATTGAGTTCGAAAGCTAAGAAAATTATGATGCACCAATACTTTTATTTTAGACTATATGAAGTGTCAAACACATAGCTCGACACATATCTAACAAGTCAAGAGCATGTCATCTCAAAAAAAAAAAAAAAGAAAAAAAAAGAAAAAGAAAAAACCTCAACAAATCTATAGGGCACACCATATAAGAATGTCCTAAAGTGTCATATACTATCAATTATATTGTCTATTTAGAATCTAAGATACCTAAAACCCTATTTTAAATGAAGCCAAGCAAACAAAACACTCAATTCTAATAATAAAAAAAGTTCCCAATTTCTAGTCCTCTCAACTCTACCACACTCTTCACTCATTCTCTACTCCACCATCGATAAATGTTGAATATGTGAAAGATTATATTATTGTATATTAATACAAAATAACTATGCCGTTATTAGGTAGCAATACATAAAGGCTCATTACTACGCTTGTAAGTTCAAAACTCTTCAACTTTCATCCTCAAATTAACCTGAACTTCTCTAATAAATAAAATGAATGACTCATAAGCAAGCCATTCCAACCACAAATTATAAATGAAGATAAATAGAAATTCTAGTTCAGTTACATAATTAAAATCTTAGTTTTCACAACTATAAAGTAATCATAAATAAGTATATCTAAACAAAGTCTAAACTTCCAAATATAATCATCTCTAAACCTTTCAATTGACTTCCATGATATTCTCACTATTAATCACCATAGTAATAATAATAATCTCCTCCTTTCTCATCCTAGTCATAATAATACACTTTCCCAAATTCATCATATCCATCTATAGCTCAAAAAGAAAAAGGAATAAGCCTAAACTTAATGCATGAGTACTACAAGCACATGCACATATCACATAGTTCACAAGATATATGCATACAATACGCAACAGTAAAACACAATTAATTTATTAATTATATTTACATTAACTGACAACAATCATAGGGTACTTATGACCTTTCCACACCATACATATATAGATATATATGTGCCACCTAAGATGACATTTAAGGAGCCCAAAATCAGAGGAAATCGAGTGACAACACTAAGCTTAAGGAGTGCAAGTGAGTGGAGTAGGTGAGCACACATAGAAAACCAACAAGAGTAGGCATTGACTAGAACTTGTTCCTTCTTTTCCTTATGATTGTATATAAGTAGAGTAGAATAGCTAAAAACGTTTTGATTTTTAACTTTTAGCCTTGTATTTTAGTTGTATTAAATAAGAAATTCAAAAAAAAAAAAGATGATGTAAACTTGAGATAGAATAAAGGACTGTCGAGTCTAATTTGAAAATTTTATATTGTTTCCCTAATTCGATTCATATTAGATCCTATACTCATCCAATATAAATCCTCGACTTGAACTAGGAATTTTATTATTTATTTGGAGTCGCCACCCAATTGAAGTTAGGAAAAATTATTGAATTAGAATTAATTGAGCGAATTAATTCTAATTTAGACAACTAGTTAACGAAATCTCCCTTTTTTTAAAAAAAAAAGAAAAAAAAAACCAGAGATTCCGACTCGGGGGTCATCTTATTAAAACCCTAAAGTTATCACCTTATCATTCTAAAATATGAATTATGTTATGATATCCCTTTTTTTTTAGCATAAAAGAATATACTAAAAAAAATGATACAACTATAATACTAATAACGATTTAAAAATATATTTTTTATTTTTTTAGAGTTGCCCCATAAGGGTGCCAACGCACCCGTTATTCGGGATCAAACAGGTCGTATTCGCTTTTATAAAACTTTAGTGGATTATTTATCTTTAGTTACGAAAACATGCCAAGTTTATGTTTATTACCGTTTAAATTCGTTTAAAGAAATTTCTAAGTCTAAGTTTTTCATTATTTGTTATTTGTTTTTAAAAACTAAAGCTTCTAAAAAAATATACTTTTTTATATTTTCTTTATAAAAAGAAAGTTTTCTAAGTGATAAAATACTTGTTATTTTTTTTGGTTAAAAAAAATCTTTTATAAAAAATTTTGTTAATAATTTTTATTAATTATCTATTAATTATAATAGACACATATATTTATTTATTTATAATTTTTTATATATTTATTTTTTAGAAAAAAAAATCTAAGCCTAATTCTAATAAAAAACATTTATTTTTTTATTCTATATTTTTTATAATAATAAATGAATAAAATGAAATAAAATAAGGGATTTGACTAGCCTAGATGCGGGTTGGATCGTGCGAAGATCGAAGGTCTTCAGCAGCAGCTCTCCAGCGTTTGTTTTCATCGATTGGGGGGGGGGGGGGTGTTTCCAAGGCTTTCAAGGGTGATGAATCTAATGGTAGTGGTGGTTTTTGTCAAGAACCACCCTAGGCGGTGGTTTGAGTGGCTAGGTGAGGGTTTGAGAGAGAGAGAGAGAGAGAGAGAGAACTCCAACGAGGGTTTTTCTCGTATATTCTTCTACTTTTTTTCCTTCCGATTGCTTTTCTTCCTCCTCTCATCTAGTCCTATTTATAGACTCGCAAAAGTCCTCCGAATATGCTCAGATCAAACTTGCAGTTGAGACCCATCTTCATCCTCTTTTTTTTTCTTTTTGATTTGTGTTAATCCTTGTTTTTTTGTTAGGATTAGTGTTAATTTGATTATGTTTATCCTCTTTTAGTTAAAGATATGTTGGATTTATGTAAAAAATTGAATCAAAACGGCTGGATTCCGTTCTTCCCATGTCAACGCCGATCTCGGATAGAGGTTGAAGACAAGCACGTGTCAGGCGCGTGCGCTCGTGTCGTCCAATCATCTGCTAACATGTGGTGGTTCATTGAAAAAAAAAGCAAAACAGCATGAAGTGCCTTCCTAGGATTCGAACCCTCGACTCCGCCTCCTCCATATGCGTCTCAAGCGTGCACACGAGCTAGCTGAGCTAGCCCAAATCTTAGTTTTGTATTTAACGCATATTGCATATAAAAGTGGCAAGTTTTATTAATTTTATATTATTTTGAAATTCTAAAATTTTATAAAAATCCCTAAATATCTTCTATTGTTATTTTTACCTTCATTTTTCCATTATTGGTGTATTATTCCTATTTATTTTATTATTTTTTGTCATTATTTTTCCTTCATATTTGAAAAATAAAAGAAAACATTAATTAATTAGAGGACAAAAATGGGGTATTTACAACTGCACTTCTTTGTAGTAAAGTTTGAAAAACTTAACTACAAAGATAACAAAGACATCATTTTTTGCCTAATAGATCAGGTGGATAACGCCATAGTCGGCTGGCTATCTGAACCTGGTTCTACTAGGGAGTTGTTTGACTATCAGTTTGAGTAAGGAAAATGCTCCACGAGCTAACAATCCCATGTTCCAAAAAAGATGATCACTTTATGATGATTAATACTCCTTGGAGAGTGGTTTTAGACAAGAAACATCTCACCAGACTAGCAACTTGGAAGGAGAGATTGTCTAGAAAAGTGTTCTTATGAGCTGACTAATTGATGATATGAAGCATCTCATTAAACTAACAACCTTAGGTAGATATTGTTTAGGAATGTGTTTTTATGAGCTAACTAACTAATAATAAGGATCGTCTTATAAGACTAGCATCCTTAAAGAGAAGATTATTTTAGGAAAGTGCTCTTATGAGTTGACTAGCTAATACTAGGAAGCGTCATGTGGGATTAGCAACCTTAAAGAAAGGATTTTCTAGAAAAGTACTCTTACGAGCTGACTAATCGATGATAGAAAGCATCTCATTAGACTAGCAATCATGAAGGAGAGATCATCTAGAAGAGTGCTCTTACGAGTTAATTGATCGATGATAAGAAGCGTCCTATTAGACTAGCAATTGAGGATATTTAGGAAAGTGCCCCATTGTGGGCTAACTAATTAATAGTGGGAAGCATCTCTTTGGACTTGCAAACCTGAGAGAGGATATTTAGGAAAGTACCCCATTGTGGGCTAACTAACTGATAGTGGGAAGCATTTTTTTTTTAATTATTTTATAAACTTGTAATCCTGAAAGAGAAAGAGTAGAAAAGTGCCCCTATAGGCTAACTAATTGATAGTGGGAAACATCTCTTTATCTAGGAAAATGCTCCATTATGGGTTAACTAACTGATAATGAATTCCTAAGTGAGAATTTTATTTTTCCAATAATAGTCAAGAGTTTAGGATGACTTAAAACTTTTGAACAAATGATAACTAAAACTTTTCTAAAATTCTTCAAGACAATTGCTCTTCTAAACTTAAGGATAAGGCGACAAGGTATTAAAGTATTTTCCAGCAAACTTTAAAAAGAATCTAAAAGAATTGTTTATTTATTTTTTTATTTTTTAAACTTTGCTAGCAATTAAAAAGTTTGACAGGGTTCCCAAAAATGCAAATAAAGGGTAAGCCTCCCATACTACTCAATAATCACTTACTCTTTTACCTCATTTTACTTGGAGGGTTTGGTTTAATCTTGAAAAAGTGGTGTCTTGGCTTAATCAATCACCTCTTAAGGGGTTTCTTGAAATTGAGACTCATATCTTCTTCTTGGGGGGTATCAATATTTAAAATTTGGGCCAAACAACGCTAATGCAGAATGACTTTAAATTCCCTCATTCCGTTTGGAAATAGATATCTCATTCTCAATTGGTTTAATCTAAGAGGACTTCCTTACAATCTCTCGATTTAGATGTCACTCTTGACTTTTATTCCAAAAATTATGGTATTTCTTGTAATTAATACACTTTGATCAATCTGTTAGGCCTTTTTGGGACTTGTAATGCAATAGGCTTTTGGTTTCAAAAAAGTACCAATGCTAAGGTCTTATTTTGAAATAATCATCATTCCAACCTGGGTTTACAAGTAAAGAAAACTAGAATAGTACTTACTCTAGAAATTATTGCTTAAGATAAATTATTTTCAATGAATTGGAGAAGTTTTCAAAGAAGGGTGGTATATTTTTTAGTTGTAATGTTTGGGTTCTTGTATTTGGTCTTAGTATTTTCAAGTATTATTGGTTTTTTTATTGTGTATAAGTTTAACTACATTCTTAGGCTTTTCTCATTTATTTTCTTTTCTTTCATTCATTTTCTTTTTCCATCTTTTTTTTCCTTTTCTTTTAAGCCTAATGGTGATTATCTCTTATGAGTCATGTGTGTTTTTTCAAAGTGTAGTCTTTTCTTCATCAAAAGAAATAAATTATCCACGGTAAAAATTACCCTTGAGTTGTTGCAACTAGGGTAAGCACTATTTAGTCAATTCCTTTTTTCTTAATTGATGTCCTTATCTTCTTAATCATCCCATTGTAAGATAGTTCAAGACATGGTTAAATTTTGAAACTCTCTCTTTTTTATATATAAGCTCAAATGGGGTTGGCAAAGGATTATAGTGTTTAGGATAGCAAAAATGAATGTTTAACATTATTTTGATTAAGGTATCAAATTCTAGATAGACCTCTTTTTAAGGAATGAGTAAAAAACCTCACATTAATAACGCTTAACTCTCGAGTATTTAAGGGTTAGTGTTTGGAATGTGGTTTGCCTCTTATCATCCTAAACCACTCGAACAAAATGAGATATCCTTCCATTTTACCATATTTGCCCATATTCATCATGTCTCATGATGTCTTTGGGAGTTATGTGCCCTCGTCAAGTGATTTAGTCGTAACTTGGCTCTCATGGAAATTTAGTTACCCAAGACTTGTTAGGATAGTCTTCTTTATGCTCTCATTGGTAATTGACCATAGCTACTTTGAAAATGTGCCCTAAAATTAATTATCTTTGTGTCTATTTTATATAACTCTTGATAGAGAGAAAGTTCAAGTGTACACCTTAGGATTGGAGAGAGTTGGAAGGTTTTGTGTTTCGAGGCTAAATCAACATATGAGGAGACCTTTTGAGGTGAATGGGGTCTTTCAATTTGAGAGCAGGTTATAGAGGTCTTTAGCTTTATGTTCAAAGTAAGTGATTGTGAGCTTTGGGTTAATCTAATCATTTAAAAGCAACTTTTAGGACCTTGAAAGGATCTCTTATTGTTAGCAATTCTTTGATTTTCTTGGCTTTGTTCTTTTCTTTATTGTTATTATTTTTTAGTTAAGATGCTCACATAGATGCAAAAGAACCAGCATTTAATTAACAATGTAATAATACTGAAATTTTATTAATATTGCAAACTTGGAGTTCAATGCTTTATTGAAAACACAAGAAAGAAATACTATGATCTAATTTCCTAACTTCTAAGCTTCATCTTCTTTGGTTGGGTGGGAGTTATATCTTCCTTTTTCTTCTTTGCATCCATGGCAACTTCCAGTGTTTTAACCCTTGCCTGGGTTTTCCTTAATTGGGCTCCAAGTTCCTTATTCCTCTTATTAGATTCCTTGAATCTATTCTCTCATACATCTTTCTTACTTCCATCATTGTATTGAGCCATAAACCAAGCTTCTAATTCATCCATTCAAAGCCAATACCCATTGCTATTTTTCAATGCTAGGTTGATCTCTACTCTACAAATTCCTAAAAGTTTACTGAAGATGCTTATTGGCCCAACCTCTAAATCTGGTACATATACCCCATTGGAAAGTGGAAGGACCTGGAGAAGCTGAGTATATTCCTCTATGGTTGGTGTGATCTCGTGTGGCCCAATAAAGAAAGCCATGGGCTCAACTTCCCAGAAGTATAATATAGCCCAAATTAAAGTTAGGTTGACATCCATTTTCATCAGTGAAAGAATGGGCCTTATTTTGCTCTGGATGAAGGTCTGCTCTTCAGGGTTATATAAGGTGAACCAATGGTCCAGTACCAGTTTAGGATCCAAAGGTTTACAAACCCGGATTTCTTTGCGAAGGAGGTGGTTAATTTCAGCACTAGCCATCTAGTAGGATTATAAGAAATAAATAAATAATTCTAATTACAAACAAATATCTTACAAAACATAATAAAAATTCTTTTACAAGTGATTGCATCTAAACTCCAAAGAAAGAAATTACATCATTAATCATTTGCTAGTTCATGATTTCATGTATGTAAAGAGGTAGGTTCTAAAGGTTCCTAAGCTCTATGCCCTCTCACATTTTTGAAGAAATGGATCTCAGACCATATCAAAGCATTGGATGGGGTAGCCTAATCGACCCCAAGCAGTGAATATTTCACTTTACCTGGAACTTACACAATGGCTCCCCGTCCTAGGGTCCTAAGACGGCTTGGGTCTAACTGCATCTAATCACACAATTGCATGCATGAAAAATCAATAAAAGAAAAAAAAAAACTAAACTTTATCAAATCCCTATATCACGAGTAGATACAAACATTAGTGCAAATGATATTTTACAACATGAGAGCAAATTAAGGATATCTAGAAATGATAATTTCAGAAGGTTTAGGTGGTTAGCCCACTAAGACTCCCTATTGGAGTTGCCATCCTATCAAGTCTAATTTGAAAATTTTATATTGTTTCCCTAATTCGATTCATATTAGATTCTATGCTCATCTAATATAAATCATCGACTTAAACTAGGAAATTTATTATGTATTTAGAATCACCACCCAATTGGAGTTAGGAAAAATGATTGAATTAGAATTAATTAAGCGGATTAATTTTAATCTACACAACTAATCGACGAAATCTCCCTTTTTTTAAAAAAAAAGAAAAAAGAAAAAAGAAAAACTGGAGATTCTCGACTCGAGGACCATCCTATTAAAACCCTAAAGTTACTACCTTATCCTTCTAAAATCTAAATTATGTTATGATATCCTTTTTTTTTAGCATAAAATAAAATATTAAAAAAATGATACAACTATTATACTAATAATGATTTGAAAATATTTTTTTAGAGTTGCCCCATAAGGGTGCTTACGTACCCGCTATTCGAGATCAAACAGGTCGTAGTTTGCTTTTATAAGACTTTAGTAGATTATTTATCTTTAATTACGAAAACATGCCAGGTTTACGTTTATTACCGTTTAAATTCATTTACAGAAATTTCTAAGTCTAAGTTTTTCATTATTTGTTATTTGTTTTTAAAAAAATAAAGCTTCTAAAAAAATAGTCTTTTTATATTTTTTTTTATAATTTTTTTTTCTAAGTGATAAAATACTTGTTGTATTTTTTTTTGTTAAAAAAAATCTTTTATAAAAAAATTTGTTAATAATTTTTATTAATTATCTATTAATTATAATAGACACATATATTTATTTATAATTTTTTATATATTTATTTTTTAGAAAAAAAACTCTAAGCTTAATTCTAATTAAAAAAACATTTATTTTTTTATTCTACCATTTTTTTATAATAATAAATGAATAAAATAAAATAAAAAAGGGATTTGACTAACTTAGAAGTGGGTTAGATTGGATCGGGTCGGATCGTACGGCGTTCAGAGGTCTTCAGCAGTAGCTCTCCGACATCTATTTTCGTTGATTGGGGTGTGTTTCCAAGGCTTTTGAGGGTGAGGAATCCAATGGTGGTAGTGGTTTTCGTCAAGAACCACCTTAGGCGGCAGTTTGAGTGGCTACGGTGAGGGTTTGAGAGAGAGAGAGAGAACTCCGGTAAGAGTTTTTCTTGTGTATTCTTCTACTTATTTTCCTTCCGATTGTTTGTTCTTCCTCCTCTTGTCAAGTCCTATTTATAGACTCACGGAAGTCTTCCAGATATGCTCATATCAGACTTGCGATTAAGACCCATCTTCATCCTCTCTCTTTTTTTTTTTTTCTTTTTGATTCATGTTAATCCTTGATTTTTTGTTAGGATTAGTGTTAATTTGATGATGTTTATTCTCTTTTAGTTAAAGATCTGTTGGATTTGTATAAAAATTTGAATCAAAATGGTTAGATTCCGTTCTTCCTGTGTCAACGCCGATCTCAAACGGAGGTTGAAGATGAGCATGTGCTAGGCGCATGCGCTCGTGTCATCCAATCAGCTATTGACATGTGGTGGTTCGATGAAAAAAAAGCAAAACGGCATGAAGTGCCTTCCCAGGATTCGAACCCTCGACCTCGCCTCCTTCGCACGCATCCTAGGCGTACACACGAGCTAGCTGAGTAGGCCCAAATCTTAGTTTTGTATTTAACGCATATTGCATTTAAACATGGCAAGTTTTTATTAATTTTATATTATTTTGAAATTTTAAAATTTTATAAAAATCCCTAGATATCTTCTATTATTATTTTTACCTTCATTTTCCATTATTGGTGTATTATTCCTATTTATTTTATTATTTTTTTGTCATTATTTTTCCTTCATATTTGAAAAATAGAAGAAAACATTAATTAATTAGAGGACAAAAATGGGGTGTTTACAAGGACAATGCGGTGTAACTTCTTTGTAACAAGCTTGAATGTGAATGTTGTAATGTAAGTTGAATGAATGACACTTTATACTTACTTCATATTTTGGTTGACACTTTCAAGGAGTGTAGGAAGCAATTATTTTTAAACTATTAAGAGAACCTCAACAGTTAAGAGTCTTAAATGATGAATAATATGCATGTGAGGTAGAATAAGATGAGAAAACGGATGAACTAACTTCTAACCATGAAATTGGCACCAATGGGAATTTTATTGAAGTTTTCTTTTTCCCCATTTCCAAAGTGTAAAACTAGAAGAATATCATTAGGAAAGTTGGAAGTAAACCCCCTTGATTAAATCTAAAAAATAAGACACATAAGTTAGAAGTAAGTAAAATTGGAAAACCACATGAATAACCATGAATCTTGGATATAAAAACAAGTGATACACGGTAGATAAATGTTCCAAACACACTAAAAGAAAAACCAAGAAAGGTCCATGAGATAATTAGAAGCAATTCCCCTTTGACAATAGGCTTGATTAGAAGAAAAAGACCTTAAAATGAACCCAAACATAGCCTATCCAAAATTGACCAAAACCTAACCTAACTTTTTGAAATCCAAATGACTAAATAACTTCAAAAATGGAAAGTACATGTGAAATCCTTCGAAACGACTATAAATACGCAAAAAAAAGAACTTAATATGAGAAAGTTATGACTAAAATACCAAAACGACCTAAACTGATAAAACCGACTAATTTAATGTAAACAATCAAATTCATTAGCCTACTTGAACATAAAAAATTATTATTTTCTCTATCAGGTGACACCAATTTCGAGACTAAGCTACCCTCGAATTACTATGACTAGTAGTGAAATGGCTAGGTGAGTGATCCTATGATTATTGTATTTATTTTGTGCATGTAATTAGTGTACTAATATACAATATATATATATATATGCATATAATTGATATTTATGACATTGGTTAGATGTCTGGGGCTAAGAAATCTACTTGTGCATGATCGACGTGATCTTGGTTACTAAAATAATTTAAATCATATTCGAATAATTGATCATTTAATTTTCCTAGCATTTAGACTAAGTATAATGCGAGTGTTTGTGATAATTTTGTTTATCATCTAATATATATATATATATATATATATATATATAATATAAGGTTTGAAACTATCACTTTTGGCCCTAACTTTCTAAATAGTATTAGGAACTATTATGCCCCTAATTCACTCTGGTATCAACAATTTATCACACATTCTACTTAAGTAGAATATGTAAAATTATGATTACTAAGTAGATTTCTAAACCAGTTTTAGAACCTTGAAATCGTTACTTAATTTTTGAAAACCTTTTGACCAAATGCTGAATTTTTGAAAACATTTGGTGGTTGTTTATCCTGAAAATGCATGGTAAAATTAGAAAAGATAGTTTAAGTCTTACGGCTTATAAAGCCCATAAAATACCTCTAAAAAGGAAATAGGCCATAGAGCCGTAAGCAACTCCCAATCAATCTAAGTACAAATTAGATCATAAAAAGACAGTCTAGAAACTAAACAGGACCCAATCATAATAGAAATCAATGTAGTCTATATTCATGGTCTCATCCTAAATTTTCTCCTTGGAGCCATATCTCATCAAATTGTAGAGTGAGTAAGAAATATCCTTAATTGAAAAAGAAAAAGGAAAGTGAGCCATAAGGGCTTAGTACACAGTAATATAAACATATACGGGCATGTCAAGTAAGCCTATAAACTAATGCAATAGACAATAATTTACTTTAGTTAATTATCTTATTTAGTATCTACTATAGGAGTACTCATAACTCTGGACATCACAACGAGGGATATGGGGTTTGATTTCGTTGCAATAGACATTAAGGCTTAATGAGAGCAGCTAAACTCTACTTCGCTAAAAACCGTGCACTTAAATAGCCTTGTCTAAATGAACTAATCGGTTATGCAATCTTTATTGATCATAATCTAGCTATATCATTTCGTTTGTCAAGACCCATAACCCAGATGACTCATAATATACCTTTCCTCCATTTACAGTGCCCACTATCTAACATTTTTCACTTATCAGCTACCTGTTGAACCACCCTTGGTAGCTTAAACACTTAACTACTATCTCATTTCAAGGGATATGATCACAACCATAATCTCGATCTAATGTTTTTCACCTACTGGCTCAAATGACTACGCATAAGCAGCAAGCATTTACTTAGTTGGGTTTATTATTAGTCCAGTTATTTTTTCTAACCTATCACATAGCATGCAAGTTCCCAAGTACTTGGAAAGGTTAATGATTCTCGAATCGTAATTTAAGTTCTAGTTAAGTTGTCCTATGTATCAAAAAGAAAATTAAGTCAGTTGATTATTCTAAGTGATTGAATTCTCTTTGTAGTTTGGTTTACCCTACTTAAAGTCTATACTAATTATGAGCTTAATTAGGGTTATTTAGACCTAATTAACTTTTAATTAATTTTGGCTTGACCAAATTAGGGTTTAATCATTTTAACCTAATAAGTTATTTAAATTTTAAGTCTACTTGTGTTTAAGGCCAAAATAGGGTGTTTGAGCCATTTATGAATAGTAAGCCCAATTGTGTTTGGAATTAAGCCCACTAACCTTAGTTAATTTAGTTAAGTCTAATTGTAATTATTAATTCCATTTTAAGTCTAATTAGGTTACTTTCATCTATTTTAATTAACCCAGGCTCAAATATTTAATTAATCCTATTTGTTATGTTTTATGCCCAATTGATTATTAGCTCTAATTTCAATTTCATTTTAAGTCCTTAGTTGATTTAAGACTTTCATGGGCTTAACGCCTAATTAGATTTAATTTATTTGCTATGGCCCATTTAGGATATAGGCCTTAAAGATTAATGGGTCCAAGTATATTTTGGATTTTGAGCTTGTAAACACTCCATTTTTGCCCTAGGAATGAATAATAATCACTAATAATCAATTCTTAATTTTTTTCATTTTTTTCAATTTTTCTTAAATTTAGCATAAATAATAAAAATATTCAAAAAAATAAAAATAAATAGGAAAACACATCAATTTTGAAAAATGATTTCAGAAATGGCAATAATAAATAATAAATAATTTTTACAAGTTTTTGAAATTTCAAAAAATACAAAAAAAATAAAAAAATCGCATTGCATATATGCAATTTGCGAAATTAGAAAAATCAGGAAAATGGGCTAGCCCAGCTGGTCCGAACCACGGGCTAAGGCACGCGTAGGAGGGCTTGGTCGCAGGTTTGAATCGCGGGGGAAGCAGTTTCCGCATTTTGAGTTTTTTTTTCACTTATCTAGGACACGTGGCAGCATCCGATTGGCTGGAGGAAACGCACGCGCCAGGTGCGTGATCGTCTTCTACCTGAGTCCGAGATCGCCGGCGGAAGAAAAATTCGCATTTTGGCCGTTTGGATTTGATTTTTTACACAAATCCAACAGATCTTCAACAGAAATGAGATAAACATCATCTAATTGGAATCAAATCGCAACAAATCGATGGATTTACACAAATCGGAGTTGTTTTTTTAACCGAAAATCCGATTAGCTTCGATCGGAGGAAATCCGAGCTTATCCAGCTCGGTTTCAAGTGCCTATAAATAGAAATCGAAGGGAGGAAGCCAAAGCACAAATCACAATTGAGAGAAAGTGAGAAAAGAGAGCAAATCAGAGAGCATCGGAGGAAACCTAAAATCGCGAATCGCCGATCGGAGCCAAGCCGCCACCAGGAGACGTTCTAGGAGTAAACCACCGCCACCATTGGATTCAGCACCCTCGGGAAGCTAGGATTCGGCACCTCACCCGTGACAAAAGACCGCTGGAACGCCGTGAAAGAGCATCCTTCGTCGCCGTGTCCGACCGATCCGACCCGACCCGCTTTAACCCAATTCGACCTGACCGACTCGACCCGCGCACCGACCCTGATCCAGGTAAGTCAGATTTTCCGGATTTTTTTATTTTTTTTTAAATTTTGTTTATTTATTTTATTTGATTTATTATTTGATTATTTGTTTATTAATTGATTGGTCATTTATTTATTTATGTATTTATGTTTTATTTCCATAAGTAGGAAAATGTGAAAATTAGATTTTTAGGATTTAATAATGTAGAAATAATAAATAAAAGAAAGAAAATAATAATAAAAATGTAGAAAAGCAATAAAAATATTAGGAAAATAATAATAAAATTTTAGATTTCAAAATAGGATAGATGATAGCTTAGGATAAAATCTTTAACAAAAATTATAAAAATCAATAAAAATCATAAAAAAATTATAAAAAATCATGAAAACTTAGAAAAATTATAAAAAATTGTAGAAGAATAGTAAAAATGATAAAAATCATAAGAAATTACAAAAAATCAGAAAAAATTAATAAAAAATTCAAAAAATTATAAAAATTCAAAAATTACAAAAATGAGTTTTAGCACTTAGAAAAATCATTTTCTTCAAATAAATCCAAAATTGATGTTTTTCCTAAAAACCATTTTCAAAAATTAGATAAAAGTTCAAGCTTAGATTTTTTTTAGAAAATCCCAAAAAAAATAGTAAAAACATAAAGCAAAAGTGATTTCAAAATTAAAATTCACAAACACACTTAAAGTTTTTCAGAAAAGCGAAATACGACTTGTTTGATCCTGAATAGCAGGTATGTAGGCACCCATTCGGGTCAACCCATAAAATGAAATAAAAAAATCATTTTCTTGAAATAATTCAAAAACATAATAAAAAGTAACAGAAACACAATAAAACACATTTCTAAATAGGAACAATTTTAGGAGATTAGGTGGTAACCGTAAGTTTTTAATAGGTTAGCCTCCGGACTTAGAAACTCTAATTTTCCCTTTTCCTCTTTTCAAAAACGAGAAAAGGAAATAACGTCGACTAGTGGTCCAAATTAAGACTAATCGCTCCTTTAGTCTTAATTCAATTTTTCCCAACAACAATTGGGTGGCGACTCCAAAAATCAAACGAAATTCCTAACTCAAGTCGAGGATCTACATTAGATGAGCATAGGGTCTAGTCTAGATCGGATTAGGAATGGGAATGCAAAAAAAATTAGACTCGACAGGATGGCGACTCTGCTGGGGACTCATTCCAGTAGGCTAGCCACCTGAATATCCTCAAGTTGTTCTTTTAAAGAAATAAGTTTCAATTATTATTCTGTTACTAACTTTTCAGGGATTAGTTAGATTTTAGTTTTCTTTACTGTGGGGTTTGCATGCATAAGTTTGTGTGAATAGATGCGGTCGAACCCAACCGTCTTAGAAACCTAAGTCGAGGAGTCATTGTGTAGGTTTCGGGCGAAGTGAGTTGATCACCGTTCGGGACCGATTAGGCTACCCCACCCAATGCTTCGATATGGCCTAAGATCCATTTCTACGAGAATGCGGGAGGCCATAGAGCTTGGGGACCAATTAGAACCAACCTAATTGCATACATAACATCATAGGATTGACAATTGATGACGATGTAATGGTTTGTTGTTTTGTTTTGGAGTTCAAATCTATTTCCCTATAATGTTTTCATAGTTCTGTTTGTAATTAGGTAATTTCTTATTGTAATAGATGGCTAGCACTGTAGTCGACCGCCTCCTCCGCAAAGAAATTCGAGTGTATAAACCTTTGGACCCAAAGTTGGTATTGGACCATTGGTTTACCTTATACAACTTGGAGGAGCAAGCCTTCATCCAGCAAAAGATAGGCTCTATCCTCTCACTAACAAAGATAGAGGCGAATTTGCCTTTAGTCCGGGCCATGCTCCAATTATGGGAAATCGAGCCTGCTGCTTTCTTTATCGGGCCGCGTGAGATCACCCTTACCCTGGAGGAGTACACCCAGTTGCTACAGGCTCCAGCACTGACTGATCAAATCTACGCACCAGACCTTGAGGTCGGGCTAGCCGGTACCTTCAGCAGATTATTAGGCATTCGTAAGATAGCAGTGAACAAAGCCCTGGCAGACTATAATGGATATTGCATACGTATGGATGATTTAGAAGCCTGGTTCATCGCCCGAGAGGACAATGGGGATAGGAAGGAAATACTGTGTGGGGACCCCAAAACTTACAGACAGAGAAGGGTGAACGCTTTCATCTTGACAGCCTTCGCCACCATACTGTTCCCTACCGGGACCTTCTATATTCACTATCGGGTTGCAGAGCTGGTGACCCAATTTCTGGAGGGAAGATCTTACATCCCGGCTCTACTGGCTGAATAGATCCGGAACTTGAATTTCCTCAAGAAGAAAGGCCATGGGATCCTTTGCTCAAGCCTCAACCTTCTGCTGATATGGTTTGTAAGCCACCTTAAGTGCTTTGGGCTGAACATGGTCCGAAAAACCTTAGCCTAGCAGGTAGATCTCGTAGACTCATGTATAGAAAAGGTGAAGCTACCCGATGACTTTACCAGCCACAGTTGGGTAGAGGTACTTAGAAGTTTCAGTGCCGAGGATATTCTGTGGACAGCCAGGTGGAGCTGTTGTGACAAAATCATCTTGACCTGCAGTAACTTCCAAGCAGTACCTTTAATCAAATCAGCAGATGTATTGGATATCACCCCAACTCAGTGGTCCGCCAGTTTGGTACCATCCAAGATATAGTTTATCGGCCCTCGCTGGAAGCAGTCACCTTTCAGTATCAAGATCCAAACCTGTTGGTAGCCGAGAAGTTTGCTAAGCTGGCAGAGGTCAAAGCACTTTGGGAAGCCAGAATTGAAAGCCCGAATGTGGACTTCGAGAAGTTAGATGGTGAAGTGGGAAAACACCGAGCCACCAGAGAGTTTGTAATCCGCCAGCTATACCAAATAGGGGAAAGAGCATACCGGGTTCCAAATGTCACCCAACCAAGACCAGACAAGATCAATCCAGAGACAGAAGTATACCTAGAACAGGTCAAGGCCCGAATGGAGGTATACTTTGAAGCTGCAGATTATAAGAAAGACATCTGGAAGGGACGTTTCAAAGAATCCGACTAAAGGAACAAGGCCTTAGAAGCACAATTGGAGAAGACCCAAGCCAAAGTCAAAGAATTAGAAGCTGTCATCAATGGGAAGTCTGAGCCTCCACAACAGAAGACTAAAAGAGCTAGGAAATAGATCATTATTTGTAATCTTTTATTTTGATTATCGAACTCCAAAATTTTCAATATTAATAAAAGTAAAGTTTCAATATTACATTGTTAATCAATTGTCAACCTTTTTATTTTTAGCATCCGCGTGACACATGCATATCATTTTGCATACATCACACTAAAATAAAAAACAAAATGCGTGCACAAGTATCAAGATAGCTCCCAAGCAACTGAACCCTCCCAAAAGTCCAATTCTCACCACTAAAGGGTCAAGTTCATTGCAAGCGGGTAGATAGTCACAGTATTGGGCGAACAAGATTACGCCATATACAAAGAGACTGCCATACCTTATATTGGGGGAGAAGGGTCAAAAGACCTGGGGCTGCAGATTTTCAATGAAGTGAACATGGTGACCAGCAAGGAGGGCCATCAATTTAAAGAGGGGCAGCACAGGACATTTGGATTAGGGTACATTCCTACGGCCGCAGAAGAAGCGCAAGTAAGAGGTGTCAAAGGCAGAATGAAGGGGAAGCCGATTGACACCTAGATGTGCATCTCACCTCTCCAACAATCTTTCCGAAAGGCAAACATCATTCAAGAGCTTTGGATAAACGAAGAGGACGATAGCAAAGGGAAGTCAATCCCCTGCACGTCCAACCAGCATCCGGCTCTGAAAAAATTGGTTTTGTTATCCTATCAGTAGCCCTAGGTTAGCTCGAAAGTAGAGAAAAATTATTAAGCAAATTTTATTGAGACTCTTTATCAAATTCAATTACAATTTGTTTTCTTCTTATATATATGCTTTCACTTTTATGTTATTCAGATCTCCTACCATCGAACATCAAGGATATTTCACGCAGGTAGAAAGTAAAAACGCTGATATTGTTTCCAACGCTGCTGGGTCAATTGTTGAAGGTGATATCCTAGACCATGAAATAATACAAGAAAATTGGCAAAAACATGAACAAAGCGGAATTTCGATCGACGAGCCTGTGGAGACAGTAAATCTAGGAAGCATGGAAAACCCTAAGAACCTCAAAATCGGGACCAGTTTGAGTGCCGAGCAAAAATGTGAGATAACCGAGCTATTAACGGAATATGCGGATGTGTTTGCCTGGTCATATGGTGACATGCTAGGGCAAGACCAATCAATAGTGGTTCATAAGCTTCCCACAAGGGAAGATGTCAAACCTAAAAAACAAAAATTGAGAAGATTTAGGCTTGACATCTTACTAAAGATTAAGGAAGAAGTCAAGAAACTGCTAGAAGTAGGGTTCATTGAAGTATCCAACTACCCAGAATGGGTAGCAAATATAGTCCCCGTTATGAAAAAGAATGGAAAAGTACGTGTATGCGTAGACTTCCGGGACTTAAACCAAGCTACGCCAAAGGATAACTTCCCCCTACCTCACATTGATGTTCTAGTAGACAACACTGCGGGAAACCATCTCTTCTCATTCATGGACGGTTTCTCGGGATATAATCAAATAAAAATGGTTGAAGAAGATAAAACCAAAACAACCTTCATCACAACATAGGGAACTTTCTGTTACAAAGTCATGCCCTTCGGTTTGAAAAACACCGGGGCAACGTATCAGAGAGCCATGGTTGCAATACTTCACGACATGATGCATCGAGAAGTTGAAGTATATGTCGACGACATGATAGCTAAATCCAAAAAAGGAGAAAGCCGTATAGATATCCTGAGGAAATTGTTTAAACGACTGAGAAAATTTCAGCTCAAGTTAAACCCAGAGAAATGCACTTTCGGGCTCACAACAGGGAAATTGTTAGGGTTTGTCATAAGCCAGGAAGGCATTAAAATTGACCCTGACAAGGTAAAGTCCATATTAGAGTTACCGTCCCCACGCTCCGTTAAAGAAGTAAGAAGCTTATTGGGAAGATTAAATTATATAGCTCGTTTTATCTCACAACTCACCGATAAATGCCGGCTACTATTTTGTCTGTTGAAGAAGAACGCCACAATAGAATGGGACGAATGAATGCAAAGAGGCATTCAGGACGATCAAAGACTATCTTATAAAACCTCCGGTCTTGATAGTCCTGAAACAAGGAAAACCCTTATTCTTATACCTCACTATACTCCCTGAATCCATGGGATGTGTGCTAGGGCAGAAAGATGCCGAGGGAAGAGAGCGTTCCATATATTATCTGAGTAAGAAGTTCACAGATGGGGAACAGAGGTACTTAGAGGTGGAGAAGACGTGTTGTTCTTTAATTTGGGTCATGCATCGACTAAAGCAGTATACCCTATACTACCATATTGAGCTGCTGACAAGACATGATCCCTTGAAATACTTGGCAAAGAAGCCAGCTCTAATAGGGAGAATCTCTAAGTGGCAAATGCTCCTATCCGAGTTCGACATCACATAAATAAATCAAAACTCGATGAAAGGGCAAGCCTTAGCCGACCAATTAGCAGAACACCCTATCGAGATAGATTCCCAAGAACTACAGGCCCAATTTCCAGATGAGAATATATTGACAGTGGAAGATATGCCAGTAGAAGACTTTGGGATAGAGCAGAATGCTAAATGGAAACTGTTTTTCGATGGAGCCGCCAACGTATTCGGTTATGGGGTTGGGGCAGTATTGATATCCCTAGACGGCATTCAATTCCTTGCAGTGACAAGACTTACATTTCCATATACCAATAATATTGCGGAATATGAAGCATGTATTCTCAGTCTCAAAATGGCCTGTCAAACGGAAATCTGCGAATTAGAAGTATATGGGGATTCGTCGCTCATCATACTACAGACAAGGGGGGAATACAAGACTAAAGACCCCAAACTGGTACCGTAACATCAACACTTGACAGAGCTAATTGAAGAATTCAAGGCAATCACTTTCACATATATCCCGAGAACTCAGAATCAGTTCGCAGATGCACTAGCCACACTAGCATCTATGATCCAGATAACAGGGGGAGCCGAAGTTCAACTGATCAAAATAGATATCGAAAGTCGGCCCACCTACTGTTTAACCATTGAAAAGATACAAGATGACAAGCCTTGGTATCACGACATCAAGACCTTCCTCCAAGAAAGTAAATACCCTGAAATGGCTAGCAAGAATGACCAAAGAACACTCAGAAGGTTAGCAAGCCATTTCCTATTAAGTGGGTCTATACTTTACAAGAGATCATCTGATACCACCTTGTTGAGATGTGTGGACAAAGATGAAGCATGCGAACTGATGAAGGAAGTACATGAAGGAGTATGTGGACCTCATATGAATGGCTACATGTTGGCCTGAAAAATCATGAGGTTAGGATATCATTGGTTGACCATGGAATCAGATTGCATAAAATATGTCAAGCACTGTCATCTGTGTCAAGTCTACGCAAACCGGATAAATGCTCCGCCCAACGAGCTACACTTGTTATCAGCACCATGGCCTTTCTCCATGTGGGGAATCGACATAATAGGCCTGATTACTCCGACAGCATCTAACAGCCACAGATTCATATTAGTAGCAATTGATTACTTCACCAAATGGGTAGAAGCTTCATCATATGCCAATGTTACAAAGGGGGTAATAATCCGCTTCTTAAAAAGGGACATAATAGCTCGATATGGAGTTCCTGAGTCCATCATCACCGACAACGGTACCAATCTCAACAACAAATCGATGACAGGTTTATGTCAACAATTTCACATAAACCACAGAAATTCAACTCCCTACCAACCTCAAATGAACGGGGCAGTAGAAGCAGCTAATAAAAATATCAAGAAGATCATCAAGAAAATGACAACAACTTACAAAGATTGGCATGAAATGTCACCGTTTGCTCTCATGGCTTATAGGACTTCAATAAGAACATTTACAAGAGCTACCCCTTACTCATTGGTATATGGTACTGAAGCAATGCTACCAGTTGAAGTTGAAATACCATCATTCAGAATCCTGTCGGAAACTCAGCTAACTGAATCAGATTGGGTAAGGAAGAGGCTTGATCAGCTGAATCTAATTGATGAAAGAAGGCTTACCGCATTATGTCATGGCCAGTGTTACCAACAAAGAATGGCTCGAGCATTTAACAAGAAGATGAGACCTCGATACTTCAAAGAGGGGGATCTGGTACTAAGGAAGGTTCTCCCGAATGCCCAAGACTCTAGAGGAAAATTTACCCCAAACTATGAAGGCCCCTATGTGGTGAAAAAGGTTCTGTCAGGGGTGCTTTGATATTAACTCAGATGGATGGTCTGGAGTTGAGAGACCCCATTAACACAGATGCTGTAAAGATGTACTATCCTTAGGTAAGGGAATAGAAATTTTGCCAATGTTTATGAAAGCCAATGTTCGATATAAATTTCGTTGAGTCGAGTTTTCACTTTTTGCAAGCAAAGTTAATATCCCTGAATGATCAACAATTCCAATCAATTCTCATCACAACAAATATTCCTAAACACATTACCCACCATTTCACCAATGAAAGATAAACGCTAAAATGATAATGAATCTTAATATAGTTTGTGATATAATTCTATCTATTTTTGAACATTAGAACTGAGCGCATTATTAGGATAACATTACCGTCAAAAGAGTCGCGTGCGCACAAGAAAGGAAGCACATCAAGATTTTTGACCTCGGGTCAAGATAAGAAGAAATGAAGCAGAAGCGAACCAGCCCGAAGGTTCGGTTGTTTGGTTGCTATCCACAATAAACTGGCAAGCATATTGGAAAACATAACTATTATCATATCATGAAAGACATCACATCATTTAGCTCAGTCAATAGAAAGCATATTCAGAAGCATAAGATGAGTCAGCCCATAGTGGGGCACTTATCTAAACCTTCCCTTTAATAGGGTAGTCAGCCCAAAAAGGGGTACTTCCCTAGATCTCTTAAGGCTAGCTCATAAGGGCACTTTTTGAGATAACTCTATCCTAGGTTAGTCAGCCCAAGATGGGCACTTTCTTAAAAATATGTTCTCAAGATCAGCTCATAAGGGAACTTTTTGAGACAATTCAATCAATTTTATCATAGGTTAGTCAGCCCAATATGGGCACTTTCCTAAAAAGTTGTTCTCAAGGTCAGCTCATAAGGACACTTTTTGAGACAACTCTATCCTAGGTTAGTCAGCCCAAGATAGGCACTTTCCTAAAAATCTGTTCTCAAGGTCAGCTCATAAGGGCACTTTTTGAGACAGTTCAATCAATTTTATCATAGGTTAGTCAGCCCAATATGGGCACTTTCCTAAAAAGTTGTTCTCAAGGTCAGCTTATAAGGGCACTTTTTGAGACAACTCTCTCCTAGGTTAGTCAGCCCAAGATGGGCACTTTCTTAAAAATCTGTTCTCAAGGTCAGCTCATAAGGGCACTTTTTGAGACAGTTCAATCACTTTTATCATAGTTTAGTCAGCCCAATATGGGCACTTTCCTAAAAAGTTGTTCTCAAGGTCAGCTTATAAGGGCACTTTTTGAGACAACTCTATCCTAGGTTAGTCAGCCCAAGATGGGCACTTTCCTAAAAATTTGTTCTCAAGGTCAGCTCATAAGGGCACTTTTTGAGAAAGTTCAATCAATTTTATCATAGGTTAGTCAGCCCAATATGGGCACTTTCCTAAAAATCTGTTCTCAAGGTCAGCTCATAAGAGCACTTTTTGAGACACTCTACCATAGGTTAGTCAGCCCAAGATGGGCACTTTCCTAAAAATCCGTTCTCAAGGTCAGCTCATAAGGGCACTTTTTGAGACACTCTACCATAGGTTAGTCAGCCCAAGATGGGCACTTTCCTAAAAATCTATCTTAAGGTTAATCAGCCCATGAGGGGGACTTTCTTAGATTCTCCCCATTAGTCAGCTCTTGAGGAACTTTTCGAAAATATTCTTCCAAACAGTTGCTAGTCTAACAAGACGCTTCTGTTGACAGGTAGCCAGCTTATAAGGGCGCTTCCTAAGTAAATTTTCTTTCCAAGGTTGCTAGTCTAATAAGACGCTTCCTATCATCATTTCTTCCACACAATGCTTGAGGTGTTTCCTATCGCTAATTAGTCAGCCCATAAAGCACTTTTTGGGGAGGGAACATTACTCTAAATTGTTAAGATCATCTTAAATCGTGGGATTATTAGCTCTTGGAGCATTTTCCTACTAAAAAAAATGCTAGGTAACCAGCCAAACCAAGGCGTTATCTATTCAAGAGGCCAAAAATGGCGTCGTCTTTCTTATCTTTGTAGTTAAGTTTTTCAAACTTTACTACAAAGAGGGGCAGTTGTAAACACCCCATTTTTTCCCTAGGAATGAATAATAATCACTAATAATCAATTCTTAATTTTTTCCATTTTTTTTTCAATTTTTCTTTAATTTAGCATAAATAATAAAAATATTCAAAAAAATAAAAATAAATAGGAAAACACATCAATTTTGAAAAATGATTTCAGAAATGGCAATAATAAATAATAAATAATTTTTACAAATTTTTGAAATTTCAAAAAATACAAAAAAATAAAAAATCGCATTGCATATATGTAATTTGCGAAATTAGAAAAATCAGGAAAATGGGCTAGCCCAACTGGTCCGGACCACGGGCTAAGGCACACGCAGGAGGGCTCGGTCGCAGGTTCGAATTACGGGGGAAGCAGTTTCCGCGTTTTGAGTTTTTTTTTCACTTATCTAGGACACGTGGCAGCATTCGATTGGCTGGAGGAAACGTACGTGCTGGGCGCGTGATCGTCTTCTACCTCGAGTCCGAGATCGCCGGCGGAAGAAAAATTCACATTTCGGCCGTTTGGATTCGATTTTTTACACAAATCCAACAGATCTTCAACATAAATGAGATAAACATCATCTAATTGGAATCAAATCGTAACAAATCGATGGATTTACACAAATCGAAGTTATTGTTTTTTAACCGAAAATCCGATTAGCTTCGATCGGAGGAAATCCGAGCTTATCCAGCTCTGTTTCAAGTGCCTATAAATAGAAATTGAAGGGAGGAAGCCAAAGAACGAATCACAATAGAGAGAAAGTGAGAAAAGAGAGCAAATCGGAGAGCATCAGAGGAAACCCAAAACCGCGAACTGCCGATCGAAGCCAAGCCGCCACCAGGAGACGTTCTGGGAGCAAACCACCGCCACCATTGGATTCAGCACCCTCGAGAAGCTAGGATTCAACACCTCACCCGTGACAAAAGACCGCCGGAACGCCGTGAACGAGCATCCTCCGTCGCCGTGTCCGACCGATTCGACCCGACTGACCCGACCCGTGCACCGACCCAGATCCAGGTAAGTCGGATTTTCCGGATTTTTTTTATTTTTTTTGAATTTTGTTTATTTATTTTATTTGTTTTATTTGATTATTTGTTTATTAATTGATTGGTCATTTATTTATTTATGTATTTATGTTTTATTTCCATAAGTAGGAAAATGTGGAAATTAGATTTTTAGGATCTAATAATGTAGAAATAATAAATAAAAGAAAGAAAATAATAATAAAAATGTAGAAAAGCGATAAAAATATTAGGAAAATAATAATAAAATTTTAGATTTTAAAATAGGATAGATGATAGCTTAGGATAAAATCAATAAAAATCATAAAAAAATTATAAAAAATCATGAAAACTTAGAAAAATTATAAAAAATTATAGAAGAATAGTAAAAATCGTAAAAATGATAAAAATCATAAGAAATTACAAAAAATTAGAAAAATTAATAAAAAATTCAAAAAAATTATAAAAATTCAAAAATTACAAAAATGAGTTTTAGCACTTAGAAAAATCATTTTCTTCAAATAAATCTAAAATTGATGTTTTTCCTAAAAACATTTTCAAAAATCAGATAAAAGTTTAGGCTTAGATTTTTTTTAGAAAATAAAAAAAATAGTAAAAACATAAAGCAATAGAGATTTCAAAATTAAAATTCACAAACACACTTAAAGTTTTCTGAAAAGCGAACTACGGCTTGTTTGATCCTGAATAGCAGGTACGTAGGCATCCATTCGAGTCAACTCATAAAATGAAATAAAAAATCATTTTCTTGAAATAATTCAAAAACATAATAAAAAGTAACAGTAACACAATAAAACACATTTCTAAATAGGAACAATTTTAGGAGATTAGGTGGTAACCGTAAGGTTTTAATAGGTTAGCCTCCGGACTTAGAAACTCTGGTTTTCCCTTTTCCTCTTTTCAAAAACGAGAAGAGGAAATAACGACGACTAGTGGTCCAAATTAAGACTAATCCACTCCTTTAGTCTTAATTCAATTTTTCCCAACAACAGTTGGGTGGCGACTCCAAAAATCAAACGAAATTCCTAACTCAAGTCGAAGATCTACATTAGATGAGCATAGGGTCTAGTCTAGATCGGATTAGGAATGGGAATGCAAAAAAATTAGACTCGACAAAGCTTATTTGGGTTTTATTATAGTCATGGAAGTCCATTCTATTCTATTAAGCCTAGCTAGAATTATGTTTAGTTCATTTTAATTAATTAATTTGATTTGGGCCTTGAATTAGTTTAACATCCAATTAAGTTATTTATCATGTTAAGGCCTATTTAGGATATAAGCCTTAGGAAGAAATGGACCCAATTATGTTTTGAATTTTGAATCTTAGCCTCATGAGTTATTAGGTTGACATTAACAAGTTAAATCATATTTTGGCCTAATTATGATAGGTTAATTAATTAAACCCATATGAGCAAATTTTGTTTAATTACATGGGCCACCAAAGGAGAGGGTAAGAGGGTGGTCCTTGGACCTATTTTTGTTGGTTTGACTTGGGATTAGGTTGGTCATGACCCAATTTAGTTAACTAGCCATTAATTAATTTCAATTCATCACAATTAAAGGCCTTAATTTTAAAAAGTTATAACTTACTCAATTTAAGCCCAAATCAAGTAAAATCAAAGCTATTTGTTTCTTTGTCACTTCTACTATTCATTTTAACTTAAAAAGTCTTATTTTATTCAATTTAGAGCCTTTTGACTCTCAGATTAATTATAGTTACGAATTTCTAACTTTAAGGGTGATGCGAGCCTTAAGTTGCGATTGTCCTAGAACCCGATCGGATGGAAAAGTAGCCCTAGAATCATCCTTGGAACCAAGCAATACTTTGACCCTAACTCAAAGAATAGATTAAAACCAAAGTTATAAAGAATTATGATTGAAACAAGTTACCTTGATTGGATTAAAATGCGTTCTTGATGAAGAACAATAGAGAGGTTTTCCTTAGGAGAAAAAAATACATCCAAAAAGTCCCCAAATTCGAAACTCTAAAAGATTATATATAATCTAGGAAATTAAAGGAGCAAAATGACAAGAAATCACAAGACGGGCAATTAAAATCCGGCTCTCAAAGCCGATCCAAAGTCGACGGCCTATGTTTACATCGGCTAAGTAAGCCGGCGGCCTAAAGTGCTAAGCCAGAATCACAAAGCTAGCAGCCTTCTTCCACTTCTAAGCGATCTTCAATATCAATAGTGGAGATGCTTGATAAATGGAAAATGATCTTTTCCTTTGTTGGCGCAAGTATCCACAAAGCGTGGCCCAAGTGCTCTTGGATAAGTCCATTCAAAGCTTGCTCCATGTGTTTTGCTCTTGCCCTTATCATCGGACCTCCAATTCCTTCTAGTGGGTAATAGGAAAGAGATGATGCAAGCTAATATCCATCATTCCCTCCTTCTTCGAAAGGATTTTTCCTCGAACCACTTGCATCATATAAGGATAAATCAACAATATTAAAAGTAGCACTTACATTTCTATAGTAGCTGGGCAAATCAATCTTATAGGAATTGTCATTTATCCTTTCTATCACTTGGAATGGCCTATCTCCTCTGGGTTGTAATTTGGAGTTCCTTTGTTTGAGAAACCTTTCCTTGCAAAAATATACCTAAACCCAATCTCCAGGCTAAAAAACAACCTTAGTGCGCCCTTTATTGGCTTGTCTAACATAGTGTTCATTCTTCTTGTCTATGTTGGTATGAACTTCGGCATGTAAATCTTTTACAAAATCAGCTTTCTTCTAGACAATGCATCATCAACAACATTTTCTTTCTCATTTTTGTATTTAATTACATAAGGAAAAGTTTCTATGAATTCCAGCCACTTAACATGTCTTTTATAAAGCTTACCTTGGGATTTTAAAATTCTTAAGCTCTCATGATCAAAATGAATGACAAACTCCCTAGGCCACAAATAGCACTATTGTGTCTAAAGAGTTTGTACTAAGGCATACAATTCCTTGTCATATGTAGGGTAATTCAATGCCACCTCACTAAGCTTTTCACTGAAAAAGGCAATTGGTTGAGAATCCTACATCAAAACAACCCCTATTCTAATCCTTGATGCATCGCATTCAACCGCAAAAGCTTTGTCAAAATTAGGCAAACACAATAAAGGTGCATTAGTCAATTTTTCTTTCAAAGTATTGAAAGCCTTATCATGTACCTCTTCCCATCTAAACACAACATTCTTTTTAATAAGCTCATTT
This sequence comes from Laguncularia racemosa, assembly GCA_037954665.1. Classification (NCBI taxonomy): domain Eukaryota; kingdom Viridiplantae; phylum Streptophyta; class Magnoliopsida; order Myrtales; family Combretaceae; genus Laguncularia; species Laguncularia racemosa. The sequence goes on along the minus strand of JBBMOL010000024.1, from coordinate 382,805 downwards.
AAAGGTGCTATAATAAAACTAAAATCCTTTACAAACCTCCTATAGAAACTTGCTAAACCATGAAAACTTCTTACCTCACTTGCATTCTTTAAGGTAGGCCATTCTTTAATCGCCTTCACCTTATCTTCATCTACTTTTATTCCCTATGAGCTTACAACAAATCTAAGAAAAACAATAGATTCCATACGAAAAACCATACTTCTACAGGTTAGCATATAATTTATTTTCTTTCAAAACACTCAAAACAACCTGCAAATGTTTAACATGATCATCTAAATTTTTGCTGTACACTAAGATATTATCAAAGTAAACTATAACAAAATTTCCAATGAAAGAATGGAACACATGATTCATTAGACTCATAAAGGTGCTAGGTGCATTAGTTAAGCCAAATAGCATGACTAACCACTCATATAACCCATATTTTGTCTTAAAAGCAATTTTCCATTCATTGCCTTCCTTTATGCGAATTTGATGATAACCACTCTTTAAATCAATCTTTGAGAATAAACATGAACCATACAACTCATCAAGCATGTCATCCAACCTGAGAATAGGATATTTATACTTTATGGTGATCTTGTTGATGGCTTGGCAATCTATACACATGCGCTATGTTCCATCTTTCTTGGGAACCAACAACACAGGAACTAAACATGGATTGAGACTCTCTCGCACGAATCCCTTTTGTACAAGTTCTTCCACCTACCTTTGTATCTCATTTGTCTCTTCCGAATTGGGTCTATACGCTGGTCTGTTAGGAATAGATGACCTTAGAATAAAATCGATCCGGTGCTCAATACCTCTTAGAGGATGTAATCCATCTGAAATGTCCTTGGGAAATAACTCTTCAAACTCTTGTAGCAAAGACACAACCACACTAGGCAAAGATGAGTTAAGATTGTTAATTATAAAATAAACATCCTTATATAGAAGTACAAGTAATGGTTGCCTCACCAACATAGTTCTCTTAATCTCCCCTTTTGTAGCAAAAGCTTTCCCTACTCTTTCTTACATTCTTACTTTTTTTTTTTTACTCCTTTTTTCTGATGTATTCACTTTGTTTTCTCTCACTTTGCACTCTTTCACTATTCTAACTTAATCCTCATATGCCTCTAAAGGTTTGAGAGGTGTTAGCATAATGAGTCTGTTATTCATTACAAGTTTGTACACATTTTTATATCCATCATGACAGACCTTCCTATCAAACTGCCATGGACGCCCAAAAAGGAGATGTCCAGCATGCATAGGTGCAACATCACAAAGTACCTCATCCTTGTAGTTACCAATGGAAAATGCAACTACAACCTATTTTGTTACTTTAACTTCTCTACACTCATTCAACCATTGTAACTTATATGGCCTAGGATGCTTCATTGTAGGTAGATGCAATTTCTCAACCATCAAAGAACTTACAACATTTTTGCAGCTACCACTATCAATGATCATGTTACATACCTTACCATTCACATGGCACCTAGTATGGAAGATATGCTTATGCTGTTCCTCATCATCATCTTCCTAAGGTTATATGTTTAGAGCACGTCTAGTAACCAACATTTCTCCTTTCGCAGGACCCTCTACATCAACATTGCTGCATTCCTCCAATGGTGGCATCTCTCCTTCATCTAAGTTGATACTCTTTACATTACCATTATCTAGAACCACCATAACCCTCTTGTTTGGACACTAAGAGGCAATATGCCCCAACCCCTGACACCTGAAACATTTTATATCACGTGATCTAGTAGAGGGTTTAAGTTTAGTTTTACCTTTAGGATAGGTGGTTAGTTCCTTAGACTTTGCATCTTCCTTATGTTTAGAGGCATCTTTATGATTCCTCCAATTTGTCTTCCCTAAAGAGCTAAAAGTAAAGCTATACCTAGAGGTACCCTTGGACTTTAACTACCTCTCCACCTTAATAGCTTTATGCGATAGTTTCTCCATCTCCACATAATGATGTAGCTCCACAATGTCAGCTATCTCTTTGTTCAGGCCATTAACAAATCTAGCTATTATAGCTTCACGATCTTCTTCTATGTTAGCCCGAATCATAGTGACCTCCATCTCTTTATAATAGTCTTCAACACTCTTAGGACCTTGAGCCAACCCTTGCAACTTTCTATACAAATCCCTGTAGTAATGACTAGGTATAAACCTTTTTCTCATTACTACCTTCATCTTCTCCTATGACCTAATTGGTCTCTCTCTTGTCCTTCGCTTACTAACCACAAGTTGATCCCACCAAATACTAGCATAATCAATGAACTCAACTGTTGCTAATTTAAACTTCTCTTCCTCAGCATAATTGTGATAATCAAATACATGTTTTACTTTTCTCTCCCACTCCAAATATAGCTTAGGGACATTCTTCCCCTCTAAAAGTAGGAATTGCCATCTTAATGCTCCCTAAATTATTATCCTGCCTTTGAACAACCCTTTTACCTCTCCTAGAACTATTCATATCAATATCAGAATACTCATCTTCCCCCTCCTCATCCATAGTCCTTCTAAAAGACCTATGCTTAAAAGGAGATTCAAGATCATCCAACCTTCTATTCAAAAGTTTAAATTGATCTTGGATTGACTTCATAAATGTCCTCATATTAGAATCCACATGTTCTCCTCCGCTACTCATGTTTCCACAGCCTGCAATAAAATTTGTTAATAACATAAGAAAGAATAATTTTGTTTTCCTCTCAACTCTCTCTTACATGTTTACACTTAGAGATATGGATTCAATTCACTCGTGTATCACTCAAGAATATGTGTATAATTTGGTATTCAATAAACGTCTCCCCATAAGTTCTTTAACAAGAACCCTATCAACGACCCTACCAGGTAGCAAATAAGGACACGTAATTGCTAAAAACTAAAGAATTAATTCAATCTAATCTATCAAAGAGGAAAATTTTGTAACAACCCCCTTTTTTTTATACAATTTTAATTTCTTTTCTTCTCTTTCTTCTTCCTTTTTTTTTTAACTCTTGAACACACTATCAAAGAACAAACACCAGTAATCTACCAAATCAATTAAACAATTCCTAAAACTTGTAGAATTAATTCAACAGAACACTAATTTTCTTTTTTTTTTTTTTATTTTCACAAGAACAATATTGAACAATCGAATTCAAAAGACTAAATTAACACAAACACAGCAATTGCAATAATGCTAAAGGATAGATAACACTTGATTTCCAAGAGCCAAGGCTTTGATACCAAATGATGCGAGCCCTAGGTTGCGATTGTCCTAGAACCCGATCGGATGGAAAAGTAGCCCTGGGATTGTCCTTGGAACCAAGCAATAACTTGACCCTAACTTAAAGAACAAATTAAAACCAAAGTTATAAAGAAGTATGATTGAAACAAGTTACCTTGATTGGATTGGAATGCGTTCTTGATGAAAAACAATAGAGAGGTTTTCCTTAGGAGAAAACATACATCCAAAAAGTCCACAAATTCAAAACCTTAAAAGACTATATATACTCTTGGAAATTAAAGGAGAAAAATGATAAGAAATCGCAAGACAGGCAATTAAAAGCTGGCTCTCAAAGCTAGTCTAAAGCCGGTGGCTTACAACATCAAGGCCAGTGGTTTATATATAGGCTAGCTCTAGTAAACCGGCGGCTTACAAAGACAAACTAGTGGCCTAAAGTGCTAGGTCGGCATCACAAAGTCAGTAGCCATCTTCCACTTCTAAACGATCTTCAATATCAATAATGGAGATGCTTAATAAATGGAAAATGATCTTTTCCTCTATTGGCGCAAGTATCCGTAAAGTGCGACCCAGGTGTTCTTGGACAAGTCCATTCAAAGCTTGCTCCATGCGTTTTGCTCTTGCCCTTATCATTGGACCTCTAATTCCTTCCAATGGGTCATAGGAAATAGTTGATGCAAGTTGATTTCCATCAAAGGGCCCATAAATTATTCAATTTATAGCCAAATCACTCCAATCCAAAGCCCACTTACTCCTATTCCTTTTTAGAGTCTAAAACATCATTTATTTTTCATTTTTCATGTCTAAAATATCACCAAAATAGGGTAATAGAGCATGCCCCAATTTGTGTTTACATATCTTATTAGTCCAATTTCAACACATAATCACTTCTAAACCTCATTTTACATCTAAATGAACTTTTATTTCTTAATTAAATGATAATTCCATCAAATTTACTCAAAACAAACATAATATATCATATTTTTCCTAAATTAAACAATTACCAAAATCATGTAGGAAAATGAAATTTTCAAGTTCATATAATTCTCCAATTCAACCTAATTCATCCTTAAACTTTACTAAACTCAATATTTATTATGTAACTGAGACAACATCAAATCTTAGACATATCTACAATTATCATGCATTAAACTAGACTTCTACTACTAAATCTAATACCCATCAATACATAAACTATATTAAATCATGGGTTAATTCCTAAATCACCAAAACACACTCAAGAACCTCTAATATGGGTAGCAACAACATGAACATACTCCAATATATCCTCATCATTAAAGAAATCATTAAATCAGTTAGTTCAATAATTTGTAACTATCCTAAATCATCAACTTAAATAAGATTTTAAACTTACTTTGTTGGAGGTCTAAGTAATTCCCAAAACTTCTCCAAACCGCACCTAGCCAACTTCAAGGTGATTTTTTTTCCAAACTCTCAATTGATTTTCCTTCACAGTAAACGTTATGTATTACTTAGATCTACGATCTACAAGCTAAAGTTCATTTGAATCAATTCAGTTTACTTACCTCTACACCCAAAATCACATGTAAGATGCCCCCTCTTAGCCTAAAATTCCACTTAGTTAGAATTAGTAGCTAAATGGATAGGTTTTAAGCTAAATTAATGGTTTAAGGTTTAAACTTGCAAATTTTGGGTCTTCTTACCCTTGGTATTCATACAATATCTAAATGTAGAGGGCTGCTATTTTCTATCTAAACAAATGAATTTAAATAGTAGGGTTTAGCAAGAATATAAGGGTAAGAGTAAATGGGACCACAAGAGTTAGTGGTTCATAGCCGAAAGTGATGTGTGTCTTCATTTTTAACCCATTTTAGTATTATTTATCCCTTAATTCCCTCCACTTATTGCAACTACAAAATGGAGCTTCCTCATTACTAAAATGCCCTTGGAATTTAATTTAATTAGTTACTCTCCATAAGATAAGCCTAAGGATATTTTGGTTATTTTATCTAATTGACCTACAAATTTAAAATTTTCTTTTTCAAATATTTTGTAATTGATTTTATTCACCTAATGAAGGTCTCAAGACCATATTTATGCTCTTTATGAAATTTTAGGTCCAATTTCAATAAAATCGATTTCAAAAGTAAAAAGGTCTTATTAAAAAATTTGATTTTTTCCAACTTGAAATTCCCTCATAACTAGATCTAAAATTTTCCTTTTTGTTTTCTTTGACCTTATTTATTATTATTATTATTTTGGTTTTTAGGAATTGCTATTATCGACCTCAATACCCTTAAACCCACCCTAAATTATTTCAGTATAAAACTCCACTAGAAAAAACACTACATGCTAATCATTAGGGTGCCCCTAGGGATATATCATTGTAGGCTCATAAACTAAGCCAAATGCAACACACAACTCATATCCAATATCAATTAGGTTTATTTAATTTACTTAAGCTAATAACCATAAGTAGCAACCACTGTGAGCACATACCTGGAGGAACAACCTTAGTTTCAACTTATTTGCAACTATCAATTATATTAAGGCCTATCATCTAAGAAAAGACTAAACTTAGTACTAGCTTATATCATGGACTAAGTTCACTAAGGTGGTTAAAATAAGAATTAGTTGTTTATTTATGTTCTCCATTGCTTCATTTTAGATAAAACTAGTTTAGGTTCAAAGAAAAACCAAGAAAAAGGAAGGAAGAAACATATAATAGAGATTCCAAGAAATCATGGCCATGTAGAAGAGTACGAGCAAGAACATGACCATATAGAAGAGCACGGGTAAGAACACAACCATGTAGAGGAGCATAAACAAAAACACAACCATATACCCTTCTGTGTGAGAAAGGCTCCTTAGTACACCCAAGTACACGATTGTGTGCTTGGATGTGTACTTTAACATGGGCAAATACACACCATGTACCTAACTGTGTACCTCATGTTGCATATCTCTTCTCTTCATCTCAATACGGGCAAGTATACACTCATATACCTGACCATGTACCCCTCTATTCAAAACTTTCCCCCTTTCTTTTTTAGAAAAAGTGCACAAACCTTAATTTCTATACAACAAACCCATTTTACTTTGATCAAAACACCAAATCACAACTTTTACATGATAAAGAAAAACTTGCTTCAATTTGGTCAAAAAATCCCAATTTCCTTTCGAACCTACAAACTTGTTTCATTTCCTTTACATCATTTATCCCTTGAATTACCAATAACCAACCACTTAACATTTAGACTACTATAATTAGAAATTTGATAACCTATGATGATAGTTAAGAGTCTTACTTAGTAGAGTCATATCAACCCTTGTAGAATTTGGCTAGAGTATGCAGTAAGTGTCAGTAATGACTTCTGGTGTACTAACTATGTACAAAAGAAAGGAGAGCACAAACTAGTCATAAAGGCATTTAAATATCCTAACAATAAAATGTCTAAAATACTACTATTACTAATTCATCATTATTTTCTTTGCCCTTGTCTTTGTTTTATTTTATTTGTGGGGATTACATCCTCCTTCTCTTAAAAGAAACTTTCATCCTCAAAAGTTACCTAATTCTTGGAACAACCCTGAATACTTTTTCCACATTTCTTCTTCTAGTTCCTAAGTAACCTCTCGTTCTATTTGATTTATCCACTTCTCCTTAACACCTATTCTTTATTATCTACTATTATGACGATCTTCCATAGTGATGAGGTTGCATTATCTTTCTAATGACTAAAAAACTATTGCTTCATTGAGGTTATGCACATACTTAGTGTTGACACATGAAAGACATTATGTACTCTAACTAAACTTGGCAACAAAACCAAACAATATACTACATTACCTACTTTCTCCAAGATCTCAAAAGGTTTAACATATCTATGATTCAACTTTTCTCTCAACCCAAACCTAACATTACCTTTAATAGGTGATATTTTTAGGGGCATATGTTCTCCCACTTGAAATTCAAAGGGACATCGCCTTTATTAGCATAACTCTTCTAGTGATTTTAAGTTGACAATATCCTCTGTTTAATTAGCTTTACCTTATCAACAACTTTTTGCATCAACTCGAGTCTTAACACCTATTTTTCTCCTACCTCATCCTAATACATGAGTGACCTACATTTCTTTCCATATAGGGCCTCATAAGGTGCCATCTAAATAGGTACATGGTAACTATTATTGTAGACAAATTCCATTAAAAGTAGGTGTTCATCCCAATTTTCCTAAAATTCAAAATCTATATAGTCTACTCTGAATGCCCATCCATTTGAGGATGAAAGGTTGTGCTGAACTATAACTTAGTGCTTAGGGCTTTATGTAGGCTTCTCCAGAACCTTCCTACAATTGTAGTATCTTGATCATAAATGATAGTCACTAAGACTCAATGCAGTCTCACTATTTCTTTGATATATAACTGTGCTAACTTACCCAAATTACAACGGATATTGATGAGTATGAAATTTGTTGACTTAGTTAATTTTCCTACCATTACCTATATAGTATCATATTTTTCCTTGGTTCTAGGAAGTGCTATGATGAAATTCATACTTATATGTTCCTACTTCCGTTATGGTATGCCTCAAGGTTGTAGTTCACCTACTAGTATATGATATTCTATTTTAATTTGCTAACATCTCAAACACTTAGAGACAAATTTTGCTATCTTCTACTTCATATTCTTCCACCAATAATGGCTTTTCAGATCTTTATACATCATAGTACTTCCAAGATGCACAACGTACCCTGATTAGTGAACTTTCCTCGTGATTTCTTTCTTTATCTCAACATCATCTGGCATACACAACCTCATCCCATGCCTCACTACTACTTCATCATCTACATTAAACTCAATTGTTCCACCTTATTTCTCTTTGTTCTTAATCCCTTGGATACTAACATCTACTATGCCATTTTAATCTAATCCAGAAGAGTTAATTGGATGTGTAAACTAGCTCTTGCCTTTATCTCTTGTGTTACTATCTCTAACTTTAACCAACGGATATCTTTAAGAAAACGTGGCTGGAAAGTGATTAAGGTTGCAAGGTTACCTTGATTCTTCCTACTAAAAGCATTAACTACCACATTAGCCTTCTTAAGATGGTATTGTATCTTTATATCATAATCTTTGATAAGGTCTAACCGTCTCTTCTACCTCATATTTAGCTCCTTTTAGGTGAAGATATACTTTATACTCTTGCAATTTGTGTATACACTACATCTTTCCCCATATAGGTAATGTCTCTAAAGCTTAACAGACAAGACTATTGCTGTTAACTCTAGATTATGGGTAAGGTAATTCTTGTCATATTGCTTCAATTGGTGTGAGGAATATGTAGTAATGCACCTTTCTTGCATTAAAACGTATCCCAGTCCTTGATTTGATACATTACTAAGATGGTGAATTATTTCCTACTCTTTGGTAATGTTAACACTAGTGTTAAGATTAGCTTTTCCTTCAATTACATGAAATTGTCTTCACATTTATCATCCCATTCAAATCTTACTCTCTTCTAGGTTAACCTGGTTAAATGAGTAACTAGTTTAGGAAAACTTTCCACAAAGTGTTTGTAGTAGCCTGCTAACTCCAAAAAGCTCATGATTTCAATCATTGTCTTAGGTCTTAGCCAATCCACCACTGTTTTTACTTTCTCAAGATCTACTACAATACTACCCCTATTCACTATATGTCTAAAGAAAGATACCTATTGCAGTCAGAATTTACATTTTTTAAATTTTACATATAACTTCTTAGCTATTAGTCTTCCTAACATTAATTTCAAGTGTCCCCTATGTCTATCTTTGTTCATGGAATAGATGAGGATATTATCTATGAACATTACCACAAAACTACCTAAAAAGCTCTGAACACTCTACTCATTAAATTCATGAAAGTGGTTGGGATGTTTATTAAACCAAAAGACAATACTAAAAACTCATAATGCCCATATCGGGTTTTAAAAATAGTCCTTTAGATGTCTTCTTCTTTGATCATTAACTGATGATATCTCGATCTCAAGTCGATCTTGGAGAAAACTTGAGCTCCCTACAATTGATCAAATAAGTCATCTATTTTAGAAAGGAGATACTTGTTTTTTATTGTTATCCAGTTTAGCACCCTATAATCTATACACAACCTCATACTCCCGTCTTTCTTCTTAACGAACTTAGTGCACCCCATGGCAACACACTCGGTTTGATGAGCTCTTTCTCTTATAACTCCTGGAGCTAAGTCTTCAATTTTACCAACTCATTAGGTGCTATTTTGGAGGGTATCTTAGATATTAGTATCATTCTTGGTACCAAGTTGATGTAGAACTTTATTTCCCTAACTAATGGTAAACCTAGTTGGTCTTTTGGGAATGTGTCTACAATTTTTCTAACAACATGCACTTCCTCCGATTTCATGGCCTAACTAGCCTCTACTAATAGAGCCAATATCCTTATCTTACCCCATAACTCATAGGTAGGTAAAGCTACAGGTCTCTATGCCACTAATTTGAAATTAATTAGATCCTCATTAGGAAGATTGAAACAAACCACCAACTTGTGGCAGTCAATAGTCGCATGATGCTTAAACATCTAATTTGTTCTTAGGGTTACATCAAAACCTATCATCTCTAAGTCAAACAAATTAACCGTCATCACTCTTCCTTGGATTTCAATCCTAATATCATTACATATCCGATCTAACCTTCTTTTAACTCCCAAGGGAGTATTTATACTCATAAGATTATCTAGCAACATATGTTTCATTTTACACACATGCATGAAGTCATTAGATATGCAAGAATATGTTGCACCCATATCAAATAACACAAATGCATTAGTTGATTAGATAAGTAGTGTACCTTTAGTAGTATCTTGATCTTAAGTATCTTGATGTTGCTGTTGGTGTAAAGCAAAACATAGGCTAGGGCTATTTGTTTTGGTCCTGTATTATAAGGTTTGCCTATAGGTGCTCTAGGTAGAGGCTTCATTAGTTGTTACATTGGGATTTGTGGTGGCACTATAGTCGTTAGGTTCACAGTAATGCCACATTAAAAAAAAAAAAAAACCTATGGCCCCGCTATTTGCAGTTATGACAAAAAGCCCATGATATGGTCTTCTCAATATATATCTTATTAGAGTGTCTTGTTTTACCATAGGAGAAGCAAGCCCCCTTTAGCCAACTACACTGATGCAACTCATGCAATCTCAAACACTTAGGACATCTTCTTCCTAATCCTATTAGTGGTAGTAGAGACAAGGTGAGCAGTGTAGATCTAATTTGAATACGCATGGGTGTAAAAGCCATATGTCTAGCCTAGTGTACTGTTGGTCTCTTCCCTTTCTCTACATAAGAAGCACTTAGGGCTAGCCTCTTTCCCAACACAACTCTCAACCTATGTGATAGCTACTATTCCATTCTTTTCCTACTCTACTCCATGAATTTTGCTTTATCTATTACTTCTACATAGGTGGGTAGTTGGGAGGATCCCACCTCATGCTAAAGGTTAGGCTCTAAGCCCCTCACAAAACTCCTGGCTCTTGAGGCATCATCTACACAGAATGCTTTAGGTAGAAATTTTATCAAGCAATTCAACTCTACTTTGTACTTTTCCACTGTCCCGTTACCCTGCTAGCCATTATAGTAAGCTACCTCCATTTTGTCTCAAATGCTACTAGAGAAGTACTTTTCATAATATAATCCCCTAAATCTTGGCCAATTAATGGATCCCCTACCAACTTGGAGACACTAGCCAACAAATTTGTTATCTAACACCTTGAATGCAGCAAAAGTCTTCTCAATCTTTGTTACCTAGTGCTTAGCTTCCACTAGATCATCAACTCTTCTGTTGAACTCCTTTACCAGTCTCACAAACTTATCCAAACCAAATTGGTCCTCTATATCTCTAAATGGTCTCATCGCTTGCTACTATTGTGTGTAATCATTCCCACTAATGCATAAATTTTCTCTAGCAATTATGAAATTATGCTAGTGACCCAACTTTGAACTCCTTGCTGAGGCAATCCTAAAGGGTACTGTCGAGTCTAATTTTTGAATTCCCATTCCTAATCCGATCTAAACTAGACCCTATGCTCATCTAATGTAGATCCTCGACTTGAGTTAGGAATTTCGTTTGATTTTTGGAGTCGCCACCCAACTGTTGTTGGGAAATATTGAATTAAGACTAAAGGAGCGGATTAGTCTTAATTTGGACCACTAGTCGTCCTTATTTCCTCTTCTCGTTTTTGAAAAGAGGAAAAGGGAAAACCAGAGTTTCTAAGTCCGAAGGCTAACCTATTAAAACCTTAAGGTCACCACCTAATCTCTTAAAATTGTTCTTATTTAGAAATGTGTTTTATTGTGTTTCTGTTACTTTTTATTATGTTTTTTGAATTATTTCAAGAAAATGATTTTTCATTCATTTTTATGGGTTGACCCGAATGGGTGCCTACATACCTGCTACTCAGGATCAAACAAGCCGTAGTTTGCTTTTCTGAAAACTTTAAGTTTGTTTGTGAATTTTAATTTTGAAATCTCTTTTACTTTATGTTTTTAACATTTTTGGGATTTTTTCTAAAAAAATCTAAGCCTAAACTTTAATTTGATTTTTGAAAATGATTTTTTAGAGAAAAAACATCAATTTTGGGTTTATTTGAGGAAAATGATTTTTTCTAAGTGCTAAAACTTATTTTTTTGAATTTTTATGATTTTTATGATTTTTTTTTCTTTATGATTTTTATAAATTTTGTGATTTTTATGAATTTTTGTTAAAAAATTTTATCCTAAATTATTATCTACCCTATTTTGAGATCTAAAATTTTATTAATCATTTTCCTAATATTTTTATTATTTTTCTATATTTATTTATGTTTTTTATTCTTTTCTACATTATTAAAATCTAAAAAAACCTAATTTCTACATTTTCCTACTTATTGAAAATAAAACATGAAACATAAATAAATAACCAACAAATTAATAAAAAATAATAAATAAATTCGGAATAAAAACAAAATAAAATAAATAAATAAATTGGAAAAAAATCCGAAAAATCTGACTTACTTGGATCCGGGTCGGTGCACGGGTCGGGTCGAAGCAGGTCGGGTCAGATTGGTCGGACACGGCAGCGGAGAGGGCTCGTTCACGGCGTTCCAGCGGTCTTTTGCAACGGGTGAAGTGTCGAATCCTAGCTTCTTGTGGGTGCTGAATCCAATGGTGGCAATGGTTTGCTCCCAGATCGTCTCCTGGTGGTGGTTCAACTCCGGTCAGCAATCGTGATTTTGGGTCTCCTCCGATTTGCACTCTTTTCTCACTTTCTCTCAATTTTGATTCGTGATTTGGCTTCCTCCCTTCGATTCCTATTTATAGGCACTTGAAACCGAGCTGGATAAGCTCGGATTTCCTCCGATCGAAGCTAATCGGATTTTCGGTTAAAAAACCAACTCCGATTTGTGTAAATCCATCAATTTGTTGCGATTTGATTCCAATTAGATGATGTTTATCTTATTTCTGTTGAAGATCTGTTAGATTTGTGCAAAAAATCGAATCGAAACGGCCGAAATTCGAATTTTCTCTTCTGCCGGCGATCTCGGACCCGAGGTAGAAGACGATCACGCGCCCGAGTGTGCGCTCCCTCCAGCCAATCGGATGCTGCCACGTGTCCTGGATAAGTAAGAAAAATGCAAAACGCGGAAACTGCTTCTCCCGTGATTCGAACCTGCGACCGAGCCCCCCTACGCGCGCTTTAACCCGTGGTCCAGACCAGTTAGGCTAGCCCACTTTCTTGATTTTTCTAATTTCGCAAATTGCATATATGCAATGCGATTTTTCTATTTTTTTTGTATTTTTTGAAATTTCAAAAATTTGTAAAAATTGTTTATTATTTATTATTGCCATTTCTAAAATCATTTTTCAAAATTGATGTGTTTTCCTATTTATTTTTATTTTTTTGGATATTTTTATTATTTTTGCTAAATTAGAGAAAAATTGAAAAAAATTGGAAAAATTTGAAAATTGATTATTAGTGATTATTATTGATTCCTAGGGTAAAAATGGGGTGTTTACAGCTGCCCCTCTTTGTAGTAAAGTTTGAAAAACTTAAATACAAAGACTAAAAGGAAGACGCCATTTTTGGCCTCTTGGTTAAATAACACCTTGATTTGGTGGATTATCTGGAGTTTTTTTTTTTTTGGTAGGAAAATGCTCCAAGAGCTAATAATCCCACAACTTAAAATGGTCCTAACAATTTAGAGTAATGTTCCCTCCCCAAAAAGTGCTTTATGGGCTGACTAATTGACGATAGGAAACACCTCAAGCATTGTGTGGAAGAAATGATGATAGGAAGTGTCTTATCAGACTAGCAACCTTGGAAAGAAGATTTACTTAGGAAGCGCCCATATGAGCTGGCTACCTGTCAACAGAAGCGTCTTGTTATACTAGCAACTGTTCGGAACAATATTTTCGAAAAGTGCCCCAAGAGCTGACTAATCGGGAGAATCTAAGAAAGTGCCCCTTATGGGCTGACTAACCTTAAGATAGATTTTTAGGGAAGTGCCCATCTTGGGCTGACTAACCTATGATATAGTGTCTCAAAAAGTGCCCTTATGAGTTGACCTTGAGTACAGATTTTTAGGAAAGTGCCCATCTTGGGCTGACTAACCTATGATAGAGTTGTCTCAAAAAGTGCCCTTATGAGCTAACCTTGAGAACGGATTTTTTTAGAAAAGTGCCCATTTTGGGCTAACTAACCTATGATAGATTTTTAGGAAAGTGCTCATCTTGGGCTGACTAACCTGTGATAAAACTGTCTCAAAAAGTGCCTTGATGAGCTGACCTTGAGAACAGATGTTTAGGAAAGTGCCCATCTTGGGCTGACTGACCTACGATAGAGTTGTCTCAAAAAGTGCCCTTATGAGCTGACCTTGAGAACAACTTTTTAGGAAAGTACCCATCTTGGGCTGACTGACCTAAGATAAAATTGACAGAACTATCTCAAAAAGTGCCCTTATGAGTTGACCTTGAGAACAGATGTTTAGGAAAGTGCCCATCTTGGGCTGACTAACCTAAGATAAAATTGATAGAACTGTCTCAAAAAGTGCCCTTATGAGCTAACCTTGAGAACAGATGTTTAGGAAAGTGTCCATCTTAGGCTGACTAACCTATGATAGAGTTGTCTCAAAAAGTGCCCTTATGAGCTGACCTTGAGAACAACTTTTTAGGAAAGTGCCCATATTGGACTGACTAACCTATGATAAAATTGATTGAACTGTCTCAAAAAGTGCCCTTATGAGCTGACCTTGAGAACATATTTTTAGGAAAGTGCCCATCTTGGGCTGACTAACCTATGATAGAGTTGTCTCAAAAAATGCCCTTATGAGCTGACCTTGAGAACAACTTTTTAGGAAAGTGCCCATATTGGGTTGACTAACCTATGATAAAATTGATTGAATTGTCTCAAAAAGTGCCGTTATAAGCTGACTTTGAGAACAGATTTTTAGGAAAGTGCCCATCTTGAGCTGACTAACCTATGATAAAATTGTCTCAAAAAGTGCCCTTATGAGCTGACCTTGAGAACAGATTTTTAAGAAAGTGCCCATCTTGGGCTGACTAACTTATGATAAAATTGTTAAAAGTGCCCTTATGAGCTGACCTTAAGAACAACTTTTTAGGAAAGTGCCCATATTGGGTTGACTAACCTATGATAGAGTTGTCTCAAAAAGTGCCCTTATGAGCTAACCTTGAGAACAACTTTTTAGGAAAGTGCCCATATTGGGCTGACTAACCTTAAGATAGATTTTTAGGAAAGTGCCCATTTTGGGCTAACTAACCCATGATAAAACTGATATCTCAAAAAGGTGCCCCCTATGGGCTAACCTTAAGAGATCTAGGGAAGTGCCCCTTTTTTGGCTGACTACCCTATTAAAAATGAATGTTTAGACAAGTGCCCCACTATAGGCTGACTCATCTTGTGCTTTTGAATATGCTTTCTACAGCCTGAACTAAATGATGTGATACGTTTCATGATAGTTATTATTTTTTTCAACGTACTTGCCAGTTTTAACGTGGATAGTAACCAAACAACCGAACCCTCGGGCTGGTTTGCTTCTGCTTCATTTCTTCTTATCTTGGCACGGGGTTGAAAATTTTGTTGTGCTCCCTTTCTTTATGCACATGGCTCTTTTGATGGTAATGTTATCCTACTAATGCATTCAGTTCTAATGCTCAAAAGTAAATAGAATTATATCACAAACTATATTAAGATTCATTATCATTTTAGTGTTTATCTTTTATAGGCGAAGTGATGGGTAATGTGTTTAGGAATATTTGTTGTGATGAGAATTGATTGGGATTGTTGACCATTCAGGGATATTAACTTTACTTGCAAAAACTGAAAACTCGACTCAACGAAATTTGTATCGAATATTGGCTTTCATAAACATTGGCAAAATTTCAATTCCCTTGCCTAAGGATAGTACATCTTTACAGCATCTATGTTAATGGGGTCTCTCAATTCTGGACCATCCATCCGAGTCAATATCAGAGCACCTCCTGACAAAACCTTTTTCACTACATAGGGGCCTTTATAGTTTGGGGTAAATTTCCCTCTAGAGTCTTGGGCATTCGGGAGAACCTTCTTTAGTACCAGATCCCCCTCCTTGAAGTATCGAGGTCTCATCTTCTTGTTAAACGCTCGGGCCATTCTTTGTTGGTAACACTGGCCATGACATAGTGTGGTAAGCCTTCTTTCATCAATCACATTCAGCTGATCAAGCCTCTTCTTTACCCAGTTTGATTCGGTTAACTGAGTTTCTGACAAGATTCTGAATGATGGTATTTCGACTTCAACTGGTAGCACTGCTTTTGTACCATATACCAATGAGTATGGGGTAGCTTTCGTAGATGTTCTTATTGAAGTCCTATAAGCCATGGGAGCAAACGGTAACATTTCGTGCCAATCTTTGTAAGTTGTTGTCATTTTCTCGATGATCTTTTTGATATTTTTGTTAGCTGCTTCTACTACCCCGTTCATTTGAGGTCGGTAAGGAGTTGAATTTCTATGGTTTATGTGGAATTGTTGACATAAACCTATCATCGATTTATTGTTGAGATTGGTACTGTTGTTGGTGATGATAGACTCAGGAACTCCATATCGGGCTATTATGTCCCTTTTTAAGAAGCAGACTATTACCCATTTTGTGACATTGGTATATGATGAAGCTTCTACCCATTTGGTGAAGTAATCAATCGCTACCAGTATAAATCTATGGCCGTTGGATGCTATTGGAGTGATAGGGCCTATTATGTCGATTCCCCACATGGAGAATGGCCATGGTGCTGATAACAAATGTAGCTCGTTGGGCGAAGCATTGGTTCGATTTGCGTAGACTTGACACAGATGACAGTACTTGACGTATTTTATGTAATCTGATTCCATAGTCAACCAATAATATCCTAACCTCATGATTTTTTGGGCCAACATGTAGCCGTTCATGTGAGGTCCACATACTCCTTCATGTACTTCTTTCATCAGTTCGCATGCTTCCTTTTTGTTCACACATCTCAACAAGGTGGTATCAAATGATCTCTTGTAAAGTATAGACCCACTTAATAGGAAATGGCTTGCTAACCTTTTGAGTGTTCTTTGGTCATTCTTGCTAGCCATTTCGGGGTATTTACCTTCTTGGAGAAAGGTCTTGATGTCGTGATACCAGGGCTTGTCATCTTGTACTTTTTCAACGGTTAAACAGTAGGCGAGCCGACTTTCGATGTCTATTTTCATCGGTTGAACTTCGGCTCCCCCTGTTATCTGAATCATAGATGCTAGTGTGGCTAGTGCATCTGCGAACTGATTCTAAATTCTCGAGATGTATGTGAAAGTGATTGCCTTAAATTCTTTAATTAGCTCTGTTAAGTGTTGATGATACAGTACCAGTTTGAGGTCTTTAGTCTTGTATTCCCCTCTTATCTGTAGTATGATGAGCAACGAATCCCCATATACTTCTAAATCGCAGATTCCTATTTAGCAGGCCATTTTGAGGCCAAGAATACATGCTTCATATTCTGCGATGTTATTGGTATAGGGAAATGTAAGTCTCGTTGCTGCAGGGAAGTGAGTGCCGTCCGGGGATATCAATACTGCCCGAACCTCACAACCGAATACATTGGCAGCTTCATCGAAAAACAGTTTCTATTTAGCATTCTGCTATATCCCAAAGTCTTCTACCCCCCTATCTTCCACTGTCAATATATTCTCATCCGGAAATTGGGCCTGTAGTTCTTGGGAATCTATCTCGACAGGGTGTTCCGCCAATTGATCGGCTAAGGCTTGCCCTTTCATCGAGTTTTAATTTACGTATGTGATGTCGAACTCAGATAGGAGCATTTGCCACTTAGAGATTCTCCCTATCAAGGCTGATTTCTTTGCCAAGTATTTCAAGGGATCATGTCTTGTCAGCAGCTCGATATGGTAGTAAAGGGTGTATTGCCTTAGTCGATGCATGACCCAAATTAACGCAAAACATGTCTTTTCTACCTCTGAGTACCTTTGTTCCCCATCTGTGAACTTCTTGCTCAGATAATATATGGAACGCTCTCTTCCCTCTTCATCTTTCTACCCCAGCACACATCCCATGGATTCAGGGAGTATAGTGAGGTATAAGAATAAGGGCTTTCCTTGTTTCGGGACTATCAAGACTGGAGGTCTTATAAGATAGTCTTTGATCGTCCTAAATGCCTCTTCGCATTCATCGTCCCATTCTATTGTGGCGTTCTTCTTCAACAGACGGAATAGTGGCCGGCATTTGTCGATGAGTTGTGAGAAAAAATGAGCTATATAATTTAATCTTCCCAATAAGCCTCTTACTTCTTTAACGGAGCGTGGGGACGGTAACTATAATATGGACTTTACCTTGTCAGGGTCAATTTTAATGCCATCCTGGCTTATGACAAACCTTAACAATTTCCCCGTTGTGACCCCGAAAGTGCATTTCTCTAGGTTTAACTTGAGCTGAAATTTTCTCAGTCGTTTAAACAATTTCCTCAGGATATCTATATGGCTTTCTCCTTTTTTGGATTTGGTTATCATGTCGTCAACATATACTTCAACCTCTCGATGCATCATGTCGTGAAGTATTGCGACCATGGCTCTCTAATACGTTGCCCCGGCATTTTTCAAACCGAAGGGCATGACTTTGTAACAGAAAGTTCCCCATGTTGTGATGAAAGTCGTTTTGGTTTTATCTTCCTCAGCCATTTTTATTTGATTATATCCTGAGAAACCGTCCATGAATGAGAAGAGATGGTTTCTCGCAGTGTTGTCTACTAGAACATCAATGTGAGGTAGGGGGAAGTTATCCTTTGGCGTAGCTTGGTTTAAGTCCCAAAAGTCTACGCATACACGTACTTTTCCGTTCTTTTTCATAACGGGGACTATATTTGCTACCCATTCTGGGTAGTCGGATACTTCAATGAACCCTACTTCTAGCAGTTTCTTGACTTCTTCCTTAATCTTTAGTAAGATGTCAAGCCTAAATCTTCTCAGTTTTTGTTTTTTAGGTTTGACATATTCCCTTGTGGGAAGCCAATGAACCACTATTGATTGGTCTAACCCTGGCATGTCACCATATGACCAGGCAAACACATCTGCATATTCCGTTAATAGCTCGGTTATCTCACATTTTTGCTTGGCACTCAAACTGGTCCCGATTTTGAGGTTCTTAGGGTTTTCCATGCTTCCTAGATTTACTGTCTCCACAGGCTCGTCGATCGAGATTTCGCTTTGTTCATGTTTTAGCCAATTTTCTTGTATTATTTCGTGGTCTAAGATATCGCCTTCAACAACTGACCTAGCAACGTTAGAAATGATATCAGCGTTTTTACTTTCTACCTGCATGAAATATCCCTGATGTTCGATGGTAGGAAATCTGAGTAAAATGAAAGCATATATATATAAGAAGGAAAAAAAAAACTGTAATTGAATTTGATAAAGAGTCTCAATAAAATTTGTTTAATATTTTTTCTCTACTTTTGAGCTAACCTAGCGCTACTGATAGGATAACAAAACCAATTGTTTAGAGCCGGATGCCGATTGGACGTGCGGGGGGTTGGTTTCCCATTGCTGATGTCACCTTCGCTTATCTGAGGCTCTTGAATGATATTTGCTTGTTGGAGGGGTGGAATGCACATCGGGACACCTCTTGCTTGTGCTTCTTCCCCGGCTGTAGGAACGTAGTCAACGCTGGTCTTATTGCGATTGTCACTGTTGTTGCCATTGTTTGCCATTCTGGTTCTTGAATGAGTGCAAATTGGATTCTGGGAAGGTTTGGTTGTTTGGGAGCTATTTTGATACCTGGGCGCGCATTTTGTTTTTATTTTAGTGTAATGAATGCAAGAATGATATGCATGTGTCACGCGGATACTAAAAATAAAAGGGTTGACAACTGATTGACAATGTAATATTGAAACTTTACTTTTATTCATATTGAAAATTTTGGAGTTCGATAATAAAAAAGATTACAAATAATGATCTATTTCCTAGCTCTTTCAATCTTCTATTGTGGAGGCTCAGACTTCCCACTGATGACAGCTTCTAATTCCTTGACTTTGTCTTGGCACTTCTCCAATTGTGCTTTTAAGGCCTTATTCCTTTGGTCGGATTCCTTAAAGCGTCCCTTCCAGATGTCTTTCTTATAATATGTAGCTTCGAAGTATACTTCCATGCGGGCCTTGACCTGCTCTAGGTAGATTTCTGTCTCTAGGTTGATCTTGTCTGGTCTTGGTTGGGTGACGTCTGGAACCCGATATGCTCTTTCCCCTGTCTAGTATAGCTGGCGGATTACAAACTCTCTAGTGGCTCGGTGTTTTCCCACTTCGCCATCTAACTCCCCGAGGTCCACATTTGGGCTTTCAATTTTGGCTTCCCAAAGTGCTTTGACTTCTGCCAGCTTAGCAAACTTCTCGGCTACCAACAGGTTCGGATCTTGATACTCAAACATGACTGCTTTCAGCGAGGGCCGATAAACTATGTCTTGGATAGTACTGAACTAGCGGACCACTGAGTTAGGGTGATATTTGATACATCCGCTGATTCCGATTAAAGGCACGACTTAGAAGTTACTGCAGGTCAAGATGATTTTGTCACAACAACTCCACCTGGCTGTCCATAGAATATCTTCGGCACTGAAGCTTCTAAGCACTTCTACTCAACTGTGGCTGGTAAGTCGTCGGGTAGCTTTACCTTTTCTATACATGAATCCACCAGATCTACCTGCTGGGCTAAGGTTTTCCGGACCATGTTAGCCCGAAGCACTTAAGATGGCTTACAAAACATATCAGCAGGAGGTTGAAGTTTGAGCGAAGGATCCCATGGCCTTTCTTCTTGAGGAAGTTCAAGTTCCGAATTTGTTCAGCCAATAGAGCCGGGATGTAAGATCTTCCCTCCAGGAATTGGGTCACCAGCTCTGCAACCCAGTAGTGAATATAGAAGGTCCCGGTAGGGAACAGTATGGTGGCGAAGGCTGTCAAGATGAAAGCGTTCACCCTTCTCTGTCTGTCAGTTTTAGGGTCCCCACACAGTATGTCCTTCCTATCCCCATTGTCCTCTCGGGCGATGAACCGGGCTTCCAAATCATCCATCCGTATGCAATATCCATTACAGTCTGTTAGGGCTTTGTTGATTGTTGTTTTACGGATGCCTAGTAATCTGCTGAAGGTACCGGCTGGCCCGGCCTCGAGGTCTGGCATATAGATTTGATCAGTCAATGCTGGAGCCTGTAGCAGCTAGGTGTACTCTTCCAGGGTAGGGGTGATCTCATGTGGCCCGATAAAGAAAGCAGCGGGCTCGATTTCCCATAATTGGAGCATGGCCGGACTAAAGGCAAATTCACCTCTACCTTTGTCAGTGAGAGGATGGAGCCAATCTTTTGCTGGATGAAGGCCTGCTCCTTTGGGTTGTACAAGGTAAACCAATGGTCCAGTACCAACTTTGGGTCCAAAGGTTTGAACACCCGAATTTCTTTGCGAAGGAAGAGGTTGACTGCGGTGCTAGCCATCTATTACAATAAGAAATTGCCTAATTACAAACAGAAACTATGAAAACATTATAGGGAAATAGATTTTGAACTCTAAAACAAAACAACAAACCATTACATTATCATCAATTGTCAGTCCTTATGATGCTATGTATGCAAGTAGGTTGGTTCTAATTGGTCCCCAAGCTCTATGGCCTCCCGCATTCTCGGAGAAATGGATCTCAGGCCATATCGAAGCATTGGGTGGGGTAGCCTAATTGGTCCCGAACGGTGAATCAACTCACTTCGCCCGAAACCTACACAATGTCTCCCCGTTTTAGGTTTCTAGGACGATCCGGGTTTGACCGCATCTACTCACACACATATACGCACGTAAACCCCCATAGCAAAGAAACTAAAATTTAACTAATTCCTGAAAAGTTAGTAACAGAGTAATAATTTAAACACATTTCTTAAAGAGAACAATTCGAAGATTCAAGTGGCTTAGCCTACTGGCACGAGTCCCCAGCGGAGTCGCCATCCTGTCGAGTCTAATTTTTGAATTCCCATTCCTAATCCGATCTAAACTAAACTCTATGCTCATCTAATGTAGATCCTCGACTTGAGTTAGGAATTTCGTTTGATTTTTGGAGTCGCCACCCAACTGTTGTTGGGAAATATTGAATTAAGACTAAAGGAGCGGATTAGTCTTAATTTGGACCACTAGTCGTCGTTATTTCCTTTTCTCGTTTTGAAAAGAGGAAAAGGGAAAACCAGAGTTTCTAAGTCCGGAGGCTAACCTATTAAAACCTTACGGTTACCACCTAATCTCCTAAAATTGTTCTTATTTAGAAATGTGTTTTATTGTGTTTCTGTTACTTTTTATTATGTTTTTTGAATTATTTCAAGAAAATGATTTTTCATTCATTTTTATGAGTTGACCCGAATGGGTGCCTACGTACCTGCTACTCAGAATCAAACAAGTCGTAATTCGCTTTTCTAAAAACTTTAAGTTTGTTTGTGAATTTTAATTTTGAAATCTCTTTTACTTTATGTTTTTAACATTTTTGGGATTTTTTCTAAAAAAATCTAAGCCTAAGCTTTAATTTGATTTTTGAAAATGATTTTTTAGAGAAAAAACATCAATTTTGGGTTTATTTGAGGAAAATGATTTTTTCTAAGTGCTAAAACTCATTTTTTTTAATTTTTATGATTTTTATGATTTTTTATGATTTTTATTATTTTTTATGGTTTTTCTTTATGATTTTATAAATTTTGTGATTTTTGCGATTTTTATGAATTTTTGTTAAAAAATTTTATCCTAAATTATTATCTACCCTATTTTGAGATCTAAAATTTTATTAATTATTTTCCTAATATTTTTATTATTTTTCTACATTTTATTATGTTTTTTATTCTTTTCTACATTACTAAAATCTAAAAAAACCTAATTTCTACATTTTCCTACTTATTGAAAATAAAACATGAAACATAAATAAATAACCAACAAATTAATAAAAAATAATAAATAAATTCAGAATAAAAACAAAATAAAATAAATAAATAAATTGGAAAAAATCCGGAAAATCCGACTTACCTAGATCCGGGTTGGTGCGCGGGTCGGGTCGGATCGGTCGGACACAGCAGCGAAAAGGGCTTGTTCACGGCGTTTCGGCGGTCTTTTGCAATGGGTGAAGTGTCGAGTCCTAGCTTCTTGAGGGTGTTGAATCCAATAGTGGTGGTGGTTTGCTCCCAGATCGTCTCTTGGTAGTGGTTCAACTCTGGTCGGCAATCGCGATTTTGGGTCTCCTCCGATTTGCACTCTTTTCTCACTTTCTCTCAATTCTGATTCGTGATTTGGCTTCATCCCTTCGATTCCTATTTATAGGCACTTGAAACCGAGCTGGATAAGCTCGGATTTCCTCCGATCGAAGCTAATCGGATTTTCAGTTAAAAAACCAACTCCGATTTGTGTAAATCCATCAATTTGTTGCGATTTGATTCCAATTAGATGATGTTTATCTTATTTTTGTTGAAGATCTATTGGATTTGTGCAAAAAATCGAATCGAAACGGCTGAAATTCGAATTTTCTCTTCCGCCGACGATCTCGGACTTGAGGTAGAAGACGATCACGCGCCCGACGCGTGCGCTCCCTCCAGCCAATCGGATGCTGCCACGTGTCCTGGATAAGTAAGAAAAATGCAAAATGCGAAAACTGCTTCTCCCGCGATTCGAACCTACGACCGAGCCCCCCTGTGCGCGCCTTAACCCGTGGTCCAGACCAGCTGGGCTAGCCCACTTTCTTGATTTTTCTAATTTCACAAATTGCATATATGCAATGCGATTTTTCTATTTTTTTGTATTTTTTGAAATTTCAAAAATTTGTAAAAATTGTTTATTATTTATTATTGCCATTTCTAAAATCATTTTTCAAAATTGATATGTTTTCCTATTTATTTTTATTTTTTTGGATATTTTTATTATATTTGCTAAATTAGAGAAAAATTGGAAAAAATTGGAAAAAATTGAAAATTGATTATTAGTGATTATTATTGATTCTTAGGGCAAAAATGGGGTGTTTACAAGTACCTTTCATTCAAGGTATTTCATCCAGTGCCGGATGATGAACTAGGTCTTGTGATTCTTCTTAGAGGCATTTTGCCTAAGAAGAGGCAAACGAACATGTGCAATAGTTAAACAAAAAGTTCAAAAAAAATTTAAGTAATACATATGTATATATATATAAAAGAAAGTAAAGTATCGATTAAAAGAAACATTAAATAAGAAAGTAAAATAAATTAATTTGAACCCATAATTTTACCTACTCTCCCCATATCTCACCATCCTACAAAATCAATACTTAAATCTTCTAAAGATCATAACCTAAATTCTATTGATCAAAACTTAACTTTATTGGTCATTTGCCTAAGCTCTATAGATCATTAAACCTGGCTCCTATACCGCTTAAGTTATAATGCTTTAAAACCCATGATGTCATAAACCACCATGTGTTGCTACTCTGTAGTGACATGCAAAGACTCATTACTATACTTGTAACTTCAAACCTATTCAACTTTCATCCTTAAATTAACCTTAACTTCTCTAATAAATAAAACGAATGACTCACAAAATGAGTAATTCCAACCACCAATTACAAATGAAGATAAACATAATGATGCGAACCCCGCCAACTCGTGATGAAACCTGACACTTGATTTGCTAATCTCACAACCTATGGATCTATTAAGAATGATAGACACCATGACCCTTTGTCTATAAATGAGACAAGAACCTTGGTATATGCGATAATGCCACAATAGAATATGGAAGGATCGATTGATAATTTTTGGATGAATGCCACAAATTCAAAATCCGATAAGTTCAATCAGTTCTTTAAAGAACCAAAGAGAAATCACTCTCAATTTATGAATAGACTTTGCCAAAAGATCCGATTGGTATAAATGAATGTGTGACGATTATTTATAATCTCACAACAAAAGTACACAAAAAGTATAAAAAAAAACCCTAATTATGACTAAGGAAAACATTATACGCCGACGGCTTAAACTTGTCTAAAGCTGGCTTATATTTCTACCTAAATCGGCACCTAAGCTAGCGGCTTATCTTTAGCATCCAATCGACCTTTATTTTATGTAAGCCGACCTGTCTCCATTTTCACGTTGGCCACTTTAGGCCAACGGCCTTCTCCAAAGCCAACCATTTGAGCCAGCGATCTTCAATAATCTTGAAGCTGTCAACCTTTAATTCCATCCCCGACTTCCATCTTCGTGATCCGCACTTTAAATAGGTCCATGCTCTTTGCTCCCAACTCCTTATCTTGTCTTTGATCATCCTTGGACCAATCCTCCTAATATGATCTTCATCATTCCCCTCCTCTTGAAAAAGATTTGTCATCAAATCGTCACCTGCATTAAAAAGACTCAAATTAGTAATATTAAAAATAACACTAGTTGGATACGTACTTAGCAATTCCAATCTGTAAATGTAATCATTGATGCACTCGAGGACTCGGAATAGACCTTCACCTCTTGGAAGCCACTTTGATCGCTCTATATTGGGAATCATTTTTGGCGTATGCACACCCAAACCCAATCTCCGGGTTCAAAACATATTTAACGACGCCCTTTACTGGCTTGTTTAGCACATTACTTCTTCTGTCACTTAATATTGAGCTTGACCTTTTCATGCATCTCAACAGATCTCTTTGTTCTTGCAAATAGAACATTCTTAACCTCACTGAGTCTCTCATCAAAATTTTCTTTCCACTCTATTTTTCTCTCATCACTCAATGTTCTTCCTCTCTTTTTGCTTTCCTTTGACTCAAACTCTCTCTCCTTTTCTTCTGCAATAGAGCTTAGTTTAATTTTTTTACTAACTCCCTTCCGTTCACTCTCTCTTTGTAACCTCACTTGATCTTTATAAAAATTTTCTTTTCTCTCGAAGTTTCTCTCAGCTTTTATTTTTATTTTCTCACAAGCCTCATCTTCCTCCTCTTTTTCTTTTGTACTCTCACTCACTGTTTTTTTTTTTCACTCTCTTTCTTTTGACCACTCTTTTTTTGCAATTTCATCCGGTCCTCATAAACTTGCTTAAGGGTCAAAGGCATAAAAGTAATTGGCCTTTAATTGTGCTCAAAGGAATACTTATTGGTAAAGTTGTCATGCTTAACCCTCTTATCAAACTGCTATGGTTTTCTAAGTAACGAGTGAGTAGCCTGCATCAAAACTACGTCGCATAAAACGTCATCTTCATACTTTCCAATGCAAAAAGTAACTAGCACTTGGTTGTCCATCCCTTACTTTACCACTATCGTTCAACCACTGCAATTTGTAAGGTCGAGGATGCTCATGAGTGGAAAGTCCTAATTTCTCAACCTCAACTGCACTTGCCACATTAGTACAATTCCCACCATCTATAATCACACTGCACACTTTATTCTGAACTAAGCATCTAGTATGAAAAATATTCTCCCTTTTCACCTCTTCCTCTTGTCTAACCTGTACATTCTAAATTCTTTTAGCTACCAACAACTTCTCTTGAACAACAAACTCTTCCCCGTCAACATTTTCAAAAGACTTTCTATGAGACATATTACTGCACAAGACAATGTTAGGAGTAATAAAATAAAATCTCTCAAATTCACTCGCTCACGTGTTTCACTCAAATCACTCTACTGTTCTCACTAATCCTTACCCACTAAAAAATTTCTCTTTTCGGTTCTTTTGGAACTAACAATCCAATCGGATTTGTTCTTGTAGAAATCCACCTAACTTTCCCAATAGCAGTTTCATAACACGATTTGACAAGATTCACAGAATGCTAAGAATTGCAATAAGGATCACCACAAACTCTAAATCACAAACAGTAACACAACCTCCACTTAATTTCCAATTCTAACTAAACACAACCCAATTGACAGCAATTTCCTTTCTCCTTTTTCTTCTTCTCTTTATATATATATACGAATTTTCTTTTTTATTCTTGAGAAAGGAAATGTGTATGATTCCTTTCAAACACTAATAAAAATCAAATTGAAATCTACTTGCAAATCAATCCAAAGAATGATTTTTTTTTTAATTCAAACCCTAGATCTAAGAACAAGCAATTGTAACAATAAGATAAGTGATCCTGACAAACCTGATTGCTTTGATACCAAATGATGTGAAGCCCACCAACTCGTGACGAAATCCGACACTTGATTCGTTAATCTCATAACTTATGGATCTATCAAGAATGATAGACACCACGACCCTTTGTTTATAAATGAGACAAGAACTTTGGTATATGCAATAATGCCACAATCAATTATGGAAGGATCAATTGAAAAGTTTTAGATAAACGCTACGGATTCAAAATCTGATAAGTTCAATCAATTCTTTAAAGAACCAAAGAGAAATCACTCTCAATTTATTAATAGACTTTGCCAAAAGATCCAATCAATACAAATGAATGAGTGACGACTATTTATAGTCTCACAATAAAAGTACACAAAACGTATAAAAACCCTAATTGCAACTAAGGAAAACATTATACACTAGTGAGCTAAATTTGTCTAAAGTCAGCCTATATTTCTACCTAAGCCGACACCTAAGCCGATGGCTTATCTGATGGGAAAATTTCTAGCACTGTCGACATTTTCAAAACTCGATTTGGATGATGATCCAAATCACTCATATTTTACTTTATGTCTATTATTCTAATAAATATTTGAGAAATAATCTTACAGGTACAATAATAATTCTCCATGGGGTGCCAATATGTCCTACAACAGTTGATGGACACAGAACATTTTCGGATTGACAATCAAAGACCTGCTACGATTGTTTTCCATTCCAAGGCATTGGTTTATGAAGACTTATGATATTTTGTACTTTGTAATTGTTTTATGAACTATTTTAGGTTGTATTTTCTTTTGGGACACTTTCATTTCATTATAATCTTCATTTAGGACTAGCCACCTTAAAAGTGGCAAACTTGTAATTTTGACCATTTTCTAACCCTAGGAGTAACAAGTATAAATACTTGCTTATAGTAGGGTTTGAGGAGGCTATTTTTGCATATTAAACAATAGCACTTCACGTGTGGGAATTAGGGTTCATCCTAGTTCTAATCCTCTTATCAATTTCAACCCAAGAATTGGAATTACGGCGAATGCAACAAGGGGAAATTGTGAGTCATATCGATTTCTTTCTTTGTTGTTTTTCATTTCTTCTCTAGTGAGTCATATCTAGGGTGAATTTGAAGTTTCTTGGACTTATTTGTGATTGCAATTTGTGAACAATTGTCTTGTTAAGATTGATTGTTCTTTTAGTACTTGAACTATATATCATTTTATTGTTGGCGGCATTGGAATTGAAGGAAAAGTGGAAATCACGGTTTTGATGCTTCCATTTTGATTTGGAATTCACGTGGATCTCATTTCATTTTGTTGTCACTTGGAGAAGATTACAAATAGGGATTGCAATTACATCATTTGATCTTCATTTTCCATCTAAATTTCAAAGGGGTTTCACGTGATTTGTGAACCCATTGGACCTGTTTTGTGATTGATTTGTGATTTGTTTTCTTGAGTCATTTGATTGTGCTTGAACTTGATTTTGAGCACATCATTATCTTTAGCATCCAACCAGCCTTTATTTTATGTAAGCCGGCTCACTTATGCCAGTGGCTTACAAAGCTGACCTATCTTCATTTTCATGCTGGCCACTTTAGGCCGACGACTAAAGCTGTCGGCCTTTGATTCCATCCCCGACTTCTATCTTCGTGATATGCACTTCGAATAGGTCAGTGCTCTTTTCTCCTAACTCCTTATCTTATCTTTAATCATCCTTGGACCAATCGTCTTAATGTGATCTTCATCATATAAATTTTAGTTTGGTTATGTAATTAAAATCTTAGTTTTCACAACTATAAAGTAATCATAAACAAGTATGTCTAAAAAAACTCTAATCTTCCAAACTTAATCATCTCTAAAACTTTCAACTAACTCTTACAATATTCTCACTACTCATCACCATAGTAATAATAATAATCTCCTTCTTTCTCATTGATCCATGCAAAAAGAGATATAAAATGAGTGTGAATAAATACCGGCAAGTGTACCAGATCGGATCAAGTAATATAGTGAGAGAAGAGTGTCAAACCACGAAGATTGATTAAGTAATAGACCTATATCAATTTCTACTATTATTTAGGCAATGATATTTGATGAGAATCCAATGTGAATGAATTATACTAAACGCGCAAAAAGGGAATTGTGTTTGAAAAATGATGAATTGATGATGGGAAATTAGAATCGACCCTAATTCTACTAATCATATTGCCTTCATGTTATAATAACTCATAGCTATATGGATTTTCACAAGAAATTGACAAAACCTTAATTCTTTTTCAAGTTTTAAAGTAACATTACCCTAATTTAGTTTAATAGCTCCCACTAATTAAAATTAATGGAGGATTCTAATTCACAATCATAAATTTTCCAATTATATGATTGCCTAATATCTTTAAAATAATTTCTCCTAATCCCTTAGTGAAAAATTTAATAAAAATATTGCATAAAACACTTAGGTCAATTTCTAATAAAATTCAATAATGCTGCTTCCGCATGAATTATTAAATCTTACTTAGGAATTCCCGATAAATCCTAAATTTCTCTTTCGAGTCATTTAAATTCCTATGCATTGATTTCAATTACAAAATACAATTCATAGCAGGACTTCTTATATGAAAATTCTGTATATCTATATGTCTTATAACATGAATACAATGATCATTTTAGTTTGAATTATGACTTCATCATGTTTCCCACAAGGATGGTTCAACACATTATGGTATGGATTGCATAAGAACAATTGAAGTAAATAAGTGCAATGGAATTCATATTAAATAATAAAAATAAGATGATAAATGGCATAAAAGAAAATTAAATAAATGAAACAATTGCTATAATCTTCAAGAGTTTGTAAAACTTCAATCTTCCGAAATGATTCCTAAAATTCTTCAATTGAAAGCAAACTTTAATAACATTCTTTCTTCAAACTAAAATTTAGAATAACATGAAATGTAAAAGAATTTAAAGAGAAGATAAAATCCTAAAGCTCCCAAGGGAATTCTAATGATTCAAAAGATCCAAAAACAAAGATGCCTCCAAGGTTCACACAGGGGGTCTATTTATAGATCCAAAGAGGAGGAGGATAAGGCTGATCTAATGAGAAATTGAGTCAACAAATCAATCAAGATAAGATTTTGGAGAGATTTTCGCATGGACATCCAAGAAACAGTCAAGGCCGGCTCAAGGCCGGTGGCTTTCATGCGCTATGATGGTTTCTTTCTTAGGTCGGCCTTAAAGCCAACAGCCTTCAATAGTAAGTCGGCCTAAGGCCGACGGCCTTCAATGTAATTCTTCACTTGCTTCTTCAATTTTGTGAAAAACTCCTCCAATTAACTTGTAATTTACTTTTAGGTCCTCAAAACCTGAATTTTCACAATAAACACCATTAAATACCATTTCTTTATATTTTCTTATAATATTGAAATAAATTTAATATAAATCTAGAAGAAAATATAAGTATAATGTGATTTTATCACTCATCCTAGTAGTAATAATATACATTTCCAAATTCATCATATTTAATATACTCATCATACCCATCTGTAGCTGAAAAAGAAAAATGGATGATACTAAGTCTAGTATGTGAGTACCATAAACACATGCTCATGTCATCCAATTCACAACATACATGCATACAAAATGCAATTGTAAAATACAATCAATTCATTAATTATCTTTATATTAGCCAGCAATCATCAGAAGAGTACTCATAACCTTACAACACTATATAGTATATAGATAAATAACTTAAGTTTAGAATTGTCACTTTCGGCCTCACCTTTCTAAATGTTATTGGAAAGTGCCATTGTGGGTCCCAATACTCCTAAATCTACCTCAAATCATTTTGGTATGGAATCCCACTAGAGATAATGATGCATACCAATCATCGGAGTGCTTCTTAAGGATCTGCCATTATAAGCTCCTAGACTAAGTCAAACACACACAACATATACACTTATATCTAATATCAATTAGATTCATTTAATTTACTTAAGCTAACAACCATAAGCAACAACTACTGTAAACACTTAGAGGAACAGTCTCAGTTTCAACTTGTCTACCACTATCAATTATATAAAGACCTATCATATAGCAAAAGCCTAAACTTAGTACTAGCCAATATCATGAACTAAGTTCACTAGGGTGGTTCAACTAAGAATTAGTTATTTATTTCTCTTCCCACATTACTTTATTTTAGATAAAACTAGTTTAGGTTGAAAGAACAACCAAGAAAAAGGAAGAAAGAAGCATATTATAGAGATTCCAAGGAAACACCACCATGTACATAGCCGTATAGAAGAGCATAAGCAGGAGCACAACCATGTACATAGCCATATACCATTTTATGTGAAAAGCCCCTTAACACATCCAAATATATAAGCATGTACTTGGCTATATACTTCAACATAAGTAGGTGCACGCCCTTATACCTAACCATATACCCTATGTTGTATATCTCTTCTTTTCATCTCAACATGGGTAGGTATATATCCATATACCTAACTATATATCTCTCTATTTGAAGCTTTGCCCTTTTCTTTCTCCAAAAAGTGCACAAACCTTAATTTCTATACAAAAAAATCCATTTTACTTTGATTAAAACACCAAATCACACCCATGTAACTAAATACAGTTTTTTCCACATGAAGGCCCATTTCCTCATTATAAGGCCTATTTCACTACACTAACTTAATTTTCACCATAAAAGGAAGTTTTTGCTTATCTTCACCGAATCAAGGTGTGTTTCCTCATTATAAGGCCAATTTCACCACATAAACAAAGTTTTCACTGAAGAGGAGGATCTCACTTAATTTTATCATATCAAGGCTCGTTTTCTCCATTGCAAGGTTCGTTTCACCACACAAACACAGTTTTCACCATATCAAAGTCTGTTTGCTCATTGTAAAGTCAATTTCACCACATGAATACAATTTTCACCATAAGAGAAGGTTCCTGTTAGTTTCACCGTAACAAGGCTCTTTTCCTTATTATAAGACTCATTAATCACACAACCAAAGTTTTCACCATATTAAGAGCCATTCCTTTGTTATAAGGCCTATTTTACTACATAAACACAATTTTTACCACAAAGGAAGGTTTCACTTATTTTCACCAAAATTGAGTATATTTCCTCGTTGTAAGGCTAATTTCACCATAGAAACAAAGTTTTAACTAAAAGGGAGGGTCTCTCTCAGGTTCATTGTATAAAGGTTCGTTTCTTCTTAATATGGCTTGTTTCACCACACAAATACAATTTTCACCATATGAAGGGTCATTTCCTCATTGTAAGGCCCATTTCACCACACAAACATAGTCTTTCACCGTAAAGGAAGGTTCCGCTTATTTTCATCAAATCAAGGCATGTTTCCTCATTGCAAAGTTGATTTCACCATAGAAACAAAGTTTTCACTAAGAGTGTTTCTCTCAATTTCACCGTATTAAGGCTCGTTTCATAACACAAACATAGTTTTCACCATATCAAGGGCAATTTCCTCATTATAAGACCCATTTCACTAGACAAACAAAGTTTTCACTAAAGAGAAGGGTCTCGCTATATCAAGGCATAGTACTTCGTTGTAAGGCCCATTTCACCATACAAACATAGTTTTCACCATATGAAGGTTCGTTTCCTCATCATAAGGTAGCATTTCACCACATAAACATAGTTTTCACCATGTGAGAAGGGTTCACTCAAGTTTCACCATATCACGGTCATTTTCTATTTATAAGACTCATTTCACCACGCAAGCACAATTTTCACCAAAAGGGAGGTTTTCTCTTAGTTTCACCATATCAAGGCTCTTTTATTCATTGCAATGCTCATTTCACTACACAAAGATAGTTTTTATAGTATAAAGGCATGTTTCCTCGTTATAATGCCCATTTCATCATACAAACATAGTTTTCACCGTAGGGGAATGTTTTAGCTAAGGGTAACCCTCCCCTACAATTAAAGCTGTGCTTATGTGGTGAATTAGGCCTTATAATGTGGAAACGAGCCCTCATATGGTGAAACTAAGCAAAACCTTCTCTTATGGTAAAAAATTAAACTACATATGTGATGGTATAAAAATATATTGCGTTGAACAAACTATATATATGTAGTGTATTATTTTTATAACATATTGTAAACACGTCATATTTTAAATCATATACTAAGATCCACATATTATAATTGTGTGTGTGAAGGAACCAGCTTTACCAGCAACAAATTCCAATAATCTAGTGTTTCCGCTCCGTTTCAAGACGTTCTATTTTGATAAGGTTGGTAAAATTGCCATCTCTCTCACTCAATCTTAAGACCTTAATATATGATCATATTGTAGCGCATATGAAACCCTAAGGTACAAAATTTATATACATGTATCAACAGTAAATACACACATACATATATATATATATATATATAGTCTTGGTATTGCAGCTTTAAATTTAAATGTGCAGATGCAGGATCAGCATAACTCTAAAATGGTTACCTAAGATGAATTGAACAATCTTAAGGGGTAGCTTTCTATTCAATCCCTACTTGGAAAGAGATTTGCGTCTGTTAGTGATGCCCAGATATTCTATAGGGAGTATGCCATACTTCATGGTTTCAGCATTTGCAGGAATGACTGCAAATGTGCCAAAAATAACAATATTGTTATGCGGACTTGGGTACGTCACAAGCAAGGTTTTCGAAGAGATAAACACAAGTTAAGGGATGAACAGATTAAAGAACCTAGAGCAATTACAAGAATAGGCTGTTTAGCATCTTTCAAAGTAAATTATTTTGGAAAAGACAACTGTTGGGAAGTGACCAAAGTCATTGTTGAGCACAATCACGAGCTTGTCGAGGAAGAACAAACATGTTTTCTACATTGTAACCGAGACGTATCAGAGGCCAATGATTCTGAAATTAAGAGCATGCTAGCATGTGCCATCAAACCTTATCACATAATGGAACACTTACTAAAAAAAGCTAGTGGTTTTGAAAATGTCGGGATTACAAAGAAAGACTTATACAATTATATCGTAGCACAAAAAATGTTAGAATGTATAAAATATTTCTATCATGTTCAATAACACAATGAATATATAAGAATATAAGCGGAAGTGAAAAAAAATTAAATCGTGTACATATCTTCAACCATTGCAAATAAATGTACGAATTTTCTTTATTTCAGTTTAGTACTTCTAAGTCCTCTCTCGCTAAAAAATGATGGTATATTTTTTCTAAAGTAAGCGAGTGGGATTAGGAGACTCTAACCAAAAAATCACATCCTAAATATATCTTTTACCATCATAGATCTTAACCAATGTGATTTGAGCTTAGATGTAATATTTTCTCGTGTAGATATACATGTAAAGATATGTATCAAATCATATCTTAAATGAACCACATCTTAAATAGATTTTCGAAAAAATCGCATAATATCTGGATGTGAATCCGAATCCAAAAAATTATAACATTCTCCCACTTGGTCCATTTATCCCAATATCAACATAACAAGAAACAAAATATATGAATCATGCCGATAGGTCCTCTCATAACAAGTATTATTTTCCATGTATCACAATATATCAAGCATTTCAATACTACCTCTTAAACTTAATGAATAAATCATATGTTCATTCTAGGTCCAAACTTAATAATATTTCTTAAAATAAATAAATAGACAAAATGTGTACACAAAATCAAATAAGAAATATCAACTGGATAAGAGTTCTATTGAAACATTAAATGCATGTACAATAAAAATTACATCATGGAACCAAGTCTCATTCTTACTACATGATCCTTAAAATTCTTTGATGGCATGCCCTTAGTTAAAGGATTGGCTATCATTAACTCAGTGCTAATGTGTTCAATAACTACTTTCTTTTCCTTAACACATTCTCTTATGGCTAAGTACTTGATGTCGATATGTTTACTTCGACTACTGCTTTTATTGTTCTTAGCCATAAATACAGCAACTAAGTTATCACAGTACAATCTCAATGGTTTAGAGATAGAATCAATACTTCTAAGCTTAGACATGAAACTCTTTAACCATACACCATGTGAAGTAGCCTCAAAACAAGATACGAACTTGACTTCCATGGTGGAAGTAGCAGTCAAGGTCTGCTTTGGACTCCTCCAAGATATAGCGCCACTGGCAAGCATGAAAATGTAATTAGACGTTGATTTACGTGAATCAATACAGCCAGCAAAGTCCACATTAGAATATCCAATGACCTCCAGATTGTCAGTTCGTCTATACATGAGCATGTAATCCTTTGTTCCTTGAAGGTATCTCATTACCTTCTTTGCAACTCTCTAGTGATCAACACCCGGGTTACTCTAATATCTCCCTAGCATCCCAACAGCAAATGCAATGTCAAGTCTAGTACAAACCTGAGCATACATTAGACTTCCAATGGCTGACACATATGGAATGTTTTTCATTTGTTCCCACTCGAGCTCATTTTTAGGGCATTGGCTTAAGGTCAATTTGTTACCCTTCATAATGGGTGCTACACTTGGTGAACAATCCTTCATCTGAAATCTCTCTAAAACTTTGTTGATATAAGTCTCTTGAGACAAGCCTAAAATGGCTCAAGATCTTTCCTTATAGATCTTAATGCCAATGACTTAAAATGCCTCACCCATATCTTTCATAGAAAAGTTCTTCGAGAGAAATTATTTTACCTCATATAGTAAACTCTTATCATTAGTTGCAAGCAAAATATCGTCCACATATAGCACAAGAAAACAAAATTTGCTCCCACTAACCTTCTGGTGTATACATTGATCCATAATGTTCTCTTAAAAACCAAATGAAGTGATGACATCATGAAATTTCAAATACCATTGACTAGAGGCTTGTTTTAATCCATATATGGATTTATTAAGCTTATAAACCAAATGCTCATCATTACTAGTGGAGAATCCTTCAAGTTGTTTCATGTAAACTTCTTCCTCTAAATTACCATTAAGGAAGGCCGTTTTCACATCCATTTGGTGCAACTCTAAATCAAAATGTGCAACCAATGCCAAAATTACACGAAGGGAATCTTTCTTAGATACAGGAGAAAATGTCTCCGTATAGTCGATTCCTTCCCTCTAAGTGAATCCTTTAGTAATGAGTCTTGCTTTATATCTCTCAATGCTGCCTTGTGAGTCTTTCTTTGTTTTAAAGACCCATTTGCATCCAATGGATTTTACACAATCAGGCAACTTAACGAGATTCTAGACTCTATTAGATGCCATTGAATCCGTCTCTTCTTTTATGGCACTATACCACATGTTCGAATTCTCAAAACTCATGGCCTGTGAAAACGTC
Source organism: Laguncularia racemosa (assembly GCA_037954665.1). Classification (NCBI taxonomy): domain Eukaryota; kingdom Viridiplantae; phylum Streptophyta; class Magnoliopsida; order Myrtales; family Combretaceae; genus Laguncularia; species Laguncularia racemosa. Next base: position 346,663 of record JBBMOL010000024.1, on the reverse strand, counting down.
TCAGGATCATTTTTAGCTCCAACATTGTAGTCAAACTCTTACAGATACACAACATAATCACTAGGAATTGCTTATTTCCTTACTCTAATAGATCTTCTTAATGTTGCATCAACATTCTCTTGAGGAATAGGATCATGTTGTTCAACTGCTTTAGACATCTATTAAACTTTAGCATCTACTGGATCAGGATGAATAGTTTGTGGTACCTCTAGGGCTGGCTCTTCAACACGCATTTGTGTTAAAGGTGTGTTGTTAACAACAACGATCAACACACTACTTGAAGCAGTACACTAAGCATCTGTATGATCTTTCTCAAAACTAAGGCTTTGAGATTGATCGCTCCCACTAATCAAGTCATTCTTAAGAAATTTTGCATTTCTTGATTCCATAAACCTAGTACCATGAGATGGACAATAAAATCTATATCCCTTAGAACTTTTGACTTATTTAACTAAATGCCCACTAATAGTCTTTAGGTTTAACTTCGTCTCATGTGGATTGTATACTCTTACTTCAGATGAACATCCCTAAACACATACATGTCGCAAACTTGGTTTCCACCCCTTGAATAACTCAAATGGCGTCTTTTGGATAGCCTTGGTTAGAACCTGGTTCAATATATATGCTATCGTTTTAAGAGCTTTGATCCATAAGAAGTCATGAAGCTTAGAGCTTGCAAGCATGCTTCACACCATGTCTAATATCCTTTCAGCTACTCCATTTTGATCAAGAGAGCTAGGTTAACTGTATTGGGCAATAATCTCATTCTCTTAAAGAAACCTTACAAATGGACCAGTCGCTTGTCCACTCTCTATGTATCTACCACAGTACTCTTCACCTCTATCGAATCTCACAATTTTAATTTGTTTTCCACATCATTTCTCTACTTCAGCTTTAAATACTTTAAAAGCATCTAGTGCTTCATTTTTGTTGTTAAGTAAGTAGAGATACATATATTGTGAGTAATCTATGATAGATACAAAGTACTTATTACGATATGCATCTATGTTTGGACTACAAATGTCTGTATGTATGATTTCCAATAATTTAAAGCTCCTATTGGTACCCTTCTTTGACTTGTTAATTTGTTTTCCCTTAATACAACTTATATAAGTCTCAAAGTCAGTGAAATCTAAAATACTAAGTATCCCATCATTCACCAACCTTTTAATTATATCAATGGAGATATGTCATAATCTCCGATGCCACAACATAAAGGATTCTTCATTCATAACACATCGTTTAATGCCAACCTTTTCTTGAACATGCATTATAGCATGGTTATCATCATTTTGTAAATTAAATAGAAAAAGACCATTAAACAAGGTACCATATCCAAAAACATCATATTTATAAAATAAATTAAATTCATAATATGAAAAGTTAAAGGAATAACCATTTGACACAAGTCTGGAAACTGAAATTAAATTCCTATAATAACCAAAGTTATAAAATGTCTTTTTCAAATTCAAAATGAAACCACTACTTAAAAATAAGTTGCACGTTCTAATAGCCTCCATATGTGAGGACATCTTATTGCTTGAATAGATGCTACGCTCACTTCCCACTAGCTTCCACAGGTCTTTTAAGTCTTACAATGAATTGGTCACATAGATTATAGAACCAGAATCAATCCACTATATGTTATGATTAACATCAATCATATTAGATTTACAATAGACAAGTGAAAGTTGAGTATCTTTCTTATCAAGCCACTACATGAACTTGGAGTATTGTTTCTTCATGTGTCCCTTCTTTTTACAGAAGAAGCACACAACCTCCTTCTTTATGTCCTTTGTGGGAGGGATTTTCCCATTCCCCTTGTCTTTGGCCCGATCCTTCCTATTACTACTATTTCCATGAGTAGTTAAGTTTACCCTTTCCTTCTCCTTCTCCTCCATAAGTAGTTTGCCCTCTTCTTGAACACACATGGTCAACAGCTCATTGATTGACCATTTATCTTTACGTATGTTGTATGATATCTTAAATGGGTCATACTCTTGAGGTAAAGTGCAAAGGATGTAGTGAATCAGGAAGGATTTTGATAACTCAACTTCCAATGCCTTCAATTGGGTCGCATACCCCTCATGCGCATGGTATAATCATGCATACCCTTAATGCTGGTGAGCCTCAAAGTTGAAAGCTCTATAATTAGGGTACTAGCCATTGCCTTATCTGAAGTAGCAAATTACTCATTAATAGCCTTTAGTAGATCTTGGAACCTTTGATAATGCTCGACGAAGCTTTTTATACCAGTAGAAATTTTAGTTTTTATAAACATTATTGACAAGCGATTAGATCGCTTCCATTTTTCATAAAGACTTATTGCATCTGGAGTGCTGGTTTCAGTTATTGTAGAAGGCTTAGGTTTCCTTATAGCATAATCAATGTCCATCCATCCTAAATGAAGAAGAACTCTCTCCTTCCAAACCTTATACTTATCCCCTTTAAGTTCAAGAACATCACATCGCATATCAGAAAAATTGACAGGTTGAATTGCTGCAATAATTAAACATACATGCTCATGTTACAAAAATTTTTTAGGCTAATTAAGATATGTCATGTTTCACTAATGTAAAATTATGCTAAAGTATGAATCTAGTGACATAAAACTTGCTTGTAGGCTAAAGTCCTAATTCAATTATATTCATTTGAAGTCTTACGATAAAACTATCAAATCATGTTTCTTTTTCTAATCCCTATGGGTAAATTAGAAAATATAATTTGATATTTTATTCTAATTAATTATACACGACATAATAAAAATTCTCATGGGATAAGATCTATTATATTGTGTATAATTAATCACAACTAATGTTTATTTTCACGTGTGATCTTATAATCCTTAATATATATAATTTTAATTAATTAAAGATGTTGTGGCTATTCTTTAATTAATTGAAATTATATGAATCTCATAAACATTAACTAAATCCTTAGGCTCAATTATTGCAAAAAACTATAAGTAATAACTTATGAACTTAACTCTAACACACTTATATTATCTAATCAACATTACACGTATAATAATAAATCATAAATCATGCATGTAAGTAAATAATAATAAAAGTATATATCATGATAATTAAATTCATAGAGAGCCAATACCAATCAATTTACTTCAATAATTAACACAAACAATTTTAATATGTAAAATTATTTACTATATGTCATTTATATAATTAATAATAAATAATATAGATATATGAAAATTATAAAAATTTAATTTTCCTTGTGTTAGAAATCCCGGTTCAAAGCTCATTAGATTTATATTAAAATTGGCTGAATGAATCTGGAAATGTGGTTCAGCTCAACTGGCTGAGTTCCATGCCTCGCACGAAGAAGGACACAATGGTTAGGGTTCGAAACCTGGGAGAAGCGCCTTCTGTGCATCCTGATTTTTAAATCACATGCATGTAATGCATACGCAGGCACTAGGCGCGTGACAATGCATCTGCTGAGGACGTGCAGTGATTTTTTGAACGTCACAATCCTTGAGCGATAATGACACAACAAAACCATGTGGGTCATCAATTTTTTTTTTTTTTTTTTGTTTCAAGTAGACTTAATTTTTAAGTCGTCTTCTACCTTTAGTCGGGTTATAGTGACCTATCTAACTCGTAATTTTCTAGCCTATTCTATCTCAAAATTAATGTTTTAAAGCTCAAAACACATGGAATTTAATCTTTTATCAATTCCCAATCTTATTAAGACTACAAAACATCAAATTCAAACTAAACCAAACTAAACCAAAATAGAGCAAGGCAAAGGTATTTTCGAAAAATAGTAATGCTACCAAATGTTAGAATGTATAAAATATTCTTATCATGTTCGGTAACACAATGAACATATAAGAACATAAGTAGAAGCGAAAAAAAATTAAATCGTGTATATATCTCCAACCATTGCAAATAAACACACAAATTATTTTTATTTCAGTTTAGTACTTCTAAGTCCTCTCTAGCTAAAAAATGATAATATATTTTTCTAAAGTGAGTAAGTGGGATTAGGGACCTCTAACCTAAAAATCACATCTTAAATATATTTTTTACCATCATAGATCTTAACCGATGTGACCTGAGTTTAGATGTGAGATTTTCTCGCGTAGATATGCATGTAAAAATATGTATCAAATCATATCTTAAATAGATTTTCCAGAAAAATCGCATAATATCCATATGTGAATCTAGATCTGGGAAAAATTCTAACAAAAAGAACACGACATGGCAAATGGTAATGCAAATGCTGCAATTGGGTATCTCTCTACTAATAAAGAAGCCAACACCCGTTTCTTCTATGATTATATGCCAGATAAGGGAAGGCTCAGTTGCTTATTTTTATCTGATTCAAGAAGCCAAATCGATTATGCCTGTTTTGATGATGTTATTGCATTTGACTCCACTTATAAGTCAAATGCTTACCTAATGCCACTTGTGATAACAGTCGGTGTGAATAACCATCATCAAACCTGTGTCTTTAGATGTACCGTTCTTGATGATGAAACAATATGTGAAGATGTTGTATATATTTATAAACACGCGTGAGTTAGTTAGGTTATTAGTTAAGTCTGTTATCGAAGTTTAGTTAACAGCAACAGTAGTATAAATAGGCTTGTACATTTCGGCTCTGCAATATTAACAGAATTCCTCTTCTTCTTCAATTGATTTTCTTTTAGATCTGCAACTTCATCAAAGATAAGCTCAAGCTCTCACACAATAGACAGCTACACATGGTTGTTAAAAGTGTCCATCCGTGCCACGCAAAATAAACAACCGATCTCTATTGTAACGGATGGAGACAAGTCACCGCATGTCTCCATCAATGCTGTTTGTCCGCATGTCAAACATAGACTATGTTCATGGCATCTTGAAAGAAATGCAACTGTACATGTACATGATAAGAAATTTCTTAAGGAATTCAAGGGATGCATGTTTGAGATTGAATCAATTGACGATTTTAAAGATATGTGGTCCGACATGTTTGATAGCTTCAACCTTAGTGATAACCAGTAGGCAAATGACGTACACCACAAGAGATTCTCTTAGGTAAATGCATATCTTCGTGGTCATTTTTGGGTAGAGATTCGGAGCATACAACGATGTGAAGGTATGAATGCCTATATCAAAGGTTCTACGGTGGTAAGTCGACGATATAAACTGTATGAGTTAGTCCAACACTTTAAGCGAGCAATGTCAAGCATCATACATACAGAGTTAGTCGCTAACTGTGAGAGTACTCACTCTGTTCCGATTCTTCGAACAATGCCACAAAACTTTGAAGAACATGCGGCACGATTTTATACCAAAGAATCATTTAAAAGGGTAAGAGCGCAACTTCAGAATGAGGCTGTACTAATCGTGTCAGAAAAGCAATTTGAAACAGGTGTTACAATTTACACGGTCTGCCCCTACAATTCACCAAGAAGGTTAACTAGGGTTACATTTAAACACTTGGACAAATCAATAAATTGTTGCTGCTTATAATTTGAAACAATAGGATTTCCTTGTTTTCATGCATTTCACGAGGTGAAAGTAGAATTATTGTCAGAAATTCCACAATATCTAATATCGCCTAGATAGACTAACCAAGCTAAGATATTACATGGTCAAGGTGTTTGTCAAATGATGAAGCATCGTCGATGATACAAGAGAAAGTACGTTATGGTGCAATAGCTTTGCAAGCCATATAATGTGTTCATGGGGTCAAATCGAAGCAATCGTATGATGAATTCATGGAAGATTGAGCCAATTGCTAATCCCCTTTGCATATTACGACGTCTATGGGTTTTGGAATTTTACCTTCAAATGTTTAGTAGATGCGATCATTTCTAGGGCATTCTACAAAGGTGATCAAAAGTAACATTATATGGCAACCATGTGTTGAATACAAGGAAGTCCACTAACACTTAGGTAGTGTGGGTGCTATCATTGAGCTCTTGGAGAGTAGGGGTTATGATTCCCTCTAGCTTGACTAGTTGGTTGTTAAAGTCATAGAGCTTGTGGTTGTACAGCTTCAACTTCACCTTGATTTTTTTTTTCATTTGGTCTAAGACTTTCTTATACATGATGTCTACAAAGCTATCATTGTCGATTAGTATTTTGTGGACGTCAAAATCTACAATGCGTGCTAGGATGATGAGGGTGTTGTCATGAGGGGTCATGAAGCCCTTCATATCCTCATTAGAGAACAAGATGGTAATATTTACTCCTAGTCCCTTACTTTGCATGTTGAGCACATTTTAATAATTCCTTAATCGAGCATAGGCCTTGCTTTGAGAGCTCAACCACTATCCTACTGTTGACCAACCAATGATCATATTTAGTGTTCATAATTGAGTGTCTATTTGCTTGCATATTTTGTTGACATATTGGCTTTAACATATATATGTCATCTAGTCTTGTTAGATTGTTCCGTCCAAAGAAGAAGGACATGGGTATGGTGTATGCTTTGAAAATTATGGACATGAAGTTTATCACTAAAGAGAACAAAATAGCCTATATGAAGCTAGAAAGAATTGTTCTTGATCAATTAGATCATCTTAGCATTATGTAGCTCTATTTCATATTTCAAGATACCTTTTACCTTTGTATGTCTTTTGCAATTCATCATTAAAACTTTATGCTCTTTGGCTCTTACTGCTCTACTCATGTATGATGCTCATTGTGACCATACATCATCCCAATCAGATAAAAACAACCTCTCAACTCTTCACTCATAGTACCATTCCCTAATACTTCAGTATTGAGGATCTAGCAAATACATGGTGGAGTTGCAAGCTATATGGGGCCTAATCTTGACTCTACATTTAAGGAAGCATTGGATCCAATCATGCCCTAATAAATATCTATAGGCTCCCAAGTCCCACTTTAGATAATTTCACACAATGCTAGATGTGTCTTGATTACTGAACTCTAACCAATCACCAAATCTCTCCATCTAGTTGCTATACTCAGAGGGAAGTCCTCCCACTCCAGCCACCACTTCTCATCTGAAATGTCAAGCAACTTTTCATCTATAGCTAAGACTAGCTCTTAAACTAATGCTAGGTCAAGCTTAAATAACAGAAAGTCCATCATATCTATCTCCTCCCTAATTCTACATCCATCCATACCCCAAAGAGGCACATCTCAAGTGGTTCCAAACCCACATCAACCATCATGGGGGCATGACTTGGTGTAACCAAGTCTATTGGAGCCTGATCCTACTACTAACCTGTATTAATTAAAGGAAGAGTCTCAGTCCCAAGGCTAAACTTTAGAAAAGTAGTTGGAGCATCTAGAATGTATAGTGGAATAACTAGCACTGGTCTCACAGGTGCACCCTGTAAATGCTTCACAGGATCCATAGAGGTCCTCCAACCTTAAAGTCCTAAGTAGAACTTTGGTTTAACATCATAGGGTCATACTAAAAGAATCTTAGTGATAGGATGGCTTAGTGCCTAACTTTTAAACACTAGTAAGAGATCTAAATCTAATGCCAACTATCCATTTGTGTCTCACAAAATGCAAACTTCCATTAATAAAGATCTAATCCTAAAGGTCTAGAGAAGTTGGCCTCAACAATGGTTGAATGATGAAGGCAACATCTTCAATATAAGTTTGTTGTCCCCTCTCAAGGCAAAACCTCCAACCTATACTTCTACCCCTCTTAGGATCCAAAAAATAAAAAGCCATGTTCAACTCATATAGTAAGGTCTCCACTCCTCACTAAGCCCCATCTTCCACTTTACTAATGTCTCATCTAATGATTGTGGACCTTCCAAAAGGGCTAAGTCCTCACATAAAATATGTAGACCTCATTTGTATTACCACAAAGCCTCTCCCTCAAAATAGAAAAATCTCTACACAACTACTCTCTAGTTGATAAGTTAAACTACAAAAAGAAATGCATCTTAATAGTTTATTCAATTAAGGTTTAGCTTATAATATAGCTTAAGATTAAAGCTATATATTTCTTATGTTCTACCTACTCTCAATCTTAACTTATTCAAATTTGGTTGCTTAAAATATTAAATTCAATTATTAGGTTTAGGATTTGGTTAAGTGTTTATAGATTTATGTTTTTTAATGATAGGCTCTAATACCACTTAGAATAGTTACAATCCAAGGTGTACCCTTGTTGCAACAATCTGCCATGCACTACATAGAAACTCAAGACCAATGCCACTATTGCCCAAAAGCTTCAATACAATACACAAGGCATCATTACCAATAAGTTACTCTACAAGTCATATTGTTCCAAGTAACATCAAGATACTTAAATATACTGAAAATTTATACAATAATAGTCTAATTACAGTATGATAACAATCATATAAGGTTTCTCACACTAACCCCACAAGTCTAAAACCAAATCATAAGTAACATAATATAACCAAATAGAGATAAAGTATATAGTTTGCCATCTCTCTTGATCATAGATACCCTTCTAATATCTCCTATCTCTCTCGCTTAAGGATAAACATACCAGGATGAAGCTAGTAAGGGCCTTACAAGAGAGTAAAACTAGGGGGTGTAAACAGTAATTTCTTAGTGAAATATCCCTTATATCACACACCAACAAATATGCACAAGTTATCATGCAATTAATATGCTATGTATGATCAATTTCATGATGTAACAATATATACAATCATCTGAAAACTCTATATAATACAGACTTTTGCCATCTAATACTGAGGTTAGGGAATAAATTCAAACTCATCAACCCTAAGTGCCACTACTTTGAGCTAAACCACCCTTAGCCCGATATCTTATTATCACACCTCAAATGTAGGCTAGTTGGATCATGACAACCTCTACGTATACTAAGGATACATAAGGCTTCTAAACATAATACATACCTCATTTTAATATTAAAACTAAGGACTACAACTATTACAAAAGTGTAGCCGAGGCCTAATACATATAGACTATCATAATACATATTCACCCTAAATGCTTGCAAAAGATAACTTGACAAAACCTACTTTCCATTCAATGAACCATCTTATATTCTTCCCTAGTCTCATTCTAGCATTTCTTTGCTTTTCCCTTTTCCTACACATGCAAACATGTAAACCAATAAGTCCCATTGACTCGTGAGATTTATTCCTCATTATTATTAATATCCTAAATACAACAATGTTATCAATCATTAGTATGCTATGCATGAACAATCAATACAAAATGCAAACATTGCACATCAGTCTTCCGATAACCAATGTGAAGTTAAAGATATAAGTCCCTCTTTAACCTAGGTTAGGGATAGCCATCTAGTGCTTAGGTCTCCACTCTAAGTTGGTAATCCAATCTTGATAGTCACTAGCTTATTAGATTCTTTCCTTGACATGACATACCAAGAGTCAATCTATTGTCTTGAAAAGAAGCAAGCGCAAGCTATACCTATCCCCTCCCATGATTATCAAAGAAAGCTTAGCAACCATTAGTATATGCAATAATGCAATGCATGATAGAGTCTAGTTTTTAGCCATCTTAAAGTGTTTATCTAGTTAAGAGCACCACAAAATATAAATAAAAGAAAAATCATAGAACACATCAATTCAGCATTGCAACATAACACCAAGCAACCAATAATAAGTCCTTAGGTATTAGCCGATCCATAGCTACTCATCAAAATATCCTTCTAATAGTTCTTCCAAATTTATATAATCACCTATAGACCAAAATAATCTACTTAATATATAATCCTATTCTGCACTAAAAGTAAAAACATTAGCTTCTTTTTCAATGTTGTTGATATATATGTTTAAATTTATTTCTCAAAAGTTTTTAAAATGGTATATACCATGGTCATGCTTGTAATTTCTTGTTTAATAGTTAGCATGTATAGACTTTGCAATATAAAGATATATGATAGGGTTTATTGTAAATTCAATACATATGGATATTGTATATGTGTCATAAATTATCATAATAACCAAAACGTTAAAATTGATACAAATGATAATCACATTGGCATGTAAGAATATATTAGCTTCTTTATGAAATCGTATATCATTAAAAATTTGTAATAAAATAGGCTAAATAAAATTTAAAAATATCATATTTGAAAAGAATTCATTTGGATAGTCTAATGCCTTACTCAAAAAACGTATCGAACCAATTTTCTTCAATTTTCCACAAATTTTGAAAAATCAGTAATCTATATGAAATATTAACTTTGTAAACATGAAATTAACAATAAAATACCATACCTATACTTTTTGATAAGTTTTAGAGCTCGTTTACTATCTTGAATTTTCTCTCTCTAAGCGATGGCTAGTTGGTGGTGGTCGGCAATGGTGGCAGCAGCAAATGGTGGTGGATTTCTGTCGATCAGAACTTGTAGGTCCTAAGAGTACTGCTCAAATTTTCTTAGAATTTTTCAAGTGTTGTAGGTAATTTTTCTAGTTTTGAGAGGTATTTATACTAGTTTTCAAATCTGCATAAGCCACATTTCACCTAGCTGTCATTGCACTGTAAATTCTATCCTCAGCCGAAATCTTCTCCTTCATAGGTAAGTTTTCTTATTTATTTATTATATTCTTGTAATTATCTTTATTATGTATTATTATTATAATATTGTAATTTTACTTTTCCACAGAAAGTTGTTGTCATTCTCTGATCAGTGTATTAATTCCCCAACAACTAAGTAAATTTGTAACGTTTTATTATTCGTTGTGATTGATTGTATATTGGGCAATACTTCCATATTGGTATAATGTGTATAACTTGTATATATGACTTTTTATTAGATTTACCATTAAAATTAAGTTGGGTGATGTATAACTTTACGATATATAACAAAACCTAATTTATCACTAATCGGGTAATTAAAGGTTTACCTAATAAACTTTAATTTATAAGCAATATATTAAGAAATTTAATACATTTTGAAGATCTAATTTCATGTAAGTGTTTTTTCTAAGTTTTGGGATAATATATTGAAAATTGATGTTGATAAGAGAAAATTTTTTGCATTCCTAATTTAGGATAGAAGGCATTAAATGAGTCATTCGATCACTATGAGGCTTATAAAACTTTTTGTGTCTTGTCTTGGCTTATTTATGAGGCTTATTTAACTTTATGCACTCTGTCTAAATAGTAGGGTATTACATTTATTGATTAATTATAATTTATTAATAATATCACGAGTCTAGCTTGTGCAAGATTTTATTTTATATATTAAAATAGAGATATGATAATACATATATGGTCAAGAGCGTAGGGTAACTCTAAGTGACTGTATCAACGAATGGAACCCCAATCAAAGGACAACATTCCTCAATACATAGTAGTTTCCAAAAGTTAAGGCAAGGTTGTAGATGAAAAATCACTTTTATGCTGCCTCACCATGCCATCATGTGATGATGATAGCTTACTTCATGTAGTCATGCAATGCATATCTAGTTTATATTTTTAATTTTGATATTTGCTAAATAATTTGTAGGGTGATCAAGCAATTTTACATATTTACATTACACTGTTAGCATATATATATGATGTGATGTGATGTGACAAACAATTTGGTTTTCATATTTAAGTATCCTGACATTCAAAAAAAAGCAATTCAATCACATGCATTTCCTAAAAATAACCCCACACATTTCAATTTAAATATTATAGTTTAAATGCAACTAAATTACAAGCACAAATAGTATAATAATTATCGAGAATACTCACTCACTCATAATAATCATACTCATAGTAATCGTCTGATAACTCTAAAGTATAATCACCATCACCTAAAATGAAATAAGATATTATAAGTATAAACAATTTAATGGAACTCTAAACCTAAAAAATAAATAAATAAAATACTTAGAATATTCCTATTTCCTCATTAATCCAATTTAGAATTTATTTGTAATCTCTTCATTTTAAATCTGACTTTTGTGATCCTATTTCATTTCGAAGCTAATAAAGAGTGTCTCTTTAATTTAGTCATCATTTTTATTCTTATACATTTTCTTTTTTTTTTTTCCTTTTATTCTTTTTTTTATTTACTTACTTATTTTATTTGTTATTATTTATAGTGGGCTAAAATTAAATTTTGGACTTTAAGCCAATAATAACTTAAACTTGACTTTTTATATCAAAGTGATAAGCCTATAGAGTCAAGTCTGTGTTTAGAATGACTTAAAATTTTTGCATAGTGAGCTTAGAATAGAAATCGTTAGATCAACCTGTTCGCTCTTAGCCGTTCTCAAGGAAGTTGATACACTTAGAGAAGCTTTTTATGGGCTTAAACTCAAGAAGTCCATAGGAAGATATATTAATAGGATGACTTATTTCAACTACTGATTGTCCATGTAATCCAATAGACATTATCAATGGCCATACTCTATAAATACCTAAGAGTTCCTCCTCATTTGACACAATTTAGAGATCAAAAAAACATTATGGTGCTATTACACTATAGTCTTGAAGGATCAAATGTAGCTTAGAACAAATAATGCAATGTCTCTCTTCAAGAATAGTGGGGTTGATGCTCTATAATTTCTCCACCTATCACGTGTACATATAAGCTCCTTAAGACTGCCTACTCTCCTCCTTGCTCATCACGACATGTTATTATTATGTTACTCTTCCAACGCTATGTGAAGCGTAAAACTCACACTGCACATACATAATCACTACAATTAAATCCTTGCATCTCCTCAAATCCTTTTGATCCCATTGAAACTTTGAATAAGATGAATGTACCATTTAACATTTTTGTTAAGTGAATTAATCTTTTTTTTTGTCCTACTAATCTTGTTTTAACTAGTTTAGGAAATCCATCATCTAATCACTTCATCATATTCCCAAATTCCCACTTAAAGGTCACATATCAGCCTTGCATGTCTTCTCATCTCAACTACTCATTTTGCATCTATTACTAGGATTAGCCTCAAGTTACCATTTTCTTGGATTAAGATAACTTCAATGGCACTTGGAGCACCCTTCAAAAAGTCATAGTCAATGTTTGATGGCCACGACGTCTGGTTACATGGCTCCATTAAAAGTGCTATTGAACTATATTTTACCAACTAATTTTAACATCTACTATAACTACACCTATGGGGATTCACGACACTGATGTTTCCATCAATAACACTTCTTCTCTTCTTCTTTTTTTTTTCCAGCAAAAATTTTCAGTGGCTTCCCATTAATTTCCGTACTCATATGCCTATGAAACATGTATTGAGTTTATTTATGAATATGAAAATGTTGTCCATGCATAAGGAATCACGGTCACGGCAAGCTTATTGAAAATATACACCATATACAGTTCTTTAGTTTTCCATTTGTCTACCTAGTTATATTCCTAAGACATCATGAATCATAATCTTCCAAATTTCCAGAAACTCTCATTTCTCTTTGCTCCATACTTCAACAGCGACGTACTTCACTTAGCCATCATATACCAACTTTTACTATCTATTATTATGCATGTTTCAAACGTACTCCTTCAAGCATTGTGCACGAGGATTGCTTAAATGGCCACGGTTCACTTCTTTCATTCTTTCGTCGGTTCCCGACCACGAATACGTTGAACACTTTCATACGTTATCTCTTCACAATTTCTTTTATTTCCTTACTAGATAAGCGTCTAAATAAAGCCCGACATCAACTTCTCAAATTATTTATTATTATTATTTTCAGCATACTCTTACAAGAATCATCTATAAGGTTCCGACTTTCAATCATATGCTTCATCTAAACTAAAGAAGAGTCTTACCAAGCTCAAGGGCACCAACCACTCTTACAAGTGGCCTTGATGATTTCTATTTCTCTTCTTCCAAAATTCTATCTTAGCTTCTCTTCCCCTTTAGCCTCCCCGCTTCCTTACTTTGCTCTCTTGCTTGATTGGTTAGTAATAGTGAATGGTTTATATCGGTGAATTTCCGGTGATTAAGGGCTTCATCTTTAAGGCTAGAGTTTCTTCAGGAGGAGTATGGTTTTCAAGAAAGTTAATGGGGATGTAGAGTGAGGAGGGTTTCGGCTACTATGAGGAGCACAAGGATGATTGAAGTTTTAAATGAATTTAGACTATGCCCATATGAGGAGTTTAAAAGATGATGCTTGGATATGGCGTGGATTATGGAGCTGCCCTTGATTGTCCACTTAAGATTTAAGTGGGATTTAAAAAAAAAAAAGTACACATGTAGCATGTAGAAGTGATGCTACAGGATTCACAGGACAATGGTGATGATGGTGGCTGGTGAAAATATTGGTTGGCTTAAGGAAGATGAGTCGTGGCTAGGGTTACAAACGAGACAAGTTGAGTAAAATATTTTAAGGTTTGGGTTCGTTTCATTAAAAAAATTATTGTGTTTGAGTTGAGTCAAACTTTTACCAAGCTTGAAAATTATAGGCTCGAGCTCCATCTTGATCTTGGTAAAAATTTTCAAGTTTGAGCTCAATTTGTTTAAATTAGTGAACCTAAGCTTATTATCTAAACAAACTTGAACTAGAGCTTGTTTAAATAAACAAGCCAACTTACAAATCTATTTGTAAGTTTACTTATTAACAATACAAATGAGAACCTGCTCATATGCCTATGCGTGAATCGATTTATTAACAATATCATGAGAATCTACTTACAAACTTATTAAGAAATCAACTTGTTAATAATGTAAATGAAAATCTTCTTATCTAACTGTTTGTAAGCCTACTCACAAGGTTGTTTGTAATCAGCTTATTAATAATATAAATGAGCCTACTCACAAGCTCACAAGCTGCTTCGTTAAAAATATAAGCAAGCTTACTCTCAAGCTGATTTGTATGCCTAAATAGGAGCTCAAACCAACTCATTTAAATAAATGAGCTTTATTTTGAGCTCAAACTCAACTCTTTTATTAATCAAGCTCAAGTCAAGTCGAGCTCAAACCAAACAAAACTCAAGTAACTCATGAGTAGTTTGTCTCATTTGCAGGTTAAGTCATGGCATTTTGAAATAGGTGAAAAGGGTAATTAAAATAAAAAGAAATGGAAAAGATGATGGGCTTGATGGCATTAGGTTTCTAAGGCTCATATGTTAGCCCACTTAATTTGTTTTTATTACTCATACTTAATAGAGGGATAAGATGGTATATTGTTTTTATTTATTTATTTATATCATAGTTATCATTTTTTATAATAATAATTATTATTATTTTTGAGTTTTGGTATTTTAGGTTGATAAAAAGAAATAGATGGTACTTTAGTTTAATTTTATGGTTTATTGATTCCTAAGCATATCTCTTGTATCTCACATACTGATTCAAATTTATCTTTGAAAAATCTTATATAGCGATTAAATCTCATTTTCAAAAAATTCAAGGTTTTACAATAGTTTTGTTGAACCGAGAGGTATAGTCATGAAATTTCTCATTCTCCTATTATCAGATAAAATTGAGGGTAGAAGGGTCCTTTTCCAACATCTTGTTGGTCAAAAAAGGCTAGCGAAACTACATTCCAAACTCTTTGAAACTTGAAAATGAGTTTAACTTGAGGCCTTTATACTAAGTACAAGCAACCTTCTTCAACTAACTAGGAAAAGCCTTGCAAGCTGTGGCAACAAAGACACCTAGGAAATCCATTTAAGCTATGTAGTAGGTTAAGTGCTTCAATTGGTCGATGGTTCCATCATAAAATTCCATCTATAGAATATGGATATGAGTAGAAAGTTGCTTATTTCAAATCTCCTTATTGAAGGAGAATTCCTAATGGCGAAAATATCCCATGGTCACTTTTCTTCATTTCCTTAAGATCATTAAGGTGCTTGATCATGCCAATGATTTCATCAATGGTCAAGTTAATTAGAGAACAAGTTGACTAAGCCTCAAAGTTATCCTACCAGTGAGTATTCACCTTACTACTTGAGGCTAGAGCTCGATTTTGCTATTGTGGCATGTTTCCTTGATGATGCAAAGTGCTATCATTGTGGTATTCACTATGTTGTTGAGAGTTTTGCTAGGGAACTTTCCTAAATTGTATTCACTTGGTCCCTCAAGCACCTATTTTCAACCATCTACTATCCCCTGTTTAAGACATGCAACCTACTCATCGTTCACTTCCTAAGGTGTTTGTAGGGCTAGTGGTGCTAGCAAGCAGTTTGATAAGTCCACCAGTAAGTTATTGTCATTAGCAACATTCTTCCAAAGTTTCTTGTATTCCTTAAGCCAATCATGGTGTTTTCATGGTCGTAAGTGGTGAGTGCCAATTATTGATTCTTAATCTTGCTACTATGATTCTTAGGTCGAATCCAACTTTACTTGGTAGTTGATTTGGCCCTCAAGGAAAAACACATGAGTTATTCGCATTGGAGTTGTCTCTAGCATTTACACCCTAACACTCAAGTCAAATAAACACTTGAAGAAAATATGGCAGCAAAAGGAGGAAAGAGTATGAAGGTTTCAGATCCCTTTACCCGATGTAGTGATTGTGTATTTATAGTGAGAGTATAGTAAAATATTTATGCAAATAAATATTTCCTAAAAGATTCCATACTTATTTAATAAATTTATAGTGGAGTGTATCTTGAGAATTAGATCTACTTTTCATATTTATCTCAATTATCCATAAAGATATCAATTTGGCAGCTTAAGAATCTAGCCATGCTGGGCTTTCAAGCTTAAGGCTAAAAAGCCTATCACCATGTTCCAATCTAGAAAAAAAGGAGAAAAAAATAAATAAGTCAGGTGTACCTATTTTTAGAAGCACCTTCCATTTAGATTATGATACATTAGATTTTACAGAGAAATTGTACTAGTGTTTTTAGTTTTGTATTTGTGACAAACATAAAAAAAACCAGTGTAATTTCCAAGAAAATCTGACTTATCATAAGCTAAATGGAAGGTAATTCCAAGAATAGGTACACCCAACATGGATGAGAAAGAATATGAATGGATTTCACTGCAAGTTCAAGCCGACGGTTGCAGAACAGTCGTACTCCGCACGGATGATGCATGTCAGGTTGCTGTGCAATAATTCTTTCTATTGGAAGCATGATGAATTAAGGTCAACTTCGAAACTACGATGGAAAGAAATGTCCCGCGATAGCACAACCTATTCCTATTTGTTTTCAAACGTAACGGAGATTCATAAGTTGTAACCGTTACATGATAAAAATAAGTGCAGAATTGTTAAGGGGTGGAAGAAGACCACCTTGCTGACCTTCTGGCCAAGGACATTTGCAACATCCAAGGGACGCTTTTAGTTTTATTTCCTTTTCAACCGGTGAAAAATTGGCTTTAACAACTGGTTTTTAGATGAAGCCTGCTCTCCTCTATGACTTTGCTGAAACTGAACAGAAAGGGATCTTGTCGGCAAAGATGCATCTGCAATGCTAGCTATAATTGGAGGAGCCACCTCCTTCTTGGGTAGCTCAAGCCTCTCCAATATCTTTGATGTTTGATTATCTCGGCTCTGGTTTGCAGGTGGTACACATGGCACCTCATCGGTGAGCAGTTTGGATGTACAGATGGGAGTCTTTGCCATGGGTACTTCATTAACTAGCTGCTCCCATTCTTCTGTTACCGATGCCGATTCTTCTTGTTCAACTGCCAAATCCTCTTCAACCACCTCTATCACTGTTATATCATTTGCTACATTTTGTTGCGTCACTGGATTTGCGACGCTAAGATCATCTGAGTTAGAATCAGAATTCGGGTCCTTCTCCACAGCAGGTATAGACCTACATTTATAAGCAATTAATATAAGCCACGTGACTACTGACTTCCACTCCTAATAAATTTTCCATTTCTTCCTCCGAAATTAATTTGAGGTGGAGAAGCTGATAAATAACCCAAACTGTAAGCTTTCTTCCACTAGCCGTTTCAGTTTTTGATGGAAGCCTCTTGCATGCAAAACTGGGTCATAGTCTCTTGTTTCTATCTGCAGAAATCTCCAATATAAAGTACTAAGTCATTCGCAAATGGCTGACTGAAGTAGTTAAACTGAACGAAACAGCTGGAACCAAAAGAATAAAGAGAGGATATTGGGCAGAAAAGGATGGAACTGAGTATATGAAATCTAAACGCAGGATCAGGTGTACTCAGAATTATTTGAAAAATAAAATCAGAAACCTGCTTACAATTTCCTAGATTTGCTACTCATCCAATCACCCAAGCCAAAGATTTCGTTTTTATTCCATATCCTCGAGAACGTAGTTTCATTCTCCCTCTCTCTCTCTCTCTCTTATGAGTAAGAAGGCGCCATTACTGTAACCCATCAGTTGACATCATCAGCTATTTAATCTCCTAATTCGACGGTAGACATATAATTGCAATACCCAACTTCTTTTGTATTTTAATGAAGAATTTAATACCACCAAAGAATGTAACAATAGGAAAAGATAAATATGCAATGTATTCCATATCATGCATCACGCGGATGAAAATGTAGTATTTGTGTCCATTAACATAGAAGCAGAATATAGTATAAAAAGAAGCACATAGAAGTCCAACCTTATTTATAGAGGCCTGAATGGAGCATCGAATGTCGTCCATCACTGGACAACCGATAGAACTGTTGATCTGAGGCATGGCGAGGATTTCTTCAGATCCAGCTATACGCTGCAAGAGTATATATTTCATTTAGCAGAATTTAGTGGAAATACTGAACCAGGCCCAAAACTGGAGTAGTTTGTCATTTTTGTAGGAACAAGAAGAGCTGAGATTTTGGATTATCACTCACGCTCACCCCACAAAGAAAGAAAAACAAAAGGCAGAAAGGAAATTAAAGAGAGGATTGACTTGAAGAAAAAGCCAAATTTTTAAATACTTTAAGCAAAGATAGGAGTCTCAAACCCTAAGAAGCATGGATCCTTTGCTGGATGGCTGAAGGATATAATAACATGGAAAGAAAGCATCTGCCATTGTTTCCAAGTTCCAATCTGAGGAGCATACTAAAGCCTGATCCGTTGTATGTAGAATAAAGCAAAGCCCTTGAAAAACTGTCAAGGTCAAATTATCTTTAGAATATTTAGAATACCAGATAGAATAAACATGAGTGAGTAGGGTAAGATCTCAGATATTCCAAGACTACCCCCATGAAGAAAGTGTTTAATCTAATATCTGGAAGTATGATACAAATCAGTAATTATTCTTAAAGCGCTATCAAAAAATGTGGAAGTATCAGGCTGTATTTGGTTTCTACAGCATATTACAATCTTCATGAAGTTCTGAATTCCTAGTTTTACCTTCCACCAACGCTCTCGAAATGCCATAAAGAAACTGATTCTCTACAAAGTTACCAAATGCATTTCTAAAGCATTTCCTCCTCTTCTCTAACCAAACACCTCAAAAATGTTCCAAACGAGTAGCATAAAAGGAAAGAATATTCAAATTACACTATTGGAGATAACTACTTTGACGTAGCAGGCACTGCAGATAAAAGAAAACAGCATGTGAAATCAAAATAACTGAAGAACATCCTTAGGAAATAATACATAGCCGAACAAGAAATTAAAACAAAACGGAAGTGTGCACAATACATTTAATATTCATCTCTGCGTGGTTGCTTTGACCTAAGACTGTTCCTGTCTCATTGCCAGTAGATGGAGTTACAAGATAGGGGTTTCCAGCCATAACACCTGTATCAACATTTAATATCAATCAATATCAGCAGTATAAGGGCTTTGTGAAGATATAAGTACCTTGTATTGAAAAGGGTATACATAATAAAACTCCTGCAAAATCTCTAATATTGTTCTTTTTTTTTAAACCATCTGTGATATTGTTCTTAAGCTGATTAGAATAACACGATTAGCTCAGTTAGAATATTCCCCTTACAAAACATAGATATGAAAGTGCTATTTTTTAAGTCCTGACACTTCTAATTTCAATACAGAAGAAATAAAAGGAAAAGGTTACAAGTCAAAGATATATAATATATCCTTATTCCTCACTGAGAAGTCCTACGTATAAGTGAGAAGCCTATCCATCTGAGAATGAACATTGACATAAAAGGGTAGTCGGTGGCATTGATCAATGTCAACAGAATAAATACCTTCATTAAGAGATGCCAGATTAGTCCTCTCCATGACGTGAAAATCAATAAATGGGGAAACCTTTTCTCTCCTCATTTTATCAAGGGAATATGGCATAAACAAGACAGTTTTCTCTCCAACCATTAAGGTGTCTCTAATGACATCAGAGTAACCAAGATCATGGCCTGTGACAGGACAATAGGGCCTTCCAGTCATGCTTTCCCGTGCTTCAACTAAGGCAGTTCCATGGCATTTGCATGCCTGTCAAGTGTCAACAGCATTGCCACTGGTCAATGGTCCAGAAACAATGGAGAATATAACTTGTTATGCAGAAAAGAAGTGCAAAAAATAGTAACAGTTTCATTTTAGCATCTGTCAAGAAATTTCTCTATGGGATTTCAGGCAGAGTCAAACAGTTGGCAACTTGGACATTTGCTTAAATTACAGCAAATCTCTAAATGAATCTCTAGTGATTCCCCAACACAGTGGGAAATGTAGTCGGCTTCCATTTCTCCATCACAAAACTAGTGAAAGTGGCAATGATTTGTAGATATGTGTCGACATAGGGCATGCATATGTGCTATTTTTTCAAAAAAATAATTAAATAAATAAATAAATCTAGAAACAGGTTCTTGTTCCCATGCAATAGATGGAAAACGGAGGATGTTTTAGTTAGTAATTTGATCAATTATAGTTCACTATAACACATCCTATACCGTGCAAGGTCGAAAGACATCTTTTATCAAACTGATAGATAAAGCCAAGTTGCAAAATATCTGGTTCATGGAGCCCAAAAGATTGTTCTTGAATATAAAACGAGCTTGCAGTGGCTCTTCCATTTCATCTTTTAAATCCAGTAGCCATGATTTGGCCATTCCCTGAAATAATCTGCAATCTAAAAAGGGCAATTGGTTATACTTTCCATGTATGAGCAAAATCTCACAATCACTTTCTTCTCTCCCCGTCAACACACTCGCTATACATATCACAAATATTCTTGATTAGAAACCACAGTTGCAAGCTGCAGAAACCCATAATGAAGAAATATAGACCAATTCCCATGTAGTTGAATTTCATGGAAACTGAGATAACTAAACCTTGGTTGCAACTCCTGATGGAGCAGTTTTCAATATCAGAAATGGATGAAGCAAAGCTTCTGATACTTTCCTGCACATTGCAAAGGTGGCTTGACCTGGTCTCAAAAAATATAACCTCAATCACGATGCACTTGTCGGCTGCATCCTGATAATGAAAGAAAGCTTAAGAATTTACACACTTGTGCATTTACTAAGAAAAAATATAATTATCTTCAGAATATCAACCATTTCTTTCACAAAGTGTACCGTAAAAGCCTTGGAAAGTGCAGGACTTATCTCTTGAGGCAAAGAAGAAGTGAGAACTATGACTTTCCGGATGACATCCTCACCACTCCATGAGTAGTGAATGCAATCACTCAATAGCTTTTCCCCAACTACAGCTACTAGCAATTGATAAAATCAAAGCAAATAAATTCTAATGGGTGGAATTACAGACTTCAACTACAGAATAAGCATAAATTCATGTCGAAAATTTTTTTTCAGTAGAAAAAGATATTTTGAATATATTTTACTCCGAAAACATTCAAGTTGATTCACCAACTTTAGAAACTGCATCGACATGCTAATCAGCAGACGTTGACCGAGACTAACCAAATGCATATAGAAGGGAAGCCATTATGATAGCTTACGGAAAATATTTTTCAACTTTGGAAAATAGGAAATTCATTGATCAACAAAAACCTTTTTTTTTTTTTTTTTTTTCACAAACGAGAAAAATAAATTTCTGTATATCACTTTAATTGGACATGAACCACACAGTTAACCAACAATGCCCTTCCTACCACCTCCAACTATTCTATCATCAATTAGCATTACGTCTTTCTATAATTGGACATGAACAACACAGTTAACCACCAATGCCCTTCCTACTTCCTCCAACTATTCTATCATCAATTAGCATTACGTCTTTCTATAAGCATCGCTTGTTCTATCACTTACAGCACTTATCATGTTGAAGATTAAAAGGACATGGAAGATATTTTTTTGTGAGTGAAGACACTTTCCATATACAAAAAATGAACTGCGCTGACTATAAAAACTTAATTACATGCGAAAGATAAAGACCGATAGCAGAATCTGGAAAAGGAACGTACGGCATGTGTTTAGGGTTGCAGAGTGAGTGATATCTACAGAAGAGGACTCCACTGGAATACTCTTCACCGCATGATGAAAATCCCTAAGATTGAACTGACTTCCTCTAGCTCCATCAGGATTATACGCAATTCTCATCTGGTGATCAGTTTTAGATTCGAATCAGTTTCTTTCCAATTGCATTATTTCAATTCAAAGGAATCAAGCAGCTTAAACCTCATGTGAAGAAGTAGCGTGATCGTAAGACAGGTAACAGAGTCCGATTCGATCCTCAAGAGACTGTGATGGCGAAATGGCGTAGTAATTGGCTAGTTCCAATAAGCACTTCAAATTAAGGAAAAATCAATCGTGCGGAATGATGAATAAGTGAGATTAGAGATTGATAATCGCATGTATAGGAAGAGGAAAGTGAAGCTCGTGATTACCTGTTTTAGGTCTTCGAGTAAGGAAGGTGAGAGAGAAAGCAAATCTACTACGAAGCACAAAGCTCCCATCTCCTTTTCTGTTATGGCGAGAGAGAGTGAGGGGGCTTTGGCGCGCAAAGCTTCGCTTTTGCGTTCATATAGATTTTTATTTTCCGATTCATAGGCTCCAAAAGACCGTGAACCGGAAACAAGACCGGTCCGCATGACTACTGGACGGTTCTGAAATCCGTCGTTCCCACGCCAGTTCCTTAAACCGCCAAGTTAGGCACATTTTCGGTTTCGGTTCAGTTTGGGAATTCAAACCAGTCTCGACCGGTTACCACCTAAATGTTTTTTAATAAGTGTCTCGAACGGTGGGGCAAAACTGTAAAATTGATATCAGGTCTGAATGTCTGATCCAACTCATGGCTAACAGTGGTTGAGAAACATATTTTGTCAATTTAATGACATGAAATGATTTTTTTTTCTTTTTTAGTTTTAGCTTTCACATTATAAAACAAATGTTAAATGATATTATATGTAACTCACTCGTAATAAGAGTAGCTGAAAAATACAAAATAATTATTAAAAGTTTACTCACTCGTAATAAGGGCAGCTCAAAAATACAAAATAATTATTAAAAGTTAAATATTTAAGAAAAAATATATTTTTAGTTCTCAACATTTAAACTTTTTATTTAAATTTTAATTTTTTTCTTATTTTAATCTCTAACATTTGTAAAAACTTATAAAGTTAATCTTTTTTAACATCATTAGTTTTTTATTAGCATTTGAAATGTGGCATAATCTGATTAGTGTAAATTATTATTTTAAAAAATAAAATAATTCAATAAATATAAATTACACAAAAAATTAAAATTAATAAAGAAAAACTCAAAATAATTCTCTAAAAGGTGTATAACTTTTTATTTTAAATAAATAACTCTAACCACCTTAAGGGTCAAGGTGGCCAAATCGACCACAACATAAGTAATAGATAAAAATGGGTTATTTAACTAACCAATGGTGGTGAGTAACCACAATCAACTTGCATCTTGATCAAGTTTTATGGAGTTTTTTTCTTTTATTTGCACAGTAGCAGATAATAAGTGATTATCCACCATGATGAATAGGTCAAACAACTTACTTTTGTAAATGGAATGCAATCCATCGCTTATCTTGTGGACATTCTAACCACCCCTAGCCTCTGGATGGTTGATTTTTTTTTTCTTGCAATTTTTTCTCTTTTTATTTTTTGATATTTTAGTTCATTTAGTTATATTTAATTACATATATTTAATTTAATTTTTAAGACAATAAGGTTGTGCTACATGACATTTACAAACAAAAAAGCTAACAATTTTTTTTTTTTAAAAAGAAAACCTTGTTTGCAAACTCAAATTTTGATAACTAAAATAGAGGGGCAAAAAAACGATTTATGACTCAAATAAAAAATAATAATCCAAAAATGTACTTTTCCCAAATATTTACTATCATTATTTATAAAATTTTATGTTATGAAATTAGAAAAAGGGACAATACTCTTTTTTTTTTTCTAAAAGAAAAAATTTTATTTTATTCACTGAAACGAATTACATTATGCTCTCAAAGAGCATTAATCTATGCAAATCAAGTCTACAAAATGTATTTCGTGATGAAGATTGATAACAAAATCTGCTTTGATCAATTTAGATTTATAAGCAAGATGATCTGTTTCCTATAAATGTGTGAGATGATCCACACATTAACGCATTCTTATCAATATTTTCAAATAACAAAATCAAATGCCTTAGCATTGTTCTATTTCATTTAAACTATTCAATAACCAACACCACATATAAAGCATTTTTCCAAAAGTAAGCCTTATTTAGGTCCAATTACACAACAAGCTAGTATTTTGCTAATTTGGATCAAAACAACTATAGTAAATAACCATTTAATCTTCTAACATAATTTACATGAAAAATCTATTATATTTATCGATCCTCACTCCCCTTTTCAATAATTTTGCTTCAAAATTTACTTACTTTAGTAATTAGTTTACCTAATAAGCTCTCATAGTCATGACTTACATCATAAAATTTATAGGAGATAAGCCATTATCACTCAGTAAAATGGGAGTATAATATTCTCAATACTATACACGCATAAGCAAATTAAGCAAGTTTGCAATCATATGACATGTATGATCATCCATATGCAATGCAACATCACATGCAACCTTCCATAGCCAGCATGAAGTTTAGGGTTTAATGCCCCCCTTGACTTTAGGTTGGCAATTCTCATTACCATCAATGCTCGGGTATCTTAGTTTACTTATTTTTCATGTTATCCTTTATTATTGATTATCGTATAACTTAAAAATCTTAAACTCTAGGTGTCAAAAACACACTGAGCACACACCCTCAAAGATATGCAAGACTCTCCTATTCGATTCCATCAAAGATGTAATAATCCCCCTAGTCACGTAGTTCGTCGATGGCAAAACAGTAATCCCTACATGCTTATTTCTTGTATGTCTTATAACAGTGATGGTCTTCAATCATAATGCAACATATTGTGCAATATCTGTCAAATTTTATTTAAGTATAATAGTTAGTTTATTATTTCAGGGTAATCAAATAAAGTATAACTATACATCAACAACAAAATACACAACACTGCAAGATCCTTACAATCACAAAAATACACACTTAGAATCACATCGCAAAAATTCAATTTAATTAATACAAATAATTTAGGCTCTAACATAAATAAAAATAAATTTTATTTATTTTTATTTTTATTTTTTTGCCTATATATATATATATACTTTTTACACCTAAGGAACCACAAGACACGTATCCTATAATATGCACAGCACGGCACCAGCACGCGCAACACATATGGCACCAACATGCCATAGTACGCCTAGCATAGCACAACACTTCATGCATTAGCACACACCACACACACAAGCACAATCACTCAAGACAACACACACGATCACAACCACATTAGGACACATGACACACAACATACACAGGCACACATGGACACTCACAACCATGTAAGCACGTGACACACAATAGACCAACAACACACACCACACCACACACATAGGCGCAACTGAACACATGCACACAGACTACACAAACTAGCAACACACATGATCACACACAAGCACACACAGAGTACACATACAAGCACAACACCACACATGCACATAAACCACACAAACTAGCAACACACATGAAGTAAAGTATTCCAGCAGCTAGAAACATGAAAACAGAGTTCCTTCGACCAAACATACCACTAATCACACACATAAAGCAAGCTATAGATTATATATACACACTCAAACATGCACAACACTTGATACCCATGACAGTACACATGCATACAAACAAGGCAATCCATAGCAAGACACGCACAACAATTACACCACGACTCACACGTTCACTAGAAAATGTAAGAGAAACTACACCCACACTACACGACACATTCTTCGTAGCTACATTTACGCAACATGACACATATAGACACATAAAAAACACACGCCGGACATGACACACACCCAACATAACCCATCATGGATGCATGCACACAATCACCACACCACGAAACAAATGTGCAAATAGAGCACCACAGCAGAACATGTACATCACACACCCTTCATGCACCGCCATCACCCTAACTCGCACCACACATCGAACCTCACCAATTCCCATACAAGCATAGAGCTCGGCTACATTAATTTCAAGAGCAATTTACAATAACATATATATATATATAGATTGTACACAATTATATTACACATAACATTACAAATAATACAGTAATCATAAAGTTTCCTACTCACTTGGGTCTTATTTTCTTTATGGAGCGAAGTAGTGCTTGAAGTAATCATGAAGGGTCAAATTCTTCTCTTAAAATACAAGAAAATAACACTATTACTTACTATTTGCGCTAATATCATCATATCTTTTATAGTCATAGTGTTTTTGCTATTTTATAAACTTAAAAATCTCAGTTTTTACACATTTTTAAAATTGTATTTAAATTTTGAAATTGAAAAATTTTCATACAAGTGTAGTTTAGTGTTGTAAAACTCACCCCAAAGATTGTGTTGGTGATTTTGAATTGTAATTCATACGTCATATGTGAAATTTACATTAAATTTTCTTTTTCTTTTCCTCTTTTTCTTTTCTTCACCTTGCTTGTTTTCTTTTTTCACTCGAATGTTTAGTGGATGAAATCAAATTAGGAATTGGATTTGATGAGGTCAGTTACAAATGTGGATATTTGTATAAAAGATAATTTCTAGATTTCTCAAGTATGTTCGTCACATGCAATAATTTATTAGGGGTCGTAACTATAGTATTTTGATATGAAATTTTACGACTAGGCTAAATAAATTATTTTAAGTGTAAATATTTACTCAAAATTTTTATTTAACTATCTTAAACCTATGGTTTTAATTTATTTTATTATTTATTCTGAAATTTTACACAATTCACTTTTTAAACAAATATTTCATTTAATTTAAAGTTATGAGGATTATGATAAGGTTTTTAAATAAATTTACAAGCTAATCCGATATTAAATTTGCGATTAAATTTTAGGATTTTACATCTTCCCCCTTTCAAAAGCTTTGCCCTAAAAAATTTAGAGCAATCTTAGGTTTTTGAACAGATGGGGGTACTTCACTCTCATTTTGTCTTCCCTTTCCCAAGCAGCTTCTTTTTCCGATTGTTTGTTCCACTGCATTTTAACATATCTGATGCTTTTGTTGTGTAACTCTCAAGTTTGGGCATCAAGGACTCTAATTGGATGTTCTTGATATGTCAAGTTGGGTCGAATCTTCAGGCTATCCATCTCAATGGCTTGATTTGGATTTGGGATGTGTTTCTGGAATAATGATACATGAAACACATTGTGGATTCCTAACAGTTGAGAAGGCAAGGCCAGTTTATATGCTGCTTCTCCAACCTTTTCCAAAACTTCATATAATCCTACATATTTAGGGCTTAATTTTCCTTTCATCCTAAATCTCCTTGTTTCTTTAATCAGAGTGACCTTTAAGTAGACATGTTCTCATGGTAGAAATTCTATTTCTCTTCTTTTCAAATCAACTCGGATCTTCTATTGGTCTTAGGTTTTCTTCATTCTTTGCCTGATGGTGGTCACTTTATCTTATCATTTATTGCAGCATGTTAAGTCCAACTGCACTCCTTTTGATTTCATCCCAATATAATAGAGATTTATATCTTCTTCTGTATAGTGCCTCATATGGTGCCATCTTGATCAAAAATAGTAATTTTTTGTAGGCAAATTTGACTAGAGGCAAGTGTCAGTCCCAACTATCTTTGAAATCAAAGCGCAAGCTATCAACATATCTTCTAAGGTTTGGATAATACGTTCTGATTTCCCATTAGTCTAAGGATGATATGCTGTGCTAAATTGCAGACTTAGTTCCAAGCGCTTGGTGTAAACTCTTCCAAAACTTTGACACAAAACATGGATCCTATTGAACACTTATTGACTATACTGATAAGTGTCGGAAGACCCTTTAGTGTTTATTAGTTATAATTTTATATAGATTTCATGAAATTTTTGAAGAAAAGGGTACTTATATGATTAAATTTTAATTTCAAGCGTTAATGGAGACAAAAGAAAGGTTTAAGGATGATATGAGTAAAGGCGAGGTGAAATTTGGCAAAAAAATGAAGAAAATTGATTTTTAGTTCAACACAACCCATGCAAACACCAGTGCTGGATGAAAAAAATGACCAGTAGCTAATTCTTTTCAGCCTTACCCTGAGCACGACTGTGCTCAACTGGGTAGTAAAAAATAACGTGTTTCGAAGTCAAAACATCCTCAAGCATGGTCGTGCTGACACCCATGCCGAACCCTGTTTTCGTAGAACTATAAATAAACGCCTTATTTTATTTTTAAGAGGACTTTTTTCCTTCTAGCTTCATTTTGAAAACCCTAGGGGAACATTATTACGAACTTCAAGAGGAGAATTATCCGAGTATCATTGGAGATCACAAAACAAACAAGGGATTATTCTTTTTAGCATGAATCAATTCTATTTCTTTAGATTCTCTGTTTTTATTGAAAACTACATGGAGGACTAATTCTTTACATCTTTCATC
Source organism: Laguncularia racemosa (assembly GCA_037954665.1). NCBI lineage: Eukaryota > Viridiplantae > Streptophyta > Magnoliopsida > Myrtales > Combretaceae > Laguncularia > Laguncularia racemosa. Next base: position 317,992 of record JBBMOL010000024.1, on the reverse strand, counting down.
TTATGAAACCCTAACTCATGTGCTGAACCATTGATTGATTAATGAATTATTTATATCTTTGCATCTATTCATGTGTTTCCTTTGTTCTTGTGATTGATTTATGCGTGTAAATTGATTGCATGTTTGATTTTTATTAGATTGAAAGAGGTTTTGTCTAGTAAATTAAATCTTCATGAATAGAGAGATCACATGTTTTACCTAGAGGTAGGAAAACATTGATTTTTTACAATTAATCAGAATTTGTGAACTTAATAAGATCTTGCATGATGGTAGTGAAGGGAGAGGTCTCCATTATCTTATGCATGATGAAGAATTGATTAACTCAAGGGAGTAATTGATTTTACCTAAGAATTCCTGCAGTGTAAAGTGTAAATTGATTCGTTAATCGATATCTTATTTTGAGAATTTAAGGGTTATGGTAGAACAAGATGAATGGTATATTTTATGATTGAATACATTTTTTTTAAGACAATATCATTCAATTCTAGGGTTACTAGGTTTGTTAGTTGTTAATATAATTCATAATTTCCACATCATAAATTAGACTAGATAGTAGAGAAAGGTAATACTAGTACTTGTTTTCTAGATCCAGAGGACGACATCTGTTAAATCTATACTATAAACGATAGGTACACTGCCTAACTCGATAAGTAGATTTTATTGGTTATAAATTTAAAACTTAAACGATCGGTTAGATTTGAGCACATCAATTTTTTGTGCCATTGCCGGGATCTGGCAAAGCAATATAGGAAAAACCATAGTATCTACTACTTTAGTCATTCTTTTTATTTGTTTTATCTATTTTTCTTCTCTCCATCTTCTAAAAAGTTCTAATTCACACTTGGTTACCTTCTGCAGTATATGACAAGGAATCTTCCTTCTGACACTCTTGATCTAGATCTTGAGATTGAGAGAACACTTTGCCGACTTCGAAGGAACACAACTACCGAATCTTCTAGGCAGTCGGTTAGTGGGGAGGGAGAACGTGATATAGCAATGGCAACGAAGGTTAAAGAAGAGACAAAGTCATCTACAAAAGTGAGGTAAAGGTACAAGAAGTGCTAATAGAGTCATCTACAAAAAGTGAGGTGAAGGTACAAGAAGTAATGGTTGAGGATCCACCAAAGATAAACATTGAGTATGCAAGGCCTACACTAGACGGCATAGGTCCAACCATTGTTAAGCCTCTCATTGGGGCTAATAATTTCGAGATCAAAGGTGTGGTGATTCAACTTCTACAACAATACTCTTGATCGATGGACTACTGATGAAGACCCCATGCTCACATTCAACATTCTTGGAGATTTGTGAAACTTTCAAGAACAATGGAGTGACGAATGAAGCAGTGCGTATAAGATTGTTCCCATTTTCATTAAGAGGGAAGGCTAAGACTTGACTTCGATTATTGGGTCCTAGGGCTTTGACTGCATGGGATGACACAGTAAAGGAGTTTTAGGACAATTATTTTCCACCATATAAGACCGCCAAGCTCCGAAACGACATCTTTTCTTTCACCCAACAAGATCATGAAACAATATATGATACTTGGTAGAGATGGACAAAATTGTTGAGAAAGTGTCCACATCATCAGTTGCTTACATGGATGCAAGTTCAGACATTTTTTAATGGGTTAAATCCGGCTACACGTCACTTGGTAGATGCCATAACTGGCGATACATTGAATATTAAGACTCCAGAGGACTCATTGAAGCTATTTACTGATATGGCAAGAAATAATTACCAGTGGGCCGTGGTAAGAGTAAGTAGAAAGCGATATGAATGTATGACGTAGATGTCATGACTACTTTGGTAGCAAAGATGGAAGCTTTGAGCCACCAAGTTACAACTCTCAAGAATCCCCAAGGACCACAACAACAACATCAAGTTTATCCTGAGGAGGGTGTGAATCTTTTTTAGCAATATGAGCAGATAGATTATCTTAGGAATTCGAATAGATAGTAGTATAATCAGTATGGTAACACCTACCATCCGAGGATAAGAAACCATCTGAATTTGTCTTATGGAAACCAGGACTATTAGAGAGCTAATCTACCACCACTAGGGTATTCAAAGCAACAGCAGCTACTTTATCAGCCTTTACCGCTTCCTTTAGCGTAGCCACCCCAACAAGAAAAGAAGGGTAACCTAGAAGATATACTAAGTCAATTCATCCAGAGCTCTAATGCAAGACATCGTAATCAAGAGGCTTCGATTTACAATCTTGAGAAGCAAATTGGCCAATTGGCTAAGATGATGTTAAGAGACAACTCGACTCTCTTCATAGTAACACAAAAAACAATACAAGGGAATAGGTAAAAGCCATCACATTGAAAAGTAGGAAAGAGTTACCATCTGAACACGGCATGAAAAGAAGCAAGAGGATAATCAACCTATTGAAAAGGAGAAAATGACACCTGAGGAAACACATCCTGAGAGAGATCACCACCGACTGTCAAAGAATATGTGCTAAAAATCCCTTATCCAGCTCGCCTCAACTAGAGCAAAGATACGGAGTAGTTTGGTAAATTTCTTGATCTATTTAAACAGCTACACATTAACATTCCATTTGTAGAGGTACTTTCACAAATGCCATAATATGTTAAGTTCCTAAAAGAGCTTCTATCTAATAAGTGAAAGTTGGAAAATGTGTCTACCGTAGAAGTTGATGCAAATTACTCATTTATCATTCAGAATAAACTTCCCCCAAAGCTAAAGGATCCAGGCAGTTTCACAATTCCATGTGTCGTAGGTGATACTTCAATTGATAAGGCCCTAGCTGATCTTAGGGCCAACATTAATTTAATGCCATACTCCTTTTTCAAGAAGTTAGGACTTTCTGACCTAACACCGACTAAGATGAGTTTGCAACTTGCTGACCGCTCTATGAAGATTCCCAAGGGGATAATTAAGGATATCTTGGTAAAGGTAGGGAATTTCATCTACCCCATCGACTTTGTAGTTCTATAAAGGATGAAGATAGGGATATCCCTCTAATACTTGGGAGACCATTCTTAGCTACTGTCAAGGCAATGGTTGATGTGGAAGGAGGCAAGCTTACTTTGAGAATCAATGATAAAGAGATGGTAATCCAAATGGCTGTTGCTATGAAACACACCATGTGCATTTGATGACTCTTGTTACTCTATTGGTGTTGTCGATATGTTAGTAGATGAGCAGATGAAGGAAATTCTGAGCAAAGATGAGTTAGAGTTGAGCTTGGCATTGGAAGAGAAGAAGGATGCAGATAACCTAAAGGTTGCGCTACTCATTGAGCAGCTTGATGCTTTAGAAAATGTTACACCTCAGCATGGGTTTGAAAAGTTGAGAATTAGAAAATGAGACGAGACTTAAAACTTCTATAGAAGAGCCACCAGGGTTAGAATTGAAACAATTACCAAGTGTTGGAATATGCTTTCCTTGTAGAAGACTCCAGCCTACCGGTTATTATAGCCTTAGATTTATCTCAAGAGTAGAAAGACCAATTACTTACGATCCTAAGAGCCCACAAGCGAGCTATCGCTTGGAAAATATCTGATATAAAAGGTATCAATCCCTCCTTCTATACTCACAAAATTTTATTAGAAGAAGGATTCAAGCCTTGTAGTGCAACTATAGAGACGGCTAAATCCTAATATGAGGAGTGTTAAGAAGGAGTGATCAAACTTCTTGATGCTGAACTTAATTTACACCATATTTGATAGGGCTAGGTTAGTCCTAACGCAAGTGGTGCTGAAGATAGGGAGGAATTGGATCTCCAACTGCTAGAGACTTAGTTGAAGAACGTGAAGAGCATCGAGCCAACGACGTTAAATAAGTGCGCTTCTTGGGAGGCAACCCATGTCTAACTTAGGTATGTAGAGTTTCTTTTATTTTCTTTTCGTGTCACTATCTTAAGTCTATTATTTTTAGAAATTTGCAGATCTTAAGGGGAGTTTCTAAGCTTATTTGAAGAGAGTGAGAATAATCTCTAAGTGTGGGGAAGCACCAATGATAAGTAAGGAAGTTTGAATTTTAATCACTAAGTACACCTGGTAAGTCTTTTGTTATGTTCATTTACACTTTTAGAGGTGCATGACGATCACAATTGTTGCCTATTGGCTTAGGCAAGTCTTATTTTTCTCTACACAATCAGTACTCAAAGCTATGCATAATCTAAAGAGATTTTGTGGAGTTTTCTTAGTTAACATAGCCATAAGCATGGCTGTTCTGCAGCCAGGGCAGACTTGCCTTGTAAAACCACTTCTTGTGCTCCTTTTGAGGGTTTACATAACCCCGAGCATAGCCATGCAGCAGTCCTATTGAAAAAAAAAAAAACCACACATATATACAATTTCTCTCTCTCCTCCCTCACTCTCTAAACCATCATCTAAATTTGTTGGGTGATTTCACTGGTTATCTAGATTAGGATAGTCTAACTTTTCTTTTTACCCTTAATTTCTTTATTTTTTTAGAATGATGCAGCACAAACCTTGGGTTCCTAGCTCCAATGATGACATGCCATTATTGTTTTGCTTTATACCCAACCTTGAACTCTACATGCAACCGTCTACGTATAAAAGCCGGGGAAGTTCTTAGTGTCCTTTTCCCTTTTGTGTGCTTGATTTAGGAAGACATTAGGAACAATGTCTTAAATAAGTATGGGGAAAGGGTATATGGAATGAAGAAAATTGAGAAATTTGGGTCCTACTTTACTTGTGTTATCTATGCATTGTCTTATTAAATTTCTCCCATTTACAAGTCTGCAATTGATTTTGAATCATTAAAAGGGCGAGATCCTTGAAATTATGCTCATAAAAGTTAGTGATTTTATGTCCCTTACTCACTTATTGTTAGACTTAGTATGCTTAGTTGGAATTTTAGGATGAAATCTAAGTGGGGTAATCTTACTTGTTATTTAATTAATGAGTCTTGAGTTGTGAAATAGATAAAAGTCCTTAGTTCAAAGTTAAATGGTTATATTTTTAAGCTTATTGGTTAATATATTTACTTTTCAAAAACTTTGAGAGCTCTTCTAACTTTTTGTGAAAGTGCATATGAAATCTATCACTTAGTGATTCCTCTTAAGTAATCTCTTTGAAAATTAATTAATTAATGTGGTAATTGATGCAATAATGAGAAAAGCTTAGTTAGTATGGGCGGTCTTTGGTCCCTCAAAAGAGCGAAGTCTGACTTCGCTGCTGACTAGTCACTCAATTAAAAAAGTACTAAGCCACTGCTCTAATGACTTGAGTTCTTTGAGTTAAGAGTATCTTTATGAACCCCTAAGGTTAGGATAATAAAGGTTCAATGGGGTACCTTTAAAACTCAGTCACCTAAGGTTGTCTGGCCTGAGATCGACTGATCGATGATATTATAATAACAAGATAGGATACAAAAAGGGCAAAATTCAGTAGATCTTGTAACTTGAATAATTAAGTCCATAGGGATGCCTTCAATTAAGGGGATAACGTCTATTAACTTGGGTGACAAGCTCGAGATTATCGGTTGAACATTCGTTAAATAGGTTGTAAGATCTTAAATAACTAAAATTTATATATATATATATATATATATATATAAGAGGAAAACTCGGAAAATTTTTTAGAGGTTTAACAAAAAGAGGAAGAAAATCCAGGGGAAGGATGGATGCCATATACTTTCACTTAAGTTTGCTATGCTTAGAAGAGGTAGTTGAATAGTTTATATATTCTCTAGTAAGTAGTGAGATTTGACCAAGCCACTTTTGCTTTGTTTGACTTTCTTAGTAACTTGGGAAGCATTTCTTAAATGGTAAGGGTAATAGTTTAACTTACTTAGATTAATCTGTAAACTCCAATTTTTGTATGCTAGGTACACGTACAATCATGGTAGGTTTGAGTGGTAGGCACTAATGAATCACTAAGATCGAATTAAATAGAGGATGCTACTTGTGATTTAAAGTCTAACCATGAGTACAATTAATAAGAGGAAATGTATTTTGTCCTTATTTTGTTTGCTTGAGGACAAGCAAATGGTTAAGTGTGAGGAGTTTTGATAAGTGTCGGAAGACCCTTAATTTTAGTGCTTGTTAGTTATAATTTTATATGGATTTCATGTAATTTGTGAAGAAAAGGATACTTATATGATTAAATTTTAATTTCAAGCATCAATGGAAACAAAGGAAAGGTCTAAGGATGATATGAGCAAAGGCGAGGTGAAATTTGGCGAAAAATGAAGAAAATTGATTTTTAATTTAGCACAACCTTTAACACAACCCATGCAGACACCCGTGCTGGATGAAAAAAATAACCAGTAGCTAATTCTTTTCAGCCCTGCCCTGAGCACGGCCGTGCTGAACTGGGCAATAAAAAATAACATGCTTCGAAGTCAACACGTCCTTGAGCATGGTCATTCTGACACCTATGCTGAACCTTGTTTTTGCAAAACTATAAATAAATGCCTTATTTTATTTTTAAGAGGACTTTTTTCCTTTTGGCTTTGTTCTAAAAACCTTAGGAGAGCATTATTATGAACTTTAAGAGGAAAATTGTCCAAGCATAATTGGAGATCACAAAACAAATAAGGGATTATTCTTTTTAGTATGAATCAATTCTATTTATTTAGATTCTCTGTTTTTATTGAAAACTCCATAGAGGAGTAATTCTTTATATCTTTCGTCTTGTGAAACCCTAACTTATGTGCTGAACCATTGATTGATTAATGAATTATTTATATCTTTGCTTCTATTCATGTGTTTTCATTGTTCTTATGATTGATTTATGCGCGCAAATTAATTGCATGTTTGATTTTTATTAGATTGAAAGAGGTTTCGTCTAGTAAATTAGATCTTCATAAATAAAGAGATTACATGTTTTACCTAAAGGTAGGAAAACATCGATTTTCTGCAATTAATTGGAATTTGTGAACTTAATGAGATCTTGCATGAAGGTAGTGAGGGAGAGGTCTCCATTATCTTATGCTTAATTAAGAATTGATTAACTCGAGGGAGTAATAAATTTTACTTGAGAATTCCTATAGTGAAAAGTGTAAATTAATTCGTTAATTGATATCTTCTTTTGAGAATTTAAAGTTTAAGGTGGAACAAGATGAATGGTATATTTTGTGATTGAATACATTTTTTTAGGACAATATCATTCAATTATAAGATTACTAGGATTTGTTAGTTGTTAATTTAATTCATAATTTCCACATCATAAATTAGACTAGATAGTAGAGAAAGGTAATATTAGTACTTATTTTCTAGATCCTAGAGGACAACACCTATTAAATCTATACTATAATTGATAGGTACATTGCCTAGCTTGATAGTAGATTTTATTGGTTATAAATTTAAAACATAAATGATTGGTTAGATTCAAGCGCATCAGGTACCCTATGAAGTCTTACAATATCCTTAAGGTAAATTCTGGTTGACTTATCTAAGGAGTACGCCATGTTGATGGGTAAGAAGTGAGCAAACTTAGTCAGTGATATATAATTACCCATATTGCTTTGTATCTAGCTCTAATCTTTGCTAGAGCTGACCAAACTTAGTCAAGTGATATATAATTACCCATATTTCTTTATATCCAGCTCTAATCCTTGCTAGAGTTGCGACAAAGTCCATAGTAGTCTACTCCCACTTCCATTTTGGAATTGGCAATGGTTGTAACAGTCCCTTAGGTTTTTAGTATTTAACTTTAACTTGCTGACAAATGGAACATTAGGAAATGAATCGAGCCATGTCACTTTTCATGCCTTCCAACCAATAACCTTTCTTAAGCTCCTAATACATTTCAATTCCTCCCAAGTACACTATATATTCAAAATTGTGGACTTCATCTATAATTTCATCTTTTAGCTTCTTACTTTCCGATACACACAAACAACCTCTTATCTTTAGAACTCCATTTTGATCTAACTCAAAATCTGTATTGACTCCATGTTTCACCTTCTTCTGAATATCCATTAATTTTGGATCACTATGTTGCATTTCCTATATTTTATCTAGAAGAGTACGTCGTACTTCTAAACTTGCTATTTGTGCTTCTTCCTCATGCCATATAAACTCAATCCTCAATTTTTCAAATTTCTATATCAACTCTTATTGTTCCGCCAATAAGGTTGCTACTTGACTGTAGTTCTTTCTACTCAAAGCATTGGCTACTACATTGGCCTTTCTTAGGTGATAATTAATATTGAGATCATAGTCTTTAATTAGTTCAAGCCTTTTTTTTTTTGCCACATGTTCAATTCTTTCTATGTGAATAAATATTTTAAACTTTTATGATCCATATAGATCTCGCATCTTTGCCCGTACAAATAATGTCTCCATATCTTTAAAGAAAATACAACCATTGCTAACTCTAAATCATGCATGGGATAATTCTTTTCATGTGGTTTTAATTGTCTGGAAGCATAAGCCACAAACTTTTTATTTTGCATCAGAACACACCCTAACTTGATTTGTGAGGCATTGCTATATATACAAAAAGGTTCTTTCATGTTAGGTAATGTTAGAATGGGGGTTGAAATCAACCTTTATTTCAACTCTTGAGAGATCCTCTCACATCATTTATCCTAATCTAATCTTACATCCTTTTGGGTCAACCTTATCAATGGTTTCAAGATCTATGAGAAGTCATTTACAAATCTTCTATAATACCTTGCCAATCCAAGGAAACTTCTTACTTTTGTAACTTTAGTAGGTTGCTTCCATTCAACTATTGCCTTAATCTTCATCAAATCCACTAATACTCCTTCTCCAAATATAACATGCCCTAAGAAGCCACTTGATTAATCTAAAATTCACATTTTGACAATTTAGTGGATAACTGGTGCTTTTTCAATACTCTCAAGGCAATTCTTAAGTGTCCCTCATGCTCTTGCTTGGTCTTGGAGTAAATTAGAATATCATCAATAAAGACTATTAGGAATTTATCCAATAACAATTTCAATATTCGATTCATAAGGTCTATGAACGTAGTTGGAGCATTTGTTAATCTAAATGGTGTCACTAAAAACTCATAGTGTCCATTTCTAATTTGAAAGGCTATCTTTGATATATCTTCTAGCTTAATTTTTAACTGGTGATAACTAGATTGTAGATCAATTTGGGAAAACATACTTTCTCCTTGCAACTAATCAAATAAATCATCAATTCTTGACAAACGGTATTTATTTTTAATGGTTACCTTATTTAATTCCCGATAATCGATGCACAATCTCATGGATCCATCTTTTTTCTTCACAAATAATACTAGAGCTCCCTAAGGTGAAACACTTAGATGAATGAATCCTTTCTCTATTGACTCTTGAAATTAAGCTTTTAGTTCTTTCAACTCAATTGGGGCTATTTGATAAGGCGCTTTAGAGATCAGTTCAGTACTAGACTTTACTTCAATAGTGAAGTCCATCTCTCTTGAAGGGGATAGCCCTAGCAAGTCCTCAAGAAATACTTCAGAAAACTCATTTACCATAGGTCTTTCATCCAACCTAAGTGGTTCTATGTTTGTTTCCATCACCCTTATCAAACACATGTCTGTAATACACCATAATCTTTTAAATTCTCGATTTAATGACACTAGCAAAAACTTTTTTATTTACAAGACTCTAAGGTCTTCTCGTTTTTATGTACAAGACACTAGTAAAAACTTTTAAATTCCTCATTGGTTATCCCCAATACACCATAATCTTCATTCTCTATTTAATGAATAGCACTTCTTTCTTCTTACAATGCACATTGGCGAAATTCTTAGATAACTAATCCATCCCCAAATTTCTTTGTAACCTCTCATAGATAAGACGATTAAGTTTGCATGCATATTTCTCCCTTGAATTTCAACAGGGTAACCTTTTATTATGTCTTTGGTAATTGCTTCCTCTCTGGTAAGGGTATTAATCCTCAATCTTCAGGGAAGATTAAGCTTTCAATTTCCATTATCGGGCTACAATCAAGCTTATAAAAGATGCATAGCCCTCGTACAGAAAAGAACAATTGTTGATTAGGTGGCAATTAGAATGGATCCTAAGAATTACGTATTATTAGGTTAAGCTTTAACTTTTATTTTTGTGAATCTTTTAGTAGTGAGTCTTTTACAATTCTTGACTTTCTAATTAATTTCCCTAATTAAATTTCATGTATATAAAATATTATACAAAGATAAGTTCAATTCTACATACCTATTATTACACTTCCTTCATCCTCATATCTGTGGCTACTAAGACAATATCTTGATAATGCCCAACTTCTTCTTTTGCCCAACATCCAACATCAATACCTTCAATGGCAAACACCTTAACATTCGTAGCCTATTGATTAGCCCCTTGATTTCCCTATCTGAATGGTTGGCCAGCAAGTCTCCTGATTGTAGTCTAGGGCATTGTTGTCCTTGCCTTGATCCCTTGTTGCCTTTGAAGGTAGGTGTTTGCGTAATGCCCTTTTTGTCCATAAGCAAAGTAGGTCGTAACATTTTTTTTTCAAACAATCTTGAACTCTATGGTCGTTAACCCCATACTGGTAACACTACCCTTCAATTACGAGCACTCCGAGGGTAGTGTCATCATTTGCACTTCCAGCAAATTAAATTCTTGGGCTTAGCTTATGGTGAACTGATCAGGGGTCTATTATTCAATAGCCTCACATTCAACATTAGCCTTTTTCCTTTCTCATTTATACTTGGGTTGAACAATAATCTTTTTGCTAGAACCCTCATCCCTATACTTGATCAAGCTTGGGCCTTTATCACTTTACCTCTTCGTTTCACTTGTTTTAAAGCCTTAGCCTTGCTCACCACTTCTGCATACGTCTATACTTCAAATTCCATAATTCTTTCATGTGTGTTCGCATCTAATCCATTCATGAATAACTACCTTTTTAGTACATCTAGATCTCTGTATATATCTGGGGTAAACTGCAACAGTCTGTTGAATTCACTCTCGTATTGATCCACAACTTTAGTTCCTTTTTCAGCTGGAATAACTACCCATTTAACTTTATTTTCACACATTCCCAAAAGTATTCTCTAAAGATTTCCACATATGTCTCCCATGCTAGAGGCTAGGGTAACTCCCTCTGTCTCGCATCCACTGAACTTGAGCCTTACTTTTAGCATGTATGTCATATATGCCACTTTTTAGTAGTCTACCACTTTGTAAGTTGCAAAAGATCTTTCTACTTGGAATCTAATCTTCAGCCTCCTTCGGCTTTTTGATGCCCCATCAAAGTATCTGTTGGATCATATGAAGTTAGGAAATATACTCCTTTGAATTCTTTGACCAATCACCTCCTAATTATACCCCTATTGTCTTTCCAAATGCATTATAGGGGCGACTAGGTTTGGAGGAGGTGGAAGTGGCATTTAAGGTTGTTGTGGGGCTAGTACAAGTGGCACCTATAGTGGTTAGGGTGGCGATGGAGGCGGTTGTAATGAAGGTTATCCTTCTAGCATTAAATACTTCATCATTTAGTGCTTATTGTTGTGCCATCTATTGCATTACTACGTCAATCTTGCAATGCGATCTTCTTCATCCCCTTCTCTACCAAAAGCACCCATACCTCTTTGGCCTTATCTAAGCACTCTACCCGGTGTCTTAAGTTGTATTTCTAGAATTTTTGGCTTAGTTGGGGGAGGGTTTTAGGCTCGAGGGGTGCATCTTCGGTGTCTCTATATCGAGCTAGTGTTGTTGTCCTCATTCCCCTATTCATACTTCTACTGTAGTTCATTAATGCAATACATACAATATGTTAAGACCTTTTCAATGATACATATCAATCATGATACTGATATCAATAAAAGTCATATAACACATCCATGTATTTGCATATAAGGTTGATGATACACAAAGGTTGCAATGCTTCATATATTTTATAGAATTTACATTTCCTACATGTACTATCTACATGTTCAACAACTTAGAGGGATTGTAAAATCGATGAATTTAGCATAAATATAATATCGGATTAGTCAATAAATTATATTAAAAGTCTTATTTATAATCCATAAAATTTTAAATTAAAAGAAATAATAATTTAAAAATTGAACTATGTAAAATTTCGAGATAAACAATAAAATAAATTAAAATCGTAGGTTTAGAATAGTTAAATGAAAATTTGGAGTAAATATTTATACTTAGAATAATTCATTTAGCTTAGTTGTAAAATTCATGTCAAAATACTAATATTACTAAAGTTATGTAAATTATCACACGTGACAAACAAACCTAAAAAATCTAGGAATTTATCTCATATGAAAGCCCTTTAAATCGACTTGACTTTTTCTTCCAGAAGATAGACACATTACTTTCCAAAGCCAATGAGAGAGTGAGATAGAGTGAGCGAAATAGGAGAAAAGGAAAAAGGAAAACATGAAGAAAAAATTCCATAGAGTGCACATACACATCCAAATCGCAATCTTAGACCACTTATGTAAACCTTAAGGTGAGCCCTACGAAAACTATACTAGACTTGTGCGGGAAAAGTCCTACTTTTAGAATTTAATTACAATTTTAATATGTGTAGAAAAATAAGTTTTAGCTTACAAAATAGCAAAAAGTTTCAAAAATACACCAAGTAGGACAATAGTAGTAAGAGTGGTATATAATAGTGTTATTTTCTTGTATTTTAGGAGAAGATTTTTATCTCGGTATTTACCCAAGGATTACTACGAGTAATAAAGAAAATGAGACCCAAGTAAGTAGGAACTCTATGATATATTATAATTAGTTTTGTAGTGTGTTGTATTTATATATTTATATATATAGTTTTGTCATTGTGAATTTTGAATGATTGTAATTGTGGAATGCCTTGTTCTATGTGGAGTGTGAGTGAAATGCGTAGGGATACTTAGTGTGTATAGTGTAGTCATGCAGGTTGTGCTGGTGGGATGTGTTGGTGCAGTAGAAGCTTTGCAAGTGTAAGCTTGAGTATAGTACTCAGTGCACATGATTGTATGTTTTGTATGTGTTATTGGGTAGAGTTTGGTGTGTTGTGTGTAGTCGCATGTGTGTATTGCTCTGTGTGAGTGTGTGTTGAGTGCTATGTATGTTATCGAGTGTGTGTGTCGAGTGCTATGTATGTTATCGAGTGTGTGTGTCATCATGTGCAAGAGTGTGTTGTGGCTGGATGAAATCATGTGTACATTGGTTGCTGTAAACTAGGTGCGATGTGTGTTGTGCTTTATGGTATGCTGTAGTGTTGAGGCTATTGTGTTGTTGTTGTTGTGAGTGTCTTTGTGTATGTAGGTGTGTTATAGCTAGAGTAGAGGTCCTGTGGTGTGTGTTATGTGCGGAATGTGTGTGCAGTGGAGGTGATAGGTTGGTGTGCTATGTGTGTAGATGTTATGTGTTGGTATGTTGTGTGTGTGGGATGTAGGTGTGTGCTATGATGTGGAGGTTGTGTACTAGTGCTGTGCGTATGGGATGTATGATGTGTGCTACAATGTGGAGGTGCTGATGGATGTACTATGTGTGTGTGATTGTGATGTGTGTGCTATGTGTGTGTGACCGTGATGTATGTGTTGCATATGTATCACTGTATTGTGTGTTACTTGTATGTGATTATGTCGTGTGTGCTGCATGTGTGTGATGGTGTGTGCGAGGTTGGTGTGTGTAGGTGAGGATGTGCATGGGTGTGAGAGTGTGTGTGTGCACAATTAGAGGGTTTGTGCATGCATGATGGAAAGTGTGTGTGTGTGCATAGTTGAGAGTGTGTGCATGTGCACAGGTATGCATGGGTATGTGCACAGGCATGCGCGAGTGTGTGCACGAGCTGGTGGAGATGTGTGCATGGGCATGTGTGGATGTTTGCATGGGCTGGTAAAGATGTGCGCATGAGCTGATGTGAGTGGGGGCACGAGTGCGTTGGTGCGTGCATAAAGTTGTGTTGGGTGAGTGGGTTAAATGTGTTGACTGCACTGCGATTAGTCTAATGCGTATATCTCAATGGGTATGTACAAGGAGTTATAGGTGTAGTAAATATATATATATATATACCATGAATATGTAAATGTATATGTATTTGTGAGTTTATTATTTAATAGGGAAGAGAGGGATAAAACGCAATTAGTTGAATTCGGATAAAATCCAAAGCTTTGTGAATTGTCTTTTCTAATTTTGTGAGTGTTGTTTAGTGATTGTAATATATTAATTGTTTTCAGTAACTGACATAGATATGATTATTTCTTGCGTAATTACTTAGAATTGATAACTTAATTACTATGACTTAAATAAAAATTGACATGCATTACATGAGACATTGCATGAAATTGAAGGCTATCACTGCTATAGGGTGCACTAAAAGTAATCAGGTAGGATTACTATTCTACTAGGGACGAACTAAGTAATTAGAGGATTGCCGTGCCTTTGATGGTTCCGAGTCTAGTCTATCCTTGAGGGTGTTGATGCTCAATATACTAAATTACACTTGAGCTTATGGAATTAAATTTTAAAAGACCAATTTTAATGAAGAGATAAGATTAAAATAATTGGATTATGAGATTTGGGCACTAATGGTAGTGATGCAAATCCCCAACCCAAGGACAAGGGGACATAAACCCTAGACTTTATGCTAGTTACTAGAAGACCACGTGCGATGTTGCATTTCATATGGTTACCCATGCATAGCAACTACTTAAACTTTCTCTATAGGTGTCGTACTACAGTAAGTAAAGTTTGTCACCAAACTTCTAGGAAAGGATCCAAGGCTAAAAGTTAGAATGACTTACTTCTGTAAATCTATATCGGAGTACTGGGGATCGATGTTTGTAAATATTTGATCTAGGTTATTGAAACTTTTAAGTTGTATTTTTATGGAACCTGAATGAGGCCCGATGTTGAAGTATCGTTGTAATTGATTTTGATGAATACAAAATAGTTGAAATGAATTAGTAGAATGTTAGAAGCATTCAATTTTGTTAATTATTGTATTTTTAATACATTAATTATTTTTGTGTTGAGACGCTTCGTTGTTACTTATTAGGAGCTAAGTAACCATAGCAGATTGTCATGAATAAGGTACCCTATGGGCATGATATATTATATTACATTACAAAATTTCCCTTCAAAGTCTCCTTAAAATGTACACTTTCCTTTGATATATATATATATATATATATCAAAAAGTTGTGCTAGATTAATCCCTATATTCTTAAGTAATACCTCTTTAACTATTAGTCATGGCTTCATCACTTTTGCTCACTTCTTCTTCCTCTTTTGTGGAATTTAAAGCCACATTTTCAATTTTCAAAGCACGCTCAAGATCAGAATTTTCCTCGAGTAGTGGATCCTCTTTTAGATCTTCTTCCTCTTCTTCTTCAAGGTATATCACAAGCATCTCTCCTTGATCCACAATCTCAAATTCTCTATTCTCAATCCAAAGAATCCTTATAATACAACAAGTTACTATCAAATCTCAATCTCCAATTGTAGATTTCTTTAGCATACATTTGTATATTCTTCTTGACTTAACAGGAGGTATTTGAACTTCCCAAGGATACCCCATGCCCAAATTGAATCAGTCCATAAACAACATTTCCAGCAATTCATCATCCAAAGCCATCATCTTGGCATACTAAACTTCTAATGCTAACATGGCAATATATCTAATATACCTATCTCTTAGGTCTTCACTCAACTTATCAAGTTGATATTTCCATTTTTCTGTTAGTTCCATTCTCTAGCTCTCGATTATATCATCCACTATTTTGTTTAAAAAGAAAAATGCATATCAAGCATGAATCCCTTGCATCTTTAGCTTATCCTCCACTAGATCATAATTGCTCTCCATATAGCACATGTTCTAGCTTCAATCCAAGTGTCTAAGTATTGGCTACATGTTATGAATTGGTATGCTCTGATACCAAATGTTACGGAATTGGAATGCTCTGATACCAAATGTTACGGTCCTTCACGCAGATCTTCAATAATAATGGATTCTTTAATAATTTTAGGGTTTTCTTTATGTGGTACTAACGAATAAAAAGGGATATGGATAAAATTACCAATCTATAGATGCCAAGATTGATAAAATTAAGCTGGTTCGCAATTAAAACATAGAACGATAGAGACCACATTCTATAAATTAATCACTAAGGTTAATGAATTCCAAGAATTCAATAACAATGTTCGCTACAAATTCTATAGGAACCAATAATCTGATAAGAACAACTAGAATAAAGGGAAATCCAATTCTTAATATTCAAGAACTCTCCAAAGAGGATTCACACACTCAAAGTGGTTTTTCTTTTCAACAAAATAACATGATGTCCCTCAAAATACCTAAAGAAGACTATTTATATCATGCTTAAAAGTAACCTAAGGACATATTAATGAAATATTAATAAAATAAAGCGGAATAAAGAAAAATTGGTTCGAGGCCATTCAAGACCGACTCAAGGCCAACCAAAGGCCGGCGGCCTACATGTAAGCCGGTGGCCTTGAAGTTAATTTAGCCAACTTTCATTAAAGGCCGGCTTAAGGTTAGCTGAACTTCGCCTTGTGTCCTCCCGACGCTTATTTCCTCCCTTTTTGAACCCCGTACTGCCACCTATAGCTCGGATTAACTTTGATTTCTTTGGTGCTCGTATCTTAGCTCTTAGAATTGTATCATTCCCTCCATGTTGAAAAAGATTTGACCTCGAATCTGTATCATCCATCCGGCTAGACCACATAAAC
Source organism: Laguncularia racemosa (assembly GCA_037954665.1). Taxonomy (NCBI): domain Eukaryota; kingdom Viridiplantae; phylum Streptophyta; class Magnoliopsida; order Myrtales; family Combretaceae; genus Laguncularia; species Laguncularia racemosa. Next base: position 301,363 of record JBBMOL010000024.1, on the reverse strand, counting down.
AAACTCCTCTTTCCCTTGGGCTTCTTAAGGCAAATCAACCTTGTTTGTTGTATCTCAATTGGACTTATAGGAAGAAGGTTGTATGCCTTGTCCTATTGCTGAATGGTATACTCATTGGTGTATCTATCATACTTAGCTTTGAGATCATACTGCTAAGGTCTTCCAAGAATCAAGTGTGTAACTTCCATGGGAACTACATCACAAACAATCTCGTCAGTATAATCACTAATAATTAATGGAACACGAACCTGTTTATTTACATGAACAACTCCCTATAGACTCAACTAATGAAGTGCATAAGGTCTTGGATGCTACTTCACCTGTAAACCCGACTTAGTAACCCAACCTGCTGAAGCAACATTGGTGCAACTGCCTGTGTCAACCACAATCAAACAAGTCTTCCCTTGCACCATGCCTTGAATATGAAATAAATCGGCTCTTTGATTAGGAACCGCTTCATCCTGCTTAACCATTAACAAGTCTCCCTATACTGGATACACTATAATGTCTTCATCTTCCTCTTCTGCCTCAGTACCCTTCTGTTCTTCTTCCTCACTCTCAACTTTGTCACCCTTTATGACCATAACCCTTTTATTAGGACATTGAGAAGCAATATGGCCAAGTCCTAAACACTTAAAACATTTTATATCCCTGCTCTTCTTTTGCTATGTTTAGTCAACAGCCTCACCAACGACTGCCTTTCCTTTTTCCTTCCTTTCCTTCTCCCTCTTAGCATCATCTAACTTATGGTGGTGATATGATTTCTGATCCCGCCATTTCTGATCCCGCCTGCATTGATGCTACTCAACCCGACTGGCTAATTTAATCACATCCTCTAGAGTCTGATAATGCTGGAGTTCCACTACATTGGCAATGCCCATCTTCAACCCATTGATGAAACAAGCTATGGATTCATCTAATGATTCCTTAATATCACACCTTGCCATTAGTGTCTCAAACTCCTTTACATACTCTTCTATGCTTTTCTTACCCTGCCTCAAGGATTGCAACTCCATCAGCATCTCTTGTTTATAGTAATCTGGCACAAATCTACGTCTCATCAATCTCTTCATCAAAGCCCATGAATGCACTTTCTCCTCATCCGCCTTACGTCTCTCAGTTTGTAGTTTATCCCACCACAGACTAGCATATTCAGAGAATGCTAGAGACGCCATCTTCACCTTCATGCACTCATCCCACTCATAGCAGTCAAACACCTTCTCAACCCATGGCACCTAGTCTAAGAATTCCTCTGGTTTACTACTACTAGTGAAAGGTGGAATTTTTAGCTTTATGTTTTCAATCCCCTTATGCCTATCATCCTTATGTCCTCTCCTACTCCTTCCACTACCAGCATCAGATTCATCACTAGAATGTCTCCTCCTAATTCCTGCACCACTATGGCTTCTTCTATCCTTAACATCCAATCTCTCCATAATCAATCTAATATTTTCTTGGAGTTGATTGAACTCTGCCCTAGTCACAACCTCACCCCCATTATCAGCATTATTCCCATTGTTGTTGTTATTAGTGTCATTAACACTTCCATGCGACGACATCTCTACCACTCAAAATTTCAGCAATAGATATTCACAAAAACCCCAATTCTCACCAACAGCCCAAAACACCAATTCAACACCAACAATCGAATTCACAGCAATACTTATCAAAATAAATTCCCAAATTTTCCAACCAGCAACAGTATTGAATTAAAACTACAATTGAGTTGAGATTCAACAGCCTTACTGATTTAACCCGCATCGATTCACAAATCCACCACCTTCACTCTGATACCAAATGTTACGGTCCTTCATGCAGATCTTCAATAACAATGGATTCTTTAATAATTTTAGGGTTTTCTTTATTTGGTACTAATGAATAAAAAGGGATATGGATAAAATTACCAATCTATAGATGCCAAGATTGATAAAATTAAACTGGTTCGTAATTAAAACATAGAATGATAGAGACCATGTTCTATAAATTAATCACTAAGGTTAAAGAATTCCAAGAATTCAATAACAATGTTCGTCACAAATTCTATAGGAACCAAGAATCTGATAAGAACAAGTAGAATAAAGGGAAATCCAATTCTCAATATTGAAGAACTCTCCAAAGAGGATTCACACACTCAAAGTGTTTTTCTTTTCAACACAATAACATGCTCTCTGAAAAAACCCTTAAGAAGACTATTTATATCATGCCTAACAGTAACCTAAGGACATATTAATGAAATATTAATCAAATAAAGCGGAATAAAGAAAAATTGGTGCGAGGCCATTCAAGGCCGGCGGCCTACATGTAAGTCGGCACCAAGGCTGGCGGCCTTGAAGTTAATTTGGCCAACTTTCATTTAAGGTTGGCTTAAGGCTGGCCAAACTTCGCCTTGTGTCCTCCCGACGCTTATTTCCTCCCTTTTTGGACCCCGTACTGCCACCTATAGCTCGAATTGACTTTGATTTCTTTGGTGCTCATATCTTAGCTCTTGGAATTGCATCACTACACCATCACCAAATACAAAATTTCATGAGTTATTAGTTATTTATTTTTCCTATTGCCAAGTTTTGCCCACTCTCTCCTACTAAGGTAGGTCTTTCCTAACTATTGAGTTGCCAAGTCAACGTCTTAAAACATTGACCCTCAACCTAGCTTCTATCAAATTTATGTTTTGTCTTAAATTTAAACTTATGCTTTGGTAACACCAAAAGTTGTTACACTTAGTAGGTGACCTTAATTGTGATAACCCACTACGGCTACTTAGCCTCAAATAGGCAACTGCGAAGCGTCTCAATCATCACATCAAACTGTTCTATCAAATTTCAAATAACAAAATCAAATGCCTCTAGCATTTTTCTAATTTCATTCAAACCATCCGATAACCAACACCACATATAAAGCATGTTTTTCCAAAAGTAGGCCTTATTTAGATTTAATTACACAACAAGCTAGTATTTTGCTAATTAGGATCGAAATATCTATAGCAAATAACCATTTAGTCTTCTAACATAATTTACATGAGAAATTTATTCTATTTATTAATTCTATGCTCCCCATTCCAATAATTTTGCATTGAGATTTACTTAATTAGGTAATCCGTTTCCCCAATAGGCTCTTATAGTCGCGACCTGCATCATAAAATCTATAGGGTGTGAGTCATTATCGCTTAGTGATATAAGAGTGCAATACTCTCAATATTGCACATGCATAAGCAAATAAAGCAACTTTTCAATCGTATGCTATGCATGATAATCCATATTCAATGCAACATCACACATAGTATTTTGGTAGCCAGAGTGAAGTCTAAGGTGTAAAGCCCCCTTAACCTTCTGTTGGGGATTCTCATTACCATCAATGCTTGGGTATCTTAGTCCGCTTATTTTCCATCTTATCTCTTTATTATTGATTATCTTATAACTTAAAAGTCTTAAGCTTTAGGTGTCAAACAACACATTAAGCACACACCTTTAAGGACATGCAAGACTCTCCTACTCGGTTATGTTAAAGACGTGACAATCTGCCTTAGTCACGTAATTCACCAATGGTAGAATAGTAATCGCTACACAATTACTTTTTGTGTGTCCTATAGTAGTGATAGCTTTCAATCATAGTATAATGTATTATGCAATGCGTGTTGAATTTTATTTAAGTCATAATAGTTAGTTTATTATTTTAGGATGATCAAACAAAGTATAATCATATACCAATAGCAAAATACATGACACTACAGGATCTTTACAATCACATAAATACAAACTCAGAATCACATTGCAAAAAATCAATTTAATTAATATAGATAATTCATGCTCTAATATAAATAAAAATAACAATTTTTTTTTTTTAATTTTAATTTTTTCTACCTCATATATATATATATATATATATCAAATCCATTTTCCTTTTTCCCCCCAAGGAACTACAAGACACACAACATGATGTGCTTTACTAATTGAATTGTAAACACATCCACAAATGGTGTGATCAACAAAATCCAATCAACAATTGGTATGACCACTAACTTCACCAATGATCCCTAATTCACGAGATTTCAAAGATTTGATGCTAAATTGAAATATGGAATAAAGCAAATGTATAAGTAGCAATGGATCACAATAGAAATGAACTAGAATTCTACTTAAATGAAATGATTCAAATCTGAAATTGATGAACCTTAATTCACGCGGATAACAACAAGTCACCAACAAATTGCACTTAGATATGACACACTAAATACAATATGAAAAACAATAAGAGAAAGATTGATATTACTTACAATCTACTCAAGTTGATCTCGCCACAATTTCACTTGTGAAATTGATAAAAGACTTTTACAGGGAAGGGACCACCCTCACGGTAAAGAAAGTGTTTGATTTCAAAAATGTTCAAAAGCTCTCTCAAAACCTTAGTTAGCAAGTATTTGTACTTGCTCCAATTAGGGTAAAAAAACACAAAATTACAAATAAGCCACTTAAGTAGGCGGTTCCAAAAGCAACAAATTACAAGTACAAATGATCTTCAAGTGGCCGGTTCTTCACTTCAATTGAACATATTGTGGACCGTTGGATGTGATTCCAAGGATGTCCCACAATTTGATCCTTAGTGCATGTTATTTGGCCATCTTGTAAAAACCGATAAATGTACCTACTAAAATGCAAAGATAAAGCATTATTAGATAAAACACGGTAATATGTAGATTTCTAGGCTCATGCATCCAATTTAGATTTCCCTAGTTCCTCCAAAGTTCTTCCACCTGCAGTTCGATGACCCTATCCACTACCAACTTGGCTATTGGCCTCATTGCCAATTCCCCCATTCACACTATCATTTGACATAGTTGTGGACTTGATTTGTTGAAGTACAAAGACAATTTAAAGCAATGTAGTACACCTCATAACCACCACACTTCAACATCACACAACAATCACTACAAAAGAAAACACAAAACTCCACTTAGGCTTCACATACCCATGGCACACTTGTAATCACGTCAACAATAAGTAGAAGCAATAATAAACACTTCTCTAAATGGTAAGTTAATGATTCCAATTAAGCAAAATGTGTTTAAAGCATCAATACATAATAACTTCCACACTTTAATGTTTGCTTTTGAAATTCAAAACTTAACCACTACAACACTCTTCACCATGGCACATACACACACTTACAATCATGATGCAGCAACCTTCCCACTACAACACACACAATACACCACGTTGCACCCTTCACTCACACAATCACTACACCACACATATACACTCAATCAAGGTGCAGCACACACACACTTCACCCTTCTTCAAATCACGGCTTCAACAACACAATTGCAACACTTAATGAAGCTTCTCCACAAATGGTAAAAAACAATTCAAAATATTCAAATTGTATTAAATCAACACTACACAATAACTCTTCAACTTAAACGATTGTTTTTTAATTCAAATAGCTTCCAAATCCTCAACGCAAGAGAAAATCTGGAAAATCCTCAATTCCGAAATAATATACGAGAAAATACACTTCTCTTCTTTCACAAATAATGTACTTCTAATTCCGAAAACACACAAGAAATGCACTTCCCTACTTCCCCTTCTTCTCACCGCAAGATGAAGATCACAAGGATTAACTATGAAATTTCCACTTCCACTTCCGCAACAACAAAGTATAACACAACACAATCACGAGTAACTACTTCAATTTCACTTCAAAAATTCCAATTAAGAAATGAAAATTCAAGAACCCTAATTTCCCAATTGTAATTCACGTAAATCCCCTTCTCTAAAACCTTTGCTTTGATACCAAAAAGATGATGTGCCTTACTAATTGAATTGTAAACACATCCACAAATATCATGATCAACAAAATCTAATCAACAATTGGCATGATCACTAACTTCACCAATGATCCCTAATTCACGAGATTTCAAAGGTTTGATGCTAAATTGAAATATGGAACAAAGCAATTGTATAAGTAGCAATGGATCACAATAGAAATGAACTAGAATTCCACTCAAATGAAATGATTCAAATCCAAAATGGATGAACCCTAATTCACGTGGATGACAATAAGTCACCAACAAATTGCACCTAGATATGACGCACTAAATACAATTTGAAAAACAACAAGAGAAAGATTGATATTACTCACAATCTACTCAAGTTGATCTCACCACAATTTCACTTATGAAATTGATAAGAGACTTTTGTAAGCAAGGGACCACCCTCATGGCAAAGAAAGCGTTTGATTTCAAAAATGTTCAAAAGCTCCCTTAAAACCCTAGTTAGCAAGTATTTATACTTGCTCTAATTAGGGTAAAAAAATAACACAAAATTACAAATAAGCCACTTAAGTGGCCAGTTCTTCACTTTAATTGAACATATTGTGGACCGTTGGGTGTGATTCCAAGAATGTCCCACAATTCAATCCTTAGTGCATGTTATTTGGCCATTCTATAAAAACCAATAAATGTACTTGCTAAAATGCAAAGATAAAGCATTATTAGATAAAACATGGTAATATGTAGATTTCTAGGCTTATGCATCCAATTTAGGTTTCCCCACTACTAAAACCATAGGGTTGATTCCCATCACAACATCCCACAACATGCATAGCACAAAACTAGCATACATAGCACACACTGCACTAACACGCCACAACATGCCCAACACAGCACAACACCTTGCACACCAGCACACACAACACACATAGGCACAATCACTCGACACAACACACACAATCACAACCACACTAAACATATGACATACAACACACACAAGCACACATAGACACATACAACTATGTCAGCATAGGAAACACGATAAACTAGCAACACACTCCACACCATGTACACATAGGCACAACCAAACACATGCACATGATAGTACACAAACCACACAAAGCAACAAGACACATGTTCACACACGGGCACACACAAAGTACACAAACAAGCACAACACCACACACGCACACAGACCACACAGACCAGTAGCACACATGATTACATACGAGGCATACACAAAGTACACACATAAACATAACACCACACATGCACATAGACTACACAAACCAACAACACACATGAAATAGAGCATTCTAGTAGTAGGACTATGATTAGAGTTCCTTCAACCGAACATACTATGGATCACATGTGCGGATAGAGTTCCTTCGACTAAACAAACCACCAATCACACACATAAAGCAGGCTACAAATTACACACACACACTCAAACATAGACAACACATACATGTGCGAACAAGGCAATCTAGCAGTAGGACACACACAACAATCACACCATGGCTCACACGTTCATCAGAAATACAAGAGAAACCACACCCACAAAGCACTACACACTCTCCATAGCTACATTCACACAACAAGACACATATAGACGTACAGAGCACATGCTAGACATGACACACACCCAACACAACCCATCATAAATTTGAGCACACGATCACCACACCATAGAGCAAGTACATGAATAGAGCACCACAACAGAACATGTACATCACACATTCCTCATGCATCGCCATCACCCTAACTCACGCCACACACCAAACCTCACTAACTCCCATACAAGCGTAGAGCTCAGCCACATCAATTTCAAAAGCAATTTGTAATAATGAATATATATACACATTTACACAGTTATATTATACAACACTATAAACAAAGCAATATATCATAAAGTTTTTACTTACCTGGGTCTCATTTTCTTTATAGAGCAAAGTAGTCCTTAAGTAATCACAAAGAGTCAAATTCTTCTCCTAAAATACAAGAAAATAGTACTATTACTTACTATTCGCGTTAATATCATCTTAGTTTTTATATTTCTAGTGATTTCCGCTATTTTCTAAACTTAAAAATTCAATTTTTACACTGTAAAATTGTATTTAAAGTTTGAAATTGAAAGTTTTCCATACAAGTGTGATCTAATTTTATAGAGCTCAGCTCAAGAAATGTACTAGTGGTCCTAAATTGTAGTTTGGATGTCATACATGAAGTCTACTTAAATTTTCTTTTTCATTTCCTCTTTCTTTTTCCTCACCTCGCTTGTTTTCTTTTCCCGCTCAAATGTTCGGTGGATGAAATCAGACTGAGGAATTGGATTTGACGAGCTCAGGGGTGGATATTTATATAAAAGATAATTTATTGATTTTTCAAGTTTGTTTGTTGCATGTGATAATTTAGTTAAGGATGATAACTATAATATTTTGATATGAAATTTTATGATTAGGCTAAATGATTTATTCCAAATATAAATATTTACTCATAATTTTTCTTTAACTATCATAAACCTATGGTTTTAATTTATTTTATCGTTTATTCTAAAATTTTATGTGGTTCGTTTTTTAAACTACTATTTCATTTAATTTAAAGTTATGAAGGTTATGAATAAGGTTTTTAAAATAATTTACAAGCTAATTCGGTATTAAATTTGCGATTAAATTTCAGGATTTTACACATCAGCACCCTTTAGGATTTTGTGAAGAGATGCTCATGTAGCTCTGGTACCACGGTTTTTATTTGCTGGTAGAGTTCTAGGAATTTTGCTTATCTTAACAATATTTGATATGTAATTACGTAAGAGCATTTGAACACTGAATATCAATGCTTTCTCGTGTTCCTACGAAGGAAGTGTTTTTGGAGAATCTTCTTGTTCATTGTGATTCAGAGAAGAGTAGTTCCACGGCAGCCTATGAATACTTCTCTGCTGAACTTGCCAATACCAGTTCCAATGTAAGCTCAATTCAACATGGCGTTATTAATCCAAAGAAGCATTACTGATAACTGAAATGCTGCAATCTCCTGGGAAGCAGTGATTGTCTGCAAGTCTTTTACAACCAGAGGACAAAGATCGTGTAGAAAGGCTTCTCAAGTACATTGAGGATGGGGATCTTCGTCGTTGGAGCTTTTCAGATATCAGGTTATTTAACATTGGATTGCAGGATTGGTGCTCAAAGTTTAATTGCATCATTAATCCATTCATCTTTGAGCAGGTTTGAACTTTCAACTAAGTTCTCCCGGTTAGTTATATGGGCTTAGCATTGGGATGCCTAGGCAGCATTAGTAACCTGATTTACAGTCCCTACATGGTCACATTGTATATTTATTATCATACATATGCTCCTCCAAAATCCTTTTAAGTTTTTCGAACTATTACTTTAAATTTTTCTGTTAACTGTAGAACAATATGACCTTAGGATTTTCCATGTTGAAAAATTTTACGTTAGTGCAATAAAGAAAAAGTTGTCAGACTCAATGGTGGTTCCATTTACTGCAAATCATATGCGTTTAGGTTTTTCAAACATTTAAAATGTTTTGGCGTTCTGAAAAGATGTAAGATAGTGCTAGCTGGAACTTATTTTATCCTTATCCAGTAAATTAAATCAGTTAGAATGAAAAAATACTATAAATAAAATATTTTTGAAATGTAGTTCACTTAGTTTTAGAGTTTAGATACATCAAACACTTCTTTCTGGAAATCATTTTCAAGAATTGTATCAACAAAAATATTGAAATAAAATCATCTTCTTTTTCATAATTCTGCAACAACAATATTGCTCATTCTGAACATTGCATCAACAAGGTTATAACACATTGAAACAACATTGTTGTTCATCTGTGTGTTATGTGTCACACCCTAAAGGGAGGCCTATAAGTTTTTACTAAAAGTTATCACGTCACATGTGCACCCATTACATGATAACCGTGTTGTGAGTTAGAGGTCTCAAGACTCTAAGTAATTATTTAATCAATTACAAATAATCATGTTACATAAAATCATATAATGAAAATATAACTACGGATTCTCATATTCCACGGTTGACTAAGATCGCAGAGAATCGAAATCTCCTACCAAAACAGTAAAATGGAAAAACACATTTAAGTTTTATAAATTTCATTCTTTCATTCCTACATTGAGTTCTTAAGAATAAAGTTTCATCTAGGTAATCCAATAATACACTTCTTAACAAGATCAATTGACTTATTCAAATACGATAATTTACAAAATTGAATTCCTCTCGCATTCCAACATTTTATTCAATCTATTCCATATTCATCGGAATAGATCACAATAGTATCTCAAGGGTAGGCCTTATTCAGGTCCCACCATAATACAAACTGAAGGTCTCACATAACCAAATTTAAAATAATTTAAAACATCCGACCAACAAAACTTATATGAATCTATAGAAGCAAGTTATTCTAACTCTCGCTCTTGCATCTTATCCCATCCTAAGATTTTTTTTTTTTTTGTTTCCTGCAAAACAGTCTATAAAGGGTTGAGCACACTACGGCTCAGTGAGATGAGAGTGCAATACTCTCAATACTGCACACGCACAAGCAATTTCAAACAAGTTTTCAAATCATATGCTATGCATAAGCAACCATATGAATACAACATCGCACGTGATCTTCTAGTAACCAGCGTAAAGTTTAAGGTTCATGCCCCCCTTGACCTTAGGTTTGGGATTCAGATCATACCACCAATGCTCAAGTCTTATACCCAATTAATTACTCTTATCTCTTCATTAGAGATTGTGTCTTAATTTTAATGTCATAAGCTCAAGTGTTACTCACACATCGAGCAATAAACACCCTCAAAGACAGACCAGACTCGAAACCGTCAAGACGCGATAATCCCCCAATCACTTAGTTTGCACTTGGCGGATCAGTAATCCTCCGATTACTTTCGATGCGCCTTGTAGTAGTGATGACTTTCAATTTTATGCAATGTATCATGGAATGCATGTTGGATTTTTATTAGCTAAATATCATTATATCAATTTAAATTTATGTTACCAATAAGATAAAACGAATCAAATAAGACAAACAATTCACAAGGAAATAAATTTCACAATAAAGCAACATGCAAAGCCAGCTCGACAATAACACATTACAACCCAGCATAAGTTCTCACGCACATACACATGCACTAGCACACACGAGCTACATAATTCTTGCACACACACACTCTATCACACAGTCTACATCTTATACACACAATGTCAGCTCCCTATCTCCCCTCCATAGCACACTAACATAGCAGTAGCAACAACAGCCCTCTTCACTCCACACATATGCAAACACGACTCCATCATGTACTCGCAGCACACACCATCCAACACACTCTAACACATGTACATACACACCAAACCAGTATACAAAGCAACTCCACAGCATGCTCCAACACCACACAGATATTGCACTCGCATGTAGTATCCACTACACACACATAGCACTTTGTGCGATCCCTTATGATAGAGCTCACACACATCTCCATTCACATACACACTTGCACATACAATTCGTTCCACACACATACTTACACTCACCAGCTCTCATACACACATATTCATACATACACACACACAAGTTGAGCACGCATACCCACACACATACGAACAAACCAACATACACTCTCTCACACACATATGTAATAGACATACACACACCATCACTAGGCACACATGCACTTATCCTCATCAACAACTATGGCATAATCCCAAATCTTGCACACCAACATCCACGCCACTCAACCACACCTCAGGACGCCTCCTACACCAACATGACAACAACAATAGCAATAATAGCAACCACAGTGACAACCCATCAACATAACACAACTCACTTCACTCCATACATAGTCACATAAAATAGGGCGGGACACAATCACAATCACTCAAATTCTATAATGACCAAGATATATGTAAACACCCCATTTTGACCCTTTAATCACAATAATGTTTCATTTTTAATTTTTAATTTTTTTTATTTTTCTTCTATTTCATAGTAATAAAGGGAAAATATTGAAAAAAAAAAATAAGAAAAATATACCAATTTTGGAAAATGATGATAGAAATAATAGTAAAAGATGTTAAATAATTTTTATAAAATTTTTTAATTTCAAAATAATATTAAAATAATAAAAATTGCTTCGCATTTATGCAATTTGCGTTAAATAAAAAAAATTGAGAAATAGGCTAGCCCAACTGGTTCGAGCTTCAGCCTTAAGCACGCCGAGGGGGGGGGGTGTGTCCGGTTGTAGGTTCGAAACGCGGGAGAAGCAGATCTGCGTGTTTTGTTTTTTTCTTACTAGGGACACGTGGCAACACCTAATTGGACGGAAGGAGCACACACACTGGGCACGTGATTGTCTTCAACCTTCGTCCGAAGCAGTTACCAACGACGAGGAAGATAAAATCCGACTGTTTTGATGCGATTTTTTGCACAAATCCAACAAAACTTTAACTAAAATAAGATAAACATCATCTAATTGACACAAATCCTAACAAAAATCAAAGATTTGCACAAATCGAAGGTGGTTTCAAACTGTGGATCCGATTCAAACCTATTGGAGGGAAATCCAAGCTTATCTAACTCAATTTTTGATGCCTATAAATAGAGCACGATAGGGTGGAGCAGAAGCATAGATTAGAAGAGAGAAAGAGAGAGAAAACAAGTGAGTTCGAAGCCTTTGCTAGAGTTCCCTAAATCATGATTGACCATCGAGCTCCGAACCACCGCCTGGAGGGGATCTTAAAGGAAACCATCGCCACAGTTAGATTGCCCACCCTCGGAAAGCCTAGAAGCAACCCTCAATCGCCTTCGAAAGCCACCGAAATGCCACCAACGAGGAAATCTCCGATAGGCGTGATTTGACCCGACCGATCCATATCCAGGTTAGCCGGTTTTTCTTTATTTATTTATTTATTTATTATTAGAATATGTGTGAAAAAATATAATATATATATGAATTAGGTTTAAAGTTTTCTAAAAAAATAAATATATATGTCTATTATAATTAATAGATAATTAATAAAATTAATAAAAAATAAATTTTTTTGAATTAATAAAAATAATAAATATTTTTATCACTTAGAAAACTTCTTTTCATAAAAAAAATATATAATTAATTTTTTTTTCGAATTAGAGGTTTTAGTTTTTTTAATAATAAAATAATAATAAAGCTTAGACTTAGAATTTTTTTGAAAAAATTCTAAAATGATAATAAACGTAAACCTAACATATTTTCATAATTAAAATAAAAAAAATCCACTAACGTTTTTATAAAAAGCGAACTATGACCTGTTTGATCCTGATTAGTGGATACGTAAGCACCCTTATGAGGCAACTTTAAAAAGAAATAAAAAATAATTTTCCAAATCATTATTAGTGTAATTTTTAACATCTTCTTTTTTATAAGAAAAAAAAAGATATCAGAACATGACCTAGATTTCAGAAGGATAAGGTGGTAACTTTAGAGTTTTAATAGGATAGCCCCCTGAGTCGAAAATCTGGTTTTCCTTTCTTCTTTTTCATTTATAAAAATAAAAAGAGGAGATTTTGTCGACTGGTTGTCTAAATTAGAATTAATCCGCTCAATTAGTTCTAATTCCATAATTTTTCCCAACTTCAGTTGGGTGGCGACTTTAAATAAATAATAAGATTTCTAGTTCAAGTCGATGATTTATATTGGATGAGCATAGGATCTAATATGAATTGGATTAGAAACATAATGAAAATTTTAAAAATTAGACTCGACAATATATATATAAATATTCAATACAACACATCATAAAACCAAATACATCACAAAGTTTCTCACTCACTCGGATCTCTTTGATACGAACCACGCCAACTCGTGACGAAACCCAATACCAATACGTTCGGAAATTCGTTGCCTAAGACGCCCAAACACCTAAAGTGGAAAACCGCGACCCGTTGTCTATAAGCGAGACAAGAACCTTGGTATAAAAGTGAAGACGCCACAATCGGGATGGAAAACCGATTGATAAGTCGGGATGAACGCCACGGAAATCAATCCGATAAGTTCGAATTAAGTTCTTGAAGAACCAAGAGAGGTGCCTCTCAAAAGTGTTTAATGTTCAATGATGTCTAATCTCTAATGTTCTAAACCCTAGGAGCTTTTATACTAGGGTTACAATTCATGTAAAAAACAAGTCCAAAACGACGTAGTTTTAGTTAAGTGACATAAAAACGCGAAACAGAACAAGCTGGCCGACAGGGGATACATGGCCTGTGTACACGCCCGTGTACTTTGGCCGTGTACTTGTCTGTGCAACTTCTGGCAACATACACGCCCGTGTACTTTAGTCGTGTATCTTTCTGTGGATTTGCTTGACTCCATACACGGCCGTGCCTTTTAACCGTGTATCTAGCCGTGCATGATTCTAGGCAATCTTGAGAGTCCTACACGGCCGTGCCTTGAAAGTACACGCCCTCTTCAACCCGTGTCCGAGGTGACTTGTATAAGAGCAAGGGTCTTCCTATGGTTGTTCCAATCTATTCCAACTTCATGATTGCCCCAATCCTTCCCAGCTTCATGGACATCCTTTATCAACCCGTTAAGTGCTTCCTTGAGTCGTTTCGCTCGACTTCTTGTGATCGGTCCAGGCGGCACTTCAAGAGGATCTACATTCCTTCTTCCGGCTTGACTCTCATCATGGATCTCATCATTCCCCTCCTCTTGAAAAGGATTTGTCCTCAAATTGTCACCTACATCAAAAGGACTCAGATCAGTAACATTAAATGTGGCACTTACTTGATACTCACCAGGCAAATCTATCTTGTATGCATTGTCGTTGATGCGCTCAAGAACTTGAAATGGTCCATCGCCTCTAGGAAGTAGTTTAGATCGACGCTGCATGGGAAACCGCTCTTTGCGCATGTGCACCCAAACCCAATCGCCAGGTTCAAAAACAGCTTGTCGACGACCCTTATTGGCTTGTTTCACATACTGCTCTGTTCGTCGCTCAATGTTCAGCCTTGCCTTTTCATGGATCTGTTGAACAAATTCAGCCTTCTTCTTGCCATCTAAATTAACATACTCAGAAATAGGCAAAGGTGATAAATCTAAAGGAGTTAGTGGATTAAAACCATACACAATTTCGAAAGGAGAAAATTTAGTAGCAGAATGCACTGTACGATTATAAGCAAATTCAACATGCGGCAAACAATCCTCCCAACTTTTAATATTCTTTTTAATTACAACCCTCAACAAAGTAGATAAAGTTCGATTCACTACCTCAGTTTGACCATCAGTCTGTGGATGACAAGTAGTAGAAAACAATAACTTAGTTCCTAACTTAGCCCACAAAGTCTTCCAAAAGTAGCTTAAGAACTTAGCATCCCTATCCGATACAATTGTTCTAGGCATACCATGCAACCGCACAACTTCCCTAAAGAATAAATTAGCAATATTACAAGCATCATCCGTTTTGTGACAAGGAATGAAATGTGCCATTTTAGAAAACCTATCAACAACTACAAAAACAGAATCCCGGCCATGTCTAGACCTGGGTAATCCTAACACAAAATCCATAGAAATATCTACCCAAGGCTCATGAGGAATGGGAAGTGGGGTGTAAAGTCCTTGAGGTTGGACTCTAGATTTCGCTTACTTACATGTGACACATCGCTCACAAATTCTCTCAACATCTCGTTTCATGTGAGGCCAATAGAAGTGTTCCTGCAATATCCCTAATGTTTTTGCTACTCCAAAGTGTCCCATTAAACCTCCTCCATGAGACTCCCTGACAAGTAATTCTCTTAAAGAACACATTGGAATGCACAGTTTACTCTCCCTAAACAAGAATCCATCATGTTTATAAAAGTTTCCATGCCCACTCTTCTCACATTGCACATACTCCTCACAAAAATCTCGATCAGCAGCATATAATTCCTTAATGTGCTCAAAACCAAGCAGTCTAGAACTAAGAGTAGAGATAAGAGTATACCTTCTTGAAAGTGCATCAGCAACTACATTCTCTTTACCTTGCTTGTAGTGGATGACATATGGAAATGTTTCAATAAACTCCACCCAACGAGCATGCCTTTTGTTCAGCTTGTGTTGCCCCTTCAAATACTTCAAGGATTCATGATCAGTGTGGATCACGAACTCTTTTGGCTAAAGGTAGTGTTGCCACGTCTCCAAGGCTCGAACCAATGCATATAGCTCTTTGTCGTAAGTAGGGTAATTCAAGGTTGCCTGACTTAGCTTCTCACTAAAGAATGCAATCGGTCTTCTCTCCTACATAAGCACTGCCCCAATACCTAATCCTGAAGCATCACATTCAATTTCAAACGTTTTAGTAAAGTTAGGTAAAGCAAGTAATGGTGCTTGAGTCAACTTATTTTTAAGCGTCTGAAAGGCCTTCTCTTGTTGCTCTCCCCAACTGAACCCCACGTTCTTCTTAATCACCTCAGTAAGTGGTGCTGCAATGGTGCTAAAATCCTTCACAAATCTCCTGTAAAAGCTCGCTAGTCCATGGAAACTCCGCACATTACTTACATTGGTTGGACTAGGCCATTCTTGGATCGCACGCACCTTTTCTTCATCAACCTGTATTCCCTGCGCACTAACAACAAAACCAAGAAACACAAGTTTGTCTGTGCAAAAAGTGCACTTCTTGAGGTTAGCATATAATTGTTCCTATCGAAGCACTTCTAAAACATCCCTCAAGTGTGACATATGATCTTCCAAATTTTTGCTGTAAATAAGAATGTCATCAAAGTAGACAACCATAAATTTTCCAATAAATGTCCTCAGAACATGGTTCATAAGTCTCATAAACGTACTAGGTGCATTAGTTAACCCGAAAGGCATTACTAACTACTCATACAATCCATATTTTGTCTTAAATGCAGTCTTCCATTCATCACCTTCTTTCATTCTAATTTGGTGATATCCACTTTTCAGATCAATTTTAGAAAAGACACTAGACCCATGTAACTCATCTAACATATCATCTAAGTGAGGAATGGGATGACGATACTTTACCGTGATGTTGTTGATGGCGCGACAGTCAACACACATTCTCCATGTCCCATCCTTCTTAGGCACCAAAATCACCGGCACTGCACATGGACTCATGCTCTCTCTCATGTACCCCTTCTCCATTAATTCATCGACCTGCCTTTGGAGTTCCTTTGTCTCCTCCGGATTGCTCCTGTAAGCTGGCTTGTTTGGAATTGATGCTCCGGGTACAAGGTCAATCTGGTGCTCAATACCTCGAACAGGTGGTAATCCCTTTGGAATCTCCTCAGGAAAGACATCTTCAAAGTCCTACACAAGAGACACAACCACACTAGGCAAAGAGTTAGATAAGTCGTTAGTAGTCGAACATGTTTCCTTAAAAACCAGCAACAACATAGGTTGCCTCATCACTAACGCTCTCCTTACTACACTCGCTCTTGCCACACAACTCTCCTTTTGCAAGGCTGCCCTCTCCTTTTCACTCACCACCAAAGTTGATTCCCCTTCAACTTAGCCTCTCACACTCTTTCCAGCCTTCCTCTCCTTTTCCTTTTGATCTTGACTTTTATATTTTTTTTTTCTTCTCATTGTCTTTTGCTCTCTCACTCTCACTCTGCTTTTCACTCACCTTATGTTTTGCAAAAGACTGTTGTAGCTGCAATTGGTCCTCATACACTTGTTTAGGTGTTAAAGGTTTAAGGTTAAAAGTTTTTCCTTGGTGAACAAGCGTATACTTGTTAGAAAAGCCATCATGAACAACCTTCCTATCAAATTGCCATGGCCTCCCCAACAACACATGACATGCTTGCATTGGCACTACATCGCATAACACCTCATCCTCATACCTACCAATGCGAAAACCAATCAAGGCTTGCTTACTCACCTTAGTCTCACCACTATCATTCAACCACTGCAATTTATATGGACTAGGGTGTCTAACAGTTTTGAGCCCCAGCCTCTCAACAATAAAATTGCTCACTACATTGGTGCAACTCCCTCCATCAATGATCAAACTACAAATGTGATCTCCTAAATAACATCTAGTATGAAATATATTTTCTCTTTGCACCTCCTCTTCTTCCTTCACCTGCACATTCAGCGCTCGCTTCACTACTGCCACTAGCCTTCCCATTGCAGGCTCCTCATCATCACTAACATCCTCTAATGGTGGCATATCATCTTCTTCACTATCCCCCTCAGTCCCATACTCACCATCATCACGCAAAATCATCACACGCCTATTTGGACATTGACTAGCAATATGGCCTCTACCTTGACATTTAAAGCATTTAATGTCACGATTTCTAGAAGTAGAAGATTCAGGGTTACCTTGATTACCAGGAGTAGAACCCGCTTGCCTCAGCTCCCCTTTTGGTTTGGTAGGTAAAGGCTTTTCTTCCTTCTTCCATTGATTAGTCTTCCAAGTGGATGAACCATTACCCTGTTGAAATCGTGCACTACTACTACCCTTCCGCTTGTGCTGGTTCTCAACCTTTATAGCCATGTGAACCATATCCTCCAATTCTACATAATGCTGCAATTCAACCACATTTTGGATTTCTTTATTCAACCCAGCAAGGAATCTAGCCATTGTAGCCTCTCTATCCTCTTCTACATTCGCCCTAATCATAGTGACTTCCATCTCCTTGAAGTACTCATCTACACTTCGGCTTCCCTGCCTCAGAGTTTGCAACTTGTTGTGCAATTTACGATAGTAATACGCAGGTATAAACCGCTTTCTCATCACTCTTTTCATCTCTTCCCAAGACTCAATAGGTGGCTCGCCACTCCTTCTTCTATTCAACATTAATTGATCCCACCACACTATAGCATAATCTGAAAATTCAATGGCAGCAAGTTTCACCTTCTTTCTCCCACTATAGTTGTGACAATAAAACACCATCTCCACCTTTTTCTCCCATTCTAAATACGCCTCGGGATCATTCTTCCCTTGGAAAGGAGGAATCTTCATCTTTATGCTACTCAATTGATCATCCTCTCTATTCCTATCTCCTCTATCTTCCCAATCTCTAGTCCCTCTATTCCGACCACTATAACCTCTATAACTCCCAACAGAAGGCTCATCAAAGTCATCACCCGACATTTCATCTCCACCCCTCGGTACTCTCCTAGAACGACTCTCCCTCTTATGCCCTTAGAATACGTTTGTGGATTGCTCTAGTCTTTGCTCCACCGTCTCATGAATTTGTTCCATTCCTTCTTGGAACATCCTCTTCATTTCTCCCCTCAACGCCTCAATTACTAACCTAGCATCAAACCTTCCCCTCTCACCTTCCGGAGAATGTTGTCTTGACATAGTTCCTGCAGAAAAGATTAGTACAACAAAAATATATATATGATCAAACCTCACGATACACTCCCTTATGTGTTTCGCTCAAATGATGATATCACACAGTCACTCGTGTATTCTCACAAACAACGATGATATCACTCACCAATTTCCTCTTCTCAATTCTCTTGGAACTAACCCGAACTACATCAATTTCCTTCCGTAGAATTCAAAACCAACTCTAGGGTTCGTAAAATTTTCCTCTATTTTTCTATCCGAATTTTTTTTTGTCTCTGTTTTTTTTTTTGGCTTTTGATCAGTTCTTTTTCTTTTCTTTTCCCTTTTTCTTCTTTTTTTGGTCGTGATTTTTACTCTTTTTTTTTACAATCGACTAGTAAATACTACACTATCAAAAGACAATTAATATTGCAGAATTGAACACGATAATTGATATGAACGATTGGAGTTAGGGTTTTTGATATTACCTTCCTCAACCAAACTTGATGTTTTGACAAACCTAAGCTCTGATACCAAACTGATACGAACCACGCCAACTCGTGACGAAACCCAATACCAATACGTTCGGAAATTCGTTGCCTAAGACCCCCAAACACCTAAAGTGGAAAACCGCGACCCGTTGTCTATAAGCGAGACAAGAACCTTGGTATAAAAGTGAAGACGCCACAATCGGGATGGAAAACCGATTGATAAGTCGGGATGAACGCCACGGAAATCAATCCGATAAGTTCGAATTAAGTTCTTGAAGAACCAAGAGAGGTGCCTCTCAAAAGTGTTTAATGTTCAATGATGTCTAATCTCTAATGTTCTAAACCCTAGGAGCTTTTATACTAGGGTTACAATTCGTGTAAAAAACAAGTCCAAAATGACGTAGTTTAGTTAAGTGACATAAAAACGCGAAACAAAACAAGCTGGCCGACAGGGGATACACGGCCTGTGTACACGCCCGTGTACTTTGGCAGTGTACTTGTCTGTGCAACTTCTAGCAACATACACGCCCGTGTACTTTGACCGTGTATCTGTCTGTGCAACTTCTGGCAACATATACGCCCATGTACTTTAGCCGTATATCTTTCTGTGGATTTGCTTGACTCCATACACGGCCGTGCCTTTTAACCGTGTATCTAGCCGTGTATGATTCTAGGCAATCTTGAGAGTCCTACACGGCCGTGCCTTGAAAGTACACGCCCTCTTCAACCTGTGTCCGGTGTGACTTGTATAAGAGCAAGGGTCTTCCTATGGTTGTTCCAATCCATTCCAACTTCATGATTGCCCCAATCCTTCCCGGCTTCATGGACATCCTTTATCAACCCGTTAAGTGCTTCCTTGAGTCGTTTCGCTCGACTTCTTGTGATCGGTCCAGGCGGCACTTCAAGAGGATCTACATTCCTTCTTCCGGCTTGACTCTCATCATGGATCTCATCACTCTTAGCTTTAAAACTCTAAATAACTCTTGGGAACTTGCGTAGATCTAGATCTTTTACCTAATAATAAACGGATAACAAATTTAAAGCAAACTCTACTAGTTAAACTCACTAAACTTAAAATAAAAATGAAATCTAAATATTTTTTTTTAAATTCGTATGAAATTTTAGCTCAAATTTGGAACTCAAAATTTACCTAGTAAGTGTGGTCTTGTTGTGAAGTACTCCTTCCAAGGGTCGTAATGGCACTTACGATTTTTGATTTGGAGTTAGCATGAGAAAGATATGGATTTTTGAAGTTTGGAGGAAAATAAAAAAGCAAAGTTATATCGAAGAAGACATAGGAGAGAAGAAGAAAAGAAAGAAGGAAGAAAGAAAAGAGAGAAAGGAAAGAAATGCTAATGGAGAGAAATGAGAGGAGAGAGAAAAGAGAGGAATTTATAGGGAAATAGCTAGTCAATGGATAATTATCCAGTTACGGTTTTGGTTGGTACTTGTATTAATATTTAATTATAATATTTTTATATGAAAATTTACGTATATACTAAATAAAATATTGTGAGTGTAAATATATACTTAAAAATTCTATTTAACTATCATAAATCTAAAATTTTAACTTTTACTTTTTACTTATTATATTTATCTATTATATTCCGTTTCTTTCTTATTTCTCCATTTTAAATTCTATTATTATTTTTTATAAGATTTTCATTATATGTAAGTTATTAAAATAGTGTTAATATATTATAGTAATCAATTTTTTTATTATTACTTTTCTAAAAAATTTTAGAACACAAAAATATTATACTTACTACCCTAGCTTAAAAGTACTTGTTGTTCCACTTATTTTCTTTAATTTTAGTATAGTTTTTCAAAATTTTTAGGGCGTTTCATTATGCATCAACATAATCAATTCCAAGATTGTTGGGCATACATTTTTCCTTACTAGAACTCTATTTCTTCAACATTTATCATACGAATTCCTCTTATGGTATCAAAGTAAGTTGATTTAAGATGTCGAACAATATTGGGAATCATAGTGAAGAACAAGTGTTCTTTGATCCGCATTATATCTCTAGATTAGATAATCCTAATATGGCAATTGGGAACATTATTTTTAATAGCAAGAACTAAATATCTTGGAGTAGGCTAATCAAGATTGAACTTGAGGCAAAGCTTAAACAGGGATTTATTGATGGAACAATAAAGAAACCTAATGAAGCCTCAACTAATATGATCTGATGGATGCACTGTGACTATATGGCCAAGAGCTAGATTCTAAATTCCATGATTACAGAATTTTCATATAACTTTTTATATACATTGTAAACACCCCATTTTTGCCCTAATGATCAATAGTAATAAACTATAATTAATTTCCAATTTTTTCCATTTTTTCTCTAATTTAGCAAAAATAGGAAAATATTCAAAAAATAAAATAAATAGGAAAAATATATCAATTTTGGAAAATAATTGTAGAAATGGTAATAAAAAGGGTTAAATAATTTTTACAAATTTTTGAAATTTCAAAAAATACAAAAAAATAAAAAAATCGCATTGCATATATGCAAATTGCAAAAATAATAAATCGCAAAAGTGGGCTAGCCCAGTTGGTTCGAACCTTGGACTGGTGCGTGCGCGGGAGGGCTCGATCAGGGGTTCAAAACGCGGGGGAAGCAGAATCCGCGTTTTGCAAATTTTTTCTCTGCTTGGGACACGTGTCAGCAGCCGATTGGCTGGAGCAAACGCACGCGCCAGGCGCGTGATTATCTTCAACCTTCGTCCGAGATCGCCGGCGAGGAGAAAAGTTCAAATTTCGATTGTTTTGATTCAATTTTTTGCACAAATCCAACAGATCTTCAACAGAAATGAGATAAACATCATCCAATTGGAATCAAATCGCAACAATGGATTTGCACAAATCAGAGATGGGTTTTTAATCACAAATTCAATTTGCTTCAATCGATGGAAATCCGAGCTTATCTAGCTCGATTTCTTACGCCTATAAATAGAGGATGAAGTGGAGAGGCAGAAGCACAGATTAAATGTGAGAAAAAGAGAGAAAAGAGAGAGAATCAAGGCCTCGTCGGAGTTCTTCACCCGCGACCACGAATCAAGCATCGAGCAGCCACCAGGAGGCATTTTTGGAGAAATCCACCGCCACAGTTGAGTTCCCCATCCCCGAAAACCTAGGAATCAACACCCCAACCGCTTCGGAAGGCCACCGGAACGCCATCAACGAGCATCCCCAGCCGCTGTGTCTGATCGACCCGACCCGACCCACGCACCGACCTGGATCCGAGTAAGTCGGATTTTTAGATTTTTTGTATTTATTTTATTTATTTAGTTATTTTATTTATTTTGAATTTATTTATTTACTTATTTGTTATTTATAATTTGAAAAAATGTTAGAAATTAGATTATTTTTTAGGATTTAATTTAAGATGAATGATAAAAATAAAAATAATAATTATAATAATAAATAATAAATAATAAAAATGTAGAAAATTTATAAAGAAAATAATAAAAATATTAGAAAAAATAATAATAATAAAAATTTAGACTTTAGAATAGGATAGATGAAAAATCTAGGAGAAAATTTTCAATAAAAATTTAATAAAAATTATAAAAAAATTAATAAAAATCAATAAAATTTATAATGATAGAAATGAGTTGAAAAATAGAAAAATGGAATTTTTATCACTTAGAAAAATCATTTTCTTAAATAAATCCAAAATTGGTTTTTCCTTAAAATTATCATTTTCAAAAATCAAATTATCAAGCTTAGGCTTAGATTTTTTTAGAAAAATCCTAAAAATGGTAAAAACATAAATCAAAAGAAATTTCATAATTAAAATTCACAAACGCATTAAAATTTTTCAGGAAAAGCGAACTACAACTTGTTTGATCCTAAATAGCGGGTACATAGGCACCCATTTGGGGCAACCCTAAAAAAGGAATAAAAATCATTTTTCTAGAATAATTCACTAAAAAACACAATAAAAGACAACAAAAATAAAATAAAAGACATTTATGGATAGAGTAGATTTTAGGAGATTAGGGTGGTAACCTTACGGTTTTAATAGGTTAGCCTCCGAATTTAGAAACTTTGGTTTTCCCCTTCCTCTTTTCACAAAAAAACGAAAAAAGGAAATCACGACGACTAGTGGTCTAAATTAGGATTAATCTGCTCAATTAGTCTTAATTCAATCTTTCCCAAAAACAGTTGGGTGGCAACTCCAAAAATAAAACGAAATTCCTAACTCAAGTCGATGATCGACATTAGATGAGCATAGGGTCTAGTATAGATCAGATTAGGAATGGGAAATTAAAAATTAGACTCGATAGGATGGCGACTCCGTTGGAGATCACATTCTCTAGTAGGCTAGCCACCTAAATCTCCTCAAATTACTCCTTTTCTGAGAAATGTTTTTTATTTGTCATATTATTGCTAATCTTGCAGGGATTTAGCTAAAGGTTAGAATTTAGCTATTTACTTTAGTAATCAAGTCTGCATACAATTATGTTAGTAGATACGGTCAAATCCGGGTTGTCTTAGGACCCTAAGATGGGGGGGCCATTGTGTAGGTTTCGGGAGAAGTGATATGATCACCGTTCGGGACTGATTAGGCTACCCCACCCAATGCTTCGATATGGCCTAAGATCCATTTCTCCAAGAATGCGGGAAGCCATAGAGCTTGGGGACCTATTAGAACTTACTTGTTTGCATACATAACGTCATGGGCTGACAATAGATTGATGATGTAATATTTTTGTTCTATTCATGGAGTTCAAATATGTTTCCCTATAATGTTATCATAGTTTTGGTTGTAATTAGGAAATTTCTGTTGTAATAGATGGCTAGTGCCGTAGTTGACTGCCTCTTCCGTAAAGAAATCCAAGTGTGCAAACCTCTAGATCCGAAATTGGTACTGGACTACTGGTTCACCCTATACAACCTAGAGGAGCAGGCCTTCATCCAGCAGAAAATAGGGCCCATCCTCTCACTAATGAAAATGGAGATGAACTTACCCTTGGTACGGGCCATGCTTCACTTATGGGAAATAAAGCCCGTGGCTTTCTTCATCAGGCCACATGAGATTACTCCTACTCTGGAAGAGTACACCCAGCTGCTACAGGCTCTAGCACTAACCAACCAAGTCTATGTACCAGATCTTAAGGCCGGGCCAGCCGGTATTTTTAGCAAACTCCTAAGTATCCGTAAAACAGCAATCAACAAAGCCTTAGCAGACTGTAACGGATACTGCATACGAATGGACGAGTTGGAAGCCTGGTTCATTGCCCGAGAAGATAATGGGGATAGGAAAGACATATTGTGTGGGGACCCCAAGACTTATAGACAAAGAAGGGTGAATGCTTTCATCCTAACAGCTTTCGCCACCATACTCTTCCCCACCGGAACTTTCTATGTCCACTATTGAGTTGCAGAATTGGTGACCCAATTCCTGGAAGGAAGATCTTACATCTTGGCTCTATTGGTTGAACAGATTTGGAACTTAAATTTAGTCAAGAGAAAAGGCCACGGGATCCTCCGCTCAAATATCAACCTTATACTGATATGATTTGTACGCCACCTCAAGTGTTTTGGGCTGAACATGGTCTGGAAAACCTTGGCTCAACAAGTGGACCTCGTGGACTCATGCATAAAGAAGATAAAGCTACCCGACGACCTTACCAGCCACAATTAGGTAGAAGTGCTAAGAAGTTTCAATGCCGATGACATTTTGTGGACAGCCAAATGGAGTTGTTGCGACAAAGTTATTTTAACATGCAGTAACTTTCAAGCCGTGCCTCTAATCGGTATCAATGGATGTATAGGTTATCATGCCAACTTAGTGGTCTACTAGTTCGATACTATTCAAGACATAGTTTATCGACACTCGCTGGAAGCAGTCACATTCGAGTATCAAGATCCAAACTTACTAGTGGCTGAAAAATTTGCTAAGCTGGCAGAGGTCAAAGCACTTTGGGAAGCCAGAATCGAAAGCCCGAATGTAGACCTCAGAGAGCTAGATGGCGAAGTGGGCAAAGCATCGAGTTACCAGGGAGTTCGTGATCTACCAGCTGTATCAAACAGGGGAAAGAGCATACCGGGTCCCAGATGTCACCCAACCAAAGCCAGACAAGGTAAATCCGGAGCTGGAAATCTACCTAGAGCAGGTCAGGGCCAGGATGGAAGTATTTTTTGAAGCTACAGATTATAAAAAGGACATCTGGAAAGGGCGATTCAAGGAATCCGACTAGAGAAACAAAGCCTTAGAAGCTCAGCTGGAGAAGACCCAAGCCAAAGTCAAGGAATTAGAAGCTGTCATCAACAGGAAACCCGAGTCTCTACAACAGAAGACCAAGAAAGCTAGGAAATAGATTATCATTGTACTCTTTCATTTTTTAAGTATCGAACTCTAAAGTTTCCAATATTAATAAAAATAAAGTTTCAATGTTACATCGTCAATCAATTGTTGGCCCTTTTATTTTAGCATCCGTGTGACACATGCATCACATTTGCATACATTATACTAAAAAGAAAAATGCGTGCCAGGTATCAAAATAGCTCCCAAACAACCGAACCCTCCCAGAAGCCCAATTTGCACACGTTCAAGAACAAAAAGGGCAAACAGTGGTGACAACCGCAACAACACAAGTGCTGATGCTGCTTCAGACTCTAGGATCGTATCCCTAGAACAAACGGTCCAGTAGTTAGCTACACAAGTCCACCTCCTGACTGAAAGCATTGGCCTCCTTCGCACTACCCAACCGACTCAAGAAGAACATTCAGGGGCTAGAAAAGGGAAGGCAGT
This sequence comes from Laguncularia racemosa, assembly GCA_037954665.1. Lineage (NCBI taxonomy): Eukaryota > Viridiplantae > Streptophyta > Magnoliopsida > Myrtales > Combretaceae > Laguncularia > Laguncularia racemosa. Next base: position 275,040 of record JBBMOL010000024.1, on the reverse strand, counting down.
GGAGGGGCAGCCTCCAAAATATGAGGAAATCAATTCCCACCTCAACCCGGCCTTTGAGTATGAGCCGAGAGTCAACCAAGGTCCAACCTCTGATGACTTGAAAAAAGAGATGGAGGAGAGATAGAAAGAGATGGAAAAAAGACTCTTCCAACAGCTAGCTGACAAGATGAAAACAATAGAACGGCCTAACGATTTCGAGCAAGCCGGAATCACCAGTTTGCCAGCATATGGGGAAGAGGTGTACCCTGATAAATTCAAGACCCCAGAATTTGAGAAGTATGATGGTACTGGATGCCCCAAAATGCACACAAGGCTATACGCCCGGAAAATGAGCAAGTATGCTCAATATGACCAACTGATGATCCAGACATTCCAGGATAGCCTTACAGGTCCTGCATTAGTCTAGTATGCCTACCTGGATTTCAATCAGGTCAACACTTGGGAAAGGCTTGCCCGAGCTTTTTATGACCAATATAAGTTCAATATCGAAGTCACCCCCTCAGTGATTGATCTAGGGAGTCTTCGAAAGAGACATGCTGAGCCTTTTAAAGAGTATGCTCAGCATTGGGGAGCTCAAGCAGCCAGGGTAGCAACCCCAATTTCTGAGAAAGAGTTGACATCCATATTCGTCAACACTTTAGACAAGACCTACTTCTCACATCTTGTGGGCTAGACATCATCCAGTTTTATAGAAGTGGTAGCTACAGGGTGCCGGATTGAAAGCGCCATCACTACAGGTAGACTCCAAGCAATGGATCCTCCTAGGGTCACACCAGCACAAAGGCCCTTGGGAGGTAATAGAGCTAAGGAGTCTACCGTTAGCACAGTCAACTCCAGTAAAGCAGACAAAGCTGAAACTCATGTGACATTCCAGACCACGAGTACCCCAGCCCAGCACTCCACAGCAAATCACGCCTAGGCTACCAGGGTCTCGAGACAGTTCACTCCAATTTCGACCCCGCTCAGCTAGGTCTTTGCTCTACTTCAAGCGGATAACTTGATCAGCTTCGAAATGACTGGTACAAGCCCAAAAATTTTGACTCAAGCCTCAAATGCGACTATCATATGGGCCAAGAGGGGCATTCTACAAACTGATGCTGGAGGCTCTGACACAAAATCTAGGATTTGATCAATGCCGGAATTGTGCAGCTGGATTTTGTTAACACCCCAGCACCCAATGTCAACACCAATCCGCTACCTAATCATAAGCCCACCATCAATATGATCACATCTGAAGAGTCAGCTCCCAAAGAAGCCTCTAAGCAAAAGGCGACGGACCAGCAGAAAAGGTATTCTCGCCAAGCCCTAGAGAAAACCCCCAAGTCACATATCAAAAAGAGATGGTTAGCCGGAGACCCAACAGTCGGCACCTTGAAAGAATCACATGGGAGATTTGAGTACCTGGTGAACTACTCTTATACCCCAACTGTATATGGGCCGCCTAGCAGATGGGGGCCCGAGTTTGAAAAAGACGACAACTCACCAAAGGAAGGGGAGAAATCTGCAAACATGATCAATTCAAATCTAAAGCCAAGAGTCATAAAATGCTATGAGGGATAGTCAACTGAGATATAAATCCCGAAGAAGAGATATGTGTTTAATGTCCCAATACCTGTAGAGAGGTATAAGGCCGCACCGTTTGACTATCAGGCCCTCGAGCAAGAGCGACCCCCTATGGTGGGAGGAATCACTCGATCTGGGAGTGTATATGACCTGAAATATAAAATCTCCACTGAAGAGCCCAACACGGAGAAAGGAGAGGAAGAAGGAGAGGGGCTCGCTGCATTTACAAAAATGGTCAAAGCGAGTGAATATAAGATCATGAAACAACTAAACAAGGTTCCAGCACAAATATCACTCATGGGCCTCCTTACAGCCTCTGAGCTCCATAGGGAAGCACTCTTCAAAGTTCTCAAACAGATTCAAGTCCTAAAAGGCATCGCTGCAGACAAAATAAGTCACGTAGCGGATTCTATTTTCACCATAGACCAAATATCTTTCTCCCCTGAAGAGCTAGGAGAAGATGGAGACTAACATACAAAACCACTATTCATAGTGGTAAGGTGCAACGACACGATTATCTCCCGAGTACTCATCGACAACGGGTCGTCCCTCAATGTGTGCCCATTAGCTACCCTCAACTTATTGAGGGTCAATCCAAGCAATATTAAACCTAGCTCGACGGTGGTTAAGGCTTTCGATGGTTCAAAAAGAGACATAGTAGGGGAAATAAACTTGTCGATAAAGATTGGCCCGCAAGTGTTCTGCATCTCTTTTCAAGTCTTCGACATCCCAAGATCTTTCAACCTACTCTTGGGAAGGCCTTGGATACATACCGCTAGAGCCATACCCTCCAGTCTCCATCAAAGGGTCAAATTTATTGCAAATGGGCAAATAGTCACTGTGCTGGGCGAGCAGGATTATGCCATATACAAAGAAACCGCCATACCATACATTAGGGAGGATGGTTCAGAAGACCTTGGTCTCGAAATATTCAATGAGGTGAATGTGGTGACTAGCAAGGAGGGCCATCAGTTTAAGGAGGGGCAGCAAGGGACATTTGGACTAGGGTATGTTCCTACAGCCCAGGAAGAAGCACAAGCTAGAGGTGTCAAAGGTAGGACGAAAGAGAAGCCAAGCAACACCCTGATGTGTATTCCACCCCTCCAGCAATCTTTTAGAAAAGCAACTATCATTCAAGAGCCAAAGATAAGCAAAGATGACGTCAGCAATGGGAGCCCAACCCCTCGCACGTCCAAACAGCATCCAGCTCTCAATAATTGGTTATGTTATCCTATTGTTAGCTCTAGGTCAGCTCAAGGATAGAGAACGATTGTTAAACAATTTTTATTGAGACTTCTTTATAATTCAACAAATTACAGTTTGTCTTACTTATATATATCTGCTTTCATTTTACTTCACCCAGATCTCCTACCATCGAACATCAAGGACATTTTGTGCAGGTAGAAAATGAAAACGCTGATATCATTTCCAACGTTGCTAGGTCAGTTGTTAGAGGTGATATCCGTAACCACGAAATAATACAAGAAAATTGGCAAAAACATGAACAAAGCAGAATTTCAATCGATGAGTCGGTGGAGACAGTAAATCTAGGAAGCATTGAAAAACCTAAAAACCTCAAGATCGGGACCAGTTTAAGTGCCGAGCAAAAACGTGAGATGACCGAGCTGTTAACGGAGTATGTAGATGTGTTCACCTGGTCATATGGTGACATGCCAGGGCTAGACCAATCAATAGTGGTTCATAGGCTTCCCATAAGGAAAGATGTCAAACTTAAAAAACAGAAATTGAGAAGATTTAAGCCTGACATCATACTAAAGATCTAGGAAGAAGTCAAGAAACTGCTAGAAATAGGGTTCATCGAAGTGTTCGATTGCCTAGAATGGGTAGCGAATATAGTCCCCGTTATGAAAAAGAATGGAAAATTATGCGTATGCGTAGACTTCCGAGACTTAAACCAAGCCACGTCAAAGGATAACTCCCCCCTACCTCACATTGATGTTCTAGTAGACAACACTGCAAGAAACCATCTTTTCTCGTTCATGGACGGTTTCTCATGATATAATCAAATAAAAATGGCTGAAGAAGATAAAACCAAAACAACTTTTATCACAACATGGGGAACTTTCTGTTACAAAGTCATGCCCTTTGGTTTGAAAAATGCCGGGGCAACGTATCAGAGAGCCATAGTCGCGATACTTCATGACATGATGCATCAAGAAGTCGAAGTATACGTCGACGACATGATAGCTAAGTCTAAAGAAGAAGAGAGCCATACGGATATCCTGAGAAAATTGTTTAAACGATTGAGAAAATTCCAGCTCAAGTTAAATCCGGAGAAGTGCACTTTTGGGGTCACAACAGGTAAATTTTTAGGGTTTGTCATAAGCCGGGAAGGCATTAAAATCGACCCTAACAAAGTAAAGTCTATATTAGAGCTACCTTCTCCACGTACGGTCAAAGAGGTAAGAAGTTTGCTGGGATGATTAAATTACATAGCTCGTTTTATCTCACAGCTCACAGATAAGTGCTAGCCACTATTCCGTCTATTGAAAAAGAATGTCGTGGTAGAATGGGATGACAAATGCAAAGAAGCATTCAGGACAATCAAAGACTATCTCATAAAACTTCTAGTCTTGATAGTCCTGAAGCAAGGGAAGCCCTTATTCTTATACCTCACGATACTCCTTGAATCCATGGGATGCGTGTTGGGGCAAAAAGATGAAGAGGGAAGAGAGCGTTCCATATATTACCTAAGTAAGAAGTTCACAGATGGGGAACGAAGGTATTCAGAAGTAGAGAGGACCTGCTGTGCTCTAATTTGGGTTATGCACCGATTGAGGCAGTATACCCTTTACTATCATATTGAGCTGCTGACAAGACATGATCCTCTGAAGTACTTGGAAGAGAAACCCGTCTTGATAGGGAGAATCTCCAAATGGCAAATGCTCTTATCGGATTTTGATATTACATACATAAATCAAAACCTAATGAAAGGGCAATCTTTAGCTGACCAATTGGCATAACACCCTATCGAGGGAGATACTCAAGAACTACAAGCCCAATTCCCTGACGAAAATATATTAACAGTGGAAGGTACACCAGTAGGAGACCATGGGATAGAGCAGAACCCTAAGTGGAAGATGTTCTTTGACGGAGCTGCCAATGTATTTGGTTGTGGGATCGGGGCAGTGTTGATATCCTCAGACGGAACACAATTCCCTACAGCAATAAGACTCACATTTCCATATACCAATAATATCGCAAAATATGAGGCATGCATCCTTAGCCTCAAAATGGCTTGCTACATGGAAATCCGTGAATTAAAAGTATACAGGGATTCATCACTTATCATATTACAGACAAGAGGGGAATACAAGACTAAAGACCCCAAACCGGTACCATACCATAAACATTTGACAGAACTAATCTAAGAATTCAAAGCAATCACTTTCACATACGTCCCAAGAACTCAGAATCAGTTTGCAGATGCACTCGCCACACTAGCATCTATGATCCAGATAATAGGGGGAGCCGAAGTCCAACCGATGAAAATAGACATCGAAAATCGACCCGCCTATTGTTTAGCAATTGAAAAAGCACAAGATGACAAGCCTTGATATCACGATATCAAAACTTTTCTCCAAGAAAGCAAATACCTTGAAATGGCTAGCAAGAATGACCAGAGAACACTCAGAAGGTTAGCAAGTCATTTCTTATCAAGTGGGTCTATACTTTACAAAAGATCATATGATACCACCTTGCTAAGATGTAGGGAAAAAAATGAAGCATGCGAACTGATGAAGGAAGTACATGAAGGGGTATGTGGACCTCATATGAACGGCTACATGTTAGCCCGAAAAATCATGAGGTTAGGTTACTATTGGCTAACCATGGAATCGAATTGCATAAAATATGTCAAGCACTGTCATTTGTGTCAAGTGTACGCAAACCGGATAAATGCTCCGCCCAAGGAATTGCACTCATTGTCAACACGTTGTGGGATCGGGGCAGTGTTGATATCCCCAGACGGAACACAATTCCCTGCAGCAACAAGACTCACATTTCCATATACCAATAATATCGCAGAATATGAGACATGCATCCTCAACCTCAAAATGGCTTGCCACATGGAAATCCGCGAATTAAAAGTATACGGGGATTCATCACTTATCATATTACAGACAAGAGGGGAATACAAGACTAAAGACCCCAAACCGGGACCATACCATAAACATTTGACAGAACTAATCGAAGAATTCAAGGGAATCACTTTCACATACATCCCAAGAACTCAGAATCAATTTGTAGATGCACTCGCCACACTAGCATCTATGATCCAGATAATAGGGGAGCCGAAGTCCAACCGATGAAAATAGACATCGAAAATCGACCCGCCTATTGTTTAGCAATTGAAAAAGCACAAGATGACAAGCCTTGATATCATGATATCAAAACTTTTCTCCAAGAAAGCAAATACCCTGAAATGGCTAGTAAGAATGACCAGAGAACACTCAGATGGTTAGCAAGTCATTTCTTATCAAGTGGGTCTATACTTTACAAAAGATCATCTGATACCACCTTGCTAAGATGTGTGGATAAAAATGAAGCATGCGAACTGATGAAGGAAGTACATGAAGGGGTATGTGGACCTCATATGAACGGCTACATGTTGGCCCGAAAAATCATGAGGTTAGGTTACTATTGGCTAACCATGGAATCGAATTGCATAAAATATGTCAAGCACTGTCATTTGTGTCAAGTGTACGCAAACTGGATAAATGCTCCGCCCAAGGAATTGCACTCATTGTCAACACGTTGTGGGATCGGGGCAGTGTTGATATCCCCAGACGGAACACAATTCCCTGTAGCAAAAGACTCACATTTCCATTAATAGAGCCATCTTATACTTAATCTTTATAGTATAAATTGTGTTAATTCATTGTTGATTTTATAGAAATCATACGGAAATGGTACTTAATTCTATTATGGTGATAAATCAGGTTAAATGGATTCAAGGATGCTAATTCAAGTAAATTAGAGAAGTCATCTATAACTTGGATCAAGACAGGGAGTTACACCACCGGAGGAAAGCACATGAGCAAGTATCTGTCCAGAAGGAGGCACGGTTTGAGATCTGGCCATGTGTAAACCGTGCTACACACTGCAGGAGAAAGAGAGACATGGCTTAGGGCACGGCCGTGGTGGAAGCCGTGGAGAAACCGTGCTTGGAGCCGTGGTGGAAGCTAGACGGCCAAGGAGAAGAAATTGTGGAACTTTGACAGAGAAAGGCACGATTGAAAATCTAGCCGTGGGTGGAGCCGCGCTACACACTGGACACGGAAGATGATACGTGAATTATGCACAGAGGAAGGCACGACTTGACCCACGGCCGTATGGTAGGGCGTGCCAGGGAGACGAAGATTCACTTCTCGAAATCTACTTGGAAAAGGAAAGATATTTTCGTATCTTGTTAGCAAAAGATCACATGCCATATCTCTAACAATATAAATAGAACCAACCCTAGAGGGTGAGGGCAACTTTTAATCTTTTGATCTTAAATCTTGGTTCATCTTGGAAACAAGAAGGAAAGGAGGAGGCAGAGCAGGCAGCCGGAATCAAAGGCTTGTTATGTTTTTATTTTTATTTTTCGTTTTACTGATAGACATGAGTAGCTAAGCTACTTTTCTAGCCAAAGGGTCATAGAATGTTTAATTCTCCACGAATTGTGAGGTCTAATTGACTTGTATTTAATCTATTCGTTGTTTTCGAATATTCATATATCTTCTGATCGTTTTGTCATTATTATCTTTGTTGATTGGTATGAATAGAGCTATTCTACTCAATTAGCAAGTTAATATATTGTCAACTAGCACGTCAAATCCGTAATTGTTTGATTTCTAGTCTTAGTGACACAATAACATGTTTGGTTATAAAATAGATGATCGAATTCATGTTATGGAGGGGTATGATCATGTTTAAATAGGTTATCTTATAATCTACTGGCATGAATTGGTGGTCTCTCTAGTTTTTAATGCTATGTAGATTAAATCCTAAGCGCTTGTCTGGGGTTGTCTAATCGATAAGAGAAATAATCAAAGAGCTTCTCTTGGTTATCGAGGAAATACGGAGAGATGGTTGTTAGAGCTTGTTAATAACTATAACCAGTTTATCTAGGAATAAGAATAGAAAACATTTGCATCGATGATCAATTCCTTGAAATAAACTATCTGATTCCTTTGGCTAGGCTTTTATCAATATACGATTCTATTATCTTGTTTCGACTTTATTTTGATTCATAAACAAACCCCCCCTCGTTTTCTTTTCATCTTTATGCCCTTTGAATAGAAATATCTTTAACCAATCCCTGTGGATTTGACCCTACTCACCACTATATGCAAATCATATAATTGTCTAGGAGTAGGTTTTATTTTTGTTGGATTCGACACCTATCAAATTTTAGCGCCGTTGCCGGGGATTGGTGTCAAATTTATTTCTATTCTTGTATGATTCGTTCTTCTCAGACAGGTGAACTAACTTATAATCCGGAGATTGAGAAGACTCTAAAGAGGCTGCGACAAGAAGCTAGATCATCCACTAGACTGAACTTAACATCGAATTTGTTTGATTCATCCCTTGATTCAGAAAAAGAAGACGATATGGCAAATCCCGAGAGAACATTAAGGGAGTTGGCTGCACCGGATGTGAATCAACAACCACTTTGTATTCACTACCCCGAACTAGCCGTGGAATTCGAGTTAAAATCTGGGTTGATACATCTGCTACCCACCTTTCATGGTCTTGAGAATGAAGATCCTCACAAGCATTTGAAAGAGTTTCATATAGTGTGTTCTAGTATGAGGCCGCAAGGAATAACCGACGATCAAATTAAGCTACATGCTTTTCCGTTTTCTTTAAGTACTAAAGCTAAAGATTGGTTGTTTTATTTGCCTCCAGGTTTTATCACCACTTGGACAGATATGGTGAGACTCTTCTTGGACAAATTCTTCCCCGCATCTAGAGCCGCTGGTATAAGAAGAGAAATTTGTGGTATAAAACAGAGGGACACTGAAACTCTTCATGAGTATTGGGAGAAGTTCAAGCAACTGTGTGCAAGCTGCCCACAACATGGGATATCTGAACAACTCCTCATCCAATATTTTTATGAAGGCCTACTTCCGATGGAGAGGAAGATGATGGATGCTGCAAGTGGAGGCGCCATAGTAAACAAAACCCCTGGTCAAGCTAGGGAATTGATCTCCATTATGGCTGCCAATTCGCAACAATTTGGGTATAGGCATGATACATCTTTAAGGAAGGTAAATGAGGTAAGTGTGTCTAACCTTAAACATCAAATTTCTAATCTAACCTCCCTTGTGCAGCAGCTAGCTCTTGGAAAAACACAGCAGGTGAAGGCTTGTGGAATTTGTGCTGCTCCTAATCATCCGACCGACATGTGCCCCACATTGCAAGATGACAACCATGAACACACCAATGCTGTAGGCGGATTTCCAGGACAACCGCAAAGGAAGTATGACCCCTACTCGAATACTTACAATCCTGGATGGAGGGATCATCCTAACTTCTGATATGGCAATAACCCACAACAATTCCAACAATTCCAGCCTAAGCCATCACACCAAGTACCCCAAGCTCCTTCCACCTCAGGTATGTCTCTTGAGGACATTGTTAAGTCTCTTGCTGTTAATACAAAAAAATTTCAGGAGGAAACAAAGCAGAGCATTCTAAACTTGGAGAATCAGGTAAGCCAACTTGCTTCTGCTGTCAATAGGTTAGAAACTCAAGGTAAGTTACCTTCTCAAACTATTACAAACCCGAAGCAAAGCATTAATGCAATCACCTTGAGAAGTGGAACAGAATTGCAAGGATCAAATAAGAAAGAACATCCGTCTAATCTTGAGGAGGAGATCAAGAAAGAGATTTCGACTCCGAGCCAACAGGGCAACCAGATTAGCAAGTCTTTAGTTGAGCCATCAAAGGTCACATTGATACCACCTCCTTTCCCCTCCAGATTAGCGAAATCCAAGAATGAAGCAGAAGAAAAAGAGATTCTGGAAACTTTTCGCAAAGTCGAGGTAAATATTCCTTTGCTTGATGCAATTAAGCAAATACCGCGCTATGCTAGATTTCTCAAAGACTTATGCACTAACAAAAGGAAGCTGAAAGGCAATGAAAAGATTAGTATGAGTGAAAATGTTTCAGCTATTATTCAGAAGAAGCTTCCTCCTAAATGCAAGGATCCAGGTATGTTTACTATTCCTTGCAAAATAGGTAATCTTGGAATCGCTAAAGCCATGTGTGATCTAGGAGCTTCTATCAATGTCATGCCTTTGTCTGTTTATCAATGTTTAAATGTTGGTCCTTTGAAGGAAACGGGTGTTATTGTTCAACTTGCTGACAGGTCCAATGTTTATCCTGAGGGAGTTCTAGAGGATGTTTTAGTTCAAGTCAATGGGTTGGTTTTTCCTGCTGATTTTTATGTGCTTGACATGGACAATAGTGATTCTCATACTTCATCACTGATATTATTAGGGCGACCATTCCCTAAGACTTCTAAAACGAAAATCGATGTGAATGATGGCACCCTCACTATGGAATTTGATGGTGAAGTGATTAAATTTAACATTTATGATGCCATGAAACATCCTAACGATATCTCTCCTGTTTTTATTGCGGATATTATTAACCCATCACCACAGGCACAAAGCTGGAATCAAAATCCTTATCCGAACATCTAGCCAGGAACGTTTAGCCAAAGATGTTAAAGAAAGGCGCTTCATGGGAGGCAACCCATGTCAAAAAAAAATTCCAATTTTTAGTTTGTTTTGCTTTAGTTTTGTTTTATTTTAGTTTGAGTTTTGTTGTGATTTTCGTGTAGTTTTGAAATCTTTGGATCAGCTGCAGTAAGGATACACATAATCGGATGACACTTTCCAGAGCTTAAGGGGAGAACTCCAATACCGGGGAAGTACCAGTATTTCCTTTCTCTTATCCTTTAATGTTCCTTGAGTTGTTAATTCCTCTTTCATTGTGCTGAATTTGGAACAGTGAGGACACTATTCAAGCTAAGTGTGGGGAAGAGGATAATAAAATATAGAGAATAGAGAACTAACTTATACTCTGAATGTTTGTCCTTAAGCAATTTTAAGCTAAAATTTTTTCAAAATTATCATGACATCTGGAGATTGTACTAAATGTTGTAATAAGCATCTACAAAATGTGAAATTGACTTGTTCAAATGTTTTACTCACCCACTGCTGTGATTAGAATACATGGTTAAATTAAGTAGTCAAATCTTTAAGAAACAAATTTACCTTGTATTTAGCTTTAGAATTGGAAGTCTAAGAGTAAGTCGAGTCCCTAAGTGAAAAATAAACAAGTTTACTTCTAGGTTATATTAGCTATTGTATACTCTTTGAAGTTGTTTGTAAAGCAATCATAACACTTAGTGAAAAAAAAAAATCAAGCATAGCCATTACTCTAATGATTCAACTAATTGAGTTAAGAGTATTCAAACTTGAATGTTAGAGTGAGGAAGAGTCCGTAGGGGTATCTCAAAACCCGGTCACTTGAGTGATGAGCTCGGGATGTTGCCGACTCAATGAACTCACTATAACGATAAGGGCGAAAAAGGCAAAAATTCATGAAAAGAAGCGGGTAAAAACCCGTCAAAATAGATGCTTGAATAGATCAAAAGAACATGAATGTAAACATTCATTGAATAAAACAAGACGTATAAAAGGGAGAATATCTAGCAAAGAGCTTATACTATATGCTTTTACTTTATACTGCAAGGATTATATGCTTGATAATATCCAATGAAGTTTAATTGGGTGTTTTTCCTTAGTGGATTAAGTATTTACTTTTGGAATAAAAATTCTTTTGCTAAACATGAGGATTAAAGTTTGTTTTATTAAGATTAGCTATTAAATTTTGTCCTTGGTAATTTGATCACAGGAAACCAGTTTGGTTGAAGTAGTAGACATTAAATTACAAGTCATGAATTACAAATGAATAGATGCTTGGAATGATGAAAAGAAAGTTTGTATAATCTATGATAGATTTCTCAATTGATTTGATTCAATTGCTTGAGGACAAGCAAGAGTTTAAGTGTGGGAGACGTTGATAGAGCCATTTTATACTTAATCTTTATAGTATAAATTGTGTTAATTCATTATTGATTTTATAGAAATCATAAGGAAATGGTACTTAATTCTATTATGGTGATAAATCAGGTTAAATAGAGTCAAGGATGCTAATTCAAGTAAATTAGAGAAGTCATCTATAACTTGGATCAAGACAAGGAGTTACACCACCGGAGGAAAGCACATGAGCAAGTATCTGTCCAGAAGGAGGCACGGTTTGAGATCTGGCCATGTGGTAAACCATGCTAAACACTGCAGGAGAAAGAGAGACACGGCTTAGGGCACGGCCGTGGTGGAAGCTGTGGGAAAAACCGTGGTTGGAGCCGTGGTGGAAGCTAGACGTGCCAAGGAGAAGAAATTGTGGAACTTTGACAAAGGAAGGCACGGTTGAAAATCTAGCCGTGGGTGGAGCCGTGCTACACACTGGACACGGAAGATGATACGTGAATTATGCACAGAGGAAGGCACGGCTTGACCCACGGTCGTGTGGTAGGGCGTGCCAGGCAGACGAAGATTCACTTCTCGAAATCTACTTGGAAAAGGAAAGATATTTTCGTATCTTGTTAGCAAAAGATCACATGCCATCCCTCTAACAATATAAATAGAACCAACCCTAGAGGGTGAGGGCAACTTTTAATCTTTTGATCTTGAATCTTGGTTCATCTTGGAAACAAGAAGGAAAGGAGGAGGCAGAGCAGGCAGCCAGAAACAAAGGCTTGTTATGTTTTTATATTTATTTTTCGTTTTACTAATGAACATGAGTAGCTAAGCTACTTTTCTAGCCAAAGGGTCATAGATGTTTAATTCTCCACGAATTGTGAGGTCTAATTGACTTGTATTTAATCTATTCGTTGTTTTCGGATATTCATATATCTTCTGATCGTTTTGTCATTATTATCTTTGTTGATTGGTATGAATAGAGCTCTTCTACTCAATTAGCAAGTTAATATATTGTCAACTAGCACGTCAAATCCGTAATTGTTTGATTATTCTAGTCTTAGTGACACAATAACATGTTTGGTTATAAAATAGATGATCGAATTCATGTTATGGAGGTGTATGATCATGTTTAAATAGGTTATCTTATAATCTACTGGCATGAATTGGTGGTCTCTCTAGTTTTTAATGCTATCGGTAGATTAAATCCTAAGCGCTTGTCTGGGGTTGTCTAATCGATAAGAGAAATAATCAAAGAGCTTCTCTTGGTTATCGAGGAAGTACGGAGAGATAGGTTGTTAGAGCTTGTTAATAACTATAACCAGTTTATCTAAGAATAAGAATAGAAAACATTTGCATCGATGATCAATTCCTTGAAATAAACTATCTTGATTCCTTTAGCTAGGCTTTTATCAATATATGATTCTATTATCTTGTTTCGACTTTATTTTGATTCATAAACAAAACCCCCCCTCGTTTTCTTTTCATCTTTATGCCCTTTGAATAGAAATATCTTTAACCAATCCCTGTGGATTCGACCCTACTCACCACTATATGCAAATCATATAATTGTCGAGGAGTAGGTTTTATTTTTGTTGGATTCGACACCCATCATCCATATACCAATAATATCACAAAATATGAGGCATGCATCCTCAGCCTCAAAATGGCTTGCCACATGGAAATCCGCGAATTAAAAGTATACGGGGATTCATCACTTATCATATTACAGACAAGAGGGGAATACAAGACTAAAGACCCCAAACCGGTACCATACCATAAACATTTGACAGAACTAATCGAAGAATTCAAGGCAATCACTTTCACATACGTCCCAAGAACTCAGAATCAGTTTGCAGATGCACTCGCCACACTAGCATCTATGATCCAGATAATAGGGGGAGCCGAAGTCCAACCGATGAAAATAGACATCGAAAATCGACCCGCCTATTGTTTAGCAATTGAAAAAGCACAAGATGACAAGCCTTGATATCATGATATCAAAACTTTTCTCCAAGAAAGCAAATACCCTGAAATGGCTAGTAAGAATGACCAGAGAACACTCAGAATGTTAGCAAGTCATTTCTTATCAAGTGGGTCTATACTTTACAAAAGATCATCTGATACCACCTTACTAAGATGTGTGGATAAAAATGAAGCATGCGAACTGATGAACGAAGTACATGAAGGGGTATGTGGACCTCATATAAACGGCTACATGTTGGCTCGAAAAATCATGAGGTTAGGTTACTATTGGCTAACCATGGAATCGAATTGCATAAAATATTTCAAGCACTGTCATTTGTGTCAAGTGTACGCAAACCGGATAAATGCTCCGCCCAAGGAAGTGCACTCATTGTCAGCACCATGGCCTTTCTCCATGTGGGGGATCGACATAATCGGCCCAATCACTCCGACAGCATCCGACGGCCACGGGTTTATATTGGTGGCAATTGATTACTTCACTAAGTGGGTAGAAGCTTCATCATATACCAATGCCACAAAAGGGGTAATAGTCTATTTCTTGAAAAGGGACATAATAGCTCGATATGGAGTTCCTAAGTCCATCATCACCGACAACGGTACCAATCTTAATAATAAGTCGATGATAGGTTTATGTTAACAATTCCACATAAACTATAGAAATTCAACTCCCTACCAACGTCAGATGAACGGGGCAGTAGAAGTAGCTAACAAGAATATCAACAAGATCATCGAAAAAATGACAACTACTTACAAAGATTGGTACGAGATGTTGCCGTTTGCTCTCATGGCTTATAGGACTTCAATAAGAACCTCTACTGGAGCTACCCCATATTCGTTGGTATATGGTACTGAAGCAGTGTTACCGGTCGAGGTCGAGATATCATCATTCAGAATTCTGTTAGATACTCAGTTAACTGAATCAGACTAGGTGAAGAAGAGGCTTGATCAGCTGAATCTGATTGATGAGAAAAGACTCACTGCATTGTGTCATGGCCAGTGTTACCAACAAAGGATGGCCCGAGCATTTAACAAGAAAATGAGGCCTTGATACTTCAAAGAAGGGGATCTGGTACTAAGGAAGGTTCTCCCGAATGCCCAAGACTCCAAAGGAAAATTTACCCCTAATTATGAGGGTCCATATGTAGTAAAGAAGGTATTGTCAAGAGGAGCTCTGATATTAACTCAAATGGATGGTCTAGAATTGAGAGACCCCATCAATGCAGATGTTGTTAAGATGTACTATCATTAGGCAAGGGAATTGAAATTTTGCCAATGTTTATGAAACCCAATATTCCATATAAGTTTCGTTGAGTCTAGTTTTCATTTCTTACAAGAAAAGTTAATGTCTCTAAATGGTCGATAATTCCAACCAATTCTCATTACAATAAACATTCCTAAACACATTACCCACCACTTCACCAATGAATGATAAACATTGAAATGATAATGAATCTCAATAAATTTTGTGATATAATTCTATCTACTTTTGAGCATTAAAACCTGGTGCATTAGTAGGATAACACTACCGTCAAAAGAGCTATGCTCACAAGAAAGGGAGCGCATCCAGATCTTCAGCCCTGTGTTAAAGCAAGAGTAAGCAAAGCAGGAGCAAACCAGCACGAAGGTTCGGTTGTTTGGTTGCTATCCACGATAAATTGGCAAACATATAAACAACTATCATCCACATATCATGAAAACATCAAATCATTTAACCCAGTCGGTAGAAGCATGTTCAAAAGCATAAGATTAGTCAACCCACATTAGGACACTTCCTTAAATATCCTCTCTTAAGGTCAGCCTATAGGGGCACCTTTCGGGACATTTCTTCCTATCATAGGTTAGTCAGCCCATACAGGGGCACTTTCCTAAACTTCATCTCTCAGGGTTAGCCCATAGGGGTATCTTTCGAGACACTTTGTTATAGGTTAGTTAGCCTACATTGGGGCACTTCCCTAAACATTCTCTCTTAGGGTTAGCCTATAAGGGCACTTTTTGAGACGTTTCTCCCCATAGGTTAGTCAATCCACATTGGGGCACTTCCCTAAATATCTCTTCCTAAGGTTAGCCTGTAGAAGTACCTTTTGAAACATTGCTTCCCCAAGGTCGTGAGTCTAAGAAGACACTTCCCGCTATAGGTTAGTTAGCCCACAATGGGGCACTTTCCCAAACACCCCTTCAAAAATGTCAGCCCATAGGGGCACCTTTTTTAGGCATGTTCTCTCGCTATAGGTTAGTTAGCCCACGAAGGAGCACTTTCTTAGACACCTTTTCTTGAAGTTAGCTCATAGGAGCACTTTTCGAATCCATCGATTAATTAGCTTATAGGAGCACTTTTCGAATCCATCGATTAGTTAGCTATAGCTAAAAGGAGCACTTTTCGAATTTATCGATTAGTTAGCTCAGAGGAGCACTTTTCGAATCCATCAATTAGTTAGATCAGAGGAGAACTTTTCGACTCTATCAATTAGTCAGCTCGTAGGAGCACTTTTCAAATGTGTAGATAACCAATTAGTTAGCTCATAAGAGCACTCTTCGAAGTATTTCTCTTCAAATAGTCACTAGTCTAGTTAGACACTTCAGTTGACAGGTGGCTAGCTCCTAAGAGCACTTCCTAAAACAATCTTCTCTTCAAGGTTGCTAGTCCGATAAGACACTTCCTATCATCAGCTATTCCACTTACAATAACACACTCCTAAACAATTCTTGAGATTGTTCCTATCGCCAATTAGTCAGCCCATAGAGCACTTTTTGGAATGATACATTATTCTAGATTGTTAGGACAATTTCCTAAGCAGTACTAACCATCACGAAACACTCGTGGGATTATTAGCTCATGGGGCATTTTCCTACTAGAGACTCAACGCTAGATAACCAGCCAAACCAAGGCGTTATCCATTCAGTCAAGAGGCCAAAAATGGCATCTTTCTTGTCTTTGTAGTTAAGTTTTTCAAACTTTACTACAAAGAGGGGCAGCTGTAAACACCCCATTTTTACCCTAATGATCAATAGTAATCAACCATAATTAAATTCCAATTTTTTCCATTTTTTCTCTAATTTAGCAAAAATAGGAAAAATATTCAAAAAATAAAATAAATAGGAAAAATACATCAATTTTGGAAAATAATTGCAGAAATGGTGATAAAAAAGGTTAAATAATTTTTACAAATTTTTGAAATTTCAAAAAATACGAAAAAATAAAAAAATCGCATTGCATATATGCAAATTGCGAAAATAATAAATCGCGAAAGTGGGCTAGCCCAGCTGGTCCGAACCTTGGTTTGGTGCGCGCGCGGGAGGGCTCGGTCAGGGGTTCGAAACGCCAGGGAAGCAGAATCCGCGTTTTGCAATTTTTTTCTCTACCTAGGACACGTGTCAGTAGCCGATTGGCTGGAGTGAACGCACGTGCCGGGTGCGTGATCGTCTTCAACCTCCGTCCGAGATCACCGGCAAGGAGAAAAGTTCGAATTTTGGCCGTTTTAATTCGATTTTTTGCACAAATCCAACAAATCTTCAACAGAAATGAGATAAACATCATCCAATTGGAATCAAATCGCAACAAATCAATGGATTTGCACAAATCGGAGATAGGTTTTTAACCGCAAATCCGATTTGCTTCAATCGGTGGAAATCCAAGCTTATCTAGCTTGATTTCTTACGCCTATAAATAGAAGATGAAGTGGAGAGGCAGAAGCACATATCAAAAGTGAGAAAAGAGAGACAATCGAAGCCTCGCTGGAGTTCTTCACCTGCGACCACGGATCAAGCAACGAGCAGCCACCAGGAGGCATTTTCGTAGAAATCCACCGCCACAGTTGAGTTCCCCACCCCTAAAAACCTAGGAATCGACACCTCAACCTCTTCGGATGGCCACCGGAACGTCGTCAACGAGCATCCCCAGCTGCCGTGTCCGATCGACCCGATCCGACCCGACCGACCCAACCCGCGCACCGACCCGGATCCAGGTAAGTCGAATTTTTAGATTTTTTGTATTTATTTAGTTATTTTATTTATTTCGAATTTATTTATTTACTTATTTGTTATTTATAATTCGAAAAAATAGAAAAAATGTTAGAAATTAGATTTTTTTTTTTAGGATTTAATTTAAGATGAATGATAAAAATAAAAATAATAAATAATAAAAATGTAGAAAATTTATAAAGAAAATAATAAAAATATTATAAAATAATAATAATAATTTAGACTTTAGAATAGGATAGATGAAAAATCTAGGAGAAATTTTTTAATAAAAATTATAAAAGTTAATAAAAATTGTGAAAATTATAAAAATTATAAAAAAATTAATAAAAATCAATAAAATTTATAATGATAGAAATGAGTTGAAAAATAGAAAAATGGAATTTTTATCACTTAGAAAAATCATTTTCTTAAATAAATCAAAAATTGGTTTTTTCCTTAAAATTATCATTTTCAAAAATCAAATTATCAAGCTTAGGCTTAGATTTTTTTAGAAAAATCCTAAAAATGGTAAAAACATAAATCAAAAGAAATTTCATAATTAAAATTCACAAACACATTAAAATTTTTCAGGAAAAGCGAACTACGACTTGTTTGATCCTAAATAGCAGGTACGTAGGCACCCATTTGGGGCAACCCTAAAAAAGAAATAAAAATCATTTTCTAGAATAATTCACTTAAAAACACAATAAAAGACAACAAAAATAAAATAAAAGACATTTCAGGATAGAGTGGATTTTAGGAGATTAGGGTGGTAACCTTACGGTTTTGATAGGTTAGCCTCCGAATTTAGAAACTCTGGTTTCCCCCTTTCCTCTTTTCACAAAAAACGAAAAAAGGAAATCACGATCACTAGTGGTCTAAATTAGGATTAATCTGCTTAATTAGTCCTAATTCAATCTTTCCTAACAACAATTGGGTGGCGACTCCAAAAATAAAACGAAATTCCTAACTCAAGTCAAGGATCTACGTTAGATGAGCATAGGTTCTAGTATAGATCAAATTAGGAATGAGAAATAAAAAATTAGACTCGACATACACAATCTATAGAAGAGTTGTGGTGTGAAGTTAAGGAATAATGCGAACATTCTAATGGACCCTTGGAATTCTAGATTCAACAAAAAATATGCAATCTTGTACAAGGAAACTCAATAGTAGGAATCTACTTTAACAAATTGAAGAAATTATAGGATGGGCTGCATACGCTAAAAACTAGTCCTGTTTGTACTTATGGGATAATGACTCGTTGTACATGCAAACTAAAAGAGAAGCTTGATGAATATGAATCAAGGTCCAAATTAATACAATTCTTGATGGGGTTGTCAAATTCTTATGAATCAATCAAAAGCTAGATTTTGAGCTTGGATCCATTGCCAAATGTTAATCATGCTTTTTATCCTATTCTACAAGTGGAAAAGTAAAAAGAAGTAACCTCAGTTGTAGTAAATGATTCTGATATGGTTGCATATTTTGTGAACAAGAAAGAGATGAATAAGAAAGTAATGGATAAAAGAAGAGGAAAAGGAAATGCCAATGTCTTTTATACGCATTGTAAAATAGAAGGTCACACTATTGAGAATTGTTTTATGTTTATTAGGTACCTAGATGGTAGCTTATTGCAACAATGAAGATATGAATTTGAATTTATATACTCCGATGCTAGAAAAGGTCACAAATGGTAGTGTATTGTAGTAATGAAGATATGAATTTGAATTTATATACTTTGGTTGATTTACCTTCTAAAGTTGATAGTGATTCTTGTAAGCCAAGAGGACAATACCAGTTTGATTAGAAGATAGTCTAGTAGTTGTGCCAAGAAATAATGAGAACAATGAAAGAAAAGAAATCCTTGCTAGAGTTTGCAAGTGTATGGTCGAGTTCGTAGGTATGGCTCAAATCCATTCCTACAATATTGAACTTGATAATAATTGTGATGATTAGTGAATAGTAGATACAGGTGCCATTGACCATATGACTCTACATGAACATCTACTTACAAATTTGCAAAAGCTTTCCAATCCAGTTACGATCAAATTACCTAATGGACAATGTAAACTAGTTCTTTTCAAAGGAACATTTAAAGTTAATGCATCATTAGTTCTCCATGATGTACTATATGTTCCTGATTTCAAACACAATATACTCTTTGTAAATAAAGCTTTAAAGAATAGTGATCTAATTGCTAGAATTAATTCATTGTATTTTCAACATAGATACCCCATTTTTGCCCCCAATTAGATTTTTTAATAATAATAATAAATAATAAATAATAATAGTAATAATAAAAGTCTAGTTTATGAGATAATAAAAATTAAACAAAAAATAATGAAATAGAAATAATTAAAAAATAATAATAATAACAAAAAATGATGATAATAATCATAAAGTTCTTAATTAAAAGAGCTAACCAAAAATGAAAAAAATGAAAAAAAAAATAACAAAGATAATATATATATATACGAGTATTTTTCAATAAAAGTGAGGAAAAAAGGGACTCTAAATTAAGCTCAAGAACTTCAAATTAATTAGGACCATCAGCCTATATGTAAATTAATTGCATATAAAGAATGAGAAAAGGGTCAACCTAGTTGGCCCATGCCCATGCTTGTATGAAATGTGTAATGTACAGGTTGTAGGTTTGATTCCTCCAGATAGTACTTCGTGCTAGCCATGTAGCAGCCTCTGATTGTTGGATTTGGTCATGTGCTTGGACATGATCATCTTCAACCTCCAACTGACGAATGCAAGAAGGAGACGAGCTTGAATCCGAACATCCCACTCTCATTTTTCAACACAGATCAAGTGAAATTTAGCTAAAAAACTAGATAAACTTCACCAAATAAGCAAGAATTCAAACAAAAAATTAGAATCTAACCGGATCAAGGGGAGGTTGTGCATAAACTAATTCATGCTTATCCAAGCTATCCGAGCTCAACCAAGCCACCTATAAATACCAAGAAGTCCCCAGAAGCTAAAAAGGTTGGAAAAATCACTACAAACTCACACCTATAAGCTAGGTTCATGCACTCTCTCACTCTAAAACCATACCGACACCAGTCGCCTCCTTCTTTCTAGGATAACTTTGCCAACAAGCCACCTTAGACCACCATTTAGGTACCGGTAGATTCCTTAGGTCGCATGAAGAGGAAAAACCCCATCTTTTGGTCCAATTTTTCTTGGATCAATAAGATCGAAAAACCACCATTACCACCACTCGCCAGCTACCTTTGAAACAGCCCTTTAGGATGGTTTTTAGCGAAAACCAATGCTACCAATTGAATCTATAACCTTAAAAACATAAAAAGCCACCATCAAGTGCTTCAAACGGTGACCAAAACACCGAGTTCAAGAAGTTGCGGCCACCGCTATTCAACTTAACCCATTCCAATCCGACTTGATCCAACCCAATATGACCCGCGTGCTACCTACGATCTGGTTGGTGTAATTTTTTTTTATTTCTATTTTATTTTCTTTGAATTTCCTTTATTTATTTTATTGTATTTTTTTTTTGCCCCAAAAAAATAGAAATAATTAATATAAAGTACCTGTTAGGTTGTGGTGTATACCATTGCTCGATGGCAAATGATAAAATAATAATAAATTATAAAAATTAAATTAAATAAAAGTCTTAGGTATAAAAATATATAAAATAAAATAAAAATAAAAATATTTAGTATAAAAAATATAAAAATGAAATTAAATAAAAATCTTAAGAATAAAATAATAAGATAAAAATCTTTATCATAAGAACAAAAATATAAAAATCTAGAAAGAGAAAATAAAAATCTTTTGTATAGGTTAACATCTTACAAATAAAAATATAAAAATAAAAAATGTAGAAAACCAAATTAAATAAGTAAAACTCTTAGTGCAAATAAAATTTTAGGAACAAAAGTTCAATAAAAAGTAAAAATGATAAAAATATAAAAATAAAGTTTGCTTTTTAGTATAAAGTTTTTAATTAAATTTATAGAATAGGAATAAAGAATAAAATATAAAAATACATAAAAATGAAAATCACATAAAAAAATTTATTAAAATATAGTATTTTAGCATTTTGTCACTTAAAGCTTTTTTTTTTAAATAAAAAAAAAACTTAATATGATGTTGTCAAAACTTGGGATATCTTAGGTTTCTTTTAAAATTATCACATATTAATCTAGGTCATCTAGGTATTTTCCTAATAAAAGTTAATATGATTAAATAATGTAAACTTAGCATGTTTTATTAAATAAAATTGAGTAACAAACTAAAATTTTTATAAAAGAAAAAGTAAACTATCGATGATTTGATCTTGGTTAACGAGTACATAGGCACATTCGAGGATAACCATAATAAAATAAAAACTTTAGGTTAGGAAAAATAACCATAATAAACTAAAAACTTTAGGTTAGGAAAAATTAAATAAAATAATGAAAGAAAAACTTTATAAAAATCAAATAAGATAGAAACTTTAGAAAAAATAATATAAAAAAAAACTTTAGAAAAATTAAATAAGATAAAACCTTTAAAAATTAATAACAAAAAATTTAGAAAAATTAAATAAAATAAAAAATTTAGAAAAATTAAATAAAATAAAAACTTTAGAAAAATTAAATAAGATAAAAAATTTATAAAAACTAAATAAAATAAAAACTTTAGGAAAATTAAATAAGATAGAAACTCTAGAAAAATTAAATAAAATAAAACTTAAATAAGATAGAACTTTAAAAAAATAAAAACTTTAGAAAAAATTAATAAATAAAGACTTTAGGTTATTAGCTTGATAAAATAAAAACTTTAGATTACTTTAGAAAATTAGTATAGCAAACTTCAAACTTTAGGTTTTGTTATTTACTTTTTTAAGCATAGATTCATAATCTAGTATAATATATAGTAGCAGATACATGAAAAATAAAGACAGAAATATAAGTCTTTTAGTAAATATTCTTGAAAATTCTACATGGTAACCGTTTAGGTTTAAATAGGTTTGCCCCCGAATCTAGCATTTTTTGTCAATATTTTTTTAGGAAAATTCGCAGACTAATAGCTAGTTTAGATTAATTCACCCAATTAACCTTAACTTATTTTCAAACTTAAGTTAGTGGCAACTTCCTTTAAAAATTAATTTTTCTTAATTTAGTCGAGTAATCTATATTAAAAGAGATAGGATTTAGTATATATTATAATCAAGGAAAATGATTAAAAACTAGACTCGACATTCAATTTTAGGACCCAAAAGCTAATGTTACAATAACATCAGCAGTGGGACATAGAGGGTTATATATGCTGCAATCCAAATCTAAGAGGAAAGCTCCCACTCAATTAGAAAACATAGCACATAATGTGGTGATGAATACTTGTAATAAGATAAATTCTTTGCAATTGATACATGCTAGGCTAGGTCATTCTTCAATGTCAAAGCTTAGGCATCTTAGTTTTTGTAAAAACTTTGAAAATTTTGATTTTATTTGTGATGTTTGCCACAAAGAAAAATCACACAGACTTTCTTTTACTCGTAGTAATAATCATGCTATGTTTCCTTCCCAATTACTCTACGTAGATATATGGGGGTTGTATCATGTTTCATCCTTAATAGGAGCAAATTATTTTCTTACAATCCTAGATGATTGCACTAGGTGCACTTGGACTTACTTAATGAATAACAAGTCTTAAGTAGTTACCTTACTAGAAAAATTTTCTCATTATGTAAGCAATCATTTTAACGCTACACCAAAGACTAGAAAAAATTTTCCGTTATGTAAGCAATCATTTTAACGTTACACCAAAGATAGTCCAAATTGACAATAGGATTGAATTTTTATCTAAAGCTTATTAGTCCTTGTTTGCTAAGATAGGGATAGTTCATCAACAAGCTATAGTTTACACTCTACAACAAAACGGAATGGTAGAATGTAAGCATAGGTATCTTATAGAAACAGCTAAAGCACTAAGACTACATGCTAATCTACCAAAACAATTTTGGGGAGATTGTTTGCTTACTGCTACATATCTATTTAATATAATGCCTAGTTTAAAACTAAAATGGAAAACACCTTATGAACTATTATTTGGTCATCAACCAAATTATAGTCATCTAAAAGTCATGGGATGTCTTTGTTTTGTATCAAATTGATAGGAATCAGATTCCCATAGGACCTATCATTAGGGCTCGAGCTAAGGGCCTACACAACTTGGTTTTGAGAATCCTACATGAGAAACCTAATATTGAGGAAACTAACTTAATTTCTTCATTCTTATCATATACTTGTTATGCATTCCAACAAGTTTATTTGTCAATCCTACAGGGTGCCAAATCACCTACAACTTTTAAGTGAGTCAGGATCCTCATCAGGACTCATTTCGAAAGTACTTTGAAGATCGGCATCTTGAAGACTAATTTTTACATGCATTTGTTATTTACTTGAACTATTTATGTTGTAATTACTTTTGGGATATTTTCATTGGTTTGTAATAGTCTTTAGGACCAGCCACCCTAGAAGTGGCATAGTTGTAATTTTGTGGACTTTTTAACCCTAAAGAGAGCAAGTATAAATACTTGCTTAAGTTGGGTTTTGAAGGGAGAATTTTTCAAAATAGACATACACTTTTACGTGAGAGAATTAGGGTTTTTCCTTAGTTCAATTCCTCTTATCAATTTCAATTCCAAGAATTGGAATTGTGGCGAGTGAAACAAAGAGAAATTGTAAGTTATATCAATTTCTTATTGTTGTGTTTCTTTTCATCTCTAGTGAGTCATATCTAGGGTTAGATTGAAGTCTTCTTAGTTAGATTTGATTGCATTTGTAATCAAATTATTATTGATTAATTGATTGGTTTTTAGCACTTGTTATTTACCATCAATATTTGCTTCATTTGAACTATGGTTTACATTATTGGGAAAGGGGATCTCGAAGATGGTTCTTATTGATTTTGTGTGCTATTTCAAGTGGTTTTCATAAGAATATTAGTGATCTTCATTCAGGAATAGAAAATTGAGTAATTCATTTCATGAAATATAGCATTCGGATCATCTATTGCAATTAGGGTTCACGCAACAATTTGCTCCACCTTAAACCGAATTGACCTTGTCATTTAGGGATTGTTATTTGGTTCATTTGCATGAGCTTAATTTTGGTTTTAGGCACATCATCTTTTGGTATCAGAGCTTATGGTTGTGAGAAGGGGTTATTTGATTTTGAATTTCGGAAATCTAGGGTTCTTAATCTTACAACTTCATTCCGAAATTGAAAGTAAAAATTGAATTGTTGGTGTTGTTACTTAAAGTGGCGTGATTGTCTTGCTTGGGGAGTTGAACTTGCTGCTTGTTGGAGTGAGTTTTGAGTACTTGTTGAAGCTTCTATGTTGTTGATTTCACCGTAACGGGAAGAGGAGAATTAGTGCGTTTTTTTAACCTAAATTCAGGAATTTGTGTAGAAAGAAGAAGTGTGAAATTTGCTTGTTTGTTTTCGGAAATAGAGGGTTTAATTGAGCATTTCCATATTTGAGTTGTGTGGAAGATTTGGAAATTATTTGACTTTCAAAACAAACATTAAGTTGAAGAATTTAATGTATGGTTATTTGAATTTGAAAATTACTTCTTACCAATTGCAGAAGGGTTGCAATTATTGAAGTGGTTTGATTTTCAAATTTAAATTGTTGATGTTTTGTGCATAAGTGACGGTTTGCTTTGGTGTTTTGTGGTGGTGAAAATTTGTATGTTTGGAAGTGTAAACCGTAGGGTGTGTGTGCTGTGTTTTGGAGTGAGAACTGCGGTGTAAAAAGGGAAAATATTGAGTTGTTAGAGTTGTGTTGTGTGTGTTAAATAGAAGGGACATTAGCACCGTGACTTGAAGGTGTATGGGTGTAGAGTTGTGTTTGTAAAATTTTGTGAAGGTTATGTGCATTTCGGTGTAGATTATTTTTGTGTGTGCATTGTGGACAATTGTAGGAGGCGTAATTGAAGTAACACCGTGAGCAAAGAGGAATAGTGTAGCAGTGGATTTATGTATTTTTGTATTTTTTGAGGTACTACACATTGTGGTTATTTGTAGTGTGGAAATAAGGCAAGAAAAGGAAGGTTGAGTAGTGGAATTTAAAATTCAAACAAGTCATTAAAGTGTGAAAGTAATTGAACTAGCTACTTAAACACTTGAAGTGAATTTAATTCTATCTACTTAAGAGTAGTTATGTGTGAATATTTCATTTGTGGTTTAGTTGTGTACTTGAGCCATGGTGGTGTAAAGACTATTTTTGTGTTGTTGGATTTAAACACAACAATGTCTAGTGAAATGTTTCATTATGCTAATGTGTTGCGCCGAACATTGACTACATTTGCTACTAAGGATGAAGAACAAAGGGAAAACTTGTTCCATACCTCTTGTAGGATACAGGCAAATTTATGTGTCCTTATAGTTGATGGTGGTAGTTGTACCAATGTATTAGCTGCATCGATAGTATCGAAACTAAAACTTACCACCACTCCACATCCTAAACCATATAAATTGCATTGGCTTAGTGATCAGGGGAGTTTGCATGTGACCCTAAAGAGCTAGGGTGCCATTCAGTGTAGGGGATAAATACTGTGATGAGATTGAGTGTGATATTTTGCCTATGTGTGCATCCCATATATTTCTTGGCAAGCCTTGGTTATATAACGGGAGGGTCTTACATGATGGCTTCAAGAATACTTATGTATTCCAGAAAGAGGGCAAACGCATTATTCTGAATATGATGTCACCTTCAAAGGTTCAAAAGGTTCAGCAATAAATCAGTAGGCCATTTAAGGTTAAAAGGGTTTCAGTGCAGTTTAATAATTCTGAGGAAAAGAAGGTATTGTTGATAGGATAGGGTGAATTGGAGAGGCTTGTTACAGAAGAGACTCCAATATACTTACTTCAGTTGAGATGTGCACTAGGGGTGCAGGAACCACAGTCTCTACCCTCAGCAGTTTCTCAGGTATTGAATGAGTATACTGATATTTTTCTGATGATTTGCCAGTAAGTTTACCACCTTTGAGAGGGATAGAGCATGCTATTGATCTTATGCCCAATTCAGTATTACCGAATCGACCTGCATATCGCATGAATCCTAAGGAGGCTAGAGAATTGAAACACCAGGTGGATGAGTTGGTTGAGCGAGGATTTGTTAGGGAGCGTTTCAGTCCATGTGCTATTCCGCCCTTCTTATTCCTAAAAAGGATGGTAATTGGAGAATGTGTATCAAAACAAAGCTATCAACAAAAGCACTATCAAATACAGGTATCATATTCCTAGACTTGATGATATGTTGGATGAGTTGCATGGTTCACAGGTTTTCTCCAAAGTAGATCTTAAAAGCGAGTATCACCAAATTCGAATGAGAGAGGGGAACGAATGGAAAACCGCTTTTAAAACACGCTATGGACTATATGAGTGGTTAGTTATGCCCTTTGGTTTGAGTAATGCTCCTAGTACATTTATGAGACTGATGAATTATGTATTGAAAGAATTTCTAGGAAAATTTATTGTTGTTTATTTTGATGATATTCTGATATACAACAAAGACCTAAAACATCACGTGGAGCATCTTCGAGCAGTATTCTTAGTGTTGAGGGCACAACAGTTGTTTGCAAATCTCCAGAAGTGTTCCTTTTATCAAACTAAGGTAACATTTTTGGGTTTTGTTGTATCTGGCTCAGGTGTTAGGGTGGATGAGGAGAAAGTGAGGGCAATCAAGGAATGGCCAACACCTACCTCAATTACTAAGGTAAGAAGTTTTCATGGACTAGCATCTTTTTATAGACACTTTGTCCATAATTTTAGTAGTATTGTCAGTCCTCTCACAGAACTAACTAAAAAGAATGTACCTTTCATCTGGAGTGAAAGGTTCTAGAGGAGTTTTGAAGAGGGTAAAAAAAAAAAAACTCACTTGTGCTCCATTATTAGCTTTACCTGATTTTGACAAGGTTTTTGAACTGGAATGTGATGCTTCTAGGATAAGAATTGGTGCTGTATTAATGCAGGAAAAGAGACCTATAGCATATTTTAGTGAAAAGTTGAGTGGTGCAACTTTGAACTATTCTATTTATCATAAGGAATTTTATTCTTTGGCGAGGGCTGTCATGTAGCATTATCTCCTCCCAAGAGAGTTTATTATTTATACAGATATGAGTCATTGAAACATTAGGGGACAGTAGAACTTGTCTAAGCGCTAAACCAAGTGGGTGGAGTTTTTGGAGGGTTTTGCTTATGTGATAAAGTACAAGAAGGGTAATTAGAATATTGTTACTAACGTTTTATCACGACGGTATGTACTTATCACTTCTCTTCATCAAAGCTGCTGGGTTTTGAATTATTAAAGGAATAGTATATGCATGATGAGGAATTCAAAACCATTATGGAGAGGTGTTATGGGGGTAAGTTGTATGAGGGTTATTGTGTAATTGAGGGTTTCTGTATAAATCTAGAAAATTATGTATACCTTCTAGATCTGTGAGGGAGTTATTGGTGAGGGAAGTACATGCAGGAGGATTGTCTAGACACTTTGGTGAGAAGAGAACCCTAGCTATATTGAGAGAGAATTTCTTTTAGAAGGATATGATAAAGGATGTCCATAGGGTATTAGAAAGGTGTGGCGTTTGCAAGAGAGCTAAAGGGAAGAAAGGCATACAGGGTGAGTACATGCCTTTACCTATACCAAATAAACCCTGGATTGATATCAATATGGATTTTGTGTTGGGGTTACCTAGAACACAAAGAGGAAAGAATTCTATCATGGTGGTTGTTGACAGGTTCAGCAAAATGTCTCATTTTGTGCTATGTCACAAAACAGATAATGCCCTTTTTATTGCTAACATTTTTGTACAAGAAATTGTCAAATTGCATGGAGTCCCACAAAAGCACAGTGTCAGACAGAGACACTAAGTTTCTTAGTTTTTTTTAGAAGACATTATGGAGAAGATTAGGTACTAAGCTTGTATATAGTACCTCTTGCCATCCATAGATAGACGGACAAACAGAAGTTGTCAACCGTACGCTTGGAAATTTACTCAGATGCAACAGTTGGCAAGAATCTTACTGATTGGGACTTGTATCTTCCTATTGTTGAGTTCGCTTACACTAAGTCTACTCATAGTTCAACCAGTAAGTCTCCCTTTGAAGTTGTTTATGGCTATAATCCTTCTATTTCATTGGATTTTATAGTAAGACTAGCAACAAAGGAAGAGAGTCTTAATGGAGTTGAGCGAGCCGGGCAAAATTCAGCACATTCATGACAAAACAACTGAATGCCTTTAGAAGACCTAGGAATAGTAGAGATTCAGGGAAAAGATACAAGAAAAATCACTTTATAATCCAGGAGACTAGTCTAGATTAATCTTAGTAGGGATAGGTTTTCCACATAAGAAGTCACAAAAGCTATCTCCAAACAATGGACCATTCAAATTTTAAAGCAATCAAAAACAACGCCTAACGGATAGTTTACCAGCAGAGTATGGGGTATTAGCAACTTTAATGTTACAGATTCTATCACCGTACTTACAAACGGGCATGAAGATCTATAGATTTGAGGCAAATTTCAAGGCCGAGGAGATGTAGAATTGATTCCATAGGACCTATCACCGGGCCCGAGCTAAAGCCTACACAAATTGGTTTTGAGAATCCTACATGAGAACTATCTGAGGAACTACCTTAATTTCTTATTCTACATATATTGTTATGCATTCAACAGTTCATTTGCAATCCTACAAGGTGCCAATCACCTACAACTTTGAGTGAGTCAAGATCCTCATCGTGGATCATTTCGAAAGTATTTTAACGCATCTTAAAGACTAATTTTTACATACATTTGTTATTTACTTGAATATTTATGTTGTAATTACTTTTAGGACATTTTCATTGTTGTAATAGTCTTAGGACCCGCCACCCTAAAATGGCGTAGTTGTAATTTTGTGGACTTTTTAACCTTAAGGGAGCAAGTATAAATACTTGCTTAGTAAGGTTTGAAGGGAGAATTTTTAGATAGACATAAACTTTTATGAGAGAATTAGGTTTTTCCTTGTTCAATTTATCTTATCAATTTAATCGCAGAATTGGAATTGTGGCGAGTGCAACAAAGAGAAATTGTGAGTTATATCAATTTCTTATTGTTGTGTTTCTTTTCATCTCTAGTGAGTATATCTAGGTTAGATTGAAGTCTCTTAGTCATATTTGATTGCATTGTAATCAAATTATTATTGCTTAATTGATTGGTTTTTAGCACTTGTTATTTACCATCAATATTTGCTTTATTTGAACGTGGTTTACATTTTTGGAAAGGGATCTCGAGGTGGTTCTTGTTGATTTTGTGTGCTATTTCACGTGGTTTTCATAAGAATATTAGTGATCTTCATTGAGGAATACAACATTGAGTAATTCATTTCATGAATATAGCATTCAGATATCTATTGCAATTAAGGTTCACGCAACAATTTGCTCCACCTTGAACCGAATTGACCTTGTCCTTTAGGGATTGTCATTTGGTTCATTTTCATGTGCTTAATTTTGGTTTTAGGCACATCACAAATGTATAGCCTAATAAGGATAAGTTTAAAGCTAAAGGTAATAAGTGTGTTTTTCTAGGATATGTTTTTTGACAAAAGGTTGTATGATCTTTCAACTCATAAAATATATATAAGTAGGGATGTTATTTTTTATGAAAAAGAGTTTCCATTTCAAATGTCTTCATTTCACAATAAAAGTAATTCTCATAAGGACTTTGTAGACATAGGTTGTGCTTGTCTAATGATAATATTCCATTCATTCCTGCTACATGTCATGATCCAAATTTATCATCAGATGTTTCTAATTCCAGTCAAGCCATTCTAGCAGATATTCTTAAGTTAAGGAAGTCTATGTGTGGCAGAAAAAAACTCCCTCATGGTTAAAGGATTATGTTATTAATCATGTATCATCTTTAAATTCATATTCATCTAAACATTTACAAAATACTACACCCTTTTATCCATTCTTTAATTCCAATTCATTGACATGGTTACTTCATGATTATGCATCTTCCTTGGCACATGTATTAACTAACAAAGAACCTCACAATTATATGCCAACTTCAAAACAACAAGAATGGATAGATGCCATGAATAAGGAAATTGAAGCTCTTGAATTAAATAATACATGGAAACTAACAACTTTGCCTCTAGGAAAGAAAGGAATAGGTTGCAAATAGGTGTATAAAACAAAGTATAAAGCCGATGGATCAGTTGAGAGACATAAAGCTAGATTGGCTACCAAAGGATACAGCTAAGTAAAAGGAGAAGACTACCATGATACGTTCTCACCTATGGAAAAACTTGAAACATTTAGAATTTTAATTGCTATTGCTACGTCACAATCATGGCCATTATATCAAGTTGATGTCAGGAATGCATTTCTACATGGGTTTTTGGATGAGGAGATATACATGCTACTTCAGAAGGATATCATAAAGGCAAGCCAAATCAAGTTTGTAAACTGATTCATTCTTTATATGGACTAAAGCAAGCATCAAGGCAATTGAATGTTGAAATTAGTCAATTTTTGCTTCTACAAGGATATACTCAATCTAAGAATGATTTCTCACTTTTTACTTGCCAGACAGAAAAAGGATTCATAGCAATATTGTTGTATGTGGACGATATGCTAATTACTAGTACAAATGATGGTGCAATGTCTGACATGAAGATCAAATTGCATGACCGATTTACAATTAAAGATCTTAGGAATGCAAAGTTCTTTTTAGGAATAGAATTATGTAGAAGTGAAGCTGGAATCTTAATAAATTAGAGAAAGTTAATTTTAGACATATTAATAGATGTTGGGTTGACTGTAGTGAAGCCTACTTGTACTCCTTTTCCATCTAGTATTAATGGATAGCATCATGGTGAAATCCTTGATCAACGTCTAGTTTATAGATGCATCATAGGTCACTTACTGTATCTTACATTGATCAGATAGGACATATCCTACACAGTTCAAAGACTTAGCCAATTCACGTCTAATCCATGAACAACACATTTACAAGCTGCTTACCATTTGTTACACTATCTAAAGGGCGGTCATTCATTGGGATTATTTTATTAGTCAAACAATTCTATCAATGTGGTGAGATAAAGTGATTCAAATTGGGGGTCATGTCCTGTAGATCGAAAGTCTCTTAGTGGTTATTGCATCTTGCTTGGAAATTCTTTGATCTTGTGGAAAACGAAGAAACAACCAACTATTAGCACATCCACTACTGAAGTAGAATACCGAGCTATGGCATTGACAAACAAGTAGTTGATTTGGATTTCATATATCCTTCAAGATCTAAGAATTGATGTTCCACTTCCTATCTTGCTTTGTTGTGACAACAAATCTACCTGAATGCTTACTACAAATCCTATCTTGCATTCGAGAAAAAAACATTTAGATATTGATACTCACTTCATAAGAGATCAGATTCAAAAAGGCTTTCTAGTTACGCAACATGTTCCTTCGAAGCTACAATTTGCTGACATGCTTACAAAATTAGTAACCGAAGCATAGTTGCATTTTATTTCTAACAAGTTGGGGTTTTGAGAAGTTCCACCTTGAGGGGGATGAAAAGATATATGATAGTGCTAGCTAGAACATATTTTGTCCTTATCCAATAAATTAAATCAGTTACAATGTGAAAATACTGTAAATGAAATTTTTTTGAAATGGAGTTAGTTCGGTTAGTTTTCAGAGTTTAAATACATCAAATACTTCTCTCT
This sequence comes from Laguncularia racemosa, assembly GCA_037954665.1. Lineage (NCBI taxonomy): Eukaryota > Viridiplantae > Streptophyta > Magnoliopsida > Myrtales > Combretaceae > Laguncularia > Laguncularia racemosa. The sequence goes on along the minus strand of JBBMOL010000024.1, from coordinate 242,730 downwards.
GGAAATTATTTTCAAGAATCGTATCAACAAAAATATTGAAATAAAATCATCTTCTTTTTCATAATTCTGCAACAACAATACTGTTCATTCTGAACATTGCATCAACAAGGTTGTAACACATTGAAACAACATTACTGTTCATTCGTGTGCTCTGCGTCAACAGAATTGATTCTAGGATTTTTGCGCATACATTTTTACTTGCTGGAACTCTGTTTCTTCGACATTCGTCATACGAATTCCTCATACGTTCAACTGGAGCCTACCCTTGAAATACGTGGTTCATATGGTGATTAGGACAGAAAAATATAAGAGGTTCATAAATCATCACAGCAGAAGCAGAAGATTTCGTATTTCCTGTATTATTCATACATGAATATATTTATTCCATTTGTTTGTTGCAAAATAATTCCTCTGAAACATATTTAGACGACCTGAAAAATGAGGGAAGGTTTTTCGGCTAGTCATTTCTAAGACAGTAGGTCCTGGGCTTTTACTTATCATCTCTACCAAAAGGCTTACTTTCTGTTGTAAGAAAATAAACCTTCTTTTCCGCCCCTTTTCTTCTTGCTTTAAGTTCATATTCTGTGCAATCTCTTACTCAATGCTGATATCTCTTGAATGGTCTAATTTATGAAGAGTGTTTGGTAATTTTAACCTTTTATATTTCTTCCAAATTTCTCACTTTTTACGCAGTCTTTTATAGCTTGCAAGTCACCAACTTACTTGACGAAAAAATTTGGCATCCATATAAGTTTAACCTTGAAATTCAGGGTGTCAGGGTAGATGGGAATGCTCACTTAAGTGATGAACTTGGCAAGCAACTTAGTTTGTGGAGTGCCGCATCTGGTTTGAGGTACTCCATTCTTTTTCTTTTTGATTCCTACAGGAATTATGCATGTAAAAATAAAAATTGAAAAATGAAGAAAAAAAGCACTTAGAAGAAGAAACTGACTATTAGTTATCCAGAAATATAAAAACAAGAAACTTAGTATTAAGCAGGAAGAGCAACTATCTGGCAGAGCGTTGGAGATTAGACCCTTATTCAGATAAGATGTGAAGATCTCAAGTCAGCTGGGGACTATCACATTAATTGGTGAGCAACAATTGATTTACTTGACTAGTTGACTTACAAGACCCTTTGAAAGAAACTCCCGAGAAGTCTATGTCTGTACACATGAAATGGTTAAAGTTTTTGCTCATTGTAAGTCCCTTTATGTGGTTGGATGGAGTTTCAAGATCGTATTCATTTAACTGACTTCGAATGATTTGATATAGCATTACATGGACATTATCTTATAGTTTGGTGTCTATCATTATTCATTATGATTCGAGGTTCCATCTTCATCATCGATTTGATTAGCTAGTTTGACATATGAAAGGAAGATATTAATTTCAGTTTAGACTTGGACGATTTCATAATGTCAGTGATGCGAACCCTAGGTATATTAAACCTAGAACCCGACGATCGTGATTTGAAATCGGATCCCCAAGAATCGTCTTGAACAAGCGATGAACGGAACTAGACCCCAACCACACCTGTTGATTGAAACCTAAGTTATCAAGATGATTTCCCCAAGCGTTTAGATCGAAGAAATCGAAAGAGTTCTTTTGCAAAGAACAAAGAGAGAGAAACCCTCAAATGTGTATTCAAATCTGTAAAAAACATAACCCTAGCGTTTTTGACAAGAGGGTATTTATACTTCCTCGTACAATGTCTAGAAAAGGAAAATACGCGGAAAGAAATAATAAGATACGCATAGTACACGGTTCAATACACGGCCGTGTCTCCAAGCCGTGTATGACACTGGGCATGCGACGAACAAGGTACACGTCTCATACGCGACCGTGTCTCCAAGCCGTGTATGACATTTGGGCATTGCGACGAACAAGGTACACGGTTCATACACGACCCGTGTCTCCAAGCTGTGTATGACACTGTGTATGACAGCACAGACACGGTTTCATACACGACCGTGCCTTTTGGCCGTGTATTCTTTCTGTGGAATTCTACTGGGACACACGTTGTGCCGCTGGCCGTGCGTTAGGCCGTGTAAGGATACACGGTCGTAATACACGACGTGTATGGAGGCCGTGTATGATCCCGTGATTCCTTAGTAAAGCTCGGTTCCTTCTCTTGCAGCTCCATCACTAATCCTTGCAAAGCGTCTCTCATCCGCTTAGCTCTAGCTCTTGTCATTGGACCTCCAATACCATGTAACAGTCGTTGGACTTTGACTCTTGAACTCTTGATGCTAGCTGATCCCCATCAGTCAGTTTGTTCTGGTAGTCAATCATGATAGATCTGGAGCCTATATCTACAGTCTTGCTTGTCTACTATGCCGAAGCATTTATTTCACTTCTTGTAAAATCAAGATAGCAATGACATTTTGTACATTATGTAAAAGTTATCATTTATGTAAATTGCAGGCCCATAGGAGCAGTCATGCATATGCAACGAAGTAATCTTAAGATGTGATTGAAGAGTACAGATGGGACCACAGATACTTCTGAAATTGCAAAGGTTAACATCTTTACTGATGTTCTGTCATCAATGTGACCAATTTATTTACGTAAGACACTGTTATGATATACGTGTAGGCATATGGCGGGGAAGGAACGCCAAGTTCCAGTTCATAATAAGGATGGATGAGTACAACCATTGGCTTCCTATGAATACATCATGACTCATGAGTAAATAAGGTATTGTGTAAACATACATATGTACGTATGTATGTACATATATATACACACATATGTAGAGAGAGAGAGAGAGATAGACAGCAACCTATCTATGGTGATTTGTGTTTACTACTAAATGCCCTAGTTATCAACTATCGTTCAACAAACTTGCCGACATTGTTAAATGCATGAATTTGTGAATGTTGTGAGCTATATATACTAAGCTCAAGTTGATGGTGCTACATGCAATTGATACAAACATGAATTTGCTCTTGGTTGCCTATTTAATTTATATTGAAATTCTTCTACCCAATATTATTCTAGTATTGCTTTAGAGTTGCATACTTAAATATTTTTTTTATTTAAATTGCATAAATATTGTACCCATAAAACATATTCTTAAAATAGATTGCAAATACATGGATCACGTATGTGACTTTAGGTATATGCAAAAATTCCATGCTAAAGGCATAGACTCAGTACAAATACCCGACCACTTCTCACCGTCCAATTTTTTATTTGATTTACGCTCACCGTTGATTTATAAATATGTGATAACGGTGCAAAAACTAAAAAATATAATTATGAAACACATTGAAACACACAACCTACACAAAATGCCCACTAATGCAAATCCCGTTTTGCTTTCATTTGCACACAGGAAAAAGGAGGAAGAAGGAGTGAATTTGCTCAGGAAAAAACGATTTGTCTAGATCTAAGTATTTCTAAACAGCTAATCTTAGTTGTGGTATGTTTTTTTTTAGAAAAGTTGAAGTCTTTTTATTTGTATTAAATTTTTTTTATCTCTGTTTGTATTTAATGTAAGATTTTAGAAAAATATTAGTATAATTGTATATTTTACAAAAAAGATTACTCGGTATTATTAAATTATAATTTATTAAATATGATTTATTTAGATGTTGCATGTGTAATATGTACTATTAATTTTTGTATAGAATGAGGATTGACTACTGTAAAGAATGTGAAATATGTAGAATGTGAAATAATTGTTGTAGTATTATATGGAAATTTTGAAATGTTTTGTCAAAAACATAATTGAAAAATAATTTCGAACAAATATTTGAAAAAAAAATGTCTGGAAATAATGGAAGAAAATTGAAATTAAAATTAAAAGGAGAAATGACAGTGTTGTAAAATCATACAGAAATGGTTAGAATTTTTAATAGCGGAAATGTTATTAAAATATAACATCTGACAAATTTTTAGGAATGAATCATTTGCCAATAATGGGGAAAAAATTTAATATTTGAAATATTATAGAAATTAAATTTTTTCTTGAAATTTTAAAAACGTTGTTATTGAAAATTGTTATTTTTTTTAAAAAAAAAAAACTTATAATTTATATATACTATGATTAAGGGGAAAATGGTTGATTACGTGAAGTTGATGATCTATACATTTGGAAATATTGTGGCCAATAACTAGGGGCTAGAGTATGATAAGGATCCGGTAAAGAAGTTGAAAATGAAGAAAAACATAAGGTACAACGAATTTTTATATAGAACATGTCGTAGAATCAAAGTTGATCTAACCAAGGTAGAGGTTAAGATAATTTACAAGCATCCTATGTTCCATGGGGGCAATACATGTTATGTGTTGATGGCAATCAAAGACAACGAAAATGCTGAAAATTTTATTGAAACGGCTGAATCATATGGAGATTGTGGCATACAACAATTATTCATTAGAATTTCTAACAATTCAAGGGGGGGCTCGATAAGGTGGAGAATCGATACAAACAATCAGCCACAATCGTCACATGACATTGTAGAAATGCAACCAGAGCCATCGAGATTTCAATCCTCAATTCCAACCCCGATGGAAGTGAACGATGAGGATGAAATAGATAGAGCAGTTACTCCAGTGTTACAGCAACCAGAGACAGGGGATTCATATATGGTTCATGTGGGAGCAAAGGCTGCAACTAACACCGATGGTGGAATGGGTGTTGAGCAAGACAACAATGATAATGAAGAGAGCTCCGATGAGGAAAATGAGAAGGTTGAGAATGAGGGAGTTGAAGTAGCGGAAGAAGAGTCTCCAATTGTACGTACCTACTCAAGACATCCAATATATCAAGCAGAGTAGGCAGAACTACCTATCATGCCAGTTAGAGATCCTGTTCCATATTACAATTATGGGGGTGATAGTGGTTACATTTATTTCAAGCAGGAGTAAACCGATATTTGCAGTAGTTTGAACAACAATGACGATTTTTATAGGGGCATGAGATTTAGGACGAAATCAAATGCCATTCAAGCAGCGAAGTCTTACCATGTGAAGAACCATTGCAACTTCACTATTGTAGAGTCCAACCCACTACTATAGTCTATTAATTATGTGAGAAGGGATGATGGTTGTAAATGGAGACTTCAAGCCCGAAAGAAGAAGTTGGAGGGCATGTTCGTGGTGACGAAATTCGAGGGTCCACACTCATGCAATAACCTACTGATTAGTCAGGATCACTCACAGCTGGATTGCAATCTCCTTGCCAATCAATTTGTAAATCTTCTTACAGAGAATCGTGATATGAAGGTAGCTGAACTGACTTCCATTGTCGAATAGGAATTTGGCTACAGGATCAGTAGGAGACGGGCTTAGGAGGGAAAGAAATGGGCCGTCGAGCTCGTGTATTAGAACTGGGAGAAGCCTTACGATGAACTGCCAAAACTTCTCAATGCAATGGAAAATACGAATCCTAGAGCATGAATAGATTGGGGGTAGAGCAGATCGAGCACCCTCGATGTGTCCACTCTAAAGTGGGTATTTTGGGCCTTTGGGTTGTGCATCGCAGCATAAAGATTCCTTAGACTTGTTGTTACCATTAATGCCACCTTTCTGTATGGGAAGTACACCAACAAGTTGCTAATTGCTTGTGGCATTAATGGCAACAACGATATACTTCCACTGGCATTCGCTCTGGTTGATCAGGAGACAGTTGAGACATGGGGCTAGTTTTGTAGAAACTGAAGGAATATGCCGTCAGTAGGTCGCGAAACCATTTGCCTCATATTGGATAGACACGTAAGCATCAAATCTACAATCCGAAAAGAAGTGAATGGATGGTAGACTCCATTTGTGGCGTGGTGGTTTTGCCTCCGACACATTGCAAGTAACTTCAACTCGACGCATAATTAACGACATATTAACGACTAATCATCTTTAATTAATGGATAATTATCAACTACATACTTTTATGACTAATTCTACTAAACCACACAAATATTTTACATTTCTACCCAAGATAAAAAAATTTACTAATTAATTTTATAGCAATTAATTAACAATATATTAACGACTAATTTCCTTTGATTAATGGATAATTAATAACTAATTAATTTTATAACTTAGTCTATAAAAGCATACAAATAATCCTACCTTGCAACAAATACAAATTTTTTCACTAATTAATTTTACAACAATTAATTAATGACTAATCATCTTTAATTAATGGATAATTATTAACTATTTACTTTTATGACTAATTCTACTAAACCATATAAATATTTTACATTTCTACCCAATATAAAATTTTTCAATAATTAATTTTATAGCAATTAATTAACAATATATTAACGACTAATTTCCTTTGATTAATAGATAATTAATAACTAATTAATTTTATAACTTAGTCTATAAAAGCATACAAATAATCCCACCTTGCAACAAATACAAATTTTTTTACTAATTACTTTGACAACAATTAATTAACCACATATTAACAACTAATCACCTTTAATTAACGGATAATTACTAATTGCTTACTCTTATGACTAATTTTACTAAACCATACAAATATTTTACATTTCTACCTAATACAAAATTTTTCACTAATTAATTTCATAGTAATTAATTAACGATATATTAATGACTAATCCCCTTTGATTAATGAATAATTAATAACTAATTAATTTTATAAAACCATACAAATATTTTCACTAACAAATACAAAATTTTTCACTAATTAATTTTACAACAATTAATTAATGACATATTAACGACTAATCATCTTTAATTAATGAATAATTACTAACTACTTACTTTTATGACTAATTCTACTAAACCATACAAATATTTTACATTTCGACCCAATACAAAATTTTCCGTTAATTAATTTCTTAGCAATTAATTAACGATATCTTAATGACTAATCACTACTAATTAACAATAACTTCATTTACAGCTATGTTTAAAAAAGTACATTATAATAACATATATACATAATTCATTTACTATGTTAATTAATGATATATTATTTACTAATTAATAGTTAATTAACAATAACTACTACTTTAATAAAATTTATGTAGTATATATATTTACATGTCTTTCTTTTTTGCATTTATCCAAAGTACAATAACAACAATAAAAATAAATTTTTTCAAAAGAAAACATACTGAGATCTTGATGAAGAAATTTTCGCACACGTATTTCAGTAGATTAAAACCTGTATAAAACACAAATTGTGAAAAAAAAAAATTTGCAAGGTAAATTTTACAAAGGAAATTCAAATATTGAAATGTGAAATGTGAAATGTGAACATATGAACCGAATTGAGGATTCATATTTATATTTGAAAGTGTCAGTTCAAATTTTTTTCCTGTGTATTATTGTGTAGATTTACTATAGCACTTTTAAGTTTGCAAACATACTTTTACAATAATTTTATAGGTTTGTAGAAACTTTATAAGTTTGTAGTATTATAAGCTTTATAGGCTTGCAATAAAGATTTGTAGGGTTAAGAAAAAAAAATTGTATTGAAGGCGTAGACTAGGTCTATGCCTTCAGCCTAGAATTTTTGCATATCCCTAAAGTCGCATACATGATCCGTGCTTTCACAACCTATTTTAGAAATATGTTTTATGGGTATATTATTTAAGCAATTTTTTTTTTAAAAAGCAATATTTAAGTATGTAACTCATTGCTTTATGGGCTACAAATCTAATAAATACTAAAAGATTATACGGGAATTATTTTTGTATAAGCTCAAGTTCATAGCATTTCATGCATATTACATGAATCCACTCTTGTTTGCTTGTTTAATGCATATTGAAATGCTTTTATTATATATTATTCTAGTTTTGCTTTATGGGCTGCAAATCTACTAAATTTGTAAAACTTGATAAAAATAAATAAATAAATATAAACAATAAGTTAAGGCAATCAGAGGTAAAAAAGAGTTAAGTATCAAGGGTAATTTAGTCATTTTAACAAAGAATGTATAAATAGGTTACCGTGGGTTATTCTAATCCTTTTCCCACATTTTGCATTATAGCACCCATAGCGTAAGGACAAACCCTAGGAGAGAAAATGACTACTACACCCTACGATCCGATAAATTACCCATAGTAAGTGAACCGATCAATAACTCTTGATCACCGTTTGCATGTGTATGATATGAATTTATGTTAAGTTCATTGAATTTCACTGTAAAATGATTGGTGCGGGAAAAGGTTTAGAATAGGACTTTGATCGTTGAAGCAATCTAAGTCGGTAAGTCATCTAATTAAACTAAATTAGTGTTCCAATGAGAGAAACGATGCATAATTAAGCTTAAAAATGAAATATTTCAATTAGGGTTTGAAGGAATTGGAATTTAGCGAATTGGGAAAAGGATTCGTGATAGAATAGTGAACTAAGGCCAGGTACACGCCTATGTATCTGCATGTGTCAAATTTCAAAAGTGTACAAAAAGGTACACGACGACAGTACACACATGTGTACTTAGGTATGTCAAATTTTGAAAGCGTACAAAAAGGTACACGGCTATAGTATACGCTCGTATACTTAGGCATGTCAAAGTGTGAAAGTTTACAAAAGTGCATGGCCATAATATACAACTTATACCCTACTGTGATAAAATGCACGACTAATGCACAGTTGTGTACCCTAAGAAATTACTTTATTCAATTTCTTTTCTTTTTATTCAAATTTCTATTAATCCTAAACACCTAAACACCTTAGAAATTTTATAGAGTAAAAAAAGTGATACTAGAATAATTAAGTGAATAAAATTGAGTAATCTAGACAATACCTAGACTAGTACTAAGGTTAAATTCTCTACATTTTGAGATTACGTTAATCTATCAGAAGTTGATAGACCGCCCTTTTAGCTATGTATAACTGTGTTTGTTATTTGTGTATGTTAGGCTATAGATTTAAATTAAATTTATGTTGTAATTGAAATTGATTGTTTTGTGTAATTGTGCTTGGTTGGGCTCCAAAAACTGAAAATGTTAGTGATCTCAGGTGTCACCTTGATAATCGATATGTGACATTATCCTTAGTAAAGTCATGTACCAAAATGATACGGGTAGATTTGAAGTTGATATGAACTATGGACTCATGTAGTGAGGAGTATTCATTACTCTCATATATATATTTATCTATGGTATAAATTCATGAATAATGGGGATGACCTACTATCATATATATATATGTATGATATGAACTCATAGACAGCGAAGAGTACCCATTGTTGTATATGTATAATTATGTATGGAATGGACTCATGGATAAAGGAGAAGACCCTTTGTCATATATATATGTGTATATATACATGTGCGTATGATGTGTATGTGGGGATTATGATAATGAGATTTGTGTGTTAGAATAAAGAATATGAAAGATAATAAATCATTGTTTGAATAACTTGTTGCATCTTATTTGTGTTTGTATTCTAGCATGGCATGCATGTGTGATTGTCAATATACATTGTATTGGGCATTAACTTACTCCTCGTGGAATCATTTTTCAGTTGCAAGTACTTTGGGTGAAATCGAGGATATGATGAGATGTTAGTGAACACGAATCAAGAACTAGATGAGAATGCAGAATATGTGTATTATAAAGAATGATTGGCAGGTTAGAAGGATGACTAGCATTAGAACATAGTGTTTAGAATATTTGTTTAGTTGTGTTAAATTAGAGACTTTGATTGTAATTGAATTTTAATATGCTCCCGCTGTAATATGATTATAAGAGATAACTATAGATGACTATTGTGGACAATTTGTTATTTGTAGTTTCTATTAAACCACTTATTCCTATATGTGAAGAATTCTTAATTGATTGACATGGTTATTTAAATATTAACTGTGGAATTTAGTAGATTTTGAGTCTTTACATGTCTTTAACCAGTGAGCACACATGACAGGCTATACTCACCTCAAGTTCCAAAATGTTACAAAATCATAGAAGATCTTATAAGCATTAGGTCTTTGAGCAATGACCCACCACAAAAAAAGTCAAATTGTAAAAACATAAACAATTTTGACTTCTTAGGTGTTGTGATGTTTGGAGGGATCTAAAGCCAGACTACTTTTGAGGACATGGAATGGCCAGGATAGTAACCATGAAATTGGATACATATAGGGGTAAAGGGATAAAAAAGGGTGTATTTTTCATAGAGAATGAGCAAGCGTGGAGTCACGGGTGGAAGAGGAAAGGTGATGAGGAGATCTACGATTTTCATTTTTTGTTTGTCATACATAATACATAAAATGCTGAATATATGCCACATCAAATAATAATAGTACATATAGTAGTAACAATTTCTAACACAGGGTGGCGAAGGAGATTCTCCATTTCCCATTTATCATAATAAAGGATGAGAAAGATGAGTATGGCTGATCTGTCTGCTTTGCCATGAATATGTCCTGAATACATCAAGTTTAGAAAGTGCATGGAAGCATTTGCTATTTTGCTGTTTGTATTGCTGATTACAATTTAAGTTTGTGATTCTGGGAACTCACTCTCATAGATGTCTTTGTTTTGGTAGGAGAATATCAGCTTTCTTTTGATTCTTTATCTACATTCTTTTTTGCTCTCATTAGGTGCTTTCTCACCGATATTATTTGTCCTTTTTCGTCACAAAGCTTACTAACTGCATATGATGCTTTTACATCAGTTTTCAATAGCTATCAAAATGCATCCATCATTTCATTTTAATACCAAGGTGTAAACTCCACATCTTGAATTTAGAGAATGCTACAATTACTACTTTACTGGGCATCCATCCACCGATATTCCTTTGCCTGTTGGACAACTCGCTAACTCACAATGTTCTCCTTTTGTTCCCCACCAGGTTAACTCTTTATCCTCAATGCCCAGTAAGAAGTATAGAAGCACAGCCATAAATGCCACTCCTGCATCTAGCGCTGCAGAAAGGACATAATTGTACCTCTGCCACCATTGTTTTCGATACCGGAATATGAAGAAGTTGAAAATTGTTCCAACTAGGACCCATGCATTGTAGTTTAATGGAGTTGCTGCTGGCATCATTCCTGTTGCCCCTAGTAAGACCGGAAGATTAATTAGAGGAATCCAAGTTTGCTTGGGGAATGCCTTGTGCAGCAACCACACGATCAGTGGTCCCACTGCACCTCCGAGGAAAAACCAATTCATGGCTTGATAATTTCCCAGTGCTCCAAAGATTCTTCTAGGTCCCACTAGCCCCCATATAACAGATGCATCGAAGAAAACTCGATCACCAGGACATGTCCAAGAACTGTCTGCTGGAAGTTTGTTATCTTGGCATATGTTGGTTATAGAGTTAAGCAACCACCATGCCACTGAAATGTTGATTGTTCCAGCAACAATGGTTCCTATAAACTGTGGAAAAAACATGCAAGTATAATTAGTTTCTTAAAAAGAGAAGTATGAATCCTGAGCTGGGGTTTTGACTGTATCTAATCCGCAGTAAGGGCTTCAGTTCTTCAACTTGAGTCATGATAGTTTGTATGAGATAAAAACGGAGGGTAAGGAAATGTTTCTAATTATAGTTATTGTGTATGCTTGCAGTTTCCTGCTAATGTGGGTCTGCTGACGTCAGGATGGGTAATAGTGAATACGTTTTTATTTATTTGTTTTAATCTTCAGGTTTTAGTAACCAGATGGATGCATATTTGAATATGTAGCCAATCACCTATAATTCTTTTGTCTTTTTTTAAGAAGGGTAAATTTTTTTTTTTAAAAAAAAGAAAGCCATTCAAAAAAGGTTATCTATCTTTTTTTTTTTTTTGACAAAAAGATGACCTATATTTTTTAGTTTTAGTCAACAATAAATAATAATAGGTGTTAATATTCTATTAGTTAGTAAATAATTAATTAAATAAAATAATATTGTTAAAATATATAATTGAATAAAAAATATAAAAAGGTTGCAGAAAATAAAAAGAAAGTAAAAAAAGAAAAAAAAGAAAGGAAAAACAATTGAACAATCAATAGAATATTAACACATTATCTTGTTACTAAAACAAAATTAAAAAACACAACTTATCTCCTCATAAAAAAACAAAACACGTCTAATAAAAAACACAGGTTACTCTTTATAGTTTAACTTAAGAAGAATCAGATATCAGATAATGCAACTGAACTCAGAACATTGATCTTGGGGGTATCTTCATATAATGTCCCAGCTTGAAATCATTGAGGAACGACACTGCTTGAGCCGTGCTCATATAACCATAGGTTTTGAAGCACACATTGGCTATTGGCTTTCCTGGATATATGATACCCATGACATACTCAGTGATGATGTTCAACCCTGGAGTCTGAAGGGTAAATGATTTGCTGGGTTAGTACATATGAAAACGCTGGAACGGCTACTGCAAATGCTCATCCTAACTTAAATTTAGTGATTAGTGAGGGAAATATTCTGATGATAAAAGCTATCTACCTGGTTTGTTGTTGCCGTAATAATGCTAATAGGAAGGGTGAACACAAAAGCCATCGCACTCGCGAAGAGGAGTCCCCACCAGGGCATTTGAACCTGATCATTCAAGAAGATGCATAGTACCAGAGCTACGACAAGAGTTATAATGAGCAATGAGTGGAACCACCAGGCAGGTATGTCTTTGTATTGTCGCATTAATTTTGTGTGGATATCTTCTTTTCCTTTGTAAGAGGCACGGTAGCGCCCAATGATTTCTCTGATCAAATGCAAGCAATTCAGTTCTAACTTTAAAAGTTTCTTTCATGAACATTTTCTGCCTATAGTGGAAATTGGCATTGCTTCTTTTCCTATTTTATTTGAAAAAGTCAACTGGCTTTTTTCAGCCATGAGAATTGCACTGGACACTGAAACAAATAGGAAAACTGGGAGGCGATGCACTTATAATAGCATATGGGTAGAAATAGAAGAACAATGTAATTTCTCCATGGATAAAATTTGATAAAAATTGAGAAAAGAATATTATACATTATGCGGAAACAGTTGCTGCTAGTAACTGCAAACATGTTATGGAGGCATATTTACATTCTAGCTGATTTCAGTTGAATTCTAAGTCATCTCTTTCTTACCCAACATATAGAGAAAAATCATGATCTTTATGATGCGCAGAAGATTCAATATAATGGTCATGTAATGATACAAATGTTAAGGTAAGAACGATACCTTCCATAAAATAGAGCCACATGAGTAAGTGTGGACGCAATGGTGGCAAACCCAAACCCATATATGAATGCAAACAAGATGCTCAAATGAATTCGTCCTTGCTCCTCGTATTTTGGTATATCCAACTCGAAGTTGTCATTTACGATAGCTGTTATGTTGTATATTTGACCTTGTGCAGTGAACAAGTGCGAGGAAAAAATGGGGAATCTGTCTGCACCGTACAGATTAAAACCCCAATAAGCTATGGGCATCACGACGTAGATGAGCAATGCGTATCCCACGAAAACATTGACAATGACAAAAAAAGGGGTGACAAGAGGGCTGCCCAAGAAGGATGCCACTGCTGTCCAGTCAAGTGTGAAGGCTCCAAGGCCTAGACCGCGCATTCCAGACCCAATTTGCTGAGCTGTGACTGACTTGGAAAAGATCCAACAAATCCATGATATGTTTGTTACTGTAGTGAAAAGGTATCCTGGAAAAACATACCATGAAAAACTGCAAAGCATCACAATGAGGAAGAACTTTGCCCTCGACATGCGCTGCTCTTCTTTTTCATGCAACGCCCTGCATCGAGAAATCGTATGACATATATTGTAAGACAAGGGACTGATCGTAATCGTAAAGTTGGTTTTTCTGGTTCGTTGTGAAAATGCACTTCAATAACGCAAGCTTGTTCTCGTTCAAGAAAAGTTGTGGGTTATGCTCAGCTATGAATGCTAAAAAGGAGCATTTGAAATGCTCATAATACAAAGATGATAACGAGACATAAAAATGCGACTGGATTAAGAGGAAGGAGAGATTAATATAGAATTATTTTAACATGCTAATGCTGGTGTCAAAGCCAGTAAGGATTAGTTTTGAGTATTTGATGTGAGCTATACTTTCATTTGTCGTTATTTTGTTTATCGCTCTTAATGATTATTTTAAATACTGATTATTAGAGGAAGGCATGTGCATCGTAACACGTTAAATAAAGACATGTCCTGTAGTATATTATAATGGTTGGCTTTACGTAACACGTTAAATCTGTAGACTCTGCAGCTCGGTCCATTTTTCCTTTGAAACTAAAGGATTCATAAGGTGAATTCTATACACTTTTGACGGAAAAATAATGAGAACAATCCACCCTCAAGAGAGTACAATTTCCAGTAGTTATATTATAAAGATAATATCATCTATAATTATATTAAAATATATTAATGTTATTTAATTCCACTATCATCTATAATTATATTATAAAGCGTATTTTAGCAAAACTATTGCCTTGGTTAGTTCCTTGTTTGATAATATTTATATTATTTTGGTTCTTTCAATCTGAAACATCTCACCTTGTGAGTTAAACTTGAAATATTTGTCCTCGGTTTAGTATGTGAATGTTTTATTTTAAACTTGGAAAAGGAATTGGATGTACACGCTGGTTAATATGAGTCGGATTTATCACATCTTAAGTTTTTGAAAAATAACCCTTAGAAATTTATGAAAGAAAATTGACAACCCATCTATAAATTTATTGTTTTTACAAGATTTGTCCCGTCCCGCCTAGTCTACTTCCTTTTAGCAGCCCTTAGTCCACAGAGGAAAATTCTCATGGCACTGGGTGTATGAGCTAAGCAAATTGACTAGAGATAAATTGATAGCCTTCCACTTCCCGATTTCTATAGTCCCGGTCACCCGTGGCGTGGTGGTCCATCCCTCATATTTTGGGCGAGAGAAAGGGACCCATATGATTTTGCAAATCAGTTGAAAGGAATCTCAGCCATTTGATGATAGAATATAGTATGATGAGTGTTGAGATTTAAAGTGATGCTTCGTATTCTTCAAGAGCAATTAATTTTTGGTGAGTTATTGCCTCGTGTTTTTGGTGAGTTATTGCCTCGTGAACATGTTATTGTTTCTTTTTAGGTGTATTTAAAATTGTTTTTTTTTTCTTTTTCAGCATATATATAATTTCAGTTCTTAATGTAACAAATAATCCACTTCTCTGCAAGTTCCTTTTTCTTCCTAATTATTAAAAGAGAATTGTTCCTTTACGGTGGTTCTCTGATATAATCGGAGTGTTTGTCGGTCCGGGTTTTCTTTACATGGTATCAGAGCTCGGGTTGATCGCGTGAGTAACGTCGATGCTCTCTCGATATGGAAGGTGTTAGTCGTGTAGCCGGACTTGGTTTGGAATTATTGAACCAGTCTAACTACCGGATATGGAAGACTTGTATGGAATCGTACTTGGTCGGCGAAGAATTGTGGGATGTCGTCGTGGTTGGCGGTATCGTCACTCCGGAAAATGTCGTCGCGAATGCGGAGGCGCTAAAGAGGTGGAAGCAGTTAAATGCAAAGGCGGAACAATTTGTGTTGAAGAGATCTATCTCTCACGGATTGTTCGAGCACATAATCAGATGTGGGTCTGCTGGTGAGATCTGGCAAACACTCGATCGTTTATTCAACAAAAGGAACGAGGCTCGTCTGCAGATGCTCGAAAATGAGTTGGTAGCTGTGAAACAAACTGGTCCTATCTCAGAGTACTTTCTCAAAGTCAAGAACCTGTGTTCGGAGATTTCGCTATTGAATCCTGAAGAGCAAATCTCAGAGGCTCGGACGAAGAGGTACATCAATCGAGGCCTTCTACCGGAGTACACGCCCTTCATCACTTCGATTCAAGGATGGACGCAACAACCATCTCTTGAAGAGCTGGAAAATCTCTTATCGTCTCAAGAGTCGTTGGCTATACAAATGGCCGGAACCAACCTCAAAGAAGAATCTACGAGCGCCTTGTTTGTGAAGAAGGGAGGCGCTTATAGAGAAAAAGGGAGAATAGATGAGGCGGTGTCGAAACATTCAAACGTGCCTAAGAAGACATTCAAATGCTATAGATGCGGAAAGGTTGGGCATATCAGAAAAAAATTGCCGAGTTAAACTTAAGGATGGAAATTTTGCAAGTTCTTCTGACGGTGGCGAGAAGTTCGACCAGCAACCGGGGGAAGATTGGAATGCTTGTTTTCATGTCGATTTGACGAATTCGGAAGGTGAACAAGCAGCTGAAAAAATAACTCGGGAGACGTGCTTACAGGCTGAGGGAACATCTCGCAGAAAACAACCGATCAACAAGGATTGGATTGTCGATTCGGGCTGCGGTCATCACATTACCGGAGATGATTCAATCTTCTCCTCATCTCATGTTCACGGCAGCGGAAGTGGGATCATTACTGCGGATAACACGGTTCATAAAATTCAGCAGGAAGGAACCGTTATAATCGGCGACGACCACGAGAAGTCAATCACGCTTAAAAGCGTGTACTACGTACCCGGGATACGGAAAAATTTATTCTCCGTGGTGAACGTGGTTGATGCTGGAAATTTCGTTCTCTTCGGACCAAAAGATGTGAAGTTTCTTCGGAACATTAAGGAAATTAAGGCGGATGTCGTTCACACAGGTACGCGGGTGAATGATCTATTTGTTTTATCTGCATCGAATTCTTATATTGAGAAGATGAGTAGCAACAACACGACGTCATTGTGGCATGACTAAGCTAAAGGTTATGGCTCAAAAGAAATTAGTTGATGGGTTGCCCGAAGTGTTGAAATTCGAGGATGAAGGTGTCTGTCAAGGCTGTCAATTTGGAAAGGCTCATAGGCTTCCTTTCGACAACTCGAGTTCGAGGTGTAAAGCCCCGTTGGAACGAATTCATAGCGACCTGATGGATCCAACTCGGATAGCTTCTTACTCAGGATACACCTATATGCTACTGTTTGTGGATGATTATACGCGGTTCACGTGGGTTTACTTCGTGAAACACAAGTCAGAGGTATTCTCAAGGTTTCTCGAGTTCAAAGAAACCGTGGAAGGGGAGTTGTGCAGAAAAATTCAAGTTTTACGGACAGACAACGAAGGAGAGTTTTGTTCCAATGAGTTTCTCTCTTATTGCCGGAAGAATGGTATTAAAAGAGAGTTTTCATGTCCGGAGACGCCACAACAAAATGGGATAGCAGAGCGAAAGATCCGACATCTTGTGGAAACATGCAAGAGTTGGCTACATATGAAGAACTTGCCGAAGGAGCTATGGGCGGAGGGTATGAGATGTGCAGCTCATGTGATCAATCGGGTGCCGCTTAGTCCGAATAATTTTAAATCGCCTTTCGAGATCTCCTTGATGTCAAGCCGAGCGTGAAGTACTTTCGTGTCTTTGGCTCTATTTGCTATGTTCATGTTCCTGATTCTCGAAGAAGCAAGCTGGACGCTAAGGCTATGAAGTGTATTTTCATCGGCTACGACGAGGGAAGAAAGGGCTGGCGGTGTTTGGATCCGGAAACATTTAAATATGTCGTATCTCGTGATGTAGTCTTCGATGAGATTTCTTCCTACTATTCTAAGGATGCTGGTGTGGAAGAGAGTGATACAATAACCTTACCATTGTCACACTCGTTAGAAGGTTCGTCAGAGGAAGATCATGGAAAAAGGGGGAGTTTCGTTTCTCCTCAAGATGACCCTCCCAAAGAGGAAATAAGAAGCCAACGTCCAAGGAGGAATATGTAAGCCATAACCAAATATAAACACATAAAATGCAGCGGAATTAGGAAAATCACTAACCTCTTGCCATTGCTTAATACGGAGAGGAACAAAACGTCAAGCCCCGGAAACTTCAAGATCTTCAGAGCACTAAAAAATCTCACAAGATGGTGATGTGTTTTTAATAGAATTTTTTGTACTCTAGGACCTTGAATCTATTAGCTATTTATAGAGAAACTTTCCATCAAAGTTTCCTAAAATCATGCTAATGGGTTGGTGGGTAATGTGGTTGATTAGGATTAAGTAGTTAGTGGGAACATGGGAGTTGAGTTGATGAAGTTGTGGTTTGTGGTTCCTGAAAATAGGACCACCATACTTCCACTATTCCAACATTCTCCTACTTGGTCCGTATATTTTACTTTAATACCACAAATCCTTAGACTTTAAGAAAACACAATACACGAATCATGGCGATATTTTCCCTTTATTACTCGAGTAGTATCTTCCATGTATTACAATGTATCAAGTTTTCAAACCTCTTTCCCAACAGCTTAATGAATAAACCTAACGTTTATTCTAGGTCCAAACTTTATTGATATTTCTCCAAATAAATAAATTGTGCACAACAAATATGAGAAATATCTACTCTATAGAGTTTCACTAACGCATAATGGAACCAAGTCCCATATTGACAACATGATCCTTAAATCTTTGTGGTGGCATGCCTTTAGTCAAAGGATCGGTTAACATCAGCTCTGTGTTAATATACTGAATGACCACTTTGTTATCTTTAACACGTTCCCTTATGGCCAAATACTTTATGTCGATATGTTTGCTTCGACTTCCACTCTTATTATTTTTAGCCATAAAGACTGAAGCTGAATTGTCACAATACATCCTCAGCGGCTTAGATATAGAATCCACAAGTCTAAGCCCTTCGATGAAACTCTTCAACCATACACCTTGTGAGGTAGCCTCAAAACACGAAACGAACTCAGCTTCCATAGTAGAAGTAGCAGTTAAAGTCTGCTTGGCACTTCTCCATGAAATGGCTCCACCGGCTAACATGAAAATGTAACCTGATGTTGATTTTCGAGAATCAACGCATCCGGCGAAGTCTGAATCAGAGTAGCCAATTACTTCTAAATCATCTGACCGTTTGTACATAAGCATGTAATCTTTTGTCCCTTGAAGATATCTCAAGACTTTCTTTGCAACTTTCCAGTGGTCAAGTCCCGGATTTGACTGATATCTTCCTAACATTCCAACAGCAAATGCAATGTCAGGTCTAGTACAGACCTGAGCATACATTAAGCTTCCAACAATTGAAGCATAAGGAATGTTCTTCATTTGCTCTTTTTCAAACTCGTTTTTAGGGCATTGGTTCAAATGGAGCTTATCACCCTTCACAATAGGAGCAACACTGGGTGAACAATTTTTCATTCGAAATCTTTCTAAAATTTTGTTAATATATGTTTCTTGAGATAGACCTAAGATTCCTCTATGTCTATCTCTATGAATCTTAATCCCAATGACATGAGATGCATCACCCATATCCTTCATATCAAAATTTTTAGAAAGAAATTGTTTCACCCCATGTAACATACCCTTATCATTTGATGCAAGTAGGATATCATCCACATATAGGATAAGAAAACAAATCTTACTCCCACTAACCTTTTGGTATATACATTGATCCATGATATTCTCAACGAAACCAAATGAAGAGATAACATCATGAAATTTTAAATACCATTGACGGGAGGCTTGTTTTAATCCATAAATGGATTTCTTTAGCTTGCAAACCAAGTGATCACCATTACTAGAGGAAAATCCTTCAGGTTGTTTCATATAAACCTCTTCCTCTAAATTACCATTTAGGAAAGCTGTTTTCACATCCATTTGTTGTAACTCAAGATCAAATTGAGCTACTAATGCTAATATTATGCGTAAGGAGTCTTTCCTGGATACAGGACTGAAGGTCTCTGTGTAATCAATTCCTTCACGCTGAGTGAACCCTTTAGCAACAAGTCTAGCCTTATGTCTTTCAATGTTGCCCAATGAGTCTCTTTTAGTTTTAAAGACCCATTTATTACCTATGGCTTTTACACCGTCGGGCAACGGGACAAGATCCCAGACTTCATTACTCTTCATAGAATTCATCTCATCTAACATAGCATTATACCATAAATTTGACTCATCACAATTCATAGCTTCCTTGAAAGACTCAGGATCATTTTCAGCTCCAATATTGTACTCAGATTCTTGTAAATACATAATATAATCACTAGGGATTGCTGACCTCCTTTCTCTAGTAGATCTCCTTAAAATTGGGACAACATTTTCTTGTGGATCATGTTGCTCAATCATTTCTTGATTTTGATCTACTATGATTTCCTCAGCAATCTGTGGATTTTCATTGATTGGTTGTTCAACTCCTATTTGAACTCGAGGAGTGTTGTGAACAACAACCAATCTCTCACCTGATGTGGAAGGTAGATCTTGCTCATGAACAATGTCTTGAGATAGATCACTCCCACTTATTGAGTCATTTTCAAGAAATTTTGCATTTCTTGATTCCACAATCCTAGTAGTGTGAGATGGACAATAAAATCTGTATCCTTTGGACTTTTCGGCATATCCAATGAAATACCCACTTATAGTCCGAGGATCCAGTTTCTTTTCTTGTGGGTTGTAAACTCTAACTTCAGACGGGCATCCCCATACACGCATATGACGCAAACTCGGTTTCCAACCTTTGAACAACTCAAATGGTTTTTTAGAAACAGCCTTGGTTGGAACTCTGTTTAATATATACGCAGACGTCTTTAATGCTTCAATCCATAAGGATTTAGGCAGTTTAAAGCTACTAAACATACTTCGCACCATTTCCATTAATGTTCGGTTTCTTCTTTCCGCAACACCATTCTGATCAGGTGAACCTGGCATGGTATATTGGGCAACTATACCGTTATCCTGAAGAAACTTAGCAAAAGGACCTGATGCTTGTCCATCTTCAGTGTATCTACCATAATACTCACCACCTCTATCGGTTCTCACAATCTTGATTTGCTTACCGCATTGTTTCTCTACTTCAGCTTTGAAAACCTTAAAGGCTTCCAACGCTTCACTTTTATGATGAAGCATGTAGAGATACATGTATCGTGAGTAATCGTCTATAAATGTGATAAAGTATTTCTGACCTTGATTATCCATATCTGGACAACAAATATCAGAATGGATAATTTCTAATATGGCCGAACTCCTTTTGGCACCTTTCTTTGACTTGTTAGTCTGCTTTCCCTTTATGCAGTCTATACAAGTACCAAAATCAGTGAAATCTAAATGACTAAGTATACCATCATTCACCAATCTTTTAACTCTCTCTATAGAGATATGACCTAGTCTACGGTGCCATAAGGTAAAAGAATCCTCATTCATAACACATCGTTTAGTACCAGCTTGTACATGCATAACATCATGAGTGGCATTATTATGTAAATTTAATAAATAAAGACCATCCAATGAAGAACCATCACCAATATGATTGGATTTATAAAATAAATCAAAACCATTGTTTGAAAAGTTAAAAGTGAATTCCAAAGGTACAAGTTTTGAAACTGAAATCAAATTCCTAGAAAAACTAGGAACATAGAAGGTCTTTTCAAGAATTAAATTAAAGCCACTCTTAAGTACTAATATGCATGTCCCAATAGCTTCCACATGCGATTCTATCTTGTTTCCAGAATAGATAAATCGCTCAGCTCCTACTGGTTTCCGCAGGTTTTGTAAACCCTGCATGGAATTAGAAATATGGATTGTAGATCCAGAATCAATCCACCATGTGTTACAATTCACATCAACCATGTTAGACTCAAAACAAACATATGAGACTAAGTTACCTTTCTTTTCAAGCCAATTTTTATGCTTGACACAGTCTTTCTTTATGTGTCCCTTCTTTTTACAGAAAAAACACTTGGACTCTTCTTGATGTCAGCATTGGGTTGGATTTTACCCTTCCCTTTTCCTTTGACTTTGCCGGTTTTCCTTCTTTGAGTAACCATCATTGCATTTTCTCCCATCTCCAGAGTTAATCGGGCCTCCTCTTCTTCACACATGGTCAATAGATCATCTATTGTCCATTTGTCCTTATGTGTGTTGTAAGAGATCTTAAAAGGTCCATACTGTGATGGAAGGGTCGTCAGAATAAAATGCACTAGGAAAGCATCTGACATCTCAATCTCTAGAGCCTTCAAGCGATTTGCTAAATCACGCATTTTGTTGATGTGTTCTCTAACGCCTTTCACAGAAGTCAACTTAGCAGATGTGAACTTCATAATCAGGGTGCTAGCTAGAGACTTCTTAGAAGTCTTAAATTGCCTTTCAAGGGCATCTAGCAACTCTTTGACATTTTTATATTGATCCACTGAGCCACGTACATCCGCAGTGAGTTTGCTCTTAATGAACATGATACTAAGTCGGTTAGACCGTTCCCATTTCTCATGAAGATCAAACTCAGCTTGAGTGCTTTCTTCACTCAGAAGTGGCCCATCCTTAATAGTGGCATAGTCAATGTCCAAACACCCCAAATGAAGAAGTATATTATCTCTCCAAGTCTTAAAGTTTTCACTTGTTAAAATAGGGATTTCTACTTTAGTATCAGTCAAAGGTTGCATAGCTGCAAACACAAACATGCTTAATTCTTAATTTGAGACTATAACATAAATCATAATTTACCGATGCAAATTATGCAATAATGAATCTAGTGACATAAAAATTGCCTGTAGGCTAAATTTTTAATTCAATAAGATTCATTCCTTATAATAGACATTATATTTCTTTTACTTCATAATCACTTTATGAGATCCGTTCTTAATAAGGCTACTGTGGCTATACCTCAATGCTTTATGGATCATCAAACAAATAAATGTAAAGTCTAAACATTTCTGATGTGATACCGTATAAATAACTTCGTTCAATAGAGGCTGCTTTGGCTAAACCTCAGTTAAACAAAATTATCTTTATCACTTGAGATCAGATAAATTTCCAGGAAAGACGCGTAGGTTAAACAAAAGGTCCCACTTAAAATCCAGCCTCCTTAGACAGAATTCGAACGAATTCCCAGGAAAGACGTGGAGGGGTCACATTTGTCCTACGATAATGTCTCCTTAGACAAAATTAATCTGACTCAATTTAGACTTTTAACTTAATGTTTTATGAAGTTATTTAATGTCTATAATACTGAATGTGATTTCTAATAAATAATCCAATCTAAATAAGGCTGCTGTGGCTACGCCAAAATTTATTAGAATTATTTAATCACAAGACAACAATAATTGCTATTGCTAAACATCATGCAATAACTCTAAATATACTTAAACATGAACAATATATTGCATGCATAATAAATTCGAAACATACATACAATCACATACCAATTTAAGCACCTTGAACAATACTAAAATTGCAAAATCCCAATGCAATTTCATTAACGATATTTTAAATAATCAACAAGCTAGTGTATATAAACCATAAATTTATATATACACAAATTATTTAAAATAAATACAGAATTTAAAATAAAATTCCACAAAAGTTTTTCACAAAACTGTAAGTGAAAATGTTAAATAAAATTGACATGTTAAATTTCAAGAAAATTATTTAAGGAAAATAATAAATAATTTACTCTATTTCCAATTTAACATGTCATAAAATCCAACATTATTACTCAATTATTATACTTGAAAATTGAGTAAAATTAAGTACAAAATTAATAAAAATTAATTTGCACCATAAAACTCTAAATAAAAAATTAATTTTCTCTAGAAATTTTCTTACACGGTTGGAAACTTGACCGTGTACTTAGACAAGAGTCATACACGGTCAGGACACACGGTCATGTATGGGGACCGTGTATGCTTCTGTGGAAATCCTAATGGAATACACGGTTATGACACACGGCCGTGTATAGGGACCGTGCATGCTTCTGTGGGAATCCGCAGTGGGTACACGGTCGTCTCCTGGCCGTGTGAGGAAGCCGTGTATTCGTCTGTGAACTCTGATTGAGTACACGGTTTCGACACACGGCCGTGTATTCAGGCCGTGTGTCCCCTATTTCCATCATTATCAACCCTTTTGGAGAAAACTAATTTTTTCGAACTCGCAAGGCAAAGGTTTATTATGGCTCTGATACCAAATGTAAGCCATAACCAAATATAAACACATAAAATGCAGTGGAATTAGGAAAATCACTAACCTCTTGCCATTGCTTAATACGGAGAGGAACAAAACGTCAAGCCCCGGAAACTTCAAGATCTTCAGAGCACTCAAAAATCTCACAAGATGGTGATATGTTTTTAATAGAATTTTTTGTACTCTGGGACCTTGAATCCATTAGCTATTTATAGAGAAACTTTCCATCAAAGTTTCCTAAAATCATGCTAATGGGTTAGTGGGTAATGTGGTTGATTAGGATTAAGTAGTTAGTGGGAACATGGGAGTTGAGTTGATGAAGTTGTGGTTTGTGGTTCCTGAAAATAGGACCACCATACTTCCACTATTCCAACAGAATATCGTCAAGCCCTCTCGATTTAGAGATGACAACTTTGTGACGACTTTTTCCTGCTTCTTGGCGAATCCAGTCGATGATGAAGAACCCGTCTCCTATGATGAAGCTAGAGGAGTTGAAGAATGGGAAGCCGCAATGAAGGAAGAGATGGATGCTTTACAAATAAATCAGACTTGGGATTTGGTTTCGAAGCCTCCAAATGTGCAACCTGTTTCGTGTAAATGGGTCTTTCGAATCAAAAGAAAGACGGATGGGAGCATAGACCGGTACAAGGCAAGGCTGGTTGCACGAGGCTTCTCACAAAAATACGGGGAAGACTACGAAGAAACGTTTAGTCCTGTGGCAAAGATGACTTCGGTACGTATCGCCCTAACATTGGCGGCTTGTTTTGGCTGGAAATTATGGCAGCTTGATGTCAAGAATGCTTTCTTATATGGAGAACTTGATCACCCTATCTATATGGACCAGCCACCCGGGTTTGTGGTTGGGGATCGTCCAAATCTTGTGTGTAAGTTGAAGAAAGCTCTCTATGGGTTGAAGCAAGCCCCGCGTGTGTGGTACGGGAAAATTGCGGAGTACTTACGTTTTTGCGGCTATGTGGCTTCTGAATCGGATTCAAGTCTTTTCATTAAGAAACGTCAAGGGCTAATGGTGGTCGTTCTCTTATATGTCAACGACATAATCTTGACGAGCAACAATTATGTTGAAATCTCCCGTCTTCAGGATGAGCTTTCATTGCGTTTTGATATGAAGAAGCTAGGAGAGCTGAGCAATTTTCTCGGGCTGCAAGTTGAGAACTTGGATAATGGAATTTTTGTGTCTCAACTCAGCTATGCTAAACGACTTGTCGAGAAGTTCAAGATGATTGACGGAAAAAAGCGGTATACACCGCTTGATATGAGCGCGAGACTTCGTCGCGATGAAGGAACGCGTTTATTAGATCCTCGTCCTTTCCGTGCGCTTGTGGGAAGTCTAATCTACTTGACAATAACAAGGCCGAACATTGCCTTTTTCAGTTGACGTGGTTAACCGATATATGCAAGAGCCGAGGAAGCCACACCTTGAGGAAGCAAAGAAGATCCTAAAGTACATTAACACTACTCTTGATGTGGGTTTGTTTTATAAAAAGAATGTAGGATTTTCTTTGCGAGGATTTGCGGATTCTGATTTTGCCGGAGACTTGGATGATCGAAGATCGACTTCTGGTTTTGTTTTTCTCTGTGGAACTGCAAGTATCTCATGGTGCAGCAAAAAAACAAGGCTCGGTGTCATTATCTACAACCGAAGCGGAGTACAAAGCATCCGCTCATGCAGCTCAAGAATGTATCTGGCTTCGCTGACTCTTCAAGGATTTGCATATGCCTATCGGTAAATCGGTTCCCGTTCATGGAGATAATCTAAGTGCTATCAAGCTTACTTCTAATCCTGTTTTCCACGCAAGAACGAAACATATTGAGCTTGAGTATCACTTCGTTCGTGAAAAGGTGCTTGACGGGATTATCGACATGGTCGCGGTAAGGAGTGAAGACAATACTGCCGATATCTTTACGAAGTCACTTCCGAAGGGTTTGTTCGAAGACTTGCGATCAAAGTTGGGATTAATTCAACGAACATCACTTTAAGGGGGACTGTTGAGATTTAAAGTGATGCTTCGTATTCTTCAAGAGCAATTAATTTTTTGTGGGTTGTTGCCTCGTGAACATGTCATTGTTTCTTTTTAGGTGTATTTAAAACTGTTTTTTTTTCTTTTTCAGCATATATATAATTTCAGTTCTTAATGTAACAAATAATCCACTTCTCTGCAAGTTCCTTTTTCTTCCTAATTATTAAAAGGGAATTGTTCCTTTACGGTGGTTCTCTGATATAATCGGAGTGTTTGTCGGTCCGGGTTTTCTTTACAATGAGGACGGGGAAGCCATCCAGAATGGAACCAAAAGACTGCATATTTCACAGTCCAAAGCACAGTGATGACAGTACTAATTTTTTTTATTTTTCCACTAATTATAACAGATATAAGAGATTCAAATTTGTGGTATTGGTACCAATTATATTACAACAATATTATAAATAGAATTATGTTTAATGAGTGATTTTAAAGACATTAAATTATTGATATAAAGACTCTTATAGCTTAATGTTATGAATATGGATTTTTTAATAGAATGAAACAAGTTCAATTCTCTCTCTTAATTATAATAATAATTGAAAAAAAAAATAGTTATTGACTTCCTAAGATTCTTATCTCTTACATATAAATTATTTATTTATATTTTCTGAGTTTTGCTTATAATGAATAGCATAATAACTATGCAAATTGATCAAAGCCCAGCTGTTTAACCCACTTAAAAAGTAAGTTAAGAAAAAAAAAAGAAAAAAGAAGGGAATTAGCATAGCAAAGTGCAAGGGATACCGCCATACCTCTGTTTGATTCTTACTCTTCACGATCCTCTTAAATCATTTATCAGTTGTTTTATCACACTTTGGTCAAGTGAAGAAGTTTTGATTATTACTCTTTGGGTCACAGCATAGTTCCGTTTAAGAGCTTCCATGTACTGACATTTTTAGTCATCGATCATACTTGCTTTATAGTATTTCAATTATTTATCAACTCTATTAAGTCTCATTTTTATAATATGATAATTTATTTATGTATATAACTTATTGTTGCTTACTTATGAAAAATTGGTCCATACAACTAGATTGGTGGGCTAGCTCATTTAATTTGTTAGCCTGTATAAAATTGAAATAGGTTAATAAATTTTAGTACGAGTCCAACCAAATTAGTCTATTTAACCTATTGGCATAATTTTAAATGCAACTTTAAACTGGTATCCACACGATAAAACCATCAATATCACAATTTTGAACTGGCATCCACATGACAAAACCATCAATATCTTATTTAAATGCTTTTTATAAAAAATAATATAAAATAAAAAGGATAATGTTTTATGCCGCAATCTTCATAATTTTTTTTTTATTATTATTATTATTTTATGATAGAAGCAAGATACCATTTGACACTTCTAGGATTTTAATTTTACTAAGAGACCTTATTATCATGAAAAAAGGAAAAAAAAATCCAAAATAAGCAATTATCATAAAACAATTATTCTAACCTCACACAACTCCATTCTCCCTCTCATGATTTAATTCCCTATTGTATCATTTTTTAACTGCTCGTGTGCTACTGCTGTATGATCGAATGTATGATCAGCTAGTATGTATTAGATGTGGAATCAATTTTGATTTATAATGAAAATGGACAAAGAACTGAATTAATAAGTACATACCGGAACAAGGAGATTTGAACAAGAGTGCCAGGCCACCACATATGGGCTGGCTCAACAACAAACTTCCTCAATAGTCCTGCCCAACCATAACCTAACACCTGCAAATTTCATTCTTTCTCTAATCATTGTCCGTTAATACAAAATGACATTTCCTCAACTCTTTAATTACCATTCACCTGAAAATTGAGCGGCTTTAATAGTATGATTGAGATACAATTCCTGAATTCAACTTTTAATCAAGTCTTCTTTCTAACAACAAGAAAAAGTGCCGTGAAAGCTATAGATAAATTAAATTAAAATTAATTACTGATGTCAGCAGGATCTTTTAACCCATGATCTGAGCATTAAGAGTAGGACCACAAATTAAATTAAAGCCAACCCTCCATGATATCTGGATGTTAAAATGATATATTCGTACTTTTAAATTTTACTATACACTTTACAAAGGTAAACATATGAAAATGTAAAAAGTTTCTTTATTAAATATATTAACAAGTGACTTAAAGGATGGTTGAAAAAAAAAAAAAAAAACATAAGTGAAAAGGGAGATAGTACAGCTGACCTGTGTTGTGATAACGAGAAGCCATCCAGCAAAGAAAGTGATGCTCCTGCCATAGAAAGCTTTGATAATAGTTACAATTCCAACAGCATAAGGTGTTCCTGATCCAAATGCACTTCCAGCATTTGCAAATATTGAGATCAGGACATGTTCCTTGATGTTAAATGGGCAGGGATTGAGCGAAAACATCCGGTCCCTGAATCCGGGTAATTGGAACTTGGTTTTAGGGAGAGCCGTTGCCATGAACCGGCCAATTGGCAGGGTGGCCACTTGGACAGTAATTAGCGTAATGACGAGAGGTTCTGTACGGTATGAAAAGAATTGGTCTAGGAAAGATAGGAGTGCACATGAAACCAGGCCCAGGAACCACATCCTGAAGGTCCACACTGGCAGGCTTGGGTCATCGGTATTGGGCACGGTTAGACGGACCTCCTCGATGGGCGAGAGCTCGTCTTCGTCGACATCGGGTTGCGGTTTCAGGTTTTCGGAATCGGGGAATTTGGTTGCGGTGGCTTGGGGTGGTGGTGGTTGTAGCTCCTCACTTCCCATGGTGAGAAAGAGGGTTGGGATAAGGAGGTGTATGAAAAGGTAGTGTTTAAATCAGGGTAGGAAATACCTAGCTTAGCTTTTTAAATATTGTTAGTAAGTGATACTTGACCTGTTTTGTGCCGATGAGACAAGGATGAGGCCATGAGGGGATATCTGAGTCAATTCCACTGTTGACCTATCTTTGAGATAATTTAAAAAAAGAGAGAGAGAGAGAGAGGAAAGAAGATAGTAATGACTCTCGTGAAATACATTTTAAAGTGTATATATAATCCATTTTAAAAATATTAAAATATTTTATTTTTTAAAACCGTTAGATATTTATATAAGATACTACAATACCATAAAAAATAAAGTAGTAGTATTACGAATCAATAATTGACATTGACATGAATATTCCTTAAAAATGGGATTTTATATTGGTGATACTATGGTTTTTCTTTTCCCAAATGTCTCCAAAGTTGAAAATAATATGAGAAGGCTAAATATTTATTTATTTATTTATTTATTTTGCCCTAGTTACTCAAAGATCACTCTATCCTTAATTCTTGGCATCAAATTTAAAATTAAGAACTTACTTTTTAGGGTTATTAAAAGAATAAAAAGATGTCTTTTATTTTTTGAAGTTTTTCATAAAAGATCCCAAAAAGCTATTCAAATTAATTAATTTTTTCTAATAAAAGTAAGAATTTAAGAGATAAAATATTAAAAGTGTTGGTTAAAAGTAATTGGTGTAGGATCCACCAAAAAAAAAAAAAGAAAATGATAAGAAACTCTTCTCAAGGATTTTGGAATAAAGTGAAGAGATCCTTCAAGCATCCCCTTCCTAGGTTCTTGGCACCAAAATCCAAAATCAAGAACTTACTTTTATTTTTTTGTGTGTTATTAAGGGATGAGGAGAGGTTCTTGAAGATGAATGACCCCAAAAAAACTACCTAAATTTGTCATTTTTTTTTCTAACAAATATCAAAATTTAAGGGCATTTAGCCAAATAAAATGATTTTAGAAATTCAAAAATTAAAATTTTACTTAGAATAATATTTATTCTATTGAATTTTAATTGATGAACATGGTGATACATGTAAAGATCATGTTTTTAATATCAACACTTCATCCTAAATCTAAACAAAGGGGTAATCATGAGGATAACAGGATAGTATCGGGATAAGTTGTAGACCAATGACTTATCACAAAATTTTAAATACTTTACCTGAACCACGAACCAAAAGATGAGTTACCAACTTTTAAATACTTGTACCAAAAATTAAAAAGTTTACCAAAATTATAACTATGACTTAAAAGTAAGTCTCTAGTAAACAACTCATTCTAATAATTTCTCTAAAGATAACCCTTAAGAAATAAGAACATTCTCTATATAGTTAATATTTCTTATTCAATAAAGGTCACACTGGACAATAAATTGACTTAAAAAAATTATAATAATTGTATACTAATATATAGAATTAACTTACTATTGTATTGAAAGAAAAGGTTTCTTGTATTGATCTTTTATAAGGTGTATAAGTATGTTATTTTAGAACTTTGAGACATTATATAATTTTGATAATTTTTAGGATGTGTCATTATAATTTTACCAAACAAGTGTGCAAATATTGCCTCATGATATATATATAACAGGATGTTCTTAATCATGTTTTAATTGATATGTCTTCTCGATCATAAGAAACCATAAAGACATAAAGTTGAAAATAATTTTGAGGTCGTAAGGAACAAGGCTCAACATTAAGTGAAAAGGAAATAGTCAAGAATGTAGTGAATGAGGTTTCAACTTCGTGCTTGATGAATTACAGACTCACTCTCTCTCCCGCCATCTCTTATAAGATTTTTTAATCAAATATACTCTAAGGCAGACCATTATTTTGGTCATTTGCTCCCAACTCAACCAGTACAATCGGAATTTCCATTTTGCAACGACTACAATAAAAGGAAGTCTTGATTTATATTTGAAGATTTGCAATCATTCTTCTATCAACAAATAAAATCACGTCAGATTCTCCTTCTTAAATCTAGGTTTTTTCAATTTTTTATTTTATTTTATTTAGCGTCCCAACATGAGATGTTTTCTAATTAGAGTCTTAGATTTTATTCCGTGATTATGTGGGATTTTTTTTTTTTTTTTTTTTTTTGGGATTGATTACATCCTCTTTGGCTAAGAAATATCTTTGTTTTGGGATTTATGTAGTAAAAGTTGGATTTATGTATCTGGTATCTCAAACAGGTAATATTCCTTAGGGTGTAGGATCTTCTCACGTGCTTAAGATTCAAGCGCTAAGAGGAAATCTTTCAATTAGAAGCAATATCTTATTGAAATAGGATCAGAGTAATGGAAAAATATTATATCATGAAATTAGATGGTTATGAGGTCCTACGGGTGACGATTTTTAACTTTACGCGTTTTGTTAATTGATTTGAGCTTTGTAAGCATGGTGTAAGGTAGAGGGACTTGGAATCTATGTGATTGCCCAAGCTATTATAGCTTAACTTGTACGTTTCTCTTCTTATATATAACCCCCCTCCCCCCTCCCAAAAAAAAAAAAAAAAACTTATGTTATATATGTAATTGTATTTCAATTGTTAATATAATTTTTATTTGCAACTAATCATAACACACTTTCTATACATACGTAAATACAGTAAATAAACCTATTCAAAGAGAAGTTTACACTAGAAAAGAGTAGTTATAAAGTGAGTAAAATATAAAATTCTATCTATACACCTCTTATTGGTATTCATTTATCAAGTTTTGTAACCAAAGCCTATGTTGTAACATCGAAGAACTATCTTGAAAACTATACCCTACAAAACTTACAAGGCATAAGTTATTCAATGGAACTTGTAAAACTTTCTATTGCAATAATATCAAATTTTCAGGATAAATTTTCCAAGAACTTGTCGATGTTTCTACAATTTTGTAACTAGAGATAATACTATCGCAAAATTACAATCTAGCATAAAGTTTAGGTCCACTTATATAAAATAAATAATAACACCAAAATCATTTCAACTCTTGAAACTTTAATTTGCACTATAAAAAAGCAAACTAGGTTGAAAAAGAAGCACAAAGTTGAGATAAAAAAAATCATAAAATCATAATTAACCCTATGTAAACTAAATCAACAAAAGAAATTAATCTACTTGTTTATCCCACTCAGCAACACTTACTAGTCCTTGTTCTACATGTGTTACAAACTTGTTGAAGATGTCTATTGTTGATAAGGTAGGTAAAGCCAAAGAAGAGAGAGAGAGAGAGAGAGAGAAAGAGAGAGAGTTTCTACATGAAAAAAAAAAAATGAGATGCATAGAGATTATAATACCTTAGAGGAAATTATATAGACCATGTAGTAAAGAAGTAAATAAAAGTAGCTTTTGAGAAGGTTAGTAACTCAATAATAGTATTTAAGAAGAAATAAGACAAGGAGATGTGAAAAGCAGTGTAAAGGGTTAAAATGGATTCTCGATTACAATCTTAGACTTGACTCTTTGGGCTAAGTGTCAAGGCTCAAGGAATTAAATCTATAGATTTGAAATTACTAAAAGAGATTTAGCATAGTGAGTTTGGAACAAAGATTGTTGGATCGACTTATCTACTCTTAACCTTTTTCTAGAAAGTTCAAGCACTTAAAGAGGTAGTCTATGGGCTTGGATCCAAGATGAGCCTATGGAATGATCCATCAATAGAAGGAATCATCAATAGGATTCATCTTAATTATCAACTCTTAACATGATCTGATGGACGATGTTAATGGCTAAACTCTATGAATACTCAACGTTCCTCCTCATTTGGGAGATTTAGAAATTGAGACAAGTGTCATCATGCTATCAGATTACTTTCATAAAAGATCAAATAGATTTCAAAACCTGCCTCTCTTCAAGAACCGTAGGGTTTATGCTATATAACTCTTCCACTTGTCATAGTGCATTTGTTCTCCCTAAGATTGCTTACGTCTCCTCCCTATGTCATTCGATGTCACTCCTTTAAGGTCACAAGTAACGTAGGATGCACATTGTATGCATGTGATCACTGCAACCAAATCCCCTTAACCAAATTTTCAACAACTCCACTAGGGATAAAGTAAGTTGACAACTTGATGATGACATCTACTAGGAAGAGAACAATTCACCATGTTAACAGCATTAATCAAGATCAAGAAGTGTATCATGAAGTGAATCATGAGGTAACTGAGCAAATCCTACCACCACTTGAAAATGTGAACCAAGGTAATACTATACAAGAAGTTATATTGACTATTGTACAAATGATGCACACATTTCAAGAAACCAATATGAAAGTGGATCAACTTATGGTGATGTTTGCCTAATTCATGCCTAGCATGGCTACTATCATTGTCACGTAATAGGTTATCACTTTTAAGAATCCTACTATAGCTATGTAACAACATGCTAGTAAGGTAGTATAACCTCTCAACCCTCTCTAATAAAGTTGCATCGTAACTTTGCATTCTTTCCAATTCTATGATTTGTTCGTACTTCCATGAAAGTTATTTAAGAAATTGAAACTTGTTTGGAGTGTAAATTTCCAATAGATATAATTCAATTCACACTTAGATCTTCAAGACTTTTTTTTTTCTTCTTTGGCTTATATCATGTTCTCTAAAGCAACCAGAGTAGTGATTTTAAGAATGATTCTTTTTTAAGTATTTTTTATGTTGTAATATTGTTTTTCATGCATTTAAAACCTACTCGAAGTATTAATTAACTGATATCATGGTTTTATGCAATTTTGTTTCTCATTATGCTCCATTTAAACTCAAATAATTTAAAAAGGAACCATATATATCTCCTTTCAATGCTTTAGCCTTTTGATAATGCAAATTGTATTTTTAAAGCATGAAATGATCTTACAAACTTGTCTAAAGCATCTATAGATCAGATGCTTCGAACCTTTCCCAAAAAGTCCGGACCATCTACTCTATGCCAAAAGCTAGATTGCTCTTGGCAGGCAATGTTTCGAACCTTTTTTGCAAAATTCTGTAGATTATAATTACAGGTACCCCTGATTCCTTTCATTTACTTCCCCATATTTTTGCTCTTTTTCTCAACCTCTCATAAACCCTCTCACACATTGTAGAGTCCCTCTTCTATATTTAGATCCTTTTCCCCTCAAATACTCCAAGCCTTCCACTTTTTATGCTCTTCTTCTTTTTCCTACGTTTTTCCTTCTTTCCCTATATACATTCTCGACAAACCTTAACCTTAACCTTACTCACCAAGTGTTTAATCAAATTACTATACTAGTTGTGGCTAGAGCAAAGCTCTTAACTTTCAAAAAACAAGAACGTCTTGATGATCATCCCCCTTCCTCTTCATAACCATCTCTGCCATGACACAATGCTCCATCACCACTAGCACCTCCTAAGAATATTCATAATCTCACTCCAAATCATTTTCCCCTAAGAGCACACTTTGAAAGGTACCACATTGATAAGAATCAAAATCCATTAAGACCTATCATTAGGGCAAGAGCCAAAGGATTTTAAATCTTGGCAATGAGAGCCCACTTTAAGCACATCAACCCTGAAATTATTTGTTTACTAACCTCTTTTCTCTTATTCATGTATCGTATATTCCAACAAGCACACTTATCATGCTTTACAGGGTGATGGACAAACTCACTAAGACTCAGCTTATGGGTTATCCATGGACCGACCTAAACCGATGATGAGTTGGGCCGACGAATCCTATGGAAGAGCTAGCATGATGAAGACTACTTTTATTTGTAATTATTGCTTTAGACTATTTATGTGTAAGCTTTTGGGACACTTTTTATTTGGTTGTAATTGAATTTTAGGACCAGTCATCCTAAAAGTGGCATAGTTGTAATTTTGTGGACTTTTTAACCCTAAAGGGAGCAAGTATAAATATTTGCTTAAGTAGGGTTTTAAGGGACTTTTGCAAAATTTTCAGAATAGACACACTTTAAGTGTTGAGGGTTAGGGTTGCTTAATCCCACAAATTGCTTTTATCAATTACAAATCCCAATTTGAGGTTGTGGCAAGTGGCTTCAAGGCTAATTTGTGAGTAATATCAAATTTTCCTTGTTGCAATTTCCTTTTCATCACTAGTAAGTTGTATCTAGGGTTGAATTGGATTTGTTATTGATCTAATTAGATTACATTTGTAATCAATTTCATGTTGTTACAATTGGTTGGTTTTAGCCTTTAGTTTTAACCATCAATTTTACTTCCTTTGAACCGTGGATTAACTTTGTTGGGAAAGTGGATCACGGCTTTGGTTCTTGCTGTTTTGTGTGTAATTCACATGGATTTATTTGTGATCATTGTTATTTTAGAGGAATTTATCATTGTGGAATTGTTATTTGCAATTTAGAGAATTCAGATTTCATTGTTCTCTATTAGGGTTCATGCAAATTATTGGAGTTTTGAACTGAGATTAAACAAATGCATTGAGGTTTATAATTTGTTCCAATTGCATGTGCTTAACCCCTATTTTAGGCACATCACAATTTGGTATTAGAGCTATATCATACTTGGAATTAAGATTGATCACACCATTGTTTGAAGGATTGGTCCATAAATATTGAGGAATTGCGCAATTGTTAAACTAGTTTGATTGATATTGTTTGATTGTCTTTCAAATTGGTTTTACATGTGCTTAATCTTGGTTTTAAGCACATCACGCACTAAATTTTCAAACCATGATATTAATTATGGTAGATTATTTGATCTAGGTCTCTTGGCACAACTACAATTTTAGGATCAATTTGATTTTTGGAAAAATGGCTATGAACATATGAATAATCTTCCTATGCAAGCATGTGAAATGGGTGTTTGCATGTTTTTTTTTTTTTTCTGTAACTTATGGATAAGTGTGACAATGACACTAGAGACTACTTTATTGGTTTTCAATACACTAGATATTAAAGGCATATAAATGTATTATATTCAAATATTTTTATAGTCATCTTATAATTTCCATGAACACTATAGCTGGTTTGTTAAGTATTCGTCATGATGGTGTTCGTTTCAGAGATAAGGTTCATATGTGTCAATTATGTATCAACTTCTTTGGTCTACAAGTAGAGTTCACCTCTAATTGGAGTGCTTAAGCAAAAGCCCTTGGGGTTAACTCTTTATCACCTATTCAAAATGGTCTGAAGCATTACAAAAAGGACTGACCCTTTTATGAAATTTGTAGTCATGATAGAGCATTAAATGCAAGTTTAGAGGAAATAATGTCCACAATTTGTAGAGGGGATTTAAATTCCATTTCAAGGGCAGATTAAAGATAAGATTTTGAGCCTCGGTTGCAATATTATTACTTGTTCTCTTGCTCATCAACTTTCTTATACTTTTTTCTCATTATTTGCTACTCTTTGTTGAAACCAAAGTGTAGTGCAAGTGTAATGCATTTGTAATTTTCATCAAGAGAGTGCACTACACTTGTGACTGTAAATGCAAAACAACTGTTGTAGGTTTTTAAGCCATTGTTTAAGTTATTGAATCAAAGTGGTCTAAAGTTCTTAGTTGGAGGCATTGTGTATCCATGAAGAGTAGGGAGGGGGCCACGTTAAATTTGAACTTCATCTTCTAATCCCTTTCTTTCTTTTATTTCCAATGCCATATTTGTTGTTTTAATTATTTATCATTTCATGCATTTTATTAGTTTGGCATAAAATTGCTAATTGGTAAAAAAAAATTACAATAAAACTCAATTCATTCCCCCTCCACTTAAGCTCCTGATATAGTATTTCACCATAGACATCCTCCATGCAAAACTATGGGGTTTGTATTAGGAGCAGTACCGTTGTTAGGGCTAGCAATTTGGGACACAACCTACAAACCTAGACATGACACGATATGATATGATTATAAATGGGTTTGTGCATAGAAAAAATCAACACGAGATACAAAAGGGTTGAACCTATTTAAACACAAAATAAATTTATGTTGGGGTCTAAGTTCAACTTGTGAACCTATTTATGGACCCATTTATTAAACAATTCCCATAAACATGTCACAAGTTCAACCTATGAACCCATTTAGTTCTAAAATAAATAAATAATTATATGAAATTTTGTCTCTCTACAGCATATGCTTTTGTTAGCTTGGTGCTATTTTGGTTTTAGGTCTTGGGATGGGATATAAATTATTAATATATTATATGTTCTTTTCACCTATTTTGTCAAAGTACACACAACACAACTATCTCTACTTTCTCAAATCCCAATTCCACTTTCCTTTTCTCTTTTCCTTTTTAGTAAAGACTTTACTTTACTCTTCTCTTAGACTCTTAGCCATTGTCCACAACTGTTTCCATTCCACTTTCCTTTTTCCTCAATCTTAGGATTTGTATTGCAAGACCAAGTGTCCATCTTCATCCTTTCAATGACAACCTCTAGCCACCATTACTATTGAAGAGTTGAAGAAAACCTATACAAGCATGACTATCTCATGTGAGTTATAACATTTCTTCTTCTTCTTCTTCTTTTAATGTCTTATTTTCTTTACTTAACCCCAACTGATTTTGGTAAATCATACTTGTGGCTTCCATTGATATTGTTTTTCAAGTATTAGTAATTTAGTATGATAAGACATATTGTACAATCTTGCATACGGTTTTAATTATTCATACTACTGTTAGGTGCTTTGCTTATGTTCTAACTTAAGACACAATATGAATTATTAGTTGTAAAAATATGAGCTTAGGATTCTAACCATCCTTACACACTAAAAATGAAACTTGAGACTCAAAAACCAAATCAAACTAGCTTGTCTCTATTACATTTCCATCTTAAAATCTAAGCAACATGAGCAGCTTGGAGGAATCGACATCTAATGGTGCTTCGGCCAAGCGATCACTAATAAAATCTTTTAGTTGGAAAATAGTGAAACTAAGCTTGCTAACAAGAGAATTTAACAACGTATTGTCTGTTAAGACAGCTGCCCTCATCCCCATAAATCTTTCTGATATGGTTGGAATTAGTGGTTTCCTTTAATTTCTTTAGCTAATAGTGCTTCCTTCGCATGCATCATTCTAGTTTAACTTTACATACTAAAATAATGAAGTTTATTTTCTAGCAGGGTGATTATTGTCATTTATTTAACCCGACTATTTATCATTGGTTTATGTGAATTTCAATAAATGACAGTATCCCTTTCTAACATGTAGATAGATTCACCTTTGGATCATCCATTGGACTTTGATGAAGTGGACATGCTAAGAGTAAATAATGAAAAAGATAATATATTTGAAGTTTTAGCATTAACTTTTGAATATGAATAGAAGAAGAAGCTTACTTCTCCAACTTAGAATTACTTTTCTCGTACATGTGAGGAGCAATCAAATGGATCAATCATTACAAGAGCAATATGTAAGTTATATAGTACTAAGATAAAATGTGACAGTAAATTTGGAACAGGGAACTTAAATAGATAAATGTTAAAGTGTCTTAAACATAATACTTGTGATATTGATCAAATGTTACTATCTGTTGACATGAAACTTAATAACACGAAGTTTGATGCTAAATGATTTCATAACTTGTTAGTTGGTGCTGTTATTAAGCAAGAATTGCCCCTTTCATTTGTAGAGTATGGTAAAGTTAGAACATTACTTGAATATTTGAATGAGAATGTTGTGCATATTTCTAGAAAAACTTTAAAATTTGATTTGCTAAAGATGTTTAAGAGGGGAAAACTATAATCGAGCACATGCTCATAGATTGTCCTGGTCGAATTTGCTTGACATTTGATTTGTGGACATCAATAACTACTGATTGATATATATCTATAACTGTACACTTATTTGATAGAGATTGGGTTTTTCAAAAGAGAATTTTAAGTTTTGCATATATGCCACCTCTACATACAAGTGTTGCATTGATTGAGAGAGTAGTGACTTTGTTAACAGATTGAGGCATAGAAAGTAAATCATTTTGTATGACTATAAATAATGCTTCAATAAATGATGTTTTTGTGAGTTTAATAATGGCATAACTACACGCACAACATGCTCTTTTGGCTTTCAGTATTTATTTTCATAATCGATGTTGTGTACACATTCTCAATATGATTGTTCAAGAAGGTTTAAAAGAGATTGATGATGTTGTGGATAAAGTGAGAGAAAGTGTCAAGTATATGAAAGGGTCTCAAATTAGAAAGGTGAAATTTACTAAATACATGAGTTTTTTGTCTTTGTCTATAGATAGAGGTTCAAGATAAGATGTGCTAACTCAATGGAATTCCACATACCTCATGCTAGATAATGCAATTTATTATAGAAGTGTGTTTTGTCACTTGGAGTTAAGTGATTTGAATTATAAGTATTGTCCTTCTATAGATGATTGGGATAAGATTGAAAAAATCACAAAGTTCTTAAAGGTTCTCTATGATATCATTTGTCAGTTTTATGGAGTGAAGTACACTACTACCAACTTATACTTTCCTTCTATTCTTAGGTCATATCAAGCATTAAAGAATAATATGAGTGGAAATGAAGGATATATGAGGGATATGGCAATAAGGATGTTTGTAAAAGTTTGAAAAATATTGATCAAAATTCAGTGTGATTTTTGCGATTACTATTACATTAGATCATCCATATAAACTTGATTTTGTTGAGTGGGGTTATCAAAGGGTTTATAATACTAATTCAAATAAATTTTTGAAGTTTGAAGAATGTTATTTTCTCTTTTTGATGAATATGTCAAGAAGGATGACTTGAATTCAAGTCTAAATATTGGTAGTAATAGGTTAAGAGCTCCAAAGTGTATTAATGATGAATGGAGGGACAACGTCTAGGTAACTTTATCTTTTCCAAATATATGTACTACATTGAAATTTATTTCATTTGATATGATGCGTATATTTTTTTTATTTTATTTAGGAATTTCAATCTTGTAAAATTATGCAAACACTTAAGGGTGCTAGTAAATCTAAATTAGAACTATACTTGGATGTAGAGTGGTATTCAATGGTTAACTGGATGTATTAAATAATTGGAAATCTAATCAATTATGATATCCTCAAGTTGCGAAGATGGCATGTGATATCTTAAGCATACCAATATCTACAATAGCTTTAGAATTTGCATTTAGTATCGAAGGTCGAATTCTTGATCAACACCACTGCTCATTGAAGCTAGAAACTATAGAAACTTTTTTACGTACAAAAGATTGGCTAGGTAATAAACTTAATTATTTATATATATATTTCAATATCGTTTAAATTTTATTAATAGTTTTTTATATGAAAATTCTTTAAATGTCTCTCTTGAAGAACAAATAGAAAATGTAATCAAGTCAGAAATTACCACTAATTCTAATATCCCATTAGGTCATTGTTCAACTTAATACTAAGATGACTTGTAGCTGATCAAGAACCTAAAAGAACTTTTCTTATTACTTAAAAGCTTTTTTTATAATTAAGAGACGAGAATCTTGGCATTATTATTGTAGGGGATGTTAGCTCGAGTGCGGGGTCACATGAGTATTATATGTAAACGCACTACATGTGGCCTAATGAGAAAGTGACATGTGTGAGGATGATTAGGGGGTGATCAAGATGAGAGAAGGAGGAGCTAGTCTTAAATAAGGCCTAACTCTACAGTGATAAGTATATAATTTGTGAGATAAATGTAGGTAAGTGATAATTCAAATCTCTGGAGAAAATCCAGTAGAGTAACTACACTTTTTCCAAAAGAAGCCCCCTTTTTTAGTCAGGAGGCATAAGGCATTTATAATGTTTGGTTATAAATCTCATCCGTCAGATAGTGATAGCAATCAATGGTTCCTAGCAAATGAGGCCTCATATGAGCCTTATATGGGTTTAGGCCCACCAAAGGCTTTTAGTGTATGTGTGTATGAGTTTTATTTAAGAAAGGTTGGATCGGGTGGGCCGATCCAACGGGCTCTACTCCAAGTCCACCATGCCAAATCTCCCTTGATTATCCCATAACATGAACTTTACTTTTTGGGCCCTATCACCTCAACCCAAAGAGTCAAATCCATTAAAATAATAGGGCGTAAGCTCATGAATTAGATTTAATACCCCTACATTTTGTCCCCTGACCAAATTCCTTTGAGTGAGGTCGAAGGGACTTGGGCATCAAATAAGCCCTTGTCATGGCTAGGAAATTACTTAGCGCATGTGCACTTATGGAATAGCTACATTGCTGCTGTTTACTCTTATATAGCATTAAAGCCTAGCACCGGCACTTGTGAAGTAATTTAAGTTTTTCTTATCGTACAAATATGCCTCCCATCATTCCTAAATACCACAGAGCAAAGAGTGGATGTATAAATAATAGCTTCTTTAACAATCAATAAACTTGACTTGAATTTTTATTTTTTTTTTGTTTTTTGAAAGATGGTAAATAGTAGAATATTATTGAAAACTCTATGTTAAGATTTCATGGTCAACATTCTTAAATTTAATCACCTTAAGAGAGGTATCTTATGTTGGGGTGTGTCTTATACTCCCCTACAATAAGAAAGCACGTGAGTCCCACTCCATGTTAACCAGGTGGGGGTCTCAAGAGGTAATGCCCCATAGACACCAAAAGGCTTTTAACATTTAAGCCCATATTTGTTTATTAAAAATTTGAGCTTAGGCTCATGTGTTCCAATTTCTCCTCTTTTATTTTATTTTTATTATGCACCGACCCCAACTCTAACAATGTGATACTAAATAGGAATACATATTGCAAATTCATATAATATAAGGTTGACTTAAATGCTTAAATGCATTTAAGTTAGATTGGGATCCTTAAATGCTTTTTTTTACTAATATAGGAATCATCTATTTCATAGAATAAATTTTATTCCCTTTCTATGCATTCATTTATGGTAAGAAGGAAATAGACCATGTTGGGATAAGGTACCTTTTTCCCAACATAGTTACTAATTGATGATATGAACTCTTGTGAACTATATATTGATAAGGTAAGGTTGTTCCCTAAACCGGGGCTTCAATTTCAAGTAGGCTAATCTATTCGAACACCATCTCTTCAAAGGCAACAAAATCTTTCATTATGATTTTTCGAATCTTCTATAACTGGTATAAATATCCCTATATCTATATCTTTTAAGTTTACGATTGCAATCTCTTCTTGTCAGATATATATATATATATATATATATATATATATATATATATATATATATATAATTCTTATTTTTCTTTTTGGATCTTCTATAACTGGTATAAATATCTCCATATCTATATCCTTCAATTCCACGATTGCAATCCCTTCTTGCTGGATATATATATATACATAAGTTGCCAAACGATTGAGCACAAATTGATCAAGAGGTATAAATTGATCTATAGGCTCGTACCTCTATATCCTTTTTTTTTTATCTAGCTCTAGCGTGATCTCGTTCCAGCGATTGAAAATACAACTTTCAGCAATTGGAAGTACAATCTTGTTCCAGCAATTGACAATCTCGTAGAATCGTCGCTTCGCCGATTGTCATTGTGTTTCAGCATCCTTCGCCACAAGTTTTAGTTTCAGTAACTGGAATTGCGACGCGCCCTCTCCTCAATTGCAGGTAAGGTCCATCAATCTTAGGAATAATGTGAATGACATGCTTCGTGGAAATTCTCGTGTCCTTATTGTTCTTGACTGTTTTACTCTTCTTGTTTATCGAATCAGCAAAGTTATTTGAATCCAATTCGTGTGTACGGTTTTGCAATGTATTATGCTCATCAACAAACTTTAAAATTATCCTTGGAGCCACCACATAGACAAGCCCTCATCATGGATAATAGATGACGAAGTCATGTCTATATACGAGTCATGGCTCGTCAAACATGGCAAAAATTACAACGCTTTAGGACAGAAAGAAAAACGTTTCCAGATTCTTAAGATAACCTTAGGCTTATAGATGAACATAATAATTTTGAAGATCGGACCTATAAGGTCGGTTTGAACCAGTTTGCCAACTTGACCAATGAGGAGTATGTATTTAGGTACCAGGATGAATTCCAACAGGAGGTTGGTTAAGGGTAGAAGGAGTGAGCGGTACATGAGTGTTGGTCTGTTGAAAACATCGATCGGGGTTGCATTGCCGGTGAAGGTTTTGTCGTCGTTGTGATTGTGTCAGGTTCGATCGTATGAGGATGTCCATGTTACCCAAGAAATCCGGCATTTTGCTAGATCTCATATCGTTTGATTTGGGAAATTAATTTTGCTGATCATTCTGCAATTTCCAGTTAGGCTGGCATCCTTTTCCATCCGTATTGGGTTTCCTTCCTCTTTGGTTGACGGTCCTACTCCATGAAGGTGGATCAGTTTGTGAATAGGCTACTTGAGCCAAACCAATCTTCCTATGATAAACTAGTATGGAAGGGTAAACCCCATAGGCTCTCTCTATAGAACATGCATACGATCTTGCTAGAGAGAGCTCCCCCTAAAGTCGACTAGTTTCCTACTGTTTGGAACAAGTCTTCAATGCCTAGGCATATGTTTATCCTATGGCTAATTGC
Organism: Laguncularia racemosa; assembly: GCA_037954665.1. NCBI lineage: Eukaryota > Viridiplantae > Streptophyta > Magnoliopsida > Myrtales > Combretaceae > Laguncularia > Laguncularia racemosa. Next base: position 199,678 of record JBBMOL010000024.1, on the reverse strand, counting down.
TAAAGAAAGACTTTATAACATGGAAGGCCCCCTTAAAAAAGTAATAGCAAACCACAAGTGGTCTGCTACTACTTGTGAAAAAAAAAAAAAATCAACTTGGCTTCAATAATAATGTTGAATGACTATGATTGTTGCATCAATTTATGTTTCCTACATTCGTTCTTTATGGTGGGACATTCTATAGTAATAATAGAATGACCATAATAATTGTATCAAACCTTGTGACATAAATCTGTTCTTCATCACGGGACATTCTTGTTGCTAGAGAGCTTTTATTGGTTAATTTCCATTAGACAATTCTTGATAAGTTAAAGATAAGGTTTCTCCCCCCTCACGAAAACCTTCATGGTTTGTGAACTTTATCTTGGATAGTAGCATAAGATGACTATGATGACTACGTCGAGTCATGTCACTTGTGTTCATGCTTCATTGCGGGACATTCTTATTCATGTAACAACATAGAATGACTATCATAGTTGCATTGAACTACACGATTTGAGTTCATGCTTCATCGTGGGACATTTCGACTTCTAAAAAGATCTTTAATGATTGTTTAGGGTTCTCACTTCGTTGTGTAGATTTTTTTTGAAATAGGTTTGATGATTTAGTAGGGTTTCATAGTATTTTGCTACACTCCCAGTTGATAGATTTTTTATTACTCACACTGTTTTTTTTATTCTAGTGTCTCCTTTTTAGTGTCCTTTCTTTTTTATTGTAAGAGTAATCTACCTTGCCTTTGCAGGTAGTAAGGTCGTCGGGAGATTTTCAGCACTTTTCTATCCAGCCCCCCCCCCCCCCCCCCCCCCCCCCCCCCCCCCCCCCCCCCCCGCCTTTTTTTTTAGTAGTATTGGTTAGATTCAATTGTTGCTACTACTTGCAATGGGTAAGGACACTGGAAAAGTTAAATCACATAGTGGGATTAGCAACAAAGGTAAAGAGATAATAGCATATTCTAACAGTCACATACCCATGGTGCCTTCTTGATAGAGTAAATGGCTTAACTCGATGATTAAGGAAGATTTCTTTTAGAGTTGCATAGGTAAGAGGGACACGTAGGAGCACCAACAAGTTGATGGCATGTGGCATTTCATAAGACTGAAGCCTAAGGTCGAAGCTAGAGATAATATAGAGGGGACTTCTATATTACATTTTAGGAATGAAAGGGGGGAACTTCCCTTGTCAAATACTCAATTTTTTATTCATAAGTAAGTTGTACCGAGTTGGCTTCCCTAGGTCAATCACAGCATGGGCAACCTGAGATATGAAGATGCTATAGAGTCCGCAGAAATCTACTACCCTGCGATGATTTCCTTCCGTTTTAGGTTTCTTCTTTTTGTCCCTCATCAAAATATTATAGGTACTATGTTTGCCAATCTAGCTACTAGTAGAAGCTGGGAGCATAAGACTCTCGAACATGATATGTACGTATGTCATATGAACTAATATGTATGGATGATGTATGTATTGTGAAATATCAATGAATATTCCCTTTAATCGAAAAAAATATATCCCCTCCATTACTTTTGGGATGATGTATAGCAAACACATATTGGTTAAGAAGTATAAATATAAATAATTAGAGATAATATAGTAAATTTAATATATAAAAAAGATTAATTCAAATCACATCTAGCATTCTAAACTTGATATATATAATTTAAAAAATGAATAAGCCTAAATTTAAGATACTAATTATGAGTTTATTCCTAAATTTTCCTATAAAAAACATTAAAATATCCAATTCTAATTTGGAATATTCGATGCTCTCGTTGTGTTCAAACTTGAAAACAACGTTTTAGTCAATACATTATCGCATACGCCCATCATAATTAATATGAGATAGGCTTCCTTTTACTTTTTTTTTTCTTCTATGCGTTTCTTTTTTCATTTTGAATATCATCATTCATGAGGATGGAGAGAGAAGCTTTTGTTTTGTCTTCAATCAGCAAGTGGACATAGCAGACGTAGGTGATAACCTTTTGTTTTTTTAGACCCAATAATGATAATCATGAATCTATGGTGAGCTTTTTATTGTGGAATTTCTGGATGTGGGGCATATTGACATGGACGAGTTGCATCATATGTGTGCCTTTCAAACCAAAAATTTTCCATCTCTATGTCGGGAACTTGTATAGGGACTTTGTGACTTGTGATTGGGGTTGGAAATGATAGGTATACCTACGTTCTATGCAGACAAAATAAAATTTAATGACTCAACAATGGGGTAGGTTTCAGTCTAGGATTCAATGGGGCAGATTGTGATTAAGATTCGGGGTGGGCCTAGATAAAGGTTAATCAAGGTTTTTATGTTTTAATTAAAACATTCAAATCCTTTAAGTTTATGCATAAATTCAACTAAATTCTTTATATTTTAAGTAAGTTATTTAAGTTGTTTTATAATGTATGTTACATTTAAACAATTTATATTATAAGATAACGTAAACACTAGAGGATTTAAACAACTTACTTAAAATGTAAATTTTTAAATTAAATTTTAATATTAACTTAAGGTATAAATATGACTCAATTAAAATATAGAAAATTTGGTTGACTTTTTGTATATTTATGCATAACTTTTTGTGTATTTATACCATTTTAAAATATGAAAAATATTTTGAATTGACAAGTGCTCTAGATTACTTATTAATAAAGATATTATGATAATTATCAAATGGTGATGGGTTGCCTATTAGAGAGATAGTAAGCCTCTTTTTAGCAAGATAAATGAACAAATAATGTTTGAAGTTGATATATCTCACACTCAGTTAAACTTTTCCTTCTTTTTTTTTATCAAAATTTACACCAATAAATTGAAGTTGTTATATATCACATCTAATTGAATTTCACTTGTCAAAATAAATACTAGCTCCATCATTTCTAAAAAAAAACAAGAAGAACATTGTGGTGCATGATTATTGGTCTAAATATGCAAATTTAAATTATGAGATATGAGATAGTAAATTTGATAGACAAAATTTAGATTTCATATATATATATATGACAATTATTAGCTTTATATTTTAATTGTAAATTTGAAAAAACACTCTAAATTCAAGATTAATTTTGACATTAGCCTATAAATTATTGATATATTTATGTATAAATCTATAAAAATTAGTTGGAATGGATCTCAATTGTTCATTGGTATTTTATCTATTGAATAATATCATCAACTATTTATTCACAAGCTAACTCCACATTTTGATCTCCTTAATATTAACCTACTTTTTTTCTATTTAAGCATTTTTTTCCCCTTCTATTTAAGTCCTAAACTTTTCAAAACTTTACAAAAATAAGACTTTCATCAAATCCAATAATTTTTTCACCCATCTACAACATGTGTTAGCTTCAAATTATTAAAAAAAATAATTAATTTAATAGAATGATAATATTAAATATATTTGTTGCATAATATAATAAAATGTAAAATTAAATATATTTAATCACATAGTATAGTAAAATTAATTAAAAATACAAAAAATAAAAGTAAGAAAAAAGGGTTGGAAAAAATTGTACAAATCTCTACCACCTTAATCAACTACCCCAATATCCATTAGAAGTTAAACACATGCTCAAGATGGATGGAAAATATAATAAATTCAATGGAAATCTCATTTGTGCAATGTTTTAAAAATATTAATGATTGAAATGGAATAAAAGAAAAAGTTTAAGAACTTAAATAGAAAAATAGGTTAATTTTGATAATTAAAAGTTTATTTTTTTAAGATAAAAGTATCATAAGATGTAAATGTACTTCCTTATGTTCATCTCACATATCTTATCGTTGTATTAGGTATAAGATGGGTACTAGGTGGGACATAAGCTCTACTTGCAACCGACCATGTACTTACAAGTTCCTAAATTTTGAAATGGAAACATACTTTATGACACCATGGGACTACTTTAGAACCTACCCTATAAAACTTGTAATTTCTCAATTGCATTTCTATGATATTAAAATTTTGAAGTAAATTTTCCACAACCTCAATCCATTGATGTTTCTAGAACATCTTATTAATTAAAATCATATGAAGGCACACTCTCCATGATTTAGAAAGGTGATACAAAATGTACCTCATATAACATTATTAACAAACACTAGAAAATCAAAGTGACAAAATAACACAATCATAAAGAAGATACATCCTCCACCTATATATAAACCTTGTAATCTATTAAAAAGTATAGCCTACTTGTTTAAAATATACAACTCCAAATACATTATAGTATGTTTACATGTACTACATTCAATGGAAAATATAATAATAGTTAAGAATCATTGAGATAAGAGAGGCGGAAAAAAAAAATAGAAATGAGATAAGAGAAAAGTGAAAGAAATGAAGTGAGAAATTCTTTAGCGTTTCTTATGGATGGTAAATTTAAACTATAGCCTATATGTTTAATTCTTTTTTCCCCCTTTTCTTGTAGAATTAGATGGTCAAAATATAATATTATTTGCCAAGGTTCCAATCTTCCTCCCTCATTGTAATAACCAAAAAATATAATATTATTTTACATTCATTAATATTAGTTAATAATTTTTATAAGATGAGTATAGGATATTGTGGATCTTGTACCCCATTTATCTAAAAATACAAGTTATGGGGTAAGTACAATTTATTTAGACATCATACCTATACTCCATTCTATACAAGTATATTTCAAAAAATTGTATTAAAAACCTACTCTATAATAATTAATACCTACCATGAACCAAGCTGATCCATTAGAGTATTATAAGATGTAGAGTATAATGAGATTACTCACTCATCCCTAATTGTATCTTTGGAACTATATATTCAAATCTCTAAATCTTAAAAAAGAAAATGCATTTAGAATTTTACATGACTATTTTGCATTTTTTTATGTACTTTTTGTTTTAGGTTTTTTTTTTTAAATTATTTTATCAAATGACAAAATAGTAAAATATACTCTAAAAGCAAATTTTTGAAAATTTAGGATTTAACGTATCAATTTGAAAAATGGGGAGCTCAAAACACATGAAGCAAATATAAGGTAGTGTATTTCCATGTATCTATAAAAATACAAAGAAAAAAAATATTTCTTTATTTTATTCTAAATTAAAGATGTGAAAAGCAGTGTAAAGGGCTAAAATGGACTCCCGATTACAACCTTAGACTTGACTCTTTAGGCTAAGTGACAAGGCTCAAGGAATTAAATATATAGATTTGGGATTACTAAAACAGATTTAGCATAGTGAGTTTGGAATAGAGATTGTTAGATCAACCTATCTACTCTTAACCTTTTTCTAGAAAGTTCAAGCACTCAGAGAGGTAGTCTATAGGCCTGGATCCAAGATGAGCCTATGGAATGATCCATCAACAGAAGGAATCATCAATAGGATTCATCTTAATTGTTAACTCTTAACATGATCTGATGGACGATGTTAACGGCTAAACTCTATGAATACTCAACGTTCGTCCTCATTTGGGAGATTTAGAAATTAAGACAAGTGTCATCTTGCTATCAGATTACTTTCATAAAAGAACAAATAGATCTCAAAACCTGCCTCTCTTCAAGAACCATGGGGTTTATGCTATAACTCTTCCACTGTCACAGTGCATTTGTTCTCCCTAAGATTGCTTACTTCTCCTCCCTATGTCATTCAATGTCACTCCTTTAAGGTCACATGTAAAGTGAGATGCATGTTGTATGCATGTGATCGCTGCAACCAAATCCCCTTCACCAAATTTTCAACAACTCCACTAGGGATAAAGCAAGTTGACAACTTGATGATGACATCTACTAGGAAGAGAACAATTCACCATGTTAATAGCATTAATCAAGATCAAGAAGTGCATCATGAAGTGAATCATGAGGTAACTGAGCAAATCCTGCCACCACTTGAAAATGTGAACTAAGGCAATACTATACAAGAAGTTTTATTGACTATTGCGCAAATGATGCATGCATTTCAAGAAACCAATATGAAAGTGGATCAACTTATGGTGATGTTTACCCAATTCATGCCTAGCATGGCCACTATCACTGTCACGCAATAGGTTATCACTTTTAAGAATCCTACTATAGCTATGTAACAACATGCTAGTAAGGTAGTATAACCTCTCAACCCACTCTAATAAAGTTGCATCATAAAATTCTAAGTCAAAGGTAATTGTGTTTTTAATTACTTATGTTTTCTTAATCAAGTTAGAGGACTTCTAATCGATGTTCGAGTTATGGTCTTCAGTTTCTAGATACGAGATAGTCTATGGGCTACTTGCTAGAATTTAAGTAACTTAAAATGAATTAATATGTGAATTCCATTTAAAGTATCTATACTATTACTTGTGCATGGTTACCCAATCCAAAGGATAACAAAAGAAGTGATAGGTGTTTGGGCTAGAAAAGTGGTGTGCCAAGTAATCAATAGGGTTAGTACTTGCGTAAAGTGGCCATGGAAGTAGAGAGAAGTCAATTGAATGTCATATAGGTACGGGTCTTGTATAGAGGGTAGCAATGGACTACCAACATAATGATAAGCCTACTATTTGAAGCAAACACTCAAACAAGATTACTTATATGATGGATATGGTTTTGGTTATGGTAGCTAGATATGCTATGATAGCCCTTTGATGCCTATTGAGTAGGGTCAAACCCTTTTTATTCCCCAAAGTATCTGGAATCATAAGTACTCCTATGCTACTTGTTACACTTTAAATTAAATATCTAAATAAATCCTTATTTTTGCATTAAAATAGGTATTCATGATATGTGAGCATGTATTTGTAGCTATCCAATATCAGCACTTCATCCTAAATCTAAACAAAAGGGTAGTCATGAGGATAACAGGATAGTATCGGGATAAGTTGTAGACCAGTGACTTATCACCAACTTCTAAATACTTTAACCAAATCATAAATACTTAAACCAAAAGATGAGTTACCAACTTTTAAACACTTATACCAAAAATTAAAGAGTTTACCAAAATTATATAATTTTGAGGTTGTGAGGAACAAGGCTCAACATTAAGTAAAAAGGAAATAGTCAAGAATGTAGTGAATGAGGTTTCAACTTCGTGCTTAATGAATTACAGACTCAGGTACCGTTTGGTTATTGGTACTGGACAGAACAAGGGGTATTGGACAGTACCAAATAAAAAGGACTGGACAAAAAATATTTTTGTACCACGTTTGGTTTGTTTAGTACTGGATAAGGATTTTTGTGCTGTCCAGTGTTTGGATTGCAAAGTACTGGACTGAACATAGTAAATTTGACAGTTTTGCCCTTTTTAATTACTGGAGAAGGCTTTTGTGCTATCCAGTGTTTGAAATTGCAAAGTACTTGACTGGACAGAGTAAAATTGATAATTTTGCCCTTTTAATTATATCATAGTTATTTATATATATTTGATATTATTATAAGAAAAAATGATTTGAAGGTTTAATATATTATATTAAATATTTTAGGAAAAACAATTATGTTATATTTAATGAAATAATACGTTATTTATGATTTTGAATATGTCACTGAAGACTCATACTTCGGCTACGACAGGAAAGCACGTGGGTCCGGGGAAGCCGCCCCGGTGGGGGTAGTAAGGGGGCAGCGCCCCTTGGACGCTAGAGGGCATTTAACAATTAAGCCCACGGTTGTTTATTAAAAGTTTAGGCTTTGATAAGAAAACACGAAGAAAAATGCTTTTTGGAAGGAACAAGGGAAGAGCACGGTCGTGTGTCAAGGAAATACGCCCACAGAAGAACACATTGTTTAACACATGGTTGAAGGCACGGTCGTGTGTTAAGCTTGGAAAATACATGTCTTCATCAAAAGTATCCTCACTCTCATTTTGCTAGTCTTGTGTCACATCTGCTGGTGTCTCAGCCATTTTTCCATTTGCTCTATCCTTTCCAAATATCCCTTGAAGTGTTTTAAACTCTTTAAATTCCTTGTTCGCATGATTAACAACCTTTAGATGTTTCTCCAAAACAATAGAAATAGTTATTATAACAACAAATAATTTCTCCAAATGTGGCACCATCAAGGTTCATATCAAAACTTTTGGAGTCCATGCAATCAAGCTCCAGCTCCTTTAAGTTCATTGAAAAAGGCAAACTGCCCCCACACTAAGCCCTTTGTTTTTCTCCTTTTGTGTGCTTTGGAAGAAGTTTCTGTTGTCCCGTTGCGAGGGAAAGAGGGATGATCGCTTGAGCCATCCACCTACGGTATTATTCTCTTCAATAAAGCATCAGTGGAGTTCCTCAGATAAGCACAAGAATCATCCTCTAAATCATTTGTATCCTCAATTGAATCAAGAATGTCCTGACACTCCTTCTAAGACTCATTCTCATAATCCATATTAGCTTTCTCCAGCACCTTATCCATTGTATTTGCAGGCAAGAGAGGGCTTAGAATGATCTCCCAAACCAGTTTATCATCAGAGTTTATATCGTCCACAGCCTAAGATGAGGCAAGCCGCTTTAAGATTCCAATTGCTTCCTTATCCATAGCCTCAATACTTAATGTTGTTAGCTGTTGTCCTATAGCAACACTGACAGGATCTCGAAATCCCAATTGACTAAGAGGAGTAGATCCTGACTTTGCATCTGGACCCGAAATCTGACAAATAACCTTGCAATTGTCATCCTGCAAATCACCATCTCCCTTGACAGGAACGGTTACTAAAGGATCAGCCTTCTTCAAAGCATTATCTCCTGGTTTTACAATCCTCTTCTTCTGATGGTTCTTTCCAGACTTGTCCAGCAATAATCCATGATTACTTAATGCCGAGCCTCCAGTAAAATGATTAAGATTCTTCAAAGTCCTGGCAAAAGCCACCATGTCCTCCCTATTATCTACTAGAACATCACGTGAGCCACCCCTATCACCCAGTTCAACATCTCCAAACTTTCCATAGTTTTCTTTTCCTAATCTCCCTCCAAATAACAAAAACCTTGCAAAATCAAAGTCCATAGCCGCCCGATCAAGGATAAATCTGTCTAACTTCGACAGTGAAATAGGAAGTTGTCCAATTGTTGCCACAAAGACCACTGAGTCCAACATCAGTGTAATGTATTTGATGGAATGCTTTGGAGTTAGTATTCTTCAACACGTCCTGCAAGTAATAGAAGTTTAAGTAAAGAGTTATGACAGACAATAACCATCGCATATCTAAAGCAATGTAGGAGACCGAAGCAACCTTGACAGTGGACTCAATCTTAGACCAAACAAGATCGAAAGAAGATTCCATAAGCAACTGCTGATTGTGGTTGGTTTCTGCTGGAGACAACTCCATTCTGCTTTTACGGTTTGATTTTCTACCGGAGGAGGAGGAGGATGGCAGTGCTTTGTGGAGAACAAAAAAGGGCATTTGCATAACCAAAACAATTTTTCCAAAATCAGGTATCAATCAGCGAATTGGATTCAATTGGAAGTTGGGATTAGAGGAAGAAAACCTAAAGATTCTTCTCTGCATTTTCCAATGGCGGTGACGACGGGCGATTGGCGGCAAAGGGAGCCATGGAGGCTTATCTTGCTGCTGCTCTCGACGTCAGTTGAGTGCGGAATGGAGTGTCGTGTCATTCCTGTCGTCAACACAGGGCTTTTCATTTTGGCAGGAAACAAATTTGTCCTTTCAACGAAACAAATTTCATTTTCGCACTTCCAACCGATTACACGAGGAGCGGCAGTGAAGGAGCGGCGCCGATGAGCTCTCGTCAGTCCAGTTCCCGGTGCAACGTTGATGGGTCAATCATTTGAGAAAGAAGGAAAAGGAAAGTAGAAGGGGCTGAGGAGAAGGAGGAAAGGTAAATTGGGAATTTCGAAAAAAATAAGTTTTGTCCAGTACCGAATTTTTAGTACCGAATTATACACGATACTAATTTATCTCATTTAGTCCAGTACTATATTAAGGTTTTGTCCAGTACTTTTGTCATAGGTGGCAACCAAACGGTGGATAAAAAATTTAGTCTTGTCCAGTACCGAATTTTTATGCCAACCAAACGCTACCTCACTCTCTCTCCCGCCATCCCTTAAAAGATTTTTTAATCAAATATACTCGAAGGCAGATCGTTATTTTGGCCATTTGCTCCCAACTCAACCAGTACAATCGGTATTTCCATTTTGCAACGACTACAATATAAGGAAGTCTTGATTTATATTTGAAGATTTGCAATCATTCCTCTATCAACAAATAAAATCACGTCAGATTCTCCATCTTAAATCTAGGTTTTTTCAATTTTTTATTTTATTTTATTTAGCATCCCAACGTGAGATTTTTTCAAATTAGAGTCTTAGATTTTATTCCGTGATTAGGCAGGATTTTTTTTTTTTTTGTTGGGATTGATTACATCCATCTTTGGCTAAGAAATATCTTTGTTTTGGGATTTATGTAGTAAAAGTTGGATTTATGTATCTGGTATCTCAAATTGGTAATATTCCTTAGGGAGTAGGATCTTCTCACGTGCTTAAGATTCAAGAGCTAAGAGGAAATCTTTCAATTAGAAGCAATATCTTATCGAATTACGATCAGAGTAATGGAAAAATATTATATCATGAAATTAGATGGTTATGAGGTCCTACGGGTGACGATTTTTAACTTTCCACTAATTACGCGTTTTGTTAATTGGATTTGAGCTTTGTAAGCATGGTGTAAGGTAGAGGGACTTAGAATCTATGCATGTGTAAATACAGTAAATAAACCTATTCAAAGAGAAGTTCACACTAGAAATGAGCAATTATAAAGTGAGTAAAGTATAAAACTCTATCTATATACCTCTTATTCGTATTCATTTATCAAGTTTTGTAACCAAAGCCTATATTGTAACATCAAAGAACTATCTTAAAAACTATACCTTACAAAACATACAAGGCATAAGTTATTCGATGGAACTTGTAAAACTTTCTATTGAAATAATATCAAATTTTCAGGATAAATTTTTCAAGAACTTGTCCATATTTCTAAAATTTTGTAACTAGAGATAATACTATCGCAAAATTACAATTTAGGATAAAGTTTAGGTCCACTTATATAAAATAAATAATAACACCAAAATCATTTCAACTCTTGAAACTTTAATTTTCCCTATAAAAAAGCAAACTAGGTTGAGAAAGAAGCACAAAGTTGAGATACACAATCATAAAGAAGATACATCCTCCACCTATATATAAACCTTGTAATCTATTAAAAAGTATAGCCTACTTGTTTAAAATATACAACTCCAAATACATTATAGTATGTTTACATGTACTACATTCAATGGAAAATATAATAATAGCCAAGAATCATTGAGATAAGAGAGGCGGAAAAAAAAAATAGAAATGAGATAAGAGAAAAGTGAAAGAAATGAAGTGAGAAATTCTTTAGTGTTTCTCATGGATGGTAAATTTAAACTATAGCCTATATGTTTAATTCTTTTTTCCCCCTTTTCTTGTAGAATTAGATGGTCAAAATATAATATTATTTGCTAAGGTTCCAATCTTCCTCCCTCACTGTAATAACCAAAAAATATAATATTATTTTACATTCAATAATATTAGTTAATACTTGTTATAAGATGAGTATAAGATATTGTGGATCTTGTACCCCATTTATCTAAAAATACAACTTATGGGGTAAATACAATTTATTTAGACATCATACCTATACTCCATTCTATACAAGTATATTTCAAAAAAATTGTATTAAAAACCTACCCTATAATAATTAATACCTACCAAGAACCAAGCCGATCCATTGGAGTATTATAAGATATAGAGTATAACAAGATTACTCACTCATCCCTACTTGTATCTTTGGAACTATATATTCAAATCTCTAAATCTTAAAAAAAAAATGCATTTAGAATTTTACATGACTATTTTGCATTTTTTATGTACTTTTTGTTTTAGGTTTTTTTTAAAAAAATTATTTTATCAAATGACAAAATAGTAAAATATACTCTAAAAGCACATTTTTGAAAATTTAGGATTTAATGTATCAATTTGAAAAATGGGGAGCTCAAAACACAAGAAGCAAATATAAGGTAGTGTATTTCCTTATATCTATAAAAATACAAAGAAAAAATATATATCTTTATTTTATTCTAAATTAAAGTTGTGAAGACATTGAAATATACTAAAGCTAGCAAAGAAATTAATTCAATCCAAAGGTATTAAATAAAGACAATCTATGTTTTAAAATAAAAATTTGGAATCTAAAATTACCAGCTTAACCATACATGTGTAATCTAAGATCTAATATGGTAACTAGTTAATCAAGATATTTATTAGGATTATAAAAAAATTAATTAATTCTTTCCACCTAGCCATAATTAATTTCTAAATCTAAATTTACTAAAATGATATTAAAGAACTTATTTACTTATGGTCATATCAATAAGATGGAAATAAAAAATAACATGCCTTAACTTAAATTAAATAACATGTTATCAAAATATCCTCGCATGCCTTAAGTAGCTAAAGAGGTTTAGTAGGGGTAAGTTGATAATATAATGACCTAAGGGTGGTTTAGTGAGACTATATAAACTTAGTGGAGTTAAGAGAGAGAAATTAATGCATTTGAAAAAATGAATCAAGTTGAGCTCTCCACTCTTTCTTTCATGGCATGAAATTTCAAGACAATGCTAAGTGGGTTTTTTATTTTTGCAAGGCATAATTAAAGAATCAAGGACTAATTCAAGTACTTTAAAAGATTTATGCCAAGAACTAAGCTCTATTCAATGAGATTTCGAAATTATCTTTGAAGTTCTAGAATAATTTTAAAATTCAATCAATTATAACTCTGATTAAGTCTTTCAATTGATAAATCAAGGATTTAAAAGTGGAGATCAAATAGTTATGTGAAGACTCAAAAATTGGTTGTAACATTCATACACATAGTTAAAATTATAAGAATAATAATAATTCAATTTGAGTTTTAGGCAATAGAATTTAGATATATTGTTTAGAATCTTCTAATCTATAATTAAGTGTTTTGATGTTGAATTGCAAGGTGGAAACTATAGGGTTGGCGTGTAAACTTGAAGGAGAGTAGATTCAAATGGAGTTGAGATATGTTGAAGAGTATCTTATGATCTAAAACTTCAATATAGATATTGAGGGTTGATTTATGGTTTTTGAAGGTTAATTTGATGTTTTGAGGAAATACTTGAAGTTTGGGTATTATTAAAAGTTCTTAGTTACTCAAGTGATAAAGTAAGTGTTCAATCTTTGAATTAATTGAATTTTAGATGTATGCTAGTGATTAATTAGTGAAGAAATAGGTATGCTATGGGTTTCATGAAGGAAATAGGTATGTTCTTGTTTGATTCATGTAATTTGATGGTATGAAATAGATAATTGTTTGTGTAGTTTGTTAATTGAAATATGTTTGATAAGAGAAATTAATGAATTAAATAATTACATGTTATGGCTAAGAGATTAGTGATTAAATGTGTATTTGAGAACTTAAAAAGATTATTTTGATAATTTTAGAAGACTTGTAAATGATAGAAATTGGTTTGGAGTAATGATTTAAAGGTTATAATTAAAATGGTGTTGAATTGGATGAGTTTGGATATGCTTTGGATCAAGAGATGTAGCAGTTCATTTTGTGTTGTTCTTAATGATTTTGAATGTTAATTTGATAAAATTATGAAGTTTGGATCTTAATTTAAAGTTAAGAAGAAGCCGGAATTAATTTGGTTTTAATTTGAATTGATTTAGAGTTGAAATGATCAAGTTATATTGGATTGAAGTAAGTTCATTTATGGGTTGTTTCTGCATTTTTTGGGGACTTGAATTATTCAAAATATGAGTTTTAATGATAAATTAGATAGAGGAAGTAGCTAAGAATAATTTGGTTTTGGTTTCACTCAACTTGGAGTTAAAATAAATGAGTTATGGATAATTAAGTTAGCATGTTTTTGGAAAGTATTGATTTCAATAAATTAGCATGTTCTTGAAGATTTAATGGAAATTGCATGATAATTAATGATGATATCCAATGCTAGAAAATTTATTGAAGTATATTCTTGATTTGGTATAGTTTGATTCATTGTGGTGTGTGCTATGCTAATGGATGTTGTTAAAGTATGTTAGTTTCTTGAATTAGACTTTAAATGTTCATGAGGACATTCAAAATCGAATTAAAAATTTGAATCAAAGTTGTTATGAAAAATGAGTTTGATCTTTATGGGAGTAATTACAAGCATGCAAAAGTGTTTGTGGTAACTAATGACTTAAAAGTGACTTATGGGATTAATTAGTAATTATTATTAATAAGTGGTAGATGGGCTTAGAGATCAACATAACATTAATTTTTTAATAGATTATAAAATAAAATGGAATACATGGACCTAAATGGAAATGGGCTAGGTGTTTCCCTAAAGAGAACTGAACTGGTCTAATCTCGATTCATATCAATTAAACCGGCTCTCCTCTAAATCGATTCATCTTAATTGGTTTCCAACTTAGATTAATTTAATTAATTAACTAAATTCCAATATTGAAATAATTTAAGACCAAATCCCTTGAAGATGAATTGAATCCAAAAGTCATCTCTATTCAATTCAATCTTATTCCTAATTGGTTTACCACCTTTGAATAGGTTCAATTAACTAAGTTGGTTCACAGATTAATTAATAAAATTAAATAGAATTAGAACTTATTAATTAAATTAATAATTGGACTTAAATGGTGGGTTGATTTAAAAATACTTAATAGACCAACAAGTTTAATAGACTTATACTTAGTAAAATTCTAAGTCAAGGCCATGGGGCTTAAATGGTTAATAATACTTAATCAAGATATAATTTATTAGTTTAAATTAATTAATCATACACTAATATTAATAAAAGGTAATTGTGTTTTTAATTACTTATGTTTTCTTAATCAAGTTAGAGGACTTCTAATCGACATTCGAGTTATGGTCTTCAATTTCTAGATACGGGATAGTCTATGGGCTACTTGCTATAATTTAAGTAACTTAAAATGAATTAATATGTGAATTCGATTTAAAGTATCTATACTATTACTTGTGCATGGTTACCCAATCAAAGGATAACAAAAGAAGTGATAGGTGTTTGGGCTAGAAAAGTGGTGTGCTAAGTAATCAATAGGGTTAGTACTGCATAAAGTGGCCATGGAAGTAGAGAGAAGTCAATTGAATGTCATATAGGTACGGGTCTTGTATAGAGGGTAGCAATGGACTGCTAACATAATGACAAGCCTACTATTTGAAGCAAACACTCAGAAAGATTACTTATATGATGGATATGGTTTTGGTTATGGTAGCTGATATGCTATGATAGCCCTTTAATGCCTATTGAGTTGGGTCAAACCCTTTTCATTCCCCAAAGTATCTGGAATCATAAGTACTCCTCTACTACTTGTTACACTTTAAATTAAATATCTAAATAAATCCTTATTTGTGCATTAGAATAGGTATACATGATATGTGAGTATGTATTTATAGCTATCCAATATCAACACATCATCCTAAATCTAAACAAAAGGGTAATCATGAGGATAACAGGATAGTATCGGGATAAGTTGTAGACGAGTGACTTATCACCAACTTTTAAATACTTTAACCAAATCATAAGAAATATCATTGTTTTTGGATTTATTAGTACAAGTTGGATTTATGTATCATATCTCTGAGGTAAATTGGTAATATTCCTTAGGGAGTAGGATCTTCTCACGTGCTTAAGATTCAAGAGCTAAGAGGAAATCTTTCAATTAGAAGCAATATCTTATTAAATTACGATCAAAGTAATGGAAAAATATTATATCATGAAATTATATGGTTATGAGGTCCTACGGGTGACGATTTTTAACTTTCCACTAATTACGCGTTTTGTTAATTGGATTTGAGCTTTGTAAGCATGGTGTAAGGTAGAGGGACTTAGAATCTATGTGATTGCCCAAGCTCTTATAGCTTAACTTGTACGTTTCTCTTCTTATATATAACCCCCCCCCAACTCCCAAAAAAAAAAACCTTATGTTATCTATGTAATTGTATTTCAATTGTTAATATAATTTTTATTTGCAACTAATCATAACACACTTTCTATACATATGTAAATACAATAAATAAACCTATTCAAAGAGAAGTTCACACTAGAAATGAGCAATTATAAAGTGAGTAAAGTATAAAACTCTATCTATATACCTCTTATTGGTATTCATTTATCAAGTTGTGTTACCAAAGCCTATATTGTAACATCGAAGAACTATCTTGAAAACTATACCCTATTGAATAAGTTATTCGATGGAACTTGCAAAACTTTCTATTGAAATAATATCAAATTTTCAGGATAAATTTTCCAAGAACTTGTCGATGTTTCTACAATTTTGTAACTAGAGATAATACTATCTCAAAATTACAATTTAGGATAAAGTTTAGGTGCACTTATATAAAATAAATAATAACACCAAAATAATTTCAACTCTTGAAACTTTAATTTGCACTATAAAAAAACAAACTAGGTTGAGAAAGAAGCACAAAGTTGAGATAAAAAAAAATCATAAAATCATAATTAACCCTATGTAATCTAAATCAACAAAAGAAATTAATCTACTTGTTTGTCCCACTCAGCAACACTTACTAGTCCTTGTTCTACATGTGTTAAAAACTTGTTGAAGATGTCTATTGTTGATAAGGTAGGTAAAGCCAAAGAAAAGAGAGAGAAGAGAGAGTTCCTACATGAAAAAAAAAATGAGATGCATAGAGATTATAATACCTTAGAGAAATTATATAGACTGTGTAGTAAAGAAGTAAATAAAAGTAGCTTTTGAGAAGGTTAGTAACTCAATAATAGTATTTAAGAAGAAATAAGACATGGAGATGTGAAAAGCAGTGTAAAGGGCTAAAATGGACTCCCGATTACAACCTTAGACTTGACTCTTTAGGCTAAGTGACAAGGCTCAAGGAATTAAATATATAGATTTGGGATTACTAAAACAGATTTAGCATAGTGAGTTTGGAATAGAGATTGTTGGATCGACCTATCTACTCTTAACCTTTTTCTAGAGAGTTCAAGCACTTAGAGAGGTAGTCTATGGGCCTAGATCCAAGATGAGCCTATGGAATGATCCATCAACAGAAGGAATCATCAATAGGATTCATCTTAATTGTCAACTCTTAACATGATCTGATAGACAATGTTAATGGCTAAACTCTATGAATACTCAACATTCATCCTCTTTTGGGAGATTTAGAAATTAAGTGTCATCTTGCTATCAGATTACTTTCATAAAAGATTAAATAGATCTCAAAACCTGCCTCTCTTTAAGAATTGTGGGGTTTATGCTATATAACTCTTCCACTGTCACAGTGCATTTGTTCTCCATAAGATTACTTACTTTTCTTCCCTATGTCATTTGATGTTACTCCTTTAAGGTCACATGTCACGTGAGATGCATGTCGTATGCATGTGATCACTGCAACCAAATCTACTTCACCAAAATTTCAACAACTCCATTAGGGATAAAGTAAGTTGACAACTTAATGATGACATCTACTAGGAAGAGAATAATTCACCATGCTAACAGCATTAATCAAGATCAAGAAGTGCATCATGAAGTGAATCATGAGGTAACTGAGCAAATCCTGTCACCACTTGAAAATGTGAACCAAGGCAATACTATACAAGAAGTTTTATTGACTGTTGTGCAAATGATGCACTCATTTCAAGAAACCAATATGAAAGTGGGTCAACTTATGGTGATTTTTACCCAATTCATACCTAGCATGGCTACTATCACTGTCACACAACAGGTTATCACTTTTAAGAATCCTGCTATAGCTATGTAACAACATGCTTGTAAGGTAGTATAACCTCTCAACCCTCTCTAATAAAGTTGCATCGTAACTTTGCATTCTTTCATACTTCCATGAAAGTTATTTAAGCTATTGAAACTTGTTTGGAATGTAAATTCCCAATAGATATAATTCAATGCACACTTAGATCTTCAAGACTTTTTTTTTTCTTCTTTGGCTTATATCACGTTCTTTGAAGGAACTGGAGTAGTGATTTTAGGAATGATTCTCTTTTAAGTATTTTTTATGTTGTAATATTGTTTTTCGTACATTTAAAACCTACTCGAAGTATTAATTAACTGATATCATGGTTTTATGCAATTTTGTTTCTCATTATGCTCCATTTAAACTCAAATAATTTAAAAAGGGACCATATATGTCTCCTTCCAATTTAGCCTTTTGATAATGGAAACTGTATTTTTAAAGCATGAAATGATCTTACAAACTTGTCTAAAGCATCTATAGATTAGATGCTTCGGACCATTCCCAAAAAGTCCGGACCATCTACTTCAAGCCAAAAGCTAGATTGCTCTTAGCAGGCAATGTTCCAAACCTTTTTTTGTGGGGTCACATGAGTATTATGTGCAAACGCACTACATGTGGCCTAAAGAGGAAGTGACACATAAAAGGATGATCAAGGGGTGATCAAGACAGGAGGAAGAGGAGTCAGTCTTAAATAAGGCCCAACTCTACGGTAACAAGTGTATAATTTGTAAGATAAATATAGGTAAGTAATAATTCGAATCTTTTGGAGAAAATTCGGTAGAGTAACTATACTTTTTCCAAAAGAAGCCCCCTTTTTTAGTCAAGAGGCATGAGGTATTTATAGTGTTTGGTTATAAATCTCATCCGTCGGATGGTGATGACAATCAACGGTTCCTAACAAATGAGGCCTCATATGAGCCTTGTATGGGTTAAAGCTCACCAAAGGCCTTTAGTGTATGTTTGTATGAGTCTTATTTAAGAAAGGTTGGATTGGGCAGGCTGATCCAACGAGTTCTACTCTAAGCCTACCATGCCAAATCTCCCATGATCATCCCATAACATGGACTTTACTCTTTGAGCCCTATCACCTTGGCCCAAAGAGTCAAATCCATTAAAATAATAGGACGTAAGCCCATGAATTAGATTTAATACCCCTACATTTTGTCCCCTAACCAAAGTCCTTTGAGTGAGGTCGCAGGGACTTAGGCATTAAATGAGCCCTTATCATGGCTAGGAAGTTACTTAGCGCATGTGCGCTTGTGGCATAGCTACATTGCTGCCGTTTACTCTTATATAGCATTAAAGCCTAGCACCGGTGCTTGTGAAGTAATTTAAGTTTTTTTTTTTCGTACAAATATGCCCCCCATCATTTCTGAATACCACAGAGCATAGAGTGGATATATAAATGATAGATTCTTTAACAATCAATAAACTTGACTTGAATTGTTTTTTTTTTTTTTTTTTGAAAGATGGTAAATAGTAGAATATTATTGAAAACTCTATGTTAAGATTTCATGGTCAACATTCTTAAATTTAATCACCTTAAGAGAGGTACCTTGTGTTAAGGTGTAGCTCATACTCCCCTATGATAAGAAAACACGTGAGTCCCACTCCATGTTGAGCGGGTGGGAGACCCAAGGGGTAGCGTCCCGTAGACACCAAAGGGCTTTTAACATTTAAGCCCATATTTATTCATTAAAATTTTGAGCTTAGGCTTATGTGTTCCGATTTCTCTTCCTTTATTTTATTTTTATTGTGCGCTGACCCCAACCCTAACAGTGCGATACTAAATAGGAATACATATTGCAAATTCGTATAATATAAAGTTGACCTCATTAAGTCAAATTGGGATCCTTAGATGCTTTTCTTTTTTTTTTTTCTAATATAGGAATCATCTATTTCATAGAATAAATTTTATTCCCTTTCTATGCGTTCATTTATGGTAAGAAGGAAATAGACCATGTTGGGACGAGGTACCTTTTTTCCCAACATAGTTACTAATTGATGATATGAACTCTTGTGAACTATATATTGATAAGGTAAGGGTATTCCCTAAACCAGGGCTTCAATTTCAAGTAGGCTAATCTATTCGAACACCATCTCTTCGAAGGCATCAAAATCTTTCATTATGATTTTTCGAATCTTCTATAACTAGTATAAATATCCCCATATCTATATCTTTCAAGTTTACGATTGCAATCTCTTCTTATCAGATATATATATATATATATTCTGATTTTTTTTTTTTTGGATCTTCTGTAACTGATATAAATATCCCCATATTTATATCCTTCAATTCCACGATTGCAATCCCTTCTTGCTGGATATATATATATAATAAGTTGCCAAACGATTGAGCACAAATTGATTAAGAGGTATAAATTGATCCATAGGCTTGTACCTCTCTATCCTTTTTTTTGACTCCCCATCTCTTTTTTTTTTTTTTTTTTTTTTTTATCTAGCTCTAGCGTGATCTCGTTCCAGCGATTGGAAATACAACTTTCAGCAATTGGAAGTACAAACTTGTTCCAGCAATTGACAATCTCGTAGAATCGTCGCTTCGCCGATTGTCATTGTGTTTCAGTATCCATCGCCGCAAGTTTTAGTTTCAGTAACTGGAATTGCAACGCGCCCTCTCCTCAATTGCAGGTAAGGTCGTTCAATCTTAGGAATAATGTGAATGACATGCTTCGTGGAAATTCTTGTGTCCTTATTGTTCTTGACTGTTTTACTCTTCCTTGTTTATCCAATCAGCAAAGTTATTTGAATCCAATTCGTGTGTACGGTTTTGCAATGTATTACGCTCATCAATGAACTTTTAAATTATCCTTGGAACCACCACGTAGACAAGCCCTCATCATGGATAACAGATGACGAAGTCATGTCTATATACGGGTCATGGCTCGTCAAACATGGCAAAAATTACAACGCTTTAGGAGAGAAAGAAAAACGTTTCCAGATTTTTAAGGATAACCTTAGGTTTATAGATGAACATAATAATGTTGAAGATCGGACCTATAAGGTCGGTCCGAACCAGTTTGCCAACTTGACCAATGAGGAATACCGGTCTATGTATTTAGGTACCAGGATGAATTCCAACAGGAGGTTGGTTAAGGGTAGAAGGAGTGAGCGGTACATGAGTATTGGTCTGTTGAAAACGTCGATCGGGGTTGCATCGCCGGTGAAGGTTTTGTCGTCGTTGTGATTGTCTCAGGTTCGATCGTATGAGGCTGTCCATGTTGCCCAAGAAATCCGGCATTGTGCTAGAAGATCTCATATCGTTTGATTTGGGCAATTAATTTTGCTGGTCATCCTGCAATTTCCAGTTAGGTTGGCATCCTTTTCCATCCGTATTGGGTTTCCTTCCTCTTTGGTTGATGGTCCTACTCCATGGAGGTGGATCAGTTTGTGAATAGGCTACTTGAGCCAAACCAATCTTCCAATGATAAACTAGTATGGAAAGGTAAACCCCATAGGCTCTCTCAGTAGAACATGCATATGATCTTGCTAGAGAGAGTTCCCTCTAAAGTTGACTAGTTTCCTACTATTTGGAACAAGTCTTCAATGCCTAGGCATATGTTTATCCTATGGCTAATTGCTAAAGAAAGACTTTATAACATGGAAGGCACTTAAGGGCGATGCATAAAAAAGTGATAGCAAACCACAAGTGGTATGCTACTACTTGTGAAAAAGAAAAAAAAAAGGAAATCAACTTAGCTTCAATAATAACATTGAATGACTATGATTGTTGTATCAATTTATGTTTCCTACATTTGTTCTTTATGATGGAACATTCTACAGCAAAAATAGAATGACCATAATAACTGTATTGGACCTTGTGACATAAATTCATTCTTCATCACGGGACATTCTTGATGCTAGAGAGCTTTTGTTGGTTAATTTCCATTAAACAATTCTTGATAAATTAAAGATAAGGTTTCTCCCCCTCACGAAAACCTTCATAGTTTGTGAACTTTATCTTGGATAGTAGCATAAGATGACTATGATGACTACGTCGAGCCATGTCACTTGTGTTCATGCTTCATTGTAGGACATTCTTGTTCATGAAACAACATAAAATGACTATGATAGTTGCATTGAACTACACGATTTGAGTTCGTGCTTCATCGTGGGACATTTCGGCTTTTGAAAAGATCCTTGATGGTTGTTTGGGGTTCTCACTTCCTTGTGCAGATTTTTTTTGAAATAGGTTTGATGATTTAGTAAGGTTTCATAGTATTTTGCTACACTCCCAGTTGATAATTTTTTTATTACTCTCACTATTTTTTTATTCTAGTGTCTCCTTTTTAGTGTCCTTTCATTTTTATTGTAAGAGTAATCTACCTCCGTTTGCCTTTGCAAGTAGTAAGGTAATCGGGAGATTTTTAGCACTCTCTCCCCTACCCTCTCATTTTTTTAGTAGTAATGATTAGATTCAATTGTTGCTACCACTTGCAATGGGTAAGGACACTGGAAAAGTTAAAACATGTAGTGGGATTAGCGACAAAGGTAAAGAGATAGTAGCAAATTCTAACAATCGCATATCCATGGTGCCTTCTTGTCGAAGTAAATGGCTTAACCTGATGATTAAGGAAGATTTCTTTTGAAGTTGCATAGGCAAGAGGGACACACAGGAGCACCAACATGTTGATGGCATGTGGCATTTCATAAGATGGGAGCCTAAGGTCGAAGTTAGAGAGAATATAGAGGGGACTTCTATATTACATTTTAGGAATGAAAGGAGGGAACTTCCCTTGTCAAATACTCAATTTTTTATTCATAAGCAAGTCGTACCATGTTAGCATCCTTAGGTCAATCTCATCATGGGTAACTCGAGATATGTAGATGCTATGGAGTCTGCAGAAATCTACTACCTTATGATGATTTCCTTCGGTTTTAGGTTTCCTCGACCAAATGAAATGGATTTGTAGCGAAGTGTTATGACTCGCTAGAGTACATAAACACAAACTTTTGTAACTTTTTGAGGTGAGATTACTCCTACATTAGAGGATGTGTGCACACTCATTCACTTTTGTGATTTTGGGTTAATAGACATTGTAACCGCTAACGTTACTAAGGAAGATGAAGGAGTCATATCGGCTTTAGAAGCAGTGATGGCAATGGCCATCAATAGTGGCAGGAAATCTACTTTCTCTACATAGATCAAATACTTTTTTAAGCAAAAGAGTTTAGGTGACTCAGATGATAAATATGAGTAAGTTTTCCCTAGTCCCACATGTGATGACTCCCCCTTTTTTTATCATATAAGGTTTATTTAATTAACTCGCTTACCATCGTTTTTGTTGTTCTTAAGTTCAAGCTTGAGGCCTTCCTAGCATATTGGTTGTCTTTATGTGTATTTCCTGGTAGTCCAGCTGATGGTGTGAGTCGTCATTTTTTTCATTTAGTCGTTCATATAATGAGTGGCACTTGTTTTGCTTTGGGATTATTTTACCTTAAGTCTTTGTATCGGCATTTGGAATTGTATCATGAGGCATTAGTTCGATTGAAGGGGTGTTACATCATACTATCACATGTTGATGTGGTATTTTTGTAAGTATTCTTCACCGAGCAATTCAGAAGACACTTTGGTTTACCTCCAAATAGGCCTAATCCTATCGAGCCCTAAGCATTCGTGTGGATTGATAGAAAGCCTTTAGGTTCACTATTTCACGTAATAGATGACATGAAGAAGGTGAATTTCCGACCTTACGCAAGTAGATTAGCTAGTTATTTGTGGTTTCCAAAGTTTTATCCCAAAGGGTTGAAAGATATAGTGAAACTTCTCGAGGCTCGCGAGAGACTCAATGCTGGCAAAGTGGGGTTTATCTTATGGTGCTCGCTTGGGGGTCTTCCTTCTCTTCATGACTAGAGAGACACCTCTAGCTGTTTTATAGAGTGTAAAGTCATGTTATACTCGCCTCATAGAGTAGCCCTTAGTTTTGACCTAAGAGTTCCTCAGACCATCTACATAAAGGGGGATTTTAATTTGTGTTGTTAATCACTAAATCCTACAGATTTTAGAGATGTTCGTCTAGATATAAGGCAATTATATTTTCCCTCTTTATCACATTCTAAACTTGCTTTTGTCGGGTGGTTAACATACTGGACTAACTACTTAGACGATTTTAAGAAGTATGTGGATACATCCATTGAGGAGGAGCTACTTGAGGAGTTTATTTTTAAATATGACTTTCAATATTGTCTCCTGAATGAAAAGGCAAAGTCATCTGCTAATGCAAAGAATAAAGCACTGAGCAATCATTTTACTCCTTCTTCACTAATTATGAGGCAAGTAAAGTGATCGTGTTCTTATGAGGTATTACCATTATTTACATGTATCTTATTCCTCTAATTTTCAACTATTACTATGCACTCATGCTAACTTTTTCCTTTCTTTTGTTGTAGGACAAAAGAGATCACGTTGCTACCGATCCCCCATTGGCCTTTCAAAATCGACTACTCCTAGTATCGCACCATTCCCTAGCCGTTATGGTGTTGGGATGGAGCTTTGAATTAGGGATTGTCTTGCTATCGTCGACGTTATCAATGAAGAAGATGATAACGAAATGGTTGATTTGGAGGACACTCTCGAGCATAGTATTGATAGTGGTAAAGGTACTCCAGTTCATGTTGATGATAAGGAGATTGAGCCCGTAGCAAGTAATAATGTTGAGTCAAATGCTACCACTCATATGGATGACATTGATAACGATGAGATTGGACATTTCAATGAGCATGACATTCAAGCTTATGCTAATGAACTGAGAGAAGCGGAGCTTTTTGATAATTAGACAAATAGGACATTAAATGAGGTTTCAAACAGAATTAGTATGTCCCATGACACACCTGCTCTTTATAGTGAAGTTACTTCACCTATGACTCTTCCTAATATCAACCCTCCCCCAATGATTAAAGTACTTAGGAAAAAATGATGAGGGCTCCTCAATTATATTGCAAGCGGCTTCATTTCACAAGTTCGTGGTTTATTCATAGCTTCTGCCTTCACTAAGGCACTTGTAAGAATTGGAGGGGGAATTCTG
The DNA here is from genome assembly GCA_037954665.1 of Laguncularia racemosa. NCBI lineage: Eukaryota > Viridiplantae > Streptophyta > Magnoliopsida > Myrtales > Combretaceae > Laguncularia > Laguncularia racemosa. The sequence goes on along the minus strand of JBBMOL010000024.1, from coordinate 174,886 downwards.
GTCTAAGCTATTTTTTAGGGTTCTAAATTGAGTACCACCATGGTATCCATGCTTGGGTAAACTATGTCCCCTCTAAATAGACATTGGAGCTCATTATTTGAAAAGGAATTGAAACTCATCATTGATAGCATTGAAGGTGGGCGGGCTCCAAAATTCAGAGTTGGTAATATAAAGCCTATCGCGATTGAGGCAAGCAAAGTTCTAGGTTACCAAGACTTAATAGAACAACGTAAGGGAATTTTAGAGGAATTGTCAAAAATTGATCTTAAAATGGAGGCCAACTTAGCTGACCTGGATGTTAATTTCTTAGTTGGATCTATTATAGGTTCCTGATTTGGCATTATCCCTTTTCATGTATTTCTTTTCTTTTTTCTTTTTACGTGATATGTAAACTTGTTTGATGAATGGTGATTTTTGACTTGATTTAAAGGCTAGTTTCATGTCTTTACGAATTTTCTCCCCCCCTTTTTTTATTAGTAGATGATATGTTATTCATAGTGTTCTTAATAGTACCAGCACTTACATAAATAACATGATAAGGCATGAGTCGATAGCATGTCTCTCGACTTTTTAGAGAAAAATTGCTTAGGGGGTATTACCCACTACTTAACAAGTCGCTTGTAAAATTGCTAGCAAATGCATTGAATAATAGAATCATCATGTTTATTAAGGGTGTTATGCTATGCACTTAGGAAATGATATTTTCACTAGTCAACATGGCGTGACCCATAGGACATTGCGCATTTAGGAGATTAATCTACTACTAAACTGCAACAACGTAATGTATATAATGTGCCTAAGGAATTAAATTTCTATCCTTGCAGCAATAAATGAAATCTTTGAGACAAAAAGGTTAGAAGTAAGTTCTCATGTCTTGAGGTTTGTTTTCATTGATCTCATTTCTCATGTCCATTTAGCCTATTACAATGAAACTTTTTGATATACTAGAAATTGATAAGAGTTATGATAGCATCCGTATTTAGATTACGAAGTTTACAGTTACCACTGTCATGAACTTCCTCAATGATAAAAGGTCCTTCCCATTTAAATGTAAACTTTAGCACTGGAATACCTCGGCGCACATGATCTACTGCTCAAAGTACAACATCGCCCTTTTGAAATGACCTTTTCCTCACCAAGTGGTTATAAGCGACACCTAGTTTCTACAAGTAATGAATTAGCTTATGTTAAATAGTATCTCATCTCTCCTCCAACTCTTCTAAATCCAGCATACGCAAGGCGCCTGGTTCAAGCTCAGCATTGATGATTAAGTGTGCAGATGGAATCAAGACTTCCACCGAGACTATCACTTCAGTGCCATATATTAGAGAGAAAGATGTCACTTGAGTTTGCTTTCACTTTGAAGTTTTATACACCAAAAGTGTTAAAGGCAACTTATCGTGCCAATCCTTATGGTTATCATGAATGATACAACTCAACACTTTCAACAAACTCTTATTGGTAGCTTCCACCTGGCCATTACCTTTTCGGTAGTGAGGCATGGACTTAACATGATTTATTCCATAGGAAACCATCAATTGTCGCACATGAGTATTGATGAAAGGAGTACCATTTTCAGACAAGATGCACTTTGGAATGCCGAATCTACATACAATGTTCTCCTTCATGAAATTTGCAATTGATGGCCCTATAGCCTTTTTCAAGGGTACAGCTTCTACCCATTTTGTGAAACATTCAGTTCTTGCCAAAATCCAAATGCACCCTCTTGACGGTGGATGAATTGGGTTAATCAAATCAAATGCCCATGTATGGAAGGGCCATGGCGTTGTCACACTATGGAGTGTAATTGTAGGAGCATGAATGGCGTTACCATACTATTGACAAACGTGACATCTTTTTATAAAATTGAAAGTGCCAGCTTCCATAGTTAGCCAATAATAACCTATATCGAGCAAGTGATAATACAATTTCCTTCCTCCTTGAAGCTCTCCACATTCTTCGGCATGCACTTCAGTCAATATTGCTTCCGTTTTAGGAGGTGCAATGCATCTAAGAGGTTTTCCCATGAATGAAGCCCTGTATAGTTCACCCTCATGCATAAGATATTTTCTTGCCTTTGTTTTCACAAGCCTTGCATCCATACTATCAATGGCAGTGTAATGTTCTTCAAGTAGTCAATGTACGGTCGCCACTAATCACCTATACTAACCATAAAGTTACATTCATTCTTGTTAGGTAACTCAGAGCATTTAGGACAATTTGCTTGTACTTGGAATGCATCCTTAGACATTGATGGCTAATAGTATCTCACACGTTGAATGTGACGGTACAAAGGTGGCCCCTCTTCTAGCCACCAAATCCTATGGTATTTGTCCAATTTCAAGTAAGCTTCTTTTATCCTAACACAATGGGACAAAACACCTTATGGTCCCTTGTAATATAGTAATCCATTGACTTAAATGAAATTCTTCAGTGCTTAAATAGAAGCTGCACTCAGGTGCTCTAATTGTTTCTTTAGCAACAAGCTCCAATCATCATATGCTTCTTCATTCTCATCAACAAGACCCAATGTAGTACATGGGATAGATTTCTTAACTACCCGAATATCCAAAGCAGTACTTGCATCTTAGATTGGGACTTTTGAAGCTAATGTGGCCAGAGCATCTGCATATCTATTAACAGATCGAGCTATACGCTTATAGCATATTGACTAAAATTTTGCTACCAGAGCTTGTACTACAACCCTATAAGTTGCTAATGCAGGTTCTTTGAGTCCAAACTCACCACTGGCTTGCTTAATGGTCAAATTGGAGTCACCTTGAATGCATAGCTGATTTGCTCCCACCTCTTGGGTGGATATCAATCCTAGTAACAGGGCTTTGTATTCAGCTTCATTATTGGTGCAATAAAAATCAGGTTTAAATGCCAATGGTATTTCTTGACTATCGGGTGAGGTTAACATAATTCTTGCTCCCCATCCTTTACTTCCTATAGAGTCGTCAAACTGAAGTGACCACTTCCCTTCCGATTTGATCATGAGAGAGTCTTCATGAAACTCTATTAGAATAGCATCCACAATGAGGCTTTTATACGCGTCTGGGAAGTGTGCTAACAAATTAGCTAGAACTTGTGATTTAATGGCCTTAGGGGAGTAAACTACGATGTCAAACTCTCCAAGAAGGAGTAATGATAGGAATCAAATTCCTATACGACCTATCACCAGAGCAAGAGCCAAGGGATTACAAAATTTGGCGATGAGGGTCCTCTTTGAACAATCAGACCCCGAGAATATTTGTTTAGTATCTTCATTTCTATTTCATATTTATTGTGCATTCCAGCAGGTAAACTTGTTGATTTTTACAGGATAGTGGATAAATTCGCTAAAGCTCAGTTTGTGAGTTATTCATGGACCTACATAAATCAAAGAAGAACCGATCCAACAATATGATCAGTTGAAGTGAAGAACCGGCCACTTAAAGACTATTTGTACTTGTAATTTGTTGTTCTAAGAACCGGCCACTTGTGGCTTATTTGTAATTTGTGGTGTTATTTTTACCCTAATTAGAGCAAGTATAAATACTTGCTAACTAGGGTTTTGAGGGAGCTTTTTGAACATTTTGAAATTACACACTTCTTTGCCGTGAGGGGATCTTTGCTTGCAAAATTTCTCTTATCAATTTCACAAGTGAAATTGTGGCAAGATTAACTTGAGTAGATTGTAAGTAGCATCAATCTTCCTCTTGTTGTTATCAAATTGTATTTAGTGCGTCATATCTAGACGCAATTTGTTTGGTTACTTGTTGTTCTATATGTAAATTAGGGTTCATCCATTTCATATTTGAATCACTTCAATTTAACTAAAATTCTAATTCATTTCTATTGCCATCCATTGCTATTTATACAATTGCTTTGTTCCCCATTTCAATTTAGCATCAAGTCTTTGAATTCTCATAAATTAAGGATCATTGGTGATTTAGTGATCACGCAATTGTTGATTAGAATTTTGTTGATCACATTACTTTTGGATGTGTTTGCAATTCAATTAGTAAGGCACATCAAGTAACCACTTAGCAACTTGACCTGACAAGACTAGTTGAGACAATAAATACTTGATGGGATCCGAATGTGTGATAAGATTATCCTCATTCGCTAGGAAATAGTGTCGTATATTTTGCGAGGAAAATACCAATGCGTGACAGTGCTTTTCACAAGCTGATTAGTTAACCTCACTCCCTTGAAGGGTCCGACTCAATTAATAAATTGGTCTTTCTTGCCTATCTATTTCTTGTGCGAGTAAAGCTACAATCGATTTATTAGTAGAGGTAAGATACAAGATCAGTGGTAATCTCTTCACTAGCATTGTCATAGTTTGACGGGAAGTTAGGATCCTTTTAATCTTTTCAACTACTCTCTCATGTATTTCCTTCCACTCAAACGAAACCCCTTTCTTCATAAGTTAATGCAGAGGATATGAAATCTCTACTAATGCTGGCATGAATCTTCTAACATAGGAAACTTTTCCCATGAAAGTTTTCAATTCTTTTAGGGTAACTGGGGATGGCATAGATAATATAGCTTGGATTTTTGCCAGATCCACATCAATTCCCTTCGTATAAACTACAAATCCCAAACACTTCCCCAAAGCTACACCGAATACACATTTTAGAGGGTTCATGCGGAGCTTATACAACCGACATTGCTCAAAAACCTTTTGCAAGTAAACTAGATGAGATGTTAGCTCGAATGCGAGGTCATGTGAGTATTATGTGCAAACACACTACACGTAGCCTAACAAGGAAGTGACACGTGTGAGAATGATCAAGGGATGATCGAGACGGGAAGAGGAATAGCCAATCTTAAATAAGGTCAAACTCTACAGTGACAAGTGTATAATTTGTGAGATAAATGTAGGTAAGTGATAATTTGAATCTTCTGGAGAAAATCCGGTAGAGTAACTACACTTTTTCCAAAAGAAGCTCCTTTTTTTAGTTAGGAGGCATGAGGTAGTTATAGTGTTTTGTTATAAATCTCATCCATCGAATGGTAATGATAATCAACGGTTCTTAGCAAATGAGGCCTCATATGAACCTTGTATGGGTTTAGGCCCACCAAAGGCCTTGTGTGTGTGTGTATGAGTCTTATTTAAGAAATGTTGGATCTGATGGGCCGATTCAACAGGCTTTACTCTAAGCCCACCATGCTAGATCTCCCATGATCATCCTATAACATGGACTTTACTCTTTGGGCCCTGCCACCTCGGCCCAAAGAGTCAAATCCATTAAAATAATAAGGCGTAAGCCCATAGATTAGATTCAGTACCCCTACAATTATAATGTGGAGTTATCATCTTGATAGTTTTTCTTTACTTTTTAGATATGTGACCTTCTTTTAGTTATAATTGTTATCTCATGTTTTGCAAAATAGTTATATTTCCAAATATTTTTGGTTATTGGCTTAAAAAATTAAAAAAAAAAATTATACTATGATTTTATGGAACAAATCAACATTTAAATTTGTTATACTTGATCAAACCTTATTTTATTATACTTTTGTTGAATTGGAATTTTTAGATTTAATTTTTAAGATTATCTTCTACCAAAAAAAAAAAAAGACTATCATTTTAATTTATAAATGTTGATTTTATAATGGCCACTTTTTCTATGTATTTATAAATATTATATAAATTTAATTATAATTTTTTTATTGATAAATAGGTCTAACCTGAATATAAAATACATTTATTAAATAGGTTAGGTTACGGATTTAAGATTTTATACACAATTAATAAATGAATCAGGTTATGAGTTGAGGTTTTTAAGATATTAACCTCTTTAGATAGAGAGACAGTACAAGACAAGTTGACACAAATTGTTAACCCTAACTATTGTACTCGAATGAACATGAAAAAAAATTAGAGATTAACTTAGACTCGCAAGTCGCAACATTGCTCCCTAAGAAAGAATTTGCTCCGCTTATCAAACATATACATTTGCTCAATGCTTGCAGGGAAAAGCTGTCCTTGCTTGGAGAAGTATGGGTGGAGTTCATCTACAGGGAGTGCAATTCAGAGGAAGTGCTTCTTTTTGTCCCTCTTGAAAATATTATAAGTACTATGTTTGCCAATCAAGCTACTAGTAGAAGCTGGGAGCATAAGACTCCCAAACATGATATGTACGTATGTCATATGAACTAATATGTATGGATGATGTATGTATTGTGAAATATCAATGAATATTCCCTTTAATCGAAAAAAATATATCCCCTCCATTACTTTTAGGATGATGTATAGCAAACACATATTGTTAAAAAGTATAAATATAAATAATTAAAGATAATATGGTAAATTTAATATATAAAAAGGTTTAATTCAAATCACATCTAGCATTCTAAACTTCATATATATATATTTAAAAAAAGAATAAACCTAAATTTAAGATACTAATTATGAGATTTATTCCTAAATTTTCCTATAAAAAACATTAAAATATCCAATTCCAATTTGGAATATTCGATGCTCTCGTTGTGTTCAAGATTGAACACAATGTTTTAGTCAATACATTATCGCATACGCCCATCATAATTAATATGAGATAGGCTTCCTTTTTCTTTCTTTTTTTTCTTTTATGTGTTTCTTTTTTCATTTTGAATATCATCATTCATGAGGATGGAGAGAGAAGCTTTTGTTTTGTCTTCAATCAGCAAGTGGACATAGCAGACGTAGGTGATAACCTTTTGTTTTTTTAGACCCAATAATGATAATCATGATCTATGGTGAGCTTTTTATTGTGGAATTTCTGGATGTGGGGCATATTGACATGGACGAGTTGCATCATATGTGTGCCTTTCAAACCAAAAATTTTCCATCTCTATGTCGGGAACTTGTATAAGGACTTTGTGACTTGTGATTGGGGTTGCAAATGATAGGTATACCTACGTTCTATGCAGACAAAATAAAATTTAATGACTCAACAATGGGGTAGGTTTCAGTCTAGGATTCAATGGGGGCAGATTGTGATTAAGATTCGGGGTGGGCCTAGATAAAGGTTAATCAAGGTTTTTATGTTTTAATTAAAACTTTCAAATCCTTTAAGTTTATGCATAAATTCAACTAAATTCTTTATATTTTAACTAAGTTATTTAAGTCATTTTATAATGTATGTTACATTTAAATAATTTATATAATAAGATAACGTAAACACTAGAGGATGTAAACAACTTACTTAAAATGTAAATTTTTAAATTAAATTTTAATATTAACTTAAGGTATAAATATGGCTCAATTAAAATATAGAAAATTTGGTTGACATTTTGTATATATAAACATAACTTTTGTGTATTTATACCATTTTAAAATATGAAAAATATTTTGAATTGACAAGTACGCTAGATTACTTATTAATAAAGATATTATGATAATTATCAAATGGCGATGGGTCGGCTGTTAGAGAGATAGTAAGCCTCTTTTTAGCATGATAAATGAACTAATAATGTCAAAATTACTACTTAAATTTTAGGCATTGTCCCTCTTTTTTTTCCTTCAATTTAGAAATTTGAAGTTACTAAATCTCACACCCAATTAAACTTTTATTTCTTTTTTTATCAAAATTTACACCAATAAATTGAAGTTGATATATATCACACTCAGTTAAACTTTTCTCTTTTTTTATCAAAATTTACCAATAAATTGAAGTTGTTATCTATCACATCTAATTGAATTTCACTTGTCAAAATAAATACTAGCTCCATCATTTCTAAAAAAACAAGAAGAACATTGGGTGCATGATTATTGGTCTAAATATGCAAATTTAAATTATGAGATATGAGATAGTAAATTTGATAGATAAAATTTAGATCATATATATATATATATTATATATATGAAAATTATTAGCTTTATATTTTAATTGTAAATTTGAAAAAACACTCAAAATTGAAGATTAATTTTGACATTAGCCCATAAATTATTGATATAGTTATGTATAAATCTATAAAAATTAGTTGGAATGGATTTCAATTGTTCATTGGTATTTTATCTATTGAATAATATCATCAACTATTTATTCACAAGCTAACTCCACATTTTGATCTCCTTAATATTAACCTACTTTTTTTTATTTAAGCACTTTTTTTCCCTCTTCTATTTAAGTCCTAAACTTTTCAAAACTTACAAAAATAAGACTTTCATCAAATCCAATAAATTTTCCACCCATCCACAACATGTGTTAGCTTCAAATTATTAAAAAAATAATTAATTTAATAGAATGATAATATTAAATATATTAGTTGCATAATATAATAAAATGTAAAATTAAATATATTTAATCACATAGTATAGTAAAATTAATTAAAAATACAAAAAATAAAAGTAAGAAAAAAGGGTTGGAAAAAATTGTACAAATCTCTACCACCTTAATCAACTACCCCAAGATCCATTAGAAGTTAAACACATGCTCAAGATGGATGGAAAATATAATCAATTCAATGGAAATCTCATTTGTGCAATGTTTTAAAAATATTAATGATTGAAATGGAATAAAAGAAAAAGTTTAAGAACTTAAATAGAAAAATAGGTTAATGTTGATGATTAAAAGTGTATTTTTTTAAGATAAAAGTATCATATGCTGTAAATGTACTTCCTTATGTTCATCTCACATATCTTATCCTTGTATTAGGTATAAGATGAGTACTAGGTGGGACATAAGCTCTACTTGCACCCCACCATGTACTTACAAGTTCCTAAATTTTGAAATGGAAACATACTTTATGACACCATGGGACTACTTTAGAACCTACCCTATAAAACTTCTAATTTCTCAATTGCATTTCTATGATATTAAAATTTTGAAGTAAATTTTCCACAACCTCAATCCATCGATGTTTCCATAACATCTTATTAATTAAAATCATATGAAGGCACACTCTCCATGATTTAGAAAGGTGATACAAAATGTACCTCATATAACATTATTAACAAACACTAGAAAATCAAAGTGACAAAATAACACAATCATAAAGAAGATACATCCTCCACCTATATATAAACCTTGTAATCTATTAAAAAGTATAGCCTACTTGTTTAAAATATACAACTCCAAATACATTATAGTATGTTTACATGTACTACATTCAATGGAAAATATAATAATAGCCAAGAATCATTGAGATAAGAGAGACGGAAAAAAAAATAGAAATGAGATAAGAGAAAAGTGAAAGAAATGAATTGAGAAATTCTTTAGTGTTTCTTATGGATGGTAAATTTGAACTATAGCCTATATGTTTAATTCTTTTTTCCCCCTTTTCTTGTAGAATTAGATGGTCGAAATATAATATTATTTGCCAAGGTTCTAATCTTCCTCCCTCATTGTAATAACCAAAAAATATAATATTATTTTACATTCATTAATATTAGTTAATAATTTTTATAAGATGAGTATAGGATATTGTGGATCTTGTACCCCATGTATCTAAAAATACAAGTTATGCGGTAAGTACAATTTATTTAGACATCATACCTATACTCCATTCTATACTAGTATATTTCAAAAAAATTGTATTAAAAACCTACCCTATAATAATTAATACCTACCAAGAACCAAGCTGATCCATTGGAGTATTATAAGATGTAGAGTATAATGAGATTACTCACTTATCCCTACTTGTATCTTTGGAACTATATATTCAAATCTCTAAATCTTAAAAAAGAAAATGCATTTAGAATTTTACATGACTATTTTGCATTTTTTTATGTACTTTTTGTTTTAGGTTTTTTTTTTAAATTATTTTATCAAATGACAAAATAGTAAAATATACTCTAAAAGCACATTTTTGAAAATTTAGGATTTAACGTATCAATTTGAAAAATGGGGAGCTCAAAACACATGAAGCAAATATAAGGTAGTGTATGTCCATGCATCTATAAAAATACAAAGAAAAAAATATATCTTTATTTTATTCTAAATTAAAGTTGTGAAGACATTGAAATATAATAAAGCTAACAAAGACATTAATTCAATCCAAAGGTATTAAATAAAGTCAATCTATGTTTTAAAATAAAAATTTGGAATCTAAAATTACCAGTTTAACCATACATGTGTAATCTAAGATCTAAGATGGTAACTAGTTAATCAAGATATTTATTAGGATTATAAAAAAAATTCATTAATTCTTTCCACGTAGCCATAATTAATATTTAAATCTAAGTTTACTAAAATGAAATTAAAGAACTTATTTACTTATGGGCATATCAATAAGATGGAAATAAAAAATAACATGCCCTAACTTAAATTAAATAACATGTTATCAAAATATCCTCGCATGCCTTAAGTAGCTAAAGAGGTTTAGTAGGGGTAAGTTGATAATATAATGACCTAAGGGAGGTTTAGTGAGACTATATAAACTTAGTGGAGTTAAGAGAGAGAAATTAATGCATTTGAAAAAATGAATCAAGTTGAGCTCTCCAGTCTTTCTTTCATGGCATGAAATTTCAAGACAATGTTAAGTGGGTTTTTTATTTTTGCAAGGCATAATTAAAGAATCAAGGACTAATTCAAGTACTTTAAAAGATTTAAGCCAAGAACTAAGCTCTATGCAATGAGATTTTGAAATTATCTTTGAAGTTCTAGAATAATTTTAAAATTCAATCAATTATAACCCTGATTAAGTGTTTCAATTGATAAATCAAGGATTTAAAAGTGGAGATCAAATAATTATGTGAAGACTCAAAAATTGGTTGTGACATTCATACACATAGTTAAAATTATATGAATAATAATAATTCAATTTGAGTTTTAGGCAATAGAATTTAGATATATTGTTTAGAATCTTCCAATCTATAATTAAGTGTTTTTATGTTGAATTGCAAAGTGGAAACTATAGGGTTGGTGTGTAAACTTGAAGGAGAGTAGATTCAAATGGAGTTGAGATATGTTGAAGAGTATCTTATGATCTACAAGTTCAATATAGATATTGAGGGTTGATTTATGGTTTTTGAAGGTTAATTTGATGTTTTGAGGAAATACTTGAAGTTTGGGTATTATTAAAAGTTCTTAGATACTCAAGTGATAAAGTAAGTGTTCAATCTTTGAATTAATTGAAGTTTAGATGTATGCTAGTGATTAATTAGTGAAGAAATAGGTATGCTATGGGTTTCATGAAGGAAATAGGTATGTTCTTGTTTGATTCATGTTATTTTGATGGTATGAAATAGATAATTGTTTGTGTAGTTTGTTAATTGAAATATGTTTGATAAGAGAAATTAATGAATTAAATAATTGCGTGTTATGGCTAAGAGATTGGTGAATAAATGTGTATTTGAGAACTTAAAAAGATTATTTTGATAATTTTGGAAGACTTGTAAATGATAGAAATTGGTTTGGAGTAATGATTTAATGGTTATAATTAAAATGGTGTTGAATTGGATGAGTTTGGATATGCTTTGGATCAAGAGATGTAGCAGTTCATTTTGTGTTGTTCTTAATGATTTTGAATGTTAATTTGATAAAATTATGAAGTTTGGATGTTAATTTAAAGTTAGGAAGAAGCCGGAATTAATTTGGTTTTAATTTGAATTGATTTAGAGTTGAAATGATCAAGTTATATTGGATTGAAGTAAGTTCATTTATGGGTTGTTTCTGCATTTTTTGGAGACTTGAATTATTCAAATTATGAGTTTTAATGATAAATTAGATAGTGGAAGTAGCTAAGAATAATTTGGTTTTGGTTTCACTCAACTTGGAGTTAAAATAAATGAGTTATGGATAATTAAGTTAGCATGTTTTTGGAAAGTATTGATTTCAATAAATTAGCATGTTCTTGAAGATTTAATGGAAATTACATGATAATTAATGGTGATATCCAATGCTAGAAAATTTATTGAAGTATATTCTTGATTTGGTATAGTTTGATTCATTGTGGTGTGTGCTATGCTAATGGATGTTGTTAAAGAATGTTAGTTTCTTGAATTAGACTTTAAATGTTCATGAGGACATTCAAAATTGAATTAAAAATTTGAATCAAATTTGTTATGAAAAATGAGTTTGATCTTTGTGGGAGTAATTACAAGCATGCAAAAGTGTTTGTGGTAACTAATGACTTAAAAGTGACTTATGGGATTAATTAGTAATTATTATTAATAAGTGGTAGATGGGCTTAAAGATCAACATAACATTAATTTTTTAATAGATTATAAAATAAAATGGAATACATGGACCTAAATGGGAATTGGCTAGGTGTTTCCCTAAAGAGAACTGAACTGGTCTAATCTCGATTCATATCAATTAAACCGGCTCTCCTCTAAATCGATTCATCTTAATCGGTTTCCAACTTAGATTAATTTAATTAATTAACTAAATTCCAATATTGAAATAATTTAGGACCAAATCCCTTGAAGATGAATTGAATCCAAAAGTCATCTCTATTCAATTCAATCTTATTCCTAATTGGTTTACCACCTTTGAATAGGTTCAATTAACTAAGTTGGTTCACAGATTAATTAATAAAATTAAATAGAATTAGAACTTATTAATTAAATTAATAATTGGACTTAAATGGTAGGTTGATTTAAAAATACTTAATAGACCGACAAGTTTAATAGACTTATACTTAGTAAAATTCTAAGTCAAGGCCATGGGGCTTAAATGGTTAATAATACTTAATCAAGATATAATTTAATTAGTTTAAATTAATTAATCATACACTAATATTAATAAAAGGTAATTGTGTTTTTAATTACTTATGTTTTCTTAATCAAGTTAGAGGACTTCTAATCGACATTCGAGTTATGGTCTTCAATTTCTAGATACGGGATAGTCTATGGGCTACTTGCTATAATTTAAGTAACTTAAAATGAATTAATATGTGAATTCGATTTAAAGTATCTATACTATTACTTGTGCATGGTTACCCAATCCAAAGGATAACAAAAGAAGTGATAGCTGTTTAGGCTAGAAAAGTGTTGTGCTAAGTAATCAATAGGGTTAGTACGAGCATAAAGTGGCCATGGAAGTAGAGAGAAGTCAATTGAATGTCATCTAGGTACGGGTCTTGTATAGAGGGTAGCAATGGACTGCTAACATAATGACAAGCCTACTATTTGAAGCAAACACTCAGACAAGATTACTTATATGATGGATATGGTTTTGGTTATGGTAGCTGGATATGCTATGATAGCCCTTTAATGCCTATTGAGTTGGGTCAAACCCTTTTCATTCCCCAAAGTATCTGGAATCATAAGTACTCCTCTACTACTTGTTACACTTTAAATTAAATATCTAAATAAATCTTACTCTTATATAGTAAGCTTTAGTGTATTTTACTTAGATAGAATACATGGTGAGCTATTATTGCTCTTAAGATTTCAGGACATGAGAATATGATGTGCCTAAAACCAAGATTAAGCATATACAAAACCAATTTGAAAGACAATCAAATAATGTCAATCAAACTAGTTTCAATCACATGAATAATGGCGTCAATTTCCAATGAATGTAACCAATTCTTCCAATGAGGATGTGATCAATCTTAAGTATCCAAATTAGATTGCTCTGATATCAAAAGATGATGTGCTCAAAACCACTTAGAAACACAATCAAATGACTCAAGAAAACAAGTCTTAAGTCTCATGCAAAACCGGTCCACCAAGGAAACAATTCACATAAATACCTTGTAGGTTTTGATGGAAAATGTTGATCAAATGATTTAATTATAATCTCTATTTGTAACCTTAACCAAGTAACCACAATAAGGATTGAAAATCACATGGAAATCAGATCAAAGGAAGCAATAAAACAATGAAATCCACTTTCCCTTTCAAACACAAATTCACGCCAACACTAAAAATGAAATATGTAATTTAAGTGCTCAAGGAAACAATCAATCTTACAAGATTGTTGTCCATGAAATATAACCACAAATATGTCCAAGAAAGATCTAAATCTACCCTAGATATGACTCACTATAGTAGAAATGAACTTACAACTAAGATGGAATCGATATGACTCACAATTCCCCTTCGTTCACTCGCCACAATTCCAATTTTTTGGTTGAAATTGATAAGAGTTTTGAACTAAGGAAAGAACCCTGATTCACACATGAAATGTGTCTCTCAATTCTGCAAAATATGGCCTCCTCAAACCCTCTCTTAATCAAGTATTTATACTTGCTACTCCTAGAATTAAAAAGTGGTCAAAATTACAAGTTTGCCACTTTTAAGGTGGCTAGCCCTAAATGAAAATTACAAAAAAATAAAAGTGTCCCAAAACCAAAATACAACCAAAATAGTTCATGAAACAATTACAAGATACAAAATAACATAAGTCTTCATGATCCAATGCCTCGGAATAGAAAACAATCGCAGCGGGTCTTTGATTGTCATCCTGAAAAAATGTTCTGTGTCCAACAGGAGTTGTAGGACATATTGGCATCCCATGGAGAATTATCATTGTACCTGTAAGATTATTCTCAAATATTTATTAGAAATAAAGACATAGGGTAAAATACGAGCAATTTAGATCATCATCCAAATCAGGTTCTGAAAATGTTGATGGTGCCAGAAATTTTCCCATTAGAATAAGCCAATAGTTAGGATTATTAACTAAAAAGAAAAGAATGAGTATTAAAAAAAATGACTAGAGTTGATTTTCTTTTGTAAAATTTTGTAAATCATTGCATAACTATCTAATACAATAAATTGTTCTTTTTTTAGAAGAAGGGCTTAATTTGATAAATTCAAACATTATACCAAAACTATCATTCCCCCTTACATAATATAGATAATAATATTATAATAAAATATTAAATAGTATTTTTAATTGTCATAGTGTATGTAATAGTGATTTATTATTATTATTATTATTATTATGTCACAACAAAGCAAGATTAATATGTAATATATTGCATTATTAATAATATATAATTAAACTTATCTTATAAATAAAATATTAATACAATTATACACTACAAATATTTCTTATTATATATCACATATGTTTATTAGTAATAATATATAGTATAACAATAAATAAAATGTTGATAATTTATTACTAATATTAGTCTAATTTATTGTAAATTATTGATATTTAGTATTGAGATATCATAAGATTAGTACTTCAAATATATTATATTATATAGAAATTATGTGGTGTTATAATAGAAAACTATTACAAGTACTTATTTAACTTGGGATGTTTAATTATTATTCACTAATTCAATATAATTAATGTATCAAGTGATATATTATTAATTTATATTAATATGATTTTAAATTATTAATATAATATATTTAGTATAATTAACAACTAACTAGTACAATATTATATTATATTATATTAATATGTATAATCTTCTAGAGGAGGAAATAAAACACTATATTATTAATGTAATTAAATATATTAGATATTTTATTATTAGTACAGTGTTAATAGAACGATATATCATGAATAATTAGCAATTATAATATAATAAATTATTATAATCATTGTGCATAATATAATAGAATATAATCAAGATTGACTTGGTGGTTAGGCTCTAGCTTATGCCAAACGAGCATGATGCTTGTTACACATACATGGCGTATGTAGTGTCATCCAATTTGCACCAATTATCCCCATAAGTCAATATAATAAAGTTAAGTTTCTGTATCAACATTTAGTGAAACGTATGATCACTAATAGGCATATAACAGAGTCTGTAAAGTATCATTCTATTAAGTTGAAATATAAGTGTGATACTCAAGTCAATAATGTGTGACTCTTGATAAGACTTATCATTTTATAAATAAGAATTAGTGTTAATGTACTCAAAATTGCATGAAAGAAATGGAGAATGAATAAATTCAACCTAATGCCTCGTCGATTTATCAAGCATGTCTCAGCAAGCATCCAACACGTGCATTAAGTAACTATGTAGTATCAAAAGCCATCCTTCATTGACACACTACAGACCTATCCACCTCCAGATAAATGTCATGATGATTCAAGGTAATAACATATGGGAATCTATTCAAAGCTCATAATTGCAGGATGTGCGTGAGTTATAGGACAATTACTAGTCCTCTTAACTCATAGGTTGTGGAAACTGCTGTGTAACAAAGTTATTATTACATCTACGCCAGACAAGTTGAGCTCAGGCTTCACATCAAAACCACTAATCATTTTTTCCTGGCCTCGAGCCTCCATTCAAAACCACTGCCCGGTTTGTACAAAAAATTGACTACACACTACCCTTTTCTTAAACGTGAAAGTTACATTAATTTTTAATATAATGCATCTGAACGATGTGAATAAGATCGGTTTTGGCATTAAATCTCGTCCTCTTCTTAAATTCATAACTAGTATGCATCTCATTTTCTGTTTCTTGAAAGTTTTGTAGCCATTCCACCACTAGTATTGAAAATGGAATCAAATCTCTAACTGCTTTCTCCATCATCTTAGTTCATAGTGATGGGGCAAGTCTTTCTGTTCCTGCATGGTATGTAATGAATTTGGAGGATGTACTACAGGTGACAGTAGAGTATGACACGACATGTTAGTCACAACATTCCAAGAATCCCCTCATTTTCCACACCTTCATCAATGTGTAACTCACAATAATCAACTCGAGGATCCTCGAGAACTTGATTTTTGTCTTCAGCAATTTAATTTTTGTTATCATACAAGTAAATCTCACAAGGCTTAAGCAAACAGGCATAAAGATCATATCACATGTAAAGGGCACTGGCGAATCAACCATCATCTGTTTCCCTTGTGATGCTAGCTAGCTGAATAGAAGTGTTAGTTTGGAATATGCGCTATTTAGATAGGACACTTAATTCTTAAAAAATGATAGCATACAACTTTTGTTTTCACTCCTTTTAAAAAGTTTCAATCCTTTCAATGAGATTTTAAACATCATCATCATTTTTAATGGTCATCAAATTATAAATCACTCCATTTCTAATGTAAGTAAGGCGTTTATGTAGAATATCAACCCGAACTATATGGGATCGATTTCAATGCAACCATATATCTTGTTAAAAAATTTACTATAGTTGACATTCTTTTTACATGTTCAATTTCTCAATTAGGCCCTTACATAATATGCTCTCTCATCGCCATACTTAGTATTCATATGTGCACAGATAATAAGTTTGACACAAACCCCCACTTTCAACCTATATTAGTGCAACAAGCAACAATTTAGTTAATTCAATGCTAAAAAAAAAAAAAAAAGTTATGTATGTTTAATCATCATAAAAGACATATTAAAGTCATCTATAACTTTTTTTTTTAAAGAAAAAAACAAAAAGTGGAAAAGAAGTATTGTCGAGTCTAATTTATTTTTTTTTTTGTTTTCCTAATTCGATTCATATTAGATCCTATGTCCATCTAATGCGAACCCTCGACTTGAACCAGAAAAAATAAAAAATTTATTTTTATCATTTATTTGGAGTCACCACCCAACTAGAGTTGATAAAAAATTGTTAAGTTAAAATTAATTAAGCGAATTAATTCTAACTTGAAAACTAGTCAATGAAACCGTTTAAAAACAAAAAAGCCAAAGATTCTTAACTCAAGGGCTATCATATTAAAACCTTAAAGTTATTACCTTAACCTTCTAAAATTTGAATTATATTTTTATTTTATGATATCCTTTTTTAGCATAAAAGAAAATACTAAAAAAATAAAAATGAAATAATGATTATACTAATAATGATTTCAAAATATTTTTTTATTTTTTTAAAGTTGACCCATAAGGGTGTTTACGTACCCGCTATTCGGGATCAAACAAGTCATAGTTCGCTTTCATAAAACTTTAGTAGATTATTTAGTCTTAATTATGAAAATATGCCAGGTATACGTTTATTACCATTTATTTTTATTTAAATAAATTTCTAAACCTAAGCTTTATTTTTTAATTAAAAAATAATAAAACCTCTAATTTTGAAAAAACATCAATTATTATTATTTTTTATCAAAATCCTTTTTTTAGGCAATAAAACATTTTATACATATATAAACATATATATATATATAGAAAAATTCTCATTAAATAACAAAAAAAAATTCTAAAAAAAAACATGTCTTTTATCATTATTATTTTTTTATTTATTGCTATTATTATTAATTAAAATTATTTATAATAATAATAATATGAGATCCACTAACCTAGACATCGGTCGGGTCGGTTTAGGTTAGATTTGGGTTGAACTCCGATCATGATCACGAGCACGACAGTTGGAAGGTCCTTATCGGCGATGTTCTGATGGCTATTGAAGCCTGTTGAGGAGTTAAAACCGAGGTTCTCAAGGATGTAGAACATAAAATTGGTGTTATTTTTACCTAAAAGCTAACCTAATTGGCGATGTGGGAGGTGGCCGATGACATGGGGTTGATGGTTTTCGATTTGCGTCGTTAAGACAAACTTAAATGAAAAGCTTGGGCTTTTATGAATCTATGGACTTCCAGAAACGGTGAGATGCCATTAGCTTGCTTCGGTATTGTGTGTTGTGTGAGAAATCTTAGAGAGAAGGTAGAGTTGTGGCGGCTTTGCTAGAGAGAGAAGGGGCTCGGTTGAAGTGATTAAGAGCTTTTAAAACGTAAATCTAACCACCCCTTGATGTTTCCCAAACTCCCATTTATAGTGGTGGAAACCAAATCACGTTTAAAGCTTGGGATAGGGTTGAATCATGGTTAGCCACGCGAGGTAGATGAGATCTTCGAAGCTTTAAGTTAATCCATTTTTTAGTTAAGATTCGTACTGATTTGATGATGTTTATCATTTCTTAGCTAAAGCTTATTGGATTTGTGTTAAAAAAACAGACTTGAAGCAGTTGGATTCTAGCTTTATTTCCTCCTTGACGTTCTCGGCTGGAGGTTGAAGATAATCATGTACATTGCACATGATTTGTCTCTGCCAATTAGATGTTGCCACGTGGCAGTTGGAGACGAGAGCCTTCCCATGCATTCCAAGCAAGCATGCAAACCAGCTAAGCCAGCCCATTTCTCGGTTTATTACCACACGTAAATTATATATTAACCTAATATCTTAACTAATTTTTTTTCTATTTTGAGGTTTTCGAATTTAATTTAAAAACCCAAATATATATTATTATTAATTTTTTATTTTTTATTATTATCTTTGTTTTGATAAAGAAATTTCATTTTTATTATTTTTCTTCATTATTTATATCATTATTATTTTGTATACCTAGCTTTGTTTTTGTTTCATTTTTTATTATTTATATATATAAAAATATATACCTTTTTTTTATATGGGAGCAAAAATGGAGTATTTACAGTTGTCCTTCTTTGTAGTAAAGTTTTGGGAAAACTTGGCTACAAAGACAACAAAAACACCATTTTTGCCTAGGAGAAAGGACGTATAAAGCTATATTCAATTGGCTATTTGAATCTAGATCTACTGGGGAGTTATCTGGCCAACAGGTTGAGTAAGGAAGACACTCTATGAGCTAGTACTCCTATGCTGCAAAAGAAGATAGTTGCTTTATACAAACCAATATTCCCTAACGAGTGGTCTCAGTCAAGAAGTAACCTTTAAGAAGAGCTTATCTATAAAAGTGCTCTCATGAACTTACTAATCGATGATATGAAGCGTCTTACTGGACTAGCAACTCTAAAGAAGGGATTGTTGAGAAAAGTGCTCTTATGAGCTGACCAGTTGATAACAGGAAGTGTCTTACAAGACTAGCAACCCTAAAATGAAGATATCTAGGAAAGTTCCCCATGATGAGCTAACTAATTGATAATGGGACGTATCTTTTAGACTTACGGCCCTAAGAGAGAAAGTCTAGGAAAGTGCCTTTATAAACTGACTAACCGACAATACGAAACATCCTTTTGGATCGACAAACAATATTAGGAGTCCTCTTAGTAAACTAGCAACCTTAAGAAGGGTTTGTAAAAGTTATCCCATGAGTTAAACAATTGATAATAGGAAGCATCTTTTTAGACTAGCGAACTTAAACAGAAATGCGGCTCATCATTGTGAGCCTGGCTAAATGAAGAATGACTACTCAATTTTTATTTCTTTTGAGTTTAGATGCTTACCTAGTCACCGTAGATAACAACCAAACCTTCATGATAATATAATCTTTCTCCACTTATCTTTATCTTGAGTAGAGCAAAAGATCTTGATGTATTTTTTCTTACGGGTTTAGCTCTTATGATTTTGGTATTATCCTGAAACAACACCAAACTTGTTATTCGAGAAGGATCAGATCATAAAAAATTTAATGAGTTTTACAATTCCATCATTGTTTATTATTCATTATTCTCCTGTATATGCAATGGAGTGAGGTAATTCTGACATTTAGTGACCACTTAAGGATATCAACTTTGCTTGTAGAGATGAAAATCAAACCACGAAGTTGTGACGATTGTTAGCATTCATGAACTTTGGTAAACCTTTGTTATTCATGACTAGGGATAGTACATCTTAACCGCATCTGCATTTATGGGGTCCTTCAAATCCAGACCATCCATTTGAGTTAATATTAATGTCCCTCCTGATAATGTCCTTTTTACAACATACAGACCTTCATAATTTGGAGTGAATTTTCTTCTTGAATCTTGTGCGTTTGAGAGAACCCCTTAGTACTAAGTCACCTTCCTTAAAATGTCGTGGCCACATTTTTTTGTTGAACGCTCAAGCCATCCTTTGTTGGTAGCATTGACCATGGCATAATGTTGTGAGTCTTCTTTCGTCGATTAAGTTTAATTGATCGATCCTTTTCTTTACCCAATTAGATTCATCTAGTTATGTCTCTAATAAAACCCTAAATGACAGTATTTCAACCTTGACTGGTAATACTGCCTCAATACCATATACTAGGGAATAGGGAGTGACTCCAGTAGACGTTTGAATCGAAGTTCTGTAGGCTATGATTGCGAAGGGTAACATCTCATGCCAATCTTTGTAGATGATGATCATTTTCTCAATAATTCTCTTAATATTTTTATTAGTTGCTTCTACTGCTCGGTTCATTTGAGGTTGTTATGGAATTGAGTTTCTATGATTTATCTTAAATTGTTGACATAACTACATCATCAATTTGTTGTTGAGATTAGTGCCATTATCGATGGTGATCAATTTAAGAACTCCATATCGAGCTATTATGTCTCTCTTCATGAACCGGACTACCACTCCTTTAGTGACACTGGCATATGATAAGGCTTCAACCTACTTAGTGAAATAATCAATAGCTACCAGTATAAACCTATGACCATTGGATGCTTTTAGGGTGATTGGCCCGATAATGTCGATTCCCTATATAGAGAAAGGCCATGGTGTGGAAAGTGAATGGAGCTCTTTAGGTGGAGCATTTATTTTGTTGGCGTACACTTAGCACAAGTGGTAATGCTTGACATATTTAATGCAGTCTGACTCCATTATCAACCAATAGTAACCCATCCTCATGATTTTTCAAGCAAGCATGTGTCCATTCATGTGGAGGCCACATATCCCTTTGTGTATTTCTTTCATTAATTTACCTGCCTCTTTTTTGTCCACACATCTCAACAACATGGTATCAAATGTCCTTCTGTAAAGTATAGACCCACTTAGTAAGAAATGGCTTGCTAATCTTCTGAGTGTTTTTTTGGTCATTTTTGTTGGCCATTTTAGGGTATTTGCCCTCTTGGAGGAATGTCTTGATATCATGGTACCAAGGCTTATCATCTTGCGTTTTTTCAATTACTAGGCAATAGGCGGGTCTATCTTTAATGGCTAAACTTCGGTCCCTCTTGTTACTTGAATCATATATGCTAGTATGGCGAAGGCATCTACGAACTGATTTTGAGTCCTTAGGATGTATGTGAAGGTGACCACTCCAAATTTTTCTACCAATTTTATCAAGTGTTGGTGATATGGCACTAATTTAGGGTCTTTAGTTTTGTATTCTCCTCGTATCTATAATATGATGAGCGAGGAATCTTCGTATACATCCAACTCATGGATTTCCATATAATAGGCCAGTTTGAGACCAAGGATGCATGCTTCATACTTTGCAATATTATTGATATATGGGAATGCGAGTCTCGTTGTTGTGAGGAATTGCATTCCTTCTGGCGATATCAACACTACCCCAATTTCACATCTAAACACATTGGCATCTCCATCAAAATACATCTTCCATTTAGGATCCTTTTCTATCTTGGATCCTTTTTTCTGATTAACCCTCTGTCATTAGTATATTTTCATCTGGGAATTGGGCTTGTGATTCTCAGGAATCTCCTTCGATTGGGTACTCCACCAACTAATCTGTTAATGTCCACCCTTTCATCAGATTTTGAGTTATGTACGTGACATCAAATTCTGATAAGAGCATCTGCTACTTGGAAATTCTTCCCAACAAAATAGGTTTTTTTGCTAAATATTTCAGGGGATCATGTTTCACTAATAGTTCGATGAGATAATAAAGAGTATACTATCTCATTTGATACATGACCCAAACTAGTGCACAGTACGTTCTTTCTATTTCAGAATACTTTTGCTCCCCTTCCGTGAATTTCTTACTCAAATAGTATATAGACTATTCCTTTCCTCTTTCATCTTTTTGTCCTAGTATACACCCCATCGACTCAAGAAATATCGTGAGGTATAAAAATAACGGCCTTCCCAATTTTTGGACTACTAGGACTGAAGGGCTCATAAGATACTTCTTGATCTTCTTAAATGCTTCTTCGCATTCATCATCCCATTCCACAGTAGAGTACTTTTTTAGTAGTCAAAATTATGGACGGCATTTATCTATGAGTTGTGAGATAAACCGAGCTATGTAATTTAATCTTCCCAATAGACCTCTTATCTCTTTGATGTACATGGAGAAGGCATTTATATTATGGCTTCTACTTTATCAAGGTCGATCTTAATGCCTTCTCGACTTATAATAAACCCTAACAGCTTACTAGATGTGACCTCAAAAGTACATTTATCTGGATTTAATTTCAACTGAAACTTTCTCAATCGTTAAAATAGTTTCCTTAAGACCATTTCATGACTTTCTCCTCTTTTGGATTTAGCTACCATGTCGTCAACATATACTTCGACTTCTCGATGCATCATGTCATGAAGTATTGCAACCATTGCTCTTTAATATGTTACTCCAGCATTCTTTAAACCGAAAAGCATGACTTTATAACAAAAGGTACCCTAAGTTGTTATAAAGGTCGTTTTAGTTTTATTTTCTTCTGCCATTTTTATTTGATTATATCTTGAGAAGCTGTCCATAAATGAGAAAAGATAACTTCCTACTGTATTGTTTAGCAAGACATCTATGTGAGGTAGAGGAAAGTTATCTTTAGGTGTAACTTGGTTCAAATCTCGGAAATCCACGCATACCTGTACTTTTCCATTTTTCTTTAAAACAGAAATTATGTTCGCTACCCATTCTAGATAGTCCAATACCTCAATAAACCCAACTTCTAATAGCTTCTTAACCTCTTCTTTGATCTTTAGTAGGATGTTAGGCTTAAATCTTCTTAACTTTGTTTTTTTTTTTAAGTTTGACATCCTCTCTTGTAAGTAGCTTGTGAACCACTATTGATTGGTCAAGTCTTGTCACCATACGACCAGGCAAATACATCTGCATATTCAGTCAATAACTTGGTCATCTTGTGCTTTTGCTCATTGCTCAAATTACCTCCAATCTTAAGGCTTTTAGGCTCTTCTTCAGTTCCTAGATTAACTATTCCCATTGGCTCATCAATCAAAACTCTACTTTATTCATATTTTTTCCAATTCTCTTGCACTACTTTGTGGTCATTAATATCGTTTTCAACAACTGACTCAACAATGTTGGAAATGATATCAATATTTTCATTATTTACATACGCGAGATATCCCTAACGTTCATTAAGAGTATTGAATTTATGTGGAAATTGAAGTGAAAGTATACAAGTAAAGGGGAAAAAAACTTGTAATTTTATTACTCGACATTGTCGAAGAGTTTTATTAAACAATGATGGAATTAAGCATAAAAAAATTTAATTATGATTGCTCCCTATTCTCAAGCAGACCTAGTGTTATTAAGGGATAGGAAAACCAATTATTCAAAGTTGGAGATGAGCTAGAGATGCGAGGAGCAGAAGTCTTTGTTGATGAGTCCTCATTGTTGAAGTTGGCTTGGATTGTTCCCGGCTCTTAAGTGCTAACTGGCTAAGAAAAAAATCTATCGAAGGTGTAGAAAATTCATCTAGGTATCATATAGTCTCTCTCCCCTTCTGCCTTTAATGTACCTTGCTTGAATCTCTTCTCTCAAAGTAAGGATATACCCTAACCCGAATGTCCCCTACTAACCTTTCTTGAATTGGTGCCTCACTTTGCTCGTCTCTTCTTTAACGACCATGCATACTTCATCAAATATTTGGAGTCCAAAGTCTTCAGGGCCATCTTCCCCAATGTAAGGTATAGACATTTCCTTATAGATGATGTAGTCTTGCTCGCCTAGTATGGTGACTATTTGGCCATTTGATATAAATTTAACCTTTTAGTGAAGGCTCGAAGGTATGGCTCCCACCAGGTGTATCCAAGGTCTCCCTAGTAGTAGATTAAAGGACCTTGGGATGTTGAAGACTTGGAATGAGATACTGAAAATCTATGGGCCAATCTCTACCAACAGGCTAATTTCTCCTACGATTTCCCTCTTAAAACTGTAAAAGGCCCGAACTACAGTTGAGCTTGGCTTAATGTTGCTCATATTAAGCCCCAATAAGTAGAAGGTAGCTAAAGGGCATATATTAAGAGAGGACCCGTTGTCTATGAGGACCCAAGATACTATTATATCGTTTCATTTTACCACTATAAAAAGTGGTTTGGTGTACTGGTCACCATCCTCTCCTAATTCCTCAGGCGAGAAGGATATTTGATCCATGGTGAAGATTGAGTCTACGAGGTGGCTCAATTTTTCTGTTATGACTCCCTTTAGTACCTTGACTTGTTTGAGCGCTTTGAAGAGTGCCTCTCGATGGGGTTCAAATGACATGAGAAGGCCCATAAGTGATATTTGGGCTAGGACTTTAGTGAGTTTTCCATGATCTTATACTCACTTGATTTAATCATTTTTGTGAGCATAGGGAGTCCCTCTTCCTCTTCCTTTTCCACCTCAGCAGTGGGCTCCTCAATGGAGACTCTGTTTTTAGAATCGTAGATTCTTCCTGAGCAAGTGATCCCTCCTATAATTGAAGCTTTTTCCTGATTAACAACTTAATAGTCAAGTGGTGCCGCCTTATATCTCTCTAGGGAGATTGGGACATGGAACACATATTTCTTCTTTGGGACTTTTACCTTTTCTTTTTGTTCATCGTAACATTTTATAACTACTAGTTTTGGGCTAGATTCAATCATATTTACGGACTTATCTTTCCAATCTAGTTTATTGTCTTCTTTTTCGAATTCAGGCCCCCAACTAGTAGACAGCCCATAAACCATTAATGTGGACGAGTAATCTACAAGATATTCGAACTTTCCAAATGATCCACCTAAAGTGCCAACTATTGGATCTCCAGCTAACCACCTCTTTCTTAACTCCCTTTGTATGTGACTCTCGTGTGGCTTGGGAGCTCTGTTCTTGCTCTTAACTTGGTAGATAGCAGGCTCATCCTGAGTTTTTCCTTTTGGGTTCATACACAGTAAATGGCCTACTTGTTGCACTGTTTGTTTTGCTAGGGTAAAGTGATGGGGATCAAGTAGCATCAAGAGTTCTCGAGCCAAAGTCTAATGACCCGTTACATGGTATTGGAGGTCCAATGACAAGAGCTAGAGTTAAGCGAGCGGGAGAAGCCTTGCAAGGATTAGTTATGGAACTCCAAGAGCAAGAAGCAAGTCGACACAAGTCTAATTCAAGCCCCGAGCTAGTAAACATAATATATCAAAGCACGGACGAAGCGGAGGCCATCAACGATGAAACGACAGCCTTCAACAAAGGGAAGGCCGTCGGCCTAAATATCAAGGCTGCCGGCCTTGGAAGCTACACAGCCGGCATAGTGCCGGCCTAGATATTCGTGGAACGTCTTTTGTTTTCTTCCGTTATTTCAAAGCTGGCCATATATGAATTTAGGCCGCCAGCTTATGTGTTTTTTTCGAATATAATACCTTATGTTGTCATTTAAAAGGACACTTTTATCGGATTGAGTAAAAAATTTCCTTGAGAGAATCCTCTCTTCTTTAGTTCTTGCAATAGAACTTCCTTCGATTTCTTCATCCTAAACGCCTGGAGAAATCAATCCAGATAGCTTAGGTTCTAATCGACGGGTTCGATTGGGGTCGGGTTTCGTTTCGTTTTCAATTCAATTTCGATTCTCGGGTTTGAATCCTTCTTGAACGTTGGGTCTTAGATCGATATCTAGGGTTCACGTCATTTGGTATCAGAGCTAAGGCTCATTGAATCGGGTAATCTCTATCCTTGTTAATATTTTTCTTTAATTGATTGCATAAATTTTCTATCGTAGTAAAAAAAAAAATGTTGTTGCTGTTCGTGGAATTACTATTCTGTTTCGACGACCAGAAATTCCAATTGCCGAATCCCAAAGGCAATTCCATTGTCTTGAATTAGTTAGTCAGTAAAGTTCACAAAAAAAAAAAGAACAGAAAATTCGTATAGAAAAAAAAAATTCCAGTTTATATTTTAGTTTGTTTGTTTAATTGTTCAAGTTCATTGTTTCCTAACAAATTCACTATATTCCATATTGGTCAATCGTAGTTATTCATTGAGTCGTCGTATTTTCGTGTTGAAATTTTGAGTTGTTGGTTGATTTATCCTAGTGGTTTATTTTGGAGAAAAACTCATTGAGTTAGTTCTTGAGCAAGGATTTGCAAAGGAGAGTAGAGTGATGAGAATTTTATCGTAGAAAATCAAATTGTGAGATACACGAGTGTACACACATCTTTGAGTGTAAATTGGTGAGGGAGTGAATTGTGAGGCCTTGATATATTTTTTTATTACTAACGATCTTTGTTGCAGCAAACATGTCTGGCCAAAGTTCACCTGACAGGGAAAAGGGAGTAGGAGATAATAAGCTATTGTTTCATGCGCTATTGGGTGAGATGAGAAAAATGATGAGGGCTGAGTTGGAGCCAGTCCATCAAAGGATGGATAGGATGGAGCAAAGTAGGGAGGCCACGGGTAGCACTATAATGGGTCGAAGATTTGAGAGGCTTCCAAGGAGGGGAGTGAGAATAGAAGAGGGAGAGGACACTGAATTAGGAGAGTATAATTTCGTGATGGGGAGAGAAAATACCCAAAGAAGAGATAGTAACTTGGGTAGCATAAAGATGAAAATACCTTTCTTTCAAGGGAAGAATGGCCCAGAATTATACTTGGAATGGGAGCGAAAGGTTGATCACATTTTTGAGTGCCATAACTATTCAGAGGACAAGAAAATTAAACTTGCAGTAGTTGAGTTCACTGACTATGCAAGTGTATGGTGGGATCAACTGGTTAGGAATAGGAGACAGTATGGAGAGGAACCTGTTAGCACTTGGGGGGAATGAAAACTATTATGCAGAAGAGGCTCATTCCTAATCACTATTATAGGGATTTGCATAAGAAGTTGCAGGGTCTGACACAAGGGTCCAAAAGTGTAGAGGACTATTATAAGGAGATGGAAATAGCCATGATTAGAGCTAAGGTGGAGGAGGATGATGAAGCTACAATGGCTAAGTTCATTGGTGGATTGAATAGGGAGATCGCTAATATTGTTGATCTACAACATTATGTGGATATTGAGGAATTATTGCATAAGGCGATCAAGGTTGAGAAGCAGCTAAAAGGAAAGAGTACTTCAAGGTATCACCCAGTTTCAAGTTCTTCCAGGTATAATTCAACTTCTAGTTCTTCATGGAAGTCAAATTGGAAGAATAACAAACCACCACCAAAAACTAAGGAGGAAGAGAAGGCTAAGGCACCGGCATCTTATTTGAAAGGTAACACTGAAACCAAATCTACTTTTAGATTGCATGATATTAAGTGTTTCAGGTGCTAGGGATTTGGGCATATTGCATCGCAGTGTCTAAACACTAAGGCAATGATCCTTTTGGAGAGTGGTGATGTGGAGAGTGTGAGTTCAGGGGAAGATGATGACATGCCCCCACTGGAAGATTGTAGTGATGTGGATTTAGAAGGGCCTGTAAAGGGAGAGATGCTTGTTACCAGGCGGGTTCTTAATACTCAACTTAAGGATGAGGGTGATAAACTGCAGCGAGAGCATATTTTTCATACTAGATGCCATGTGAATAACAAGGTGTGTAGTTTGATTATTGATAGTGGTAAGCTGTACAAATGTGCTAGCACGTTATTGGTTGATAAACTGAACCTGAAAACTAAGAAGCATGAACAGCCTTATAAGTTGCAGTGGTTGAGTGAATGTGGGGAGGTTTAAAGTGATCAAGAAGTACTGGTCTCTTTCTCTATAGGGAAATACCGTGATGAGGTATTGTGTGGTGTTGTACCTATGCAAGCTTACCACATATTACTGGGATGACCTTGGCAGTTTGATAGAAAGGTCACCCACGATGGGTATCATAATAGGTATTCCTTTATTCTAAACAAAAGACAGTTGGTCTTGACACCCCTTAATCCTTGGGAGGCTAGTGAGGATCAGATGAGAATTGCTAGAGAGTTCAAGAGAGAGAGGGAAACACAAGAGTGAACAAGGAAAGAAAATTGAGACTGTAAAAGAGAGTGGCAAAAACACACTGGTGAGTTGTGAGAAGAAAGAATTAGAGGGAAACACGAGTGGCATTGGAGAGGCAAGTGAGATTAATAGTGCTTTGAGGGCAAAACGACATTTACTTGTACTGATGTACAAGGATGTTTATTCTTTCCACTGACCATCTTAACTCTTCTTTGCCTGCAGTTGTTGTTTCTCTTTTGCAGGAATTTTCTGACTTATTTCCTGAAGAAGTACCAAGGGGATTGCCTCCACTAAGAGGCATTGAACATCGGATTGATTTTATTCCAGGTGCTTCAATTCCAAATAGACCAGCATACCGGGCGAATCCAGAGGAAACCAAAGAGATCCAGAGCAAGTTGATGATCTGGTAGAGAAGGGGTTTGTGAGAGAGAGCCTCAGTCCATGTTCAGTTCCAATCATCTTGGTTCCAAAGAAGGATGGAACATGGTGAATGTGTGTCGACTGTCGAGCAATCAATAAGATCACAGTTAAGTATAGACATCCCATCCCTAGACTTGATGATATGCTTAATGAATTGCATGGTGCTTGTCTGTTTTCCAAAATTGACTTAAGGAATGGCTATTACCAGATTAGAATGAAAGAGGGGGATGAATGGAAAACTACTTTTAAAACTAAATTCGGTCTCTATGAGTGGATGGTAATGCCTTTCGGGTTAACAAATGCACCTAGCACATTTATGAGATTAATGAATCATGTTCTTCATGCTTTTATTGGGAAATTTGTTGTTGTGTACTTTGATGACATCTTAGTTTATAGCAAGACGTTAAATGAGCATGTTACGCATTTACAATGTCTTTTTGCTGTTTTGAGAGAAAATAAGTTATATGCCAACTTGAAAAGTGCACCTTTTGCATGGAAACTGTGGTTTTTCTTAGGTTTGTTGTAGGTGCAAATGGGATTGCTGTTGATGAGGAGAAGGTGAAAGCGATTAGGGAGTGGCCCACACCAAGGAATGCAAGTGAGGTCAGAAGCTTCCATGGATTAACAAGCTTTTACAGGAGATTTGTTAAGGACTTTAGTTCTGATAAGATCACATTATACTTATATTTTCTTTTAGACGTATATTAAATTTATTTCAATATTATAAGAAAAATATAAAGAAATGATACTTAATGGTGTTTTTTGTGAAAATACAGGTTTTGAGGACCCAAAAGTAAATTACAAGTTAATTGGAGGAGTTTTTCACAAAGGCCGCCGGCCTTGGGCCGGCCTACATTCAAAGCCGCCGCCTTGAGCCGGCCTATATTAAACTGGCCTCAAAAAGAAGTAAAGCCGTCGGCCTTCATTACTCCCCGGATATCCATTGCGGAGAATCTCTCCAAAATCATATCTTAATTAATTTGCTGACTCACATCCTCATCAGATCCACCTCATCCCCTCCTCTTTGGATCTATAAATAGACCCCTTGTGTGAACCTTGGGAGCATCCCTTTTTGTTTTTGAGAATCCATCCTTTCTTTTGTTTAGAATCCTTTTTCTTCTTCTTTGTTTTAGCATCATTAGAATTTCCTTAGGTACTTTAGATTTTTCCAAAGTTTAGTTTGAAGAAAGAAAGTCGTTTTGTTGAAGTTTGCTTTCAATTGAAGAATTCAAGGAGTCATTTTGGAAGATTGAAGCTCTTGAAGATTATAGCAATTGTTCCATTTACTTTATTTTCTTTTATGCCATTTATTAGTTTAATCTTGTTGTTTAATATGAATTCCATTGCACCTATTTATTTCAATTGTTTTTATGCAATTCATATTATAATGTTCTAAATCATCCTTGTGGGAAATTGGATGAAACCCTAGAATGTTAAAAGGATAATTGTAGCCATGTTATATGATTAGGAATTATTAGGATTATTCATGATTGCAATTCCTTTGATTTCAATTATAATTGGTCTTTCATTATAATTGTTAGAAATCCTTTTGATACGGGAGTTGATGAGGATTTGTTAGGAATTCTTAATTAGATTGATTGTCAATACGGGAGTTGCGATAATTGGTTTAATTAGAGTCTATGGAGGGCGCAATGCAATGTTTCTTGTTAATTAATCACTAATGGATTAGGGTTAATTGATTTAGGGCATTAGTTGTTTGTAGCATCGGGAGGTGTATGAACATAATTTTGATTCCTTGGTTAATTGGAGACGCGGAAGCCGACTAATTAATTTGAGGTCAACATCCCTAAAAAGGATTTTCTAAACTCACTTGAATAAACTTATAACCACAAGTTGATATAACATGGTAGCAATTTGATTAACATATCTAGGGTGAATTCTAATTTCCCTTGTTCATAATTGATAGATTCTTCATAAAATTTTCCTTGTTGCTTTAAGTTAAAAATTTTTAGATTAGACATTTCAAAACCCCTTTTAAATCACCTAGATATTGGTAAGAATTGCAATAGATCTAGTACTCTATTGGTTCCTCGAGGATCGACAACCTTACTTTTCACCACTTTATTACTTGATACGACCAGTGCACTTGCTGCAATTTACGCTCCCAATTTATATATACGTTCTGAGCGTATCAAGTTCTATAGCTGCTCCTTTAAACGATCTTGTTAAGAAGAATTCTGAGTTCAGATGGACTGAAGAACATGAGAAGGCCTTTAACGCTCTGAAAGGTAAGTTGACTAATGCACCCTTACTTGTTCTTCCTAATTTTGAGAAGGTTTTTGAGATAGAATACGATGCTTTCGGGAAAGGTATTGGTGGTGTTTTGATGCAGGATTCCAAGCCAATCGCTTATTTTAGCGAAAAGCTCAATGGTGCTACATTAAACTACCCAGTCTATGACAAGGAGCTATATGCTTTGGTGAGGACCTTGCAGACTTGGCAACATTACTTATGGCCTAAGGAGTTCATCATTCATTCTAATCATGAGAGTTTGAAGTTCCTGAAAACTCAAGGTAAGTTGAAAATGAGGCATGTGAAATGGATGGAGTTCATTGAGACCTTCCCATATGTGATCAAATACAAGCAAGGAAAAGAGAACGTGGTGGCTGATGCACTTTCTCGAAGGTATTCACCTTTGACTTCTTTGCAAACTAAATTGCTTAGGTTTAAACTCATTAAGGAGTTATATGAGACTGATGCTGATTTTGGTCAAATTTGGGCTGCTTGTGTTGAGTCTGGATATTCTGATTTCTATAGGCATGATGGGTTTTTGTTTAAGAAAGATAAGTTATGCGTGCCTAAAAGCTCTGTGCGTGAATTGCTTGTGAGGGAAACACATGGGGGTGGTTTAATGGGACACTTTGGTGTTAAAAAGACTTTGGATATTTTGCATGAACATTTTTATTGGCCAAAAATGAAACATGATGTGCAAACTGTGTGTGACAAGTGCATTGCATGTAGACAGGCCAAATCCAGAGTAATGCCCCATGGAGAATACATTCCCTTGCCTGTGCCTAATCAACCCTGGACTGACATTTCTATAGATTTTGTGTTAGGGTTACCACGATCTCAAAGTGGCAAAGATAGCATATTTGTTGTTGTCGAATAGGTTTAGTAAGATGGCTCACTTCATTGCCTGTTCTAAAACTAATGATGCACAACATATTGCTGATTTGTTCTTTAGGGAGATTGTACGGTTACATGGCTTGCCTAATCCATGTGAGTGATAGGGATGTGAAATTTTTAAGTCATTTTGGTGTACTTTGTGGAATAGGCTAGGCACTAAATTGTTGTTTTCTACTGTTGCACACCCTCAAACTGATGGTCAGACGGAAGTAGTCAATAGACTCTTTCAACCTTGTTGCGTGTTATGATTCATAAGAATTTGAAACAATAGGAGAAATGTCTGCCACATGTAGAATTTGCATATAATAGGACCGTGCATTTCACTACATCTTATTCTCCATTTGAGGTAGTGTATGGTTTTAACCCTCTGACTCCATTGGATATTTTGCCTTTGCCTGTTAACGAATTTGTTGATCTTGATGGAAAGAAAAAGGTAGAGTTTGTAAGGGAATTGCATGCTCAGGTTCGCGCCAACATTGAGAAGAAAAATGAGCATTATGCTCGACAGGCCAATAAGGGTCGTGTGAAGACTGTTTTCATCCAGAGATTGGGTGTGGGTACATCTGAGAAAGGAGAGATATTGCTAAACAGCGAAAATCTAAGTTGCACCCCAGGGAGATGGGCCATTTCAAGGTTAGAGCGCATAAATGATAACGCTTACAAGATTGACTTGCTAAGTCACTATGGTAATGTAAGTGCAACCTTTAATGTTTCTGACCTTTCTTTGTATGATGCAGGTGATTCGAGGTCGAATCTTTTCGAGGAAGGGGGAAGCCATGCAAGGATTATTATGGAACTCCAAGAGCACGAAGCAAGTTTGACCAAGTCTATACAAGTCCCGAGCTAGTAAACATAATATATCAAAGCACGATGAATCGGAGGCCAACAAACGATGAACGACAGTCTTCAGCAAAGGGAAGGCCGCCGTCAAAATTTTAAGCTGCCGCCTTGGAAGCCTGCACAGCCGGCATATGGTCCGGCCCTAGATATTCGTGGAACGTCCTTTTTGTTTTCTTCCGTTATTTCAAAGCCGGCCATATATTAATTTAGGCTGCAAACCTTATGTGTTTTTTTCGAATAAAATACCTTATGTTTTCCATTTTGAAAGGACACTTTTATCAGATTGAGTGAAAAATACCTAAGAGAATCCTCCTTCTTTAGTACTTGCAATAGAACTTCCTTCGATTTCTTCATCCTAAACGCTTGGGAGAAATCAATCCCATATAGCTTAGGTTCTAATCGACGGGGTTTCGATTGGGTCGGTTTCGTTTCGTTTTGATTTCAATTTCGATTCTCCGGTTTAAATCCTTCTTGAACTTGGGGTCTTAGACGATATCTAGGGTTTGCGTCACATGACATTTAAAACAACTAATGTCACAATTCAGAATTATAAGCATCAAGGTTACCTTGGTTTACCAGGAGTAGAATCCGCTTGCCTCAGCTCCCCTTTTAGTTTGGTGGGTAAAGGCATTTCTTCCTTCTTACATTGATTATCTCCAAGTGAATTAACCATTACCCTATAGAAAACATGAATTACTACTCCCTTTCCTCTTTGCTGGTTCTCAACCTTTTATAGCCATGTGAACATATCCCCAATTCATACATAATGCAGCAATTCAACCACATTTTGGATTTCTCTATTCAAGCCTAGCAAAAACCTAGCCCATTGAAAGCCTCTCTAATCCCCTCCTCTAAACATTTGCCCATCATAGTGACTTCCATCTCCTTGAAATACTCCATCTACACTATTCGGCTTTCCTACCTAAGAGTTTGCAATTTGTTGTGCAATTCACGTAATAATACGCAAGCCACAAAACCGCTTCTTCATTACTCTTTTCATCTCTCCAAGACTCAATAGGTGGCTCGCCACTCCTTCCCTATTCTACATTAGATGATCCCACACACTAAAGCAAATCCGAAAACTCAATGCACAAAATTTACTTTCTTTCTCCATGGGCTATAGTTGTGACAATGCAAACACCATCTCAACCTTCTTCTCCGACTCTAAATACGCCTCGGGTCAAGTCTTCCCTTGGAAAGGAGGAATCTTCATCTTTATGCTACCTAATTGATAAATCATCTCTTCCTATCTCCTCTATCTTCTTCCCAATCCCTAGTTCCTCCTATTCCGACCACTATATCCTCTATAACTCCTGACAGAAAGGCTCATCAACAGTCATCATCCAACATTTCATCTTCCACCCACGTACTTCTCTCTAGAACGACTCTCCCTCTTACGCCCTTGGAATACACTTTTGTGGATTGCGCTAGTCTTTGCTCTACCGTCCCATGAATTTTTTCCATTCCTTCTAGGAACATCCTCTTCATTTCTCCCCTCAACTCCTCAATTACTAACCTAGCATCAAACCTTCCCTTCTCACCTTCACAGGAGAATGTTGTTCTTGACATAGTCCCCTTCAGAAAATATTATACTAACACAAATATATATAAATAAACCCACGAAACGACTCCCTTACGTGTTTCCTCAAATGATAATATCACACAGTCACTCCGTTATTCTCAACAAATAAGGATGAAATTAACTTCCAATATCCTCTTCTCAATTCCTGCTGGAACTAACCCGTAGAATTCAAAACAACTATTATTTAGGGTTCGTTAACATTTCCTCTTTTTTCTATCCGAATTTTTTTTTTTTTGTCTTGGTTTGCTGCTCTTGATCACGTTTATTCTTGTCTTTCTTTTCTTTCTCTTCTTTTTCTTTTTTGTCGTGATTTTTACTCTTATTTTTTTATAACAATCCCCTAGTCGATATTACAACAATCCAAAGACAATCAATACTACGAAATTAATACGATAATTGATATAACGATTGGAGTTAGGTTTTGATAGTACCTTCCTCAACGAACTTGATGTTTTTGATAAACCTAAGCTCTGATACAAACAAACTGATTGCGAACATGCCTACCCCTGACGAAACCCAATAACCAATAAATATTCGGAATCCAAATTGCCTAAATGCCCAATACACCTTAAGTGGAAACCGCGAACACCGTTGTCTATAAGCGAGGCAAGAACATTGGTATAAAATGAAGACGCCACAATTCGGGATGAAAGACAGATTGATAAGTCGGGATGAACGCACGGAAATTAAATCCGATAATTCGATTTAGTTTTTCTTGAAGACCAAAAGGTGCCTCCTCAAAAGTGTTTAATGTTCAAAGATGTAAATTCTTAGTTTGTTCTAAACCCTAGGAGCTTTTATTACAAGGGGTTACAATTCGTGAAAACAAGTCCAAAAACGACGTGCATAGATAAGTTGCGTAAAACAAACGAAACAGAAAAATCTGCCGGTAGGGGATACATTGGCCATGTACTTTGGCCGTGTATGATTCTGTGCCAAATCTTTTCTCCTTACACGGCCGTGACATTTTAGGCCGTGTGTCTGGTTGTGTATATACGTGCAATCTTGAGATTCCTACACGGCCGTAGGCCATGAAAATACACGCCCTCTTCAAACCCGTTGTCCGTGTGACTTGTATAAAAGCAAGGATCTTCACCCATGGTTTGTTCTCAATCCGTTCCAACTTCATGATTGCTCCAATCCTTTCCCGGCTGTCCATGACAACCTTTAATCAACCCGATAACGTGCTTCCTGTAATCGTTTCGCTGATTTCTTTGATCGGTCCAGGCGCACTTCAAGAGGATCCAACATTTCTTCTTCCGGCTTGCTCACATCATAAGGATAAGTAACCAATAAAATTGCATTTAGATACTACTCACTGTCAAGTCCTAATTTTTGATTTCTATTCCAAATTCGATTTCTATACTAGACCTTATGCTCACTAATGTAGACACCTCGAACATGAAGTTAGGAATTTCATTTATATTTTTGCGTCGCCACCCAAACCTGTGGTTTATGGAAAAGATTGAATTTGGACTAATTGAGCAGATTAAACCTAATTTATACCACCTCAGTCCGTCGTGATTTTCCTCTTTTCATTTTTGTGAAAAGAGGAAAGGGAAAAACCATAGTTTCTAAGTTCGGAGGCTAACCTATTAAAATCGCAAGTTACCACCTAATCACTTAAAAACTTAACCTTATCTAGAAATGTCCTTATTATTTATTTTATTTATTTGTGTTTGTCTTTTATTTAATTCTTTAATATCCTATTATGAGAAAAATGATTTTGATTCCTTATTAGGGTTGCCCCCAAATGGGTGCCTAACGTACCTACTATCAAGATCAAAACTGTCGTAGTTCGCTTTTCCTGAAAAACTATAAAGTGTTGAATGAATTTTAATTATGAAATTTCTTTTTATTTAGTTTATTAACATTTTAAGGATTTTTTCTAAGAAAAAAATCTAAGCCCTAAGCTTGATAGTTTGATTTTTTTGAAAATGATAATTAATTTTAAGGAATAACCCAAATTTTGATTTATTTAAGAATGATTTTTCTAAGTGATAAAAATTTCATTTTTTTCCATTTTCCAACTCATTTCTACTATTTAAATTTTTATTGATTTTTATTAATTTTTATGATTTTTAATTAATTATTTATAATTTTTATAAATTCTCATAATTTTTATTAAATTTTTATAACTTTTATTAAATTTTTTATTGAAAAATTTTCTCCTAGGTTTTTTTTATCGCTATTCTATAATCTAAATTCTTATTATTTATTCTTTTCAAATATTTTTATTATTTTCTTTATAGATTTTTACATTTTTAATTATTTATTATTATAATTATTATTTTTATTCTTCATCCTAAATAAATCCTAAAAAAAAATTAATCTAATTTCTAACATTTTCTATTTTTTATTAAATTATAAATAACAATATAAATAAAATAACTAAATAAATAAAATAAATACAAAAAAAAATCGAAAAATCCAACTGTACCTAGATCCAGGTCGGTGCTCGGGTCCGGTTCCAAGCGATCAGGTCGGGTCGATCGGTACACAGGCGGTTGGCGGTGCTCATATGAACGGCGTTCCGGTGGCTTCCGAAGCGGTGATGTATCGATTCCTAGGTTTTTTCAGGGGTGAGGAACTCAACTAGTGTGGGTAGTTTGCGTTAAGAAACGCCTCCTAGTGGGCTGCTCGATGCTGATCATGGTTTGTGGGTTGAAGAACTCCGGCGAGGCTTCGTCTCCCTTTTTTCTCACATTTAGAACCGTGCCTCTGCCTCTCCAGTTTTAACCTCTATTTATAGGCGTAAGAAATCGAGTTTGATAACCGATTGAATCAAATCGGATTTCAATTAAAAATAAAATACCCATCTACTGATATGTGCAAATCCTTTGATTTGTTGCGATTTGTTTCCAATTGGAATGATGGCTTATCTTATTTCTTTGAAGATCTATTGGAATTTGTGCAAAAAATTAAATTTAAAACGGCCGAAATTATGGATTTTTCCCCTCCTCGCCGGCGATCTCGACCAGAGGTTGAAAGACGAACACAGTGCAAGGTGCGTGCGTTCATCTTGGCCAATCGGATGCTGACACAACGTGTCCTAAAGAAGAGAAAAATTTTGTAAAACTCCGGATTCAGCTTCCCCCGCGTTTCCGAACCCCTGACCGAGCCACTCCAGCATCGCACTTTTACCCAGGTTTAGACCAGCTAGGCTAGCCCACTTTCATGATTATATTATTTTTGCAATTTGCATAATGCAATGCGATTTTTTTTTATTTCTTTTGTATTTTTTGAAATTTCAAAAATTTGTAAAAATTAGATTTAATCCTTTTTTATTGCGATTTCTGGGCAATTATTTTCCAAAATTGATGTATTTGTTCCTATTTATTTTATTTTTTGAATGTTTTTCTTTCTTGGGCTATTTTTTGCTAAATAGGAAAAAATTGAAAATTGATTTATTGTTGATATTTATTGATCATTAGGGCAAAAATGGGGTGTTTACAGCTGCCCCTCTTTGTAGTAAAGTTTGAAAAACTTAACTACACAGACAAGAAAGACGCCATTTTTTGGCCCGTTGCTGAATAAACACCTGGTTTGGCTGGTTATTTGATTTGGGTATCAAGTAGGAAAATGCTCCATGAGTCTAATAATCCCACGGTATATTGGCGACGGTTAGTGTTTTAGTTAAATGGTCTTAAACAAGCCTAAACATCAGGATAATGGTATCGTCCCCAAAAAAGTTCTCTAAGCGCTAACCATATGGCGAAGGAAACATCTCAAAGATTGTTTAGTAGTGAGTTAATGAAAAAGGAAATAGCTGAATGATCAGGAAGCGTCTTATCATACCAGCAACCTTAAAGAGAATATTATCTTAGGAATCCTACACATTAGCTGGCTACCTGTCAACAGAAGCGTCTATTAATAACTACCTACCTATTGGAAAAATACAATTTCGAAGATTGCTCTTATGAGCTGACTAATTATCGTTATCGACAATTTGAAAAAAGTGCTCTTGTGAGCTTGCTAATTGATAGATTCAGAAAAAGTGCATCCTCTGAGCTAACTGGTCGATAGGATTCGAAAAGTGTTCCTCTGAGCTAACTCACAAAGATTCGAAAAAGTTGCCCCTCTGAGCTAACTAATCGATGGATTCGAAAAGTGCTCCTCTGAGCTAACTAGTCGATGGATTTGCAAAGTGCTCATCTGAGCTAACTAATCGATAGAATCCGAAAAGTGCTCCTCGACTAAATTATGAAAAGGTTTCTAGGAAAGTGCCCCTACGCGAGCTAACTGACCTATAGCGAGAGACATGCCTAAAAAAGTGCCCCTATGTGTCTAGACATTTTTGAAGGCTGTTTGGGAATGTGCCCCATTGTGGGCTGACTTACTATAGCGTGAAGTGTCTCTTAGACTCAACGACCGTTAGGAAAGAAATGTCTCGAAAGGTACCCCTATGGTAACCTTGAGATGTAGACATTTAGGAAAGTGCCCCATTGAGGGCTGACTAACCTATGTGGAGAAATGTCTCAAAAAGTTGCCCTTATAGGGCTAACCCTGAAGAGATCCATGATGATGAATCAACTAGAAAGAAGGAATGTGGATCCCTCTTGAAGTGCCGCTGGGACGCGTCACAAGAAGTCGAGCGAAACACTTAAGGAACGCACTTTAACGGTTGATAAAGGAAGTCCATGAAGCCGTGAAGGATTGGGGCATTCATGAAGTTGGAACGTTTGAACAACCATGGAAGACCTTTCTTCTTATACAAGTCACACCGGACCACGATTGAAGAGGCATGTACTTTCAAGCACGGCCGTTTATGGAGACAAGCAAATTCCACAGACAGATACACTGGCTAACGTACACGGTCAGTATGTTGCCAGACGTTGCACAGAAAGATACACGGCTAAAGTACACGGGCTGTATGTTCCAGAAGTATGTCACATAAAGGATACACAGTCAAAGTACACGGGCGTGTATGTTGCCAGAAGATGCACTAGAAAAGTACAACGGCCAAAGTACACCAGCTCGGGCGTGTACACAAGGTGGGGGGGGGGGGGGGGTCCCGTGTATCCCCTGTCGTCCAGGATTGTTCTTTTTCGTCGTTTTATGTCACTTAACTAAACTATGTCGTTTTGGACTTGTTTTTACACAATTGTAACCCTATTATAAAACTCCAAGGGTTAGAACAACTTAGATTAACCTTCTTTGAACATTAAAACACTTTTGAGAGGCACCTCTCTTTGGTTCTTTCCAAAGAAAAAAAAAAAAAAAAGCTAAAAATATACGAACTTATCGGCATTGATTTCCGTGGACGTCATCCCGACTTATCAAGTCAGTGTCTATCATTCCTATTGTACGTCTTCCACTTTAAAATACCAGGTTCTTGTCTCGCTTATAGACACGTGTTGCGTTTTCCACTTTAGTGTGATTTGGGCGTCTAGCAACGAATTTCCGAACATATTGGTCTTGGTTCATACGGTTTGGCGTGGTTCGTATCAGTTTGGTATCAATCTTAGGTTTGTCAAAACCTCAAGTTCGGTTTGAGGAAGGTAAAATCAAAAACACCTAACTCCAATCGTTCATATCCATTGTTAGCATTCCAATTCGCAATATTAATTGTCTTTTGATAGTGTAGTATTTACTAGTACTATAGTAAAAAAAAAAAAAAAAAAAAAAAACCTAAAAAAAAAAAGAGTAAAAAATCACACACAAAAAAAAAAAAGAAAGTGAAAAGAAAAGAAAAGAGAATCGTGATCAAAAGCCAAAAAAACAGAGACAAAAAAAAAAAAAAAATCGATAGAGAAAATAGAGGAAAATTTTACGAACCCTAGAGTTGGTTTTGAATTCAACGGAAGGAAATTGGTGTAGCTCGGGTTGTTCCAAGAGAATTGAGAAAGGAAATGGTTAGTGATATCATCGTGTTTTGTGAGAATACACGAGTGTTGTGTGATCTCATCTTTTTGAGCGAAACACGTAAAGGGAAGTGTATCGTGAGGTTTAATAAATATCTATTTGTTGTTTGTACTAATCTTTATCTTAGGGACTTATGTCAAGACAACATTCTCCTGAAGGTGAGAGGGGAAGGTTTGATGCTAGATAGTAATTAGGCGTGAGGGGAAAAATAAGAGGAGTACCAAGAGGGAATGGAACAAATTCAGACACCGGTAGACAAAGACTATAGCAA
This sequence comes from Laguncularia racemosa, assembly GCA_037954665.1. NCBI lineage: Eukaryota > Viridiplantae > Streptophyta > Magnoliopsida > Myrtales > Combretaceae > Laguncularia > Laguncularia racemosa. The sequence continues at coordinate 134,175 of JBBMOL010000024.1, read as the reverse complement.
TCCATAATGTAATTCCGAAGGGCGAAAGAGGTATAGTTCGTTTCTAAGCAGAGTACTCGAGGGAGAGATGAAAATGACAGATGGATGACTTTGATGAGCCTTCTGTTTGGAGTTAATAGAGGTTATAGTGTTCGGAATAGAGTGGACAAGATTGAGAAGATAGAGGAGATAGGAATAGAGAGGATGAATCAATAATTGAGTAGCATAAAGATGAATATTCCTTCCTTCCAAGGGAAAATGATCCCGAGGCGTTATTTAAGAATGGGAAAAAAAGGTGGAATGGTGTTTGATTGTCACAACATAGTGGGAGAAAGAAGGTGAAACTTGCTGCCATTGGATTTATCAGATTATGCTAAAGTGTGGTGGGATCAATTAATGTTGAAATAGAAGAAGGATTGGCAGCTACCTATTGATCTTGCGGGAAAGATGAAATAGAGTGATGAAGAAGCGTTTTTACTGCATAATACTATCATGAATTGCACAACAAGTTAGCAAACTCTGAGGCAGGGAGCCGAAGTGTAGAAGATACTTCAAGGAGATGGAAGTCACTATGATTAGGGCGAATGTAAGAAGAGGATAGAGAGGCTACAATGGCTAATTCCTTGCTGGCTTGAATAGAGAAATATCAAAACGGGTTGAATTGTCAGCAATATGTAGAATTGAGGATATGGTTCACATGCTATAAAGTTGAGAACCTGCCACATGCAGAAACTTAAGTAGTAGTGCAAACTATTTCAATAGGGTAATGTTCATCTCCACTTGGAAGACTAAATCAATGGAAGAAAGAAGAAAAGCCTTTAACCCCCCACCAAAACCAAAAGGAGAGCTGAGGGCAAGCGGGTTCTACTTCTAGGAATCAAGGTAACCCTTAATCTTCTACTTCTAAGAAATCGTGAACATTAGATGCTTGTTAAATGTCAGGTAGATCCATAATGTGCTATCAATGTCCAAATAGCGTGTTTGATGAATTTTGCGTGATGATGGTGAGTAAGTAGACTGAGGGATCGTTAAGAAGATGATATGCACCCATTAAGAGAATGCTAGTGATGATGAGGAGCCAGCAATGGGAAGGCTTAGTGACGGTAGTGAAGAAGAGCTTTGAATGAGCAGGTGCAAGGAAGAAGAAGAAGGAGCAAAAGAGAAAAAATATATTTCATACTGAAAGTTTATTTAGGAGATCACATTGTAGTTTGATCATGTGAATGGAGGTAGATGCAACGCAATGTAGTGAGCAATTTTTATTGTTGAGAAGTTGGGGTCTCAAAACTGTTAGACAACCCTAGTCCATATAAAATTGCTGTGGTTGAATATAATGGTGTAGACTAAGGTGAGGAAGCAAGCCATGTATGGTTTTCTCCCGCATTGTAGGTAGAGGATGAGGTTTATGCGATGTAGTGCCAATGCAAGCATTCATGATTTGTAGTGGAGCCATGGCAATTTGATAGAACGGTTGTTCATTGGGCTTTTTCTAACAGTAAACGCTTGTTCACCAGGAAAAGTTTTAATCTTAAACCTTTAACACCTAAACAAGTGTAATGAGGATCAGTTGCAGCTACAACAGTCATTGCAAAAGCACAAGGTGAGTTAAAAGCAGAGTGAGAGTGAGAGAGCAAAAGACAAAGTGAAAGAAAAAGGAATATAAATATCAAAGGGAAAAAGGAGAGGAAAGGCTGTGAAAGAAGTGTGAGAGCCAAGATAAAGGGGAGCAACTTTGGTTGTTGAGTAAAAGGGAGGTCATCCTTGCAAAAGGAGAGTTGTGTAGCAAGAGTTGAATGTTGTAAGGAGACGTTAGTGAAGAGGCAACCTATGTTGTTGCTGGTTTTTAAGGAAACATGAATTGAGACTACTAACGCTTATCTAACTCTTTGCCTAGTGTGGTTGTGTCTCTTGTGGCAGACTTTGAAGAATGTCTTTCCTGAGGAGGTTCCAAAGGATTACCACCTGTTAGAGGTATGAGCACCAGAATTGACTTGATATACCTACTGGAGCATCGATTCCAAACAGCCAGCTTACCAGGAGTCAATCCGAAGAGACAAAGGAACTCCAAAGGCAGGTCGATGATTAATGGAGAAGGGATACGTGAGAGAGAGCATGAGTCTATGTGCATTGCCGGTGATTTTGGTGCCTAAGAAGATGGGACCCTGGAGAATGTGTGTTTGACTTGTCGCGCCATCAACAACATCACGTAAAGTATCGACATCCCATTCCTCGCTTAGATGATATGTTAGATGAGTAAAATGGGTCTAGTGTCTTTTCTAAAATTGATCCTGAAACGTGGATAATCACCAAAATAATAATGAAAGAAAGGTGATTGAATTGAAAACAGCGTTTAAAAGACAAAATATGGATTTGTATGAGTGGTTAGTAAAGCCTTTCTGGTTAACTGAATGCACCTAGTACATTTTAGAGACTTCTAACCATGTTTTGAGGACATTTAATGGAAAATTTGGTGGTTGTCTATTTTGATTACATTCTTATATACAGCAAAAGTTGGAAGATCATATGCACACTTGGTATGGATAGTTTTAGAAGTGCTCCGAAGGAACAATTATATGCCTAACCCTCAAGAAGTGCACTTATTTGCAACAGACAAACTTGTGTTTCTTGGTTTGTAGTTAGTGCGCAGTGAATACAGGTTGATGAAGAAAAAGGTACGTGCGATCCAAAGAATGGGCCTAGTCCAACAATGGTAAGTAATGTGCGGCGTTTCCATGGACTACGAGCTTTTACAGGAGATTTGTGAAGTATTTCAGCACCATTGTATCACCACTTACTGAGGTAATTAAGAAGAACATAGGGTCAGTTGGGGAAAAGCAACAAGAGAAGGCCTTTCAGACGCTTACAACTAAGTTGACTCAGGCACCATAACTTTGCTTTACTAACTTTTACTAAAACTTTGAAATTGGAGTGTGAGCTTTAGATTAGTTATAGGGCATGCTTATGCAGGAAAGAAGACCCAATTGATTGCATTTCTTTAGCGAGAAGCTAAGTGGGGCAACCTTGAATTACCCTACTTACGATAAGGAGCTATATGCATTGGTTCGAGCCTTGGAGACGTGGCAAACACTACCTTAGGCAAAAGAGTTTCGTGAATCCACACTGATCATGATCTTTGAAGTATTTGAAGGGGCAGACATAAGTTGAACAAAAAGACATGCTCGTTGGGGTCAATTCATCGAAACATTCCATATGTCATCCCATTACAACAAGGTAACAGAGAATGTAGTTGTGATTCATCTTTCTAGAAAGGTATACTCTTATCTCTACACTATTTCTTGACTTCTGGTTTTGAGCACATTAAGGAGTTATATGCTACTAATCGAGATTTTATGTGGGGGAGTATGTGCAATGTGAGAAGAGTGGCATGGAAAATTTTATAAACAAGATGGATTCTTGTTTAGGGATAGTAAGCATGTGCATTCCAATTTTGTCTCTAATAGAATTACTTGTGAGGGAGTCTCATGGAGAGGTTTAATGGGACACTTTGGATAGCTAAACATTAGGGGATTGCAGGAACACTTCTATTGGCCTCACATGAAACGAAGGGGGGAAAAATGTTGAGAGTGATTTGTGAGCGAGTGTCACAGTAAGAAAGCGAAATCTAGAGTCCAACCCCAAGGGCTTTACAAAACCCCACTTCCCTTCTCATGACCTTGGTGTGATATTTCTATGGATTTTGGTTAGGATTACCCAGGTCTAGTACATGGTCGGATTCTGTTTTGTAGTTGTTGATAGGTTTATCTAAAATGGCACATTTCATTCCCTGTCATAAATTATGAGGCTTAGTAATATTGCTAAATTATTTCTTTAGGGAAGTTGCGGTTGCATGGTATCTAGAACAATTGTATCAGATAGGGATGCTAAGTTCTTAAGCTACTATTGGAAGACTTTGTGGCTAAGTTAGGGAACTAAGTTATTGTTTTCTACTACTTGTCATCTACAGACTGATGGTCAAACTGATGTAGTGAATCGAACTTTTAATCTACTTTTGTTGAGGCTTAATTAAAAAGAAAAATATAAAAGTTTGGAGGATTTGTTTGCCGCATGTTGAATTTTTTCTTATAACCGTACAGTGCATTCTCTACTAAATTTTCTCCTTTACGAAATTTGTGTATGGTTTAATCCACTAACACCTTGGATTTTATCACTTTGCCTATTTCCTGAGTATGTTTAATTAGATGGCAAGAAGATGGCCGAATTTGTTCAACATATCCTGAGAAGGTCATGCTGAACATTAAACGACAAATAGAGCAGTATGTGAAACAAGCCAACAAGGGTCGTCGACAAGCTGTTTTTGAACCTGGAGATTGGGGATTGGGTTCACTGCGCAAAGAGCGTTCTAGTGCAGGCGTCAATCTAAACTACTTTCCTAGAGGCGATGGACCATTTCAAAGTTCTTGAAACACATCAACGAAATCATACAAGATAGATTTTCCTGGTGAGTATCAAGTAATGCTACTTTAATGTTACTGATCCGAGTCCCTATTGATGTAGGTGACGATTTGAGGACAAATCCTTTTCAGAGGAGGGGAATGATGAGATCCATGATGAGAGTCAGCTGGAAGAAGGATATGGATCCTCTTGAAGTGCCCGCCCGGACCGATCACAAGAAGTCGAGCGATAACGACACAAGGAAGCACATAAACAGGGTTTTTTGATAAAGGATGTCCATGAAGCCGGGAAGGATGAGGCAATCATGAATTGGAAGGATGAACAACCATGGGAAGACCCTTGCACTTATACAAGTCGCATCACAACGGGCACGGTTGGAAGAGGGCGGTACTTTCAAAGGCACGGCCGAGTATGGAGTCAAGCAAAACCCACAGAACAGTATACGGCTAAAGTACACGGGCGTGTATGTTGCCCCAGACGTATCACAGAACGACAACACGTCCAAAGTACACGATCGTGTATTATGCCAAGAAGTAGCACAGAAAGAACAAGACGACAAGTACACAGTCAATTATGTTTCCAGAAGTTGCACATAGTAAGTAAACGGCCAAAGTACACGGCGTGTAAACAGTCCGAGAATCCCTGTTAGCCAGCCTTGTTTTTGTTCGCGATTTATGTCACGTAACTAAACTACTTCGTTTTGGACTTGTTTTTAACACGAATTTTAACCCTAGTTAAAAAGCTCCATTAGGGTTTAGAGAACAACTTAGATTAGACAAGTTTAGAACATTAAAAAACACTTTTGAGAGACACCTCTCTTTGGTTCTTTAAGAACTAATCGAGAACTATAATCGGATTGATTTCCTGGCGTTCATTCCCGACTTATCAATCGGTCATTACATCCCCCGATTGTGCATCTTCACTTTTATACCAAGGTTCTTTTTCGTTAAGACAACAGGTCGGGGTTTTTCCCCTTTTTGTGTTTTTGGGTCTTAGGCAACGAATTTTTCCAAAAGAATTTGGGATTGGTTTCGCCCGGTTGCGGGTTTTTTTAGGGGTTAAAACCCCCTTTTAAAAGGAATGTTTGGGAAGTGCCCCAATGTGGTGACAAACCCCTTTCAGGAAAAAATTTTTTCAAAAAAGGGGCCCCTTTTTAAAAAAAGGGTGACCTTAAGGGGGATATTTGGAAAGTCCCCCCTTAGGGGTTTAAATAACCTTTTCCCCAAAGGGTTTTGAAAAAATTTTCCCTTTTTGGGGGGGGCTAAAACTATGCTTTTGAACTGTATGTGGAAAGATAGTTATTCTTTTTAAAAATGTTCCCCCAATTTATCATGGATAGCAACCCCCAACCGAACTTTCTGCTGGTTTTCCTGCTTTGCCTACGGGTCGAAGTCTTGATGTGCTTCCTTTTTTGTGCGCATATTTTTTTGGGGATAGTGTTATCCTACTAAGCCCGGGGTTTTTTTAAAGCTAAAAAATAGATAGAATTATATTTAAAAAAATTTTTTGAGTTTTTTATCATTAAATTTGTGAAGGATGGGTAAAAGTGTTTAGGAATTTTGTTGTAAAATTGGGGTTGGGGTTTGTTTTTTACCCCCCTTTGGCATTAACTTTTCTTGTAAAAAAATAAAACTGGATCAAAGAAATTTTTATTTTTTTTTTGGCTTTCAAAACTTGGAAAAAATTTTAATTCCCTTTTTTTCCTAAAAAGGTATACATCTTAACAAAATCTGCATTATGGGGTCTCTCAAAATTTTTGACCCCATTTGAGTCAATATCAGGGCACCTCCCACAATACCTTTTTACCCCCATACGGACCCCATAATTTGGGGGGAAATTTTTTCTGAGCTTGGGGTTTTGAAAGAACCTTCCTTTTTACCAGTCCCCTTCTTTTTTGTATCAGGCCCCCTTTTCTTTTTAAATGTTAGGCCATCCTTTTTTGGTAACACTAGCCATGACATAGTGGGAGTGAGTCTTTTTTTATCAAAAGATTTTAGCTGACCAAAAATTTTTTACCCCGTCTAAAATTCAAATTAACCCGCTTTTTTACAGAATTCGAAAAAAATTGGGGGTTTTTACCTCGATTGTAAAAGACTGCCTCAGTGCCCCAAAAATAATGAATATTTGGGGGGGAAAAACCATTTAAAGTTTTTAAAAGAGGGCCAAGGCCAAGAGAGGGAAAAAAAAAACATCTGTGCCAATCTTTGTTAGTTGTCTTTTTTTTTTTGAAACTTTTTTATATTCTTGTTAGCTGCTTCTATTGCCCCGTTCATTTGAGGGCGGTAGGGGGGTTTTTAAAATTTTTTGGGGTTTTGGGAAAATTTTGACACAAACCCGTCATCGATTGTTTTAAAAATTGGTGCCGTTTCGGTGATGAGGCTCCCCAAAACTCCAATCGGCTATTTTTGTCCTTTTTTAAGAAACGGGCTATT